>JACWNB010000006.1:0-1200000 GCA_016165855.1 Pseudocercospora ulei | reverse complement strand
AACCTTTCTTAAGATTGACGTTACTTCTTCGTTTCTTTTATATTGAAAACATCGTTCCTTCCTTATCTTCTTTCTCTTCTTACATTGTCGCTATCTGAAGTCCTTTACTTAGCGTCTATCGGGTCGGAGCTATCTGATCTAAGCTAACGGCTATCTAAGCTGCAGCGTAGCTGGCCTGCGCGCTGCTGCGGAGGTCTATATAGATCCGTCCGCAGCGCGCTATCTCTTCTTCTTCTTCTTCTTCTTTTCTCTTTACTAAGGCCTTAAGTGCTACTACAAAGCCGCCTTATTGGCGTCGGCTTCGTTCTTCGCTGTTATTATCCTTCCGGCCGAGCCGGCGGATAGTGCTACATAAAGGCGAAGACCGAAGACTCTAACGAAGCGCGCTAGCGGTAGTGCCGTCTTCGGACTTATAGCTACTACCCGACCGGCTTCGCCAGTCGGAAGTAGTAGTGGAGCTAAAGACTCTAAGCAAACGCGCTACCTCGATCGTCTCTATCGGCTTCTGCACTAATAGAGCGGATGCAGTTTTTCTTCTTCTTCTTTCGGAACTATTATTTTCTAAGCGACTTAGGCTTCGTCTTCCTCGGGTTCCGGACGTAAAACTCTCTTGGCAGCTCTGCCGAATTCCGAAGATTCTTGACCGGATACTATTTATAATCTTCCGGCTATCATTTCTATAAGATTCTCGCTTCGATGGACCCTCTTATGTTTTTTATATCTATTACATCTTCTACCTCCTATTCTTCTTCTTTACTATCTATCTCGATTGGCAGGGGTTCAGCGAACTCCTAATCCGGAAGACTGTCTTTAGAGTCCAAACTTAGCAGATCCGAATAGAAGACATCGTAGATCTGGAACGATTTCAGTAGTTGGAGCCGATAAGTTACTAGCGACCTCTTTTCCACTATCTTAAACGGGCCTACGTAGCGGGAGTTAAGCTTGGCGTTGCCTTTTAGCCTTAGGTTCTGCGTATTAAGCTATACCTTTTAGCCTTCTTCGAATTCTACTAGCAACCGCTTTCTGTTAGCTCGAGTTACTATCTTCTTCTAAGCCGATTCTATCGCCTTCTTCGCTACCCGGATCGCTTCTTCTATATAAGATCTAAGCGCTTCTGCTGCGGCGGCGGCGACCCTCTTCGACAAGGTAGCGGTAGAAGGTTCCGAAGAGCTAGGTTCGTTCGGCGGCTAGAAACTTATTCTTAGAAGATAACCCCGAGTTATCTCGAAAGGCGCCAGCGAGGTGGCCTCGGACCGTGCCGAATTGGCGCAGAATTCGGCTATCGGCAACACCTTAACCCACTCTGCTTAATAATAGCTGCAGAAGATTCGTAGAAATTTTTCTATCTCGCAGTTAGCTACCTCGGACTGGCTGTCAGTCTAAGGATAGGCAGCTGTGCTAAGCTTTCGGCAAATTCTGAGAACTTAGTTAATAGCCTTCTATATATTAGTTGTAAATTAAGGACCTCTATCCGTAGTAATAGTGTCTAGCAGGCTATAGTGTTTCTATATATACTAAATTAGCATTCTCGCTGTCTCTTCCGTAGTAGTTCCCTTATCCTTCGCTTAGTAGGAGATAAAGTAGCATTCCTTGCTTAGCGGATCTACTACGTTGAGTGTAGCGTTGTATCTATTAGAGTCCGGCAGGCCGGTTACGAAGTCTATTGTAATGTGCTGCTACGGCTTCTTAGGAATCAGAAGTAGCTTTAATAAACCGGCCGGAAGGCCGTAATGTAGCTTTGCCACTCGGCATATATAACAATTAGCGATAAATCGGTGGATCCGCTTAAAGATCTGCGGAAACCAGTAGACCGTCCTTATAGCTTCTATCGTCTTCTTTAAGCTAGCATAGCCAACATCTTTAGAACTATAGACCAGCTGGATAACCTCTGTAATTAGTTCTTCTAGAACTATTAGCTTCCCTAAGCCGGTTTTGCAGAGTTTCTGCTGCTGATTAAGCTGCTCCACTTTCTCGTAGAGTGTCTTTTCTTTGGTCGGCGGCTCTATCGCGTAGATTCCTGCTTCTTTTAACACCTTAGCGTCTACTATCCGCTCAGTTAACACCTTCTAGAACATGTTCAGATCTTCTTTTGCTCGGCTGATCTTTCCTTCTCTTCTCGTTAGCGCGTTAGCTTTTCCATTTTAAGCTCCGGGTCGATAAGTAATCTTAAAGTCGAACCCTAATAAGTAGGCGGCCTACTAAGCTTAGCGACGCGAGAGCTTCTGTGTCTTTTTAAAATAGGTTAGTAACTGATAGTCCGTAAGGACCTAAACCGTGCTCTTTCTAGCTATACGCTCCGGCTTCTACTCCTCGAAAGCCTGGATAATAGCTAGCAGTTCTTTATCGTATATAGCGTAGTTCCGCTTAGCCTTGTTTATAGACTTGCTAAAAAAAGCTACCGGATAGAGGGTTTTGTCGTTGCTATATTAAGAAAGGACCCCTGCGGTTACTGTGTCGGATGCGTCTGTCTCTAGGTAGATTATCTTTTCCGGTCGGAAGTGCGCTAGCACTAGCGTTAAGGCTACTGCGTCTTTTAGCTAATTAAAAGCCTCTATGCACTTCTTATTCTATAGGCCGGCGGCCTCCTTCTTTAATGCCTTATTTAGGGGTCTTGCTATCTTGCTAAAATCCTTAATAAATCGCCGATAGTAGCTGCAGAATCCGAGAAAAGCTCTGATCTGGGTAGTGTTTCTGGATTTTAGCTACTTCTATTCCGCGACGGCGGCGACCTTTAAAGGGTCTATCCGAATTCCCTCTCTGCTAACGATAAGGCCGAGATATTTGACCTCGGTCTAATAGAACTCGCTCTTCTTCGTGTCCGCGTTTAATCCAACCTCGCAGAGCCTAGTTAGCACTCTCTCGATGTAGTCCGTGTGCTGCTCTCTCGTTCTATTAGTGTAGATAAGAATATTGTCTAAGTAAATCGACACAAACCGTTCTAGCATGTCTATAAAAGTGTGGTTTATAAAGCGTTGCTATATAGCCGGCGCGTTAGTAAGGCCGAAAGATATAAGCAACTACTTAAAGTTGCCTATACGCGTAGCGAATGTCGTAAGGTCTTCGGTCTGTCCTTCTTCGTTCCTTAGTTAGTAGAACGCTTAGCGAATGTCCAGCTTGCTAAACTACTTAGCTTTCGCCACTCGTTATATAGTCTTATCAATTAGCGGCAGTAGGTATACGTCTCTTTTGGTAACCTTATTAAGACCTCGGTAGTCTATGCACAGTTAGAGACTACCTCTAGGTTTCCGTACGAAAAGGATCGGTAACGTATACTTAGCGGAACTAGGCGTAATAAACTTCTTCGCTAGGTTTTCTCGAATAAACACCTCTACTTAGTCTAGCTCGGCCGGCGATAGTCGTCTTAGGGGCTCGGTGCTCGGCAGCGTAGCTCCTTCTTTTAGCTGGGTCTTGTTGTCGTATTCCGGTCGGTAGAGCGGTAGGAGGTTGGTGTTAGGGGGCGCTGCCCAGGCCAGGTCCTGGACCTAAGCCAGCCGTCGCCCTAAGGACTGCGACTTAGCAGCGCTAGCACGACCCTACTATCTGTATAGAGTTACTAACCCGACCCTGCTCCTATATAGAGGGAGAACCCTATAGCCCTATACAGAGGGGAATTGCTGCCCCTCTAAACAGAGGGAAAACTCTGCATTACTATACAGAGGGAAACTCCCGATCCTCTGTATAGAGTGTAAATCTTGCATCCCTATATAGAGGGAAATTGCTAGCTTAGCTTTGTAGGTACGAATTGTACAGCAGCAGACGACGAAGGAACTGCCTGTCAGTTCCTTTATATAGATACCTAGCCTTTAGTTTCTAAACTAAGATTCTTAAGCCCTTATATTAGGAACTAATCCTACTGTTAGTAACTGTAGTAATACAACGAAGATAGACGGCGACATCCCTATAGATCCTGCCGCTATGCAGGATCAGATGCACTACGCGTACGAGGAGCTGCTAGCACACAAGAGGGAGCTCGAACAGCAAGTAAGCCACTAGGCTGCGATAATTTTCTAATAGGAACAGGAGCTACAGCAGCTTAGGGCGTCCGATTGCGATCCGACCCCTATAACGACGACGACGGATACGATAGCCTACGCCCTAGCCTCTAAGAGCAAACTCCCTAACGTTACTACTTACAATAGTAAGGCTCCGGCCGAGTACCCCTCCTAGGCTACCTAGATACGCTCTAAGCTTCTGGTCGACTTAGGAGTATACCCGACCGAGCTAGATAATCTGAGCGCGCAGATGAGTTTCAATACGGCTGTTTTGATAACTATCTCTCGAACTGAGGAGGGAAAGGAATCTATGTAGTGGTAGTGGTAGTGGTCTTTCGTAGTAGTGGTGCCAAGGCCCGGCTCGGTCCGTTCCGGAACCTAAATCCTGGAAGGGGGCCGAGCAGAAATCTAGGGTCCACCCTATCAATCTGTCCTACCTCTTTCCACCGCCGCAACACTACCCCCCCTTACTAGCGGTCGCCCTCGACCGCTCAGTCACCCTATCTATCCGAAAATCTCCACTTTTTTTTTTTGATTCGTCGTCGTCTCCTTCTTGAAAATCCCCTCTAACGCCAATGTTACTTCTTCCGTCTTCTATCAAAAACAACGTTCTCTTTATCGCTTCTTTAATTTCTTACGTCGTCGGCGTCTGAAGTCCTTTACTTGGCGTCTATCTGATCCGTGCTATCTGATCTAAGCCGTAGGTTATCTGAGCTGCGGTTCGGCTGGTCTGTGCGCTGCCTCGGATGTCTATATAGGTCTTCTGCGGCGCCGTTTTTCTTCTTCTTTTTCTCTTCTACCAAAGCCTTTACCTACTACGGGGTCGGCGGCGCTGGCACGCTACGGCGTTAGCGAGCTGGCGGCCGAACCGGCGGTGGGTAGTGGCCGCGTCGAAGACCTCCCTAAAGGCGACCGTTACGATCATCTTTATCGGCTTCTGCGCCGGTGGAGCGGACGCGGCTTTCTTCTTTTTCTTCTGTCTCTTTCGGAGGTCGTCAGTTTCGGAGCTATCCGGGTTTCGGCTTTTCCGGGTTCTGTACGTAGAACTCTCTTAGCAGCTCCGCTAAATTCCGCAGGTTCTTAATCGGATACTATTCGTAGTCTTCCGGCTACCCCTTCTACGAGATTCTCGCTTTAATGGACCCTCTTATCTTCTTTACGTCCATTACATCTTCTACTTCCCACTCTTCTTCCTTACTGTCTATCTCGATAGGCGGGGGTTCGGCGAACCCCTGTTCTAGCAGGCTGTCTTTAGGGTCTAAGCTTAACAGGTCCGAATAGAAGACATCGTAGATCCGGAACGATTTCGGTAGCTGGAGCCGATAGGTCGCCGGTGACCTCTTTTCTATCATCTTGAACGGACCTACGTAGCGTGGATTGAGCTTGGCATTGCCTTTCAGCCTTAGGTTTCGCGTGTTAAGCTATACCTTTTGGCCTTCCTCAAATTCTAGTAGTAACCTTTTTTTATTAGCTCGAGTTACTATCTTCTTCTGAGTCAATTCCATCGCTTTCCTTGCTACCTTAATGGCTTCTTCTATTTAAGCCTTAAGTGCTTTAGCCGCGGCGGCGGCGACTCTCTTTGACGACGTGGCGGTGGATAGCTCCAGCGAGCCGGCGTCGCTCGGCGGATGGAAGCTCATTCTCGGAAGATAGCTATGCGTTATTTCGAACAGTGCCAGCGACGTTGCTTCTAACTGTGCTGAGTTCGCGCAGAATTCAGCTATTGGCAGCATCTTAACCCACTTTTCTTAATAATGGCTGTAGAAGGTCCGCAGATATCGTTCTATCTCGCGGTTAGCCACTTTAGACTGACCGTCAGTTTAAGGGTAAGCGGCAGTGCTAAGCTTTCTACGAATTCCGAGGGCTTGGTTAATGGCTTTCTATACGTCGGCAGTAAATTAAGGACCCCTATCCGTAGTGATAGTGTCCGGCAGCCTATAGTGCTTCCATACGTATTGGATCAACATTCTCGCCGTTTCTTCTAAAGTGGTTCCTTTATCCTTAGCTAGACAGGGGATAAAATGGCGCTCTTTGCTTAGCCGATCCACTACATTGAGCATAGCGTTGTAGCCGTCTGAATTCGGCAGGCCAGTTACGAAATCCATCGTAATGTGCTGCTACGGCTTCTCGGGGATCGGAAGTGGCTTTAGTAGACCCGCCGGAAGACCGTAACGTAGCTTCGCGGCTCTGCATACGTGGCAATTAGCGATAAATCGGTGGATCCGTTCGTAGATCCTCGGAAACCAGTAGATCGTCCTTACGGCTTCCATTATCTTCTTCGAGCCGGCGTAACCAACGTCCTTCGAGCTATAGACCAATTGGATAACCTCTGTAATTAGTTCTTCCGGAACTATCAGCTTTCCTGATCCGGTTTTGCCTAGCTTCTGCTGCTAATTGAGCTGCTCTACCTTCTCGTAGAGAGTTTCTTTCTTAGGGGCCGGCTCCACTGTGCAGATCCCTGCTTCTTTTAACACCTCGGCGTCTACTATCCGTTCGGTTAACACTTTCCAAAACATGTTCGGATCTTCCTTCACTTAGCTGGTCTTCCCTTCTCTTCTCGTCAACGCATTAGCCTTTCTGTTTTGCGCTCCTAGTCGATAGGTAATCTTGAAATCGAACCCTAATAAGTAGGCAGCCCGCCGAGCTTGGCGATGTAAGAGCTTCTGCGTCTTTATAAAGTAGATTAGCGACTGGTGGTCCGTAAGGACCTGAACCGTGCTCTTTCCAGCTATAAGCTCCGGTTTCCACTCCTCGAAAGCCTGAATAATCGCCAGCAGCTCCTTATCGTAGATAGCGTAGTTCCGCTTAGCTTCGTTTATTGACTTGCTAAAGAAAGCTACTAGATAGAGGGTTTCGTTGTTACTATATTAAGAAAGGACCCCTGCTGTTATAGTATTGGAAGCGTCCGTTTCCACATAGATCGTCTTTTCTGGTCGGAAGTGCGCCAGGACCGGCGCCGAGGCCACTGCTTCTTTCAGCTGTACGAAAGCTTCCGTGCACTTCTTATTCTATAGGCCGGCGACCTCTTTCTTTAGTGCTTCGTTTAGGGGTCTCGCTATCTTGCTAAAGTCCTTAATAAACCGTCGATAGTAGCTGCAGAATCCGAGAAACGCCCTGATCTGCGTAGTGTTTCCGGATTTCGGTTGCTTCCATTCTGCTACGGCGGCGACCTTTAAGGGGTCCATCCGGATCCCTTCTCTTCTAACGATAAGACCGAGGTATTTAACCTCAGTCTGATAAAACTCGCTCTTTTTCGTGTCCGCATTCAATCCTACCTCTCTAAGTCTTTTCAGCACCCTCTCGATGTGGTCCGTGTGCTGATCTCTCGTTCCATCCGTATAGATAAGAATGTCGTCCAAATAGATAGACACGAACCGTTCCAGCATGTCTATAAAGGTGTGGTTTATAAAGCGTTGCTATACTGCCGGCGCGTTGGTGAGTCTAAAAGGCATTACCAACCACTTAAAGTTGCCTATACGCGTCGCGAACGTCGTAAGGTCTTCTATCTGCCCTGCTTCGTTCCTTAGTCGATGGAACGCTTGGCGGATGTCCAGCTTGCTGAACTACTTAGCCTTTGCTACGCGCTGTATAGTCTTATCTGTTAGCGGCAGTGGATATACGTCTCTCTTAGTGACCTCGTTAAGGCCTCGATAGTCTACGCAGAGTCGCAGACCACCCTCTGGTTTCCTTACGAAAAGAATCGGTAACGTATATTCGGCAGAACTCGGCGTAATAAACTTCTTCGCTAGGTTTTCGCGAACGAACACCTCTACCTAGTCCAGTTCCGCTAGCGACAGTCGTCTTAGGGGCTCGGTTCTTGGCAGCGTAGCCCCCTCTTTTAGTTAGATCTTGTTGTTATATTCCGATTAATAGAGCAGCAGGAGGTTGGAGTCGGCTTTTAAGAACACGTTAGCGTAACTGTAGAGCTCGTTTGGCAACACCTCTAGTGGGTGCACCTCTTCTTCCGCTATTATCTTCCTGTGGTCTTCGATGTCCTTTATAGAGATAGCGTAAATCTTATTGTCCGGCGACTTTACGAAGGTCGTTATAGCTTCTAAACTCATTATTCCGATGGTAACCAGGGGTTCGGAACGATCGGACGGAGCCTCTTTCGCGGACTCCGTAGCTTTCGGCTCGGCGGCGGCGGTGGCGACCTTTCCGATAGTCCCTGCTCCGCTACCCGGGGTTTTAAATCTAATCGTTCCTTTATCTACGTCGATAATAGCTTTCTAGTTCTTTATCTATTTCTGCCCTATAATAATGTCAAACCTTCCAATATCTATAATTCGGAACGTCGCTTCCGTAGTGCGACTGGCCAAGGTAGTCTTTAGCGGCACGTAGTGCGTAACGCTTTCCGTGTCTTGTCTATTGTATGCCGAAATCTTCGTCGGCGACGCTAATTCCACTGGATAGCCGTATCTATTCGTTAGCTTCCGGACCAGCCGGTGGTGGATCGCTGCACCTATAAGAGCTCCAGTATCGATGAAAGCTTTCAGCTGGAGCAGTGGGCGTTGCTTCTTAACAGGGTGGATCGTAATAGGAAGGATAGTCGCCGTTTCCGTATTCACTTCTATAGCTGCCGAGAGCGGATCGCTGCAGCTGTTAATGCTTTCTTCTCGTGGCGATTCGCTTCGATTCGGTGCCCTATTGTCAATGCTAGGTAGGGGGCCTATCCATCCAGCTGGTCTTTTCCTATAATTCTTAACTGCACCCCCCCGTCTATACTGTTAGTATCGTTCGGCGCCGGTTCGATAGCTTGAATAGTCTTTCTTAGCTGCTGCGGCTGTTTTATAACACGATACTCCTGCTTCTGCTTATCCGGTGCTTGGCATCTCGTAGCAATGTAGCCAGGCTTGCCACAAGCATAGCAGGTAGGGACGAACGACGAACGCTGCGAATTAAATAGCTGCTAGGGGCGTTGTCGGAAGGGCGCAGGGGCTCTTGTCGGCTGCGTTGACAGCGACTGCTTCTGAATCAGTTTACGTGTCGTCGGTTTTCCGTACGCGTTCAAGTTTCTGGCGGTAACTCTCGCCTAGTGTACGAAGCTTTAAAGGTCTTCGTCTTCTACTGAGACTATAGCTGTCGTCAGTTTAGGGCTTAGTTTCTGTCTCAGTAAGTGCAGCTGCTTATCTTCTGCCACTCTGGCTCTAATAGCATATTTTCTAAACAGTCCGTAGAACTCCTCGAACGTCTGTCGGTTCTGGTTGATCTTGTCCAGCTGCTTACAGGCCGTCTTCTTCCGGAATGAGTCTCCGAAGCGTTGATCCAGCGCTTTGATCGCTTCTTTAGCAGTTACCTCTTCTAGGTCCGCCACCAGCGAAAAAGCTTTACCTTCTAATCGCGATTCCAGGTACGCCAATCTATCTCCGGCGCTACTTAATGCATAATCGCGGCTTATCTTATTCTTAATCTTCTTCTTAAACGCCTCCTACGCTTTAGGGTCTCCGCCACCGAAGGCAGGTAGGTCCGGTAGTGGCGTTATCGTAGTGCTACCTTGACTATAGGCCGCCAGTAAGGCGGTCTCTGCGTGGGTTTCTCGATGCAGTGGCGGCGACTTTGCTGCTTCTATATTAGCTATTTGATGCTTTAGCGCCTTTAGCTGCGCCAGTCAATTCGCCGCCTAGTTCTCTAACACGTCGATAATAGTTTCTGCCGATTCCTTCTCGGCCCTTACCGCTTTAATTTCTTCTCTTAGTTGTCTGTTCTCTTCTAGCGTTCTGTAGAACAGCGTCTTAATAAGGTCTATACTATCGTAGACCTTTCCTATCCTATTCTCGTTTACATAGTCTTCCAGTTCCTCGATCGTGCAGTCGTGGATCTTCTTGTATGCGCTTATTCGTTCCTTAATCTCTGCGGTCTCTTCCGCTGTAAAACCGCTAATAATGATCTTATTATTAATAACACTGGAGCGCCTACTCGCTCTGTCAGTCTTTCTCTTTCCGCGGCGGCCTGTTACGCCGCTCTCTACTGCTAAGAAGCCTTCTATCTTCTTACAGTGCCTTTGGGGGTTGTTGTTTTGGTGTGTGTGTAGGTGCGCGTGCGTTATTCGGGTTTCCGGATAGTTTGACAGGCCCTTTCGCGCAGCGCGGAGTTGGTGTAGAGAGTAGGTTTAAGAGATAATGATCCGAGCGCGCAGATGAGTTTCAATACGGCTGTTTTAATAACTATCTCTCGAACTGAGGAGGGAAAGGAATCTATGTAGTAGTAGTAGTAGTAGTCTTTCGTAGTGGTAGTGCCAAGGCCCGGCTCGGTCCGTTCCAGAACCTAAATCCCGGAAGGGGGCCGAGCCGAAATCCAGGGTCCACCCCATTAATCTGTCCCACCTCTTTCCACTGCCACAACTCTAGACAAGGTAGTGTATTTCTTTAGGAGGCTAAAGGGCAGGGCGGCAGCACGGATTCTGCTGTACTACAAGACGGCCATTGCTAACTCGGCAATAGCTACGACAACAATGCTCTAGGCAGCTCTTAACAAGAGCTACAAGGACCTAGACTGCGAGAGCTAAGCACTCCTACAGGTTAATACAATAAAGTAAAGACGCAAGACTGTACAAGAGTTCCTCGCAGAATACGACTAGACTCTAGCAGAGGCAGGAGGACTCTAATAGGAGGACAGGATAAAAATTACCTCCTTAGAGGTAGGCCTCTCTAAGGAGATTATAACGGGACTAGTAGACGTAATGCGACTAGCTACGTACGAGGAATTCTGTAATCTCCTTAGGATAGCCGACGACTAACAGCGCAGGCTCGGACGGATAAGCTGCGCCTACGAGATGCGACAACCCCTCTAGCAGCAGATAGACGCTATAGACTAGGAACTAACGACGACGACGAGGGTAGCGGCAGCCGTTACTGTATGGCCAAGGGCCGCTGCTAAAAGGGCATAGTAGGTAGATATAGCTACCCTAGACAAGAGAAGGGCAGAAGGGAGCTGCTATATATGTAGCAAGATAGGCTATACTGTACGGAATTGCAGGCTTTTGCTAGCAGAGAGACCTAGGGGACGGCCGACTACCGCAAGGGTGGCAACCGCAGCGCCCTAACAAGAGAACTAAGAGTCCTACTCGGACGACGACGAGTTAGGAATAGAGTAGCCTCTAAGCGAAGGCTCTGCTAGAGGCGTGTACAAGATAGATTGCTAAATCAAAGCACTACTTAGCTATCTTTTAAGAGCTACTATATAACGACTATGCCGTTTATCGTACGGCCTACGCTAAACAGGACCGCTACAGCGCGGACACTTATTAACACAGGATGTTTGGTGTACAGAGTAATTAGCGAAGACTTTGTATAGAGACACTACATTAAGACGACCCCTACCGTACCTGTACGCATGCTAGGCATTACTGGGCGAGGACTAGACATTACCTATATAGTAAAGGTAACGATAGAGCTGCAAGGACACTACGAGCAGGAGTTATACCTCTACGTCGTACAGGACAAGTTAGGGTATAACCTAATATTAGGGAAGCTATAGATAGAGCGCTAGCAGGGCAAGCTAGACGTTAGACGGGGACGGCTGTACCTAGCAGCGACGAAGCAGAGGCTCTAAGACCAAGGGAGGGTTCCGTAGGGCGGCAATGCTAAGCCTAAGATTAACACTGCGACTGCAGACATTAAGAAGGCATTAGCGCCTAAGAAAGCAACAGACCCCTATACAAAGCTCCTAGTAGAATACGCAGGATACCTAGACCTCTTTAAGCTAAAGTTAGCCTCGAAACTGCCGCTATACTAAGGAGAAGGAATTAACTACGATATCTAGCTAGAGCCCCGCCTAGATAGGAGTCTGCCTAAAGTACTGTACAGTCCGCTGTACAGTATGTCCTCTAGAGAACTCCTAGTACTGCGCAAGACACTGGACGACCTACTTGCCAAAGGTTTCATTCGCGCAAGTACCTCGTCCGCAGGAGCCCTAGTGCTGTTTGTCTACAAGGAGGACAAGGCCGGCTTGCGTTTCTGTATAGACTATAGAGGCATCAATGCGATTACCAAGAAGGACCGGTACCCTCTACTCCTTATTAAGAAGACTCTTAGGCGGATCAGCAAGGCAAAGTGGTTTACTAAGCTTAACGTAGTCTCGGCTTTCTACAAGATACGGATTAAGGAAGGCTGTAAATAGATAACTGCCTTCTATACGAGATATAGTCTTTTTAAGTAGCTTGTTACTCCCTATAGCCTTGCTAACGCACCGGCAACCTTCTAGAGGTACATTAACAGGTCCCTGCAAGGGTTACTAGACGACATCTGTTCGGCGTATCTCGACGATATACTGGTTTTTACGGACGGCACCTATGCAGATTACGTACGGGACGTCAAGAAGGTATTAAATCGACTGCAACAAGCTGGCGTGTACCTCGACATCGATAAATGTAAATTCAGTGTACAGCGTACGAAATACCTAGAGTTTATTATCGACGCAGGGAAAGGCATTAGCATAGATAGGAAGAAGATTGATGCCATTAAGCAATAGAAGCCGCCTAGAAGTGTTAAGGGCGTACAGGAATTCCTTAGGTTTGCCAACTTCTACCGCCAGTTTATACAGAACTACTCGGAGATTATACGTCCCCTAGTCGAGCTAACATACAAGGACAAGCAGTTTAAGTAGACGGATAAGTGCAATAGGAGCTTTAACAGGCTAAAGGAGCTCTTTACTATAGGACTAACGCTTGCTACCTTCGACCTAGAACGTACAACGATACTGGAAACTGACTCCTTAGGGTACTGCATAGGGGGTATCCTATTACAGGTAGGCCCGGACGGACTCCTGCACCTATACGTGTACTTCTCTAAGAAGAACTCCCTAGCTAAGTGCAACTACCCTATCTATAACAAGGAATTGCTAGCAGTCGTACAGTGTTGCAAAGTGTAGGATAGAGAACTCTGCTTAGTCCCTAAGTTTCTCGCCCTAACCGACTATAAGAACCTCGAGTACTTTATAAAACCCTAGAAGCTGTCTAAGAGATACGTACGATAGGCGATATACCTAAGCTGCTTCAATATAAGGCTCTAGTATCGCAAGTAAAAGGATAATAGCAGGGCCGATGCGCTATCTAGACAGGATTAGGACATACTAACGACGTACGAGGACGACCAGTTGAAATTACGGACATCTCAGATGTTTAAGGAGGAGCTAGGCGAAGGGACTATCCGCCTAGCAGCGAAATATATATAGGAACCCTAACTACGGGCATAGGAAGAGGCAGTGGAAAAGGATAACGTATACCGAGGCGCCTGTACAGCTATCTAAGGAGGACAGCGGAAGCCCCTAGCAGAGCTTTACCTTAAGGTATCGGCAGTAGAGTGCTTAGTAGACGAGGAGAACAACCTAAAGTTTAGGAATCGGATTTAGGTCCCAGCAGACGAGAAGCTCTGTACGAGCTTAATACAACAAGCGTATAATTCTATAGCAACCGGGCACCTAGGGCGCGAAGAGACATACAGCATTGTCACTAGGGACTACTACTGGCCGGCGATAGCAAAGGACATCCGCAGGTTCGTATAGAACTGCGATGTCTGTAGACGAACGAAGCCCTAGCGTAAACTGAAGTATAGGCTGCTGAAACCCCTACCAATACCGAACCGGCCCTAGCAAGACCTAATAGTAGACTCTATTACAATAATCCACCCTAGATATAGGGCAGCCGCTAGCAATTCGGGTTGCCGAAGGATCGGGAATTAAGACGTAGGACCCTACTAGGTCCTACTAACACTATACCGTACTACACTGTATAGAAAGGGGGCAGGAGGAGGGGAACAGCTATAAGACAGGTAAGAATAAGAGTAAGAATAAGAAGGGATAAGAGCAAAACCGTCCGAAAATTTCTTACACTACCTTAGGGGGTAGCTTACTAGCTACTACCCCCCGGAACTAGGGTGGCCGACTCCCTATCTAAAATCTTAATTACCTCCCGGCCGGCAGGACCCCTACCTAGTCCAGCACTAGAGAGCAGAGGCACCCCCCTACCCCTACGCGCCTCCTCCGGACGGCAGTAGGGGCAGTAGAGGGAGCTATCCTTCCACTTATAGGAGGCGCAGACCCTAGCCTAGAAGCTAGGGAGGCAGTATAGGCTAAATAAGCCCTAGGGGGAATTGGGGCAGGCAGTACAGAGCTGGCTACAGGTAGCAATAAGCATAGCATTAACGTACGACGCGCAGGCTACAGCGACCCGCTAAGGCGTAACCTAGACAGGGTTATACTAGAAGGCGTAGAAGGGTAGCTTAGCAGCGTCCTGCTACTTATTAGTGTAGCATCTAAAACATTAGCTTAGACTGTACAGAAAACAGAGACCTATACAAACTGGAAGCAAAGTTGCTAGTCGAGCTAGGCATTCTATACCTAGAGGTAAAAGTAGGAGGGAACACTAGCCGGACGGGCGGAAGAAGGGCCAGGAACTACAAGAGAAGACCTAGCAACTATAAGAGAACTACGGCAGGAACGGCCGGACAGGGTACGTAGTATAATAGTAGTAGCTAGTAGTAGTAGCTAGATTAATAGACGGTAGACGTTGGTAGTAGACGTTAGACAGTAGACAGTAGACAGTAGACAGTAGACAGTAGACAGTAGACAGTAGTAGTAGACAGCAGAATAGGGGAGTAGTAGGCTAAGGGAATAGAAGAAAAGGAAGGAAGGGAAAGAGACAGGGGAGGCTTAATATTTAGGGGGTAGCTGCCTGCTATACGAGGCAATAGCAACTAGAGTAGCTGCTACAACTGTGTAAAAAGGGGGTAAAGAAGGCAACTACGACGTAGTAGGCGACGAGCAACGGCCCTTTAGACGACTAGACAGAGACGGGAAGTCGCGACCGGCCAAAGGAACACTAGGAGCTAAGGGTATACAATACGCTGCTATACGAAAGAAGCACTACGAGAAGGGAGGGGCGTATTGTTAGGGGGCGCTGCCTAGGCCAGGTCCTGGACCTAAGCCAGCCGTCGCCCTAAGGACTGCAACTTAGCAGCGCTAGCACGACCCTAGCCTCTGTACAGAGTTACCGATACAAACCTACTCCTATATAGAGGGAGAACCCTATAGCCCTATATAGAGAGGAACTGCTGCCCCTCTAAACAGAGGGAAAACTCTGCATTACTATATAGAGGGAAACTCCCGATCCTCTATACAGAGTATAAACCTTGCATCCCTACACAGAGGGAAATTGCTAGTTTGGCTTCTTAGGTACAAATTGTACAGCAGCAGACAACGAAGGAACTGCCTATTAGTTCCTTTATATAGATATCCAGCCTTAAGTTTCTGAACTACGATTCTTAAGCCCTTACAGTTAGAGTCTGCTTTTAAGAATACGTTAGTGTAACTATAGAGTTCTTTCGATAACACCTCTAGTGGGTCTACTTCTTCCTCTGCTATTATCTAGCCTCGCCGACACGGATTTCGGCATATAATGTTACAGCAGCAGAAAGAGGTAGGACTAAGTAATAGGGTAGACCTTTGGAATTTTGGCTTGGCCCTTCTGAACCGAGCCGGGCCTTGGCATGCCACCCCTAAAGCCCTTATATACTACTATATAGATTCCTTTCCCTCCTTAGTTCGAGATATAGTTATTAAAACAGCCGTATTAAATAATATCTGCGTGCTTAGATTATTCTATCTCGAACCTATTAACTATACTAACCCTGCGCTGCGCAAAAAGGCCTGTTAAACTATATCTAGTTACCCGAATAACGTACGCGCACACTACAACACAAACCAAATATATTAGCACTGTAAGAAGGCTATAGAAGGCTTCTCGACAGTAGAGGGCGGCGTTACCGGCTATAGCGGAAAGAGAAAGACTAAAAGAGCGAGAGATAGGTGCACTAGCATCCTGGACGATAGGACAGTTAGTAAAGGTCTTTTAGAAGAAGAGACAGAAGAAGCGAAGGAGGGCATAGCCGGCTATAAAGAGCTATATACCTGCACGCTAGATAAACTCGAGGAGCACCTAGCAGAACACAGGTCTAGAAAGGTATATAACACTATTACCTTTATTAAGAAGACGTTTTATAAGAAGATAGAAGAGAAAAAGCAGCTAAGAGAAGAGATAGAGACAGTAATAGCCGAGAAGAAATCGGTAGAGACTATTATCGAGATATTAGAGAACTAAACAGCGACACTACTAGCGCAACTAAAAACGCTAAGGGCTTAGTTAGCTACTATAGCGGCAGCAACGTCGTCGAGACTACCGCTGCTACTACAAGAAGACTTAGCGGAAACTGCCTTACCTACTACCTACAGTTAAGGTAGCACTTCGATAACGTTACTACCTAATCTACTAGCCTTTAGGGACAGAGACCCTAAGGCCTAGAAAGCCTTTAAGAAGAAGATAAGGAACAAGATAAGTCGCAATTACGCCGGAAGCAGCGAAGAAGATAAACTAGCCTACCTAGAGGCGCGGTTAGAAGGTAAAGCGTTCTCGCTAGTAGCAGACCTAGAAGATGTAACCGCCGACGAAGCAATTAAAGCTCTGGACTAACGCTTCGGAGACTCCTTCTGAAAGAAGACAGCCTACAAGCAACTGGACAAGATCAACCAAAACCGGCTAGCTTTTAAGGAATTTTACAGGCTGTTTAGGAAATATGCTATTAGAGCTAAAGTGTCTAAGGATAAACAGTTACACTTACTAAGGCAGAAGTTGAACCCCGAACTAGCCGGAGCTATAGCTTAAGTAGAAGACGAAGACCTCGAAAGCTTCGTACACTTAGCAAGAGTTACTGCTAGAAGCTTAAACGCGTATAGAAAATTGGCAGTGCGCGAACCGAATTAGAGATCGTCGTTAGCGCAGACAACGCGACTACCTGTCCCCTTCCGACGAAGCCCCTTGTAGCTATCCTATTTACTGCGTTCGCCGTTCGTCTCTATTTGTTATATATACAGAAAACCTGGTTATATTGCTACTAGATGCTAAGCGACGGCTTAGCAGAAGCAGGAATACTGTACTATAAAGCCGCTACCGCTAAGGAAGACTATCTAAGCTATAGAGCCTGCGCTGAACGACACTAACAGTATAGACAGTAGAGTGCTATTAAGGATTTTAGGAAAAGACTAGCTGGACGGATAATCCCCCTACCTAGCATAAATAATAGGGTACTACTACGAACTAAATCGTCGGAAGAAGGAGAGAGTATTAACAGCTGTAACGATCTGCTCTCGGCAGCGGTCAAAGTAAATACAGAGACTGCTATTCTCCTTCCAATTACAATCTACCCTCTTAAAAGCTCCTGCCGCCTCCTTCTATTAAAAGCCTTTATCGATATAGGAGCACTTTTAGCGCGGCGATCCACTATCGACTAGTTCAGAAACTGACAAAGGGATATAGCTATCTAGTAGAGCTAGCGTCGCCGACGCAAAGTTTGGCGTATAACGGACAAGACACAGAAAGCGTTACGTATTATATGCCTTTAAAGACTACCCTAGGTAGTCGCACTATATAAGCAACGTTCCGAATTATAGACATCGGACAGTTTAATTATAGACATCGGACAGTTTAATATTATTATAGGGCAGAAATAGATCAAGAACTAGAAAGCCGTTATTAACGTAGATAAAGGTACACTTAGGTTTCAAACATAGCAAAGCGGCACCGCCGCTGTCAAATCGGCTACTGTCGTCGCTGCGGAACTAAACGTCGTAGTTACTAACGCGGTTCCGGCCGACTGTTCCGATCTCCTAGATATCGTCGGAATAATAAGCTTAGAAGCCCGAACGACTCTCGCGAAGTTGCTAGAGAATAAGATCTACGATATCTCGATAAAAGACATCAAAGATTACCGAAAGATAATAGTGAAAGAAGAAGTAGACCTGCTAGAGGTGTTACTGAGAGAACTCTATAGCTACGCTAACGTGTTCTTAAAAGCCGACTCCAACCTCCTGCTGCTCTATCTGATCCGAGCACGTAGATATAATTCAATACGGCTGTTTTGATAACTATATCTCGAACTAATAAGGGAAAGGAATCTATATAGTAGTATGTAAGGGCTTTAGGGGTAGTGCACTAAGGTCCGGCTCGGTCCAGAAGGGCCGAGCCGAAATTCCAAGGGTCTACCCTATTACTTAGCCCCACCCCTTTCTGCTACTATAACACTACCCCCCTCCCTTACTAGCAGTCGCCCTCGACCGCTTACTTATCTTATCTAAGCCTTTTCCCCTCCTTTTTCTTTTTTTTGATTTGTCTTTCTTTTCTTTCTTTTCTGTCTCTTTATCTTCTTCCCCCTTCCGATTTGCTGCTCTTTCTGCGGAAAATCCCTCTTAACATCGATGTTATCTTTTTATTTCTTCTACTTCGAAAGCATTGTTTTTTCATTATCTTCTTTCTCCTCTTATATCGTTGCTATCTAAAGTCCTTTACTTGCTGTCTATCTAATCGGAGCTATCTGATCTGAGCCGGCAGCTATCTAAGCTGCAGCGTAGCTGGCCTGTACGCCGCTGTAGAGGGTCTATAAAGATCTATCCGTAGCGCGCTATGTCTTCTTCTTTTTCTTCTCTACTAGGGCCTTTAGCGCTATCGCAAAGCCGCTCTATTAGCGTCGGCTTCGTTCTTTGCCGTTATTATCTGACTAAGCAGGTCTAGCGGCTAATAATAGCGAAGGCGAAGACTGTTACAAAGTGCGCCGACACAGTAGCGCCGTCCTTAGCCTGATCGCTATTATCTAACTAGCAAAGCCAGCAGTAGTAGTAGTAGAGCCGAGGACTCTAGCTAAGCGATCGCCGCGATCGTTTCTATTAGTTTTCGTACTAGTAGAGCGGACGCGACCTTTCTTCCTCTTCTTCTATCTCCTATAGAGCTATTAATCTTAGAGCCACTTAGGCCTTAGCTTCTTCGGGTTCCGGACGCAAAACTCTCTTAACAGCTCCGCCGAATTTCGGAGATTCTCGACCGGATACTATTTATAGTCTTCTAGCTACCCCTTCTATAAGATCCTCGCTTCAATAGACCCCCTTATCTTTCTTATATCTACTATATCTTCCACCTCCTACTCTTCTTCTTTACTATCTATCTCTATTAGTAGGGGTTTAGCGAACTCCTGTTCTAGAAGGCTGTCTTTAGGGTCCAGACTTAGCAGATCCGAATAGAAGACATCGTAGATCCGGAACGACTTAAGTAGCTAGAGCCGATAAGTTGCCGGTAACCTCTTTTCCACTATCTTAAATAGGCCTACGCAGCAGGAGTTAAGCTTAGCATTGCCTTTTAGCCTTAGGTTCCTTGTGTTAAGCTATACCTTTTGGCCTTCTTCAAATTCTATTAGTAACTGCTTTCTATTAGCTCGAGTTACTATCCTCTTCTGTGCTAATTCCATTGCTTCTTTCGCTACCTAGATCGCTTCTTCTATCTAATATCTAAGCGCTTCTGCCGCAGCGGCGGCGACTCTATTTAACGAGGTAGTAGTAGAAGGTTCCGAAGAGCTGGGTTCGTTCGGCGGCTAGAAGCTTATTCTCGGAAGATAACCGTAAGTTATCTCGAACGGCGCTAGCGAAGTAGCCTTAGACTGTGCCGAATTAGCGCAGAATTCGGCTATCGGCAATACCTTAACCTACTCTGCTTAATAATAGCTACAGAAGATTCGTGGATATTTCTCTATCTTACAGTTAGCCACCTTAGACTGACTGTCGGTCTAAGGGTAAGCGGCTATACTGAGCTTTCTGCAAATTCCGAGAACTTAGTTAATAGCCTTCTATACATTAGCAGTAAATTGAGGACCTCTATCTGTAGTAATAGTGTCTAGCAGGCTATAGTGCTTCTATATTTGCTAAATTAGTATTCTTACTGTCTCTTCTGCTGTAGTTCCTTTATCCTTCGCTTAGTAGAGGATGAAGTAGCGTTCCTTACTTAAGCGATTTACTATGTTAAGGGTAGTATTATATCTATCGGAATCCGGCAGGCCGGTTACGAAATCTATCGTAATGTGCTGCTACGGTTTCTCGGGGATCGGAAGTGGCTTTAGTAGACCGGCCGGAAGGCCGTAGCGCAGCTTTGCAGCTCTTTACGCGTAGTAATTAGCAATAAACTAGTAAATCTGCTCGAAGATCCGCGGAAACTAGTAGATCGTTCTTACGGCTTCTATCGTCTTCTTTAAGCTAGCGTAGCCAACATCCTTAGAACTGTAGACTTGCTAGATAACCTCTGTAATTAGTTCTTCTAGAACTATTAGCTTCCCTAAGCTAGTTTTGCTAAGCTTCTGCTGCTAATTAAGCTGCTCTACTTTCTTGTAGAGCGTCTCTTCCTTAGTTAGCGACTCTACTGCGCAGATCTCTGCTTCTTTTAACATCTTAGCATCCACTATCCGTTCGGTCAGCACCTTCTAGAACATGTTCGGATCTTCTTTCGTGCGGCTAGTCTTCTCCTCTCTTCTTGTTAGCGCGTTAGCCTTTCTATTTTAAGCTCCGGGTTGATAGGTAATCTTAAAGTCAAATCCGGATAAGTAGGCAGCCTACTAAGCTTGGCGGCACGATAGCTTCTGCGTCTTTATAAAATAGGTTAGTAACTAATAGTCCGTAAGGACCTAGACTGTGCTCTTTCTAGTTATAAGCTCCGGCTTCTATTCCTCGAAAGCCTAGATAATAGCTAACAGTTCTTTATCGTAGATAGCGTAGTTGACTTGCTAAAGAAAGCTACTAGATAGAGGGTCTCTTCGTCGTTATCGTATTAAGAGAGGACCCCTGCAGTTACTGTATCGGATGCGTCTGTCTCTAGATAGATCGTCTTTTCTAGTCGAAAATGCGCTAGTACTAGCGCCGAGGCCACTGCTTTTTTTAGCCGATTAAAAGCCTTTGTGCACTTCTTATTCTATAGGCTAGCGGCCTTCTTCTTTAATGCCTTATTTAGGGGTCTTGCTATCTTGCTAAAGTCTTTAATAAATCGTCGATAGTAGCTGCAGAATCTGAGAAAAGCTCTTATATAAGGGCTTAAGAATCTTGGTTTAGAAACTTAAGGCTGGGTATCTATATAAAGGAACTAATAGGCAGTTCCTTTATTGTCTGCTGCTGTAGAATTTGTACCTACGAAGCTAAGCTAGCAATTTCCCTCTATATAGGGATACAAGGTTTACACTCTGTACAGAGGATTGGGAGTTCTCCCTCTGTAAGATAGTACAGAGTTTTCCCTGCGTTTAAAAGGGCGGCAATTCCCCTCTATATAGGGCTATAGGGTTCTCCCTCTGTATAGGAGTAGGGTCCTGTTAGTGATTCCGTACAGAGGGGTAGGGTCGTGCTAGCGCTGCTAAGTTACAGTCCTTAGGGCGACGGCTAGCTTAGGTCTAGGACCTAGGCTAGGCAGCGCCCCCTAACAATACCCCCCTCCCTTCTCGTTGTAGTTCTTCTGTACGATGGCGAGTCGTGTAGCCTTAGGGGATCCTCTAGCGGGTAGCGCTTTCCCGTCTTCGCCTAGGCCTTGCCTGTCGACCTCCCTCTCTACTAGTTTAACCTTTAGTTGTCCTCCTAGATCTGCAGGTAGGGAAGGCAGGTAGTGCTGGATCGCTTTACCCGAACTTGACTGATGTCTGCCAATTCAGCGACGCCGAGGCCGAGGCTAAGGAGGCCTGCGAGCGGTTACAAAGATGCAGGAGGTGCCCGGTCCCCCTGTTCGCTCCCCTCCTACTCTCTAGCCCTTAGCTATGCAATCCGCGTCCTAACTGTACGGTCCGGCGCTACTGGGCTATTTGGCTCTGTCCCTGCCCCTTGGTCGTCGTCTAGAGTTTTACTCCTAGGTAGAGGTTCCTGCCTTTGTCCGGTCGTCTAGTAGGCCGTTGCTTGTATAGCTCCTAGGTCGCGGTTGCCTTATTTGTCCTCCCTTATATAGTAGTAGCAGCTGCCCTGGTTTTTATTGCCCTACAAGGCAGGCAGCTACTATTCTGTATATAAACCCTTTTCCTCTCTCTTTTCTTCTCTTTCTCCTTTATCCCCTATCTGCTACCTGTCTGCCCTACCGTCCGCTACTACTGCTATTACTACTACTACCAGTTATCTACTAACTACTACTACTAGCTACTATCATTATGCTACCTGTCTCGTCTAGCCGTTTCCGCCGTGTCTCTCTTATAGCTGTTAGCTCTCTTTCTACCTGTTCGGCTAGTGTCTCCTCCTATTTTTACCTCTAACAATAGAGTGCTTAGCTCTATTAGCAGCTTCGCTTCCGGTTCGTACAGGCCCTCGCCTTCCGTCCGGTTTAAGCTAACGACTCGGGTGCTATATTAACTAGCAGTAGGGCCTTGTTAAGCCACCCTTTTGCTTCCTCTAGTGCTGTGGCCCCTGCCGGCTGGGAGGTAATTAAGATTTTGGGTATAGAGTTGGTTGCCCTAGGTCCCAGGGGCGGTGGCCAGTTAGCTACCTTAAGGTAGTATGTAAAAGTTTTCGGACGGTGTTGCTCTCGTTCCCCTCTTATTCCTACCTATCTTACCTGCCTCCTAACCGTCCCCTTCTTCCTGCCCTTCTTCTGTACAGTGTCGTACAGTGTAGTGTCGGTAGGATCCTGTAGTGTCCTACGTCGTAATTCTCAATCCTTCGGCAACCTAAGTTGTTAGCAGCTGCCCTGTCCTTAAAGTAGATCGTGCCCCTTTTTGCTGTACGGCGCAGTGTTACTGTAACTGGGCAGGGGAATGGTTCTCCTCCTACCTGTCTAGCGTAGTTGTGTCTTGTAGGGCCTTGTACAGTTCCTATATAGGCTCTAGCTATCCTCTCTATTTTACTAGGTACTCTACCCTCCTCCGCTTTCTTTAGCTCTTAAGGATTCCTTCTACCTCGTATTCTTCCTAGCCCTTAGTTATTGTTAGGGGGCGCCGCCCAGCCCAGGTCCTAAACCCGACCGAAGCCAGTCGTCGCCCTAAGGACTGCGACTTAGCGGCGCTAGTACGACCCTACCCTCTGTATAGAAGCACTAACAGGACCCTACTCCTATATAGAGGGAGAACCCTATAGCCCTGCACAGAGAGGAATTGCTATCCCTCTAAACAGAGGGAAAACTCTGCACTACTACACAGAGGGAGAACTCCTGATCCTCTGTATAGAGTGTAAACCTTGCATCCCTAGATAGAGGGAAATTGCTAGCTTGGCTTCGTAGGTATAAATTGTACAGCAGCAGACGACAAAGGAACTGCCTATTAGTTCCTTTATATAGATACCTAATCTTAAGTTTCTGAACCAAGATTCTTAAGCCCCCTATATTAGGAACTAATCTTACTGTTAGTAACTGCAGTAATATAACGAAGATAGACGGCGACATCCCTATAGAACCTACGGCTATGCAGGGGCAGATGCACCGCGCGTACAAGGAGCTGCTGGAATATAGGAGACAGCTCGAGCAGCAAGTAAGCTACTAGGCTGCGATAATTTCCTAATAGGAACTGGAGCTACGACAGCTTAGGGCGTCCGATCGCGATCCGACCCCTACGACGACGAACACGATAGCCTACACCCTAACCCCCAAGAGCAATCTCCCGGACGTTACTATGTACGATAGTAAGGCTCCGGCCGAGTACCCCTCCTAGGCTGCCTAGATACGCTCTAAGCTTCTGGTCGACTTAGGAGCATACCTAACCAAGCTGGACAAGGTAGTTTACCTCTTTAGGAGGTTAAAGGGCAGGGCAGCAGTACAGATTCTGCCGTACTACGAGACGGCCATTGCCAACCCGGCAATAGCTACGACGACGATGCTCTAGGCAGCTCTTAACAAGAGCTACAAGGACCTAGACCGTAAGAGCCGAGCACTCCTATAGGTTAACACAATAAAGCAAGGGTGCAAGACTGTACAAGAATTCCTCGCAGAATACGACTAGACTCTAGCAGAGGTAGAAGGTCTCTAATAGGAGGACAGGATAAAAATTACCTCTTTAGAGGTAGGCCTCTCTAAGGAAATTATAAGAGGACTAGTAGGCGTAATGCAACTAGCTACGTACGAGGAATTCTGCGATCTCCTTAGGATAGTCGACGACTAGCAGCGCAGGCTCGGACGGATAAGCTGCGCTTACGAGATAAGACAACCCCTCTAGCGGCAGACGGACGCTATAGACTAGGAACTAACAACAACGAGGGTGGCGGCAGCCGTTACTGTACGGCCAAGGGCCGCTACTAAAAGGGCGCAATAGGTAGACATAGCTACCCTTAACAAGAGGCGAGCAGAAGGGAGCTGCTACAGGTGTAGCAAGATAGGCTATACTGTACAGAATTGCAGGCTCTTGCTAGTAGAGAGACCTAGGGGACAGCCGACCACTGCAAGGGTAGCAACTGCGGCGCTCTAACAAGAGGATTAGGGATCCTACTCGGACTATAACGAGTCGGGAAAAGAGTAGCCTCTAAGCAAAGGCTCTGCTAGAGGCGTATACGAGATAGATTGCCAAATCAAAGCACTACTTAGCTATCTTTTAAGAGCAACTACATAACGACTATGCCGTTTATTGTACGGCTAACGTTAAACACGTCCGTAACAGCGCGGACATTAATTAACACAGGATGTTTAGTGTACAGAGTAATTAGCGAAGACTTCGTACAGAGACACCGGATTAAGACGACCCCTACTGTACCTGTACGCATGTTAGGCATTACTAGGCGAGGACCGGACATTACCTATATAGTGAAAGTAACAATAGAGATACAGAGACACTATAAGCAGGACTTATACCTCTATGCTGTACAGGACAAGTTAGGGTATAACCTAATACTAGGGAAGCTATAGATAGAGCGCTAGAGGGGCAAGCTGGACGTTGGAAGAGGACGGCTGTACCTAGCAGCGACAAAGCGGAGGCTCCGAGACCAAGGGAGGGTCTAGCAGGATAACAACGCTACGGCCGGAGCCAACACGTCGACGGAGCAGAGGCTCCGAGACTAAGGGAAGGCTCCGCAGGGTAACAATGCTAAGACCAAAATCAACACGGCGATAGCGGACATTAAGAAGGCATTAGCACCTAAGAAAGTAACGGACCCCTGTACGAAGCTCCTAAGAGAATATGCTAGATACCTAGACCTCTTTAAGCTAAAGTCGGCCTTAAAACTGCCGCTACACTAAGGAGAAGGGATTGACTACGACATCTAGCTAGAGCCCCGTCCGGATAGGAGCCTACCTAAGGTACTGTACAGATCGCTGTACGGAATGTCCTCTAGAGAACTCCTAGCACTGCGCAAGACACTGGACGACCTGCTTGCCAAAGGTTTCATTTAGGCAAGTACCTCGTCCGCGAGAGCCCTAGTGCTGTTTGTCTACAAGGAGGGGAAGGCCGGCTTGCGTTTCTGCATAGACTATAGAGGCATTAACGCGATTACCAAGAAGGACTAGTACCCCCTACCCCTTATTAAGGAGACTCTCGTACGGATTAGCAAGGCAAAGTAGTTTACCAAGCTTAACGTAGTCGCAGCCTTCTACAAGATACGGATTAAGGAAGGCTGTAAATAGATAACTGCCTTCTGTACGAGATATAGTCTTTTTAAGTAGCTTGTTACCCCCTTTAGCCTTGCCAACGCACCGGCAACCTTCTAAAGGTACATTAACAAGTCCCTGTAAGGGTTACTAGACGACATCTGCTCGGCTTACCTCGACGACACCCTAGTTTTTACAGACAGGACCTACGCGGATTACATACAGGACGTTAAGAAGGTGCTGGACTAACTACAGCAAGCTGGCTTATACCTCGACATCGACAAACGTAAATTTGGTGTCTAGCGTACGAAATACCTAGGGTTTATTATCGAGGTAGGGAAAGGCATTAGCATAGATAGGAAGAAGATTGATGCTATTAAGCAAGAGAAGCCGCCTACAAACGTTAAGGGCGTATAGGAATTTCTTGGGTTTGCCAACTTCTACCGCTAGTTTATACAGAACTACTTAGAGATCGTACGCCCCCTAGTCGAGCTAACACACAAGGACAAACAGTTTAAATAGATAGACGAATGCGATAGCAGCTTTAACAAGCTAAAGAAGCTCTTTACTACAGGACCAACGCTTGCCGCTGATCCGGGGTGGTGTGCCCGGGTCACTGCTATGCCTTGCCAAGGTTTATAATCTGGTACACATTGATCAAGTCACTTCCGAGTCACTTGATCAGTCCCTTTTGGCTCAAGTGTACCGCGCCGCATCACTTGACTCGGAAGTAACTGCTGAAACTGTACGTGAAAGGCCTGGGTTCAATTCCCAGGGGGCGCATCTTTCAACGCCGAGTGGAAGCAGCGTTGACGTATGTCCGTTTGTCCACCACTCCGTACAAATGAGGCAGACCCGGTAAAGGTCCAGCTGGCTGTGTGCAGACCTGCCGGGGGGGGGTTGATTGCGCACGATTCACAGGGGGGCTGTGCATAAGGTGCGTGGCCTGTAAGCAAGCGCAGCTTACGAGGTCGTAAGCCTGTAGCGCAGGGGGTGGTGATCCGGGGTGGTGTGCCCGGGTCACTGCTATGCCTTGCCAAGGTTTATAATCTGGTACACATTGATCAAGTCACTTCCGAGTCACTTGATCAGTCCCTTTTGGCTCAAGTGTACCGCGCCGCATCAGCCGCCTTCGACCTAGAGCGTACGACGATACTGGAAACCGACTCCTCGGGTTATTGCATTAGAGGTATCCTGTCGCAGGTAGGCTCGGACGGGCTCCTACACCTATGCGCGTACTTCTCCAAGAAGAACTCCCTAGCTAAATGCAACTACCCTATCTACGACAAGGAATTGCTAGCAGTCGTACAGTGCTGCGAAGCGTAGGATAGAGAACTCCGCTTAGTGCCTAAGTTCCTCGCCCTAACTAACTACAAGAATCTGGAGTACTTTACGCAGCTCCGGAAGCTGTCTAAGAAGCACGTACGATAGGCAATGTACCTAAGCTAGTTTAACATAAGACTCCAGTATCGCAAAGGTAAGGACAACAGCAGGGCCGACGCATTATCTAGACGGGACTAGGACATGCTAACAACGTATAAGGACGACTGTTGAAAGTTATAAATAATCCGGGTACGCAGATATAATTCAATACGGCCTTTTTAATCACTATATCTCGAACTAAGGAGGGAAAGGAATCTATGTAGTAGTGGACGAGACCTTGGGGGGGTGGCACGCCAAGGCCCGGCTCGGTCCGGAAGGGCCGAGCCGAAATTCCGAGGGTCCACCCTATTACTCAGTCCCACCCCTTTCCACTGCCGCAACACCACCCCCTCCCTTATTAGCGGTCGCCCTCGACTGCTTACTTGACCGTTCCTCCTGTCTTTTTCCTTTTTTTTTGATTTACATTGTTACTATCTGAAGTCTTTACTTGGCGTCTATCTGATCCGCTCTATCTGATCATAGCCAGCGGTCACTAGAGCTGCGGTGTAACCGGTCCGTGCGCT
The DNA here is from genome assembly GCA_016165855.1 of Pseudocercospora ulei. Lineage (NCBI taxonomy): Eukaryota > Fungi > Ascomycota > Dothideomycetes > Mycosphaerellales > Mycosphaerellaceae > Pseudocercospora > Pseudocercospora ulei. The sequence goes on along the minus strand of JACWNB010000006.1, from coordinate 1,172,734 downwards.
ATCGCGTAGGTCTATATAGATCCACCTGCAGCTCGCTATCTTCTTCTTTTTCTTCCTCTACCAAGGCCCTTATAAATCGCAGTGCTAGCAGCGTCGGCGCCGATTTACGGCGTCGGCGAGCTTCCTGGCGATGCCAAGATAGGTGGTAGCCGATCCGAAGACTCTAGCAAAGCGACCAGCGATCGTGTCTATTAGCTTCTGCGCCGATAGAGCGGACGCGGGTTTCTTTATCTTTTACCAAATCGTCGATGTTAGAGTCACTCCGGCTTCGGCTTTTCCGGATTCCGGGCGTAGAACTCTTCTAGCAGCTCCGCCGAGTTCCGCAGGTTCTCGATCGGATACTATTTATAGTCTTCTAGCTATCCCTTCTACGAGATCTTCGCTTTAATAGACCCCCTTACCTTCTTTACTTCTATTACGTCTTCTACCTCCTACTCTTCTTCCTTACCGTCCATCTCGATTGGTAGGGGTTCGGCGAACCCCCAATTCGGAAGACTATCTTCAGGGTCTAGGCTTAGCCGATCCGAATGAAAGACATTGTAGATCCAGAACGATTTCGGCAGCTAGAGCCAGTAGGTCACTGGCGACCTTTTTTCTATTATCTTAAACAGACCTATGTAACGAGGGTTGAGCTTCGCGTTGCCTTTCAGCCTTAGGTTCCGCGTATTAAGCTATACCTTTTGGCCTTCCTTAATTTCTATTAGTAACCTCTTTCTATTAGCTCGAGTTACTATCTTCTTCTAAGCTGATTCCATCGCTTCTTTCGCTACCTTTATCGCTTCTTCTATCTGAGATCGGAGCGCTTTTGCCGCCGCCGCGGCGATTCTCTTTGACGAGGTGGTAGTAGAAGGTTCTAAAGAGCTGGGTTCGTTCGGTAGTTAAAAGCTTATCCTCGGAAGGTAGCCGTAAGTTATCTCAAACAGCGCTAGTAAGGTAGCTTCCGAGCGTGCAGAATTTGCGCAGAATTCGGCCATCGGCAACACCTTAACCTATTCTGCTTAATGATAGCCGCAGAAGATTCTCAGATACTTTTCTATCTTATGGTTAGCTACTTCCGACTGTCTGTCGGTCTAAGGGTAAGCGGCCGTGCTGAGCTTTCTACGAATTCCAAGGGCCTAGTTAATGGCTTTCTATACGTCTGCAGTGAATTAAGGACCCCTATCCGTAGTAATGGTGTCCCGCAGCCTATAGTGCTTCTATACGTGTTGGATTAACATTCTCGCCGTTTCTTCCGCAGTAGTTCCTTTATCCTTAGCTCGACAGGGGATGAAATAGCGCTCTTTGCTCAGCCGATCCACTACATTAAGCGTAGCGTTATATCTATTGGAGTCCGGCAGGCCGGTTACGAAATCCATCGTAATGTGCTGCTATAGTTTCTTAGAGATCGGAAGTGGCTTTAGCAGGCCGGCTGGAAGGCTGTAACGTGGCTTTGCTGCTCGGCATACGTAGCAGGTAGTAATAAACCGATGTATCCGCTCGAAGATTCGCGGAAACCAGTAGGTCGTCCTTATTGCTTCTATCGTCTTCTTCGATCCTGCGTAACCAACATCCTTGGAGCTATAGACCAGCTGGATAACCTCTGTAATCAGTTCTTCTAGAACGATTAGTTTCCCTAAGCTGGTTTTGCCGAGCTTCTGCTGCTGATTAAGCCGTTCCACTTTCTCGTACAGCGTCTCTTCTTTAATCGGAGGCTCTATCGCACAGATCCCTACCTCTTTTAACACCTCGGCGTCTACTATTCGTTCTGTTAGCACCTTCTGAAACATGTTCAGATCTTCTTTCGCGCGGCTAGTCCTTCCTTCTCTTCTCGTCAATGCGTCTGCCTTTCCATTTTGAGCTCCCGGTCGATAAGTGATCTTAAAGTCGAACCCGGATAAGTAGGCAGCCTACTGTGCCTAACGTCGTAAGAGCTTCTACGTCTTTATAAAGTAGGTCAGCGACTGGTGGTCCGTAAGGACCTGGATCGTGCTCTGTCTAGCTATAAGCTCCGGTTTCCACTCTTCGAAGGCCTGAATAATAGCTAGCAGTTCTTTATCGTAGATCGCGTAGTTCCGCTCGGCCTCAGTTATGGATTTGCTAAAGAAGGCTACCGGATAGAGGGTCTCGCCGTCATCGGCGTATTAAGAAAGGACTCCGGCTGTTACTATATCGGAAGCGTCCGTTTCTACGTAGATTGTCTTTTCCGGCTGGAAGTGTGCCAGAACCAGCGCCGAGGCCACTGCTTCTTTCAGCCGGTTAAAGGCTTCCGTGCACTTCTTATTCTATAGGCCGGCGGCCTCTTTCTTTAACGCTTTGTTTAGGGGTCTTGCTATCCTGCTAAAGTCCTTAATAAACCTTCGATAGTAGCTGCAGAATCCGAGAAATGCTCTTATCTGTGTAGTGTTTCCGGATTTCGGCTGCTTCTATTCCGCGACGGCGGCGACCTTTAAGGGGTCTATACGAATTCTATCTCTTCCGACGATAAGACTGAGATACTTGACCTCGGTTTGATAGAACTTGCTCTTCTTTGTGTCTGCGTTCAATCCGACCTCGCGGAGCCTAGTTAGCACCTTTTCGATGTGGTCCGTATGCTGTTCCCTCGTTCTATCTGTGTAAATTAGGATGTCGTCCAGGTAAATAGATACGAATCGCTCTAGCATGTCTATAAAGCTGTGATTTATAAAACGTTGCCACACTGCTGGCGCGTTAGTGAGTCCGAAGGGCATTACCAGCCACTTAAAATTGCCTATGCGCATAGCAAATGTTGTGAGATCTTCCGTCTGCCCTTCCTCGTTCCTTAATCGATAGAACGCTTGGCGAATATCCAGCTTGCTAAACCACTTAGCCTTAGCCACTCGTTGTATAGTCTTATCGATTAGAGGCAGCGGATACACATCTCTCTTAGTAACCTTATTAAGGCCCCGGTAATCTACGCATAGTCGGAGACTACCTCCTCGTTTCCGCACGAAAAGAATTGGCAACGTATATTCTGTAGAGCTTGGCGTAATAAACTTCTTCGCCAGATTCTTTTGAACAAACACTTCTACCTAGTCCAGCTCGGCCAGAGATAAGCGTCTTAGGGGCTCGGTTCTCGGCAGCGCGGCTCCTTCTTTCAGCCGGATCTTGTTGTTATATTCCGGTCGGTAGAGCGGCAAGAGGTTGGAGTCAGCCTTTAAGAACACGTTAGTGTAACTATAGAGTTCTTTCAGTAACACCTCTAGTTGATCTACTTCTTCTTCCGCTATTATCTTCCAGTAGTCTTCGATATCCCTTATTAAGATAGCATAAATCTCGTTGTCCGACGACCTCGCGAGGGTCGTCAAAGCTTCTAAACTTATTATTCCGATCGTGCCTTAAGGTTCGGGCCGATCCTTCGGAGCCACTTTGATAGTCGTAACGTTCGGTTTGACGTTGGCGACTGTAACCGGTTCGGTGACTAATTTGACGGCGGCGGAGCCGCTAGTTGGTTTTCTGAATCCGAGTGTGCCTTTACCTACGTTAATAATTGCTCCCTGGTTCTTTATCCATGTCTGCCCTATAATAATGTTAAATCTTCCGATATCTATAATTCGGAACGTCGCTTCTGTGGTGCGACCTGCTAGGGTAGTCCTTAATGGTATATAATGCGTGACACTCTCTGTGTCCTGTCCGTTGTATGCCGAAATCCGTGTCGGCGACGCTAGCTCCACTGGATAGCCGTATCCTTTTATCAGCTTTTGAACTAATCAATAGTGGATGGCCGCTCCGATAAGGGCCCCTGTGTCGATAAAAGCTCTTAGCTAAAGTGATTTGCTCGATCTATTAAGGGGGTGGACAGTGATTAGAAGGATAATGACTGTTTCCGTGTTCACTTCCACCGCTGCTAAGAGCGGATCGCTGCAGCTGTTAATGCTTCCTTTCGTTGACGTAGTTCGTGTTGGTGCCCTGTTGTCTATGCTGGATAGGGGGCCTATCCGTCTAGCTGGTCTTTTCCCAGTATTCGCAGTAGCACTCTACTGTCTACGCTGTCGGTGTCGTTCGGAGCCGGCTCTATAGCTTGTATTGTCTTTCTCAGAGGCTGCGGCTGCTTTATAACACGATACTCCTGCTTCTGCTTGTCTAATGCTTGGCATCTCGTAGCGATGTAGCCAGGCTTTCTATACGCGTAACAGGTAGGGACGAACGGCGAACGCGGTAACTGGTAAGATGGCTGCGGAGGCGCTCTCCGGAAAGGCGCAGGGGGTCTCGTCGCCTGCGTCAACAACAGCTTCTAGTTTGATTCGCGTGATTTCGCGTAGGCGCTTAGGTTCCTCGCAGTAACTCTCGCTCGGTGCACAAAGCTCTTAAGGTCTTCGTCTTCTACAGACGCCATGGCTGCTGCCAGTTCAGGGTTCAGCTTCTGTCTTAATAGATAGAGCTGCTCGTCTTCCGCCACTCTGGCCCTAATAGCATATTTTCTAAATAGCCCGTAGAATTCCTTAAACGTCTGTCGGTTCTGGTTGATTTTATCCAGCTGCTTACAGGCTGTCTTCTTTCGGAATAGGTCTCCGAAGCGTTGATCCAGCGCTTTGATCGCTTCTTCGGCAGTTACCTCTTCTAGGTCCCCTACTAGCGAAAAAGCTTTACCTTCCAATTGCGACTCCAGGTACGCTAATCTATCTCCAGTACTGTTTCCAGCATAGTCTCGATCCATCTTGTTCTTTATCTTCTTCTTAAATGCTTCCCAATCCTTAGGATCTCCGCCCCTAAACGCTAGTAGATCTAGTAGTAACGTTATTAACGTGCCGCCTTAACTGTAGGCCGCCGGTAAGGCAGTCTCTGCTTGTTTTTCTCAATGCGGTGGCAGCGACGTCGCTCTCTCTATCTCAGCTAGCTAAGCCTTTATCGCTTTTAGTTATGCCAGTCGGTTCGCCGCTTGGTTTTCCAGCACATCTATAATGGTCTCTGCCGATTCCTTCTTAGCTCTTACCGCTTTAATTTCCTCTCTTAACTGTCTCTTTTCTTCTAGGGTTCTGTAAAGCAGCTTCTTAATAAGGTCTATACTGTCGTAGACCTTTCCTACTCTATTCTCGTTTACGTAATCCTTAAGTTCCTCAAGCGTGCAGTCGTAGATTTTCTTGTATTCGCTTATTCGTTCCTTAATCTCTGCGGTCTCTTCTGCTGTAAAACCTCCAATAATGCACTTATTATCGATAACACTAGAGCGCCTGCTCGCTCTGTTAGTCTTTTCTCCTCTGCTTCTGCTTCGGCCTGTAACGCCGCTCTCTACCGCTAAGAAGCTCTCTATAGCTTTCTTACAGTGCTAGGGTTGTTGGTTTGTATGTTGGTGCGCGTGCGTTATTCGGGGGTCCGGATAGTTCAACGGTCCCTTTCGCGCAGCGCAGTAGTAGTGTAGGGAGTAAGTTCGAGATATAATAATCTGGGCACGCAGATATGATTCAATACGGCCTTTTTAATAACTATATCTCGAACTAAGGAGGGAAAGGAATCTATGTAGTAGTGGACGAGACCTTTGGGGAGTGGCATGCCAAGGCCCGGCTCGGTCCGGAAGGGCCGAGCCGAAATTTCGAGGGTCCACCCTATTACTTAGTCCCACCCCTTTCCACCGCTGCAACAACGAACATTCCAGATGTTTAAGGAGGAGCCAGGCGAGGAGACTATCCGCCTAGCAGCGACACACCTTTAGGAACCCTAACTGTAAGCATAGGAAGAGGCAGTAGAAAAGGACGAGGTGTACTAAGGAGCCCGTACAGCGATCTAAGGAGGACAGCGGAAGCTCCTAGCAGAGCTCCACCTTAAGGTGTCGGCAGCAGAGTGCTTAGTAGACGAGGAGAACAACCTAAAGTTCAGGAATCGGATTTGGGTCCCGGCCGACAAGAAGCTCTGCACGAGCTTAATACAACGGGCGTACGATTCTATATTTACCGGACACCTAGGGCGCGAGGAGACGTACAGCATTGTCGCCTAGGACTACTACTGGCCGGTAGTAGCGAAGGACATCTGCAGATTCGTACAAAACTGCGATGTATGCAGACGGACGAAGCCTTAGCGTAAGCTATAGCATAGGTTGCTGAAACCCCTACCGATCCTAGACCGGCCCTAGCAAGACCTAACGGTAGACTTTATTACAGACCTCCTAGAGAGCGACAGACGGCGGAACATTATAGTAGTTACAGACAAGCTAACAAAGGGGGTAATACTAGAGGGAATGGACTCTATTACGGCTAAAGACACTGCCTAGGCCTTTATGCAGACGACGTTTAGCAAACACGGATTCCCTAGGTCAATTGTATTAGACTGGGGTACACAGTTTACGAGCTAGCTCTAGGCAAGGATCTGCCAGTTGCTAAAGGTAGAACGTCGCTTGTCGACCGCATAGCACCTACAGACAGGCAGGGCGACGCAGAGAGTTAATTCGACGTTGGAAGCGTACCTCTGTATGTACGTCGACTATAACTAGACGAACTGGAACCGACTTCTCCCTATAGCAGAGCTAGCTATTAACAGCCGTACAGCTAACGCTACAGGATTGTCCCACTTCTTTATAGCCTATAGATACGACTATTCCCCGCTTCTACCGACCCTAAGTAGTAACTCCCTGCGCCCTGTACGATCCCTAATTTAGCAGGGAGAGGCTATCGTACGGACGATTACGAACGCCTATTAGTAGGCAAAGGCGAGTCTGGCTATAGCTTAACAGAATGCGGAAGAGTAGGCCAACAAGGGACGGCAGGCTGCACTAAGGTATAAGGTAGGGGATAAGGTCTAGCAAACTAGCGAAACATCTGTACAGCCCGGTCGAGCAAGAAGCTGGATTGGAAGAACCGGAAATTTACAGTAGTCCGACCGGTAGGGACATACGCTATACGGCTCGACACTCCTCTATGGATCTACCTAGTCTTTTACGTAGACCTCGTACGGCTAGCGAACACGGACCCCCTGCCGCACTAGACGATAGACGACGCGCGCCCACTAGCGATTATAACCGAGGGCCAAGAAGAGTACAAGGTAGAAGGAATCCTTAAGAGCCGAAGGCAGCAGAAGAGGGTAGAATACCTAGTAAAATAGAGAGGATAGGCAGAGCCTACGTAGGAACTATACGAGGCCCTACAGGACACAACTGCACTGGATAGGTAGGAGGGGAACTATCCCCCTGTCCAGCTACAGTAATACTACACTGTATAGCAGAGAGGGGCACGATCTACCCTAAGGACAGGGTAGCCGCTAACAACTAAGGTTGTTAAAGGATCGAGAATTACGACGTAGGACACTACGGGATCCCACTAATACGACATTGTACGACACTGTATAGAAGAAGGGCTAGAGAAAGGGAACAGCCAGAAAACATAAGGGACGGAAAGTAGAAGTAAGAGAGGTTAAGAGCGACAATGCCCGAAAACTTTTATATACTACCTTAAGGTAGCCTACTAGCCACTACCCCTAGGACCTAGGGCAGCCAACCCTACACCTATAACCTTAATTACCTCCCGGACGGAAGGGGCCCTAGCACTAGGAAAAGTAGGAGGGTGGCTTAGCAACACCCTACTGCTAGTTAATGTAGCACCTAAGACGTTAGTTTAGACTGTATAGGGACGGAAATCCGTACGAACCGGAAGCAAAGCTATTGGTCGAATTAGGCATCCTACTACTAGGGGTAGAAATAGGAGGAGAGCCTAGCTAGACAAGCGGAGGGGGAGCTATCGACTACGAGGGAGCTACGATAAGCACAGCCGGACGGGGCAGGCGGCATAGTAGTAGTAACTAGAGGTAGCTAATAGATAGTAGGTAGTAATAGTAGTAGTAGTAGGCGGCCGGGCGGACGGGTAGCAGGTAGAGAATAAAGAAGAAGAGAAGAAGAGAGAGGGAGAAAAGAGAAGGGGTTTATATACAGGGTAGTAGCTGCCTGCCTTATAGGGCAATAACAACTAGGGCAGCTGCTACAACCGTATAGAGGAGCACAAACGAGGCAACTACGACCTAAGGTCTGTACAGGCGACGGCCTACTAGACAACCGGACGGATGCGGAAACATCTACCTAGGAGTGAAACTCCAGATAACGACTAAGGGACGGGAACAGAGCCAAATAATCCGGTAGCGCTGGACTGTACATTTAGGACGTAGAGTGCATAGCCAAAGCTCGAGGGTAGGAGGGGAAGGAACAAGCTGGACCGAGCACCTCCTGCACCTTTATAACTGCTTGCAGGCCTCCTTAGCCTTAGCCTTAGCTGCGTTAAATTGGCAAACGAAACAGGCCAAGGTCAGGTAGAAGCGATCCAGCACTACCTGCCTTCCCTCCTGCGAACCTAGGAGGACAAGTCCAAGGTTGAAACGGCGGAGAGGAAGGTCAATAGTTAAGTACCTAGGCGAAGACAGGAAAGAGCTACCTAGCAAAGGAACACTAGGAGCTAAGAGAGTACGGTACGCTGCTGTACGAAAAGGGCACTACAAGAAGGGAGGAGGGGGGTATTGTTAGGGAGCGCCGCCCAGCCTAGGTCCTAAACCCGACCTAAGCTAGTCGTCGCCCTAAGGACTGCGACTTAGGAGCGCTAGCACGACCCTACCCTCTATATAGAAGCACCGACAGGATTCTACTCCTATACAGAGGAAGAACCCTATAGCCCTATATAGAGGGGAATTGCCGCCCCTCTAAACAGAGGGAAAACTCTGTACTACTATATAGAGGGAGAACTCCCGATCTTCTGTACAGAGTGTAAACCTTATATCCCTGTATAGAGAGAAATTGCTAGCTTAGCTTTGTAGGTACAAATTGTATAGCAGCAGACAACGAAGGAACTGCCTATTAGTTCCTTTATATAGATACCTAATCTTAAGTTTCTAAACCGAGATTCTTAAGCCCCTTACATTTATAATCGCTAGTAGGCGCGCGTTATCTGTCGTCTAGTGCGGCAGGGGGTCTGTGTTCGCTAGCTGTACGAGGTCTACGTAGAAGACTAGGTAGATCTCTAGGGGAGTGTTAAGTCGTACAGCGAGTGTCCCTACCGGTCGGACTACTGTAAATTTCCGGTTCTTCTAGTCCAGCTTCTTGCTTAGTCGGTCTATACGGATGTTGTACTGGTTTAGCCAGACCTTATCCCCTGCCTTATACCTTAGTGCTGCCTGCCGTCCCTTGTTGGCCTACTCTTCTGCATTCTGTTAAGCTATAGCTAGGCTCGTCTTTGCCTATTAGTAGGCGTTCGTAATTATCTGTACGATGGCCTCCCCCTGCTAAATTAGGGATCGTACGGCGCGCGGGGCTTCACTACTAAGGGTCGGTTGGAGTAGGGAGTGGTCGTATCTATAGGCTATAAAGAAGGGGGACAATCCTGTAGCATTAGCTGTACAGCTGTTAATAGCCAGCTCTGCTATAGGGAGGAGCCAGTTCCAGTTCGTCTAGTTATAGTCGACGTACGCTCGGAGGTACACTTCTAACGTCGAATTGACCCTCTGTCGCTTCGTCCGTCTGCAGATGCTATACAGTTAACAGGCGACGTTCTACCTTTAGCAACTAGCAGACCCTTGCCTAGAGCTGGCTCGTAAACTGCATACCCCGGTCCGACACAATTGACTAAGGGAAACCGTACTTGCTAAACGTCGTCTGTAAAAATGCCTAGACAGTGTCCTTAGCTGTAATAGAGTCTATTTCCTCTAGTATTACCCTCCTCGTTAGCTTGTCCGTAACTACTATAATGTTCTGCCGTCCGTCGCTATTAGGGAGGTCTGTAATAAAGTCCACTGTTAGGTCTTGCTAGAGCCGGTCCAGGATCGGTAGGGGTTTTAGCAGCCTATGCTTCAGTTTACGCTAGGGCTTCGTCCGTCTGCATACATCGCAGTTCTGTACGAACCTGCGGATGTCCTTTACTATTGCCGGCTAGTAGTAGTCCCGGGCGACGATGCTGTACGTCTCCTTGCGCCCTAGGTGCCTAGTAGCTATAGAATTATGCGTCCGTTGTATTAAGCTTACATAGAGCTTCTTGTCTGCTAGGACCTAAATCCGATTCCTGAACTTTAGGTTGTTCTCCTCGTCTACTGAATACTCTGCTGCCGACACCTTAAGATAGAGCTCTGCTAGGAGCTTCCACTGTCCTCCTTAGATCGCTGTACAGGCCTCTTAGTATACCTCGTCCTTTTCTACTGCCTCTTCCTATACTTGCAGTTAGGGTTCCTATAGGTATGTCGCCGCTAGGCGGATAGTCTCCTTGCCTGGCTCCTCCTTAAATATCTGGAATGTTCGTAACTTTAGCCGATCGTCCTCGTACGTTGTTGGCATGTCCTGATCCTGTCTAGATAGCGCATTAGCTATGCTGTTGTCCTTCCCCTTGCGATGCTAGAGTCTTATATTAAACCGACTTAGGTATATTGTCTATCGTACGTGCCTCTTAGACAGCTTCTAGGGCTGCGTAAAGTACTCTAGGTTCTTGTAGTTAGTTAGAATAAGGAACTTAGGAACCGAGTAGAGTTCTCTATCCTAAGCTTTACAACACTGTACGACCGCTAGCAATTCCTTGTCGTAGATAAGGTAGTTGCACTTAGCTAGGGAGTTCTTCTTAGAGAAATACGCGTATAGGTGCAAGAGTCTGTCCGAGCCTACCTATAACAGGATACCTCTAATACAGTACCCCGAGGTGTCGGTTTCCAGTATCGTTATACGTTCTGGGTTAAAGGCAGCAAGTGTTGGTCCTGTAGTAAAGAGTTCCTTTAGCTTGTTTAAGCTCCTATCGCACTCGTCCGTCTATTTAAACTGCTTGTCCTTGTATGTTAGCTCGACTAGGGGGCGCACGATCTCCGAGTAGTTCTGTATAAACTAGCGGTAGAAGTTAGCAAACCTAAGAAATTCCCGTACGCCCTTAACGTTCGTAGGCGGCTTCTATTGCTTAATAGCATCTATCTTTTTCCTATCTATGCTAATGCCTTTCCCTGCCTCGATAATAAAACCTAGGTATTTCGTACGCTAGACACCAAATTCACATTTGTCGATGTTAAGGTACAAGCCAGCCTGCTGCAGTCTGTCTAGCACCCTCTTAACGTCCTGTACATAATCTGCATAGGTGCCGTCCGTAAAAACCAGGGTGTCGTCGAGGTACGCCGAGCAGATGTCGTCTAGTAACCCTTGCAAGGACTTGTTAATATACCTTTGGAAGGTTGCCGGTGCGTTGGCGAGGCTAAAGGGGGTAACAAGCTACTTAAAAAGACTACATCTCGTACAGAAGGCAGTTATCTATTTACAACCTTCCTTAATCTATATCTTGAAGAAAGCTAAGACTACGTTAAGCTTAGTAAACCACTTTGCCTTGCTAATCCGTCTGACAGTCTCCTTAATAAGGGGTAGGGGGTACCGGTCCTTCTTAGTAATTGCGTTAATGCCTCTGTAGTCTACGCAGAAACGCAAGCCGGCCTTCCCCTCCTTGTAGACAAACAGCACTAGGGCTCCTGCGTAATCCGAGCGCGCAGATAAAGCTCAATACGGCTGTTTTAATAACTATATCCTGAACTAAGGGGGGAAAGGAATCTATATAGTAGTAGTGGTGGGCTTTCGTAGTAGTAGTGCCAAGGCCCGGCTCGGTCTGTTCCGGAACCTAAATCCCGGAAGGGGGCCGAGCCGAAATCCAGGGTCCACCCTATTTATCTGTCCTACCTCTTTCCACTGCCGCAACACTACCCCCCTCCCTTACTAGCGGTCGCCCTCGACTGCTTAGTTACCTTATTTATCTGAAAATCTCCACTTTTTTTTTTTTTTTTAGTTTCGTCGTCTCCTTCTCGAAAATCCCTTCCAACGCCGATGTTACTTCTTCCGTCTTCCGTTAAAAACAACGTTTTCTTTATTGCTTCTAACTTCTTATATTGTCGGCTTCTAAAGTCCTTTACTTGGCGTTTATGTAATCGACGCTATCTGATCTGATCCGCGGGTTATCTGAGCTGCGGCTGGTCTGTGCGTCGCCTCGGGGGTCTATATAGATCTTTCCGCGGCGCCGTTCTTCTTCTTCTTTTTCTCTTCTACCAAAGCCTTTACCTACTATAGGGTCGGCGGCGCTGGCACGCTACAGCGTTAGCGAGCTGGCGGCCGAACCGGCGGTGGGTGGTGGCCGCGTCGAAGACCTCCCTAAAGGCGACCGTTACGATCGTCTTTATCGGCTTCCGCGCTAGTAGAGCGGACGCGGCTTCGTCGTTTTTCTTCTATCTCTTTCGGAGGTCGTCAGTTTTGGAGCTATCCGGGTTTCGGCTTCTTCGGGTTCCGCACGTAGAACTCTCTAAGCAACTCCGCCAAATTCCTAAGGTTCTCGACTGCATACTATTTATAGTCTTCCGGCCACCCCTTCTACAAGATCCTCGCTTTAATGGACCCCCTTATCTTCTTTACGTCTATTACGTCTTCTACCTCCTACTCTTCTTTATTACTGTCTATATCGACAGGCAGGGGTTCGGCGAACCCCTGTTCCAGAAGGCTATCCTTAGGGTCTAGGCTTAGCAGATCTGAATGGAAAACGTCGTAGATCTGGAACGATTTCGGCAGCTGGAGCCGATAGGTCACCAGCGACCTCTTTTCTATTATCTTGAACGGACCTACGTAGCGTGGATTGAGCTTGGCGTTCCCTTTTAGCCTTAGGTTCCGCGTGTTAAGCCAGACCTTTTGACCTTCCTCGAATTCTATTGGCGACTGCTTTCTATTAGCTCGAGTTACTATCTTCTTCTAAGCCGATTCCATCGCTTCTTTCGCCACTTTGATTGCTTCTTCCATCTGAGATCGGAGCGCTTCCGCCGCCGCAGCGGCGACTCTCTTTAACGACGTAGTAGTGGTGGAAAGCTCCGGCGACCCGGCGTCGCTCGGTGGCTGGAAGCTCAACCTCGGAAGATAGCTATGCGTTATCTCGAACGGCGCCAGCGAGGTGGCTTTAGACAGTGCCGAGTTGGCGCAGAACTCGGCTATTGGCAACACCTTAACCCATTCTTCTTAAAAGTAGCTGCAGAAGGTCTGTAGATATCGTTCTATCTTACGGTTAGCTACCTCAGATTGACCGTCAGTTTAAGGGTAAGCGGCTGTGCTAAGCTTTCTACGAATTCCGAGGGCTTGGTTAATAGCTTTCTATACGTCGGCTGTAAATTGCAGACCCCTATCTGTAGTAATAGTGTCCAGCAGCCCGTAGTGCTTCTATACGTGTTGGATCAACATTCTCGCCGTTTCTTCTGCAGTAGTTCCGTCGTCTCTTGCTCGGCAGGGGATGAAGTGGCGTTCCTTACTTAGTCGGTCCACTACATTCAGCGTAGCGTTATATCTATCGGAGTCTAGCAGGCTGGTTACGAAGTCTATCGTAATATGTTGCTACGGTTTCTCAGGGATCGGAAGTGGCTTTAACAGACCGGCCGGAAGACTGTAACGTAGCTTCGCGGCTCGGCATACGTAGCAATTGGCGATAAACCGGTGGATCCGCTCGTAAATCCGCGGAAACTAGTAGATCGTTCTTACGGCCTGCATCGTTTTCTTCGCTCTAGCGTGGCCAACATCTATAGAGTTATGGACCGATTGGATGACCTTTGTAACTAGTTCTTCCGGAACTATTAGCTTTCCTGAGCCTGTTCTGCTGAGCTTCTGTTGCTAGTTAAGCTGCTCTACCTTTTCGTAGAGAGTTTCTTCCTTAGGGGCCGGCTCTATTGGTTCCGGTTTGGTCTGCAGTTCGGCCGCGCAGATCCCTGCTTCCTTCAACACCTCGGCGTCTACTATCCGTTCGGTTAGCACCTTCTGAAACATGTTCGGATCTTCCTTCGCGCAGCTCGTCTTCCCTTCTCTTCGCGTCAGCGCGTTAGCCTTTCCGTTTTGAGCCCCTAGTCGATAGGTAATCTTGAAGTCGAACCCGGATAGGTAGGCAGCCCACCGTGCTTAACGTCGTAAGAGCTTCTGCGTCTTTATAAAGTAGGTTAGCGACTGGTAGTCCGTAAGAACCTGGACTGTGCTCTTTCTAGCTATAAGCTCTGGCTTCCACTCCTCGAACGCCTGTATAATAGCCAGCAGTTCTTTATCGTAGATTACGTAGTTCCGTTCGGCCTCTGTTATAGACTTGCTAAAGAAAGCCACTAGATGGAGGGTTTCGTCGTCGCTATATTGAGAAAGGACCCCTGCTATTACTGTATCGGAAGCGTCCGTTTCTACATAGATCGTCTTTTCCGGTTGGAAGTGCGCTAGAACCGGCGCCGAAGCTACTGCTTCTTTTAGCTGTACGAAAGCTTCCGTGCACTTCTTATTCTATAGGCCGGCGGCCTCTTTCTTCAATGCTTTGTTTAGGGGTCTCGCTATCTTGCTAAAGTTATTAATAAACCGTCGATAGTAGCTGCAGAATCCGAGAAACGCCCTGATCTGCGTAGTGTTTCCGGATTTCGGCTGCTTCCATTCCGCGACGGCGGCGACCTTTAATGGGTCCATCCGAATTCCGTCTCTTCCTACGATAAGACCGAGATATTTGACCTCGGTTTGGTAGAACTCGCTCTTCTTTATGTCCGCGTTCAGTCCGACCTCGCAGAGCCTAGTCAACACCTTCTTAATGTGGTCCGTGTCCTGCTCTCTCGTTCTATCTGTATAGATAAGGATGTCGTCTAGGTAAATAGACACGAACCGTTCCAACATGTCTATAAAGGTGTAGTTTATAAAGCGTTGCTATACCGCCAGCGTGTTGGTAAGTCCGAAAGGCATCACCAACTATTTGAAATTGCCTATACGCGTTGCGAACGTCCTAAGGTCTTCTGTCTGCCCTTCTTCGTTCCTTAGTCGATAGAACGCTTAGCGGATGTCCAGCTTGCTAAACCACTTAGCCTTCGCCACCCGCTGTACGGTTTTATCAATTAGCGGCAGTGAATACACGTCTCTCTTGGTGACCTTATTAAGGCCTCGATAGTCTACATACAGTCGGAGACCGCCTCCAGGCTTCCGTACGAAAAGAATCGGTAACGCGTATTCGGCAGAACTCGGCGTAATAAACTTCTTCGCCAGGTTTTCGCGAACAAACACCTCTACCTAGTCCAGTTCCGCCGGCGACAGTCGTCTTAGGGGCTCGGTTCTTGGCAGCGTAGCCCCCTCTTTCAGTCGGATCTTGTTGTTATATTCCGGTCGATAGAGCGGCAATAGTTTAGAGTCGGCTTTTAAGAAGATGTTAGCGTAACTATAGAGCTCGTTTGGCAGCACCTCTAGTAGATCCACTTCTTCTTCCGCCATTATCTTCCGGTAGTCTTCGATGTCTTTTATTAAGATGGCGTAAACCTCGTTGTCCGGTGACTTTGCGAGGGTTGTCGTTGCCTCTGAACTTATTATTCTGACAGTAACTGGAGGTTCGGAACGATCGGACGGAGCCTCTTTCGCGGACTCCGTAGCTTTCGGCTCGGCGGCGGTGGCGACCGTTTCGATAGTCCCTGCTCCGCTACCCGGGGTTTTGAATCTTATCGTGCCTTTACCTACGTCAATAATAGTCTTCTGGTTCTTCATCTATTTCTGCCCTATAATAATGTCAAATCGTCCGAGATCCATAATCCGGAACGTCGCTTCCGTAGTGCAACCAGCCAAGATAGTCTTTAGCGGCACATAGTGCGTAACGCTTTCCGTGTCTTGTCCGTTGTATGCCGAAATCCGCGTCGGCGACGCTATCTCTACCGGATAGCTGTATCCTTTTATTAGCTTTTGAACCAATCGATAGTGGATAGCCGCTCCGATAAGAGCTCTAGTATCGATAAAAGCTTTCAGCTGGAGCTGTGGGCGTTGCAGTGGATCTTAATAGGAAGGATAATTGCTGTTTCCGTGTTCGCTTCTGTCGTCGCCGACAGCGGATCGTTACAATTGTTAATGCTCTCTCGTTCTGTTAGTGCCTTTCGCGTGGATGCCCTGTTTTTTACGCTAGATAGGGGGTCTATCCGTCCAGGTAGTCTTTTCCTATAATTCTTAACTAAAACCCGCCGTCTACGCTGTCAGTGTCGTTCGGAGCCGGCTCTATAGCTTGTATAGTCTTTCTGGGTAGCTGCGGCTGCTGCTGCTTTATAACACGATACTCCTGCTTCTGCTAGGCCGTTGCTTGGCATCTCGTAGCGATGTGGCCAGGCTTTCCGCACGCGTAGCAGGTGGGGACAAACGACGAACGCTGCGAGTACGACGACTGCTAGGGTGTTCGTCGAAAAGGCGCAGGGGCTCTTGTCGGCTGCGCTGACGGCGACGGCTTCTGAATTAGTTTACGTGTCGTTGGTTTTCCGTACGCGTTTAAGTTTCTAGCGGTGACTCTCGCCTAGTGTACGAAGCTCTGCAGGTCTTTGTCTTCTACCGACGCTATAGCCGCAGCGAGCTCAGGGCTCAGTTTCTGTCTTAGTAAGTGTAGCTGCTTATCCTTAGCCACTCTCGCTCTAATGGCATATTTCCTAAACAGCCCGTAAAATTCTTTAAATGTTAGCCGATTCTGACTGATCTTGTCCAGTTGTTTGCGGGCCGTCTTCTTCTGGAAGGGGTCTCCGAAACGCTGGTCCAGTGCCTTAATAGCTTCGTCGGCAGTGACTTCTTCCAGGTCCGCCACTAGCGAAAAAGCTTTACCTTCTAATCGCGATTCTAGGTACGCCAATCTATCCTCTTCGCTGCTCGATGCGTAGTCGCGGCTTATCTTATTCTTGATCTTCTTCTTAAATGCCTCCTACGCTTTAGGGTCTCCGCTACTAAAAGCAGGTAGGTCCAGCAGTGGCGTTATCGTAGTGCCACCTTGACTATAGGCCGCTGGTAAGGCGGTCTCTGCGTAGGCTTCTCGCCGCAGTAGCGGCGACTTCGCTGCTTCCATATTAGCTATTTGATTCTTCAGCGCCTTCAGCTGCGCCAATCGGTTCGCCGCCTAGTTTTCTAACACGTCGATAATAGTTTCTGCCGCTTCCTTCTCGGCCCTTACCGCTTTAGTTTCTTCTCTTAATTGTCTGTTCTCTTCCAGCGTTCTGTAGAACAGCGTCTTAATAAGGTCTATACTATCGTAGACCTTTCCTATCCCATTCTCGTTTACATAGTCTTCTAGTTCCTCGATCGTGCAGTCGTGGATCTTCTTGTATTCGCTTATTTGTTCCTTAATCTCTGCGGTCTCTTCCGCCGTAAAACCGCTAATAATGATCTTATTATCAATGACACTGGAGCGCCTACTCGCTCTGTCAGTCTTTCTCTTTCCGCGGCGGCCTGTTACGCCGCTCTCTACCGCTGAGAAGCCTTCTATCTTCTTACGGTGCCTTGGGGGTTGTTGTTTTGGTATGTGTGTAGTGCGCGTGCGTTATTCGGGTTTCTAGATAGTTCGACGGGCCCTTTTGCGCAGCGCGGGGTTGGTGTAGAGAGTGAGTTCAAGATATAACAATCCGAGCGCGCAGATAAAGTTTAATACAGCTGTTTTGATAACTATATCTTGAACTAAGGGGGGAAAGGAATCTATGTAGTGGTAGTGGTAGGCTTTCGTAGTGGTGGTGCCAAGGCCCGGCTCGGTCCGTTCCGGAACCTAAATCCCAGAAGGGGGCCGAGCCGAAATCCAGGGTCCACCCCATTAATCTGTCCTACCTCTTTCTACTGCTGCAACACTGCGGACGAGGTACTTGCCTAAATAAACCCTTTAGCAAGCAGGTCGTCCAGTGTCTTGCGTAGTACTAGGAGTTCTCTAGAGGACATTCTGTATAGCGGTCCGTACAGTACCTTAGGCAGACTCCTATCTGGACGGGGCTCTAGCTAGATGTCGGAGTTAATCTCTTCTCCTTAGTATAGCAGCAGTTTTAAGGCCGACTTTGGCTCGAGGAGGTCTAGGTATCCTGCGTATTCCCTTAGGAGCTTCGTATAGGGGTCTGTTACTTCCTTAGCTGCTAATGCCTTCTTAATGTCTGCGGTTGCTATATTGATCTCGGCCTTGGCATTGCCGCTATGCGGAGCCCTCCCTTAGTCTTAGGGCCTCTGCTTTATCGCCGTGTTAATTGCAGCCTTGGCATTGCTACCCTGCAGGGCCCTCCTTGGTCTTAGAGCCTCTGCTTTGTCGCTGCCAGGTACAGCCGTCCTCGTCCAACGTCCAGCTTGCCCCTCTAGCGCTCTATCTATAGCTTCCCTAGTATTAGGTTATACTCCAACTTGTCCTGTACGACATAGAGGTAGGAGTCCTGCTCGTAGTGTCCCTGTATCTCTATCGTTACTTTTACTATATAGGTAATGTCCGGTCCCCTCCTGGTAATGCCCAATATGCGTAAAAGGTATAGTAGGGGTTGTCTTAATACAGTGTCTCTGTACGAAGTCTTGGCTAATTACTCTGTATACTAAACATCCTATGTTAATTAATGTCTGCGCTGTTGCGGACCTGTTTAACGTTGGCTGTACGATAAACGGCGTAGTCGTTATGTAGTTGCTCTTAAAAGATAGCTAAGTAGTGGTTCCATTTAGCAATCTATCTTATATACGCCTCTAGCAGAGCCTTCGCTTAGAGGCTACTCTTTTCCTAACTTGTCCTCGTCCAAGTAGGACTCCTGTTCCTTTTGTTAGGGCGCCGCAGTTGCTACCCTTGCAGTGGTCGGCCGTCCCCTAGGTCTCTCTGCTGGCAAAAGCCTGCAATTCCGTATAGTGTAGCCTATCTTGCTATACCTGTAGCAGCTCCCTTCTGCTCGCCTCTTGTTAAGGGTAGCTATGTCTACCTATTGTGCCCTTTTAGTAGCAGCCCTTGGCCGTACGGTAACAGCTGCCGCTACCCTCGTCGTCGTTAGTTCCTAGTCTATAGCGTCCGTCTGCCGCTAGAGAGGTTGTCTTATCTCTTAAGAGCGGCTTATCCGTCCGAGCCTGCGCTGCTGGTCGTCGACTATCCTAAGGAGATTACAGAATTCCTTGTACGTAGCTGGTCGCATTACGCCTACTAGTCCCGTTATAATCTCCTTAGAGAGGCCTACCTCTAAAGAGGTAATTTTTATCCTGTCCTCCTATTAGAGACCTCCTGCCTCTGCCAGTGTCTAGTCGTATTCCGAGAGGAATTCTCGTACAGTCTTGCGTCCTTGTTTTATTGTGTTGACCTATAGGAGTGCTCGGCTCTCGCAGTCTAGGTCCTTGTAGCTCTTGTTAAGAGCTGCCTAGAGCATCGTCGTTGTAGTTATTGCTAGGTTCGCAATAGCCGTCTTATAGTACAGCAGAGTCCGTGCTGCCGCCCTGCCCTTTAACTTCCTAAAGAGGTAAACTACCTTGTCTAGCTCGGTTAGGTATGCTCCTAAGTTAACCAGAAGCTTAGAGCGTATCTAGGCAGCCTAGGAGGGGTACTCGGCCGGAGCCTCGCTATCGTATGTAGTAACGTTGGGGAGTTTGCTCTTGGAGGTCGGGTTGTAGGCTATCGTGTTCGTCGTCGTCGTTGTAGGGGTCGGATCGCGATTAGACGCCCCAAGCTGTCGTAGCTCCTGTTCCCGTTGGGAAATTATCGCAGCCTAGTAGCTTACTTATTGTTCGAGCTGGGCCTTGTATGCCAACAGCTCCTCGTACGCGCGGTGCATCTGTCCCTGTATAGCTGTAGGTTCTATAGAGATATCGCCGTCTATCTTTGTTGTATTACTGCGGTTACCGACAGTAAGATCAGTTCCTAATGTAAGGGCTTAAGAATCTTAGTTTAGAAACTTAAGGCTAGGTATCTATATAAAGGAACTAATAGGCAGTTCCTTTGTTGTCTGCGGCTGTACAATTTGTACCTACAAAGCCAAGCTAGCAATTTCCCTCTATACAGGGATGCAAGGTTTACACTCTATACAGAGGATCGGGAGTTCTCCCTCTATATAGTAGTGCAGAGTTTTCCCTCTGTTTAGAGGGGCGGCATTTCCCCTCTATGTAGGGCTATAGGGTTCTCCCTCTATACAGGAGTAGGGTCCTGTCGGTAATTCCGTACAGAGGGGTAGGGTCGTGCTGGCGCTGCTAAGTCGCAGTCCTTAGGGCGACGGCTGGCTTGGGTCTAGGACCTGGGCTGGGCGGCGTCCCCTAACATCTTATTTGCGTAGTGTTTCCCAACTTTGGCTGCTTCTACTCTGCAACTGCGGCGACCTTTAAGGCGTCTATCCGGATTCCTTCTGTTCTGACAATAAGACCGAGATATTTGACCTCGGTTTAATAGAACTCGCTCTTCTTCGTGTCTGTGCTTAACCTAACCTCGCGGAGCCTATTTAACACTCTCTTAATGTAGTCTGTATGCTGTTCTCTTGTTCCGTTGGTATAGATAAAGATATCGTCTAAGTAGATCGATACGAACCGCTCTAGCATGTCTATAAAGGTGTGATTTATAAAATGCTGCCACACTGCCAGCGCGTTGGTAAGTCCGAAAGGCATTACCAACTACTTGAAATGGCCTATGCGCGTAGCGAATGTCGTAAGATCTTTCGTCTGTCCTTCCTCGTTCCTTAGTTAGTAGAACGCTTAGCGAATGTCTAGCTTGCTAAACTACTTAGCTTTAGCCACTCGTTGTATAGTCTTATCGATTAGCAGCAGCGGATACACATCTCTCTAAGTAACCTTATCAAGTCGGTAGTCTATGCACAGTCGGAGACCGCCTCTAGGTTTCTGTACGAAAAGGATCGGTAACGCATACTTAGCAGAGCTCGGCGTAATAAACTTCTTCGCTAGGTTTTCTCGAATAAACACTTCTACTTAGTCCAGCTCGGCCGGCGATAAGCGTCTTAAGGGATCGGTTCTTAGCAGCTTAGCCCCTTCTTTTAATCGGATCTTGTTGTCGTATTCTAGTCGATAGAGCGGCAGGAGGTTAGAGTCGGCTTTCGAGAACACGTTAGCGTAGCTATAGAGTTCTTCTAGTAATACCTCTAGCAGGTCTACTTCTTCTTCTGCTATTATCTTCCAGTAATCTTCGATGTCTTTTATTAAGATAGCGTAGATCTTATTCTCTAGCGACTTCGCGAGAGTCTCTAGAGCCTCTAAGCTTATTATTCCTACAGTGTTTAGGGATTCGGATTGGCCGGTCGGAACCGCTCTAGTGGTCGTAACGTTCGGTTTGGCAGCGACGATAGTAACCGATTCGGCGGCAGCGGCACCGCTCTGCTAGGTTTTGAATCCGAGTGTGCCTTTACCTACATTAATAACATCTTTCTGGTTCTTTATCTATTTCTGCCCTATAATAATGTCAGACCGTCCGATATCTAGAATTCGGAACGTCGCTTCTGTAGTGCGACTAGCTAAGGTAGTCTTTAATAGCATATAATGCGTAACACTCTCTGTGTCTTGTCCGTTGTATGCCGAAATTCGTTTCGGCGATGCTAACTGTACTGGATAACCGTTTCCTTTCGTTAGTTTCTAAACTAATCGATAATAGATCGCCGCGCCGATAAGCGCTGCCGTGTCGATAAAAGCTTTTAATTAAAGGGGGCAGTGCGAGCCGTTAAAGGGGTAGACAGTAATTGGAAGGATAATAGCAGTCTCTGTATTCACTTCCACCGCCGCTAAGAGCGGATCGTTATAACTGCTAATGCTCCCTTCTTCTAGCGATGCGGTTCGTAGCAGTGCCCTATTGTCTATGCTGGATAGGGGGCCTATCCGTCCAGCTGATCTTTTCCTATAATCCTTAATAGCACCCTACTGTCTACACTGTCTGTATCGTTCGGCGCCGGTTCGATAGCTTAGATAGTCTTTCTCGGTGGCGGTAGCTTCGTAGTACGGTATTCCTGCTCCCGCTAATTCGTTGAAATTCTCGATTGGATACTATTTATAATCTTCTAGCTACTCCTTCTATAAGATTCTTGCTTTAATAGACCCCCTTATTCTCCTTATATCTATTTTATCTTCTATCTTCTACTCTTATTCTTCGCCGTCTATCTCGATTAGTAGGGGTTCGATAAACCCCTGTTCCGAAAGGCCGTCTTTAGGGTCTAGGCTTAACAGGTCTAAATAGAAGACATCGTAGATTCGGAACGACCCCAGTAGCTAGAGCCGGTAAGTTACTAGCGACCTCTTTTCTACTATCGTAAACGGACCTACGTAGCAGGGGTTAAGCTTAGCGTTGCCTTTTAGCCTTAGGTTCTGCATATTAAGCTATATCTTTTAGTCTTCTTTGAATTCTATTAGTAACCGCTTTCTACTAGCTCGAGTTACTATCTTCTTCTAAGCCAATTCTATCGCCTTCTTCGCTACCCGGATCGCTTCTTCTATCTAAAATTTAAGCGCTTCTGCCGCAGCGGCGGCGACTCTTTTTAACGAGGTTGCGGTAGAAGATCCTAAAGAACTAGGTCCTTCTAGCAGTTGAAAGCTTATTCTTAGAAGATAGCTATAAGTTATCTCGAACGGCGCCAGCGAGGTAGCCTCGGACTGTGCCAAGTTAGTGTAGAATTCGGCTATCGGCAACACCTTAACCTACTCTTCTTAATAGCAGCTACAGAAGATTCGTAGATGTTTTTCTATCTGACATTTAGCTACTTTGGACTAACGTCGGTCTAAGGGTAAGCGGCTATACTAAGCTTTCTGCAAATTCTAAGAACTTAGTTAATAGCCTTCTATATATTAGTAGTAAATGAAGGGCCCCTATCCGTAGTACTAGTGTCTGGCAGGCTATAGTGCTTCTATATATGCTAAATTAGTATCCTTGCGGTCTCTTCTGCTATAGTGCCTTTATCCTTTGCTTAATAGGGGATAAAGTAGCGTTCCTTACTTGACTGGTCTACTACGCTAAGAGTAGCATTGTATCTATTAGAATCCGATAGGCCAGTTACGAAATCTACTGTAATATGCTGCTACGGTTTCTCGGGGATCGGCAGTAGCTTTAGTAGACCAGTTGGAAGGCCGTAACTGTAAGGGGCTCAAGAATCTTGGTTCAGAAACTTGAGGTCGGGTATCTACATAAAGGAACTGATAGGCAGTTCCTTCGTCGTCTGCTCTGTACGATTTGTACCTACGAAGCCAAGCTAGCAATTTCCCTTTTGTGCCGGGGTGCAAGGTTCACCCTCTGTATAGAGAATCGGGAGTTGCCTCCTCTGTACGGTGGTAAAGGGTTTTTCCCCCTAATCCGAGGGGCGGTAGCTCCCCTTTGTGCAGGGCCGTTGCGTTCTCCCTCCGTACGGGAGTGGGGTCCTGTCGGTGGCTCCGTACGGGGGGGGGGTGGGGTCGTGCTAGCGCCGCTAAGTCGCAGTCCTTAGGGCGACGGTTAGCTTAGGTCGGGTTTAGGACCTAGGCCGGGCGGCGCCCCCTAACAATACCCCCCCCCTTTTCCCTTTCTCGTAGTGCTTCTTCCGTACAGTGGCGTGCTTAAACTATCCAGCTCCTGCTGTTCCCTTGCTAGGTCGTCGTTTCCTATTCCGTTCGGTCGTCCGAGTCGTCGTCCCTCGTCGCTTCCTCCGGGTCGTAGTTGCCTCTTGCTATTTTACCTGTTTGTAGCAGCTGCCCTGCTTGCCATTCCTACTATAGTAGGCAGTTAGCCTAAGCCTTCTCCCTTCTCTTCCCTTCTCCTCCTTCTTCTCCCTGCACACTGTCTACTATCTACTACCATCCGCTACCGTCTACTACTAGCTACCAACTACTACTACTAGCTACCAACTACTGCCAGCTACCTACTACCAACTACTAACTAGCTACTATGTCGTCCGGTGGTTCCCTCGTCGTCGCCGACCCCGCCCCTCCCCCTCGTCCGGCTAGGGTCCCCCCCTACTTTGTCCTCGTACAGTAGGGACCTTAACTTAACCGGCAGCTACTCCTCCGGTTCGTAGGGATTCTCGTCTTCTGTACGGTCTGGGCTGACGTCTTAGGTGCTATACCTGCGAGCAGCGGGATGCGGCCGGGCTCCCCTTCTACGCCTTCTAGTGTAACCCTGCCCGGGTTATACCCGAGCGGGTGGCTACGGCCCGGCCGTCGTACGTTAACGCCCTCCTTATCGCTACCTAGGGCCAGCTCTGCGCCCCCTGCCCCAACTCCCCCCAGCCCTTACTTAGCCTATACCGCCTCCTAGGCTTCTGGGCTAGGGTGTATACCTCGTGCAAGTGGAAGGATAGCTCCCTCTACTGCCCCTTCCGCCGGCTGGGGGAGGCATGTAGGGGTAGGGGGGTGCCTCTGCTCCCTAGGGCTAGCCCTGGTAGGGGGGTACCTCTGCTCCCTGGGGCTGGCCCTGGTAGGGGTTGGGGCCCGGCCGGGCCTAAGGTAGTGGAGATCTCAGATAATAAGTAGGGTGTTCTGGTCCCCTAGGGTGGTTTTCTCCTAACTCGTCTTATTTCCGCTCCCCCCTCCTATTCGTCCCTTGGTTGTTCCCTTCTCCCGGCCCTTATCTCGTACAGTGTCGTACAGTGTCGTATTAGTAGGGTCCTGTAGTGTCCTACATCATAGTGTTCGATCCTTTAACAGCCTAGGTCTGCCTGCAGTTACCCTGTCCTTAGGGTAGATCGTGCCTCCTTCCGCCGTACGGCGCAGTGTTACTGTAACTGGGCAGGGGAATGGTCCTCCTCCTATCTGTCCAGTGCGGTTGTGTCTTGTAGAGCCTGGTACGGTTCCTACGTAGGCTCCGCCTATCCTCTCTATTTTACTAAGTACTCTGCCTTCCCCCGCTTCCTCTAACTCTTAAGGATCCCCTCTACCTTATACTCTTCTTAGCCCTTAGTTATAATTGCAGGTAGGCGCGCGTCGTCAGTCGTCTAATACGGCAGGGGGTCCGTGCTCGCCGGTCGTACGAGGTCTACGTAGAAGACTGGATAAATCCCTGGGGGAGTGTTTAGTCGTATAGCGTATGTCCCTACCGGCTGGATTACCGTAAACTTCCTGTTCTTCTAATCCAACTTCTTGCTCGGCCGGTCCGTCTGGATGTTTCGCTGGTTTAACCAGACCTTATCCCCGGCCTCGTACCTTGGTGCAGCCTGTCGTCCCTTGTTGGCCTGCTCTTCCGCGTTCTGCTAGGCTATAGCTAGGCTCGCCTTTGCCTATTGGAGGGCGTTCGTAATCGTCCGTACGATGGCCTCTCCTTGCTGGACTAGGGACCGTACGGGGCGCAGGGTGTTGCTACCTAGGGTCGGTGGGAGCGGGGAATGGTCGTATCTATAGGTCGTAAAGAAGGGGGACAGTCCTGTAGCATCGGCCGTACGGCTGTTAATAGCTAGCTCCGCTATTGGGAGAAGGCGATTCCAGTTCGTCTAGTTATAGTCGACGTACGCCCGGAGGTACGCTTCCAAGGTTGAATTGGCCCTCTCCGTCGCCCCGTCTGTCTGCGGGTACTATGCAGTGGATAGGCGACGCTCCACCTTCAGCAACTGGCAGATCCGTGCCTAGAGCTGGCTCGTAAACTGCGTCCCCCGGTCTAATACAATGGACCTAGGGAAACCGTGCTTGCTGAACGTCGTCCGGATAAAGGCCTAGGCAGTATCTTTAGCTGTAATGGAGTCCATCCCCTCTAGTATTACCCCCTTCGTTAGCTTGTCTGTAACCACTATAATGTTTTGCCGTCCGTCGCTCTTAGGGAGGTCAGTAATGAAGTCTACAGTTAGATCTTGCTAGGGACGGTCCGGTATCGGCAGGGGCTTCAGCAGCCTATGCTTTAGCTCGTGCTAGGGCTTCGTCCGCCTGCACATATCGCAGTTCCGTACGAACCTGCGAATGTCCTTCGCCATCGCTGGCTAGTAGTAGTCCCGGGCGATAATGCTGTACGTCTCCTCGCGCCCTAGGTGCCCGGTAGCTATAGAGTTATGTGCTCGTTGTATTAAGCCCGTACAGAGCTTCTCGTCCGCCGGGACCTATATCCGATTTCTGAACTTTAGGTTGTTCTCCTCGTCTACTGAACACTCGGCTGCTGACACCTTTAGGTAGAGCTCGGCTAGGAGCTTCCGTTGCCCTCCCTAGATCGCCGTACGGGCCCCTCGGTATACCTCGTCCTTTTCCACTGCTTCTTCCTATACTTGCAGTTAGGGTTCCTATAGGTGTATCGCTGCTAGGCAGATAGTCTCCCCGCCCGGCTCCCCTTTAAACATCTGGAATGTTCGTGACTTCAGCCGGTCGTCCTCGTACGTCGTTGGCATGTCCTGGTCCCGTCTGGACAGAGCATCGGCCCTGCTGTTGTCCTTACCCTTGCGGTACTAGAGTTTGATGTTAAAACGGCTTAGGTACATTGCCTATCGTACGTGCCTCTTAGACAGCTTCCGGGGTTAAGTGAAGTATTCCAAGTTCTTGTAGTCCGTTAAGGCGAGGAACTTGGGCACCGAGCGGAGTTCCCTATCCTAGGCTTCGCAACACCGTACAACTGCTAGCAACTCCTTGTTGTAGATAGGGTAGTTGCACTTAGCTAGGGAGTTCTTCTTAGAGAAGTACGCACATAGATATAGGAGTCCGTCCGAGCCTACCTGTAACAGGATACCCCTAATGCAGTACCCTAAGGAGTCGGTTTCCAGTATTGTCGTACGCTCTAGGTCAAAGGCAGCGAGCGTTGGTCCTGTAGTAAAGAGCTCCTTTAGCTTGTCGAAGCTCCTATCGCATTCGTCCGTCTATTTGAACTGCTTGTCTTTGTGCGTTAGCTTAACAAGGGGGCGTACAATCTCTAAGTAGTTCCGTATAAACTAGCGATAGAAGTTGGCAAACCCAAGAAATTCCTGTACGCCCTTGACGTTCGTAGGTGGCTTCTATTGCTTAATGGCGTTAATCTTCTTCCTATCTATGCTAATGCCTTTCCCTGCCTCGATAATAAAACCTAGGTATTTCGTGCGTTGGACACCGAATTCGCATTTGTCGATGTCGAGGTACAAGCCAGCCTGCTGCAGCCGGTCCAGCACCTTCTTGACATCTCGTACGTAATCTGCGTAAGTGCCGTCCGTAAAAACCAGGGTGTCGTCGAGGTATGCCGAGCAGATGTCGTCTAATAACCCCTGCAGGGACTTGTTAATGTACCTTTAGAAGGTTGCCGGTGCATTGGCAAGGCCGAAGGGGGTAACAAGCTACTTAAAGAGACCATATCTCGTACAGAAGGCCGTTATCTATTTACAGCCCTCCTTGATCCGTATCTTGTAGAAGGCCGAGACTACGTTAAGCTTGGTAAACCACTTCGCCTTGCTGATTCGTCTAAGGGTTTCTTTAATAAGGGGTAGGGGGTACCGGTCCTTCTTAGTAATCGCGTTAATGCCTCTGTAGTCTACGCAGAAGCGCAATCCGGCCTTCCCCTCCTTATAGACAAACAGTACTAGGGCTCCTACGGACGACGTACTGGCCCGAATAAATCCTTTGGCAAGCAGGTCGTCCAGCGTCTTGCGCAATACTAAGAGTTCTCTAGAGGACATTCCGTACAGCGGTCCGTACGGTACCTCTGGTAGGCCCCTATCCAGACGGGGTTCCAGCTAGATGTCGTGGTCAATCCCTTCCCCTCGGTGTAGTAGCAGCTTCGAGGCTAACTTTGGTTTAAAGAGGTCTAGGTACCCTACATACTCTCTTAGGAGCTTCGTACAGGGGTTCGTCGCCTCCTTAGGTGCTAATGCCTTCTTAATGTCCGCCGTTGCTGTGTTAATTTCGGCCTTAGCATTGCTACCTTGCAGGAGCCTCCCCTGGTCCCGGATTCTCCGCTTCGTTGCTGCTAGGTACAGCCGTCCTCGTCCGACGTCCAGCTTGCCCCTCTAGCGCTCTATCTAGGGCTTTCCTAGTATTAGGTTATACCCTAACTTGTCCTGTACGACATAGAGGTATGAGTCTTGCTCGTAGTGTCCCTGTACCTCTATTGTTACTTTTACTATGTAGGTAATGTCCGGTCCTCGCCCGGTAATGCCCAGCATGCGTACAGGTACTGTAGGGGTCGTCTTAATCCTATGTCTCTGTACGAAGTCTTCGCTAATTACTCTATACACTAAACATCCCGTGTCAATCAATGTCCGCGCCGTTACGGACCCGTTCAACGTCGGCCGTACGATAAACGGCGTCGTCGTTATGTGATTGCTCTTAAAAGATGGCCAAGTAATGCTTTGATTTGGCAGTCTATCTCGCACCCGCCTCTGGCAGAGTCTTCGCTTAGAGGCTACTCTTTTCCCAACTCGTCGTCGTCCGAATAGGACACCTAATCTTCTCGTTAAGGCGCTGCAGTTGCTACTCTCGCAGTAGTCGGCTATCTACCAGGTCTCTCTGCTGGCAGAAGCCTGCAGTTCCGTACGGTGTGGCCTATCTTGCCGCACCGGTAGCAGCTCCCTTCTGCTCGTCTCTTGTTAAGGGTGGCTGTGTCTACCTATTGCGCCTTTTTGGTGGTGGCCCTTAGCCGTACAGTGGTTGCTGCCGCTACCCTCGTCGTCGTTAGTTCCCAGTCTATAGCGTCTGTCTGTCGCTGGGGGGGCTGTCTTATCTCCTAAGCGCGGCCTATCCGTCCCAGCCTACGTTGCTAGTCGTCGACTATCCAGAGAAGGTTACAGAATTCCTCGTACGTAGCTGGCCGCATTACACCTACTAGCCCCGTTATGATCTCCTTAGAGAGGCCTACCTCTAAAGAGGTAATCTTTATCCTGTCTTCCTATTGGAGGCCCCCTGCTTCTGCCAAAGTCTAGTCAAATTCCGCGAGGAATTCTCGTACGGTCTTGCGTCCTTGTTTCATCGTATTGACCCGTAGGAGTGCTCGGCTCTCGCGGTCCGGGTCCTTGTAGCTCTTGTCTAGAGCTGCCTAGAGCATCGTCGTCGTAGCTATTGCCGGGGTTGGCAATAGCTGTCTCGTAGTACGGCAGTATCCGTGCTGCCGCCCTGCCCTTCAATCTTCTAAAGAGGTAGACTACCTTGTCCAGCTCGGTCGGGTATGCTCCTAAGTCGACTAGGAGCTTAGAGCGCATCTAAGCCGCCTAGGAGGGGTACTCGGCCGGAGCCTTACTATCGTATGTAGAGACGTCGGGGAGTTTGCTCTTAGGGGTCGGGGTGTAGATTATTGTGCTCGTCGTCGTCGTAGGGGTCGGATCGCGATCGGACGCCCTAAGCTGTCGTAGCTCCTGTTCCTGTTAGGAAATCATCGCAGCCTAGTGGCTCACTTGTTGTTCAAGCTGCCTCTTGCTTTCCAGCAGCTCCTCGTACACGCGGTGCATATGTCCCCCTATGGCCGTAGGTTCTATAGGGATGTCGCCGTCTATCTCTGTTCTATCACCGCGGTTACCGACAGTGAGATCAGTTCCTAATGTAAGGGGCTTAAGAATCTTGGTTCAGAAACTTAAGGTCGGGTATCTACATAAAGGAACTAATAGGCAGTTCCTTCGTCGTCTGCTCTGTACGATTTGTACCTACGAAGCTAAGCCAGCAATTTCCCTTTTGTGCCGGGGTGCAAGGTTCACCCTCCGTACAGAGAATCGGGAGTTGCCTCCTCCGTACGGTGGTAAAGGGTTTTTCCCCCTAATCCGAGGGGCGGTAGCTCCCCTTTGTGCAGGGCCGTTGCGTTCTCCCTCCGTACGGGAGTGGGGTCCTGTTAGTGGCTCCGTACGGGGGGGGGGGGGGGGGGGGGGGGGGGGGGTCGTGCTGGCGCCGCTAAGTCGCAGTCCTTAGGGCGACGGTTGGCTCAGGTCGGGTTCAGGACCTGGGCCGGGCGGCGCCCCCTAACAGTAACGCGGCTTCGCAGCTCGATACGCGTAATAATTAGCGATAAACTGGTAAATCCGCTCAAAGATCCGCGGAAACCAGGAGACTGCTCTTACGGCCTCTATCGTCTTCTTCGTGCTAGCATAGCTAACATCCCTAGAACTATAGACTAGCTAGATAACCTCTGTAATTAGTTCTTCTAGAACTATTAGCTTCCCTAAACTAGTTTTGCCGAGCTTCTGTTGCTAGTTAAGCTGCTCTACTTTTTTGTGGAGTGTCCCTTCCTTAGTAGCCGGCTCTACTGCGCAGATCCCTACTTCTTTTAACACTTCGGCGTCTACTATCCGCTCGGTCAACATCTTCTGGAACATATTTGGGTCTTCTTTTGCGCGGCTAGTCTTCCCCTCTCTTCTTATTAGCACATTAGCTTTTCCGTTTTAAGCTCTGGGTTAATAAGTAATCTTGAAGTCGAATCCGGATAAATAGGTATCCTACTTAGCTTAACGGTGTGAGAGCTTCTGCGTCTTTATAAAGTAGGTTAATAACTAATAGTCTGTAAGGACCTGGACCGTGCTCTTTCTAGCTATAAGCCCTGGCTTCTACTCCTCGAAAGCTTAAATAATAGCTAATAGCTCCTTGTCGTAGATAGCGTAGTTCTACTTAGCCTTATTTTTAGACTTGCTAAAGAAGGCTACTAGATAGAGGGTCTCGCTGTCGTTGTAGTATTAAGAAAGGACCCCTGCTGTTACTGTGTCAGAAGCGTCCGTTTCTAGATAGATTGTCTTTTCTAGCCGGAAGTGCGCTAGCACTAGCGCTAAGGCTACCGCTTCTTTTAGTTAGTTAAAAGCCCCTATGCACTTCTTGTTCTATAGGCCGGCTGCCTCCTCCTTTAAAGCCTCGTTTAGGGGTCTTGCTATCTTGCTAAAGTCCTTAATAAAGCGGTGATAGTAACTGTAGAACCCCAGAAAAGCTCTGATTTAGGTAGTGTTTCCGGACTTCGGCTACTTCTATTCTGCTACAGCGGCGACCTTTAAAGGATCTATTCGAATACCTTCTCTTACGACAATAAGACCGAGATATTTAACTTCGGTCCGATAGAACTCGCTCTTCTTTGTATCCGCGTTTAACCCGACCTCGCGGAGCTTAGTTAGCACTCTTGCAATATAGTCCGTATATTGCTCTCTCGTTCTATCGGTATAGATAAGGATGTCGTCTAAGTAGATAGACACAAACTGCTCTAGCATGTCTATAAAGGTGTAATTTATAAAGCGCTGCTATACAGCTAGCGCGTTAGTAAGTCCGAAAGGCATAACTAGCTACTTGAAGCTGCCTATGTATATAGCGAACGTCGTAAGGTCTTCTGTCTGTCCTTCCTTGTTCCTTAGTCGGTAGAACGCTTAGCGAATGTCTAGCTTGCTAAACTACTTAGCTCTCGCTCCCTATTGTATAGTCTCGTCGATTAGCGGCAGCAGGTATACTCTCTCTTAGTAGCCTTATTAAGGCCTCGGTAATCTACGTATAGCCGGAGGCCGCCTCCGGGTTTCCGTACGAAAAGAATCGGCGATGTATACTTAGCAGAGCTTGGCGTAATAAACTTCTTCGCTAGGTTTTCTTAAACAAAAATTTCTACTTAGTTTAGCTCAGCTAGAGATAATCGCCTTAGGGGTTCGGTTCTCGGCAGCGTAGCTCCCTCTTTTAGTCTAATCTCGTTATCGTATTCCGGTCGATAGAGCGGCAGGAGGTTAGAGTCGGCTTTTAAGAACACGTTAGCGTAGCTATAGAGTTCCTCTGGCAATACCTCTACTAGGTTTACTTCTTCTTCCGCTATTATCTTTTAGTAATCTTTAATGTCCTTTATCGAGATAGCGTAGATCTATTCTCTAGCGACTTCGCGAGGGTTGTTAGGGCTTCCAAGCTTATTATTCTGACAGTAGCTAGGGGATCTAAACGATCGGCCGGAACCGCGTTAGTAGTCGTAACGTTTGGTTTTGCAGCAACGACAGTAACGAATTCGACAGCAGCGGTGCTATTCTGCTAGGTTTTGAATCTAAGTGTACCTTTATCTATATTAATAACGGCTTTCTAGTTCTTTATCCATTTCTGCCCTATAATAATGTGTCTGCGCTAACGACGATCTCTAATTCGGTTTGCGCGCTGCCGATTTTCCGTATACGTTCAAGTTTCTAGCAGTAACTCTCGCCTAGTGCACGAAGCTTTTAAGGTCCTCGTCTTCTACCAAAGCTAGAGCTCCGGCCAGTTTAGGGTTTAACTTCTGCCTCTGTAAGTGTAACTGTTTATCCTTAGATACTTTAGCTCTAATAGTATATTTCTTAAACAGTCCATAAAATTCCTCGAACGTTAGCCGGTTTTGACTTATCTTGTCTAGTTGCTCGTAGGCCGTCTTCTTGCGGAAAGGGTCTCCGAAACGTTAGTCCAGAGCTTTAATAGCTTTATCGGCAGTTACATCTTCTAGGTCCGCTACTAGCGAGAACACTTTACCTTCTAGTTGCGCCTCTAAATAGGCCAGTTTGTCTTCTTCGCTGCTAGCAGCGTAATCGCAGCCTATCTTGTTCCTTGTCTTCTTTTTAAAGGCTTCCTAGGCCTCCGGATCTCTACCCCTAAAGGCTAGTAGATTAGGCAGTAACGTTACTAAAGTGCTACCTTGACTGTAGACAGCAGGGGAGGCACTTTCTGCTTAGTCTTCTCGTAGTAGCGGCAGTGCCGACAACGTCGCTGTCGCGGCATCGGCTAACTAAGCCCTTGGCATTTTCAGTTGCACTAGTCGTGTCGCCGCTTGATTTTCTAACACCTCGATAGTAGTTTCTGCTAATTCCTTCTCGGCTATTACTGCCTCTATCTCCTCTCTTAGCTGTTTATTCTCTTCTATTTTCTTGTAAAACGTCTTCTTAATAAAGGTAATAGTATTATATACCTTTCTGGACCTGTATTCCGCTAGGTGTTCCCCGAGTTTGTTAGGTGTGCAGGCGTATAGCTCCTTATAGCCGGCTATGCCCTCCTTTGCTTCGTCCGTCTCTTCTTCTGTAAGACCTTTAGTAACCGTCCTATCGTCTAGGATGCTAGCGTGCCTATTCCTTGCTCTGTTAGTTTTTCTCTTCCTGCTACGGCTAGTAACGCTGCTCTCTCTTATCAAGAAGCCCTCTATAGCCTTCTTCCCATACTGATTAGTTTGGTTTATAGTATATACGCGTACGTTATTTAGGTAACTGGATATAGTTTAACGGGCGCTTTTGCGTAGCGCAGGATTGGTATAACTAATAAGTTCGAGTTATAATAATCCGAGCGCGCAGATATAATTTAATACAGCTGTTTTAACAACTATATCTCGAACTAAGGAGGGAAAGAAATCTATGTAGTAGTAGATAAGAGCTTTAGGGGTAGCGTGCCAAGGCCCGGCTCGGTCCAGAAGGGCCCAGTCGAAATTCGAAGGGTCTACCCCCCTTACTTAGTCCTACCCCTTTCTGCTGCTATAACAATTACTTAGTCCTACCTCTTTCTGCTGCTGTAACACTACCCCCCTCCCTTATCAGCGGTCGCCCTCGACCGCTTACTTATCCCTTCTGTCTCTTTTATCTCCTTCTAGCTAATTAAGTCTCCTCGTCCTTCTATTCATTTATCTGCCTTTGCCTCTTTTTCTTCCTCTATTCGTCGTCTTTTTCTTTATCCTCTTCTTCTTTTTCTTCTTCTTCTTCCGTCCGGCTCGCGGCTTTTTCGCGAAAATTGTTCTTAAAATCGACGGTACCTCTTCTTTTTCTTCTACTTCGAAAACATCTTCCTTTCTTTATCTGCTTCTGCTTTATATCGTTACTATTTGAAGCCTTTTACTTAGCGTACATCTGATGAGAGCTATCTAATCTAAGCTAACGGCTACCTAATTAGTGCTGCGGCTAGTCTGTACGCTGCTGCGGAGGGCCCTATATAGGTGCGTCTGCAGTGCTCTATCTCTTCTTCTTTCTCTTTCTTACTAAGGCCTTAAGCGCTATCGCAAAGCCGCCGTCGCCGACTCTGTCTATAAAATCGATCGGCTGCGAGCCTTTCTCTTTTAAAGGCAGCGTTAGCAACTGTCGCGCCGAAGCGGTAGCGCCGTCCTCGACTTTACCCTTATTATCCGTCCGGCGAAGCCGTTAGGTAGTAAGGGTGTCGTCGAAGACCCTAACTAAGCGCGCTACTACGATCGTTTCTTCGGTTTTCGAACTAATAGCGCGGACGCGGCTTTTCTTCTTCTTCTATCTCTTTTGGGGCTATCACTTCTAGAGCTACTTAGGTCTCGGTTTTCTTATATTCTGGATATAGAACTCTTCTAGCAGCTCTGCCGAATTTCGAAGATTCTCGACCGGATACTATGTATAGTCTTCCGGCCACTCCTTCTATAAGATCTTTGCTTAACAGATCCTCTTATCTTCTTTATATCCATTATATCTTCTACCTCCTACTCTTCTTCTTGACTGTTACCTCGATTGGTAGGAGTTTAATAAACCCCTGCTCTAGAAGGCTATCTTTAGGGTCTAGACTTAACAGATAAAAATGGAAAACACTGTGGATCCAGAACGATCTTAGTAGCTAGAGCCGATAGGTTACTGGCGACCTCTTTTCTACTATCGTAAACGGACCTATATAACAGGGGTTAAGCTTAGCGTTGCCTTTTAGCCTTAGGTTCTGCGTATTAAGCTATACCTTTTGGCCTTCTTCAAATTCTATTGGCGACCGCTTTCTATTAGCTCGAGTTACTATCTTCGCTTAGGCCGACTCTATTGCCTCTTTCGCTTCCCAGACCGCCTCTTCTATCTAAGCTTTAAGTGCTTCTGCCGCGGCGGCGGCGACTCTCTTTAACGAGGTAGTAGTTAAGGGTTCCGAAGGGCCAGGTCGATTAGGCAGTTGGAAGCTTATTCTCGGAAGGTAGCTATAAGTTACCTTAGATAGCGCTAGCGAGGTAGCTTTAGAAGAGGCCGAATTAGCGCAGAATTCGGCTATCGGCAACACCTTAGTCTACTCTTCTTAGTAGTGGCTGCAGAAGATTCGTAGATATTTTTCTATCTTACGGTTAGCTACTTCCGACTGACTGTCCGTCTAAGGGTAAGCGACTATGCTAAGCTTTCTACGGATTCCGAGAACTTAGTTAATAGCCTTCTATATGTCGGCAGTGAATTAAGGACCCCTATCCGTAGTAATAGTGTCCAGTAGGCTATAATGCTTCTATATATACTAGATCAGCATTCTTGCAGTCTCTTCCGCTGTTGTGCCCTTATCCTTCGCTTTATAGGAGATAAAGTAAAGCTCCTTGCTTAGCCGATCTACTATATTAAGCGTAGTATTGCATCTATTAAAGTCCGGCAAGCCGGTCACGAAATCTATTATAATGTATTACTAAGGTCTCTTAGAGATCGGCAGTAGCTTTAGTAGACTGGCCGGAAGTCCGTAACGCGGCTTTGCGGCTCGATATACGTAACATTTAGCGATAAACTGGTGGATCTGCTCGAAGATCCTCGGGAACCAGTAGATAGTCCTTATAGCCTCTATCGTCTTTTTCGTGCCAGTGTAGGTGACATCCTTAGAACCGTAGACTGGCTAAATAACTTCTATAATTAGCTCTTCTAGAACTATTAGCTTGTCCGGACTAGTCCTACTAAGCTTCTGTTAATAGTTAAGCCACTTTACCTTCTTATAAAGTGTCTCCTCCTTAGTAGTCGGCTCTATAGCGCAGATCCCTCCTTCTTTTAGCACCTCGGCGTCTACTATTGGGTCGGTTAATACCTTCTAGAATATATTCGGATCTTCCTTCGTGCATCTAGTCTTCCCTTCTCTTCTTGTTAGCGCGTTAGCCTTCCTATTTTAAGCTCCAGGTCGACAAGTAATCTTAAAGTCGAACTCGGATAAGTAAGCGGCCTACCGAGCCTAGCGGCGCGAGAGCTTCTACGTCTTTAGAAAGTAGATTAAGGACTAATGGTCTGTAAGGACCTGAACCGTGCTCTTTCTAGCTATAAGCTCCAGCTTCTACTCCTCGAAAGCTTGGATAATAGCTAACAGTTCCTTATCGTAGATAGTGTAGTTCTACTTAGCCTTATTTATAGACTTGCTAAAGAAGGCTACTGGATAAAGGGTCTCGCCGTCGTTATTATACTAAGAGAGGACTCCTGCTGTTACTATATCGGAAGCGTCCGTTTCTAGGTAGATCATCTTTTCCGGCCGGAAGTGCGCTAGTACTAGTTCCGAAGCTACCGCTGCTTTTAGCTAGTTAAAAGCCTCCGTACACTTCTTATTCTATAGGCTAGCCGTCTCCTTCTTTAATGTCTCGTTCAGGGATCTTGCTATCTTGCTAAAGTCCTTAATAAAGCAGCGATAGTAACTGTAGAACCCTAGAAAAGCTCTGATTTAGGTAGTGTTTCCGGACTTCGGCTACTTCTATTCCGCTATAGCAGCGACCTTTAAGGAGTCTATCCGAATGCCTTCTCTTCCAACAATAAGACTGAGATATTCGACTTCGGTGTAGTAGAACTCGCTCTTCTTTGTATCCGCGTTTTATCCTACCTCTTAGAGCCTAGTTAGCACCTGCTTAATGTGGCCTGTATGCTCCTCTTTCGTTCTATTAGTATAGATAAGGATGTCGTGCAGGTAAATAGACACAAACTGCTCCAATATGTCTATAAAGGTATAGTTTATAAAGCGTTGCTATATAGACGGCGCGCTGGTAAGCCTAAAAGGCATAACTAGGTACTTGAAGTTGCCTATACGTGTAGCGAAGGTAGTAAGGTCTTCCGTCTGCCCGTTTTCGTTCCTTAGTCGGTAGAACGCTTGTCGAATGTCTAGCTTGCTGAACTACTTAGCTTTCGCTACTCGTTGTATAGTCTTATTGATTCGCGGCAGTAGGTATACGTCTCTCTTAGTAACCTTATTAAGTCCTCGGTAGTCTACGTATAGCCGGAGGCCGCCCCTAGGTTTCTAGACAAAAAGGGTCGGCGACGTATATTTAGCGAAACTTAGCGTAATAAACTTCTTTGCTAGGTTTTCTCGAACAAACACTTCTACTTAGTCCAGCTCGGCTAGGGATAGTCGCCTTAGTAGTTCGGTTCTCGGCAGCGTAGCTCCTTCTTTTAGTCGGATCTTGCTATTGTATTCTAGTCGGTAGAGTAGCAGGAGGTTGAAGTCGGCTTTTAAAAATACGTAAGCGTAACTATAGAGTCTTTTAGTAACACCTCTAGTAGGTTTACTTCTTCTTCCGCCATTATCTTTCAGTAGTCTTTAATGTCTTTTATCGAGATAGCGTAGATCTTATTCTCCAGCGACTTCGCAAGGGTTGTTAGGGCTTCCGGGCTTATTATGCCGATAGTGTCTAGGAGTACAGAATAGTCGGCCGGAGTCGTGTTAGTAGTCGTAATGTTCGGTTTTAAGGCGACGACGGTGACCGAATCGCCGGCAGCGGGGCCGCTCTGCTAGGTCTCAAACCCGGCTGTGCCTTTATCTACATTAATAACAGCTTTCTAGTTCTTTATCTATTTCTGCCCTATAATAATGTCAAACCGTCCGATGTCTATAATTCGGAACGTCGCTTCTGTAGTGCAGCTAGCAAGGGTAGTCTTTAATAGCATATAATGTATAACACTCTCTGTGTCTCGTCCGTTGTATGCCGAAATTCGCGTCGGCGACGCTAACTCTACCAGGTAGCCGTATCCTTTCTCTAGCTTCCGAACTAGTCGATAGTAGATTGCTGCGCCGATAAGAGCCCCTATGTCGATAAAAGCTTTTAACTAAACAGGCTGGCGCGAGCTCTCTAGAGGGTAGATCGTAATTAGAAGGTTAATAGCAGTGTCCGTGCTCGCCTTAACCGTAGCCGAGAGTAGGTTATTACAACTGTTAATGCTTTCTCCTTCTTCCGGCGATATAGTTCGTATTAGTACCTTATTGTTTATGCTAGGTAGGGGGCCTATCCGTCTAGCTGGTCTTTTCCTATAATCCTTAACAGCACTCTGCTGTCTAAGCTGTCGGTGTCGTTCGGCGTTAGTTCCACAGCCTGTATACTCTTCCTTAGCAGCGGCGTAGGCCTAGTAGCTTGATATTCTCGTTTTTGCTAAGCGGTTGCTTGGCATTGGGTAGCAATATAGCTAGGCTTTCTATACGCGTAGCAGGGAGGGACGAATGTCGAACGCAGTAGATAGGCCGGTTGCCAGGGTCTGCGCTGCAAAAACGGAGAGGGCCGGGTCGATAGTTCAAACGGTAGTTGCTAACCTAGCTCTTAGATAGCTAGTCTTCTATATTTATTTATGTTTTAAGCCGTAACTCTCGCTTTGTCTACGAAGGCTTGGAGGTCTCTCGTTCTTACAGTGTTAGGGGGCGCCGCCCAGCCCAGGTCCTGGACCTAAGCCAGCCGTCGCTCTAAGGACTGCGACTTAGCGGCGCCAGCGTAACCCTACCTACTGTATAGAATCACTAACACGACCCTACTCCTGTACAGAGAGAGGACCCTATAGCCCTGCATAGAGGGGAATTGCCGCCCCTCTAAACAGAGGGAAAACTCTGCACTACTGTACAGAGGGAAACTCCTGATCCTCTGTACAGAGTGTAAACCTTGCACCCCTACATAGAGGGAAATTGCTAGCTTAGCTTTGTAGGTACAAATTGTACAGCAGTAGACGACGAAGGAACTGCCTATTAGTTCCTTTATATAGATACCTAACCTTAAGTTTCTAAACTAAGATTCTTAAGCCCTTACATTAGGAACTAATCTTACTGTCAGTAACTGCAGTAATACAACAAAGATAGACGGCGACATCTCTATAGAACCTACGGCTATACAGGGACAGATGCACCGCGCGTACAAGGAGCTGCTAGAACATAAGAGGCAGCTCGAGCAGCAAGTAAGCTACTAGGCTGCAATGATTTCCCAACAGGAACTGGAGCTACAACAGCTTAGGGCGTCCAATTGCGATCCAATCCCTATAACGACGACGACGAACACGACGGCCCACACCCCGGCCCCTAAGAGCAAACTCCCTAACGTCAGTACCTACGATAGTAAGGCTCCGGCCGAGTACCCCTCCTAGGCTGCCTAGATACGCTCTAAACTTCTAGTCGACTTAGGAGCATACCCGACCGAGCTAGACAAGGTAGTGTACCTCTTTAGGAGGTTAAAGGGCAGGGCGGTAGCACGGATTCTGCCGTACTATAAGACGGCCATTGCCAACCCGGCAATAGCTACGACGACGATACTCTAGGCACCTCTTAACAAGAGCTACAAGGACCTAGACCGCGAGAGCCGAGCACTCCTACAGGTTAATACAATAAAGTAAGGACGCAAAACTGTACGAGAGTTCCTTACAGAATACGACTAGACTCTGGCAGAGGCGGGAAGACTCTAATAGGAGGACAGGATAAAAATTACCTCCTTAGAGGTAGGCCTCTCTAAGGAGATTATAGCGGGACTGGTAGGCGTAATGCGACTAGCTACGTACGAGGAATTCTGTAATCTCCTTAGGATAGTCGACGACTAGCAGCGTAGGCTCGGATAGATAAGCTGCGCTTATAAGATGTAACAACCCCTCTAGCGGCAGACGGACGCTATAGACTAGGAACTAACGACGACGACGAGGGTAGCGGCAGCCGTTACTGTATAGCCAAGGGCCGCTGCCAAAAGCGCACAGTAGGTAGACATAGCTACCCTAGGCAAGAGAAGGGCAGAAGGGAGCTGCTACTAGTGTAGCAAGATAGGCTATACTGTACGGAATTGCAGGCTTTTGCTAGTAGAGAGACCGAGGGGACGGCCAACCACTGCAAGGGTAGCAACTGCGGCGCCCTAACAAGAAGATTAGGAGTCCTACTTGGACGACAATAAGTCGGGAAAATAGTAGCCTCTAAGCGAAGGCTCTGTTAGAGGCATATACGAGACAGATTGCCAAATCAAAGCACTACTTAGCTATCTTTTAAGAGCAACTATATAACGACTACGCCGTTTATCGTACGGCCTACGCTAAACGGGTCCGCAACGGCGCGGACCTTAATTAATACAGGATGTTTAGTGCACGGAGTAATTAGCGAAGACTTCGTATAGAGACACTGTATTAAGACGACTCCTACTGTACCTGTACGCATATTGGGCATTACTGGGCAAGGACCGGACATTACCTATATAGTGAAAGTAACGGGAGAGATACAGGGACACTATAAGCAGGACTTATACCTCTATGTTATATAGGACAAGTTAGGGTATAACCTAATACTAGGAAAGCTATAGATAGAGCGCTAGCGGGGCCAGCTAGACGTTGGATAAGGACGGCTGTACCTAGCAGCGATAAAGCAGAGGCTCCGAGACTAAGGGAGGGTTCTATAGGGCGGCAATGCTAAGGCCGAAATCAACACTGCGACTGCGGACATTAAGAAGGCACTAGCGCCTAAGAAAGCGACGGACTGCTATACAAAGCTCCTAAGGGAATACGCAGGATACCTAAACCTCTTCCAGCTAAAGTCGGCCTTAAAGCTGCCGCTACACTAAGGAGAAGGGATTGACTACGACATCTAGCTAGAGCCCCGTCCAGATAGGAGTCTGCCTAAGGTACTGTACGTCCCGCTGTACAAAATGTCCTCTAGAGAACTCCTAGTACTACGCAAGACACTGGACGACCTACTTGCTAAAGGTTTTATTTAGGCAAGTACCTCGTCTGCAGGAGCCCTAGTGCTGTTTATCTATAAGGAAGGGAAGGCCGGCTTGCATTTCTGCGTAGACTATAGAGGCATTAACGCGATTACCAAGAAGGACCAGTACCCCCTACCCCTTATTAAGGAGACTCTTAGACGGATTAGCAAGGCAAAGTAGTCTACTAAGCTTAACGTAGTCTTAGCTTTCTACAAGATATAGATTAAGGAAAGCTATAAATAGATAACTGCCTTCTGTACGAGATATAGTCTTTTCGAGTAGCTTGTTACCCCCTTTAGCCTTGCCAACGTACCGGCAACCTTCTAGAGGTACATTAACAGGTCCCTGCAAGGGTTGCTAGACGGCATCTGCTCGGCGTAATCCGACTAAGGTAGACTCTAGGTTAATACCCGTCTTTAATAACTATATCCAAGGCTAGAGAGGGAAGAATCTACGTACAAGCGGAGGTAGAGGTATTTGAGTGTGCAGCTGCCAAGCCTGGCCCTGCCAAGCCTGCCACCTTCCACATCCGTATCACTACCGCCCTCCCCAACCAGCGATTGCCCTCAATCGCAATCAGCCAATCAATCGCAATTAGCCTATTAATCGCAATTAGCTAAACCAGGTCGCGTTGTGCCAAACCAGGTCGTAGGGGTCGCAAATTCAGCTTCAATTTCAGTGCGCTTTGCTATTGCTTTTGGCCAATTAGGTCGCTCCAAAACAGGTCGCTCTTGAGGTCGCTTTTGAGCTTCAATTTCCGTGCGTTTTAAGTCTCAATCTCGTGCCTTTTTGAGCCTCAATCTCGTACCTTTTTGCCGTCGCTTTGGTGCCTTAATTAGTGCCTTGTCAAGGCTGCAGAATTCTTAGAGGTCGCAGAGGTTGTCTTGCAAACACGTGTCGCTTCTCGACGGTCGCTTCTCAACAGTCACTTCTCGACAGTCGCTCGCTTCTCAAGCTGTCGCTCGCTTCTCAAGCCGTCGCTCGCTTCTTAGACCGTCGCTCGCTTCTCAGACCGTCGCTCCTCGAGCCGTCGCTTTTTGACGGTCGCTTCTTAGACGGTCGCTT
This sequence comes from Pseudocercospora ulei, assembly GCA_016165855.1. Taxonomy (NCBI): domain Eukaryota; kingdom Fungi; phylum Ascomycota; class Dothideomycetes; order Mycosphaerellales; family Mycosphaerellaceae; genus Pseudocercospora; species Pseudocercospora ulei. Next base: position 1,131,614 of record JACWNB010000006.1, on the reverse strand, counting down.
TTTAGACCGTCGCTTTGCCTGTGCTCTTGCTCTGTACCTTGCCTGTGTCTTGTCCTTAATTGCTGAATGTCTTGATAGCTGAACCCGACTGCCTCGATTGCCGAGCTGAATGTGCCGCCCTGTTGCCGCTGATCTGTTAACTGTACCGCTGCCTCGATTCTGAACATGTCGCTTTGCCTCGTGCTTTGCCGAACATCTTAATGGCCGTACGCGTCGCTTGTCGCTTTTAAACTGTACGTATCGCTTCTGAACCGTATCGCTTCTTGTCCAAACGTAGGCCTAAATCGTAGATCTGAACGTATGCAGGCGCCTAAACGTAGGCCTAGGCTGTTGGTTTCTGGCTGTCCTTGTCGCTCGTACTGCTCTTGTCGCTCGTACCTCGATTGCTGAATATGCTGCTTGTCTTGTCCCTAATTGTCGCGATTGCTGAACTTGTCGCTTGTGCTGCTCTTGTTACTTGTGCTGCTGCAGAGGTCGCAGAGGTCGCAGAGGTCGCAGGCTAAATGTATGCTTTGCCTCGATTGCTGGCCGTATGTCTCGATTGCTGAGTGTGCCAAATAGAATGGTCTGTTAAAGACCCGAAAAAAAACGAATGTCGTCGCCCTAGGTCCTGCTAGGTGCGTCTTGTCGTCGTCGCCGCTCTCACTCCTCGCTCTCGCTCCTCGTCCTCGTCGCTCCTACATCGTCCTTCTCGACCTTCTCGTCGCTCTCTCGCTCTCGTCGCTCTCTTACTCTTTTTCAAAACTTGCGATCTGCTCGTAGGGGCACTCTCTTCCCTAAAACTCTTCTTCTCTATAGGGGCACTTCTCTTTCCTAAAAACTCTCTCTTCTTCTTCTTCTCCTTCTTCTCGATCGGGGGAGGGTAGAGTAGTATGCATACGCACAATTAAGTAACCGGATATAATTCTACGGCCTCCTTTGTACGTATACAGTATACACTCTAGGTTGGTTGCACGTACGTTAATCGAGTACCCGGATGTAATTCAACGGGCTCTTTCGCGTAGTGCGGGTTAGGTGTTGGGTTTAAGCCTTGGATATAATAATCTGACTGCAGTAGACTCTAGGTCAATACCCGTCTTTGATAACTATATCCAAGGCTAGAGAGGGAAGAATCTACGTACAAGCGGAGGTAGAGGTATTTGAGTGTGCAGCTGCCAAGCCTGGCCCTGCCAAGCCTGCCACCTTCTACATCCGTATCACGGCGTACCTTAACGACACCCTGGTGTTTACGGACAGCACCTATGCAGATTACGTATAGGACATTAAGAAGATACTGGATCGACTGCAACAGGCTGGATTGTACCTTAACATCGACAAATGTAAATTCGGTGTACAGCGTACGAAATACCTAGGGTTTATTATCGAGGTAGGGAAAGGCATTAGTATAGATAGGAAGAAGATTGATGCTGTCAAGCAATAGAAGCCGCCTATAAACGTTAAGGGCGTACAGGAATTTCTTAGATTTGCTAACTTCTACCGCCAGTTTATACGGAACTACTCGGAGATCGTACGCCCCCTAGTCGAGCTAACATACAAGGACAAGCAGTTTAAGTAGACGGACGAGTGTAATAGAAGCTTTAACAGGCTAAAGGAGCTCTTTATAACAGGACTAACACTTGCCGCCTTTAACTTGGAGCGTACGACGATACTAGAGACTGACTCCTTAGGGTAATGCATAGGAGGTATCCTGTTATAGGTAGGCTCGGACGGACTTCTGCACCTATGCGCATACTTCTCTAAGAAGAACTCCCTAGCTAAGTGCAACTACCCTATCTACGACAAGGAATTGCTAGCGGTTATACAGTGTTGCGAAGCGTAGGATAGAGAACTCTACTCAGTTCCCGAGTTCCTCGCCCTAGCTAACTACAAGAATCTGGAGTACTTTACGCAGCCTTGGAAGCTATCTAAGAGACACGTACGATAGGCAATATACCTAAGCCGGTTCAACATAAGACTCCAGTATCGCAAAGGTAAGGACAACAGCAGGGCCGATACGCTATCTAGACGGGACCAAGACATGCTAACGACGTACGAGGACGACCGGCTAAAGTTACGAACATTCTAGATGTTTAAGGAGGAGCTAGGCAAAGGGACTATCCGCCTAGCAGCGGCATATATATAGGAACCCCAACTGTAGGCATAGGAAGAGGCAGTAGAAAAGGACAACGTTTACTAAGGGGCCCGTACGGCGATCTAAGGAGGACAGCGGAAGCTCCTAGCAGAGCTTTACCTTAAGGTGTTAGCAGCAGAGTGCTCAGTAGACGAGGAGAACAACCTGAAGTTCAGGAATCGAATTTGGGTCCCAGCAGACGAGAAGCTCTGTACGAGCTTAATACAACGGGCGCATAATTCTATAGCAACCGGGCACCTAGGGCGCGAGGAGACGTACAGCATTGTTGCTAGGGACTACTACTAGCCGGCGATAGCGAAGGACACTCGTAGGTATATACAGAACTGCGATATATATAGGAGGACAAAGCCCTAGCGTAAACTAAAGTATAGGCTGCTGAAACCCCTACCGATACCGGACCGGCCCTAGCAAGACCTAACAGTAGACTTTATTACGGACCTCCCTAAGAGCGACGGACAGCAGAACATTATAGTAGTTACGGACAAGCTAACGAAGGGGGTAATATTAGAAGGAATAGACTCTATTATAGCTAAGGACACTGCCTAGGCATTTATACGGACGACGTTTAGCAAGCATAGATTCCCTAGGTCAATTGTATTGGACTGGGGTACACAGTTGATAAGCCAGCTCTAGGCAAAGGTTTTCTAGTTGTTAAACGTAGAACGTCGCCTATTAACCGTATAGCACCCGTAGACGGACGGCGCAACGGAAAGGGTCAATTTGACGTTAGAAGCGTACCTCCGAGCGTACGTCGACTATAACTAGACAAACTGGAACCGCCTTCTCCCTATAGCGGAGCTGGCTATTAACAGCTGTACGGCTAACGCTACAGGATTGTCCCCCTTCTTTATAACTTACAGATACGACTACTCCCTGCTTCTGCCGACCCTAAGTAGTAACACCCTGCACCCCGTACGATCCCCAATTTAGTAGGGAGAGGCCATCGTATAGACGATTACGAACGCTTATTAATAGGCGAAAGCCAGTCTAGCTATAGCTTAACAGAATCCGGAAGAACAGGCTAATAAGGGACGACAGGCTGCACTAAGGTACGAGGCAGGAGATAAGGTCTAGCTAAACCAGTGCAATATCCGTATAGACCAGCCGAGCAAGAAGCTGGACTAGAAGAACCGGAAGTTTACAGTAGTCCGACCGGTAGGGACATACGCCGTACGACTTAACACTCCCCTAGGAATCTACCTAGTCTTCTACGTAGACCTCGTACGGCCAGCGAACACGGATCCCCTGCCGCACTCTATAACGGACGACGCGCGCCTATTAGCGATTATTACTAAGGGCTAGGAAGAGTACGAGGTAGAAGGAATCCTTAAGAGCCAAAGGAAGCAGAAGAGGGTAGAGTACCTAGTTAAATAGAGAGGGTAGGTAGAACCTATATAGGAACTGTATAAGGCCCTGCAGGACACAACTCTGCTAGACAGGTAGGAGGAGAACTACCTCCCTGCCCAGTCTCGGTAACACTGCGCTGTACAGCGAAAAGGGGGCACGATCTACCCTGGATACAGGGCAGCCGCCGGTAACTTAGGTCGCCGAAGGATTGGGAATTAAGACGTAGGATACTACCGGATCCTACCGATACTACACTGTACTACACTGTACAGAAGGGGGCAGGAGGAAGAGAACAGCCAGGAGACAGGTAAGGATAAGAGTAGAAGTAGGAGGGGAACGAGAGCAACACTGTCCGAAAGCTTTTATATGCTACCTTAAGGTAGCTTACTAGCTACTACCCCTAGAACCAAGGCAGCTAACTCTATACCCGAAATCTTAATTGCCTCCTAGCCGGCAGGGGCCTTAGCACCAGAAGGAGTAGAAGGGTAGCTTAGCAACACCCTACTGCTAGTTAATGTAGCACCTAAGACGTTAGCTTAGACTGTACAGAAGACGGGGACCTATACGGACTAGAAGCGAAGTTGCTAGTCGAGCTAGGCATTCTATTGCTAGAGGATAAAATAGGAGGGGACACTAGCTGGACAGGCGGAAGAAAAGCTAGCAACTACGAGAGAACTATAGCGAGAACGGCCGGACGGGATGCGTAGTATAACTAGTAGTAACTAGTAGTAGTAATAGTAGTAGTAGCAGACGGTTAGGCGGACGGGTAGTAGATAGAGGAATAAAGGAGAAAGAGAAGGAGAGAGAGAGAGAAAAGGGAAAGGGTTTATATAAAGAGTAGTAGCTGCCTACTATATAGGGCAATAACAACTAGGGCAGCTACTACAACCGTATAAGGGAGGACAAACGAGGCAACTACGACCTAAGGCCCGTACAAGCGACGACCTACTAGACGACCGGACAGAGGCGGGAACATCTACCTAGGAGTAAACTCTGGACAACGACCAAGATACCGGAACAGAGCCAGATAGCCCAGCAGCGCCGGACCGTACGGTTAGGACGCAGAGTGCATAGCTAGGGGCTAGAGGGTAGGAGGGGAACGAACAGACAGGACCGAGCACCTCCTGCACCTTTATAACTACTTGCAGGCCTCCTCTGCCTTAGCCTCGGCATCCTTAAAGTAGCAAACGGAATCGGTCAAGTTTAGGTAGAAGCGATCTAGCACTACCTGCTTTTCCTGCCTGCAGGTCCTCCTCTGCCCTAGCTACAGGATCTAGGAGGACAAGTCTAAGGTTGCAATAGCAGAGAGGGAGGTCACTAGGCAAGTGCCTAGGCAAAGACGGGAAAGCGCTACCTGCTAGAGGGTAGCTAAGGGTATACGACTCGCTGTCGTACGAAAGAAGCACTACGAGAAGGGAGGGGGGTGTTGTTAGGGGGCGCCGCCCAGCCCAGGTCCTGGACCTAAGCCAGCCGTCGCCCTAAGGACTGCGACTTAGCGGCGCTAGCACGACCCTACCCTCTGTACGGAATCGCCAATACGACCCTACTCCTGTATAGAGGGAGGACCCTAAAGCCCTATACAGAGGGGAATTGCCGCCCCTCTAAACAGAGGAAACACTCTGCACTACTATATAGAGGGAAACTACTAATCCTCTGTACAGAGTGTAAACCTTGCATCCCTGCACAGAGGGAAATTGCTAGCTTAGTTTTATAGGTACAAATTGTACAGTAGCAGACGACGAAGGAACTGCCTATTAGTTCCTTTATATAGATATCCAACCTTAAGTTTCTGAACCAAGATTCTTAAGCCCTTACATACAGAGACTAGTGCGTTAGCCAGTTTGGGCCTTAGCTTCTTTCTTAGCAGGTATAGTTGTTTGCTCTCTAACACCTTCGCTCGAATCGCGTACTTCCGGAAATGTCTATAAAACTCTTTGAAGGATAGCCGGTTCTAACTGACTCTATCGAGTTGTTCGTAAGCTGTCTGCTTACAGAAGTGGTCGGCGAAGCGCTAATCTAAAGCTTTGATAGCTTCGTCGGCAGTCGCTCCTTCTAGGTCCGCCACTAATATAAACGCCTTACTATCTAGCTGCGATTAGAGATATACAAACCTGTCTTCTTTGCTGTTGTTGGCATAATCACGGTTTATCTTATTTATTATCTTTATCTTAAAAATTTCCTATATCCCTAGGTTTCCGCTGCTAAGAACCTGTAGGTTAGGTAAGGACGTTATCGAGGTGCTACCTTAACTGTAGGCGGCAGGGGAGGCCCTTTTAGTCTAATCTTCTCTCGGCGGTGGCAGTAGCGCTGTCGACGACGTTGGCGCTACTACATCAGCTAGCTGGGCCCTTAGCGCATTTAGTTAAGCTAATCGTGTTGCTGCTTAATTCTCTAGCACTTCAATAGTAGTCTCTGCTAATGCCCTCTTAGCTGTTACTGCTTCCATTTCCTCTCTTAGTTGTCTATTATCTTCTGTCTTCTTATAAAACATCTTCTTAATAAAGGCTATAGTGTCGTAAACCTTCTTAACCTTGTATTCCGTTAAATGCTCCTCGAGCTTATTAGGTATATAGGCGTACAGCTCTTTGTAGTTAGCTATTCGCTCCTTTACCTCGTTCGTCTCTTCTGTTGTAAGGCCTTCGGCGACTGCCTCTTTATTTATAACGCTAGTGCGCCTATCTTTTGCTCTGTTAGTCTTTCTTCTTCCACTGCAGCTAGTAACGCCGCCGTCTACCGTTAAGAAGCTCTCTATAGCCTTCTCCTAGTGCTAGTTGGTTTAGTTATAGTTATAAGATGCGCGTACGTTATTCGGGTGTCCGGATACGATTTAACGGGCCCTTTCGCGCAGTGCAGTAGTAGTGTAGATAGTAAGTTCGAGATATAATAATCCGAGCGCGCAGATATAATTCAATACAGCTGTTTTAATAACTATATCTCGAACTAAGGAGGGAAAGGAATCTATATAGCGGTAGGTAAGGGCTTTGGGGGTAGTGTGCCAAGGTCCGGCTCGGTCCAGAAGGGCCGAGCCGAAATTCCAAGGGTCTACCCTATTACTTAGTCCTACCCCTTTCTGCTGCTATAACATCGTCTATGCTAATGCCTTTCTCTGCTTCGATAATAAACCCTAGGTACTTCGTACGTTTTACACCGAATTCGCATTTGTTAATATTAAGGTATAGTCTAGCATTTTGTAGACGGTCTAGTACTTTGTTAACGTCCTATTTGTAATCCTCGCGGCTGCCGTCCGCAAATACTAGGGTGTCGTTAAGGTACGCAGAGTAGATATCGTCTAGAAGTCCCTGTAAGGCTTTGTTAATGTACCTCTAGAAGGTTGTAGGTGCGTTCGCAAGACTAGAGGGGTTAACGAGCTGTTAGGGGACACTGTCCTGTTGGGCCCCGAGCTCGAGCCGACCGGCCGTTTTCCTAAAGATTCCGACTTAGCGGCGCTAGCATAACTCGGCCTGTACGAGATACGACTTAGCCTAGCCTAGGACATAACCTAGACCAAGCTAAGACAGCACCCCCTCCCTTAATCCCTGTATTATAGATGCTAGCTAGCTTCGTAGATATAAATTATACAGTAACGGACGGAGTACGGAACTGCTTATTAGTTTCTTCTAATGTAACGCGGTACACTTAAGCCAAAAGGGACTGGTCAAGTAACTTGGAAGTGACTTGACCAATGTGTACCAGATATATGAACCTTGGCAAGGCATAGTAATGACACGGGCCAACCCACCCCGTATCACTACCCCCTGCGCTACAGGCTTACGACCTCGTAAGCTGCGCTTACTTACAGGCTACGTATGCTATTGCAAAGCCCCCCTATGCAGCATACGCAATCAACCCCCTCCTGGCAGGTCTGCACACAGCTAGCTGGACCTTTACCGGGTCTGCCTTATTCTGTACGGAGTGGTGGACAAACGGACATACGTCAACGCTGCTTCCACTCTCCCGTTAAAAGATGCGCCCCCTGGGAATTGAACCTAGGCCTTTTATCGTACACTTTCAGCAGTCACTTCCGAGTTAAGTAATATAACGCGGTACACTTAAGCCAAAAGGGACTGGTTAAGTAACTCGGAAGTGACTTGACCAATGTGTACCAGATATATAAACCTTGGCAAGGCATAGTAATAACACGGGCCAACCTACCCCGTATTATCTTCCTATATATATATAGCCTTAAGTTTCTAAACTAAGATACTTAAACCCCTAACATTAGGAACTAATCTTACTAACAGTAACTGCGGTAATACAACGAACAATACAACTCAGATAGATACGACGGACATGCAGGCCCAGATACGGCGTATATATAAGGAGGTAATAGCTCGTACAAACTAGCTCGAAGAACAGCTAGGCTTCTAGGCCTTAACGATTCCCTAACAAGAACAAGAGCTCCGACAGCTTAGGGCGTCCGATCGCGATCCGACCCCTACGACGACGACAATAAACACAATAGCCGAAGCGGCTTACAAAAGCAAGCTCTCTAATGTCACTACCTACAACAGTAAGTTACTGTCCGAGTACCCCTTCTAGGCAGCCTAGATGCGCTCTAAGCTTCTAGTCGACTCAGCAGCGTACCCGGCCGAGCTCGACAAGGTAGTGTACCTCTTTAGGAGACTAAAAGGCAAAGCAGCAGCACAAATTCTACCGTACTATAAAACTGCTATTGCTAGACCGGTAGAGGCAACGACGACGACTCTCTAGGTAGCTCGTAATAAGAGCTATAAGGACCCGGACTGTAAGAACCGAGCTCTTGTACGCCTTAATACTATAAAGCAAGGACGTAAGCCTATACGAGAGTTCCTCGCAGAATATAACTAGACCCTAGCTAAAGCAGGAGGCCTCCTCTAGGAAGACAGAGTAAAGATCGCTATCCTAGAGGTTAGCCTCTCTAAGGAGATTATAACAGGCCTTATAAGCGTCGGCTAGCCGGCCTCGTACGAAGCATTCTGCAACCTCCTACAGATAGTCGATAACTAGCAGTGCAGGCTCGTACGAATAGGTCGCGCCTACGAACTATGCTAATCTCACTACCGGCAACAGGACGCTATAGATTAGGAACCAACAACGACGAGAGTAGCTACAGCTGTTACTGTACGACTAAGGGCTAACGCTAAGAGGGCGCAGTAGGTAGACGCAGCTACTATTAATAGAAGAAAGGCAGAAGGGAGCTGTTACTAGTGCGGATAGGCAGGGCTCGCTATATGTACCTGAAATCTCTTACCGGCTAAGAGACCTAGAAGACGGGTTTCTACGATAAGGGTAGTAACAGTAGCAGTAGGGGCCTGAGAGTTCCCCTTAGATAACGACAAATTAGGAAAAGAGTAGCCTCTAAGCGAAGGCTTGGCTAGAGGCATATACGAGATAGTCTACTATATTGATGCATTACTTAGCTATCTTTTCAGAGTATCTATATAATAACTACGCTGTTTATCGTACGACCTACATTGAACGGATCCGCCTATGTACGAACCCTAATCGATACTAGATGTTTGGTATACAGAGTTATTAGCGAAAGCTTTGCACAGGAACACTATATCGAGACTACCCCTACTATACCCGTACACATACAAGGAATTACTAGGCGAGGACCAGACATTACCTATATAGTAAAGGTAACAATCAAGCTACAAGGGCGCTACGAGCAAGACTTATACCTCTACGTCGTACGAGACAAATTGGGGTACGACCCAGTACTAGGGAAAGCACCGTTCTCCTAGCAGCGACATACACTATAAACTCCTAGTATTAAGCTTAGGAAAACGCGGTAGAAAAGAATAACGTCTATCAGAAAGCCTATATAGCAATTTAGGAAGGGCAACGGAAGCTCCTTATAGAGCTAAACCTTAAGGTCTTAACAGCAGAGTGTACAGTAGACGAAGGGAGCAACCTAATATTTAGGGGCCAGACTTAGGTCCCTGCAGACGAAAAGCTACGTACGAGCTTAATACAACAGGCGTACGACTCGATAGCAACCGGACACCTAGGACGTAGGTTACAGGGAGCAGGGAGTAGTCGTACCTGTAAGTTATAAAGAAGGGGGATAGTCCTATAGCGTTAGCTATACGGCTGTTAATAGCTAATTCTATTATAAGAAGGAGGCGGTTCTAATTGGACTAGTCGTAGTTAATGTACGCCTAGAGGTACGCTTCTAGTATTAAATTGACCCTCTCTGTCGCACTGTCTGTCTATAGGTGCTATACAGTCAAAAGACGACGTTCTACGTTTAGCAATTAGCAGATCCTCGCATAGAGTTAGCTCGTAAACTGCGTACTACGGTCGGATACAATCGACCTAGGGAATCCGTGCTTGCTAAATGTAGTCTATACGAAGGCCTAAGCAGTGTCTTCGGCTATAATAGAACTTATTCCCTCCAGTATTACCTCTTTCGTTAGCTTGTCTGTTACTATTATAATGTTCCGTCGTCCGTCGCTCTCTAGGAGGTCCGTAATAAAGTCTACTGTTAAATCCTGCTACAGCCGGACGTATAGCATTATCGCTAGGGATTACTACTAGCTAGCAATGTCGAAGGAGATCTGTAGGTTTATACAAAAATTCAATATCTGCGGACGGACGAAGTCCTAGCAGGAGCTAAAGCATAGTCTGTTAAAACTGCTACTAATACTAGACCGGCTGTAGCAGGATTTAACAGTAGACTTTATTACGGACCTCCTAGAGAGCGACGGACGACGGAACATTATAATAGTAACAGACAAGCTAACGAAAGAGGTAATACTAGAGGGAATAAGTTCTATTATAGCCGAAGACACTGCTTAGGCCTTCGTATAGACTACATTTAGCAAGCACGGATTCCCTAGGTCAATTGTATCTGACCGTAGTACGCAGTTTACGAGCTAACTCTATGCGAGGATCTGCTAATTGCTAAACGTAGAACGTCGTCTTTCGACTGTATAGCACCTATAGACAGACGGTGCGACAGAGAGGGTCAATTTAATACTAGAAGCGTACCTCTAGGCGTACATTAACTACGACTAGTCCAATTAGAACCGCCTCCTTCTCATAGTAGAATTAGCTATTAACAGCCGTACAGCTAACGCTATAGGACTCTACTCTAGCGGATCGCACTACAGAAGCGACGTTCCGAATTATAGATATCGGAAGGTTTGACATTATTATAGGGCAGAAATAGATAAGGAACCAGAAAGCCGTTATTAACGTAGGTAAAGGCACACTTAGATTCAAAACTTAGCAGTAATACGGATATAGGCTGGAAGGTGCTAGACAGTAGCAGGCTTGGCAGGGCCAGGCTTGGCAGCTGCACACTCAAATACTGCACCTCTGCTTGTACGTAGATTCTTCCTTCTCCAGCCTTGGATATAGTTTTCAAAGTAGCCGTATTGAATTACATCTACGTGCTCAAATTATTATATCCTAGTGTTACTTCAACAACACCTGCACTACGCGAAAGAGCCCGTTGAATTACATCCGGGTACTCGAATAACGTACGTGCAACCGACAACCCAGAGTGTATACTGCAGATGTACGAAGGAGGCCGTCGAATTATATCCGGTTACTTAATCGTGCATGTGCATACTACTCTACCCCCCCCCCTCTCCCGATCGAGAAGAAGAAGAAGAAGAAGAGTTTTAGGGAAGAGAAGTGCCCCTATCGAGAAGAAGAGTTTTAGGGAAGAGAAGTGCCCCTATCGAGAAGAAGAGTTTTAGGGAAGAGAAGTGCCCCTATCGAGAAGAGAGAGAGTTTTAGGGAAGAGAAGTGCCCCTATCGAGAAGAGAGAGAGTTTTAGGGAAGAGAAGTGCCCCTATCGAGAAGAAGAGAGAGTTTTAAAGAGAGTGCCTACGCAAGCAGATCGCAAGTTTTAAAGAAGAGCAAGAGTAACGAGTACGACGAGAGCAAAGAGAGCGAAAAGAGCGACGAGAAGGTCGAGAAGGACAATGTAGGAGCGACGAGGAAGAGAGCGAGAGCGAGGAGCGGGAGCGACGACGAGAGTGCACCTAGCAGGACCTAGGGCGACGACATTCGTTTTTTTCGGGTCTTTAACAGACTATTCTATTCGGACAAGGCCTATCGAGACAGTTTAGCAATCGGCAACACGAGCAGTGCAACCGGCGGCAGCATATTTAGCGATCGAGGTACAAGCGATACGAGCAGCACAACTGGCAGTACAATCGAGACATGTGGCCTATCTCGAGGTAACAGGCAAAGCGACACAGGCCTATCAAGACGTTCAGTATAGCCAGAAGCAACTTGGCCAACAGACCTTTCGCAATCGAGGCGTACAGCCAGCAATCGGGACATTTAGCAATCAGGACGTTTAGCAATCGAGGCGTACAGCCAGCAGAAGGCAGAGCACCTAGATACGAGCACCTAGGCACGAGCACCCAGGCACGAGCACCCAGGTACGAGCACCTAGGCACGAGCACCTAGGCACAAGTACAAGACAGCTGCAGACAACACAGAGGCACAGCTGCAGACAACACAGCTGCAGACAAGACAGAGCTACTGGGCCAGAGCTACCAGGCCAGGCACATAGAGCACCTAGCTGCAGGCACAACACAAGGCAGCAGAGCAAGGCAGAGCACTAGGCAGAGCACTAGGCAGAGCCCCTAGGCAGAGCACTAGGCACAGCAGCTGTAGGCAACACAGGGCAGCTGCAGACGACACAGAGCTGCTGCAGACAGGCATAGCTGCTGCAGACAATACAGACAAAGCACAGGCAAAGCGACGGTCTAAGAAGCGACGGTCGAGAAGCGAGCGACCGTCTAAGAAGCGACCGTCGAGAAGCGACCGTCGAGAAGCGACAGCTCGAGAAGCGACGGCTCGAGAAGCGACGGCTCGAGAAGCGACACATGTTTGCAAGGCAACCTCCGCGACCTCTGCGACCTCTGCGGCCTTGACGACCTCCGCGACCTCTGCGGCCCCGACGACCTCTGCAGCTACGACCTCTGAGAATCCTGCAGCCTTAGCAAGGCACTAAACAAGGCACTGTATGTTCAGAAAGGCTGCTGTAGACAGGCACAGCTGCTGCAGACAGGCACAGCTGCTACAGACAACAGAGGTACAGCTGCAGGCACAAGCACAAGGCACAGCTGCTGCAGACAATAGGCAGCTGCAGACAACACAGGCACTGCATATTTGGAAAGGCCCTACACGTTTAGAAGAGCACTGTATGTTTAGAAAAATACTGCATGTTCAGAAAGGCACTGCAAGTTCAGAAGCGACGGACCTCTGCAACCCCGGCGACCTATGCGACCTGGTTTGGCACGACGCGACCTGGTTTAGCTAATTGCGATTAATAGGCTAATTGCGATTAATAGGCTAATTGCGATTAAGGGCAATTGCTGGTTAGGGAGGGCAGTAGTAATACGGATGTAGGCTGGAAGGTGCTGGAAGGTAGCAGGCTTGGCAGGGCCAGGCTTGGCAGCTGCACACTCAAATACTGCACCTCCGCTTGTACGTAGATTCTTCCCTCTCCAGCCTTGGATATAGTTTTCAAAGTAGCCGTATTGAATTACATCTACGTGCTCAGATCAAGCAGGGCGGCGTTGCCGCTGCCGAATCGGTCACTGCCGTTGCCGTAGAACCGAGCGTTACAACCACCGGAGCGGTTCCGATCAATCGGCCCGACCCTCTAGACACGATCGGAACAATAAGCTCGGAAGCTTTAACGACCCTTGCAAGGTCGCTGGACAATAAGATTTACGCTATCTTAATAAAAGACATCAAAGACTACTGAAAGATAATAGCGGAGGAAGAAGTAGACCCGTTAGAGGTGTTACTAAAAGAACTCTATAGATACACTAACGTGTTCTTAAAAGCCGACTCTAACCTCCTACTGCTCTATTAACCGGAATACGACAACAAGATCTAATTAAAAGAAGGAGCTACGCTGCTAAGGAACGAGCTCCTAAGACGGCTATCGGCCGGCCGAGCTAGACTAAGTAGAGGTGTTTGTTCGAGAAAACCTAGCGAAGAAGTTTATTACACTGAGCTCTGCCGAGTATGCGTTACCGATTCTTTTTGTACAGAAACCCGGAGGTAGCCTCTAACTGTGCGTAGACTATAGAAGGCTTAATAAGTTTACTAAGAGACATGTGTATCCGCTGCCGCTAATTGACAAGACTATACAGCGAGTAGCTAAAGCGAAGTAGTTTAGCAAGCTGGATATTCGTTAAGCGTTTTACTAACTAAGGAACGAGGAAGGACAAACGGACGATCTTACGACATTCGCTACGCGCATAGGCAATTTCAAGTAGTTGGTAATGCCTTTCGGACTTAGTAACGCGCCGGCGGTGTAGCAGCGTTTTCTAAACTACACCTTTATAGACATGCTAGAACAGTTCGTGTCTATCTACTTAGACGACATTCTTATCTATACTAATAGAACGAGAGAGCAGTATACGGACTACACTGAGAGAGTGCTAACGAGGCTCTGCGAGGTCGGACTAAACGCGGACATAAAGAAGAGCAAGTTCTATTAGACCGAGGTTAAATATCTCGGTCTTATCGTTAGAAGAGAAGGAATTTGGATAGACTCTTTAAAGATCGCTGCCGTTGCGGAATAGAAGCAGCCGAAATCCGGAAACACTACCTAAATCAGAGCGTTTCTCGGATTCTGCAGCTACTATCGACGGTTCATTAAGGACTTTAGCAAGATAGCGAGACCCTTAAACGAAGCATTAAAGAAGGAGGCCGCTAGCCTATAGAATAAGAGGTGCACGGAGGCTTTTAACTTCTAAAAGAAGCAGTGGCCTTAGCGCCAGTTCTGGCCCACTTCCGACCGGAAAAGACAATCTATCTAGAGACAGACGCTTCCGATACAGTAACCGCAGAGGTCCTTTCTTGATATAGCGACGATAAAACCCTCTATCCAGTGGCTTTCCTTAGCAAATCTATAAATAAGGCTAAGCGGAACTACGCTATTTACAATAAAGAGCTATTGGCTATTATTCAGGCTTTCGAGGAGTGGAAACTGGAGCTTATAGCTAGAAAGAGCACAGTCTAGGTCCTTACAGACTATCAATCACTGACCTACTTTATAAAGACGCAGAAGCTGTTACGCCGCCAAGCTCGGTAGTCTACTTATCTATCCGGATTCGACTTTAAGATTACCTATCGACCCGGAGCTTAAAATAGAAAGGCTAACGCACTAACGAGAAGAGAATAGAAGACCAGCCGCGCGAAAGAAGATCCGAACATGTTCCAAAAGGTGTTAACCGAACGGATAGTAGACGCTGAGGTGTTAGAAGAAGCAGGGATCTGCGCGATAGGGCAGTCGACCGAGGGAGAGACGCTCTATAAAAAAGTAGAGCAGCTGAATTAGCAGCAGAAACTCAGTAGAACCGGCTTATGGAAGCTAATAGTTCCGGAAGAACTAATTACGGAGGTCGTCTAGTTGATCTACAGTTCTAAGGATATCGGTTACGCTAGCTTAAAGAAGACGATAGAAGCCGTAAGGACGATCTACTGGTTTCCGCGAATCTTCGAGCAGATCCACCGATTTATCGCTAATTGTAACATATGTCGAGCGGCGAAACTACGCTACAGCCTTCCGGCCGGTCTATTAAAGCCACTCCCGATCCCTAAGAAACCGTAGCAGCATATTACGATGGATTTCGTAACCGGACTGCCGGATTCCGATAGATATAATGCTACGCTTAATGTAATAGATCGACTAAGTAAAGAACGCTACTTTATCTCCTACTAGGCTAAGAATAAAGGAGCTACGGCAGAAGAGACGGCGAGAATGTTAATCCAATACGTATAGAAGCACTATAGCCTACCAGACACTATTACTACGGATAGGGGTCCTCAATTTACTGCTAATGTATAGAAGGCTATTAACTAAGCTCTCGGAATCTGCGGAAAGCTTAGCATAGCTGCTTACCCTTAGACCGGCGGTTAGTCTAAAGTAGCCAATCGTAAAATAGAAAAATGTCTACGAATTTTCTGCAGTTATCATTAAGCAGAGTAGGTTAAGGTGTTGCCGATAGCCGAATTCTGCGCCAATTCAGCATAGTTAGAGGCAACCTTACTAGCGCCGTTCGAGATAATTTATAGTTACCTTCTAAGAATAAGCTTCCAACCGCTAAACGAACCCAGCTCTTTGGAAACCTCTACCGCTACTTTGTCGAAGAGAGTTGCTGCTGCTGCGGCAGAAGCGCTTAGATCTTAGATAGAAGAAGCGGTCAGGGTAGCGAAGGAGGCAATAGAATCGGCTTAGAAGAAGATAGTAACTCGAGCTAATAGGAAGCGGTTGCTAATAGAATTCGAAGAAGGCCAAAAGGTATAGCTTAACACGCAGAACCTAAGGCTAAAAGGCAACGCCAAGCTCAACCCCTAGTACGTAGGTCCGTTCAAGATAGTAGAAAAGAGGTCGCCTGTAACTTATCGGCTCTAGCTACCGAAATCGTTCCGGATCTACGACGTCTTTTATTCGGACCTGCTAAGTTTGGACCCTAACGACAGTCTTCCGGATCAGGAGTTCGCTAAACCCCTGCCGGTCGAGATAGATAGTAAAGAAGAAGAATAGGAAGGGGAAGATGTAATAGATATAAGAAAGCTAAGAGGATCTATTAAAGCGAGGATCTTATAGAAAGGATAGCTAGAAGACTGTAAATGGTACCCGGCCGAGAACCTCCGGAATTCGGCGGAGCTGCTAAGAGAGTTTTATGTCCGGAACCTAAGGAAGCCAAAGCCTAAGTAGCTCCGAAGTTAATAGTTCCAGATAAAGAAGAAAAGCCGCGTCCGCTCTATCAGTGCAGAAGCCGATAGAAACGATCGTAGAGATCGCTTAGCTGAAGTCTTCGGCTCTACTACTTCTACTGCCAACCGGCAAAGCCGGTCCGATAATAGCTATAAGGCCGAAGACGGCACCACCGCTAGTGCGTTTGGTTAGAGTCTTTGCTCTCTGTTACTACTATCTACCGGCTTGGCCGGAAGGATAATAACGACGAAGAACGAAGCTAACGCAACTAAAGCAGCCTTACGGTAGCACCCGAGACTATAGTAGAGAAGAAAAAAGAAGAAGAGATAACGAGCCGCAGATAGATCTATATAGACCTCTGTAGTAGCGCACAGGCCAGCTACGCCGTAGCTTAGACGGCTGCCAGCTTAGATTAGATAGCTCCGATTAGATAGACGCTAAGTAAAAGACGTTAGATAGCGACGATGTAAGAAGAAAGAAGATAAAGAAAAGGGATGCTTTTAAGATAGAAGAAATCGAAGAGGTAACGTCGGTTTTAAAAGAAAGAAAGAAGAGAGATAAGTAAGCGGTCGAGGTCGACCGCTAGTAAGGGAGGGAGGTAGTGTTCCGGCAGCAGAAAGGGGTAGGACTAAGTAATAGGGTAGACCCTTAGAATTTCAGCTCGGCCCTCCTAGACCGAGCCGGGCCTTAGCATACTACCCCTAAAGCCTTTACCTACCGCTACATAGATTCCTTTCCTTCTTTAGTCCGAGATATAGTTATTAAAACAGCCGTATTAAATTATATCTACGTGCTCGAATTAAGCCCTAACCTAGCCTAGCTAAGTCGGCATCCCCTCCCTCTACACCCTATACAGAGGGAAATCTCTACACCCCTATACAGAGGGAAATCTCTGCACCTCTGTACAGAGGGAAATCTCTACACCCCTATATAGAGGGAAATTGCTAGCTTGCTTCGTAGGTACAAAATGCACAGTAGCAGACAACAAAGGAACTGCCTATTAGTTCCTTTATATAGATACCTAGCTTTAGGCCTCTAAACTAAGATTCTTGAACCCCTTATATCGTCTAAGGCAGGTTCCTCTTAACCCTTGGGTTTCGCTGCTGCTGCTGCTACTCTTGCAGTAGGAACCCTCGATCCCGGCCTCTCGGCTAGCAGGAGTCTGCAGTTACCGACACCGTATCCTGCTTGTCTACACTAATAAGAGCTTCCCTCTAGCCTTCTTTTGTTAATAGTAGCTGCATCTACCTACTGCGCCCTCTTAGCATCGGTTCCTAGTCGTATTGTAACAGCTGCGGCCACTCTCGTCGTTGTTAGTTCCTAATCTATAGCGTCCTGTTGCTAGTAGTTAGATTAGCGTAGTTCGTAGGTATAGCCTATTCGTCTAAGCCTTCGCTGCTAGTTATCGACTATCTGTAGGAGGTCGCAGAATGCTTTGTACAAGGTCGGCTGGACGATGCCTACAAGGCCTGTTATAACCTCCTTGGAGAGACCTACCTCTAACGTAGTAATCTTTACCCTGTCCTCCTAGGGGAGGCCTTCCGCTTTAGCTAAGGTTTGGTCGTATTCTGCTAGAAATTCTTAGACGTCCTTACAGTCTTGCTTTATCGTGTTTAGCTGTACAAGAGCTCGGCTCTTATAGTCCAGGTCCTTATAGCTCTTGTCGAGAGCTGCCTAGAGAATTATTGTTGTTGCCTCTGCAGGCCTTGCGATAGCTGATTCGTAGTACAGCAGAAATCGTGCTACTGCCTTGCCTTTTAGTCTCCTAAAGAGGTACACTACTTTGTTGAGCTTAGACGGGTATACTGCTAAGTCGACTAGCAGCTTAGAGCGTATCTAGGCCGCCTAGGAGGGGTACTCGGCTAGTGCCTTACCGTTGTAGGTAGTAACGTTAGGGAGCTTGTTCTTTTAGGCCGTTGTGGATTTGTCGGCTGTCGTGTTTATCGTCGTCGTCGTCGTAGGGGTCGGATCGCGATCGGACGCCCTAAGCTGTCGGAGCTCTTATTCCTATTAGGAAATCGTCGAGGCCTAGAAGCCTAGCTGTTCTTCGAGCTAGTTTATACGAGCTATTAGCTCCTTATACATGCGCTACATCTGGGCCTGTATGTCTGTCGCATTTATCTAGATAGTGTTGTTCTTGTATTACTCCAGCTACTGTTAGTAAGATTAGTTCCTAATGTTGGGGGTTTAAGTATCTTAGTTCAGAAACCTAAGGCTATATATATATAGGAAGGAACTAATAAGCAGTTCTGTACTCCGTCAATTATTGTACAATTTATATCTACGAAGCCAGCTAGTATCTATAATACAGGGGTAAAGAAAAGGGGTGCCGCCCCGGCCTAGTCTCAGTTATGCCTCGGGCTAGGCTGGGTCGTATCTCGTACAGGCTAGGTTATGCTAGCGCCGCTAAGTCGTAATCTTTAGGACGACGGCTGGTCGGCTTAGGCTTAGGGCCTAACAGGACGGTGTCCCCCAACACTACCGCTCTACTAACTAGAATATAATTACAAGATTATGCTAAAAGAAGGAGCGACGCTACCGAGAACCGAACCGCTAAGGCAACTGTTACTAGCCGAGCTAGACTAGGTAGAAGTGCTTATTTGTAAAAACCTAGTAAAGGGATTTATTACACTGAGCTCTGCCGAGTACGCGTTGCCGATCCTTTTTGTACGAAAGCCCGGAGGCAGCCTCCGGCTGTACGTAGACTATAGAGGCCTTAACGAAGTAACTAAGAGAGACGTGTACCTGTTACCGCTAATCGACAAAACTATTTAGCAGGTAGCAAAAGCTTAATAGTTTAGCAAGCTAGACATTCGCTAAGCCTTCTATCGGTCAAGGAATAAAGAGGGACAGACTAAGGACCTCACTACATTCGCTATATGTATAGGCAATTTCAAAGTAGTTGGTTATACCTTTCGGACTTCCTAACGCGCCAGCTATATAGCAACGCTTTATAAACTATATCTTTATAGACATGCTAGAGCGGTTCCTGTCTATCTACCTAGACGACATCCTTATCTATACCGACAGAACGAGATAGCAGCATACGGACTATATTAAGCAGGTGCTAACTAGGCTCTAAGAGGTCGGATTAAATGCAGACATAAAGAAGAGTGAATTCTATTGGTCCGAAGTCAAATACCTCAGCCTTGTTGTCTGTTAAGGGGGAAGCTAAGTGGTCAGAAGAGGTCGATATAAAAGCTAAGGTAGGCAGGCGAGGCTAGAGAAACTAAAGTCTGGAGGAAGGGGTATAAAAGTTAATGCTAGAGAGGAGATCTAAAGTCTAAAGTGTTGGTTGTAAAAGCTGAATTAAATGCATAAGACGAGCTATAAACAAGAAGAAGAGAAAGATTAGGGAGGCGGCAGCAGGTTCTTATATCCCCCTGCCCTAGCTAGTTGTTTGCATATTTGCTAGTAACTTTCTTACTAAACTCTGTTTCTTTGTTCTGTAAGCAAATTTATTTCCTAGACCCGCTTTTTCCAAAGGTTCCAGAACTGAGCTAGGAGTGTTTGCAGCGCAGGTTAAGTTACTTTTTACGCTCTTAGAGTCTTTTTACTCTATCTAGTAGTTGTTAGCCAGTAGTCTGTAAATCTTAATAGTTCTAGTTAGGCCCTAGATGCTGTTGTTTTCCCTTTTATATCTGTTGACCGTAACAGTAGCCCCCTTTAATATAGCAGAGTTCCTACGAAGCCTTAGTAGTTTAAGATACCGAGGATAAGTCTGCTTATTCCTAGGACCAGGCCTAATGTTACGATTAATATTCTTCTAGTAAGCAGAGTCTAGTTCTCCTTAGCTATACCGGGTTTCTAGGCGGTAGTCTCTAGAGTCTAAGAGGTTTTAACAGTAGAAGGCTTCAATCTTGTCCTTGTCGAAGATAATGTTTCTAAGGAGTTCCTAAGTAGTGTCCTAGTCTTCGTAGCCTTGCTATTAGACATTGTACTTTGTCTGTCTATTAATTACTTAACAGTCTGTAATTTTGCGTATATAGTATTCTTCTTCTTTGTCTTCGTCGTCGTCTTCTATAGGGAGGATGCGGGTTCGTTCTTAGTCTTGTAATTAAATTAGGAAGGGATCTCCTTCCTTAGGTCTTAGTCGGACAGGATAGAAGATGTCGTATATTTCCTATTCTTCTAGCAGTAAGAGGCGGCAAGCGTGCGAGCTAATCTTCTCTATAATAGGGAAGGGGCCTAATTTTTTCTAATCGAGTTTGCGAGAATGTCTTCCTATAACAATGTTCTTAGAATCTAGGTATACTCTGTCTCCTACTTAATAGTTAGGAGCTAGTTGTCGTTTTCGATTGGCTTGTTCTTCGTAGATAGCCTAGGCGTAAGTTATTTCCTCTTAGACTTCCTAATAGATCTAGAAAAGGTGTATTGCCTAGCTGTCTACATCGACTTTGTCTAGGTTATTAGGTCGCAGTAGTGGGTCCTAAGATTCTATTCCTGTTTAGGTGTAAGGACTTAAGATTCTTGGTTTAAAAACTTAAGGCTAGGTATCTACATAAAGGAACTAATAGGCAGTTCCTTCGTCGTTCGCTGCTGTACAATTTGTACCTACAAAGCTAAGCTAGCAATTTCCCTCTGTATAGGGATACAAGGTTTACACTCCGTACAGAGGGTTAGGAGTTTCCCTCTATACAGTAATATAGAGTTTTCTCTCTGTTTAGAGGGGCGGCAATTCCCCTCTGTATAGGCCTATAGGATTCTCCCTCTATATAGGGGTAGGGTCGTGTTAGTAACTCTGTACAGAGGGTAGGGTTATGCTGGCGCTGCTAAGTCGCAATCCTTAGGGCGACGGCTGGCTTAGGTCTAGGACCTAGCTAGACGGCGCCCCCTAACAATACCCTCCTCCCTTTTCGTAGTGCTTCTTCTATACAACGGCGTGTCGTATAGCCTTAGCTCCTAGCGTTCCTCTTGCAGGTCGTAATTTCCTGTCTCCGTCTAGTCGTCTATAGGGCCGTCGCTTGTCCGGGCACTGGGTCGTAGTTGCCTTGTTTGCCCTCCTTTATGCAGTTGTAGCAGCTGCCCCGGTTGCTATTGCCTCGCATAGCAGGCAGCTACTACTCTATATATTAAGCCTCCCCCCTATCTCTTTCTCTTTCTCTCTTTCTCTTCTATTCCCTACCTGCTACCCGTCTGCCCGGCTCTCTACTACTACTACAACCACTACTACCGTCTACCTACTACTAACACAACTATTACTACTAACGCTACCCTTATAGCTACTCGCAGCCAGGCCTGCGCCGCCTGCACCAACTCCCCCTAGGGCTCCTTCGGTCCGTACTGCCTGCCAGGCTTCTAGGCCGGCGTATGCGCATTGTGTAAGTAGAAGGATAGCTCCCTCTACTGCTCCTACCGCCGTCTAGGGGAGGCTTATAGGGGGATGCCTCTGCTGCACAGTGCTGGGCCTAGTAGGGCTCCTGTCGACCGGGAGGTAATTGAGATTTTGGACAGGGAGTTAGCAGCTTTATTGTCGACTGCCCTAGTCCTAGGGGGTAGCGGCTAGTAAGCTACTCTAAGGTAGTATATAAAGGTTTTTAGACAGTTCTGCCCCTATTCCCTTCTTATTTTCACTCTTATTCCTACCTGTCTCTTAGCGGTTCTGTACCTAGGGTAGATCGTGCCCTTCTTACTGTACGGCGTAGTGTTACTGCAACCGGGCAGGGGGATAGTTCTCCTCCTATCTATCTAGCGTAGATATGTCCTAGAGGGCCTTGTACAGTTCCTATATTAGCTCTGCCTACCCTCTCTATTTAACTAGGTACTCTACCCTCTTCTGCTTTCTTCGGCTCTTAAGGATTTCTTCTACCTCGTACTCTTCCTAGCCTTTAGTAATAATCGCTAGAGGGCGTACGTCGTCCGTTGTCTAGTGTAGCAGGGGGTCTGCGTATGCTGGCTATACGAGGTCTATATAGAAAACTACGTAAATCTCTAGAGGAGTGTTAAGTTATACAGCGTACGTCCCTACCGGCCGGACTACTGTAAACTTCCAGTTCTTCTAATCCAGTTTCTTGCTCGGCCGGTCTGTACAGATATTGCGCTAGTTTAGCTAGACTCTATCTCCTGCATTGCACCTTAGTGCAGCCTGTCGTCCCTTATTAGCCTGCGCTTCTGCATTCTGTTAAGCTATAGCTAGACTCGCTTTCGCCTATTAATAGGCGTTCGTAATCGTCTGTACGATAGCTTCTCCCTACTAAATTAGGGATTGTACAGGGCGTAAGGTAGCGCTGCTTAGGGTCGGTAGGAGCGGGGAGTAGTCGTATCTATAGGACATAAAGAAGGGAGACAATCCTATAGCGTTAGCCGTACAGCTGTTAATAGCTAGTTCTGCTATAGGGAGGAGGCGGTTCTAATTTGTCTGGTCGTAGTTAACGTACGCTCAGAGGTACGCCTCTAATGTCGAGTTAACCCTCTCTATCGCACTGTCTGTCTACAGGTGCTACGTAGTTAATAGGCGACGTTCTACGTTTAACAACTAGCAAACCCTTGCCTAGAGCTGGCTCGTAAACTGTATACCCTAGTCCAATACAATTGAACTAGGGAATCTGTACTTGCTAAACGTTATCTATATAAATGCCTATACAGTGTCCTTAGCCGTAGTAGAGCCTATTCCCTCTAGTATTACCCCTTTCGTTAGCTTGTCTGTTACTACTAGAATGTTCCGCCGTCCGTCGCCCTTAGGGAGGTCTATAATAAAGTCTACTGTTAGGTCTTGCTAGGGCCGGTCTGGTATTAGTAGGGGTTTTAGCAGCCTGTGCTTCAGTTTACGCTAGGGCTTCGTCCGTCTGCAGACATCGCAGTTCTGTACGAACCTATAGATGTCGTTTGCTATTGCCAGCTAGTAGTAGTCCCTAGCGACGATACTGTACGTCTCCTCGCACCCTGGATGTCCAGTCGCTATAGAATCGTACGCCTGTTGTATTAAGCTCGTACAAAGCTCTTCGTCTGCTAGGACCCAAATCCGATTCCTGAACTTTAGGTTGTTCTCCTCGTCTACTGCGCACTCTGCTGCTAACACCTTAAGGCAGAGCTCTGCTAGGAGTTTCTGCTATCCTCCTTAAATTACTATACAGGCACTTTAGTAAACGTCGTCCTTCTTTACTGCCTCTTCCTACGCCTGTAGCTGGATTTCCTATATGTGTGTCGCCGCTGGGCGGAAAGTCTCCTCGCTTAGTTCCTCCTTAAATATCTGGAATGTCTGTAATTTTAGCCAGTCGTTATCGTACGTCGTTGGCATGTCCTGATCCCGTCTAGATAGCGCATCGGCCCTGCTGTTGTCCTTTCCCTTTCGATACTAGAGTCTTATATTAAATTAGCTTAGGTATATTGCCTATTATACGTATCTCTTGGAAAGCTTCTAGGGTTGCATAAAGTACTTAAGGTTCTTATAGTCGGTTAGGGCGAGGAACTCGGGAACCGAGCAGAGTTCTGTATCCTACGCCTCGCAACACTGTACGACTGCTAGCAAATCCTTCTCGTAGATAGGGTAGTTGTACTTAGCTAGGGAGTTCTTCTTGGAGAAGTACGCATATAGGTGCAGAAGTCCGTCTAAGCCTATCTGTAACAGGATACCTCCTATGCAGTACTATAAGGAGTCGGTTTCCAGTATCGTCGTACGTTCCGGATCGAAGGCGGCAAGCATTGGTCCTGTAGTAAAGAGCTCCTTTAGCCTATTAAAGCTCCTATTACACTCGTCCGTCTACTTAAACTGCTTGTCTTTGTATGTTAGCTCGACTAAGGGGCGTACGATCTCCGAGTAGTTCTGTATAAGCTGGCGGTAGAAGTTGGCAAACCTAAGGAATTCTCGTACGCCCTTAACACTTATAGGGAGCTTCTATTGCTTAATAGCATTAATCTTTTTCCTGTCTATGCTAATGCCTTTCCCTGCCTCGATAATAAACCCTAGGTATTTCGTACGCTGTATACTGAATTTACATTTGTCGATGTCGAGGTATAATCCAGCCTGTTGCAGTCGATCTAATACCCTCTTAACGTCCTGTACGTAGTCTATATAGGTGCCGTCTGTAAATACTAGTGTGTCGTCGAGGTATGCAGAACAGATATTGTTTAGTACCCCTTGCAGGGATCTATTAATATACCTCTAGAATGTTGCAGGTACATTGGCAAAGCTAAAGGGGGTAACAAGCTACTCGAAAAGACTATATCTTATACAGAAAGCGGTTATCTATTTACAACCTTCCTTAACCTATATCTTATAGAAGGCCAAAACTACGTCGAGCTTAGTAAACTACTTTGCCTTGCTGATCTGTCTAAGGGTCTCCTTATTTAGGGTTAGGGGGTACTGGTCCTTCTTAGTAATCGCGTTAATGCCTCTATAGTCTATGCAAAAGCGCAAGCCGGCCTTGCCTTCTTTGTAGACAAACAGCACTAGGGCTCCTGCAGATAATGTACTTGCACGAATAAAACCTTTAGCAAGTGGGTCGTCCAGTATCTTGCGCAGTACTAGGAGTTCTCCAGAGGACATACTGTACAGCAGACTGTACGGTACTTTAGGCAGACTCCTATCCGGACGGGGCTCTAGCTAGATGTTATAGTTAATCCCCTCTCCTCGGTATAGGGGAAGCTTCGAGGCCGATTTTGGCTTAAAGAGGTCCAAGTCCTCTGCGTATTCCAATAGGAGTTTTGTATAGGGGTCCGTCGCTTTCTTAGGCGCTAATGCCTTCTTAATGTCTATAGTCGCAGTGTTGATCTCGGCGCTTACGTTAGCTTCAGCCTTGGTATTGCCGCCCTGCGGAACTCTCCCTTAGTCTCGGAGCCTCTGCTTTATTGCTGCTAGGTACAGGCGTCCTCGACCGACGTCCAGTTTGCCCCGCTAGCGCTCTATCTATAGCTTCCCTAATATTAGGTTATACCCTAATATGTCCTGTACGACGTAGAGGTATAAGTTCTGCGCGTAGTGTCCTTCCAGTTCTATCTTTACTTTTACTATATAGGTAATGTCCAGTCCTCGCCCGGTAATGCCTAGTAGACCTACAGGTACAGTAGGGGTCGTCTTAATGTAGTGTCTCTGTACGAAGTCTTCGCTAATTACTCTATACACTAAACATCCTGTATTAATTAGCGCCCGCGCTGTAGCAGTCCCGTTCAGCGTAGGTCGTACGATAAACAGCGTAGTCGTTATGTAATTAGTCTTAAAAGATAGCTAAGTAGTGCTTTGATTTAGCAATCTATCTCGTATATACCTCTAGTAGAGCCTTCGCTTAGAGGCTACTCTTTTCCCGACTCGTTGTCGTCTAAGGAGAACTTTTAGATCTCTTATCAGGGCGCTGCAGTTGCTACCCTTATAGTAGTCGGCCGTCCCCTAGGTCTCTCTACTCGCAAAAGCCTGCAGTTCCGTACAGTGTGTCCTATCTTGCTATATTAGTAGCAGCTCCCTTCTGCTCGTCTCTTATTAAGGATAGCTGTATCTACCTACTGTGTCCTTTTAGCACTAGCCTTTGGCTATACGGTAACGGCTGCCGCTACTCTCGTCCTCGTCGTTAGTTCCTAGTCTATAGCGTCCTGCTGCCGATAGAGGGGCTGTCGCATCTCGTAGGCGCAGCTTATCCGTCCGAGCCTACACTGTTAGTCGTCGACTATCCTAAGGAGATTACAGAACTCCTTGTATATAGCTAGTCGCATTACGCTTACTAGTCCTATTATAATTTCCTTAGAGAAGCCTACTGATCTGGGCACGTAGATATGATTCAATACGGCCTTTTTGATAACTATATCTCGAACTGAGGAGGGAAAGGAATCTATGTAGTGGTGGACGAGACCTTTGGGGGGGTGGCGTGCCAAGGCCCGGCTCGGTCCGGAAGGGCTGAGCCGAAATTCCAAGGGTCTACCCTATTATCCAGTTTCACCCCTTTCTGCCGCCGTAACACTACCCCCCTCCCTTACTAGCGGTCGCCCTCGACCGCTTAGTTACCCTATCCATCCAAAAATCTCCACTTTGTTTTTTTTTTTTGATTCGTCGTCTCCTTCTCGAAAATCCCCTCCAATGCCGATGTTACCTCTTCCGTCTTCTATCAAAAACAACGTTCTCTTTATCGCTTCTTCAATTTCTTACGTCGTCGGCGTCTAAAGTCCTTTACTTGGCGTCTATCTGATCCGTGCGCCTGATCTGTGCTATCTGATCTGAGCCGTAGGTTATCTGAGCTGCGGCTCGGCTAGTCTGTGCGTCGCCTTAGAGGTCTATATAGATCTTTCCGCGGCGCCGTTTTTCTTCTTCTTTTTCTCTTCTACCAAAGCCTTTACCTACTACAGGGTCGGCGGCGCTGGCACGCTACGGCGTCGGCGAGCTGCCTGCCGAACCGGTAGTAGGTAGTGGCCGCGTTAAAGACCTCCCCGAGGCGACTGTTACGATCGTTTCCTTTGGCCTCTGCGCCGATAGGGCGGATGCGGCTTTCTTCTTCTTCCTTCCGCATTGTCGACATTAGAGCTACGCTGGTTTCGGCTTTTCCGGGTTCCGCACGTAGAACTCTCTTAGCAGCTCCGCCAAATTCCGCAGGTTCTCGATCGGATACTATTCGTAGTCTTCTCGCCACCCCTTCTACGAGATCCTCGCTTTGATGGACCCCCTTCTCTTCTTTACGTCCGTTACGTCTTCTACCTCCTACTCTTCTTCCTTACCGTCTATCTTAATAAGCGGGGGTTCGGCGAACCCCTGTTCCGGCAGGCCGTCTTTAGGGTCCTAGCTTAACAGGTCCGAATAGAAGACATCGTAGATCCGGAACGATTTCAGTAGCTGGAGCCGATAGGTTACCGGCGACCTCTTTTCTATTATCTTAAACGGACCTATGTAGCATAGATTGAGCTTGGCGTTGCCTTTCAGCCTTAGGTTTCGCGTGTTAAGCTATACCTTTTGGCCTTCCTCGAATTTCAGTAGTAACCTTTTTCTATTAGCTCGAGTTACTATCTTCTTCTTAGTCGATTCTATCGCTTTCCTCGCTACCTTAATAGCTTCTCCTATTTGAGCCTTAAGTGCTTCAGCCGCGGCGGCGGCGACTCTCTTTAACGACGTAGCGGTAGAAAGTTCTATGGAGCTAGGTTCGTTTGGCGGTTGGAAACTCATTCTCGGAAGATAGCTATGCGTTATTTCGAACGGCGCCAGCGAGGTGGCCTTAGACAGTGCCGAGTTGGCGCAGAACTCGGCTATCGGCAACACCTTAACCCATTCTTCTTAATGGTAGCTGCAGAAGGTTCGCAGATATCGTTCTATCTCGCGGTTAGCTACTTCAGACTGACCGTCAGTTTGAGGGTAAGCGGCTGTGCTGAGCTTTCCACGAATTCCGAGGGCTTAGTTAATGGCTTTCTATACGTCGGCTGTAAATTAAGGACCCCTATCCGTAGTGATAGTGTCCGGCAGCCTATAGTGCTTCTACACGTGTTGGATCAACATTCTCGCCGTTTCTTCTGCAGTAGTTCCTTGATCCTTAGCTCGACAGGGGATGAAATAGCGCTCCTTGCTTAGTCGATCCACTACGTTGAGCATAGCGTCGTAGCCGTCCGAGTCCAGCAGTCCGGTTACAAAATCTATCGTAATGTGCTGCTACAGCTTCTCGGGGATCGGAAGTGGCTTTAGTAGACCCGCCGGAAGACCGTAACGTAGCTTCGCGGCTCGGCACACGTAGCAATTGGCGATAAATCGGTGGATCCGTTCGTAGATCCGCGGAAACTAGTAGATCGTCCTTACGGCTTCTATTGTCTTTTTCGAGCCGGCGTGACTAACGTCCTTAGAGCTATAGACCAGTTGGACGACCTTAGTAATTAGTTCTTCCAGAACTATTAGCTTTCCTGAACCGGGTTTGCCTAGCTTCTGATGCTAATTAAGCTGCTCCACCTTCT
Organism: Pseudocercospora ulei; assembly: GCA_016165855.1. NCBI lineage: Eukaryota > Fungi > Ascomycota > Dothideomycetes > Mycosphaerellales > Mycosphaerellaceae > Pseudocercospora > Pseudocercospora ulei. The sequence continues at coordinate 1,103,595 of JACWNB010000006.1, read as the reverse complement.
CGTAGAGAGTCTCTTCCTTAGGGGCCAGTTCTACTGCGCAGACTCCCACCTCTTTCAACACCTCTGCGTCTACTATCCGCTCGGTCAACACCTTCTGGAACATGTTCGGATCTTCTTTCGCGCGGCTGGTTTTTCCTTCCCTTCTCGTTAGCGCGTTAGCCTTCCCGTTTTGAGCTCCGGGTCGATAAGTAATCTTAAGGTCGAACCCGGATAAGTAGGCCGCCTACTGCGCTTAACGGTGTAAGAGCTTCTGCGTCTTTATAAAGTAAGTTAGCGACTGGTGATCCGTAAGGACCTGGATCGGGCTCTTTCCAGCTATAAGTTCCGGTTTCCACTCCTCGAAAGCCTGAATAATAGCTAGCAGCTCCTTATCGTAGATAGCGTAGTTCCGCTTAGCTTCGGTTATAGACTTGCTAAAGACAGCCACTGGATAGAGGGTTTCGTCGTCGCTATATTAAGAAAGGACCCCTGCCGTTACTGTATCGGAAGCGTCCGTTTCTACGTAGATCGTCTTTTCCGGCCGGAAGTGTGCCGGAACTGGCGCAGAGGCCACCGCTTCTTTTAGCCGGTTAAAGGCTTCCGCGCACTTCTCGTTCTATAGGCCGGCGGCCTCCTTCTTCAACGCCTCGTTTAGGGGTCTCGCTATCTTGCTGAAGTCCTTGATAAACTGTCGATAGTAGCTGCAAAAGCCGAGAAACGCTCTAATTTGCGTAGTATTCCCAGACTTTAGCTGCTTCCATTTGGCGACGGCGGCGACCTTTAAGGGGTCTATCCGAATTCTATCTCTTCCGACGATAAGACCGAGATATTTGACTTCGGTCTGATAGAACTCGCTCTTCTTCGTGTCTGCGTTCAATCCTACTTCGCAGAGTCTCTTTAGCACCCTCTCGACGTAGTCCGTATGCTGATCTCTCATTCCGTCCGTGTAGATAAGAATGTCGTCCAAGTAGATAGACACGAACTGCTCTAGCATGTCTATAAAAGTGTAGTTTATAAAGCGTTGCCACACTGCCGGCGCGTTGGTGAGTCCGAAAGGCATTACCAACTACTTGAAATTGCCTATACGCGTCGCGAACGTTGTAAGGTCTTCTGTCTGCCCTACTTCGTTCCTTAGTCGATGGAACGCTTGGCGGATGTCTAGCTTGCTGAACTACTTAGCCTTTGCTACGCGCTGTATGGTCTTATCTATTAGCGGCAGTGGATATACGTCTCTCTTGGTAACCTCGTTAAGGCCTCGATAGTCTACGCAGAGTCGCAGACCACCCCCTAGTTTCCTTACAAAAAGAATCGGTAACGCGTATTTGGCAGAACTCGGTGTAATAAACTTCTTCGCCAGATTTCGCGAACGAACACCTCCACTTGGTCCAGTTGCGCCGGCGACAGTCGTCTTAGGGGCTCGGTTCTTAGTAGCGTAGCTCCCTCTTTTAGTCGGATCTTGTTGTTATATTCCGGTCGATAGAGCGGCAATAGGTTGGAGTCGGCTTTTAAGAAGACGTTAGCGTAACTATAGAGCTCGTTTGGCAGCACCTCCAGTAGATCCACTTCTTCTTCCGCTATTATCTTCCAGTAGTCTTCGATGTCCTTTATTGAGATAGCGTAAATCTTGTTGTCCAGTGACTTCGCGAGGGTCGATAAAGCTTCCGAGCTTATTATTCCGATCGTAGGCGCAGGCTCGGTAGAGGTAGGCAGAGCCGTTTTGCCGCTGGTCGCCTCTGATCTTGCTGTCGCGGCTGCGACCGATTCGGTAGTGACAGCGCTGTTACCTTAGGTCTTAAATCTGATCGTTCCTTTATCTACGTCGATTATAGCTTTCTGGTTCTTTATCTATTTCTGCCCTATAATAATGTCAAACCTTCCGATATCCATAATTCGGAACGTCGCTTCCGTAGTGCGACCAGCCAAAGTAGTCTTTAGCAGCACGTAGTGCGTAACGCTTTCCGTGTCTTGTCCGTTGTATGCCGAGATCTTTGTTAGCGACGCTAATTCCACCGGATAGCCGTATCCATTCGTTAGCTTCCGGACTAGCCGATAGTGGATCGCTGCACTAATAAGAGCTCCAGTGTCGATAAAAGCTTTCAACTAGAGGAGTTGGCGCGACTTCTTAACAGGGTAGATCGTAATAGGAAGGATAATCGCCGTTTCCGTATTCACTTCTACAGCTGCCGAGAGCGGATCGCTACAGCTGTTAATGCTTTCTTCTCTTGTCGATTCGCTCCGGTGCAGTGCCCTATTGTCAGTGCTAGATAGGGGGCCTATCCATCCAGCTGGTCTTTTCCTATAATCCTTAACTGCACCCCACCGTCTACGCTCTCGGTGTCGTTCGGGGCCGGCTCTATAGCTTGTATGGTCTTTCTTAGTGGCTGCGGCTGCTTTATAATACAATATTCCTGCTTCTGCTTATCCGATGCTTGGCATCTCGTAGCGATGTAGCCAGGCTTTCTACATGCGTAACAGGTGGGGACGAACGACGAGCGCTGCGGATTAAATGGCTGCTGGGCGCGTTGTCGGAAGAGTGGAGGGGTTCTGGTTCCCTGCGCCGACGGCGACGGCTTCTGAGTCGGTTTACGTGTCGTCGGTTTTCTATATGCGTTTAGGTTCCTTGCTGTCACTCTTGCCTAGTGCACGAAGCTCTGAAGGTCTTCGTCTTCTACCGACACTATAGCCGCAGCGAGCTTAGGGCTCGGTTGCTGTCTTAGTAAGTGTAGCTGCTTATCCTTAGCCACTCTCGCTCTAATGGCATATTTCCTGAACAGCCTGTAAAATTCTTTCAATGTTAGCCGATTCTGACTGATCTTGTCTAGTTGTTCGCGGGCCGTCTTCTTCCGGAAGGGGTCTCCGAAACGCTAATCCAGCGCTTTGATAGCTTCGTCGGCGGTTACTTCTTCTAGGTCCGCCACTAGCGAAAAAGCTTTACCTTCTAATCGCGATTCCAGGTACGCCAATCTATCCTCTTCGCTGCTCGATGCCTGATCGCGGCTTATCTTGTTCTTGATCTTCTTCTTAAATGCCTCCTACGCCCTAGGGTCTCTGCTACCGAAAGCAGGTAGGTCCGGCAGTGGCGTTATCGTAGTGCTACCTTGACTATAGGCCGCCAGTAAGGCGGTCTCCGCGTAGGTTTCTCGCTGCAGTGGCAGCGACGACTTTGCTGCTTCTATATTAGCTAGTTGATCCTTCAGCGCCTTCAGCTGCGCCAGTCGATTTGCTGCCTGGTTTTCTAACACGTCGATAATAGTCTCTGCCGATTCCTTTTCGGCCCTTACCGCTTTAGTTTCTTCTCTTAGTTGTCTGTTCTCTTCCAGCGTTCTGTAAAACAGCATTTCGATAAGGTCTATGCCGTCGTAGACCTTCTCTATTCTATTCTCGTTTACATAGTCTTCCAGTTCCTCGAGCGTACAGTCGTGGATCTTCTTGTATTCGCTTATTCGTTCCTTTATCTCTGCGGTCTCTTCCGCTGTAAAACCGTTAATAATAATCTTATTATTAATAACACTGGAGCGCCTACTCGCTCTGTTAGTCTTTCTCTTTCTGCGGCGGCCTGTTACGCCGCTCTCTACTGCTAAGAAGCCTTCTATCTTCTTACAGTGCCTTGGGGGTTGTTGTTTTGGTGTGTGTGCGCGTGCGTTATTCGAGCGTCCGGATGGTTCGACGGGCCCTTTTGCGCAGCGCAGGGTTTGGTGTAGTAAGTAAGTTCGAGATATAATGATCTGGGCACGCAGATATGATTCAATACGGCCTTTTTGATAACTATATCTCGAACTAAGGAGGGAAAGAAATCTATGTGGTAGTGGACGAGACCTTTGGGGGAGTAGCGTGCCAAGGCCCGGCTCGGTCCGGAAGGGCCGAGCCGAAATTCCAAGGGTCCGCCCTATTATCCAGTCCTACCCCTTTCTGCTGCTGTAACACCTACCTCTAAGGTAGTAATTTTTACCTTGTCCTCCTATTAGAGTCCTCCTGCCTCTGCTAGAGTCTAGTTGTATTCTACAAGGAACTCTCGTATAGTCTTACATCCTTGCTTTGTTGTATTAACCTGTAGGAGTGCTCGGCTTTCGCAGTCTAGGTCCTTGTAGCTCCTGTCGAGAGCTGCCTAGAGCATCGTCGTAGTTGCTATTGCCAGATTGGCAATAGCCGTCTTATAGTACAGCAGAATCTGTACTGCTACCCTGCCCTCTAACTTCCTAAAGAGGTACACTACCTTGTCCAGCTTAGTCGGGTATACCCCAAAGTCGACTAGAAGCTTAGAGCGCATCTAGACATCCTAGGAGGGGTACTCGGCCAGAGCCTTACTATTGTAGGTAGTAACGTTAGGGAGTTTGCTCTTAGGGGCTAGGGTATAAGCTGTCGTATTCGTCGTCCTCGTAGGGGTCGGATCACAATCAGACGCCCTAAGCTCTTAGAGCTCCTGTTCCTGTTAGGAAATTATCGCAGCCTAGTAGCGTACTTGCTGTTCGAGCTGTCTCTTATATACTAGCAGCTCCTTATACGCGCAGTACATCTAATCCTGCATAGTTGCAGGTTCTATAGGGATGTCGCTGTCTATCTTCGTTATATTACTGCAGTTACTAACAGTAAGATTAGTTCCTAATTTCAGGGCTTAAGAATCTTAGTTTAGAAACTTAAGGCTAGGTTTCTATATAAAGGAACTAATAGGCAGTTCCTTCGTCGTCTGCTGCTATACAATTTGTACCTATAAAGCTAAGCTAGCAATTTCTCTCTATATAGGGATACAAGGTTTACACTCTATATAGAGGGTCTAGAGTTTCCCTCTATATAGTAATACAGAGTTTTCCTTCCGTTTAGAGGGGCGGCAATTCTCCTCTATGCAGGGCTATAGGATTCTCCCTCTGTATAGAGGTAGGGTTATATTAGTAACTCTGTATAGAGGGTAGGGTTATACTAGCGCTGCTAAGTCGCAGTCCTTAGGGCGACGGCTGGCTTAGGTCTATGTTAAGGGGCGCCGTCCAGCCTAGGTCCTAGACCTAAGCCAGCCGTCGCCCTAAGCACTGCGACTTAGCGGCGCCAGCACGACCCTACCCTCTATACAGAGTTACTAATACGACCCTACTCCTATATAGAGGGAGAATCCTATAGCCCTATACAGAGGGGAATTGTCGCCCCTCTAAATAGAGGGAAAACTCTACACTACTATATAGAGGGAAACTCCCGACCCTCTATACAGAGTGTAAACCTTATACCCCTATATAGAGGGAAATTGCTAGCTTAGCTTCGTAGGTACAAATTGTACCGTAGCAGACGACAAAGGAACTGCCTATTAGTTCCTTTATATAGATACCTAGCCTTAAGTTTGTAAACTAAAATTCTTAAGTCCTTATATTAGGAACTAATCTTATTGTTAGTAACTGCAGTAATACAACGAAGATAGACAGCGACATCCCTATAGATCCTGCAGCTATATAGGATTAGATGCACTGCGCGTATAAGGAGCTGCTAGTATATAAGAGGCAGCTCAAACAGCAAGTACGCTACTAGGCTGCGATAATTTCCTAACAGGAACAGGAGCTCTAAGAGCTTAGGGCGTCTGATTGTGATCCGACCCCTACGAGGACGACGAATACGACAGCCTATACCCTAGACATATTAGGGTATAACCTAATATTGGGGAAGCTATAGATAGAGCGCTAGCAGGGCAAGCTAGACGTTGGACAGGGACGGCTGTACCTGGCAGCGACGAAGCAGAGGCTCCGAGACTAAGGGAGAGTTCCGCAGGGCAGCAATGCTAAGGCCGAAATCAACACTGCGACTATAGACATTAAGAAGGCATTTGATACGGGGTGGGTTGGCCCGTGTTATTACTATGCCTTGCCAAGGTTCATATATCTGGTACACATTAGTTAAGTCACTTCCGAGTTACTTGACCAGTCCCTTTTGGCTAAGTGTACTGCGTTACATTACTTAACTCGGAAGTGACTACTGAAAGTGTACGATAAAAGGCCCGGGTTCAATTCCCAGGGGGCGCATCTTTCAACAGGAGAGTGGAAGCAGCGTTAACGTATGTCCGTTTGTCCACTACTCCGTACAGAATGAGGTAGACCCGGTAAAGGTCCAGCTAGCTGTGTGCAGACCTGCCGGGGGGGGTTGATTGCGTATGCTGCATAGGGGGGCTGTGCAATAGCATACGTGGCCTGTAAGTAAGCGCAGCTTACGAGGTCGTAAGCCTGTAGTGCAGGGTGTAGTAATACGGGGTAGGTTGGCCCGTGTCATTACCATGCCTTGCCAAGGTTTATATATCTGGTACACATTGGTCAAGTCACTTCCGAGTTATTTGACCAGTCCCTTTTGGCTTAAGTGTACCGCGTTACATTAGCATTAGCGCCTAAGAAAGCAACGGACCCCTATACAAAGCTCCTAGCGGAATACGCAGAATACCTAGACCTCTTCGAGCTAAAGTCGGCCTCGAAACTGCCTCTACACCGAGGGGAAGGAATTAACTACGATATCTAGCTAGAGCCCTGTCCGGATAGGAGCCTGCCTAAAGTACTGTACAGTCTGCTTTACGGCATGTCCTCTAGAGAACTCTTAGTACTGCGCAAGATACTAGACGGCCTACTTGCCAAAGGTTTTATTTGCGCAAGTACATTATCTACAGGAGCCCTAGTGCTGTTTGTCTATAAAGAAGGCAAGGCCGGCTTGCGTTTTTGCGTAGACTACAGAGACATTAACGCGATTACTAAGAAGGACCGGTACCCCCTACCCCTTATTAAGGAGACCCTTAGACGGATTAGCAAGGCAAAGTGGTTTACTAAGCTCGACGTAGTTTCGACCTTCTACAAGATACGGGTTAAGGAGGGCTATAAATAGATAACCGCTTTCTGTATAAGATATAGTCTTTTCGAATAGCTTGTTACTCCCTTTAGCCTTCCAATGCACCGGCAACCTTCTAGAGGTACATTAACAGGTCCCTGCAAGGGTTACTAGACGACATCTGCTCGGCGTACCTCGACGACACGTTAGTATTTACAGACAGCACCTATGCAGACTACGTACAGGACGTTAAGAAGGTACTAGATCGACTGCAGCAGGCTGCTTTATACCTCGACATCGACAAATGCAAATTCGGTGTATAATGTACGAAGTACTTAGGGTTTATTATTGAGGCAGGGAAAGGCATTAGGATAGACAGGAAAAAGATTAATGCTATTAAGCAATAGAAGCTACCTACAAGTGTTCAGGGCGTACAGGAATTCCTTCGGTTTGCCAACTTCTACCGCTAGTTTATACAAAACTACTTAGAGATCGTACGCCCCCTAAAGGACAAGCAGTTTAAGTAGACGGACGAGTGCAGTAGGAGCTTTAACAGGCTAAAGCAGCTCTTTACTATAAGACTAACGCTTGCTGCCTTCGACCTAGAACGTACGACGATACAAGAAACCGACTCTTTAGGGTATTGTATAGGAGGTATCCTGTTATAGGTAGGCTTAGACGGACTCCTGCACCTATACGCGTACTTCTCTAAGAAGAACTCCCTAGCTAAATGCAACTACCCTATCTACGACAAGGAATTGCTAGCAGTCGTACAGTGTTGCGAGGTACAGGATAGAGAACTCTGCTCAGTTCCTAAGTTCCTCGCCCTAACTAACTATAAGAACCTCGAGTACTTTACGCAACCCTGGAAGCTGTCTAAGAGGCACGTACGATAGGCGATGTACCTAAGCCGCTTTAATATAAGACTCTAGTATCGCAAAGGAAAGGACAACAGCAGGGCCGACGCGCTATCTAGACGAGACTAAGACATACCAACGACGTACGATAACGACCGGCTAAAATTACGGACACCTTAGATATTTAAGGAGAAACTAGGCGAGGAGACTATCCACCTAGCAGCGACACATCTATAGGAACCCTAACTATAGGTATAGGAAGAGGCAGTAGAAAAGGGCAACGTTTACTAAGGGGCCTGTACAGTGATCTAAGGAGGATAGCGGAAGCTCCTAGCAGAGCTTTACCTTAAGATGTTAGCAGCAGAGTGCACTGTAGACAAGGAGAACAACCTAAAGTTTAGGAATCGGATTTGGGTCCTAGCAGACAAGAAGCTCTATACAAGCTTAATACAACAGGCGTATAATTCTATAGCAACTGGGCACCTAGGGCGCAAGGAGACGTATAGTATCGTCGCTAGGGACTACTACTAGCCGGCGATAGCAAAGGATATCTGTAGGTTTGTACAGAACTGCGATGTCTACAGAAGGACGAAGCCCTAGCGTAAACTAAAGCATAAGCTGCTAAAACCCCTACCAATACCGGACCGGCCCTAGCAAGACCTAACAGTAGACTTTGTTATAGATCTCCCTAAGAGCGACAGACGGCAGAACATTATAGTAGTTATAGACAAGCTAACGAAGGGGGTAATGCTAGAAGGAATAGACTATATTATAGCTAAGGACACTGCCTAGGCATTTATACAGACGACGTTTAGCAAGTACGGATTCCCTAGGTTAATTGTATTAGACCGGGGTATACAGTTTACGAGCTCGCTCTAGGCAAGGGTCTGCCAGTTGTTAAACGTAGAGCGTCGCCTATTAACTGTATAGCACCTACGGACAGACAGCGCGACAGAGAGGGTCGATTCGACGTTGGAAGCGTACCTCCGAGCGTACGTCGACTACGACTAGACAAACTGGAATTGCCTCCTCCCTATAGCGGAGCTAGCTATTAACAGCTGTACGGCTAATACTACAGGATTGTCTCCTTTCTTTATAGCCTACAGATACGACCACTCCCTGCTCCTACCGACCCTAAGCAGCGCTACCTTACGCCCTGTACGATCCCTAATTTAGCAGGGAGAGGCTATCGTACGGACGATTACAAACGCCTACCAATAGGCGAAAGCGAGCCTAGCTATAGCTTAACAGAATGTGGAAGAGCAGGCTAACAAGGGACGGCAGGCTGCACTAAGGTACGAGGCAGGAGATAAAGTCTAGCTAAACTAGCGCAACATCCGTATAGACTAGCTAAGCAAGAAACTGGATTAGAAGAACCGGAAGTTTACAGTAGTCCAACTAGTAAGGACATACGCTGTACGACTTAACACTCCCCTAGGGATCTACCTAGTCTTCTATATAGACCTCGTACAGCTAGCAAACACGGACCCCCTGCTGTACTAGACAACGGACGACGCGCGCCTACTAGCGATTATTACTAAAGGCTAGGAAGAGTACGAGGTAGAAGAAATCCTTAAGAGCTAAAGGAAGCAGAAGATAGTAGAATACCTAGTTAAATAGAGAGGGTAGGCAGAGCCTACGTAGGAGCTATACGAGGCCCTCTAGGACATATTAGCGCTAGACAGGTAGGAGGAGAACTATCCCCCTGCCCAGTTACAGTAACACTGCGCCGTACAGCGAAAAGGGGCACGATCTACCCTAGGTATAGGGCAGCCGCCGGCAACTTAGGTTGTTGAAGGATCGAGAATTAAGACGTAGGACCCTGCTAGGTCCTACCGATACTACACTGTACAGAAAGGGGCAGAAGGAAGGGAACAGCCAGGAGACAGGTAAGAATAAGAGTAAAAATAAGAAGGGAATAAGAGCAACACTGTCTGAAAACCTTTCTACACTACCTTAGGGGTGGCTTACTAGCCGCTACCCCCTAGGACTAGAGCAGTCGACTCCCTATTAGAGACCTTAACAACCTCCCGGCCGGCAGGACCCCTACCTAGGCCATCACTAGGGAGCAAAGGCACCCCCCTACCCCTATATATCTCTTTCGGACGGCAGTAGGGGCAGTAGAGGGAGCTATCCTTCTACTTATATAAGGCGCAGACCCTAGCCTAGAAGCCAGGGAGGCGGTACAGGCCGGATAAGCTCTAGAGGGAGTTGGTGCAGGCGGTACAGAGCTAGCTGTAGGTAGCTATAAGCATAGCGTTTACGTACGAGGGGCAGGCTATAGCGACCTACTAAGGCGTAACCTAGACAGGGTTACACTAGAAGGCATAGAAGGGCAGCTTAGCAGCATCCTACTGCTTATTAGTGTAGTATCTAGGACGTTAGCTTGGACTGTACAGAAGACGGAGACCTGTACGAACTGGAAGCAGAGTTGCTAGTTAAGCTAGGCGTTCTATAGCTAGAGGTAGAAGTAGAGGGGGACGCTAGCTGGACAGTAGGAGGAAGGGCCGGCAACTACAAGAGAGCCGCGGCGGGAACGGGCGGACAGAGTGCGTAGCATAGTAGTAGTAGCTAGTAGTAGTAGTTGGACGTTAGTAGTAGACGTTAGACAGTAGACGATAGACGGTAGTAGTAGACAGCGCGATAGAGGGGTAGCAGGCAGGGGAATAGAAGAGAAGGAGGGAAGGGAAAGAGACAGGGGGAGGCTTAATATTTAGGGGGTGGCTGCCTGCTATGCGAAACAATAGCAACTAGAGCAGCTGCTACAACTGTATAAAAGAGGGCAAAGAAGGCAACTACGACCTAGTAGCCGGATGAGCGGCGGCCCTATAGACGACCGGACGAAGACAGAAAATCGCGACCTGCTAGAGGAACACTAGGAGCTAAGGGTGTACGACACGCTGTCGTACAAATAAAGCACTATAAGAAGAGAGGCGGTAGTGTTAGGGGGCACCGTCCAGCCCAGGTCCTAGACCTAAGCCAGCCGTCGCTCTAAGGACTGCGACTTAGCGGCGCTAGCACGACCCTACCCTCTATACAGAGTTACCGATACGACCCTACTCCTGTACAAAGGGAGAATCCTATAGCCCTATACAGAGAGGAATTGTCGCCCCTCTAAACAGAGGGAGAACTCTACACTACTGTACAGAGGGAAACTCCCGACCCTCTGTACAGAGTGTAAAACTTGCACCCCTGCATAGAGGGAAATTGCTAGCTTGGCTTTATAGATACAAATTGTACAGCAGCAGACGACGAAGGAACTGCCTATTAGTTCCTTTATATAGATACCTAGCCTTAAGTTTCTGAACCAAGATTCTTAAGCCCTTACAGTCCAGGACCTAGCTGGATGGCGCCCCCTAACATTAGGGGTAGTAGCCTCTAGTAGAGTAGAAGGGGGAGTGTCCCGTTGTCTCTAACTCCTAGTTGCGAGCTAAGAATTCTACTGTCGAGATGTGTTTTAGCTAGTCCTTCTAGTAGTGATCGATAAAGAAACGTAGCGTCTGTTCGAACAGGGCATTCGCAATCTCTGTTTATCTATCTGTCTCTAGATAGTAGGACGTTAAGATATAGTAATTAATGTTTAGAAGCTTGCAAAGGCGTTTTCAGAACTTGGCAATAAACTGCGAGCCTCTGTTAGAGGTAATGCTGTTAGGAAGGCCTACGTAATGCTAGACGTATTTGTAAAAGAGTCGAGCGGTTTCCTTAGAAGTTATACTCTAGCAAGGTACTACAAAGCGGTCCTTAGAGTGTCGATGTACAACTACAAAGACGTTCTTTGCCTTAATACCTGCCTAAGTAGTCCCTTAAGGGAGACAGGTAACAAAGTCTATCGTAATGTGTTTCTAAGGGTGTTCGGGGGCCGGGAGAGGCTTTAGCAATCCTTGTAGACATTGTCGGTCGTCTTTAGCTGCCTTGTAGATAGGACAGTTGCTTCAATATCTGCGGACGTACTTCTATATCGATAGCTACTAGTAGTAACAAGAAGTAAGCTTGTAAAGCTTCGATCGTTCTAGGTAGCCTCCTGCTGCTAAGTTGTAAACTGTCCTAAGGATCTAGGGTCGTATTAAATCGTCTGCACCTTTAGGAACAAAAAGACGAGATCGGAAGCAAACCAGTCTATTCCTAAGTTTACATTCTAAGAGAGAAAAGCTAGGGAAGGTACGCTGACCTAGTTTAAGGGCCTGGATTAGTCCTTAAGCCTATTCGTCCGATTCGTAAGCTTCTCTAGTTATTAGGAACAGTTCTTTAGGTTGGTTTGCTTCTTAAGTCGATTCTTTATTGTTCGGTTCGTTGTCGGAGGTAACAGCACCTTTAATTTTAGAATCCTCGGTGTTAATAGTTTCGTTGTCTGGTTTGCTTTTTAAATCGTTATCCTCTAGGAAGGCAGGTGCGAGATACAGGGCAAAAGAGGTAGCGATTAATAGTGTACCTTCCTTTAGGTAGGTCTTTAGGTCTTTGCTTAGGTTATAAGCCTTTAGGATATTTTGGTTACATATTGCCTAGCCTTCTCTTCTGTCTACTAGATAGATTCTAGGCATCCGGGTAAGGGCATTAGCCCTTAAAATAAGTAATCCAGGCGCATATTAAATAACAAAGTTGAATCTTAAGAGGTATTCGCTCTAGCAGCCTTGTCTGCGATTAAGGATTTGCTCTTTGTAAAATAAATCAAGTTCTTATAGTCTAAACTAACTTAGGTTGGGTAGGCTGCACCTTCAAGTTCTAGGCGCTACTCTTTAAATGCTTTAACGATTGCAAGGAGCTCTTTGTCGTAGATCTCGTAATTGCATTCGGCTAGTAGCATCTTCTTTAAAAGGTAAGCTACTAGGAGCTATAGCTAGTTAGGTAATTTTCGACAAAGGAGGACTGCTCTAATAGCTCTGTTAGAGGCGTCTGTTTCTACGTAGGTTTCTAAGTTAAAGTCAAAGTTTTAAAGGATTGGGTCTTTAGTAAATCGCTACTGTAGGAGGTCAAATGCATGTTAGCAGGAGTTAGTCTAGTCGAACTTAGCCTCTTTCTTTGTTAGAGCAGTTATTAGTTTTACTATTAAGCTAAAGCTCTAGATAAAACTATAGTAGAAGTTGGCAAACCTAAGGAAACCTTGCACTTCTTTAATAGTCTTTAGGATCTTCCAGTCCAGGATTGCTTAAATCTTTGCTAGGTCTATACAGATGCCTTTGTCTAAGATAATAAGGCTAAGGAACTAAACGTCTTGTTAGTAAAATTCGCATTTATTAATGTCCAGATACAAGCCTGCTTCTACCAGTTTTGCTAGTACCTTTCGGACGTATTCCTAATGTTCTTTTTGTGTTGTACTATAGACTAGGATGTCGTTAATGTAAGCGGTAACAAATTGGTCTAAGTACTCTCTTAGTATGTCGTTTATATATTCTTAAAAAGTGCTAGGTACGTTGCTTACTCTAAAGGACATTACTAGGGATTCGAACAGGCCGTACCGAGTTCTAAAAGCTGTTAACTATTCCTATCCTTTAGCTATCCGAATCTTGTTAAAGGCCGCAGTTACATCGAGCTTAGTAAACTATTTAACTTTTAAGAGACGTTCTAGTGTTTCTTAGATTAGAGGGATTAGGTAACGGTTCTTGTTAGAGATAGCGTTAAGGTTGCGGTAGTTAACACAGAAGCGTAGCCCTCTACTAGGCTTCTTAACAAATATAACAGGGCTAGTAGCAGGGGAGCGGCTAGATCGAATAAAGCCTTGCTAAAGGTTTTGTTATAGGATGTTAGGGGGCGCCGCCCAGCCCAGGTCCTGGACCGACCTAAGCCAACTGTCGCCCTAAGGACTGCGACTTAGCGGCGCCAGCACGACCCTACCCTCTGTACAGAATCACCGACAGAACTACACTCCTGTATAGAGGGAGAACCCTATAGCCCTACATAGAGGGGAATTGCTGCCCCTCTAAACAGAGGGAAAACTCTGCACTACCGTATAGAGGAGGGAACTCCCGATCCTCCGTACAGAGTGTAAACCTTGTATCCCTACAAAGAGGGAAATTGCTAGCTTAGCTTTGTAGGTACAAATTGTACAGCAGCAGACGACAAAGGAACTGCCTATCAGTTCCTTTATATAGATACCTAACCTTAAGTTTCTAAACTAAGATTCTTAAGCCCTTTACATTAGGAACTGATCTTACTGTCGGTAACCGCAGTAATAAAACAAAGATAGACGGCGACATCCCTATATAAACTACAGCTATAGAGGGACATATGCACTGCGCGTACGAGGAGCTGCTAGAACACAAGAGGCAGCTCGAGCAGCAAGTAAACTACTAGGCTGCGATAATTTCCCAACGGGAACAGGAGCTACGACAGCTTAGGGCGTCCTATCGCAATCCGACCCCTACAACGACGACGACGACGAACACGATAGCCTACACCCTAACCCCCAAAAGCAAACTCCCCGACGTCTCTACGTACGATAGTAAGGCTCTGGCCGAGTACCCCTCCTAGGCTGCCTAGATACGCTCTAAGCTTCTAGTCGACTTAGGAGCATACCCGACTAAGCTAGACAAGGTAGTTTACCTCTTTAGGAGGTTAAAGGGCAGGGCAGCAGCACGGATTCTGCTGTATTACGAGACGGCCATTGCCAACCCAGCAATAGCTACGACAACAATGCTTTAGGCAGCTCTAGACAAGAGCTACAAGAACCCAGACTACGAGAGCCGGGCACTCCTATAGGTCAACACAATAAAACAAGGACGCAAGACTGTATAAGAATTCCTCGCGGAATTTAACTAGACTTTAGCAGAAGCAGGAGGTCTCCGATAGGACGACAGGATAAAAATTACCTCTTTGGAGGTAGGCCTCTCTAAGGAGATTATAACGGGGCTAGTAGGCATAATGCGACTAGCTACGTATAAGGAATTTTGCGATCTCCTTAGGATAGTCGACGACTAGCAGCGCAGGCTTGGACAGATAAGCTGCGCTTAAGAGATAAGACAACCCCTCTAGCGACAGACAGACGCTATAGACTAGGAACCAACGACGACGAGGGTAGCGGCAGCCGTTACTGTACAGCCAAGGGTCGCCCCTAAAAGGGCACAATAGGTAGACATAGCCACCCTTAACAAGAGGCAAGCAGAAGGGCGCTGCTACCGGTATAGCAAGATGGGCTACACTGTACGAAATTGCAGGCTTATACTAGCAGAGAGACTTAGGGGACGGCCGACCACTGCAAGGGTGGCAACTGCGGCGCCCTAACGAGAAGATTAGGAGTCCTACTTAGACGACGACGAGTCGGGAAAAGAGTAGCCTCTAAGCGAAGGCTCTGCTAGAGGCGTATACGAGATAGATTGCCAAATCAAAGCATTACTTAGCTCTCTTTTAAAAGCAACTACATAACGACGACGCTGTTTATCGTACGGCCAACGTTAAACAGGTCCGCAACGGCGCGGACATTGATTAACACAGGATGTTTAGTATACGGAGTAATTAGTAAAGACTTCGTATAGAGACACTGGATTAAGACGACCCCTACTGTACCAGTATGCATGTTGGGCATTACCAGGCGAGGACCGGACATTACCTATATAGTAAAAGTAACGATAGAGGTATAGGGACACTATAAGCAGGACTTATACCTCTATATCGTACAGGACAAGCTAGGGTATAACCTTATACTAGGGAAGCTATAGATAGAGCGCTAGAAGGGCAAGCTGGACGTTGGACGAGGACGGCTGTACCTGGCAGTAACAAAGCAGAGGCTCTAAGACTAGGGGAGGGTCTAGCAGGACGACAATACTACGGCCGTGTTGCGGCAGTGGAAGGAGGTGGGACAGATTGATAGGGTGGACCCTGGATTTCGGCTCGGCCCAGACGGGCCGAGCCGGGCCTTGGCACACCACCCTCTATCAAAGCCCACCACCACCACTACATAGGTTCCTTTCCCTCCTTAGTTCGAGATATAGTCATCAAAAAGGCCGTATTGAATTATATCTGCGCGCCCGGATTATTATATCTCGAACTCACTCTCCACACCACACCCCGCACTGCGCAAAAGGGCCCGTTAAACCATCCGGAAACCCGAATAACGCACGCGCACCCACCAACACACCAACAACAACCCCCCCCTAAGGCACCGTAAGAAGATAGAAGGCTTCTCGACGGTAGAGAGCAGCGTAACAGGCCGCCGCGGAAAGAGGAAGACTAACAGAGCGAGCAGACGCTCCAGTGTAGTTGACGATAAGATTGTTATTAGAGGTTTTACGGCAGAAGAGACCGCAGAGATTAAGGAACGAATAAGTGAATACAAGAAGATCCACGACTGCACGATCGAGGAACTAGAGAACTACGTAAACGAGAACGGAATAGGGAAGGTCTACGACGGTATAGACCTTATTAAGACGCTGTTCTACAGGACACTGGAAGAAAACAGACAGCTGAGAGAGGAAGTAGAGACGGTAAGGGCCGAGAAGGAATCGGCAGAGACTATCGTCGACGTGTTGGAACACTAAGCGGCGAATCGAATAGCGCAGCTAAAGGCGCTAAGGGATCAACTGGCTAATATGGAAGCAGCGAAGTCGTCGCCGCTACCGCAGCGAGAAACCCACGCAGAGACTGCCTTACTAGCAGCCTATAGTCAAGGTGGCACTACGATGACGCTACTGCCGGACCTACCTGTTTTCGGTAGCGGAGACCCTAAAGCGTAGGAGGCATTTAAGAAGAAGATCAAGAACAAGATAAGCCGCGATTACGCATCGAGCAGCGAAGAGGATAGATTAGCGTACCTGGAGTCGCGATTAGAAGGTAAAGCTTTTTCGCTAGTAGCGGACCTGGAAGAAGTAACGGCCGACGAAGCTATCAAAGCGCTGGACCAGCGTTTCGGAGACCCCTTCCAGAAGAAGACGGCCTGCGAGCAGCTGGATAAGATCAACTAGAACCGTCAGACATTCGAAGAGTTCTACAGACTGTTTAGGAAATACGCTATTAGAGCGAGAGTGGCAGAAGATAAGCAGCTGCACCTACTAAGGCAGAAACTGAGCCCTAAGCTCGCCGCGGCTATAGCGTTAGTGGAAGACGAAGACCTTCAGAGCTTCGTGCATTAAGCGAGAGTTACCGCTAGAAACTTGAACGCGTACAGAAAACCGACGATACGCGAACTGATTCAGAAGCTGTCAGCGCAGCCGACGAGAGCCCCCGCGCCCTTTCGACGAACCCCCCAGCAGTCGCTATATTCACTACGATCGTCGTTCGCCCCTACCTGTTTCGCGTGTGGAAAACCCAGCTATATCGCTACGAGATGCCAAGCAACGGCTCAGCAGAAGCAGGAGTATCGCGTTATAAAGCAGCCGCAGCCGCAGCTGCAGCCACCGAGAAAGACTATACAAGCTATAGAGCCGGCTCTGAACGACACTGACAGCGTAGACGGCGGCGTGCAGCTGAGAATTATAGGAAAAGACCAGCTGGACGGATAGGCCCCCTATCCAGCATTGACAATAGGGCACCAAATCGAAGCGAATCGCCACGAGAAGAAAGCATCAACAGCTGCAGCGATCCGCTCTCGGCGGCGGTGGAAGTGAACACGGAAACAGCTATTATCCTTCCAATCACTGTCTACCCCCTTAACGGATCGAGCAAACCACTTTAGCTAAGAGCTTTTATCGATACAGGAGCTCTTATTGGCGCGGCGATCCACCACCGACTAGTCCGGAAGCTGACGAATAGATACGGTTATCCGGTGGAACTGGCGTCGCCGACGAAGATTTCGGCGTACAACGGACAAGACACAGAAAGCGTTACGCACTACGTGCCGCTAAGGACCACACTGGCTGGTCGCACTACGGAAGCGACGTTCCGAATTATAGATATCGGAAGGTTCGACATTATTATAGGGCAGAAATGGATAAAGAACCAGAAAGCCATCGTCGACGTAGACAAAGGAACGATCAGATTCAAAACCCCGGGTGGCGGAGCAGGGACTATCGGAAAGGACGCCGCCGCCGCCGAGCCGAAAGCTACGGAGTCCGCGAAAGAGCCACCGTCCGATCGTTCCGAGCAGGCGCCTACGATCGGAATGACGAGCTCGGAAGCTTTATCGACCCTCGCGAAGTCACTGGACAACGAGATTTACGCTATCTCAATAAAAGACATCGAAGACCACCGGAAGATAATAGCGGAAGAAGAAGTGGATCCGCTAGAGGTGCTACTAAAAGAACTCTATAGTTACGCTGACGTGTTCTTAAAAGCCGATTCCAACCTGTTGCCGCTCTATCGACCGGAATATAACAACAAGATCCGACTGAAAGAAGGAGCCGCGCTGCCGAGAACTGAGCCCCTAAGACGACTGTCGCCGGCCGAATTGGACCAAGTAGAGGTGTTTGTTCGCGAAAACCTAGCGAAGAAGTTCATTACGCCGAGTTCTGCCGAATATGCGTTACCGATTCTTTTCGTAAGGAAACTAGGGGGTAGTCTGCGACTCTGCGTAGACTATCGAGGCCTTAATAAGGTCACTAAGAGAGACGTATACCCGCTGCCGCTAATCGACGAGACTATACAACGAGTAGCTAAAGCTAAATAGTTTAGCAAACTGGACATTCGACAAGCGTTCTACCGACTGAGGAACGAAGAAGGGCAGACGGAAGATCTTACGACGTTTGCCATGCGTATAGGCAGTTTTAAGTAGCTGGTAATGCCGTTCGGACTCACCAACGCGCCGGCAGTGTGGCAACGCTTTATAAACTACACCTTTATGGACATGCTGAAACGGTTCGTGTCTATTTACTTGGACGACATCCTTATCTACACCGAAGGAACGAGAGAACAGCACACGGACCACATCAAGAAGGTGCTAACCAGGCTCTGCAAGGTCGGATTGAACGCGGACACGAAGAAGAGCGAGTTCTATTAAACGGAGGTCAAGTATCTCGGTCTTATCGTCGGAAGAAACGGAATTCGTATAGACCCCTCGAAGGTCGCTGCCGTCGCGGAATGGAAGCAGCCGAAATCCGGAAACACTACGCAGATCAGAGCGTTTCTCGGATTCTGCAGCTACTACCGACGGTTTATTAAGGACTTCAGCAAGATAGCGAGACCCCTGAACGAGGCGCTAAAGAAAGAGGCCGCAGGCCTATAGAATAAGAAGTGCACGGAAGCTTTCGTACGGCTAAAAGAGGCAGTGGCCTCGGCGCCGGTTCTGGCGCACTTCCGACCGGAAAAGACGATCTACGTAGAAACGGACGCTTCCGACACAGTAACGGCAGGGGTCCTTTCTTAATACGGAGACGACGAGACCCTCTACCCGGTGGCCTTCTTCAGCAAATCTATAACGGAAGCCGAGCAGAACTACGCTATCTATGATAAAGAACTGCTAGCTATTATACAGGCGTTCGAGGAGTAGAAACCGGAGCTTATAGCTGGAAAGAGCACGGTCCAGGTCCTTACAGACCACCAATCGCTGACCTACTTTATAAAGACGTAGAAGCTCTTACGACGTCAAGCACGGTAGGCCGCCTACCTATCAGGGTTCGATTTTAAGATTACCTATCGACTAGGGGCTCAAAACGGAAAGGCCGACGCGCTGACGAGAAGAGATGGAAAGACCAGCTGCGCGAAAGAAGATCCGAACATGTTTCAGAAGGTGCTAACCGAACGGATAGTAGACGCCAAAGTGTTGAAGGAAGCGGGGATCTGCGCGGCGGAACTGCAGACCGAACCAGAACCAATGGAACCGGCCCCTAAGGAAGAGACGCTCTACGAGAAGGTGGAACGGCTCAATCAACAGCAGAAGCTCGGCAGAACAGGCTCAGGAAAGCTGATAGTTCCAGAAGAACTAATCACTGAGGTCGTCCAACTGGTCTATAACTCTATAGATGTTGGCTACGCCGGCTCAAAGAAGACGATAGAAGCTATAAGGACGATCTACTGGTTTCCGCGGATCTACGAACGGATCCACCGATTTATCGCCAATTGCCACGTATGCAGAGCCGCGAAACCACGTTACGGTCTTCCGGCCGGTCTGCTAAAGCCACTTCCGATCCCCGAGAAGCCGTAGCAGCACATTACGATGGATTTCGTAACCGGACTGCCGGACTCGAACGGCTACGACGCTACGCTTAATGTAGTAGATCGGCTAAGCAAAGAACGCCACTTCATCCCCTGTCGAGCTAAAGACGAAGGAACTACGGCGGAAGAAACGGCGAGAATGTTGATCCAATACGTATGGAAGCACTATAGCCTGCCGGACACTATCACTACGGATAGGGGTCCTCAATTCACTGCCGACGTATAGAAAGCTATCAACTACGTTCTCGGAATTCGTAGAAAGCTCAGCACAGCCGCTCACCCTCAAACCGACGGTCAGTCTGAAGTCGCTAACCGTAAGATAGAGCGATACCTACGAACCTTCTGCAGTTATTCTTAAGAAGATTGGGTTAAGGTGTTGCCGATGGCCGAATTCTACGCGAACTTAGCACGGTTAGAAGCAACGTTACTGGCGCCGTTCGAGATAACGCACGGTTGTCTTCTGAGAATAAGCTTTTAGCCGCCAAAAGAACCCGGCTCCGCGGAACCATCTACTGCTACGTCGTCGAAGAGAGTCGCCGCTGCGGCGGCAGAAGCGCTACGATTTCAGATGGAAGAAGCAATCAAAGTGGCGAAAGAAGCGATGGAATCGGCTTAGAAGAAGATAGTGACTCGAACTAATAGAAGCCGGTCGCCAATAGAATTCGAAGAAGGTCAAAACGTATAGCTCAACACGCGAAACCTGAGGCTAAAAGGAAACGCGAAGCTCAACCCGCGCTACGTAGGTCCGTTCAAGATAATAGAAAAGAGGTCGCTAGTGACCTATCGGCTCCAGCTGCCGAAATCGTTCCGGATCTACGATGTCTTCCATTCCGATCTGCTGAGCCTAGACCCTAAGGACGGCCTTCCGGAACAGGGGTTCGCCGAACCCCCACTAGTTGAGATGGACAGTAGTGAAGAAGAGTGGGAGGTAGAAGACGTAATAGACGTAAAGAAGATAAGGGGGTCCATCAAAGCGAGGATCTCGTAGAAGGGGTGGCCGGAAGACTATAAATAGTATCCGGTCGAAAACCTTCGGAATTCGGCAGAGCTGCTAAAAGAGTTCTACGGGCGGAACCCGAAGAAGCCAAAACCGGCGTGGCTCTAATGTCGACAATTCCGGAAGAGAGAAGAAAGCTACGTCCGCTCCACCGGCGCGGAAGCCGATGAAGGCGATCGTAATAGAATTGATAGCTCTAGGCAGTCGGCGACGGCGTAGAGGATCTGGTGGAAAAGAAGAAGAAGAAGAAGAAAAACGACGCCGCGGAAAGATCTATATAGACCTCCGCGCCGGAGCACAGACCAACTACGCCGCAGATCAGATAGCACGGATCAGGCGCACCGATTACATGGACGCTAAGTAAAGGACCTTAGATGCCGATGACGTAAGAAGTTAAAAAAGAGATAAAGAAAACGTTGTTTTGATAGAAGACAGAAGAAGTGACGTCGGCGTTGGAGGGGATTTTTCGAGAAGAAGACGACGAATCAAAAGTAAAAAAAAAAAAAAAAAAAGAGAGCGGAGATTTTCGGATAGATGGGGTGACTAAGCGGTCGAGGGCGACCGCTAGTAAGGGAGGGGGGTAGTGTTGCGGCGGTGGAAAGAGGTGGGACAGATTGATAGGGTGGACCCTGGATTTCGGCTCGGCCCGTCCGGGCCGAGCCGGGCCTTGGCACACCACCCTCTATCAAAGCCCACCACCACCACTACATAGGTTCCTTTCCCTCCTCAGTTCGAGATATAGTCATCAAAAAGGCCGTATTGAATTATATCTGCGCGCCCGGATCAGGCCGGAGCCAATACGTTGACGAAGCAGAGGTCCTAAGACTAAGGGAAGGCTCTGTAGGGTAACAATGCCAAGGCCGAGATTAACTCGGCAACGGCGGACATTAAGAAGGCATTGGCATCCAAGAAAGTAACAGACTCCTGTACGAAGCTTCTAAGAGAGTATACTGGATACCTAGACCTCTTCGAGCCAAAGTCAGCCTTAAAGCTGCTGCTATACCAAGGAGAAAGGATTGACTACGACATCTAGCTAGAGCCCCGTCCGGATAGGAGTCTGCCAGAGGTACTGTACAGACTGCTGTACAGAATGTCCTCTAGAGAACTCCTAGTACTGCGCAAGACACTGGACGACCTGCTCGCTAAAGGGTTTATTTAGGCAAGTACGTCGTCTGCAGGAGCCCTAGTGCTGTTTGTCTATAAAGAGGGGAAGGCCGGCTTGCGTTTCTGCGTAGACTACAGAGGCATTAACGCGATTACTAAGAAGGACCGGTACCCCCTACCCCTTATTAAGGAGACTCTCGGACGGATCAGCAAGGCAAAGTAGTCTACCAAGCTTAACGTAGTCTCGGCCTTCTACAAGATACGGATTAAGGAAGGCTGTAAATAGATAACTGCCTTCTGTATAAGATATAGTCTTTTTAAGTAGCTTGTTACCCCCTTTAGCCTTGCCAACGTACAGGCAACATTCCAAAGGCACATTGACAAGTCCTTGCAAGGGTTACTAGACGACATCTGCTTAGCATACCTCGACGACACCCTAGTTTTTACAGACAGCACCTATGCAGATTACGTACGGGACGTTAAGAAGGTGCTGGACCGGCTGCAGCAGGCTAGCTTGTACCTCGACATCGACAAATGTAAATTCGGTGTCCAGCGTACGAAATACCTAGGTTTTATTATTAAGGCAGGGAAAGGCATTAGCATAGATAGGAAAAAGATTAACGCTATTAAGCAATAGAAGCCGCCAACAAACATTAAGGGCGTACGGGAATTTCTTAGGTTTGCAAACTTCTACCGCTAGTTTATACAGAACTACTTAGAGATCGTATGCCCCCTAGTTAAACTAACATACAAGGACAAGAAGTTTAAATAGACGGACGAATGCGATAGCAGTTTCAACAAGCTGAAGGAGCTCTTTACCACAGGACCAACGCTTGCCGCCTTCGACCTAGAACGTATAACGATACTGGAAACCGACTCCTTAGAGTATTGCATTAGAGGCATCCTATTACAGGTAGGCTCGGACGGACTCCTGTACCTATACGCGTATTTCTTAAAGAAGAACTCCCCAGCTAAGTGCAACTACCCTATCTACGATAAGGAGTTGCTAGCAGTCGTACGGTGTTGCGAAGCATAGGATAGAGAACTCTGCTTAGTGCCCGAGTTCCTCGCCCTAACGGACTACAAGAATCTAGAGTACTTTACGCAGCCCTGGAAGCTGTCTAAGAGGCACGTACGATAGGCAATATACCTACGCTAGTTCAACATAAGACTCCAGTATCGCAAGGGTAAGGACAATAGCAGGGCCGATACGCTATCGAGACGGGACCAGGACATGCCGACGACGTACAAGGACGACCGGTTGAAGTTACGAACATTCCAGATCTTTAAGGAGGAGCTAGGCGAGGGGACCATCCGCCTAGCAGCGATGCACCTATAGGAACCCTAACTGCAAGTATAGGAAGAGGCAGTAGAAAAGGACGAGGTGTACTAAGGGGCCTATACAGCGATCTAAGGAGGACAGCGGAAGCTCCTAGCCGAGCTCTACCTTAAGGTGTTAGCAGCAGAGTGCTCAGTAGACAGAGAGAACAACCTAAAGTTCAGGAATTGGATTTGGGTCCCGGCAGACGAGAAGCTCTATACGAGCTTAATATAACAGTCGCACGACTCTATAGCTACCGGGCACCTAGGGCGTAAGGAGACGTACAGCATTGTCGCCAGGAACTACTACTAGCCGGCAATAGCGAAGGACATCCGCAGGTTCGTACAGAACTGCGATGTATGCAGACGGACGATGCCCTAGCGTAAGCTAAAGCATAGGCTGCTGAAGCCCCTACCGATCCCGGACCGGCCCTAGCAAGACCTAACAGTAGACTTTATTACAGACCTACCTAAGAGCGACGGACGGCAGAACATTATAGTAGTTACAGACAAGCTAACAAAGGGGGTAATACTAGAGGAAATGGACTCTATTACGGCTAAGGACACTGCCTAGGCGTTTATACGGACGACGTTCAGCAAATACGGATTCCCTCGGTCGATTGTGTCGGACTAGGACACGCAGTTTACGAGCTAGCTCTAGGCAAGGGTCTGCCAGTTGCTAAAGGTAGAACGTCGCCTGTTAACCCCGTAGTATCTATAGACGGACAGGGCGACGAAGAGGGTCAATTCGACGTTAGAAGCGTACCTCCAAGCGTACGTCGACTATAACTAGACGAACTGGAACCGACTTCTCCCTATAGCGGAGCTAGCTATTAACAGCTGTACGGCTAATAGTTGTTGCGGCGGTGGAAAGAGGTAGGACAGATTAATAGGGTAGACCCTGGAATTTCGGCTCGGCCCGTCCGGGCCGAGCCGGGCCTTGGCACCACCACTACGAAAGCCCTCCACCACCACTACATAGATTCCTTTCCCCCCTTAGTTCGAGATATAGTCTTCAAAAAGGCCGTATTGAATCATATCTGCGTGCCCGGATTATTATATCTCAAACTCACTCTCTACACTAACCCTGCGCTGCGCGAAAGGGCCCGTCGAACCATCCGAAAACCCGAATAACGCACGCGCACCAACACAACCAAACCAAACATCAGCACCGCGAGAAGATGGAAGGCTTCTTAGCAGTAGAGAGCAGCGTTACAGGCCGCAGCAGAAGTAGGAAAGGAAAGACTAACAGAGCGAGTAGGCGCTTCAGTGTCATTAATAATAAGATTATTATTAGAGGTTTTACGGCGGAAGAGACAGCAGAGATCAAGGAACGAATAGCTAAATATAGGAAGATCCACGACTGCACGATCGAGGAATTGGAAGACTATGTAAACGAGAATGGAATAAGGAAGGTCTACAACGGCATAGACCTTATTGAGATGCTGTTTTACAGAACGTTAGAAGAAAACAGACAACTAAGAGAAGAAACTAAAGCGGTAAGGGCCGAGAAGGAATCGGCGGAAACGATCATCGACGTGTTAGAAAACCAGGCGGCGAATCGAGTAGCGCAGTTGAAGGCGCTAAAGAATCAACTAACCGATATGGAAACAGCGAAGTCGTCGCCGCCACCGCGTCGAGAAACCTACAAGGAGACCGCCTTACCAGCGGCCTATAGTTAAGGTAGCACTACGATAACGCCACTGCCGGACCTACCTGCTTTCGGTAGTGATCTGACTGCAGTAGACGCTAGGTCAATACCCGTCTTTAATAACTATATCCAAGGCTGGAGAGGGAAGAATCTACGTACAAGCGGAGGTAGAGGTATTTGAGTGTGTGCCAAGCCTGGTCCTGCCAAGCCTGGCTGCCAGCTGTCTACATCTGTATCACTACCGCCCTCCCTAACTAGCGATTGCCCACAATCGCAATCAGCCAAACCAGGTCGCAGGTATCGAGTCAAACCAGGTCGCAGGTATCGAGTCAAACCAGGTCGCAGGTATCGCAAATTCAGCTTCGCTATCGGCCAATCAGGTCGCTCCAAAACAGGTCGCTTTTGAGGTCGCTTTTGAGCTTCAATTTCCGTGCGTTTTGAGTCTCAATCTTGTGCCTTTTTCTGCTGTCACTTTAGTGCCTTAATTGGTGCCTTGTTTGCTGCCTTGTTTGCTGCAGAGGTCGCGGAGTTCTCGGAGGTTGCAGAGGTCGCGGAGGTCGTCGAGGCCGCGGAGGTCGTTGGGGGCGCAGAGGCCTGCAGAGGTCGCAGCTGCAGAGGTCGCTTCTTAGACAGTCGCTTCTCGAGCCGTCGCTTCGCTTCTCAGACCGTCGCTCGCTTCTTAGACGGTCGCTCGCTTCTTAGACGGTCGCTCGCTTCTCAGACGCTCGCCTCGCTTCTCGAACGGTCGCTTCTCGACGGTCGCTTCTCGACGGTCGCTTCTCGACAGTCGGTTCTCGAGCTGTCGCTCGCTTCTTAAGCCGTCGCTTGCTTCTCAAGCCGTCGCTTCTCAAGCCGTCGCTTCTTAAGCCGTCGCTTCTCAAACGGTCGCAGAGGTCTTAGAGGTCGCAGAGGTCGTAGAGGTCGCGGAGGTCGCAGATGTCGCCGAGGTTGTTGGGGGCGCAGAGGCTTCCAGAGGTCGCAGAGGTTGCGGAGGTCGCGGAGGTCGCGGAGGTCGCGGAGGTCGTTGAGGCCGCGGAGGTTGTCTTGCAAACACGTGTCGCTTCTCGATAGGCTGCAGAGGTCTCAGAGGTCGCAGAGGTCGCGGGGGTCGCAGCTGCAGAGGTCTCGGAGCTCGCAGAGGTCGTCTTGCAAACACATGTCGCTTCTCGACGGTCGCGGAGGTCGTTGAGGCCGCGGAGGTTGTCTTGCAAACACGTGTCGCTTCTCGATAGGCTGCAGAGGTCTCAGAGGTCGCAGAGGTCGCGGGGGTCGCAGCTGCAGAGGTCTCGGAGCTCGCAGAGGTCGTCTTGCAAACACATGTCGCTTCTCGACGGTCGCTTCTCGACGGTCGCTTCTCGACGGTCGCTTCTCGACGGTCGCTTCTCGACGGTCGCTTCTCGACGGTCGCTTCTCGACGGTCGCTTCTCGACGGTCGCTTCTCGACGGTCGCTTCTCGACGGTCGCTTCTCGACGGTCGCTTCTCGACGGTCGCTTCTCGACGGTCGCTTCTCGACGGTCGCTTCTCGACGGTCGCTTCTCGACGGTCGCTTCTCGACGGTCGCTTCTCGACGGTCGCTTCTCGACGGTCGCTTCTCGACGGTCGCTTCTCGACGGTCGCTTCTCTCGACGGTCGCTTCTCGACGGTCGCTTCTCGACGGTCGCTTCTCGACGGTCGCTTCTCGACGGTCGCTTCTCGACGGTCGCTTCTCGACGGTCGCTTCTCGACGGTCGCTTCTCGACGGTCGCTTCTCGACGGTCGCTTCTCGACGGTCGCTTCTCGACGGTCGCTTCTCGACGGTCGCTTCTCGACGGTCGCTTCTCGACGGTCTTCTCGACTTCTCGACGGTCGCTTCTCGACGGTCGCTTCTCGACGGTCGCTTCTCGACGGTCGCTTCTCGACGGTCGCTTCTCGACGGTCGCTTCTCGACGGTCGCTTCTCGACGGTCGCTTCTCGACGGTCGCTTCTCGACGGGTCGCTTCTCGACGGTCGCTTCTCGACGGTCGCTTCTCGACGGTCGCTTCTCGACGGTCGCTTCTCGACGGTCGCTTCTCGACGGTCGCTTCTCGACGGTCGCTTCTCGACGGTCGCTTCTCGACGGTCGCTTCTCGACGGTCGCTTCTCGACGGTCGCTTCTCGACGGTCGCTTCGACGGTCGCTTCTCGACGGTCGCTTCTCGACGGTCGCTTCTCGACGGTCGCTTCTCGACGGTCGCTTCTCGACGGTCGCTTCTCGACGGTCGCTTCTCGACGGTCGCTTCTCGACGGTCGCTTCTCGACGGTCGCTTCTCGACGGTCGCTTCTCGACGGTCGCTTCTCGACGGTCGCTTCTCGACGGTCGCTTCTCGACGGTCGCTTCTCGACGGTCGCTTCTCGACGGTCGCTTCTTAGACAGTCGCTTTTCGACGGTCGCTTCTCAGACGGTCGCTTCTCGACAGTCGCTCGCTTCTCAAGCCGTCGCTCGCTTCTCGAACCGTCGCTTCTTAAGCATATGCTTCTGAACTGTGCTTCTGAACTGGGTGCATTGTCTGCAGCAGCTCCGTGTCGTCTGCAGCTCTGGTGTTTTAGCTAGTGCTCTGCCTAGTGCTCTGCCTAATGCTCTGTCTCTGCTTTGCCTGTACTGTCTGCAGCAGCTATGCCTGCCTACAGCAGCCCTGTCTGCCCTATATTGCCTGCACTATCTGCACCTGTATTGTCTGCAGCTGTGCCTCTGTTGTCTGCAGCAGCTGTGCCTGTCTCTACCTGGTGCCCTGCCTAGGTGCTCGTGCCTAGGTGCTCTGCCTGCTTGGTGCTCTGCAGCTAGTGCTCTGCAGCTAGTGCTCTGCAGCTAGGTGCTCTGCCTTGTCTGCAGCTGCTGTACCTATATTGTCTGTAGCAGCTCTGTATATTGCATACAGCAGCCCTGTATTGCCTGCAGCTGTGTTACTTGCCTACTGACCGTGTTGCCTCGTTGTCTGTAGCAGCTGTACCTGCCTATAGCAGCCTTGTCTTGTCTGTAGCTGTGCCTTTGAACATGCTCTTCTGAACCTAAACAATGTGTTGCCTATAGCAGCCCTGTCTGCCCTGTATTGCCTACCCTGTTGTGCCTGTATGCAGTAGCCTTGTATTGTCTACAGTAGCTGCCCTGTGTTGTCTGCAGCTGTCTGCCTGCAGCTGTGCCTCTGTTGTCTGCAACAGCTGTGCCTGTCTGCAGCAGCTGTGCCTGTACCTAGGTGCTCTTGCTCTGTGCTCTTGCTCTGTACTTAGGTGCTCGTGCCTAGTGCTGGCCTAGGGGCTCTGCCTTGTGCTGGCCGTACGCCTCGATTGCTGGATGTCCCGATTGCTGAATGTCCCGATTGCTGGCTATACGCCTCGATTGCGGAAGGTCTGTTGGCCGAGTTGCTTCGCTAGTGTCGCTTGTGCTGCTCGTATTGCCGATTGCTGAACTGTCTCGATAGGCCTTGTCTGAATAGAATGGTCTGTTAAAGACCTGAAAAAACGAATGTCGTCGCCCTAGGTCCTGCTAGGTGCATCTTGTCGTCGTCGTCGCTCTCGCTCCTCGCTCTCGCTCCTCGTCCTCGTCGCTCCTACATCGTCGTCGCTCTCGTCCTTCTCGTCGCTCTCGTCCTTCTCGTCCTATCTCGAAACTTCAAAACTCGTACGATCTGCTCGTAGGGGCACTCTCTCTTCTCGATAGGGGCACTTCTCTTCCCTAAAACTCTTCTTCTCGTGGTCTACTATAATGGACCTCTCTGTTCAAAACTCTTCTTCTCGATAGGGGCACTTCTCTTCCCTAAAACTCTCTCTTCTTCTCGATCGGGGGAGGGGGGGGAGGTAGAGTAGCATGCACATGTACGATTAAGTAACCGGATATAATTTAACGGCCTCCTTCGTACATGTACAGTACACACTCTGGGTTGGTTGCACGTACGTTAATCGAGTGCCCGGATGTAATTCAACGGGCTCTTTCGCGTAGTGCAGGTTGGGTGTTGGGTTTAAGCCTTGGATATAATGATCTGACTGCAGTAGACGCTAGGTCAATACCCGTCTTTAATAACTATATCCAAGGCTAGAGAGGGAAGAATCTACGTACAAGCAGAGGTAGAGGTATTTGAGTGTGTGCCAAGCCTGGTCCTGCCAAGCCTGGCTGCCAGCTGTCCACATCTGTATTAGGTAGCAGAGACCCTAAAGCGTAGGAGGCATTTAAGAAGAAGATCAAGAACAAGATAAGCCGCGATTACGCATCGAGCAGCGAAGAGGATAGATTGGCGTACCTAGAATCGCGATTAGAAGGTAAAGCTTTTTCGCTAGTAGCGGACCTAGAAGAAGTAACAGCCGACGACGCGATTAAGGCGCTGGACCAGCGTTTCGGAGACCCCTTCCGGAAGAAGACGGCCCGTAAGCAGCTGGATAAGATTAACCAGAACCGGCAGACGTTCGAAGAGTTCTACAGACTGTTTAGGAAATATGCTATTAGAGCGAGAGTAGCAGAAGATAAGCAGCTGCACCTACTGAGACAGAAACTAAGCCCTAAGCTCGCCGCAGCTATAGCGTCAGTAGAAGACGAAGACCTTCAGAGCTTCGTGCATTAAGCGAGAGTTACCGCTAGAAACTTGAACGCGTACGGAAAACCGACAACACGTAAACTGATTCAGAAGCCGTCAGCGCAGCCGACAAGAGCCCCTGCGCCCTTTCGACGAACCCCCCAGCAGTCGCCATATTTACTACGATCGGCGTTCGTCCCCACCTGCTACGCGTGCGGAAAGCCTAGCCACATTGCTATAAGATGCCAAGCAACGGCCTAGCAGAAACAGGAGTATCGTGTTATAAAGCAGCAGCAGCCGCAGCCGCCGAGAAAGACTATTCAAGCCATTGAATCGGCGCCGAACGACACTAACAGCGTAGACGGCGGGGTTCAGTTAAGAATTATAGGAAAAGACCAGCTGGACGGATAGGCCCCCTATCCAGCGTAAAGAACAGAGCACCCCTGCGAAAGGCACTGCACCGGAGCGAATCGGCACGAGAAGAAAGCATTAACAGCTGCAGCGATCCGCTCTCGGCAGCTGTAGAAGTGAATACGGAAACGGCTATTATCCTTCCTATTACGATCCACCCTGTTAAGAAGTGGCGCCAAACCCTCCAGCTAAAAGCTTTTATCGACACCGGAGCTCTTATTGGCGCGGCGATCCACTACCGGCTGGTTCAGAAGCTGATAAATGGATACGGCTATCCGGTGGAACTAGCGTCGCTAACGAAGATTTCGGTATACAACGGACAAGACACGGAAAACGTTACGCACTACGTGCCGCTAAGGACTACACTGGCTGGTCGAACTACGGAAGCGACGTTCCGGGTTATGGATCTCGGACGATTTGACATTATTATAGGGCAGAAATGGATAAAGAACCAGAAGACTGTCGTTGACGTAGATAAAGGCACGATAAGATTCAAAAACCCGGGTAGCGGAGCAGGGACCGTCGGAACGGTCGCCACTGCCGCCGAGCCGGAAGACACAGAGTCAGCAAAAGAGGCTCTGTCCGATCGTTTCAAACCCCCGGTCACTATCGGAATAATGAGTTCAGAAGCAATGACGACCCTCGCAAAGTCGCCGAGCAACGAGATCTACGCTATCTCGATAAAAGACATCGAAGACTACCGGAAGATAATGGCAGAAGAAGAAGCGGATCCACTAAAGGTGCTGCCGAACGAGCTCTATAGTTACGCTAACGTCTTCTCAAAAGCCGACTCCAACCTATTGCCGCTCTATCGACCGGAATATAACAACAAGATTCGGCTGAAAGAGGGGGCTACGCTGCTAAGAACTGAGCCCCTAAGACGACTGTCGCCGGCCGAACTGGACCAGGTAGAGGTGTTCGTTCGCGAAAACCTGGCAAAGAAGTTTATTACGCCGAGTTCTGCCGAATATGCGTTACCGATTCTTTTTATAAGGAAACCAGGGGGTGGTCTGCAACTCTGCGTAGACTATCGAGGCCTCAACGAGGTTACTAAGAGAGACGTATACCTACTGCCGCTAATTGATAAAACCATACAGCGGGTAGCGAAGGCTAAGTGGTTCAGCAAGCTGGACATCCGCCAAGCATTCTATCGACTAAGGAATAAAGAAGGGCAGACAGAAGACCTTACGACGTTCGCGACGCGTATAGGCAATTTCAAGTAGTTGGTAATGCCTTTCGGACTTACCAACGCGCCGGCAGTGTAGCAACGCTTTATAAACTACACTTTTATAGACATGTTGGAACGGTTCGTGTCTATCTACTTGGACGACATCCTTATCTACACCGATGGAACGAGAGAGCAACATACGGACCACATCGAGAGAGTGTTAAAGAGGCTCCGCAAGGTCGGATTGAACGCGGACACAAAGAAGAGCGAGTTCTATCAAACCGAGGTTAAATATCTCGGTCTTATCGTCGGAAGAGATAGAATTCGTATAGACCCCTTAAAGGTCGCCGCCGTCGCAGAGTGGAAGCAGCCGAAATCCGGAAACACTACGCAAATCAGAGCGTTTCTCGGCTTCTGCAGCTACTATCGACAGTTTATTAAGGACTTTAGCAAGATAGCGAGACCCCTAAACGAGGCGCTAAAGAAAGAGGCCGCCGGCCTATAGAATAAGAGGTGCGCGGAAGCCTTTAACTAGCTGAAAGAAGCAGTGGCATCTGCGCCAGTTCTGGCACACTTCCGGCTAGAAAAGACGATCTACGTAGAAACGGACCCTTCCGACACAGTAACGGCAGGGGTCCTTTCTTAATATAGTGACGACGAAACCCTCTATCCGGTAGCTTTCTTTAGCAAGTTAATAAGCGAAGCTAAGCGGAACTACGCTATCTACGATAAGGAGCTGCTAGCGATCATTCAGGCTTTCGAGGAGTGGAAACCGGAGCTTATAGCTGGAAAGAGCACGGTCCAGGTCCTTACGGACCACCAGTCGCTAACCTACTTCATAAAGACGCAGAAGCTCTTACGACGTTAGGCACGGTAGGCCGCCTACTTATCAGGATTCAACTTTAAGATTACCTATTGACCAGGGGCTTAAAACGGAAAGGCGGACGCGCTAACGCGAAGAGAAGGAAAGACAAGCCGCGCGAAAGAAGATCCTAACTTGTTCCAGAAGGTGCTAACCGAGCGAATAGTAGACGCAGAGGTGCTGAAAGAGGTAGGGGTCTGCGCAGTAGAACCGGCCCCTAAGGAAGAAGCTCTCTACGAAAAGGTAAAGCAGCTTAACCAGCAACAGAAACTCGGCAAAACCGGCTCAGGAAAGCTGATAGTTCCGGAAGAACTAATTATGGAGGTCATCCAGCTGGTCCATAACTCTATAGACGTTGGTTACGCCGGCTCAAAGAAGACGATAGAAGCTATAAGGACGGTCTACTGGTTTCCGCAGATCTACGAACGGATCCATCAATTTATCGCTAATTGCTACATGTGCAGAACCGCGAAGCTACGTTACGGCCTTCCGGCAGGCTTATTAAAGCTACTGCTGATCCCCGAGAAACTATAGCAGCACATTACGATGGATTTTGTAACCGGCCTGCCGGATTCCGATAGATACGATGCCACCCTTAACGTAGTGGATAGGCTAAGCAAAGAACGACACTTTATCCCCTGCCGAGCGAGAGACGAAGGAACTACTGCAGAAGAAACCGCATAGATGTTGATTCAACACGTGTAGAAGCACTATAGCCTGCCGGACACTATCACTACGGATAGGGGTCCTCAATTCACTGCCGACGTATAGAAAGCTATCAACTAAGCTCTCAGAATTCGTAGAAAGCTCAGCACCGCCGCTTACCCTCAAACTAACAGTCAGTCTAAAGTGGCTAATCGCGAGATAGAACGATATCTGCGAACCTTCTACAGCCATTACTAAGAAAAGTAGGTCGAGGTATTGCCAATGGCCGAGTTCTGCGCTAACTCGGCACCGTCTAAGGCCACCTCGCTAGCGCCGTTCGAGATAACGCACGGCTATCTTCTAAGGATAAGCTTTCAGCCGCTGAACGAACCTAGCTCTGCGGAACTATCCACCGCTACGTCGTCGAAGAGGGTCGCCGCCGCAGCGGCAGAAGCGCTACGATCTCAGATAGAAGAAGCGATCAAAGTAGCAAAAGAAGCAATAGAATCGGCTTAGAAGAAGATAGTAACTCGAGCTAATAAGAAACGGTTACTAACGGAATTTGAGGAAGGCCAAAGGGTATAGCTTAATACGAAGAACCTGAGGCTAAAAGGCAACGCCAAGCTAAATCTACGCTACGTAGGTCTGTTTAAGATAGTAGAAAAGAGATCGCCGGTAACTTATCGGCTTTAGCTGCCAAAGGCGTTCCGGATCTACGACGTTTTCCATTCAGATCTGCTAAGCCTGGACCCTAAGGACGGCCTTCCAGAACAGGGGTTCGCCGAACCCCTGCCAATCGAAATGGACGGTAAGGAAGAAGAGTGGGAGGTGGAAGATATAATGGACGTAAAGAAGATAAGGAGATCCATCAAAGCGAGGATCTCGTAGAAGGGGTGGCCAGAAGACTATAAATAGTATCCGGTCGAAGACCTTCGGAATTCGGCGGAGCTGCTAAGAGAGTTCTACGTGCGGAACCTGGAAAAGCCAAAACCAGCGTAGCTCTAATGCCGACAATGGAGACACGTCCGCTCCACCGGCGCGGAAGCCGATAAAAACGATCGTGCTTCGGGAAGTAATTGCTTTAGGCACCACCGCGTCGGCCGGTAGCTCGCGCACGCCGTAGCGTGCTAGCGCCGCCGACCCTGTAGTAGGCGAAGGCTTTGGTAGAAGAGAAAAAGAAGAGGAAAAACGGCGCTGCAGAAGGATCTATATAGACCCCTGAGCCGACGCACAGACCAGCCACGCCGCGCCTCAGATAACCCACGGCTCAGATTAGATAGCGTCGATCACATAAACGCCAAGTAAAGGACTTTAGATGCCGATAACGTAAGAAGTTAAAAAAGAGATAAAGAGGACGTTGTTTTTGATAAAAGACGGAAGAGGTAACGTCGACATTAGAGGGGATTTTTAAGAAAGAGACGACGAATCAAAAAAAAAAAAAAAAAAGAAAAAAGCGGAGATTTTCGGATAGATGGGGTGACTCGGCGGTCGAGGGCGACCGCTAGTAAGAGAGGGGGGTAGTGTTGCGGCGGTGGAAAGAGGTGGGACAGATTGATAGGGTGGACCCTAGAATTTCGGCTCGGCCTGTCCAGGCCGAGCCGGGCCTTGGCACCACCACTACGAAAGCCCTTCACCACCACTACATAGATTCCTTTCCCCCCTTAGTTCGAGAAAAGGCCGTATTGAATCATATCTGCGTGCCCGGATCAATAGTATAGGATTGTCCCCCTTCTTTATAGCCTATAGATACGACTATTCCCTGCTCCTACTAACCCTAAGTAGTAACACCCTGCGCCCTATACGATCCCCTATTTAGTAGGGAGAGGCTATCGTACGAACAATAACGAACGCCTATTAATAGGCAAAGGCGAGCCTAGCTATAGCTTAGCAGAATACGGAAGAGCAGACCAACAAGGGACGGCAGGCTGCACTAAGGTACGAGGCAGGAGATAAGGTCTAGCTAAACCAGCAAAACATCTGTACAGACCGGCTAAGCAAGAAGCTAGATTAGAAGAACAGGAAGTTTAAGGTAGTCTGACCGGTAGGGACATACGCTGTACGGCTTAACACTCCCCTAGGGATACACCCAGTCTTCTATATAGACCTCGTACGGCCGGCGAACACGGACCCCCTGCTGTACTAGACGACGGACGACGCGCGCCCACTAGCGATTATAACTAAGGGCTAAGAAGAGTACGAGGTAGAAGGAATCCTTAAGAGCCGAAAGAAGTAGGGGAAGGCAGAGTACCTAGTAAAATAGAGGGGATAGGCAGAGCCTATATAGGAACTGTACGAGGCCCTACAGGACACAACTGCACTGGACAGGTAGGAGGAGAACTATCTCCCTGCCTAGTTACAGTAACACTGCGCTATACAGCGAAGAGGGGCACGATCTACCCTAAGGACAGGGTAGCCGCTAGCAACTTAAGTTGCTAAAGGATCGAGAATTACAACGTAGGACACTATAGGATCTTACTAACACGACATCGTACGATACTGTACGAAAAAGGGCTGCAGGAAGGGAACAGCTAGGGAACAGATAGAAAGGAAAGTGGAAATAAGAAGAGTTGGAAGCAGAACTGTCCGGAATTTCTTACACTACCTAGGGGGAGGGGGTAGCTCACTGGCTACTACCCTAGGGGACTAGAGCAACCGACTCCTTATCTAAGATCTTAATTACCTCCCGCCTAGCGGGACCCCTACCCCTACCTAGGCCAGCCCCAGGAAGGAGAGGCACCCCCCTTCCCCTACGCGCCTCTCCTAGACGGCGGTAGGGGCAGTAGAGGGAGCTATCCTTCTACTTACATAAGGCATACACCCTAGCCCAGAAGCCTAGGAGGCGGTATAGGCCAAGCAAGGGCTAGGAGGAGTTAGGGCAGGGGGCGCAGGGCTGGTCCTAGGTAGCGATAAGGATAGCGTTAACGTACAACGCCTAGGCTGTAGCAACCTGCTGTAGTATAACCTAGGCAGGGTTACACTAGAAGGCGTAGTAGGGCAGCTCGGCCGCGTCTTGCTACTCGTTAGTATAGCACCTAAGACGTCAGCTTAGACTGTATAGAAGACAGGAATCTGTACAAACTGGAAGCGTAGCTGTTAGTTAAATTAAGGATTCTACTACTAGAGGCGAAAATAGGAGGGGACCCCGGCCGGACGAGCGGAGGAGGAGGGGCCAGCGACTACAAGAGAGCTATAACGAGTACGGCCGGACGGAGCAGGTAGCACAGTAGTAGCTAGTAGTAATAGTAGTAGCTAGTAGTAGTAGTAACTGTTAGTAGCTAGTAGTAGGGCCGGAGTAGGCGTAGACGGTATACGGTAATAGACAGTAGACAGCGTAGAAGAGGGGGAGGCAGGAGGAGAATAGAAAGAGAAGAAAGAGGGAAAGAGAAGAGAGAGACTTGGAACTTAGGCAGTAGCTGCCTAGTATAGGAAGCAATAGCAACTAGGACAGCTGCTACAACTAGGTAAAATAGCAGGAAGCAACTACGACCCAGTAGGCGACGAGCAACGACTATATAGACGGCCGGACGAAAATAGGAAGTCGCGACCTAGCAAAGGAACAGCAGGAACTAAGTGTGCACGGCACGCTGCCGTACGAAAAAGGGCACTACAAGAAGGGAGGGGGGGTATTGTTAGGGGGCGCTGCCCAGCCTAGGTCCTGGACCGACCTAAGCCAACCGTTGCTCTAAGGACTGCGACTTAGCAGCGCTAGCACGACCCTGCCCTCTGTACGGAATTACTGACAGAACTACACTCCTGTACAGAGGGAGAACCCTATAGCCCTATACAGAGGGGAATTGCCGCCCCTCTAAACGGAGGGAAAACTCTGCACTACTGTACAGAGGGAGAACTCCCGATCCTCTGTACGGAGTATAAACCTTGCATCCTTGCACAGAGGGAAATTGCTGGCTTGGCTTTGTAGGTACAAATTGTACAGCAGCAGACGACAAAGGAACTGCCTATTAGTTCCTTTATATAGATACCCAACCTTAAGTTTCTAAACCAAGATTCTTAAGCCCTTTACATAGGAACTTTTGCAGGACTTGGAGTTCTTCGCAGGACATTTAATAGAGAGGTCTAAAAGGGGGTATCTAGCCTTCTTCCAGTTTAATCTTGTAGTCGTAGGGTCGGTAAGGAGGTAGCTTGTTAGCTTTTTTAACTAACTATACACTAAGAAAGTCGTAGTATTCTGTTAGTACTTTTGTCTTTAGGTTAGTAGCTTCTTAGTTTTCGTTAAACTTAGCAAGGGCTTTCTTAATATCTTCTATTAATGTAGCAAAGATTTAAGCTTCTTTTTCCTTTAGAGCTATATAGAAAGCAGTTAGGGATACTTAGAAGATCGAATCTTCTATACTGTTTGCAGAAGTAAGCTAAGTAAAAGTATAGCAATAGTTTCGGCAACGTTCTAAGTTTATATCGAGGCTTCCTGTGTCCTAGTTAATCTGTAGGTTGTGTAGCTTTAGCTAAGGCAGTCCTAGGATTATTTTCTAGTTAGGCAGAGGTATAACAAAGTAAGAGAGGTGTTACAGCGGCAGAAAGGGGTGGGACTAAGTAATAGGGTAGACCCTTGGAATTTCGGCTCGGCCTTCCTGGACCGAGCCGGGCCTTAGCACACTACCCCTAAAGCCCTTACCCACCGCCGCATAGATTCCTTTCATTCTTTAGTTCGAGATATAGTTATCAAAACAGCCGTATTAAATCATATCTGCGTGCTCGGATTATTATATCTCGAACTTACTACCTACACTAACCCTGCGCTGCGCGAAAGGGTCCGTTGAACTATCCGGCTACCTAAATAACGTACGCGCACACTACAAACTAAACCAAAACACCAGCACTGTAAGAAGACTATAGAGGGCTTCTTAATAGTAGAGGGCGGCGTTACAGGCTACAGCGGAAAGAGAAAGACTAACAGACCGAGGGATAGATGTACTAGCATCCTCGACGATAGAACGGCCACTAAGTGCCTTACAGAAGAAGAGACAGATAAAGCAAAGAAAGGAATAGCGGGCTATACAGAGCTGTACGTACGTACGCTAGATAAAAAAGGAGAATATCTAGTAGAACATAGAGCCAAGAAGGTGTTCGACATTATTACCTTCGTCGAAAAGAAGTTTTATAGGAACATAGAAGAAAACAGGCGACTAAGAGAAGAAATAGAAGCGGTAATAGCCGAGAAGGAATCAGCAGAAACTATTATTAACATACTAGAAAATCAAGCGGCGAATTGGCTAGCACAACTAAAGGTGATAAAGGCTTAGTTAGCTAATATAGAAGTAGCGGTGTCGTTAGTACCGCCACTACATCGAGAAGAACAAGCAGAGACTACCTTACCGGCGGCCTATAGTTAAGGTAGCACCTCGATAACGTTACTACCTAACCTACCGGCGTTCAGAGGCAGAGACCCTAAAGACTAGGAGCTATTTAAGAAAAAGATAAAGAACAAGATAGACTGCGATTACGCCGGACGCAGTAAAGGAGATAGATTGGCCTACCTAGAATCGCGGTTTAAAGATAAAGCTTTTTTGTTATTAGCAAACCTAGAAAAGGTAACTGCCGAAGAAGCAATTAAAGCGCTGGATTAACGCTTTGGAGACCCCTTCCCAAAGAAGACGGCCTATAAACAGCTAGACAAGATCAACCAGAACCGGCTAACGTTTAAAGAATTCTACGGCCTGTTTAGAAAATATGCTATTAGAGCCAAAGTGTTAGAAGATAAGCAGCTACACTTACTAAGGCAGAAGCTAAACCCTAAACTGGCTGCAGCTATAGCTTTGGTAGAAGACGAAGACCTCGAGAGCTTCGTACACCGAGCGAGAGTCACCGCTAGAAACCTAAGCGCCTATGCGAAATCGGCATCGCGCGAATCGAACTAGAAGCTATCGATAGCGCTAACAATACGACCCCCTGCACCTTTCCGAAGAGCCCCCTAGCAGCTATCTTATCTACTGCGATTATCGTTCGTCCCTACCTGCTACACGTACGGAAAACTGGGCTATATTGCTACTAGATGCCAAGCGACGGCTTAACAGAAGCAGGAGGATCGTGCCGCTAAGCCACCGCTACGGA
The DNA here is from genome assembly GCA_016165855.1 of Pseudocercospora ulei. Taxonomy (NCBI): domain Eukaryota; kingdom Fungi; phylum Ascomycota; class Dothideomycetes; order Mycosphaerellales; family Mycosphaerellaceae; genus Pseudocercospora; species Pseudocercospora ulei. Next base: position 1,065,220 of record JACWNB010000006.1, on the reverse strand, counting down.
GGAAAACTATTCAAGCTATAGAGCCGGCGCCGAACGACACTAACATATAGATAGTAGGGTACTACTAAGGATCTTAGGAAAAGACTAGCTAGACGGATAGGCCCCCTATCTAGCATAGACAATAGGGCACTGCTACGAACTACGTCGCCGGAAGAAGGCAGTATTAACAGTTATAGCGATCCGCTCTTGGCAGCTGTAGAAGTAAATACAGAAACCGCTATTATCCTTCCGATTACTGTCTACCCTATCAATAGCTTATATAGCCTCCTTTAGTTAAGAGCCGTTATCGACACAGGAGCGCTTATTAGAGCGGCGATCCACTATCGATTGGTCCAGAAACTAATAAAAGGATACAGTTATTCTATAGAGCTAGCGTCGCCGACGCGAATTTCAGCTTACAACGGACAAGACACTAAGAGTGTTACGTATTATGTGCTATTAAGAACTACCCTGGCCGGCCGCACTACAGAAGCGACGTTCCGAATTATAGATATCGGAAGGTTTAACATTATTATAGGACAGAAATAGATAAAGAACCAGAAAGGCGTTATTAATATAGGTAAAGGCACACTTAGATTCAAAATCCTGCAGAGCGGCGTCGCCGCTATAGAATCAGTCACCGTCGTCGCTGCGAGACTAAGCGACACGACTACTGGGGCAGCTCCGACTAATCGATCCGACTAGCCAGACACTATCGGAATAATAAGTTTAGAAGCTTTAACGACCCTCGCAAGGTCGGCGAACAATAAGATCTATACTGTCTTAATAAAAGACATCGAAGATTACCGGAAGATAATAGCGGAAAAAGAGGTGGACCTGCTAGAGGTTCTACTAGAAGAACTCTATAGTTACACTAACGTGTTCTCGAAAGCCGACTCCAACCTCCTGCTGCTCTACCGACCGGAATACGACAACAAGATCCGGCTAAAAGAAGGAGCTTTACTGCCAAGAACCGAGCTCCTAAGACGGCTATCGCCGGCCGAGCTAGACTAAGTAGAGGTGTTTGTTCGAGAAAACCTAGCCAAGAAGTTTATTACGCCGAGCTCTGCCGAGTATGCGTTACCAATTCTTTTTGTACAGAAACCCGGAGGTAGCCTCTAACTATATGTAGACTACAGAGGCCTTAATAAAGTTACTAAGAAGGATGTGTATCCGCTGCCGCTAATCGACGAAACTATACAGCGAGTAGCTAAAGCTAAGTAGTTTAGCAAGCTGGATATTCGCTAAGCGTTCTACTAACTAAGGAACAAGGAAGGACAAACGGAAGATCTTACGACATTCGCTATACGCTTAGTCAATTTCAAGTAGCTAGTAATGCCTTTCGGACTTACCAACGCACCGGCTATATAGCAACGCTTTATGAACTACGCCTTTATAGACATGCTAGAACGGTTCGTATCTATCTACTTAGACGACATTCTTATCTACACTAACAGAACGAGAGAGCAGCATACGGACTACATCGAGAGAGTGCTAACGAGGCTCCGCGAGGTTAGACTAAACGCAGACACGAAGAAGAGCGAGTTTTATTAGACTGAGGTCAAATATCTCGGTCTTATCGTCGGAAGAGAAGGAATTCAGATAGACCCTTCAAAGATCGCTGCTGTCGCGGAATAGAAGCAGCCGAAATCTGGAAACACTATCTAAATCAGAGCGTTTGTCGGATTCTGCAGCTACTATCGACAGTTTATTAAGGACTTTAGCAAGATAGCGAGACCCCTAAACGAAGCATTAAAGCAGGAGGCCGTTAGCCTATAGAATAAGAGGTACACAGAGGCTTTTAACCAGCTAAAAGAAGCAGTGGCCTCGGCGCCAGTTCTAGCGCACTTCCGACTTGAAAAGACGATCTATCTAGAGACGGACGCTTCCGATACAGTAACCGCAGGGGTCCTTTCTTAATGGAGCGACGATAAAACCCTCTATCCAGTAGCTTTCTTTAGCAAATCTATAGGGAAGGCTAAGCGGAACTACGCTATTTACGATAAAGAGCTGTCAGCTATTATTCAGGCTTTCGAGGAGTGGAAACCAGAGCTTATAGCTGGAAAGAACACGGTCTAGGTCCTTACAGACTATTAGTTACTAACCTACTTTATAAAGACGCAGAAGCTGTTACGCCGCTAAGCTTAGCAGGCTACCTATCTATCCAGATTCGACTTCAAGATCACCTATTGACCCAGAGCTTAAAACAGAAAGGCTAACGCGCTAACGAGAAGAGAAGGGAAGACCAACCGCGCAAAAGAAGATCCGAACATGTTCCAAAAGATGTTAACTGAAGGGATAGTAGACGCCGAGGTGTTAAAAGAAGCAGGGATCTGCGCAAAAGGGCAGCCGACTGAGGAAGAGACGCTCTATAAGAAAGTGGAGCAGCTTAATTAGCAGCAGAAACTTAGCGGAACTGGCTTAGGGAAGCTAATAGTTCTAGAAGAACGAATTACAGAGGTCGTCCAGTTGATCTACAGTTCTAAGGATGTCGGTTACGCTAGCTTAAAGAAAACAATAGAAGCCGTAAGGACGATCTACTAGTTTCTGCGAATCTTCGAGCGGATCTACCGATTTATTGCCAATTCTTACGTATTTCGAGCAGCGAAACTACGCTACAGCCTTCCGGCCGGTCTATTGAAGCCACTCCCGATCCCTGAGAAACTGTAGCAGCACATTACGACAGATTTCGTAACCGGCCTGCCGGATACGAATAGATATAATGCTACGCTTAATGTAGTAGATCGACTAAGCAAGGAACACTACTTTATCTCCTACTAGGCTAAGGATAAAGGAACTACTACAGAAGAAACGGCGAGAATGTTAATCCAATACATATAGAAGCACTATAGCCTACCGGACACTATTGCTACGGATAGGGGTCCTTAATTTACTGCTAATATATAGAAGGCTATTAACCAAGCTCTCGGAATCTGAGGAAAGCTTAGTACAGCCGCTTACCCTTACACTAACAGTTAGTCTAAAGTAGCCAATCGTAAAATAGAAAGATATCTACGAATTTTCTGCAGTTATTATTAAGCAGAGGAGGTTAAGATGTTGCCAATAGCCAAATTCTGCACTAATTCAGCACATTTAGAAGCCACCTTACTAGCGCTGTTTAAGATAAGTTATAGTTATCTTCCGAGAATAAGCTTCCAACTGCTGTACGAACCCAGCTCTTCGGAAACCTCTACTGCCACTTCGTCAAAGAGAGTTGCCGTAGCTGCGGCAGAAGCGCTTAGATCTCAGATAGAAGAAGCAGTTAGGGTGGCGAAGGGGGTAATAGAATCGGCTTAGAAGAAGATAGTAACTCGAGCTAATAGGAAGCGGTCGCTAATAGAATTCGAAGAAGGCTAAAACGTATAGCTTAATACGCAGAGCCTAAGGCTAAAAGGCAACGCCAAGCTCAACCCCTGCTACGTAGGTCCGTTTAAGATAGTAGAAAAGAGGTCGCTAGTAACTTATCGGCTCCAGCTACCGAAATCGTTCCGGATCTACGACGTCTTTTATTCAGACCTGCTAAGTTTGGACCCTAAAGACAGTCTTCCGGATTAGGGGTTCGCTGAACCCCTGCCGGTCAAGGTAGATAGTAAAGAAGAAGAATAGGAAGTAGAAGATGTAATAGATATAAGAAAGCTAAGAGGATCCATCGAAGCAAGGATCTTATAGAAAGGATAGCCGGAAGACTATAAATAGTACTAGGCCGAGAACTTCTGGAATTCGGCAGAGCTGCTAAGAGAGTTTTATGTCTAGAACTCGAGGAAGCCGAAGCCTAAGTAGCTCCGAAGTTAATAGTTCTGGAAGAAGAAGGGAAGCCGCGTCCGCTCTATTGGTACAGAAGCCGATAGAAACGATCGTAGAGATTGCTTAGCTGGAGTCTTCGGCTCTACTACTACTACTGCCGACCGGCTTCGCTAGTCGGATAATAGCTATAAGGCCGAAGACGGCACCACCGCTAGCGCGTTTAGTTAGAGTCTTTGCTCTCTGTTACTACTATCTACCGGCTTGGCTAGAAGGATAATAACGACGAAGAACGAAGCTAACGTAACTAAAGCAGCCTCGCAGTAGCACCTAAGGCTATAGTACAGAAGAAAAAGAAGAAGAGATAACGAGCCGCGGATGGATCTATATAGACCTCTGCAGCGGCGCACAGGCCAGCCACGCCGCAGCTCAGATAGCTGCCAGCTCAGATTAGATAGCTCTAATTAGATAGACGCCGAGTAAAAGACGTGGGATAGCGACAATATAAGAAGAAATAAGATAAAGAAAAGGGATGCTTTCGAGATAGAGGAAAGCGAAGAGGTAACGTCGGTAAAAAAAAAAGAGATAGGTAAGTAGTCGAGGTCGACCGCTAGTAAGAGAGGGGAGTAGTGTTACAGCAGCAGAAAGGGGTAGGACTAAGTAATAGGGTAGACCCTTGGAATTTCGGCTCGGCCTGCCCGGACTAAGCCGGGCCTTAGCACATTACCCCTAAAGCCCTTACCCACCGCTGCATAGATTCCTTTCCTTCTTCAGTTCGAGATTTAGTTATTAAAACAGCCGTATTGAATTATATCTGCGTGCTCGGATCAAGAGGTGTTCTTTGTAGTTGTTCCTAAGTTAAAGTTTAACGTAGACAATCTAAGTTATACCTCCTATAGAGGCCTCGCTACTGTTAAACATCTTTAAAAGTCTAGCATATCTTAAGTCCTAAGTAGGGATTCCTAAGGAGTTGGCAAGTCTAGGGTCTATAAAGCTCTTGCTAGTTGCGCTACAGTCGATTATCGTAAGTACTAAGTGTATAGAATTCTTCTTAGTATAGATATTTGCTGTAACTACAAAGGGAGGACAAGTTAACTTATCCTCTGCCTTAGTACAGAATTGCACTGCAGAAGAAGAGATTGCACAATGTCGATCTAAATGCTTACCTATTAGGCGTCTTGTTAACAGGCCTAAGCGTTTCCCTAGTCCTTTAGTATAGGGGCCGCTGCAGAGAATCCAAGAGGGGTGTCTGTCTTATTGCAGCGATTAGTTAGAGTCGGGCAGTTAATCGCAATGTAGTTTAGCTCCCTACAGTACATACAGAGACGTTGGTTATGTTGCAGCGGCAGAAAGGGGTGGGACTAAGGAATAGGGTAGACCCTTAGAATTTCGGCTCGGCCCTTCCGGACCGAGCCGGGCCTTGGCACACTACCCCTAAAGCTCTCGCCCACCACTATATAGATTCCTTTCCCTCCTCAGTTCGAGATATAGTTATCAAAAAGGCTGTATTAAATTATATCTACGTGCCCGGATTATTATATCTCGAACTTACTTACTACACTAACTCCGCGCTACGCGAAAGGAACTGTTAAACTATCCGGACACCCGAATAACGCACGCGCACCAAAAAGACCAAACCAAACCAAACACTAGCACTGTAAGACAGCTATAGAGAGCTTCTTAACGGTAGAAAGCGGCGTTACAGGCCGAAGCAGAAGCAGAAGAGAAAAGACTAACAGAGCGAGTAGCCGCTCCAGTGTTATTAATAATAAGTTTATTAATAGAGGTTTTATAGGAGAAGAGACTGCAGAGATTAAGGAACGAATAACCGAATACAAGAAGATCTACGACTGCACACTCGAGGAACTTGAAGATTACGTAAACGAGAACGGAGTAGGGAAGGTCTAGGACGGCATAGACCTTATTAAGAAGCTGTTTTACAGAACCCTAGACGAGAACAGGCAGTTAAGAGAGGAAAACGAAGCAGTAAGGGCCGAAAAGGAATCGGCAGAGACTATTATCGACGTGTTAGAAAATTAAGCGGCGAATCGGCTAGCGCAACTAAAGGCGATAAAGACTCAGTTAGCTAAGATAGAAGCAGCGATGTTGTCGGCGCCGCTACCGCATCGAGAAGAACAAGCAGAGACCGCCTTACCGGCGGCCTACAGTTAAGGTAGCATACTAATAACGTCACTACCCGATCTACTGTTGCAGCGGCGGAAAGAGGTAGGACAGATTGATAGGGTGGACCCTGGAATTTCGGCTCGGCCCGTCCGGGCCGAGCCGGGCCTTGGCACCACTACTACGAAAGCCCTCCGCCACTACCCCATAGATTCCTTTCCCTTCTCAGTTCGAGATATAGTCTTAAAAAAGGCCGTATTAAATTATATCTGCGTGCCCGGATTATTATATCTCGAACTCACTCTCTACACCAACCCCGCGCTGCGCGAAAGGGCCTGTCGAACCATCCGGAAACCCGAATAACGCACGCGCACCACACTACACAAACCAACAACAACACCTAGGGCACCGTAAGAAGATAGAAGGCTTCTTAGCAGTAGAGAGCGGCGTTACAGGCTGCAGCAGAAGCAGAAAAGGAAAGACTGACAGAGCGAGTAGGCGCTTAAGCGTTATTGACGATAAGATCGTTATTAGCGGTTTCACAGCAGAAGAGACCGCTAAGTTCAAGGAACGAATAGCTAAGTATAGGAAGATCCACGACTGCACGATCGAGGAACTGGAAGACTATGTAAACAAGAACGGGATAGGAAAGGTCTACGATAGTATAGACCTCATTGAGACGCTGTTTTTCAGAACGCTGGAAGAAAACAGACAACTAAGAGAAGAAACTAAAGCGGTAAGGGCCGAGAAGGAATCGGCGGAAACGATTATCGACGTGTTAGAAAACTAGGCAGCGAATCGAATAGCGCAGTTGAAGGCGCTAAAGAATCAACTGACCGATATAGAAGCAGCGAAGTCGTCGCCGCCACCGCGTCGAGAAACCTACGAGGAGACCGCCTTACTAGCGGCCTATAGTTAAGGTGGCACTACGATAACGCCACTGCCGGACCTACCTGCTTTCGGTAGCAGAGACCCTAAAGCGTAGGAGGCATTTAAGAAGAAGATCAAGAACAAGATGAGCCGCGATTACGCATCGAGCAGCGAAGAGGATAGATTAGCGTACCTAGAATCGCGATTGGAAGGTGAAGCTTTTTCGCTAGTAGCGGACCTGGAAGAAGTAACTGATACGGGGTGGGTTGGCCCGTGTTATTACTATGCCTTGCCAAGGTTTATATATCTGGTACACATTGGTCAAGTCACTTCCGAGTTACTTGACCAGTCCCTTTTGGCTCAAGTGTACCGCGCCGCATCACTTAACTCGGAAGTGACTGCTGAAAGTGTACGATAAAAGGCCCGGGTTCAATTCCTAGGGGGCGCATCTTTCAACTGGCGAGTGGAAGCAGCGTTGACGTATGTCCGTTTGTCCACCACTCCGTACAGAATAAGGCAGACCCGGTAAAGGTCCAGCTGGCTGTGTGCAGACCTGCCGGGGGGGGGTTGATTGCGTATGCAGCATAGGGGGGCTGTGCAAAGCGCATACGTGGCCTGTGAGTAAGCGCAGCTTATAAGGTCGTAAGCCTGTAGCGCAGGGGGTAGTGATACGGGGTGGGTTGGCCCGTGTTATTACTATGCCTTGCCAAGGTTCATATATCTGGTACACATTGGTCAAGTTACTTCCGAGTTACTTGACCAGTCCCTTTTGGCTCAAGTGTACCGCGCCGCATTAGTGACGGCCGACGACGCTATTAAAGCGCTGGACTAGCGTTTCGGAGACCCCTTCCGGAAGAAGACGGCCCGTAAGCAGCTAGATAAGATTAACCAGAACCGTCAGACGTTCGAAGAGTTCTACGGACTGTTCAGGAAATATGCTATTAGAGCGAGAGTAGCAGAAGATAAGCAGCTGCACCTACTAAGACAGAAACTGAGCCCTAAGCTCGCCGCGGCTATAGCGTCAGTAGAAGACGAAGACCTTTAGAGCTTCGTGCATTAAGCGAGAGTTACCGCTAGAAACCTGAACGCGTACGGAAAACCGACGACACATAAACTGATTTAGAAGCCGTTAGCGCAGCCGACAAGAGCCCCCGCGCCCTTTCGACGAACTCCCTAGCAGTCGCTATATTCACTACGATCAGCGTTCGTCCCCACCTGCTACGCATATAGAAAACCCGGCTATATCGCTACGAGATGCCAAGCAACGGCACAGCAGAAGCAAGAGTATCGAGCAACGAAGCAGCCGCCACCGCCGAGAAAGACTATTCAAGCTATCGAACCGGCTCCGAACGACACGGACAGCGTAGACGGCGGGGTGCAGTTGAGAATTATAGGAAAAGACCAGCTGGACGGATAGGCCCCCTATCTAGCGTAAAGAACAGGGCATCCCTACGAAAGGCACCGCACCGGAGCGAATCGGCACGAGAAGAAAGCATTAACAGCTGCAGCGATCCGCTCTCGGCAGCTGTGGAAGTGAATACGGAAACGGCTATTATCCTTCCTATTACGATCTACCCTGTTAAGAAGTCGCGCCAAACCCTCTAGCTAAAAGCTTTCATCGACACCGGAGCTCTTATTGGCGCGGCGATCCACCACCGGCTGGTTCAGAAGCTAATAAATGGATACAGCTATCCGGTGGAACTGGCGTCGCCGACGCGGATTTCGGCATACAACGGACAAGACACAGAAAGCGTTACGCACTATGTGCCGCTAAAGACTACCTTAGCTGGTCGCACTACGGAAGCGACGTTCCGAATTATAGATATCAGAAGATTTGACATTATTATAGGGCAGAAATAGATAAAGAATCAGAAAGCTATTATTGACGTAGACGAAGGCACGATAGGGTTCAAAACCCTAGGCAACGCCACTACCGAGCCGAAAGCTACGGAGTCCGCAAAAGAGGCTCCGTCCGATCGTTCCGAACCCCTAGTCACGGTCGGAATGATAAGTTTAGAAGCTATAACGACCCTCGCAAAGTCGCCGGACACTAAGATCTACGCTATCTTAATAAAAGACACCAAAGACTATCGGAAGATAATGGCGGAAGAAGAGGTAGATCCACTAGAGGTGCTGCCAAACGAGCTCTATAGTTACGCTAATGTCTTCTTAAAAGCAGACTCTAACCTCCTGCCGCTCCACCGGCCGGAATACGACAATAAGATCAGGTTAAAAGAGGGGACTACATTGCCGAGAACCGAGCCCCTAAGAAGACTGTCGCCAGCCGAACCGGACTAAGTAGAGGTTTTTGTTCGTAAAAACCTGGCGAAGAAGTTCATTACGCCGAGCTCCGCGGAATATGCGTTATTAATTCTTTTCGTAAGGAAACCAGGGGGTAGTCTGCGACTCTGCGTAGACTACAAGGGCCTTAACGAGGTCACTAAGAGGGACGTATACCCGCTGCCGCTAATCGACGAGACCATACAGCGGGTGGCGAAGGCTAAGTAGTTTAGCAAGCTGGACATCCGCTAAGCATTCCATCGACTAAGGAATAAGGAAGGACAAACGGAAGACCTTACGACATTCGCTACGCGCATAGGCAATTTCAAGTAGTTGGTAATGCCCTTCGGACTTAACAACGCGCCGGCAGTGTAGCAACGCTTTATAAACTAGACTTTTATAGACATGCTGGAGCGGTTCGTGTCTATCTACTTGGACGACATCCTTATCTACACCGATAGAACGAGAGAGCAACACATAGACTACATCGAGAGAGTGTTGAAGAGGCTCTGCGAGGTCGGATTGAACGCGGACACGAAGAAGAGCGAGTTCTATTAAACCGAGGTCAAATATCTCGGTCTTATCGTCGGAAGAGATGGAATTCGTATAGACCCCTTAAAGGTCACCGCCGTCGCGGAGTGGAAGCAGCCGAAATCCGGAAACACTACGCAAATCAGAGCGTTTCTCGGCTTCTGCAGCTACTATCGGCGGTTTATTAAAGACTTTAGCAAGATAGCAAGACCCCTGAATAAGGCATTAAAGAAGGAGGCCGCTGGCCTGTAGAATAAGAGGTGCACGGAAGCGTTTAACCGGCTGAAAGAAGCAGTAGCCTCGGCGCCGGTTCTGGCACACTTCCGGCCGGAAAAGACGATCTACGTAGAAACGGACGCTTCCGACATAGTGACGGCGGGGGTCCTTTCTTAATATAGTGACGACGAAACCCTCTATCTAGTCGCTCTCTTTAGCAAGTCAATAAGCGAGGCCGAACGGAACTACGCGATCTACGATAAAGAACTGCTGGCCATTATTCAGGCCTTAAAGGAGTGGAAACTGGAGCTTATAGCTAGAAAGAGCACAGTCCAGGTTCTTACGGACCACTAGTCGCTAACCTACTTTATAAAGACGCAGAAGCTCTTACGCCGCCAAGCTCAGTAGGCTGCCTACTTATTAGGATTCGACTTCAAGATTACATATCGACCGGGGGCTCAAAACGGAAAGGCGGACGCGCTAACGCGCAGAGAAGGAAAAACAAGCCGCGCGAAAGAAGATCCGAACATGTTCCAGAAGGTGTTAACCGAGCGGATAGTAGACGCAGAGGTGTTGAAAGAGGCAGGGGTCTGTGCAGTAGAGCCGGCCCCTAAAGAAGAGACGCTCTACGAGAAGGTGAAGCAGCTTAACTAGCAACAGAAACTCGGCAAACCCGGTTCAGGGAAGCTGATAGTTCTGGAAGAACTAATTACGGAGGTCATCCAGCTGGTCTATAGCTCTATGGACGTTAGTTACGCCGGCTTAAAGAAGACGATAGAAGCTATAAGGACGGTCTACTGGTTTCCGCAGATTTATAAACGGATCTATCGATTTATCGCCAATTGCCACGTATACAGAGCCGCGAAGCCACGTTACGGCCTTCCGGCAGGCTTATTAAAGCCACTTCCGATCCCCGAGAAACTATAGCAGCATGTTACGATAGACTTCGTAACCGGCCTACCGGATTCCGATAGATACGACGCTACGCTGAACGTAGTGGACCGATTAAGCAAAGAACGCCACTTTATCCCCTGTCGAGCGAGAGACGACGGAACTACTGCAGAAGAAACAGCGAGAATGCTGATTAAGCACGTATAGAAGCACTACGGGCTGCCGGACACTATCACTACGGATAGGGGTCCTCAATTCACTGCCGACGTGTAGAAGGCTATCAACCAAGCTCTCAGAATTAGTGGAAAGCTCAGCACAGCCGCTTATCCGCAGACCGATAGTCAGTCTGAAGTCGCTAACCGTAAGATGGAACGATACCTACGAACCTTCTGCAGCTATTATCAGGAAGAATAGGTTAAGGTGTTGCCGATAGCCGAGTTCTGCGCTAACTCGGCACCGTCGGAGGCCACCTCGCTGGCGCTGTTCGAGATAATGCACGGCTATCTTCCGAGGATAAGCTTTCAGCCGCCAAATAAACCCAGCTCCGCGGAACTACCTACCGCTACGTCGTCGAAGAGAGTCGCCGCCGCGGCGGCAGAAGCGCTACGATCTCAGATGGAAGAAGCGATCAAGGTGGCGAAAGAAGCGATAGAGACGGCTTAGAAGAAGATGCTAACTCGAACTAATAGAAGCCGGTCGCCAATAGAATTCGAGGAAGGTCAAAAGGTGTAGCTTAACGCGCGAAACCTGAGGCTAAAAGGAAACGCGAAGCTTAACCTACGCTACGTAGGTCCGTTCAAGATAATAGAAAAGAGGTCGCTGGTGACTTATCGGCTCGAGCTGCCGAAGGCGTTCCGGATCTACGACGTTTTCCATTCCAATCTACTGAGCCTGGACCCTAAGAACGGTCTGCCGCAGCAGGGGTTCGCCGAACCCCTACCAGTCGATATAGACAGTAATAAAGAAGAGTGGGAGGTAGAAGACGTAATGGACGTAAAGAAGACAAGGGGGTCCATTAAGGCGAGAATCTCGTAGAAGGGGTGGCCAGAAGACTATAAATGGTATCCGATTAAGAATCTCGGGAACTCGGCGGAGCTGCTAAGAGACTTTTACGAGCGGAACCCGGAAAAGCCGAAACCAGCGTTGCTCTAATGCCGACAATAGAGACACGTCCGCTCCACCAGCGCGGAAGCTAATGAAAACGATTGTGCTTCGGGAAGTGATTGCTTCAGGCACCACTACGCGGCCGGCGGCGCCGCCGACTGCGTAGTAGGTAAAGGCTTTGGTGGAAGAGAAAAAGAAGAAGAAAAACGGCGCTGCGGAAAGATCTATATAGACCTCCGAGACGACGCACAGACTAGCCACGCTGCAGCTATAGACCTACGGCTCAGATCAGATAGCACGGATCAGGCGCACCGATTACGTAAATGCCAAGTGAAGGACTTCAGATGCCGATAAGGTAAGGGGTTAAAAAAGAGATAAAGAGGACGTTGTTTTTAATAAAAGACGGAAGAGGTAACGTCGACATTGGAGGGGATTTTCGAGAAAGAGACGATAAATCAAAAAAAAAAAAAGTAGAGATTTTCGGATGGATGGGGTGACTAAGCGGTCGAGGGCGACCGCTGGTAAGGGAGGGGGGTAGTGTTGCGGCGGCGGAAAGAGGTAGGACAGATTGATAGGGTGGACCCTGGAATTTCGGCTTGGCCTGTCTGGGCCGAGCCGGGCCTTGGCACCACCACTACGAAAGCCCTCCGCCACCACCCTATAGATTCCTTTCCCTCCTCAGTTCGAGACATAGTCTTCAAAAAGGCCGTATTGAATTATATCTGCGTGCCCGGATTATCTACCAGCGTTTAGAGGCAGAGACCCTAAAGATTAGGAAGCATTTAAGAAGAAGATAAAGAACAAGATAGACTGCGTTATGTCAGAAACAGTAAAGAAGACAGGTTGGCCTACCTGGAATCGCGATTAGAAGGTAAAGCTTTTTCGCTAGTAGCAGACCTAGAAGAGGGAACCGCCGAAGAAGCAGTTAAAGCGCTAGATCAACGCTTTAGAGACCCCTTCCGAAAGAAGACGGCCCGTAAACAGCTAGACAAGATCAACCAGAACCGGCAGACGTTTGAAGAATTTTACGGACTGTTCCGAAAATATACTATTAGAGCTAGAGTGTCGGAAGATAAGCAGCTCCACCTACTAAGGCAGAAGCTGAACCCTAAACTAGTTGCAGCTATAGCTTCTGTAGAAGATAAAGACCTTAAGAGCTTCGTGCACTGAGCGAGAGTCACTGCCAGAAACCTAAGCGCTTACGCGAAGTCGCGCAAATCGAACCAGAAGCCGTCGATAACGCAGACAACGAGACCCCCTGCACCTTTTCGGAGAGCACCTTAGCAGCCATCGTATTTGCCGCGTTCGTCGTTCGTCCCTACCTGCTACGCGTATAGAAAGCCTAGCTACATCGCTACGAGATACTAAGCATCGGATAAGCAGAAGCAGGAGTATCTTGTTACGAAGCAGCCGCAGCCGCAGCCGCTGAGAAAGACTATACAAGCTATCGAGCCGGCTCCGAACGATACCGACAGTATGGACAGTAGAGTGCTACTAAGAATCCTAAGAAAAGACTAGCTGGACAGATAGGCCCCCTATCCAGTATAGACAATAGGGCACCGACAAGAACCGCGTCGCTAGAAGAAGGAAGTATTAACAGCTACAGCGACCCGCTTTCAGCGGCGGTGGAAGTAAACACAGAAACAGCTATTATCCTTCCAATTACTGTCTACCCCCTTAATGGCTTAAGCAGACTACTTCAGCTAAGAGCTTTTATTAATACAGGAGCCCTTATCGGAGCTGCGATCCACTATCGATTGGTTCAGAAACTAATAAAAGGATATAGTTACCCGGTAGAGCTAGCATCGCCGACACGGATTTCGGTATACAACGGACAAAACACAGAGAGTGTTACGCATTATGTGCTATTAAAGACTACCTTGGCTGGTCGCACTATGGAAGCGACGTTCCGAATTATGGATATCGGAAGGTTTAACATTATTATAGGGCAGAAATAGATGAAGAACCAGAAAGCAGTTATTAACGTAGGCGAAGGCACCCTTAAATTTCAAGACTAGCAGATCGTTGTCGCTGCCAAACCGAACGTTACGACCATCGAGGCGGTTCCGAAGGATCGGTCCGGCCCTCCAGACACGATCGGAATAATAAGCTCGGAAGCCTTAACGACCCTCGCGAGGTCGCTAGACAATAAGATTTACGCTATCTTAATAAAAGACATAGAAGACTACTAGAAGATAATAGCAGAAGAAGAAGTAGATCCGCTAGAGGTATTATTAAAGGAACTCTACGGCTACGCTAACGTGTTCTCGAAGGCTAACTCTAACCTGTTGCCGCTCCACCGACCGGAATATAACAATAAGATCCGGTTCAAAGAAGGAGCTGCGTTGCCGAGAACCGAACCCCTAAGACGATTATCGCTAGCCCAGCTAGACTAGGTAGAAGTGTTTGTTCGAGAGAACCTAGCGAAGAAGTTTATTACGCCGAGCTTAGCCGAATATGCGTTACCGATTCTTTTCGTACAGAAACCCGCAGGTAGTCTCCGACTGTACGTAGATTACTAAGGCCTTAACGAGGTTACTAAGAGAGACGTGTATCCGCTGCCACTAATAGACGAGACTATACAACGAGTAGCTAAGGCTAAGTAGTTTAGCAAGCTGGATATTCGCTAAGCTTTCTACCGACTAAGGAATAAGGAAGGGCAAACGGAAGACCTTACGACGTTTGCTACGCGCATAGGCAATTTCAAGTGGTTAGTGATGCCTTTCGGACTCACTAACGCACTGGTAGTGTAGCAACGCTTTATAAACCACACCTTTATAGACATGCTAGAACGATTCGTGTCTATCTACTTAGACGAAATTCTTATCTATACTAATAGAACGAGAGAGCAACACACGGACTACATTAAGAGGGTGTTAAAGAGACTCCGCGAAGTCGGATTAAACGCAGACACGAAGAAGAGCAAGTTTTATTAGACCGAAGTCAAATATCTCGGTCTTATCGTCAGAAGACAAGGAATTTGGATAGACCCCTCGAAAGTGGCCGCCGTCGCGGAATAGAAGCAGCCGAAATCCGGAAACACTACGCAAATCAGAGCGTTTCTCGGATTCTGCAGCTACTATCGACAGTTTTTTAAGGACTTTAGCAAGATAGCGAGACCCCTAAACGAAGTACTAAAGAAAGAGGCCGCTGGCCTATAGAATAAGAGGTGCACGGAAGCCTTTAATCGGCTAAAAGAGGCGGTGGCCTCAGCGCTAGTGCTGGCACACTTCCGACCGGAAAAGACGATCTACGTAGAAACGGACGCTTCCGACACAGTAACAGCAGGGGTCCTTTCTTAATACGCTGACGACGACGAGACCCTCTATCCAGTAGCTTTCTTTAGCAAGTCCATAAATAATGCTAAGCGGAACTATACTATCTACGATAAAGAACTGTTAGCTATTATTTAGGCTTTCGAGGAGTGGAAACCGGAGCTTATAGCCGGACAGAGCACGGTCCAGGTCCTTACAGACCACTAGTTACTGACCTACTTCCTAAAGATGCAGAAGCTATTACGTCGCCAAGCTCGGTAGGCCGCCTATCTGTCCGGATTCGACTTTAAGATCACCTATTGACCTGGAGCTCAAAATGGAGAGGCTAACGCGCTAACGAGAAGAGAAGGAAAGACTAGCTGGGCGAAAGAAGATCCGAACATATTTTAGAAGGTGTTGACCGAACGGATAGTAGACGCCGAGGTAATAAAAGAGGCAGGGATCAGTGCGATGGAACTACTAACCGAAGAAGAGACGCTCTACAAGAGAGTAGAACGGCTTAATAAGCAGCAGAAACTCGGCAAAACCGGCTTAGGGAAGCTAATCGTTCTAGAAGAACTGATTACAGACGTTATCCAGCTGGTTTATAGTTCTAAAGACGTCGGCTACGCAGGCTCGAAGAAGACGATAGAAGCCGTAAGTACGACCTACTAGTTTCCGCAAATTTTCGAGCGGATCCACTGGTTTATCGCTAACTGTTACGTGTACCGAGCCGCGAAGCTACGTTACAACCTTCCGGCCGGTCTGTAAAAGCCACTTCTGATCCCTAAGAAACTGTAGCAGCACATTACGATAGATTTCGTAACCGGCCTGCCGGATTCCGATAGATATAACGCTACGCTTAACGTAGTGGATCGACTAAGCAAGGAGCGCTTTTTCATCCCCTGCCGAGCTAAGCATAAAGGAACTACAGCGGAAGAAACAGCGAGAATGCTGATCCAGCACGTGTAGAAGCACTATAGCCTGCCGGACACTATTACTACGGATAGGGGTCCTCAATTTACTGCTAATGTATAGAAAGCTATTAACCAAGCCCTCGGAATTCGTAGAAAGCTTAGCACGGCCGCTTACCCTCAAACCGACAGTCAGTCTAAAGTGGCTAACCGAGAGATAGAAAAATATCTACGAATCTTCTGCAGTTATTATAAAGCTAAGTGGGTTAAGGTGTTGCCGATAGCCAAATTCTGCGCCAATTTAGCACAATCGGAAGCTCCCTCCTTGGCGCCGTTCGAGATAACCCACGGTTGACTTCCGAGGATAAGCTTTTAACCGCCGAACGAACCTAGCTCTTTAGAACTTTCCACTGCCACCTCGTCAAAGAGAGTTGCCGCGGCCGCGGCAGAAGCGCTTAGATCTCAGATAGAAGAAGCGATCAAGGTAGCAAAAGAGGCTATAGAATTGGCTTAGAAGAAGATAGTAGCTCGAGCTAATAGGAAGCGGTCGCCGATAGAATTCGAAGAAGGCTAAAACGTATAGCTTAATACGCAGAGCCTAAGGCTAAAAGGCAACGCCAAGCTTAACCCCTGCTACGTAGGTCCGTTTAAGATAGTGGAAAAGAGGTCGGTAGTAAATTATCGGCTCTAGCTGCCGAAATCGTTCTAGATCTACGATGTCTTCTATTCGGACCTGCTAAGTTTAGACCCTAAAGACGGCCTTCTAGAACAAGGGTTCGCCGAACCCCTACTAATCAAGATGGACGGTAAGGAAGAAGAATAGGAGGTAGAAGATGTAATAGATATAAGAAAGCTAAGAGAGTCTATCGAAGCAAGGATCTTATAGAAAGGATAGCTAGAACACTATAAATAGTATCCGGCCGAGAACCTCCGGAATTCGGCGGAGCTGCTAAGAGAGTTTTATGTCCAGAACCCAAAGAAGCCGAAGCCTAAGTGGCTCCAAAGTTGATTATTCTAGGAGAAGAAGAAAAGCCGCGTCTGCTCTATTAGTACAGAAGCCAATAAAGACGATCGTAACAGTCGCTTCGCTAGAGTCTTCGACGCAGCTACTACCTACCGCCGGGTTGACGCGACGGTCGACAACGCTGCCCTAAACAAATAAAGCGGCGCCGTCGCCGCCGGCCCTGCAGTGTGTAAGGTCTTTGGTAGAGAAAGAAGAAGAAGAAGATAGCGAGCTGCGGATAAATCTATATAGACCTCCGCGGCAGAGCACAGACCAGTTACGCTGTAGCTTAGGTAACTGCCGGATCCAATCAGATAGCTCTTCCGATCAGATAGACGCTAAGTAAAGACATTAGAAGGCGACAATGTAAGAAGAAAGAAGATAAAAAAAAGGGGATAGTTTTGAAATAGAAGAAAGCGAAGAAATAGCGACGGAATCAAAAAAAAAGACACAGATAGATAAGTAAGCGGTCGAGGTCGATCGCTAGTAAGGGAGGAGGGTAGTGTTGCAGCAGCAGAAAGGGGTGGGACTAAGTAATAGGATAGACCCTTAGAATTTCGGCTCGGCCCTTCCGGACCAAGCCGGGCCTTGGCACACTACCCCTAAAGCTCTCGCCCACTACTATATAGATTCCTTTCCCTCCTCAGTTCGAGATATAGTTATCAAAAAGGCTGTATTAAATCATATCTGCGTGCCCGGATCAGGTTACAGCGATAGTGGTTTTCCTCTTGCATAAGTCGACTGTCTTAAAGCTTAGCTAAACTAAGGTCTATAGGTTCGCCGTTAACAGGAAGAGGTCGTAGGGCTAAGGGAGGATTAGGTTAGTTCTAGGTAAAGGTTAGAAGAGTCGAAACAGGACGCTAGCTTATACGGTTGTTAAGTAGGTTGCCGCGTACCTTAATAATGCTTAAGAACAGGTTTTAGCGGCTGTCGAGGCGTTGACAGAGGGTAACAAGTTTGTAGAATAACAAAGATTTATGCTCTTAATCCTCCAATTTTGTAAGAAGTTCTGTGCTTAGGCCAGCAACTATAGCTAACTTTTGGGCTTCCGCGTCGTACTCGCAGTATCCTATTTCGCGTAAGAATTGTGCGTAGTAGGTAAAGAATAACTTGTTGGTTTGCTTAAGGGTTTGGATTAACTGTTAGGCTATAGGCTTCTAAAGGCTCAGTCGAGAGCGGTTAGCAAGGTAGTAACGTCTAGATACGTAACTTAGAGCATCTTTAGGTTAAACTAGTGTAAGACTTGTTGTAGTGCCTTGCTAGCAAGGAGAGAGAACGCGTAAGAGATCTTTTATTTTTTGTTTAGGAAGTAGTCCGCGTAAGCCGAGAGTTTAATTAACAATCGTAGTCGGAATTCGCTAAACTTCTCCTTGTCTCTATAGAATGGTTCCTAGTTAGCCACTCCCTTGCTAGTAGATTCTCTAGTAAGGTTTTGCGTCCTTAGGTTTAGAGCTTCCTGCAATTGTCCTTATATCTAGGCTTTCTTAAGTGTCAAATTAGCAATCTTTCGTTCTATCTCTTGCAATTGGTCCTTGCTATCCGATAGCATTGCTTCTAGGCTATTAATGTGTTAGTTAAGTTCCTTCGCTTGTTTAATACCTATACGGACGATGTTCGTTGCTGTAAAGAAGACTTGGAGGGCAAGGTTAGGATCGTTGTTTATTAGGTTAATAATGCCTTCTGTAGATAGGTCTAGTTGTAAGTATTCCTTAAAGGGAATCTCTTCTCGTAGGGTGTAGAAGACTATATTAATAGTCTTCTTGTTTAGTCAATAGCTCGTAATGTTAAGGAGGAAGCTAAGTAGTCAGAAGAGGTCGATATAAAAGCTAAGGTAGGCAGGCGGGGCTAGAGAAACTAAAGTCTAGAGGAAGGGGTGTAAAAGTCAATACTTAAGAGAGGATCTAAAGTCTAAAGTGTTGGTTATAAAAGCTAAATTGAATGTATAAGACGAGCTATAAACAAGAAGACGAGAAAGATTAGGAGGGCGGCAGCAGGTTCTTATATCCCCCTGCCCTAGCTAGTTGTTTGCGTGTTTGCTAGTAACTTTCTTACTAAACTCTGTTTCTTTGTTCTACAAACAAATTCATTTCCTAGACCCGCTTTTTCCAAAGGTTCTAGAACTGAGCCAGGAGTGTTTGCAGCACGGGTTAAGTCGCTTTTTACACTCTTAGAGTCTTCTTGCTCTATCTAGTAGTTGTTAGCCTGTAGTCTGTAAATCTTAATAGTTCCAGTTAGGCCCTAGATGCTGTTGTTTTCCCTTTTACATCTGTTGACCGTAACATTGTCAGAAAGGAGGGCATTCGGATAGACCCTTCGAAGGTTGTAGCTATAGAAGAATGGAAGCAGCCGAAGTCTGGAAACACTACTTAAATCAGAGCTTTTCTAGGATTCTGTAGCTACTATCGCTACTTTATTATGGACTTTAGGAAGATCGCGAAGCCCTTGAATAAGGCATTAAAGAAGGAAGCAGCCGGCCTTTAGAATAAAAAATGTATGGAAGCTTTCTACTAACTAAAGGCCGCTGTAGCCGCAGCACTAGTGCTAGCGCACTTCTAGACAGAAAAGACAATCTACCTAGAAACGGACGCCTCTAACACAGTTATAGCCAGGGTCCTTTCTTAGTATAATAACGACAGCGAGGCCTTTTATCTAGTAGCTTTTTTAGCAAATCTATAAACAGAGCCAAGCAGAACTACGCTATTTATAACAAGGAACTGCTAGCTATTATCTAAGCTTTCGAAGAATAGAAACGAGAGCTTATAGCAGGAAGAAGCATGGTCTAGGTCCTTAGCGACTATTAGTCGCTAACTTTTTTTATAAAAATGCAGAAGCTCTTATCCTACCAAGCCTAATAGGCTGCCTACTTATCTAGATTCGATTTCAAGATTACCTACAGACTAGGAGCCTAAAACAGAAAGGCTAACGTACTAACGAAAGGAGAAGGGAAGGTTAACCGAGTCAAGGAAGACCTAAACATGTTTCAGAAGAAACTTACTAAACGAATAGTAGACGCCAAAGTGTTGAAAGAGGTAGGAATCTATACTATAGAACTAGCCTTAGAGGAAAAGACGCTTTATAAAAAGGTAGAGCGACTTAACTATTAACAGAAACTCAGCAAAACTAGTTTAGGGAAACTAATAGTTCTAGAAGAGCTATTTACAGAGGTTATTTAGCTAGTCTATAGTTCTAAGGATGTCGGCTACGTAGGTATAAGAAAGCCGAAAGACGCTATTAGAACTGTCTACTAGTTTCCGCAAATCTATAAGCGAATCTACTAGTTCATTACTAATTGCTATATATGTCGAGCAGTAAAGGTACGCTACGGCCTTCCAGCCGGACTACTGAAGCCGTTACCAATACCCGAGAAACCGTAGTAGCATATTACAATAGATTTTGTAGCCGGCCTAACGGATTCTAATAGATGCAACGCTACGCTTAACGTAGTAGATTAGTTAAGTAAAGAGTGCTATTTTATCCCTTGTTAAGCAAAGGACAGAGGTACTACTATAGAAGAAACAGTGCAGATACTAATTCAGTACGTATAGAAGCATTACGGCCTGCCGGATACTATTACTATAGACCGGGGTCCTTAATTTACTGCTAATGTATAGAAGTCTATTAACTAAGTTCCCAGAATTCGTATAAAGCTTAGCACAGCCGCCTGCCCCTAGACAGACAGTTAATTATAATCCGAGCACGCAGATATAATTCAATACGGCTGTTTTAATAACTATATCTCGAACTAAAGAAGGAAAGCAATCTATGCAGCAGTAGGTAAGGGCTTTAGGGGTGGCATGCCAAGGCCCGGCTTGGTCTAGAAGGGCCGAGCTAAAATTCCAAGGGTCTACCCTATCACTTAGTCCCACCCCTTTCTGCCGCTGCAACACTAACCCCCTCCCTTACTAGCAGTCGCCCTCGACCACTTACTTATCTGTCCTCTTTTTTTTCGACGTTACCTTTTTGCTTTCTTCTATTTCGAAACTATCCCCTTTCTTTATCTTCTTTCTTCTTCTATTATCGCTATCTGACGTCTCTTACTTCAGCTTCTATCTGATTGGAAAAGCTATCTAATCTAAGCTAGCAGCCGTCTAAGCTGCAGCGAGGCTGGCCTATACGCTGCTGCAGAGGTCTATATAGATTTATCCGCTGCTCGCTATCTCTTCTTCTTTTTCTTCTCTACTAAGGCCCTAGGCGCTACCGCGGAGCTGCTTTAGTAGCGTCGGCTTCGTTCTTCGCTGCTATTTGATCCGAGCGCGCAGATAAGGTTCAATACGGCTGTTTTAATAACTATATCTCGAACTGAGGAGGGAAAGGAACCTATATAGTGGTAGTGGAGGGCTTTCGTAGTGGTTGTGCCAAGGCCCGGCTCGGTCCGTTCCGGAACCTTAATCCCGGAAGGGGGCCGAGCCGAAATCTAGGGTCTATCCTATCAATCTGTCCTACCTCTTTCCACCGCTGCAACACTACCCCCCTCCCTTACTAGCGGTCGCCCTCGACCGCTTAGTCACCCCATCTATCCGAAAATCTCCCCCTTTTTTTTTTTTTTTTGAGTTTCGTTATCTCCCTCTCGAAAACCCCCTTTAACGCTAATGTCATTTCTTCTGTCTTCTATCAAAAACGTCGTTTTCTTTATCGCTTCTTTAATTTCTTACGTCGTCGGCGTCTGAAGTCCTTTACTTGGCGTTTATGTAATCGACGCTGTCTGATCTGATCCGCGGGTTATCTGAGCTGCGGCGTAGCTGGTCTGTGCGTCGTCTCGGAGGTCTATATAGATCTTTCCGCAGCGCCGTTTTTCTTCTTCTTTTTCTCTTCTACCAAAGCCTTTACCTACTACGGGGTCGGCGGCGCTGGCACGCCACAGTGGGTGGTGGCCGCGTCGAACCGGTGGTGGGTAGCGGTAGAGTCGAAGACCTCCCCGAAAGCGACCGTTACGATCGTCTTTATCGGCTTCCGCGCCGGTGGAGCGGACGCGGCTTTCTTCTTTTTCTTTTGGAGGTCGTCAGTTTCGGAGCTATCCGGGTTTCAGTTTCTTCAGGTTCTGTACGTAGAACTCTCTTAGCAGCTCCGCCGAATTCCGCAGGTTCTCGATTGGATACTATTTATAGTCTTCCGGCTACCCTTTCTACGAGATCCTTGCTTTAATGGATTCCCTTGTCTGCTTTACGTGTATTACGTCTTCTACCTCCTATTCTTCCTTATCGTCTATCTCGATTGGCAGGGGTTCGGCGAATCCCTGTTCTGGCAGGCCGTTTTCAGTGTCTAAGCTTAACAGGTCCGAGTGGAAGACATTGTAGATCCGGAACGATTTCGGTAGCTGGAGCCGATAGGTCACCGGCGACCTCTTTTCCACTATCGTAAACGGGCCTACGTGGCATAGATTGAGCTTGGCGTTGCCTTTCAGCCTTAGGTTTCGCGTGTTGAGCTATACCTTTTGGCCTTCTTCGAATTCTAGTAGTGTCCTTTTTCTATTAGCTCGAGTTACTATCTTCTCCTGAGCCAATTCCATCGCTTCTTTCGCCACTTTCATCGCTTCTTCTATCTAAGATCAGAGCGCTTCCGCCGCCGCGGCGGCGACTCTCTTTGACGACGTAGTGGTAGTGGAAAGCTCCGGCGAGCCGGCGTCGCGTAGCGGCTGGAAGCTTATTCTTGGAAGACATCTACGCGTTATCTCGAACGGCGCTAGCGACGTTGCTTCCGACCTTGCTGAGTTCGCGCAGAATTCGGCTATCGGCAACACCTCGACCTACTTTTCTTAATAATGGCCGCAGAAGGTTCGTAGATATCGCTCTATCTCGCGATTAGCCACTTTAGACTGACTGTCAATTTAAGGGTAAGCGGCGGTGCTAAGCTTTCTACGAATCCCGAGAGCTTGGTTGACGGCTCTCTATACGTCGGCAGTGAACTAAGGACCCCTATCTGTAGTGATAGTGTCCGGCAGGCTATAGTGCTTCTATACGTATTGAATCAACATCCGCGCTGTCTCTTCTGCAGTGGTTCCTTCGTCTCTCGCTTGGTAGGGGATAAAGTAGCGCTCTTTGCTTAGCCTATCTACTACGTTCAGCGTAGCATTATATCTATTGGAGTCCGGCAGGCCGGTTACGAAGTCCATCGTAATGTGTTGCCACAGTCTCTTAGGGACCGGAAGTGGCTTTAGCAGACCGGCCGGAAGGCCGTAACGTGGCTTTACAGCTCGGCATACGTGGCAATTGGCAATGAATCGGTAGATCCTTTTGTAGATCCGCGGAAACCAGTAGATCCTCCTTACGGCTTCCATTGTCTTTTTCGAGCCGGCGTAACTAACGTCCTTAGAGCTATAGACCAGTTGGACGACCTTAGTAATTAGTTCTTCCAGAACTATCAGCTTCCCTGAACCGGTTTTGCCTTGTTTCTGTTGCCGGTTAAGCTGCTTTACCTTTTCGTAGAGAGTTTCTTCCTTAGGGGCCGGCTCCACTACGCAGACCCCTACCTCTTTCAGCACCTCTGCGTCTACTATCCGTTCGGTCAACACCTTCTAGAACATGTTCGGGTCTTCCTTCGCGCAGCTGGTTTTTCCTTCCCTTCGCGTTAGCGCGTTAGCCTTTCCGTTTTGAGCCCCTAGTAGATAGGTAATCTTAAAGTCGAACCCGGATAAGTAGGCAGCCTACCGTGCTTGACGTCGTAAAAGCTTCTGCGTCTTTATAAAGTAGGTCAGCGACTGGTAGTCCGTAAGGACCTGGACCGTGCTCTTTCCAGCTATAAGCTCTGGCTTCCACTCCTCGAAGGCCTGAATAATTGCCAGCAGCTCCTTGTTATAGATAGCGTAGTTTCGTTTAGCATCATTTATGGACTTGCTGAAGAAAGCCACTGGATAGAGGGTTTTGTCGTCGCTATATTAAGAAAGGACCCCTGCCGTTACTGTATCGGAAGTGTCCGTTTCTACGTAGATCGTCTTTTCCGGTCGGAAGTGCGCTAGGACCGGCGCCGAGGCCACTGCTTCTTTCAGCCGTACGAAAGCTTCTGTGCACTTCTTATTCTATAGGCCGGCTGCCTCTTTCTTTAGTGCCTCGTTCAGGGGTCTCGCTATCTTGCTAAAGTCCTTAATAAACTGTCGATAGTAGCTGCAGAAGCCGAGAAACGCCCTAATTTGCGTAGTATTTCCAGACTTCGGCTGCTTCCATTTAGCGACGGCGGCGACCTTTAAGGGGTCTATACGAATTCTATCTCTTCCGACAATAAGACCGAGGTATTTAACCTCGGTTTGGTAGAACTTGCTCTTCTTCGTATCCGCGTTTAATCCCACTTCGCAGAGTCTCTTTAGCACCCTCTCAACGTAGTCCGTGTGCTGATCTCTCGTTCCGTCTGTGTAGATAAGGATGTCGTCCAAATAGATAGACACGAACCGCTCCAGCATGTCTATAAAGGAGTGGTTTATAAAGCGTTGCCACACCGCCGGCGCGTTGGTGAGTCCGAACGGCATTACTAGCTACTTAAAATTGCCTATACGCGTAGCGAACGTGTAAGATCTTCCGTCTGTCCTTCCTCGGTTCTCAATCGATAGAACGCTTGGCGGATGTCCAGCTTGCTAAACCACTTAGCCTTTGCTACCCGCTGTATAGTCTTATCTATTAGCGGCAGTGGGTATACGTCTCTCTTGGTGACCTCGTTAAGGCCTCGATAGTCTACGCAGAGTCGCAGACCACCTCCGGGCTTCCTTACGAAAAGGATCGGTAATGCGTATTCGGCAGAACTCGGCGCAATAAACTTCTTCGCTAGGTTTTCGCGAATAAACACCTCTACCTAGTCCAGTTCCGCCGGCGACAGTCGTCTTAGGGGCTCGGTTCTTAGCAGCGTAGCCCCCTCTTTCAGTCGGATCTTGTTGTTATATTCCGGTCGATAGAGCGGCAGGAGGTTGGAGTCGGCTTTTGAGAAGACGTTAGCGTAACTATAGAGCTCGTTCGGCAGCACTTCCAGGGGATCCACTTCTTCTTCCGTTATTATCTTCCGGTAGTCTTCGATGTCTTTTATTAAGACAGCGTAAATCTCATTGTCCGGCGACCTTGCGAGGGTCGTTATAGCTTCTGAACTCGTTATTCCGACAGTAACCAGGGGTTCGGAACGATCGGACGGGGTTACATTGGCAGCCGCGACTTTCGATTCGGCTACGATGGCGTCGGTCGGTTCGGCGGCGGCGGTGCCGTTGCTTAGTGTTTTGAATCTGATCGTTCCTTTATCTACGTCGATAATAGCTTTCGGGTTCTTTATCCATTTCTGCCCTATAATAATGTCAAACCTTCCGATATCTATAATTCGGAACGTCGCTTCTATAGTGCGACCAGCTAAGGTGGTCTTTAGCGGTACGTAGTGCGTAACGCTTTCCGTGTCTTGTCCGTTATATGCCGAAATCTTCGTCGGCGACGCTAGTTCTACCGGATAGCTGTATCTATTTATTAGCTTCTGAACTAGCCGATGGTGGATGGCTGCTCTAATAAGGGCTCCAGTATCGATAAAAGCTCTCAGCTGAAGTGGTTTGCTCGATCCGTCAAGGGGGTGGACAGTGATTGGAAGGATAATAGCTGTTTCCGTGTTCACTTCCACCGCAGCCGATAGCGGATCGCTGCAGCTATTGATACTCTCTTTCGTCGACATAGTTCGCGTTGATGCCCTGTCGTCTATGCTGGATAGGGGGCCTATCCGTCCAGCTGGTCTTTTCCTATAATTCTTAACTGCACTCTACTGTCTACGCTGTTAGTGTCGTTCAGAGCTGGCTCCATAGCTTGTATAGTCTTTCTCGGTAGCGGCGGCGGCTTCGTTGCTCGATACTCCTGCTTCTGCTGTGCCGTTGCTTGGCATCTCGTAGCGATATAGCCGGGCTTTCCGCACGCGTAGCAGGTAGGGACGAACGACGAACGCTGCGAATTAAATAGCTGCTAGGGGCGTTGTCGGTATAGGACGGGGGCTCTGGTTCCATTCGGCGACGGCTTCTAAGCCGGTTTACGTGTCGTCGATTTTCCGTATGCGTTCAGGTTTCTCGCAGTGACTCTCGCTCGGTGCACAAAACTCTTAAGGTCTTCGTCTTCTACCGACGCTATAGCGGCGGCCAGTTCAGGGTTCAGCTTCTGCCTTAGTAGGTAGAGCTGCTTACCTTCTGCTACTCGGGCCCTGATCGTATATTTTCTGAATAGTCCGTAGAATTCTTTAAACGTCTGCTGGTTCTGATTGATCTTGTCCAGCTGCTTACGGGCTGTCTTCTTTCGGAATGGGTCTCCGAAGCGCTGGTCCAGTGCTTTGATTGCTTCCTTAGCGGTCGCTCCTTCCAGGTCCGCTACTAGCGAAAAAGCTTTACCTTCCAATCGCGATTCTAGGTACGCCAATCTATCTCCGGCACTGTTTCCGGCGTGGTCGCGGTCTATCTTATTCTTTATCTTCTTCTTAAACGCTTCCTAGTCTTTAGGGTCTCCGCCTCTAAACGCTAGCGGGTCCAGCAATAATGTTATTAGGGTGCTACCTTAACTATAGGCCGCTAGTGAGGCGGTCTCCGCATAGGTTTCTCGCCGCAGTGGCGGCGACGACTTCGCTGCTTCCATATCAGCTAGTTGATCCTTCAGCGCCTTTAGTTGCGTCAGTCGATTCGCCGCCTAGTTTTCTAACACATCGATAATAGTCTCTGCCGATTCCTTTTCGGCCCTTACCGCTTTAGTTTCTTCTCTTAGTTGCCTGTTCTCTTCCAGCGTTCTGTAGAGCAGCGTCTTAATAAGGTCTATACTATCGTAGACCTTTCCTACCCTATTCTCGTTTATATAGTCTTCGAGTTCCTCGATCGTACAGTCGTGGATCTTCTTGTATTCGCTTATTCGTTCCTTGATCTCTGCAGTCTCTTCCGCCGTAAAACCGCTAATAATAATCTTATTATCAATGACACTAGAGCGCCTGCTCGCTCTGTTAGCCTTTCCTTTTCTGCTTCTGCTGCGGCCTGTAACGCCGCTCTCTACCGCTAAGAAGCCTTCCATCTTCTTACGGTCCCTTTAGGGGTTGTTGTTTTGGTTTGTGTGTAAGTGCGCGTGCGTTATTCGGGTTTCCGGATGGTTCGACGGGCCCTTTCGCGCAGCGCAGGGTGGGTGTAGAGAGTGAGTTCGAGATATAATAATCCGAGCGCGCAGATAAGGTTCAATATAGCTGTTTTGATAACTATATCTCGAACTAAGGAGGGAAAGGAACCTATGTAGTAGTAGTGGAGGGCTTTTGTAGTGGTTGTGCCAAGGCCCGGCTCGGTCCATTCCGGAACCTAAATCCCGGAAGGGGGCCGAGCCGAAATCCAGGGTCCACCCTATCAATCTGTCCTACCTCTTTCCACCGCCGCAACACTATTATCCTTCTGGCCGAGCCGGCAGATAGTAGTAACAGAGAGCAAAGACAGTTACAAAGCGCGCCGACGCGGTGGCGCCGTCTTCAGCTTTATAGCTATTATCCGACCGGTTTTGCCGGTCGGCAGTAGTGGTAGTAGAGCCGAAGACTCTAACTAAGCGATCTCTATAATCATTTCTGTCGGCTTTCGCACCGATAGAGCGGACGCGGCTCTTCTTCTTCTTCCAGAACTATTAACTTCGGAGCTACTTAGGCTTCGGCTTCCTTGGGTTCTAGATATAAAACTCCTTTAGCAGCTCTACCGAATTCCGGAGATTCTCGACTGGATACTATTTATAGTCTTCCGGCTATCCCTTCTATAAGATCCTTGCTTCAATAGACCCCCTTGTCTTTCTTATATCTCTTATATCTTCTACCTCCTACTCTTCTTCTTTACTGTCTATCTCGATTAGTGGGGGTTTAGTGAACCCCTGTTCCGGAAGGCCGTCTTCTAGGTCTAGGCTTAACAGATCCGAATAAAAGACGTCGTAGATCCGGAACGATTTTAGTAGCTGGAGCCGATAAGTTACTGGCAACCTCTTTTCTACTATCTTAAACGGACCTACGTAGCGGGGGTTAAGCTTAGCGTTGCCTTTCAGCCTTAGGTTCTGTATGTTTAGCTTTACCTTTTAACCTTCTTTGAATTCTATCGGTGAACGCTTCCTATTAGCTCGAGTTACTATCTTCTTCTAAGCCGATTCTATCGCCTCCTTTGATCTGACTGCGGTAGACTCTAGGTCAATACCCGTCTTTAATAACTATATCCAAGGCTAGAGAGGGAAGAATCTACGTATAAGCGGAGGTAGAGGTATTTGAGTGTGCAGCTGCCAAGCCTGGCCCTGCCAAGCCTGCCACCCTCCATATCCGCATTACTACCGCCCTCCCCAACCAGTGATTGCCCTCAATCGCAATCAATCCATCAATCGCAATCAGCTAATCAGGTTGCACTAAAACAGGTCGCTTTTAAGGTCGCTTTTGAGCTTCAATTTCCGTACGTTTTAAGTCTCAATCTTGTGCCTTTTTGAGCCTCAATCTCGTGCCTTTTTAAACCTCAATCTCGTGCCTTTTTAAGTCTCAATCTCGTGCCTTTTTGAGCCTCAATCTCGTGCCTTTTTGAGTCTCAATCTCGTGCCTTTGGACGTCGCTTCGGTGCCTTGTTTGGTGCCTTGTTTAGTGCCTTGCCAAGGCTGCAGAATTCTCAAAGGTCGCGGCTGCAGAGGTCGTCGGGGCCGCGGAGGTCGCGGAGGTCGTCGAGGCCGGGGAGGTCGCAGAGGTTGCAGCCTATAGATGTCGCTTCTCGACAGTCGCTTCTCGACAGTCGCTTCTCGACAGTCGCTTCTCGACAGTCGCTTCTCGACAGTCGCTTCTCGACAGTCGCTTCTCGACAGTCGCTTCTCGACAGTCGCTTCTCGACAGTCGCTTCTCGACAGTCGCTTCTCGACAGTCGCTTCTCGACAGTCGCTTCTCGACAGTCGCTTCTCGACAGTCGCTTCTCGACAGTCGCTTCTCGACGGTCGCAGAGGTCTCGGAGGTCGTCGGGGTCGCAGAGGCCTGCAGAGGTCGCAGCTGCAGAGGTCGCTTCTTAGACAGTCGCTTCTCGACAGTCGCTTCTCGACAGTCGCTTCTCGACAGTCGCTTCTCGACAGTCGCTTCTCGACAGTCGCTTCTCGACAGTCGCTTCTCGACAGTCGCTTCTCGAGCCGTCACTTTTCGAGCCGTCGCTTCTCAAGCCGTTACCTGTCGCTTCTCGTCCTTAGACGGTCGCTTCTCAGACGGTCGCTTCTCGACGGTCGCTTCTTGACGGTCGCTTCTCGACGGTCGCTTTTCGAGCCGTCGCTTCTCGACGGTCGCAGAGGTCTCGGAGGTCGTTAGGGGCGCGGAGGTCGTTGGGGGCGCAGAGGCTTCCAGAGGTCGCAGAGGTCGTCGCCTACGTATGTCGCTTTTCGACGGTCGCTTCTCAGACAGTCGCAGAGGTCGCGGAGGTCGCGGAGGTCGCGGAGGTCGCGGAGGTCGCGGAAGGTCGTAGAGGCTTGTAGAGGTCGCTTTGCAAACACGCGCTGCTTCTGAACTGTCGCTTCTTAAGCTGTCGCTTCGCTTCTCGACAGTCGGTCGCTTCTCGATTGTCGCTCGCTTCTCGAGCCGTCGCTCGCTTCTTAAGCCGTCGCTCGCTTCTCAAGCCGTCGCTCGCTTCTTAGACGGTCGCTCGCTTCTTAGACGGTCGCTCGCTTCTCAGACGCTCGCCTCGCTTCTCGACCGTCGCTTCTTAAGCTGTCGCTTTGCCTGTGCTTTGTCTGTATTGTCTACAGCAGCTGTGCCTATGTTGTCTGCAGCAGCTGTGTATGTTGCCTACAGCAGCCCTGTATTGTCTGCATTGTCTGCAGCAGCTCCGTGTCGTCTGCAGCTGCTGTGCCTGTATTGTCTGCAACTGCCTTGTACCTGTGCCTCGGTGCTCTGCCTAGGTGCTCGTGCCTAGGTGCTTGTGCCTAGGTGCTCGTGCCTAGAGCTGGCTGTGCCTGGAGCTAGCTATGCCTAGCTGTAGCAGCTTTGTCTTGTCTGTAGCAGCTGTATGTTGTCTCTGTATTGTCTGCAGCTGCCTGCCTTGTCCTCTGCCTTATGCTCTGCAGCTAGGGGCTCTGCTTGGATTTCTCTGCCTAAACCTAAACAGTATGTGTTGTCTGCAGCTGTATGTTGTCTGCAGCAGCTGCCTTGTATTGCCTGCACTGTCTGTACCTGTATTGCCTACAGCCGTGCCTCTGTTGTCTGCAACAGCTGTGCCTGTCTGCAGCAGCTGTGCCTCTTTTAAACACCTGCTTCTGACTGTGCTTCTCGCCTAAACGTAGGCCTGAACTTGTGCCTAAACGTAGGCCTAAACTGTTAATTCCTGGCTGTAGTAAACGTGTCGCTTTGCCGAACTGAACATGCCTTTCTCGATTGCTGAACTGTACGTGTTGCTGCCGACTAGGTCGCAGAGGTTGCAGAGGTTGCTTGTCGCAGAGGTTGCCTTGCTTTGCCTCGATTGCTGAACTTCTCGATAGGCCTTGTCCAAATAGAATGGTCTGTTAAAGACCTGGAAAAACGAATTTCGTCGCCCTAGGTCCTGCTAGGTGCGCTCTTGTCGTCGTCGCTCTCTCGCTCTCTCGCTCTCGTTGCTCTCGTCGCTCTCTCGTCGCTCTCTCGCTCTTCTCGTCCTATCTCAAAACTTCAAAACTCGTACGATCTGCTTGTAGGGCACTTCTCTTCCTGATTTCCCTCTTATAGGGGCACTCTCTCTCTTCTCGATAGGGGCACTTCTCTTCACTAAAACTCTTCCTCTTAGTCGGGGGAGGGGGGGTAGAGCAGTATGCACATGCACAATTAAGTAACCGGATGTAATTCGACGGCCTCCTTTGTATATATACAGTACACACTCTAGGTTGGTTGCACGTACGTTAATCGAGTACCCAGATGTAATTCAACGGGCTCTTTCGCTTAGTGCGGGTGTTGTTAAAGTAAGCCTTGGATATAATAATCTGACTGCGGTAGACTCTAGGTCAATACCCGTCTTTAATAACTATATCTAAGGCTAGAGAGGGAAGAATCTACGTACAAGCGGAGGTAGAGGTATTTGAGTGTGCAGCTGCCAAGCCTGGCCCTGCCAAGCCTGCCACCCTCCATATCCGTATCATCCTTCGCTACTTTAACTACTTCTTCTATCTAAGATCTAAGCGCTTCTGCTGCAGCGGCGGCAACTCTCTTCGACGAAGTGGCAGTAGAGGTTTCCGAAGAGCTGGGTTCGTACAGCAGTTGGAAGCTTATTCTCAGAAGATAACTATAACTTATCTTAAACAGCGCTAGTAAGGTGGCCTCTAAGTGTGCTGACTTAGTGCAGGATTCGGCTATTGGCAACATCTTAACCTCCTCTGCTTAATAATAACTGCAGAAAATTCGTAGATATCTTTCTATTTTACGATTGGCTACTTTAGACTAACTGTTAGTGTAAGGGTAAGCGGCTATATAGGTTTGTTTGGCGGTTGGAAGCTTATTCTCGGAAGATAACTGTAGGTTATTTCGAACAGCGCCAGCGAGGTAGCTTCTAATCGTGCTAAATTGGCGCAGAATTCGGCTATCGGTAGCACCTTTACCCACTCTCCTTAATAGTAACTATAGAAGATTCGTAGATGTTTTTCTATCTCGCGCTTAGCTACTTTGGACTAACTGTCGGTTTAAGGGTAAGCGGCTATGCTAAGCTTTCTACGAACTCCGAGAGCTTGGTTAATAGCCTTCTATACATTAGCTGTAAATTGGGGACCCCTATCCGTAGTGATAGTGTCCGGCAGGCTATAGTGCTTCTATACGTAATGGATTAGCATTCTCGCCGTCTCTTCTGTAGTAGTTCCTTTATCCTTAGCTTGGCAGGGGATAAAGTAGCGTTCTTTGCTTAGTCGATCCACTACATTAAGCGTAGCGTTATATCTACCGGAATCCGGCAGGCCGGTTGTAAAATCCATCGTAATATGCTGCTACAGTTTCTTAGGGATTGGAAGTGGCTTCAACAGACTGGCCGGAAGGCCGTAACGTAGCTTCGCAGCTCGGCAGATGTAGCAATTAGCGATAAACTAGTGTATGCGCCTGAAGATCCGCGGAAACCAGTAGATCGTCCTTACGGCTTCTATCGTCTTCTTTAAGCTAGCGTAACCAACATCCTTAGAACTGTAGACTAGCTGGATAACCTCTGTAATTAGTTCTTCTAGGACTATTAGCTTCCCTAAGCCGGTTTTGCCGAGCTTCTGCTGCTAATTAAGCCGTTCCACTTTCTTGTAGAGCGTCTCTTCCTTAGTCGGCGGTTCCATCGCGCTGATCCCTGCTTCTTTTAACACCTCGGCATCTACTATCCGTTCAGTCAACACCTTCTGGAACATGTTTGGATCTTCTTTCGCGCGGCTAGTCTTCCCTTCTCTCCTCGTTAGTGCGTTAGCCTTTCTATTTCAAGCTCCGGGTTAATAGGTAATCTTGAAATCGAATCCGGACAAGTAGGCAGTCTACCGAGCTTGGCAGCGTAATAGCTTCTGCGTCTTTATAAAGTAGGTAAGTAACTGGTGGTCTGTAAGGACCTCGACTGTGCTCTTTCTAGCTATAAGCTCCGGTTTCCACTCCTCGAAAGTCTAAATAATAGCTAATAGCTCTTTATCGTAAATAGCGTAGTTCTGCTTAGCCTTATTTATAGATTTGCTAAAGAAAACCACTAGATAGAGGGTCTCGTTAGCGTCGTAGTACTAAGAAAGGACCCCTACTGTTACTGTATCGGATGCGTCTGTCTCTAAGTAGACCGTCTTTTCTGGTCGGAAGTGTGCTGGAACTGGCGCCGAGGCTACTGCTTCTTTTAGCTAGTCAAAGGCCTCCGTGCACTTCTCGTTCTATAGGCTAGCGGCCTCCTTCTTTAATGCTTTGTTCAGGGGTTTCGCTATCTTGCTAAAGTCATTAATAAACCGTTGGTAGTAGCTGCAGAATCCGAGAAATGCTCTGATTTAGGTAGTGTTTCTGGATTTCGGCTGCTTCTACTCTGCGACAGCAGCGACCTTTAAAGGATCTATCCGGATTCCTTCCCTTCCAACGATAAGACCGAGATATTTAACTTCGGTCTAATAGAACTCGCTCTTCTTTGTGTCCGCGTTTAATCCGACCTCGCAGAGTCTCTTTAGCACTTTCTCGATGTAGTCTATATGCTGTTCTCTCGTTCTATTAGTGTAGATAAGAATATCGTCCAAGTAGATAGACACGAACCGTTCTAGCATGTCTATAAAGGAGTAGTTTATAAAGCGTTGCTACACTGCCAGTGCGTTAGTAAGTCCGAAAAGCATTACCAACTACTTGAAATTGCCTATGCGCGTAGCGAATGTCGTAAGATCTTCTATTTGCCCTTCCTTATTCCTTAGTCGGTAGAACGCTTAGCAGATATCTAGCTTACTAAACTACTTAGCTTTAGCTACTCGTTGTATAGTCTTATCTATTAACGGCAGCAGGTATACATCTCTCTTAGTGACCTTATTAAGGCCTCGGTAATCTACGTACAGTCGGAGACTACCTTTGGGTTTCCGTACGAAAAGGATCGGTAACGCATACTTAGTAGAGCTTGGCGTAATGAACTTCTTCGCCAGGTTTTCTCGTACAAACACTTCTACCTGGTCTAGCTCGGCCAGAGATAGCCTTCTTAGGGGTTCGGTTCTTGGCAGCGTAGCTCCTTCTTTTAGTCGGATCTTGTTGTCGTATTCCAGTTGGTAGAGCAGTAGGAGGTTAGAGTTAGCTTTTAAGAACACATTAGTATAGCTATAGAGCTCCTTTGGCAACACCTCTAACAGGTCCGCTTCTTCTTTAGCTATTATCTTTCGGTAATCCTTAATGTCTTTTATCGAGATAGCGTAGATCTTACTGTCTAGCGACCTCGCGAGGGTCATTAAAGCTTCCGAGCTTAGCATTCCAATTATGTCCAGAGGGTCGGGCCGATTGATCGTAGTCGCTTCGGTGGTCGTAGCGTTCGGCTTCGCGGCGACGACGGTAATCGATTCGGCGGCGGCGACTCCGCTCTGCTGGGTTTTGAATCCGAGTGTACCTTTACCTACGTTAATAACGGCTTTCTGGTTCTTTATCTATTTCTGTCCTATAATAAGGTCAAACCTTCCAATATCTATAATTTGGAACGTTGCTTCCGTAGTGCGACCAGCTAGGGTAGTCCTTAGTGGCACATAATGCGTAACACTCTTAGTGTCTTGTCCGTTGTAAGCCAAAATTCGCGTCGGCGACGCTAGTTCCACTAGGTAACTGTATCCGTTTATTAGCTTCTAAATCAATCGATAGTGGATCGCGGCGCCGATAAGAGCTCCTGTGTCGATAAAGGCCTTTAATTGGAGTGGTCGGTGCAAGCCTTCGAGGGGGTAGACTGTAATCGGAAGGATAATAGCGGTTTCTATATTCACTTCTACAGCTGCCGAGAGCGGATCGTTACAACTGTTGATACTCCCTTCTTCCAGCGATGTAGTTTATAGCAGTGCCCTATTGTCTATGCTGGATAGGGGGCCTATCCGTCCAGCTGGTCTTTTCCTAAGATTCGCAGTAGCACTCCGCTATCTACGCTGTCGGTGTTGTTCAGAGCCGGCTTAATAGCTTGGATAGTCTTTCTTAGCGGCTGCGGCCTTGTAGCACGATACTCTTGCTTCTGTTAAGCTGTCGCTTGGCATCTCGTAGCGATGTAGCTAGGCTTTCTGCACGCGTAGCAGGTAGGGACGAACGACGAGCGCGGCGAATAAGATAGCTGCTAGGGGGCTCTTCGGAAAGGCGCAGGGAGTCGTGTTGTCGGCGCCGACTAATGTAACGCGGTACACTTAAGCCAAAAGGGACTGGTCAAGTAACTCGGAAGTAACTTGACCAATGTGTACCAGATATATAAACCTTAGCAAGGCATAGTAATAACACGGGCCAACCTACCCTGTATCACTACCCCCTGCACTACAGGCTTACGACCTCGTAAGCTGCGCTTACTTACAGGCTACGTATGCTATTGCACAGCCCCCCTATGCAGCATACGCAATCAACCCCCCCCCTAGCAGGTCTGCACACAGCCAGCTGGACCTTTACCGGGTTTGCCTCATTCTGTACGGAGTAGTGGACAAACGGACATACGTTAACGCTGCTTCCACTCTCCCGTTAAAAGATGCGCCCCCTAGGAATTGAACCCGGGCCTTTTATTGTACACTTTTAGCAGTCACTTCCGAGTTAAGTAATGTGACGCGGTACACTTAAGCCAAAAGGGACTGGTCAAGTAACTCGGAAGTGACTTGACCAATGTGTACCAGATATATAAACCTTGGCAAGGTATAGTAATAACACGGGCCAACCCACCCTGTATCACCGACTGCTTCTGAATCGGTTCGCGCAATGCCGATTTCGCGTAGGCGCTTAGGTTTCTGGCAGTAACCCTCGCTTAGTGCACGAAGTTCTTAAGGTCTTTATCTTCTACTGAAGCTATAGCTGCGGCCAGTTTAGGGTTCAGCTTCTGTGTTAGTAAGTGTAGCTGCTCGTCTTCTAACACTCTAGCTCTAATAGCATATTTTCTAAACAGTCCGTAGAACTCCTTAAACGTTAGCCGGTTCTAGTTGATTTTATCCAGTTGCTCGCAGGTCGTCTTCTTCTGGAAGGGGTCTCCGAAGCGTTAGTCCAGTGCTTTGATTGCTTCTTTAGCAGTTACCCCTTCTAGGTCCGCTACTAGCAAAAAAGCTTTACCTTCTAATCGCGATTCTAGGTAGGCCAGTCTGTCTTCTTTACTGTTTCCGGCATAGTCGCGGTCTATCTTGTTCTTTATCTTTTTCTTAAAGGCCTCCCAGTCTTTAGGGTCTCTGCCTCTAAACGCTAGTAGGTTAGGTAGTAACGTTATTAAGGTGCTACCTTGGCTGTAGGCCGCTAGTAAGGCGGTTTCCGCTCGTTCTTCTCGATGTAGTGGCGGCGCCGACAACGTCGCTGCTTCTATGTTAGCTAACTAAGCCTTTATTACCTTTAGTTGTACTAGTCGATTCGCCGCTTGGTTTTCTAGCACGTCGATAATGGTTTCTGCCGACTCCTTCTCGGCTATTACTGCTTCTATTTCTTCTCTTCGTTGCCTGTTCTCTTCTATGTTCTTATAAAACTTCTTTTTGATAAAGGTAATAATGTCGAACACCTTCTTAGCTCGATGTTCTGTTAGGTATTCTCCTATTTCGTCCGGCGTGCGTACGTACAGCTCGGCATAGCCCCCTATGCCCTTCTTCGCTTCGTCTATCTCTTCTTCCGTAAGGCCTTTAGTAGCCGTTCTATTGTTAAGGATGCTAGTGCGTCTATCTCTCGGTCTGTTAGTCTTTCTCTTTCCGCTGCAGCCTATAACGCCGCCCTCTACTGTTAAGAAGCTCTCTATAGCTGTCTTACGGTGCTAGTGTTTAGGTTGGTATGTGTTGTGCACGTGCGTTATTCGGGTAGCCGGATGGTTTAACGAACCCTTTTGCACAGCGCAGAGTTGGTATAGTAAGTGAGTTCGAGATATAATAATCTGAGCACGCAGATGTAATTTAATACAGCTGTTTTAATAACTATATCTCGAACTGAAGAAGGAAAGGAATCTATGCAGCGGTGGGTAAGGGCTTTAGGGGTGGCGTGCCAAGGCCCGGCTCGGTCCAGAAGGGCCGAACCGAAATTTCAAGGGTCCACCCTATTACTCAGTCCCAACCCTTTCTGCCGCCGCAACAAATTAGAGATAGCTAACTGCGAAATAGAAAAATATCTACGAATCTTTTGCAGCTACTATTAGGAAAGCTGGACTAAGACGCTGCCGATAGCTAAATTCTGCGCAAACTCGGCTCTATCTAAAGCTGCCTTACTAGCGCTATTTAAGATAACTTATAGCTACCCTCTAAGGATAAGTTTCTAACCGCTAGGTAGATTAGACCCTCTAGAACCCTCTACTGCAGCTACTACCTTATTAAAAAGGGTCGCTGCAGCTACAGCAGAAGCACTTAGAGCACAGATAAAAGAAGCGGTCTAAGTAGCAAAAGAGGCGATAGAATCGGCTTAAATAAAGATAACAACTTAAGCTAACAGGAAGCGGTTACTAATAGAATTCAAGGAAGGTTAAAAGGTATAGCTTAATAAACGAAACCTTAGGCTAAAAGGCAACACCAAACTTAACCCTAGGCACGTAGGTCTGTTTACTATAGTGGAAAAGAAGTTACTAGTAACTTATTAGCTCTAGCTACTAAGATCGTTCTAGATCTACGACGTCTTCTATTTGGACCTACTAAGTCTGGACCCTAAGTATAGCTTACTAGAGCAAGGGTTTACTAAACCCCTACTAATTAAGATAGACAGTAAAGAAGAAGAGTAGGAGGTAGAAGACGTAATAGACGTAAAAAAGGTAAAGGAGTCTATTAAAGCGAGGATCTTATAGAAGGGGTAGCCGGAAGACTATAGATAGTGCCCTATTAAAAATCTCCCGAATTTGGTAGAACTGCTAGAAGAGTTCTATATCCGGAACCCGAGAAAACCGAAACCCGGATAGCTCTAGAAACAATAAAGAAGAAATCTATAACCGCACCTGCACGCTTCGTAACCGTTGTCGACAACGTTTAGCCAAGCTATTAGACTTTACGTAACGAGGTCAGCGACGCCCCTTTTGCACAGCGTCGCTTCAGCTCTAGTAAGAAGAAATTAGAAGGTTGTGTCTACACCTATATAGAGCTAGGCACAGATTAGATAGACACTAAGTAGAGCGCTTTAGATAACAACGTTAGCTAGACAACGACTGTTAAGGAAGAGTCTAAGGTGTGTATAAGTTGCTGTAAGAACTAAGGTTAGGAGGAGGAGCTAAAGAACTAAAGTTTAAAGTATAGTTGTATGTTAAGAGTTAAAAGGTTGTTCTGGGTTAAATGTACAAGACAAGCTATAAAGAAGGAAAACAGAAAGATAAGGGGGCAGCAGCTGCTTCTTATATCCCTCTGCCCTAGCTAGTTGTTTGCCCCTTTGCTACTAGATTTCCTAAGAAGTTTCTTAACAAACTTCTCTCCTTTGTTCTACTAACCGAGTTACTTCTAAAACCTTCTCTTCCTAAAGGTTCTAGAACTAAAACAGAACCTTCTAAAGAGCGGATCGAGTTGCTTCTAGCGCGCCTAGAAGCTTCTTAGTTAGACTAGCAAGTGTTAAGTTATAGGTTGTTAAGGATAGTAGAGCTAGATAGAACCTTAGGACTGTTAGGGGTTTTATACTGTCTGCTAGCTGTAGTTCTAGTGCCTTTCCTAACCTGATTTTTCGTCCTTATAGAACTAATTGTAGTGCTTCTAACGCGGCAAGAATTGTCTTAGTTGGACCTCTAGTTGTTAAGATATAGCCTGTAAACTATAGTAGTACTTAGTAGGACTTTAGTACTGTTGTCCTTGCTCTTCCAGCTATTGACCGTAACAACGACGTAGCAGTAAGAAGAAAGCAAACGAGAAAAAGGATAATGTTTTTAAGATAGAAGAAAAGAAGAAGTAACGTCGATTTTAAGAAGAATTTTCGTAGAAAGAACTGCAAAACAAAAAAAAAGAAGAAGAAAGAGACATAGAAATAGAAGAAAGACGGACGGAAGAACGAGAAGGTCTAATTAGTTAGAATAAGATAGAATAGACAGAAGGAAAGATAAGTAAGCGATTAAGGGCGACTGCTAATAAGGGAGGGAGGTAGTGTTGCAGTAGCGGAAAGTAGTAGGATTAAGTAATAGGGTAGACCCTTAGAATTTCGGCTCGGCCCTTCCGGACCCAGCCGGGTCTTGGCGCACTACCCCTACGAAAGCTTACATCCGCGTGCACGTAGATTCCTTTCCCTCTTTAGTTCGAGATATAGTTATCAAAACAGCTGTATTGAATCATATCTACGTGCTCGGATTATAACACAAATTATTCTTAATCGAATCCAGGCATTAGATTTAAGCATTATACTTTTAATAGCTTCTAAAATGGATGATTTGTTGTGCTAGTTAGTTGTGCCAAGAAGTTTCTGCTTTTTGAATAATACTGCTAAGTTAATAGTTATAAACGTTAATAATCCGTCTTAGTAGATACAGTATTGATGCATATAATAAATTCAAATCCGAGCAAGCACCCAAGGGCAGCAAATATGTTTCGACACCGAGTCGATCTTCAGCTATCACACAGTGACTCCGCGATTCCACGCCACGCGCGCTCAAGATTTGATTGGAATGCTCGCAATCGATATTGTCGTGCCTGTGGAGGCCGCACGATCTCAAGTCAGGGAGGCGTGGAGGTGGTGTGCCCACCGCTGATGCTGGTGTTAAGTGAAAGAATTGGCTAGTCCTAGTAGATCCTTCAACTCACTGTCTATGGGTGTGTAAAGAAGAAAAACAACCTCTTTATGCTAAGCCATATCAGGTTAGCTGAAGAATCCACTACTACAGTGTAAGCGACCGTCAGTCTTTTGGGCACAGCAACCCGATCGTCGGGCACAACGTACAACGAGCACGTCATCCATGAATGGGTGAACGCTATCGCGCGTGTACAGCCAGGGCTGATCCGCTGGGACCCGCAAACGAATATGTCAATCAAGCAACGTGTATCACCAATTGTCGTGTTCCATCGGAATTTGCTTCGCGTACGGCTGGCACGTGTCTTGGCCTAGAAATCCTTCCTGGGGAACAGCATCTGCAAGGACAAAGCTGACATGTGGAGAAAGGTGCGGCACCAAGGCGCCCGCCACGATCGGTCGCCAAGACCGCAGCCTCAGCCTCTCCACTGCTCTCGAACCGGATCGAAATATTGTCGTGAGCTGCTTGCTTCATTCTGGGCTATGGATCGTGTCAGCGATCACCAGGCACATATGATTGGTATGATCACTTACCGTCATTGACTGGTCCAGTGCCGTTGGACCGCACATCCAAGTCCGGGGTCGGACTATCGTTGTGGGCTTTCTGTCGGCCATCTCGATAGCGAAACACATGCCAAAGCATCCACCGAATTATCCAGTTAGGAATCTCAGGCCGCGTGGGATCCCAGCCAAGGTCGTACAGTGGTCTCGTCAAGGCATGGGCATTCTCGTAGATCCGGTAGGCCTCTTCATCCATCGTTCGCTCGTCGATCTGCGATGTGCTGTACGACAAGTTTCCAGAGGCTGGTGCTGAATCAATAACTGGCTGACATCGAGCATTAAGAGTCGTTATAATCCTTCTCCTTCCCTCAACTGCCTCCAGCTGGATCGATTCAGGTCAGCAGGGGGCGAACACACTCGATGCTTTGGAAGTTCCCACGCACTTTCATGAGGTTATACATGCGTCGATGCACCATATTCCCCATGTCAAGACCCAAGTGCTTCAGAAGGCGAGCCTTGGAATCGCTGCGGGGCAATGGTGTAACGACTGGAGCCATCATCCACCGGCTGTCGGGCCAAAAGCAAGTCCAAAAGTCTCTAGATTCTCGGAATTCCTGTCATTGGTCGCCCGATCGAGTTCTTGTATGCCGCTTTCGAAAGATTTCGGAACGGAAGGCAAGATTCTGACTGAAGATCGATTTTCAGTTCGCGGGCCGGACAGCAGCACCATGATTGGAGTTGCCAGTCACACTGGAGACTTGTCACCAGTAGAAGGCCTGGCAGGTGAGAGCTGCTATGTTTTCAGGTACCGACCAGCAGTGGCGTTTAGCGCGAGTGGATCGCCAGTCACCGCGATTGTACCAAGGCAATGATTGTCTCAACATCTGCTGTGCGACGCTGGAGGCATCGCGGCTCATTCGTCACCGCTCTCGCCCATCTCGCTTGGTAGAAGCCATCTCTTCACACACGGCCATCCGCGCCAGCCATCTTGTTGGATCGCTGAAGGAGCTGTGGTCAAGCACGCCAAAGTAAAGCACACAGTTTATTTGGGGCGAAAGACTTCTATGCTATGGCACTAACGTATATGACAAATAGGCTGGTCACAACAATAGCATAGCCAGACTTTCTAAGCATAACCAACTTGTGAATCGATACACAATATCTTAACAACTAAATATACGATCGTCTAATTAAGAAGGTAGAATTGTTCTCGTTCTATCTACCTACTAGCAAGGTGTTATAGAATAACCACTAGGGAGGTCTTACAGGAGCACGGAGGTGCCCTTACAGCACGACTGCAGATATAAGGATAGCCTGTTGCTAAGGACGGCTTACACTGCCCTTGCAAACACACAAAAGGGACGCAGGCAAGAATAGGAGAAGGACACTTATTAGTTTAAATACAATACTAGTTATATTTATAGTCTTCTAGCTACTCCTTCTAGAAGATCTGCGCTTTAATAGACCTCCTTATTTTTCTTATATCTATTACATCTTCTACCTCCTGCTCTTCTTCTTTACCGTCTATCTCGATTAGTAGGGGTTCGGCGAACCCTTGCCCTAGAAGGCTATCTTTGAGGTCCAGGCTTAACAGATCCGAATCGAAGATATTGTAGATTCAGAACGATCTTAGTAGCTAGAGCTGATAGGTTACCAGTAACCTCTTTTCCACTATCGTAAACGGACCTACATAACAGGAGTTAAGCTTAGCGTTGCCTTTTAGCCTTAGGTTCCGTGTATTAAGCTACACCTTTTAGCCTTCTTCAAATTCTATTAGTAACTGCTTTCTATTAGCTTAAGTTACTATCTTCGCTTAAGCTGACTCTATTGCCTCTTTCGCTATTCGGACCGCCACTTCTATCTAAGCTTTAAGCACTTCTACGCGGCGGCGGCGACTCTCTTTAACGAGGTAGTAGCAGAACGTTCTAAAGGGCTAGGTCCGTCTACCAGTTAAAAGCTTATTCTTGGAAGATAGCTGTAAGTTATCTCAAACAGCGCTAGCGAGGTAGCCTCGGACGGTGCTGAGTTAGCGCAGAATTCGGCTATTGGCAATACTTTAACCTATTCTTCTTAATAATAACTGCAGAAGATTCGTAGATATTTTTCTATCTTACGGTTAGCTACGTTACACTGCCTGTCCGTCTAAGGGCAAGCTGCTATACTAAGTTTTCTACAGATTCCGAGAACTTGGTTAATAGCCTTCTATACGTCGGCAGTAAATTAAGGACCCCTATCCGTAGTGATAGTGTCCGGTAGGCTATAGTGCTTCTATACGTACTAAATTAGTATTCTCGCGGTCTCTTCTATAGTTGTGCCTTTGTCCTTTGCTTAGTAGGGGATAAAGTAGCGTTCCTTACTTAACCGATCTACTATATTAAGAATAGCATTGTATCTACTAGAGTCCGGCAGGCCGGTTACAAAATCTATCGTAATGTGCTGCTACAGTTTCCTAGGGATCGGCAGTGGCCTTAGTAGGCCGGCCGGAAGACCGTAACGCGGCTTAGCAGCTCGATATATATAATAGTTAGCAATAAATCGGTAGATTCGCTCGAAGATTTGCGGAAACTAGTAGACAGTCCTTATAGCCTCTATCGTCTTTTTCGTACTAGTATAGCCGACATCCTTAGAACTATAGACTAGCTAAATAACTTCTGTAATCAGCTCTTCTAGAACTATTAGCCTCCCTAAACTGGTCTTGCCGAGCTTTTGTTAATAGTTAAGCTGCTCTACCTTTTCGTAAAGCGTCTCTTCCATAGTTGCCGGCTCTACTGTGCAGATCCCTCCTTCTTTTAGCACTTCGGCGTCTACTATCTGCTCGGTTAACACCTTCTAGAATATGTTCGGATCTTCCTTCGCGTAGCTAGTCTTCCCTTCTCTTCTTGTTAGCGCGTTAGCCCTTCTGTTTTAAGCCTCTAGTCGATAGGTAATCTTAAAGTCGAACCTAGATAAGTAGGCGGCCTACTAAGCTTGGCAATGCAAGAGCTCCTGCGTCTTTATAAAATAGGTTAATAACAAGTAGTTAGTAAGCACTTGGACTGTGCTCTTTCTAGCTATAAGTTCCAGCTTCCACTCCTTAAAAGCTTGGATAATAGCTAATAGCTTCTTATTATAGATAGCATAGTTCTGCTTAGCTTTATTTATAGATTTGCTAAAGAAGGCTACTAGATAAAGGGTCTCGCTATTATTATTATATTAAGAAAGAACCCCTGCTGTTACAGTGTCGGAAGCGTCTGTTTCTAGGTAGATCGTCTTTTCCGGCCGGAAGTGCGCTAACACTGGCGCCGAAGCTATAGCAGCTTTTAGTCGATTAAAGGCCTCTGTGCACTTCTTATTCTATAGGCTGGCCGTATCCTTTTTTAGTGCCTCGTTTAGGGGTCTCGCTATCTTGCTAAAGTCCTTAATAAAGCGGCGATAGTAACTGCAGAACCTGAGAAAAGCTCTAATCTAGGTAGTGTTTCCAGACTTCGGCTATCTCTACTCTGCTATAGCAGCGACCTTTAAAGGTCTATCTAGATGCCTTCTCTTCTGATAATAAGACTAAGGTATTTAACTTTGGACTAGTAGAACTCGCTCTTCTTCGTATCTGCATTTAATCCGACCTCTTTGTTAGGGGGCGCCGTCCAGCCCAGGTCCTGGACCTAAGCCAGCTGTCGCCCTAAGGACTGCGACTTAGCGGCGCTAGCACGACCCTACCCTCTGTACGGAGTTACCGACACGACCCTACTCCTATATAGAGGGACAATCCTGTAGTCCTATACAGAGGAGAATTGCTGCCCCTCTAAACAGAGGGAAAACTCTGCACTACTATATAGAGGGAAACTCTCGACCCTCTATACAGAGTATAAACCTTGCACCCCTACACAGAGGGAGATTGCTGGCTTAGCTTCGTAGGTACAAATTGTACAGCAGCGGACAACAAAGGAACTGCCTATCAGTTCCTTTATATAGATACCTAGCCTCAAGTTTCTAAACCAAGATTCTTGAGCCCTTACACTCTTGGAGCCTAGTTAGTACCTGCTTGATGTAGTCCGTATGCTGTTCTCTCGTTCCGTCGGTATAGATAAGGATGTCGTCTAGGTAAATAGACACAAACCGCTGGAGCATATCTATAAAGGTGTAGTTTATAAAGTGCTGCTATATAGCCAGCGCGTTAGTAAGTCCGAAAGCTATAACTAGCTACTTAAAGTTGCCTATGCGCGTAGCGAAGGTAGTAAGGTCTTCTGTCTGTTTCTCTTTGTTCCTTAGCTAGTAGAACCCTTAGCGAATGTCCAGCTTGCTAAACTACTTAGGTCTCGCGCCCTACTGTATAGTCTTATCGATTAGCGGCAGCGGGTATACGTCTCTCTTAGTAACCTTATTAAGCCCTTAGTAGTCTACGTACAGACGGAGGCCGTCCCTAGACTTTCGTACAAAAAGGATCGGCGATGTATACCTAGCGGAGCTTAGTGTAATAAACTTCTTTGCTAGATTTTCTCTAACAAACACTTCTACTTAGTCTAGTTCGGCCGGCGATAATCGTCTTAGTAGTACGGTTCTTAGTAGCGTAGCTCCTTCCTTTAGTCGAATCTTGTTATTGTATTCTAGTCAGTAGAGCAGCAGAAGGTTAGAATAGGCCCTTAAGAACACCTTAACGTAGCAGTAGAGTTCTTTTAGTAATACCTCTAATAAGTCTACCTCTTCTTTAGCTATTACCTTTTAGTGATCTTCGATGTCCTTTATTAAGATAGCGTATATCTCGTTCTCCAGCTCCTTTGCGAGGGTAGTTAGGGTTTCCGAGCTTATTATTCCGATAGCGTCTAGGGAAGCGGCATAGATAGCCGGAGCCGTATCGGCGGCCTTGACGTCCGGTTTGGCAGTAACGATAGTGACTGAGTCAGCAATAGCGTTGCCCTTCCGCCGGGGTTTGAACTTAATCGTACCTTCGTCTATGTCGATAACGGCTTTCTAGTTCTTTGTCTATTTTTGTCCTATAATAATGTCAAACCGTCCGATGTCTATAACCCGAAACGTCGCTTCTATAGT
The DNA here is from genome assembly GCA_016165855.1 of Pseudocercospora ulei. Lineage (NCBI taxonomy): Eukaryota > Fungi > Ascomycota > Dothideomycetes > Mycosphaerellales > Mycosphaerellaceae > Pseudocercospora > Pseudocercospora ulei. The sequence continues at coordinate 1,020,563 of JACWNB010000006.1, read as the reverse complement.
GCAGCCAGCGAGGGTGGTCTTTAATAGCACATAATGTGTAACGCTCTCTGTGTCTTGTTAGTTGTATACCGAAATTCGCGTTAGCGACGCTAACTCTACTAGGTAGCCGTATCCTTCTTCTAGCTTCTAGACTAGTCGATAGTAGATTGCTGCGCCGAAAAGGGTCCCTATATCGATAAAAGCTTTTAACTCAAGAGGCTAACGCGAGCCTTCTAGAGGGTAGATAGTAATTAGAAGGATAATAGCGGAGTCCGTGTTCGCCTCTAGTGTAGCCGAGAGTAGGTCGTTATAGCTATTAATGCTTTCTTCTTCTAGCGATGTAGATTGTAGTAGTGCCCTTTCGTTTATGCTAGGTAGGGGGCCTATCCGTCTAGCTGGTCTTTTCCTATAATCCTCAATAGTACTCTGCTGTCTACACTATTAGTGTCGTTCGGCGTAGGTTCTATAGCCTGTATACTCTTCCTCGGCGGCAGCGTAGGTCTCGTAGCTTAATATTCTCGCTTTTGCTAAGCAGTAGCTTGGCATTGGGTAGCGATATAGCTAGGCTTTCTATACGGGTAGCAGGTAGGGACGAACGTCGAACGCAGTGGATAGGCCGGTTGCTGGGGGCCGCGCCGAAAAAACGGAGAGGACCGGTTAGATAGCGCGAACGGTGGTCGCTAACCTAGCTCTTTGATACGGATGTGGAGGTAGGGGGGCTGGAAGGTACTAGAAGGTGGCAGGCTTGGCGCATACTCAAATACCTCCACCTCCGCTTGTACGTAGATTCTTCCCTCTCCAGCCTTGGATATAGTTATCAAAGACGGGTATTGACCTAGAGTCTACTGCAGTCGGATTACTCTTAAGTAGCTAGTCTTCTATATTTATTTATATTTTTGGCCGTAACTCTCACTTTGTCTACGAAGGCTTAAAGGTCTCTAGTTCTTACAGAGACCAGTGCGTTAGCTAGTTCGGGCCTTAGTTTCTTTCTTAGCAGGTGTAGTTGTTCGCTCTCTAACACCTTTGCTCGAATCGCGTGCTTCCAGAATTGTCTATAAAACTCTTCGAAGGATAGCCGGTTCTAACTAACTTTGTCGAGTTGTTCGCGAGCTGTCTGCTTACGGAAGTGGTCAGCGAAGCGCTAATCTAACGCTTTAATAGCTTCGTCGACAGTCGCTCCTTCTAGGTCTGCTACTAATATAAACGCCTTACTGTTTAGCTGCGATTAAAGGTATGCCAGCCTGTCCTCTTCGCTATTGTTAGCATAATCGCGGTTTATCTTCTTTATTATCTTTATCTTAAAAACTTCCTATGCCTCTAGGTTTCCTCTACTAAAGACCTATAGGTTAGGCAGTAACGTTATCGAGATGCCACTTTGACTATAGGCTGTAGGTAAGGCGTAGTTAGCGTAGCCTTCTGCCGGCGGCAGCGGCGCTAACGACGTTAACGCTGCCAAATTAGCTAGCTAGGCCCTTAGTAATCCAAGCGCCCAGATATAATTTAATACGGCTGTTTTAATAACTTTATCTCAAACTAAGGAGGGAAAGGAATCTATATAGTGGTGTATAAGGGCTGTAGGGGTAGCATGCCAAGGCCCGGCTCGGTCCGGAAGGGCCGAGCCGAAATTCTAAGGGTCTACCCTATTACTTAGTCCTACTCCTTTCTGCCGCTGTAACACTACCCCCCTCCCTTATTAGCAGTAAATTAAGGACCCCTATCCGCAGTGATAGTGTCCAGCAGGCTATAGTGCTTCTATACGTGCTGAATCAGCATCCTCGCTGTCTCTTCTGCAGTAGCGCCGTTGTCCTTTGCTTAATAGGGGATAAAGTAGTGTTCCTTGCTTAACCGATCTACTACGTTAAGGGTGGCATTGTATCTATCAGAATCCGGCAGGCCAGTTACAAAATCTATCGTAATGTGCTGCTACGGCTTCTCGGGGATCGGCAGTAGCTTTAGTAGACTAGCTAGAAGGCTGTAATACAGCTTCGCAGCTCGATATACGTAACAATTAGCAATAAACTAGTGAATCCGCTCGAAGATCCGCGGAAACCAGTAGACCATCCTTACAGCTTCTATCGTGTTCTTTGTGCTAGCGTAGCCAATATCCTTAGAACTATAGACTAGCTAGATAACCTCTGTAATTAGTTCTTCCGTAATCCGAGCGCGTAGATATAATTTTATACAGCTGTTTTAATAGCTATATCTCGAATTAAGGAGGGAAAGGAGTCTATGTAGTAGTGTGTAAGGGCTTTAGGAGTGGCATGCCAAGGCTTGGCTTAGTCTAGAAGGGCCGAGCCGAAATTCTAAGAATCTACCCTATTACTTAGTCCTACCCCTTTCTGCTGCTGTAACACTACCTACCTCCCTTATTAGCAGTCGACCTCGACTGCATACTTATCCGTTCTGCCCTTCCCCTCCCCCCTTTTTTTTAATTAGTCTTTCCTTTCCTCTTTTTCTTCTGCTCCTTTGTCTTCTTCTTTTTTTGTCCGGTTTGCGGCTTCTTTTACTAAAATTCTTCTTAAAATTGACGTTACCTCTTCCTTTCTTCTATCTCGAAAACATCGTTCTTTTGTTATCTTCTTCTTTTCTTACATCGTCGCTATCTGAAGTCCTTTATTTAGCGTCTATCTAATCGGAGCTATCTGATCTAAGCTAACAGCTATCTAAGCTGCGGCGTAACTGGTCTGCGCGTCGCTGCAGGGAGTCTATATAGATCTATCCGCAGCGCGCTATCTCTTCTTCTTTTTCTTCTTTACTAAGGCCTTAAGCACTATCTTAAAGCCGCTTTAATAGCGTCGGCTTTGTCTTTGCTATTATTATCCATCCTATAGGACCGGCAGTGTTAGCGAAGACAAAAACTGTTACAAAGCATGCTGAAGCAGTGGCGCTGTCCTCGACTTTACTGTTATTATCCTACCGGCGAAGCCAGTAGACAGTGACAGTGTAGTCGAGGACTCTAGCTAAGCGCACTGCCGTAATCGCTTCCATTGGTTTTCGCACTAATAGAGCAGACGCGGCCTTTCTTCTTCTTCTATCTCTTCTAGAGCTATTAACTTCAGAGCTACTTAGGTCTTAGCTTCTTTAGGTTTTGGGTGTAAAACTCTCTTAACAGTTCTGCCGAATTTCGGAGATTCTCGACTAGATACTATTTATAGTTTTCTAGCCACTCCTTCTATAAGATCCTTGCTTTAATAAACTCTCTTATATTTCTTACATCTATTATTTCTTCCACCTCCTACATTTCTTCTTTACTTTCTTTCTCGATTGGTAGGGGTTCGGCGAACCCCTGTTCCAGAAGATTGTCTTTAGGGTCTAGACTTAACAGATCTAAGTAGAAGAGATCGTAGATTTGGAAAGACTTCGGTAGCTAGAGCCGATAAGTTACTAGCGACCTCTTTTCCACTATCGTAAACGGACCTACGTAGCAGGGGTTAAGCTTGGCGTTGCCTTTTAGCCTTAGGTTCCGCGTGTTAAGCTATACCTTTTGGCCTTCCTCAAATTCTATTAGTAACAGCTTTCTATTAGCTCGAGTTACTATCTTCTTCTAAGGCGATTCTATCGCCTCTTTTCCTACCCAGATAGCCTCTTCTATTTAAGCTTTAAGCGCTTCCGCCGCGGCAGTGGCGACTCTCTTCGAGGAAGTAGCAGTAGAAGATTCCAAAGAGCTGGGCTCGTTCAGCAGTTAAAAGCTAATTCTCAGAAGATAGCTATAAGTTACCTCGAACGGCGCCAGTAAGGTAGCCTCGGACTGTGCCGAATTGGCGCAGAATTTGGCTATTAGCAACACCTTAACCTACTCTTCTTAATAATAGCTGCAGAAGATCCGTATATATTTCTCTATCGTAAAGTTAGCTACTTTAGACTAGCCGTCGGTTTAAGGGTAAGCAGCTGTGCTTAGCTTTCCGCGAATTCCGAGAACTTAGTTAATAGCCTTCTATACATTAGCTGTAAATTAAGAACCCCCATCTATAGTAATAGTGTCCAGCAGGCCATAGTGCTTCTATACGTGCTAAATTAGCATTCTCGCTGTCTCTTCTGCAGTAGTGCCTTCTTCCTTTGCTTAACAGGGAATAAAGTAGCGTTCCTTGCTTAACTGATCTACCACATTAATGGTGGCAATGTATCTATCGGAATCTAGTAGACCGGTTACGAAATCTATTATAATGTGCTGCTACGGTTTTTCAGAGATTGTCAGTACTTTTAGTAGACTGGCCAGAAGGCCGTAACGTAGCTTCGCGGCTCGACATACGTAACAATTGGCGATAAACCGGTGAATCCGCTCGAAGATCTGCAGAAACTAGTAGACCGTCCTTACAGCTTCTATCGTCTTCTTTGTGCTAGCGTAGCCAACATCCTTAGAGCTATAGACTAGCTAGATAACCTCTATAATTAGTTCTTCTAGAACTATTAGCTTCCCTAAACCGGTTTTGCCTAGCTTCTGTTGCTAGTTAAGCTGCTCTACTTTTTCGTAGAGCGTCTCTTCCTTACTCGCTGGCTCTACTACGCAGATCCCTACTTCTTTTAACACCTCGGCGTCTACTATCCGCTTAGTTAACACCCTCTGGAACATGTTTGGATCTTCTCTCGTGCAGCGAGTCTTTCCCTCTCTTCTCGTTAGCGCATTAGTCTTCCCGTTTTAAGCTCTAGGTCGATAAGTAATCTTAAAGTTGAACCCGGATAAGTAGACGGCCTACTGGGCTTGGCGGCGCGAGAGCTTCTACGTCTTTATAAAGTAGGTCAACGACTAATAGTCTGTAAGGACCTGGACTGTACTCTTTCTAGCTATTGGCTCCGGCTTCCACTCCTCGAAAGCTTGGATAATAGCTAACAGCTCCTTGTCGTAGATAGCGTAGTTCTGTTTAGCCTTATTTATACACTTGCTAAAGAAAGCTACTAGATGGAGGGTCTCGCTGTTATCGTCGTATTAAGAAAGGACCCCTGCCGTAACTGTGTCGGAAGTGTCCGTTTCTAGGTAAATCGTCTTTTCCAGTCGGAAGTGCGCTAGCACTAGCGCTAAGGCCACCGCTTCTTTTGGTTAGTTAAAAGCCTCTGTGCACTTCTTATTCTGTAGGCCAGCGGCCTCCTTCTTTAATGCCTTGTTTAGGGGTCATGCTATCTTACTAAAGTCCTTAATAAATCGACAATAGTAACTGCAGAACCTGAGAGAAGCTCTAATTTAGGTAGTGTTTCCAGATTTCGGCTGCTTCTATTCTGCTACGGCAGCAACCTTGAAGGGGTCTATCCGAATACCTTCTCTTCCAACAATAAGACTAAAATATTTAACTTTAGTCTAATAGAACTCGCTCTTTTTTATGTCCGCGTTCAATCCGACCTCGCAGAGCCTAGTTAGCACCCTCTCGATGTAGTCCGTATGTTGCTCTCTCGTTCTATTGGTGTAGATAAGGATGTCGTCTAGGTAAATGGACACAAACTGCTCTAGCATATCTATAAAGGTGTTATTTATAAAACGCTGCTATACCGCTAGTGTGTTAGTAAGTCTGAAAGGCATCACAAGCTACTTAAAGTTGCCTATGCGCGTAGCGAACGTCGTAAGGTCTTCTGTCTGTTCTTCTTTGTTCCTTAGTTAATAGAACGCTTAGCGAATGTCTAGCTTGCTAAACTACTTAGCTTTCGCTACTCGTTATATAATCTTATCGATTAGCGGCAGCAGGTATACATCTCTCTTAGTAACTTTATTAAGGCCTCGGTAGTCTACGTATGGCCGGAGGCCACCTCCGGGTTTCTGTACGAAAAGGATCGGCAACGTATACTTAGCAGAGCTTAGTGTAATAAACTTCTTCGCTAGGTTTTCTCGAACAAACACTTCTATCTAGTCTAGCTTAGCCAGCGATAGTCGTCTTAGGGGTTCGGTTCTTAGCAGCGCGGCCCCTTCTTTTAACCGGATCTTGCTACTATATTCCGGTCGATAGAGCGGCAAGAGGTTGGAGTCGGCTTTTAATAACACGTTGGCGTAACTATACAGTGCTTTCGGTAACACCTCTAGCGGATCTACCTCTTCTCCCGCTATTATCTTTCAGTAATCTTCGATGTCTTTTATCGAGATAGCGCAGATCTTATTCTCTAGCGACTTCGCAAGAGTCGTTAGGGCTTCTAAGCTTATTATTCCGACGGTATCTAGGGGATCGGAACGGTCGGACGGAACCGCGTTAGTGGCTGTAACGTTTGGTTAGGCGGCGACGACAGTGACCGACTCGACAGTGGCGGCGCTGCTGTGCTAGGATTTAAATCCGAGTGTGCCTTTACCTACGTTAATAACAGCTTTTTGGTCCTTTATCTATTTCTGCCCTATAATAATGTTAAACTGTCCGATGTCTATAATTCGGAACGTTGCTTCGGTCGTTCGGCCGGCTAGGGTAGTCTTTAGCGGCATGTAATGCGTAACGCTCTCTGGGTCTTGTCCGTTGTATGCCGAAATTCGCGTCGGCAACGCTAGCTCAACTAGATAGCTATATCCATTCGTTAGCCTCTAAACTAGTCGATAGTGAATCGCTGCGCTAATAATTGCTCCTGTGTCGATAAAGGCTTTTAATTAAAGGGGGCGGTGTAAGCCCTTAAGGGGGTAGACGGTAATTGGAAGAATAATAGCGGTCTCTGTATTTACTTCCACCGCTGCTAAGAGCGGGTCGTTACAGCTGTTGACACTCTCTCCTTCTTCTAGCGATAGGGTTCGTAGCAGTGGCCTATTGTTTATGCTAGGTAGGGGGCCTATCCGTCTAGCTAATCTTTTCCTAATATCCTTAATAGCACTCTGCTGTCTACACTGTCTGTATCGTTCGGCGCCGGTTCTATAGCTTGGATAGTCTTCCTCGGCAGTAGCGGCTTCGTAGCACGGTATTCCTGCTTCTGCTAAGTTGTCGCTTAGCTCTCTAACACCTCGATAATAGTCTCTGCTAATTCCTTCTCGACTATTACCGCTTCTATCTTCTCTCTTAGCTACTTGTTCTTATCTATTTTCTTATAAAACGTTTTTTTAATAAAGTTAATAGTGTTATATACCTTCCTAGCACTATGTTCTGTTAGGTGCTCCTCGGGTTTATCTGGTGTGCATACGTACAGCTCCTTTCAGCCCGCTATACCCTCCTTCGTTTCTTCTGTCTCTTCTTCTGTAAGACCTTTACTAACTTTCCTATTGTCTAGGATGCTAGCGCGCCTATCTCTCGCTCTGTTAGTCTTTCTCTTTCCGCTGCAGCTAGTAACGCCGCCCTCTACTATTAAGAAGCCTTCTATAGCCTTCTTACAGTACTAATGTGTTTGGTTTGTGTTGTAGTGTGCGCGTGCGTTATTTACGTAACTGGATGTAGTTTAACGGGCCCTTTTGCGCAGCGTAGGGTTAGTGTAGTTGGTAAGTTCAAGATATAATAATCCGAGCGCGTAGATGTAATTTAATACAGCTGTTTTAATAATTATATCTCGAACTAAGGAGGGAAAGGAATCTATATAGTAGTGTGTAAGGGCTTTAGGGGTAGCATACTAAGGCCCGGCTCGGTCTAGAAGGGCCGAGCCAAAATTCCAAGGGTCTATCCTATTACTTAGTCCTACCCCTTTCCAATGCGGTAATATTCTGGAACTATTAGTGTTACGGTCAATGGATGTCAAACGAAAAACACGGTCAACAGATGTAGTACGGAAAACAACAGCATCCAGGATCGAACTAGAACTATCAAGATTTACAGACTACAGACTAACAACTACTAGATAGAGCAAGAAGACTCTGAGAGAGTAAAAGGCGAATTATCCTGCGATGCAAACACTCCTAGCTCAGTTCTGGAACCTTTGGAAAAAGCGGGTCTGGGAAATAAATTTGTTTGCAGAACAAAGAAACAGAGTTTAGTAAGAAAGTTACTAGCAAGCACGCAAACAACTAGCCAGGGCAGGGGGATATAAGAACCTGCTGCTACCTACCTAATCTTTCTCTTCTTCTTGTTTATAGCTTATCTTGTGCATCTAATTCAGCTTTTACACTCCAGACTTTAGCCCTTCCTTCTAACACTCAGTTTCTATACTCCTTACTTTAGACTTTAGCTTCCCTTTCTATATCAACTTTTATATCCCCTCCTTTAGACTTTTTTTCTTCTAGCCCCTCCTACTTACTTCCACTTTTATATTAACCCTTTCCGACTACTTAGCTCTACCCTTAACATTACGAGCTATTAACCAAATACCAGACTATTAACATAGTCTTCCACACCCTACGAGAAGAGGTCCCCTTTAAGGAATACTTACAACTGGACCTATTAGCAGAAGGTATTATTAACCTAATAAACAACAATCCCAACCTTGCCCTCCGAGTCTTCTTTATAGCAACGAAGATCGTCTGTACAGGTATTGAACAAGTAAAGGAACTTAACTAACACATTAATAGCCTAGAAGCAATGCTATTAGATAGCAAGGACCAGCTACAAGAGATAGAACGAAAGATAGCTAATCTAACACTTAAGAAAGTCTAGATACAAGGACAATTGCAGGAAGCTCTAAACCTAAGGACACAAAACATTACTAGAGAATCCACTAGCAAGAGAGTAGCTAACCCAGAACCATTGTATAGAGACAAGGAGAAATTCGATAAATTCCGACTACGATTGTTAATTAAACTCTTAGCTAATACGGGCTACTTCCTAAACAAACAACAAAAAGTCTCTTACGCGTTCTCCCTCCTTGCTAGCAAGGTACTACAACAAGTCTTACACTAATTTAACCTAAAGACGCTGCAAGTAGCTTGCCTAGACGTTACTACCTTGCTTACCGCTCTTAACTTAGCCTTTAGTAACCTATACCGCAAGTCTACAGCCCAGCAGTTAATCCGAACCCTTAAGCAAACTAACAAGTTATTCTCCGACTACTACGTACAATTCTTACAGGAAATCGGATACTGCGGATACGACACAGAAGCCTAAAAGTCGGCTTTAGTTACTGGCCTAAGCACTGAACTTCTTACTAAACTGGAGGACTAAGAGCATAAATCTTTGTTATTTTACAAACTGGTTACCCTCTGCCAACGCCTCCACAGTCGTCGAAACCTGTTCTTAAACATTATTAAGGCACGCGGCAACCTACTTAACAACCATACAAGCTAGCGTCCTATTATAACTCTTCTAACCTTTACCTAGAACTAACCTAATCCTCCCTTGGCCCTACGACCTCTTCCTGTTAACGGCGAACCTATAGACCTTAGTTTAGCTAAGCTTTAAGACAGTCAACTTACGCAAGAAGAAAAGCAGCGTTGCTGTAACCAACGTCTCTATATGTACTGTAGGGAGCTAAACTACATTGCTGTTAACTGCCCGACTCTAACCAATCGCTGTAACAAGACAGGCACCCCTCTCGGATTCTCTGTAGCAGCCCCTATACTAAAGGACTAGGGAAATGCTTAGGCCTGTTAACAAGACGCCTAACAGGCAAGCATTTAGATCGACATCGTGCAATCTCTTCTTCTACAGTGCAATTCTATACTAAGGCAGAGGATAAGTTAACTTGTCCTCCCTTTATAGTTATAGCAAAAATATACACTAAGAAGAATTCTACACACTTAGTACTTACAATAGTCGACTGCAGCGCAACTATCAAGAGTTTTATTAACCCTAGACTTGCTAACCCCTTAGGAATTCCCACTTAGAACTTAAGATACCCTAGACCCTTAAAGATGTTTAACAGGAGCGAGGCCTCTATAGCAGGTATAACTTAGATTGCCTATGTCAAACTTTAATTTAGGAACAACTACGAAGAACACCTCTCTTGCTTTATTACACCTCTATCTAACTAGAAAATGATCCTAGGACTGCCTTAGCTAAAGCTCTACAACCTGTAGATTAGCTAGGACATAAGAAGCCTCGACATAAATTTAGAACATTGCCGAAACTATTGCTATACTTTAACTTAGCTTACTCCTGCGAACAGCACAAAAGATTCGATCCTCTAAGTATCCGCAGCTGCTTTCTATACAGCTGCAAAGAAAAAAAGAGCTTAAATCTTTGCTGCGTTAATAGAAGACATTAAGAAAGCCCTTACTAAGTTTAACGAAAACCGAGAAGCTACTAACCTAGAAACAAAAGTACTAACAGAATACTACGATTTTCTTAGAGTATAGTTAGTCAAAGAAGCTAACAAGCTACCTCTGCACCGATTTTATGACTACAAGATTAAACTAGAAGAAGGCTAGACACCCCCTTTTGGACCTCTCTATTAAATGTCCTGTAAAGAACTCTAAAACCTGCAAAAATTCCTATAACAAAACCTTTAGAAAGGCTTTATTCGATCTAGTCGCTCCCCTGCTGCTAGCCCTGTTATATTTGTTAAGAAGCCCGGCAGGGGGCTACGCTTCTGTGTCAATTACCGCAACCTTAACGCTATCTCTAAGAAGAACCGTTATCCGATCCCTCTAATCTAAGAGACACTAGAACGCCTCTCGAAAGCAAAATAGTTTACTAAGCTTAATGTAATTGCGGCCTTTAACAAGATTCGGATAGCTAAAAGACAAGAATAGTTAACAGTCTTTAGAACCCGGTACGGCCTGTTCGAATCTCTAGTAATGCCCTTTAGAATGTGCAATGCATCTAGCACGTTTTAAGAATATATACGCGACACACTAGGAGAGTACTTAGACCAATTTGTTACTGCTTATATTGACGATATCCTGGTCTACAGCACAATACTAAAAGAATATTAGGAACACGTCCGAAAGGTACTAGCAAAACTGGCAGAAGCAGGGTTGTATCTGGACATTAATAAGTGCGAATTTCACTAATAAGAAGCTCAGTTCCTTAGCCTTATTATCTTAGACAAAGGTATTTGTATAGACCTAGCAAAGATTCAAGCAATCCTGGACTAGAAGATTCTAAAGACTATTAAAGTTAATCGCTGCATCTTTTGCCCTGTGCCTCGCACCTGCCTTCCTAGAGAATACCGATTTAGAAAGCAAACCAGATAACGAAACTATTAATATCGAAGATTTTGAAATTAAAGGCTCTGTTACCTCCGACAACGAACCGAACGATAAAAGATCGACTAAAGAAGCAAACTACCCTAGAGAACTGCTTCTAATAATTAGAGAAGCCTACAAATTAGACGAACAGGCTTAAGGACTGATCCAAGCCCTTAAAATAGGTTAGCGTACCTTCCCTAGCTTTTCTCTCTCAGAATGGAAACTTAGGGATAGACTGGTTTGCTTCCGATCTCGTCTTTTTGTTCCTAAAGGTGCAGACGATTCGATATAACCCTATATCCTTAAGACAGTTTACAACTTAGCAGCAGGAGGCTACCTAGGACGATCGAAGCTTTATAAGCTTACTTCCCGTTACTACTAGTAGCTATCGATATAGAAGCACGTCTGCAGATATAGAAACAACTGTCCTATCTGTAAGGCAGTCAAACACGACTGATAACGTCTGTAAGGATTGCTAAAGCCTCTCCCGGCCCCCGAACACCCTTAGAAACACATTATAATAGACTTTGTTACCTGTCTCCCTTAAGGGACTACTTAGGCAGGTGTTAAGGCAAAGAACGTCTTTATAGTTATAGATCGACACTCTAAGGACCGCTTTATAGTACCCTGCTAGAGTATAACTTCTAAAGAAACCGCTCGACTCTTTTACGAATACGTCTAGCGTTACGTAGGCCTTCTGGACAGCATTACCTCTAACAGAGGTTCTTAGTTTACTGCTAAGTTCTGGAAACGCCTTTGCAAGCTTCTGAATATTAATTACTATATCTTAACATCCTACTACCCAGAAACAGATAGACAAACAGAGATTGCAAATGCCCTTTTCGAATAGACGCTACGTTGCTTTATCTATTACTACTAGAAGGACTGGCTAAAACACATCCTAACAATAGAATTCTTAGCTCGCAACTAGGAGTTAGAGACAATAGGGCACTCCCCCTTCTACACTACTAGAGGCTACTACCCCTAAACAGTAATAGAACCTTAAGACCTACTACTGCGACCTAACGACCTAGATAAAGTCAATGCAGACGAATAGGCAACACACCTCTCGCAGATCTATTAAGAAGTCTAAGAGGAAATGACCTACGCCTAGGCTATCTACGAAAAACAAGCTAATCGAAAACGACAACCAGCTCCTAACTATTGAGTAGGAGATAGGGTATAACTAGATTTCAAGAACATTGTTATAGGAAGACCTTCTCGCAAACTCGATTGGAAAAAATTAGGCCCCTTCCCTATTATAGAGAAGATTAGCTTGCACGCTTACTGCCTCTAACTGCTAGAAGAATAGGAATTATACGACGTCTTCTATCCTGTCTAACTAAGACCTAAGGAAGGAGATCCCTTCCTAATTTAATTGCAAGACTAAGAACGAACCCGCATTCTCTCTGCAGAAGACGACAACGAAGACAAAGCAGGAGAATACTACGTACGCAAAATCACAGACTGTGAAGTAATTAATAGACAGACAAAGTACAAAGTTTAATAGCAAGGCTACGAAGACTAGGACACTACTTAGGAACCCCTTAGAAACATTATCTTCGACAAGGACAAGATTGAAGCCTGCTACCGTTAAAACCTCTTGGACTCTAAAGACTACCGCCTAGAAACCCAGTACAGCCAAAGAGAACTGGACTCTGCTTACTAATAGAATATTAACTGTAACATTAGGCCTGCTTCTAGGAATAAGCAGACTTACTCTTAGTATCTCCAACTACTAAGGCTTCGTAGGAACTCCGCTATATTAAGGGGGGCTACTGTTATACTTAACAGATATAAAATGGAAAACACAGTTAACAGATATAAAACGGAAAACAACAGCATCTAGGACCCAACTAGAACTATCAAGATTTACAGACTACAACCTAACAACTATAGGCTAGAGCAAGAAGATACTAAGAGCGTAAAAGGCAACGTAACCGGCCCTACAAACGCCCCTAGCTCAGTTCTAGAACCTTTAACAAAAGCGGGTCTGGGAAATAAATTTGTTTGCAGAACAAAGAAACAGAGTTTGGTAAGAAAGTTACTAGCAAACACGCAAACAACTAGCTAGGGCAGGGGGATATAAGAACCAGCTGCCGCCTACTGATCTTTCTCTTCTTCTTGTTTATAGCTTGTCTTGTGTATCTATTTCAGCTTTTACGCTCTAGACTTTAGCCCTTCCTTCTAACACTTAGTTTTTATACTCCTTACTTTAGACTTTAGCTTCCCTTTCCAACATTAACTTTTATATCCCCTCCTACTTACTTCGACTTTTACATTAACCCTTTCCGACTACTTAGCTCTACCCTTAACAAAATCCTTCTTAAGATTGACGTTACCTCTTCTTTTCTTCTATCTTAGAAACATCGTCCTTTTGTTATCTTCTTCCTTTCTTATATTGTGGCTATCTAAAGTCATTTACTTAGCATCTATCCAATTAGAGCTATCTGATCTAAGCTAACAGCTATCTGAGCTGCGGCGTAACTAGTCTGTACGCTGCTGCAGAGCGTCTATACAGATCTATCCGTAGCGCGCTATCTCTTCTTCTTTTTCTTCTTTACTAAGGCCTTAAGTGCTACCGCAAAGCTGCTTTAGTAGCGTCGGCTTTATCTTTGCTGTTATTATCTATCCGGCAGGGCCGGCAGTTAGTATTAGCGAAGACAAAGACTGTTACTAAGTGCGCTAAAGCGGTGGCGCCGTCCTCGATTTTACCGTTATTATCCGACTGGCCAAACCGGCAGACGGTAACAGTGTAGTCGAGGACTAAAGTGCACTGCTGCGATTGTTTCTATTAGTTTTCGCACTAATAGAGCAGATGCAGCCTTTCTTCTTCTTCTATCTCTTCCGGAGCTATTAACTTTAGAGCTACTTAGGTCTTGGCTTCTTCGGGTTCTGGATATAGAACTCTTCTAGCAGCTCCGCCGAATTCCGCAGATTCTCGATCGGATACTATTCGTACTTTTCCGGCTATCCCTTCTACGAGATCTTCGCTTCAATAGACCCTGTTATCTTTTTTACGTCTAATACGTCTTCTACCTCCTACTCTTCTTCTTTACCGTCTGTCTCGATTGGTAGGGGTTTAGCGAACCAAAGGACAACAGCAGGGCTAACGCACTATCCAGACGAGATTAAGATATGCTAGCGACGTACGACGACGACCGACTGAAATTACGAACATTCCAGATATTTAAGGAGGAACCAGGCGAAGAGGCTATCCGCCTAGCGGCGACACATATATAGGAACCCTAGCTACAGGCATAAGAAGAGGCAGTAGAAAAGGACGACATTTACTAAGGTGCCTATACAGTGATTTAAGGAGGACAGCAGAAGCTTCCTATAAAGCTCTACCTTAAGGTATTAGCAGCAGAGTGCACAGTGGACAAGGAGAACAACCAAAAGTTCAGGAATCGGATTTAGATCTTAGCAGACAAGAAGCTCTGTACGAGCTTAATACAACAGGCGTATAACTTAATAGCAACTAGGCACCTAGGGCGCGAGGAAACGTACAGCATTGTCGCTAGGGACTACTACTAGCCGGCGATAGTAAAGGACATCTGTAGGTTTATACAGAACTGCGACGTCTGCGGACAGACGAAGCCCTAGCGTAAACTAAAGTACGGCCTATTAAAACCCCTGCCGATACCAGACTGCCCGTAGCAGGACCTAATAGTAGACTTTATTACGGATCTGCTAGAGAGCGACGGGCGACACAACATTATAGTAGTTCTAGACAAGCTAACGAGGGATGTAATACTAGAGGGAATAAACTCTATTACAGCTAAGGACACTGCCTAGGCATTTATACGGACGACGTTCAGCAAGTACGGACTCCCTAGGTTAATCGTATCGGACTGAGGTACGCAGTTTACGAGCTAACTCTAGGCGAGGATCTGCTAGTTATTGGGCGTAGAACGTCGCCTATCGACTGCTTAGCACCTACAGACGGACGGCGCAACGGAAAGGGTCAATTCTACACTAGAAGCATACCTCCGAGCATACGTTAACTACGACTAGACAAACTGGAACCGCCTCCTCCCTATAGCAGAGCTGGCTATTAACAGCTGTACAGCTAACGCTACAGGACTGTCGCCCTTCTTTATAGCCTACAGGTATAACTACTCCCTACTCCTACTGTTACTAAGCGGTGCTACCCTACGTCCTGTACGATCCCCGATTTAGCAGGGAGAAGCTATCGTACGGACAATTACGAACGCCTACTAATAGGCGAAAGCGAGTCTAGCTATAGCCTAACAGAATACGGAAGAACAGGCTAATAAGGGACAGCAAGCGGCACTAAGGTACGAGGCAGGGGATAAGGTATAGCTAAACCAGCGCAATATCTGTATAGACTGGCTAAACAAGAAACTGGACTGGAAGAACTGGAAGTTTACAGTAGTCTGGCCGGTAGGGACATATACTATACAACTTAACACTCCTCTAGGAATCTACCTAGTTTTCTATATAGACCTCGTACAGCTAGCATATACAGACCCCCTCCTACATTAGACGACGGACGACGTACGCCCCCTAGCTATTATTACTAAGGACTAGGAGGAGTACGAGGTAGAAGAAATCCTTAAGAGCTAGAAGAGGCAGAAGAGGATAGAATACCTAGTTAAGTAGACAGGGCAGGCAGAACCTATATAGGAACTATACAAGGCCCTCTAGGACATACGAGCACTAGATAGGTAGGAAGAAGAACACCCTGTTAGCCGGTTACAGTAACGCTATACTGTATAGGGCGGGGCAGTTAGCAGCTACAGAAGGCATTAGGCAGCTGCAGACAGGACTAGGCAGCTATAGAGGACATAGGGAAGTTGCAAAGAAGGGGTAGGAATAGAGGGGAACTAGGGACACCCCTCCCTAGGAATATAAAAGAGTAGACAACACTAGGGAACCTGCAAGAAGCACGGCATAGGTATAGGAAGTAGGAGAGGTAGAAGCATAGGAATAGAGATAGTTTAATAGGGAGAGGATAGGACTGTACGATATAGCCGGACTACCTAAGGCTGTACAGACGACCGCTAGGTAAACGCCTACTACCTTACCCTACAGACGACGATAGGCTAGGACATCTACCTAAGTGCTAAACCCCGGACAGCGACCGAGGCACTAGGACAAAGCTTCCCTAAGCAGGAACTAAGATAATCGGCCGGACAGCCTACCGCTGCCAGACTATACGAGTTGGACGCAGAATGTACAGCTAGAGTAATAAGGCTAGGAGATAGACGGACGAGGGATAAAAGGCAGGTAAATAGACAGGTAAGGACAGGACAGCTTACCTGCATATAGTAGGAGCGCTACTAAGGCGCATATACGAAATTCCTACTACCAACCTATAGTCCTAACTACGACTGTAGAAAATAGTAAACCAGGCGGGACTAAGCGCCTCCTAGACCTTTCTAACTGCTTGTAGGTCCTCCTCCGCCTTAGCTTCGGGGTCCTAATAGTTAAGCCTAAAGTTGTAGCAGTGTTAAAGAAAGGGGGAGACCTAATACATAGGGCAACTAGGGGCTATAGGAGGTAATAGCAAACAGGGTAGCTGCTACTAAAGGCCTTAGTAACCTACAAGGCAGGAGCATCTAACAGGCATTACTAGATAGCAAGTGCCTAGACGACAGACGACTTTACAGATAACTAGACGAGCATAGGAAAACACTAATTGCAGAGCAAATGCTAGGAGCTTAGGCCGTATAACGCGACGTCGTACAAAGGAAGCACTATAAGAAGGGAGGGGGGTATTGTTAGGGGACGCCGTCTAGCCAGGTCCTAGACCTAAGCCAGCCGTCGCCCTAGGGATTGCGACTTAGCGGCGCTAGTACGACCCCTTACCCTATACAGAGGGAGAACCCTATAGCCCTATATAGAGGGAAATTGCTGCCCCTCTATATAAAGAGAAAACTCTGCATCCCTGTACAGAGGGAAACTCCTAACCCTCTGTACAGAGCAAAACCCTTACACCCCTACATAGAGGGAAGATGCTAGCTTAGCTTCGTAGGTACAAATTGTACAGCAGCGGACGACAAAGGAACTGCCTGTTAGTTCCTTTATATAGATACCTAGCTTTAAGCTTCTAAACCATAATTCTTAAACATATTACACTTAGTTTAGAAACTTAAAGCCGGGTATTTACATAAAGAAACTAATAGGCAGTTCCTTCGTCGTCTACTACTGTACAATTTGTACCTATAAAGAAAGCTAGCAATCTCCTTCTATATAGGGGTGCAGGGGGAAAGGGGCGTCGACTCGGCCAGGCCGAGTTATGCTAGCGCTGCTAAGTCGCACTCTCTAGGGCAACGGCCGGCTTAGGTCTAGGACCTAGCAGGACGGCGTCCCCTAACAGACAAGGAGAGAGACAGGCGCACTAGTGCTATAGATAAAGGTACGACTATTAAGGGCCTTATAGTAGAAGAGGCAAACGAGGTAAAAGAGCGAATAGCTAACTACAAGGAGCTGCACGCCTGCATACCGGACGAGCTCGAGAAGCACGTAACGGAACACAGGGTCGAGAAGATGTACGATACTATAACTTTTATTAAGAAGGTGTTTTACAGGAAAGGAGAAGGGAATAGACAACTAAGAGAGGAAGTAGAAGCAGTAACAGCTAAGAGGGCATTGGCAGAGACTACTATCGAAGTGCTAGAGAAATAGGCAGCGATACGATTAGCTTAACTAAATGCGCTAAGGGCCTAGCTAGCTAATATAGCAGCGCCAACGTCATTGGCGGCGCCGCTGCTGCTGTTGCTACGAGAAGATCAAAATAAGAGCACCTCTCCTGCCGCCTACAGTTAAGCCAGCATCTCGATAACGTTATTACCTAACCTACAGGTCTTTAGCAGCAGAAATCCGGAGACATACGAAGTTTTTAAGATAAAGATAATAAATGAGATAAACCGCGATTATGCTAACAACAGCAAAGAGGACAGGTTGGTCTACCTTTAATTACAGCTAGACGATAAGGCGTTTACGCTAGTAGCAGACTTAGAAGAAGCTACTGCTGCTAAGGCTCTCGAAGCCTTAGACCAGCGCTTCGCGGACTACTTCCGTAAGCAGACGGCTTGCGAACAACTCGACAAAGTCAGTTAGCACCAGCTATCTTTCGAAGAGTTTTATAGACAATTCTAGAAGCGTGATCCGGGCACGCAGACATGATTCAATACGGCCTTTTTGATAACTATATCTCGAACTGAGGAGGGAAAG
The DNA here is from genome assembly GCA_016165855.1 of Pseudocercospora ulei. NCBI lineage: Eukaryota > Fungi > Ascomycota > Dothideomycetes > Mycosphaerellales > Mycosphaerellaceae > Pseudocercospora > Pseudocercospora ulei. The sequence continues at coordinate 1,002,442 of JACWNB010000006.1, read as the reverse complement.
GAGTCTATGTAGTGGTGGTGGTGGGCTTTCGTAGTAGTAGTGCCAAGGCCCGCCTTGGCCCTTCTAGGCCGAGCCGAAATTCTAAGGGTCCACCCTATTACTCAGTCCCACCCCTTTCTGCCGCCGTAACACCACCACCCTCCCTTACCAGCGGTCGCCCTTGACCGCTTAGTTACCCCATCTATCCAAAAATCTCCACTTTTTTTTTTTGATTCGTCGTCTCCTTCTTAAAAATCCCCTCCAACGCCGATGTTACCTCTTCCGTCTTCTATCAAAAACAGCGTTCTCTTTATCGCTTCTTCAATTTCTTACGTCGTCGGCATCTGAAGTCCTTTACTTGGCGTTTATATAATCGACGCTATCTGATCTGATCCGCGGTCTTCTAAGCTGCGGCTTGGCTGGTCTGTGCGTCGCCTCGGAGGTCTATATAGATCCGTCCGCGGCGTTTCTTCCTCTTCTTTTTCTTCTACCAAAGCCTTTACCCACTACGCCGGTGGGTGGTAGCCGCGTCGAAGACCTCCCTAAGGCGACCGTTGCGATCGTCTTTATCGGCTTCCGCGCTAGTAGAGCGGACGCGGCTTTCTTCTTTCTGGAATAATCAGCTTCGGAGCTATTCGGGTTTTGGCTTCTACGGGTTCCGCACGTAGAACTCTCTTAGCAGCTCCGCCGAATTCTGCAGGTTCTCGATCGGATACCATTCGTAGTCTTCCGGCTACCCCTTCTACGAGATCTTTGCTTTAATGGACCCCCTTATCTTCTTTACGTCTATTATATCTTCTACCTCCTACTCTTCTTCCTTACTGTCCATCTCGATTGGCGGGGGTTCGGCGAACCCCTGTTCCGGAAGGCCGTTCTTAGGGTCTAGGCTTAGCAGATCTGAATGGAAAACGTCGTGGATCCGGAACGATTTCGGTAGCTGGAGCCGATAAGTTACTAGCGATCTCTTTTCTACTATTTTGAACGTACCTACGTAGCGTAGGTTGAGCTTCGCGTTGCCTTTTAGCCTCAGGTTTCGCGTGTTGAGCCAGACCTTTTGACCTTCCTCGAATTCTATTGGCGACCGCTTTCTATTAGTTCGAGTTACTATCTTCTTCTAAGCCGATCCCATCGCTTCTTTCGCCACTTTGATTGCTTCTTCTATCTAAGATCGGAGCGCTTCCGCCGCCGCGGCAGCGACTCTCTTTAACGACGTAGTAGTAGTGGAAAGCTCCAGCGAGCCGGCGTCGCTCGGCAGCTAGAAGCTTAGCCTCGGAAGATAACTGTAGGTTATCTCGAACGGCGCCAGCGACGTTGCTTCTGACTGTGCTAAGTTCCCGTAGAATTCAGCTATTGGCAGCATCTCAACCTACTTTTCTTAATAATAGCTGCAGAAGATCTGGAGATATTTCTCTATCTTACGGTTGGCTACCTCGGACTGACTGTCGGTCTGAGGGTAAGCTGCCGTACTGAGCTTTCCACGAATTCCGAGGGTTTGATTGATGGCTCTCTATACGTTGGCGGTAAACTAAGGGCCCCTATCCGTAGTGATAGTGTCCGGCAGGCTATAGTGCTTCTATACATATTGAATTAACATCCGTGCAGTCTCTTCCGCAGTGGTTCCTTCGTCTTTCGCTCGGTAGGAAATGAAGTGGCGTTCCTTGCTTAGTCGGTCCACTACGTTTAGCGTAGCGTTATATCTATCGGAGTCCGGCAGGCCGGTTACGAAGTCTATCGTAATGTGTTGCTACAGTTTCTCGGGGATCGGAAGTGGCCTTAGCAGACCGGCCGGAAGACCGTAACGTAGCTTCGCGGCCCGGCACGCGTAGCAATTGCCGATAAACCGGTAGATCCGTTCGTAGATCCGCGGAAACCAGTAGATCGTCCTTACAGCTTCTATCGTCTTCTTCGAGCTGGCGTAACCAATGTCCTTAGAGCTATAGACCAGTCGGACGACCTTAGTGATTAGTTCTTCCGGAACTATTAGCTTCCCCGAACCTGTTTTGCCGAGCTTCTGCTTCTAATTAAGCCGTTCTACCTTCTCGTAGAGCGTCTCTTCCTTAGGGGCCGGTTCCACTGCATAGACCCCTACCTCTTTCAACACCTCTACGTCTACTATCCGCTCGGTCAACACCTTCTAGAACATGTTCGGATCTTCTTTCGCGCGGCTAGTCTTTTCTTCTCTTCTCGTTAGTGCGTTAGCCTTTCCGTTTTGAGCTCCGGGTTAATAAGTGATCTTAAAGTCGAACCCGGATAAGTAGGCAGCCTACTGTGCTTAACGTCGTAAGAGCTTCTGCGTCTTTATAAAGTAGGTCAGCGACTGGTGGTCCGTAAGGACCTAGACTATGCTCTTTCCAGCTATAAGCTCTAGCTTCCACTCCTTAAACGCCTATATAATAGCTAGCAGTTCTTTATCGTAGATTGCGTAGTTCTGTTCGGCCTCCGTTATAGACTTGCTAAAGAAAGCCACCGGGTAGAGGGTCTCGCCGTTGTCAGCGTATTGAGAAAGGACCCCTGCCGTAACTGTGTCGGAAGCGCCTGTTTCTACGTAGATCGTCTTTTCCGGCCGGAAGTGTGCCAGAACCGGCGCCGAGGCCACTGCTTCTTTTAGTCGGTTGAAAGCCTCCGTGCACCTCTCGTTCTATAGTCCAGCGGCCTCTCCTTTTTTAGTGCTTCGTTCAGGGGTCTCGCTATCTTGCTAAAGTCTTTAATAATCTGTTGGTAGTAGCTGCAGAATCCGAGAAACGCTCTAATCTGCGTAGTGTTTCCGGATTTCGGTTGCTTCCATTCTGCTACGGCGGCGACCTTTAAGGGGTCTATCCGGATCCCTTCTCTTCCGATGAGAAGACCGAGGTATCTGACCTCAGTCTGATAGAACTCGCTCTTCTTCGTGTCTGCGTTCAATCCTACTTCGCAGAGTCTCTTTAGCACCCTCTCGACGTAGTCTGTGTGCTGATCTCTCGTTCCGTCTGTATAGATAAGAATGTCGTCCAAATAGATAGACACGAACCGCTCTAGCATGTCTATAAAAGTGTGGTTTATAAAGCGTTGCTATACTGCCGGCGCGTTGGTGAGTCCGAAAGACATTACCAACTACTTGAAATTGCCTATACGCGTTGCGAACGTCGTAAGGTCTTCTTTCTGCCCTTCTTTATTCCTTAGTCGGTAGAACGCCTGTCGAATGTCCAGTTTGCTAAACTATTTAGCTTTAGCCACTCGTTGTATAGTCTCGTCGATTAGCGGCAGCGGGTATACGTCTCTCTTGGTAACCTCGTTAAGGTCTCGATAGTCTACGCAGAGTCGCAGACCACCCCCTGGTTTCCTTACGAAAAGAATCGGTAACGCATATTTGGCAGAACTCGGCGTAATAAACTTCTTCGCCAGATTTTCGCGAACGAACACCTCTACCTAGTCTAGTTCCGCCAGCGACAGTCGTCTTAGGGGCTCGGTTCTTGGCAGCGTAGCTCCCTCTTTTAGTCGGATCTTGTTGTCGTATTCCGGCCGGTGGAGCGGTAGGAGGTTGGAGTCGGCTCTTAAAAACACGTTAGCGTAACTGTAGAGCTCGTTTGGCAACACCTCCAGTAGGTCTACTTCTTCTTCCGCTATTATCTTCCTGTAGTCTTCGATGTCCTTTATAGAGATAGCGTAGATCTTATTATCCGGCGACTTCGCGAGAGTCGTTATAGCTTCTGAACTTATTATTCCAACGGTGACTAGGGGTTCGGGGCGGTCGGACGGGGTTACATTGGCAGCCGCGGCTTTCGATTCGGCTACGGTGGCGGCGGTCAGTTCGGCAGCGGCGGTGCCGTTGCCTGGGGTTTTGAACCCTATCGTGCCTTCGTCTACGTCAATAACCTTCTTCTGGTTCTTTATCTATTTCTGCCCTATAATAATGTCAAACCGTCCGAGATCCATAATCCGGAACGTTGCTTCTGTAGTTCGACCAGCTAGTGTGGTCCTTAATGGCACGTAGTGCGTAACGTTTTCTGTGTCTTGTCCGTTATACGCCAAAATCCGCGACGGCGACGCTATCTCTACCGGATAGCCGTATCCTTTCATTAGCTTTTGAACCAACCGATAGTGGATCGCTGCACCGATAAGAGCTCCGGTGTCGATGAAAGCTTTCAACTAGAGGGGTTGGCGCGACTTCTTAATAGGGTAGATCGTAATAGGAAGGATAATCGCCGTTTCCGTATTCACTTCTACAGCTGCTGAGAGCGGATCGCTACAGCTGTTAATGCTTTCTCCTCGTGTCGATTCGCTCCAGTGCGGTGCCCTATTGTTAATGCTGGATAGGGGGCCTATCCGTCTAGCTAGTCTTTTCCTATAATCCTTAACTGTACCCTACCGTCCATACTGTCAGTATCGTTCGGCGCCGGTTCGATAGCTTGAACAGTCTTTCACGGTGGCTGCGGCTGCAGCTGCTTTATAGCGCGATACTCCTGCTTCTGCTAGGCCGTTGCTTGGCATCTCGTAGCGATATGGCCGGGTTTTCCGCACGCAAAACAGATAGGGATAAACGCCGATCGTAGTGAATACGACGACTGCTGGGGGGGTTCGTCGGAAAGGCGCAGGGGGCCGCGCCGTCTGCGCTGTCAACGGCTTCTAGTTCGATTCGCGTGATTTCGCGTAGGCGCTCAGGTTTCTCGCTGTAACTCTCGCTCGGTGCACGAAGCTCTTAAGGTCTTCGTCTTCTACAGACGCTATGGCGGCGGCCAGTTCAGGGTTTAGCTTCTGCCTTAGTAGGTAGAGCTGCTTATCTTCTGCTACTCTGGCCCTAATAGCATGTTTTCTAAATAGCCCGTAGAATTCTTGAAACGTCTGCCAGTTCTGATTAATCTTGTCTAGCTGCTTACAGGCTGTCTTCTTTCGGAATAGGTCTCCAAAGCGCTGGTCTGGTGCTCTAATCGCTTCCTCGGCGGTTACCTCTTCTAGGTCTGCTACTAGCGAAAAAGCTTTACCTTCTAATCGCGATTCCAGGTACGCCAATCTATCTCCGGCACTGTTTCCGGCGTAGTCGCGGTCTATCTTATTCTTTATCTTCTTCTTAAACGCTTCCCAGTCTTTAGGGTCTCTGCCTCTAAACGCCGGCGGGTCCGGCAATAATGTCATTAAGGTGCCACCTTGACTATAGGCCGCCAGTAAGGCGGTCTCTGCGTAGGTTTCTCGCTGCAGTAGCGGCGACGACTTTGCTGCTTCTATATTAGCTAGTTGATCCTTTAGCGCCTTCAGTTGCACCAGTCTATTCGCCGCCTGGTTCTCTAACACGTCGATGATAGTTTCTGCCGATTCCTTCTCGGCCCTTACCGCTTTAGTTTCTTCTCTTAGTTGTCTGTTCTCTTCCAGCGTTCTGTAAAACAGCATCTCGATAAGGTCTATGCCGTCGTAGACCTTCCCTATTCCATTCTCGTTTACATAGTCTTCCAGTTCCTTAAGCGTACAGTCGTAGATCTTCTTATATTCGGCTATTCGTTCCTTGACCTCCGCGGTCTCTTCTGCTGTGAAACCACTAATAATAATCTTATTATCAATTACGCTGGAGCGCCTACTCGCTCTGTTAGTCTTTCCTTTCCTGCTTCTGCTGCGGCCTGTAACACTGCTGTCTACCGTTGAGAAGCCTTCTATGGCTGCCTTACAGTGCTGGGTTGTTGTTTGGTTTGTTAGTATAAGTGCGCGTGCGTTATTCGGGTTTCCGGATAGTTCGACGGGCCCTTTCGCGCAGCGCGGGGTTTGTGTAGAGAGTGAGTTCGAGATATAATAATCCGGGCACGCAGATATGATTCAATACGGCCTTTTTGATAACTATATCTCGAACTGAGGAGGGAAAGGAGTCTATATAGTGGTGGTAGTGGGCTTTCGTAGTGGTGGTGCCAAGGCCCGGCTCGGCTCTTCCGGGCCGAGCCGGGATTCCAAGGGTCCACCCTATCACTCAGTTCCACTCCTTTCTGCTGCTGTAACAAAGCACGCGATTCGAGCGAAGGTGTTAGAGAGCGAACGACTATACCTACTAAGAAAGAAGCTAAGGCCTAAACTAGCTAACGCCCTAGTCTCTGTAAGAACTAGTGACCTTTAAGCTTTCGTAGACCAATCGAGGATTACGGCTAGAAACATTAATAAATATAGAAGACTAGCTGCCTAAGAGCTAGGTTAGCGACTACTGTTTGCGCTATCGACTCGGTCCTCTCTATCTTTACGACGCGGCCCCTAGCAACTGTCCTATCTGCTACGTTCGACGTCTGTTCCTACCTGCTACGCGTATAGAAAGCCTAGCTATATCGCTACTAGATCCCAAGCAACGGCTTAACAGAAGCGAGAATACTAGGCTACGAGACCTACGCCGCTGCTAAGGAAGAGTGTCTAGGCTATAGAGTCGGCGCTAAACAACACCGACAGCGTAGACGGCAGAGTACTATTAAGGATCCTGGGAAAAGACTAGCTGGACGGATAGGCCCCCTACCTAGCATAAACGATAGGGCACTACTACGAACTATATCGCTGGAAAAAGAAGAAAGCATTAACAGTTGTAATAACCTACTCTTAGCCACAGTAGAGGCAAGCACAGACGCTGCTATTATCCTTCCAATTACTCTCTACCCTCTAGAGGGCTTGCGCTAGTCTCTTTAGTTAAAAGCTTTTATCGATATAGGAGCTCTTATCAGCACGGCAATCCACTATCGACTAGTTCGGAAGCTAGCGAAAGGATACAGTTACCTAGTAGAGTTAGCGTCGCTAACGCAGATCTCGGCATATAACGGACAAGACACAGAGAGTGTTACACATTATGTGCTATTAAAGAGTACCCTAGCTGGCCGTACTACAGAAGCGACGTTTCGAGTTATAGATATTGGACGATTTAACATTATTATAGGACGAAAATAGATAAAGAACCAGAAAGCCGTAATCGATGTAGACGAAGGTACGATTAAGTTTAAAACCCAGCGGAAGAGCAACGCTACCGCTAACTCGGTCACTGTCGTTACTGCTAAACTGGACGTTACGGCCGTCGACACAGCTCCGGCTATCTATGCCGCTTACCTAGACGCTATCGGAATTATAAGCTTAGAAGCGCTAACTACCCTTGCGAAGGAGCTGGAGAATAAGATCTACGCTATCTTAATAAAGGATATTAAAGATTCCTAAAAGATAATAGCAGAAGAAGAAGTAAACCTAATAGAGGTATTACCAAAAGAACTCTATAGTTACGCTAACGTGTTCTTAAAAGCCGACTCTAACCTCCTGCTGCTCTACCGACCAGAATACAATAACAAGATCCGACTAAAAGAAGGAGCTACACTGCCGAGAACCGAACTACTACTAGATAGACCCATTAAAGGTCGCTACTATAGCGGAATGAAAGCAGCCGAAGTCCGGAAACACTACCTAAATTAGAGCCTTTCTTGGGTTCTACAGCTACTATCGCTGCTTTATTAAGGACTTTAGTAAGATAGCGAGACCCCCAAAAAAGGCGTTAAAGAAGGAGGCAGGGGCACTTAAGAATAAGAGGTGCACAGAAGCCTTTAACTAATTAAAAGCTGCCGTAGCTACAGCACCGGTGCTAGCGCACTTCTAGCTAGAAAAGATTATCTGTTAGGGGCTTAAGAATCTTAGCTCAGAAACTTAAGACTGGGTATCTATATAAAGGAACTAATAGGCAGTTCCTTCGTCGTCTGCTACTATACATTTTGTACCTACGAAGCAAGCTAGCAATTTCCCTCTATATAGGAAATGCAGAGATTTCTCTCTGTTTAGGGGTGCAGAGATTTCCCTCTAGATAGAGTGCAGGGAGAGGGGATGCCGGCCAGGCCGGGTTAGGACTCGGCCTAGCTAGGTCTTGCTAGCGCTGCTAAGTCGTACTCCTTAGGGCAACAGCCGGTCCAGGTCCGGGACCTGGCAGGACAGCGTCCCCTAATAATACCCCCTCCTCCTTCCTTTAATACTGCTACATCTCTAAGCCTGTTTAGCAAGCGTCAAACACCGGCGGTGCGCTTCTACCTCTGCCTCAGTATACTTTAGTGCCTTAAAGCATTCCTTAATTACAGGTTTAATTAAGGCGCTACTATAGCGTTCCTAATTGTAGGCATACCCCTCCTACTGTCCCGTTAGTCGTATATATAGGTGTTGGGAAATCTTGCATATATAGGTCCCTCCTGACACCTATACAGGCCGTCGTCTTCTATATTAGGACCCTCGTCCGTATGTATCGACGATGTTCTTTAGTAGGAGGTCGCTAGTCCTAGGTAGGGTATCGGCTATAGCCTAGTTAACTGTCTTATACAGTTACAAGCCTGGACTGTAGGTTAGTAGCGAGAAATCTGGGCATGCGCCTCGATAGGGCTCTAGCTGTGCGCGAGTAAGCCGTCCAGTCTTTACCTATCTATTAATCTACTTTCTATCCCTCGTCCGTCTATCTCCTATCTTATTATCCTTACTATATATATCCTATTTAACCCGTATAGTCTAGTAGCAGCAGACTACCCGGCCGACTATCTTGGCTCTTGCTTAGGAATGATACATAGTGGGTTGGCCCGTTTTATTACTATGCCTTGCCAAGGTTTATATATCTGGTACACATTAGTTAAGTCACTTCCGTGTTACTTGACCAGTCCCTTTTGGCTTAAGTGTACCGCGTTACATTACTTAACTCGGAAGTGACTGCTGAAAGTGTACGATGAAAGGCCCGGGTTCAATTCCTAGGGGGCGCATCTTTTAATAGGAGAGTGGAAGTAGCGTTGACGTATGTCCGTTTGTCTACTACTCCGTACAGAATAAGGCAGACCCGGTAAAGGTCCAGCTGGCTGTATGCAGACCTACCGGGGGGGTTAATTGCGTATGCTGCATAGGGGGGCTGTGCAATAGCATACGTAGCCTGTAAGTAAGCGCAGCTTACGAGGTCGTAAGCCTGTAGTGCAGGGGGTAGTAATACGGGGTGGGTTGGCCCGTGTTATTACTATGCCTTGCTAAGGTTTATATATCTGGTACACATTGGTTAAGTCACTTCCGAGTTACTTGACCAGTCCCTTTTGGCTTAAGTGTACTGCGTTACATTAAGGAAAGCTTTGTTGCAGATAATGTAGTTAGCGTTAGGGGACCGCTGTCTACTATCCTAATTCTATTATCTGGATAGAAGCTGCTATTGTCGAATACAAGTGCAAGACCCGCTATCCGGTAGTTTTTTAGTGCTTCGGTCGCCGTCTAGGGTTACTAATAACTTAGGCAGCGATATCCTAGCCTGTCGTCGTTTGCTAAGGTAGGGTAGTAGGCGTCTACCTAGTAGTCGTCCGTACGACCTTAGGCGGCCTAGCCAACTCGTATAGCTCTACTCCTCCCTTAAACTATCTCCTCTATTCCTACTCTTCCTATATCCTTCTACTTCCTATAACTATACTATGTTTCCTATAGGTTCCCTAGTGTTGCCTGCCTCTTTCTTGTTCCTAGGAGTAGTTGTCCCTAGTTCCCTTCTATTCCTACTCTTCCCCTACAGCTTCCTAATGCCCTCTATAGCCGCCTAGTCCTGCCTGCAGCTGCCTAATGTCTCCTGCAGCTGCCTAATGTTCCTTGTAGCTGCTATCTGTCCCACCCTATACAGTATAGTGTTACTGTAACTAGTTAATAGGGTGTTTCTCTTCCTACTTATCTAGTGCTAATGTGTCCTAAAGAGCCTCGTATAGTTCCTATATAGGCTCTGCTTACCCTACCTACTTAACTAGGTATTCTATCTGTTACAGTAGCAGAAAGGGGTAGGACTAAGTAATAGGGTAGATCCTTAGAATTTCGGCTCGGCCCTTCTGGACCGAGCTGGGCCTTAGTATGCTACCCCTAAAGCTCTTACGTACTACTATATAGATTCCTTGCCCTCCTTAGTTCGAGATATAGTTATTAAAAGAGCTGTATTGAATTATATCTGCACGCTCGGATTATTATATCTCGAACTTAGCAACTATACTTACCCTGCGCTGCGCAAAAGGGCCTGCTAAACTACATCTAGTTACCTAAATAACGTATACGTGCACTACAATATAAACTAAACATATTAGCACTATAAGAAGGCTATAGAGGGCTTCTCGACAGTAGAGGGCGGCGTTACTAGCTATAGCGGAAAGAGAAAGACTAATAGAGTAAGAGATATATAAAGGGCTTAAGAATTTTGGTTTAGAAACTTAAGGTTAGGTATCTATAAAAAGGAACTAATAGGCAGTTCCTTCGTCGTCTGCTGCTGTACAATTTGTATCTACAAAGCTAAGCTAGCATCTTCCTCCTGTGTAGGGGTATAAGGTTTACACTCTGTATAGAGAATTAGGAGTTCCCCCTCTGTATAGTAGTGCAGAGTTTTCCCTCTGTTTAGAGGGGCGGCAGTTCCCCTCTGTATAGGACTATAGGGTTCTCCCTCTGTACAGGAGTAGGGTCCTGTCGGTAGTTCCGTACAGAGGGTAGGGTTATGCTGGCGCCGCTAAGTCGCAGTCCTTAGGGCGACGGCTAGCTTAGGTTGGGTCCAGGACCTAGGCTTGGCGGCGCCCCCTAACAATACCCTCCCCTCCCCTCTTATAGTGCCCTTTTTCGTACAGCAGCGTGCCGAACACCCTTAGCTCCTAGTGTTCCTTTGCTGGGTAGCGCTTTCCCGTCCTCGCCTAGGCGCCTAACTGTTGGCCTCCCTCTTCCTCGGTTCAACCTTGGACTTGTCCTCCTAAGTCCGTAGGCAGGGAAGGCAGGGGGTGCTGGATCGCTTCTACCTAACCTTGGCTGGTTCTGTTTCTTAATTTAACGAAGCTAAGGTTAAGGCTAAGGAGGCCTGCTCGCAGTTATAAAGATGCAGGAGGTGCTCGGGCCCCTCTGCTCCTTCTCCTCCTACCCTCGAGCCCTAGCTATGCACTCTACGTCCTAACTGTACGGTCCGGTGCTACCGGGTTATTTGGTTTTTGTCCCTGTCCCTTGGTTGTCGTCTGGAGTTTTACTCCTAGGTAGATGTTCCCGCCTCTGTCCAGTTGTCTAGTAGGCCGTCGCTCGTACCGGCTTTAGGTTATAGTTGCCTCGCTTGTCCCCCTTTATACATTTGTAGAAGCTGCCCTAGTTGTTATTGCCCTATAAGGCAGGCAGTTACTACCCTGTATAGAAACCCCTTCCCTTTCCCCTCTCTCTCTTCTTTTTCTTCTTTATCCTCTACCTGCTACTCTTCTGTCTAGCCGTCTACTACTACTACTATTACTAACTACTATCTATTAGCTACTACTAGTTACTACTACTATGCTACCTGCCCCGTCCGGCTATGCTTATCGTAGCTCCCTCGTAGTCGCTGGCTCCTCCTCTGCTCGTCCGGCGAGGGTCTCCTCCTATTTCTACCTCTGGCAGTGGGATGCTTAACTCGGCCAACAGCTTCGCTTCCGGTTCGTACAGATTTCCGTCCTCTGTATAGTCTAAGCTGACATATTAGGTGCTATATTAACTAGCAGCAGGGTGTTGCTAAGCCGCCCTTCTAATTTTCCTAGTACTGGGGCCCCTTCCGTTTAGGAGGTAATTAAGGTTATAGGTATAGGGTTGGCTGCTCTAGGTCCTAGGGGTAGTAGCTAGTAGGCTACCTTAAGGTAGTATATAAAAGTTTTCGGACGGTGTCGCTCTTATCCTCTCTTACTTCCACTCCTCTCTCCTGTTTTCTGGCTGTCCCCTTCCTCTAGCCCTTCCTTTGTACGATGTCGTATAGTGTCGTGTCAGTAGGATCCTATAGTGTCCTATATGCTTCTTAATCCTTTAGTAACTTAAGTTGCCGGCGGCTACCCTATCCTTAAGGTAGATCGTGCCCCTCTTTGCTATATAGCGCAGTGTTACTGTAGCTGGCTAGTGGGATAGTTCTCCTCCTACCTGTCTAGCGCGGTTGTGTCCTGTAGGGCCTCGTACAGTTCCTACGTAGGCTCTGCCCATCCTCTCTATTTTACTAGGTGCTCTACCTTCCCCTACTTCCTTTAGCTCTTAAGGATCCCTTCTACTTTATACTCTTCCTAGCCCTCGGTTATAATTGCTAGTGGGCGCGCGTTATCCGTCGTCTAGTGCAGTAGGGGGTCCGTGTTCGCTAGCTGTACGAGGTCTACGTAGAAGACTAGGTAAATCCCTAGGGGAGTGTTTAGTCGTACAGCGTATGTCCCTACCGGTCGGACTACTGTAAACTTCCTGTTCTTCCAATCTAGTTTCTTGTTCGGCCGGTCTGTACGGATGTGCCGCTGGTTTAGCCAGACCTTATCCCCTGCCTCGTACCTTAGTGCGGCCTATCATCCCTTATTGGCCTGCTCTTCTGCATTCTGTTAAGCTATAGCTAGACTCGCCTTTGCCTATTAATAGGCGTTTGTAATCGTCCGTACGATAGCCTCTCCCTGTTAAATTAGGGATCGTACAGGGTGCGGAGTGTTACTACTAAGGGTCGGTAGGAGCGGGGAATAGTCGTATCTATAGGCTATAAAGAAGGGGGACAATCCTGTAGCATTAGCTGTACAGCTATTAATAGCCAGCTCCGCTATAGAGAGAAGTCGGTTCCAGTTCGTCTGGTTATAGTCGACGTATGCTTAGAGGTACGCTTCCAATGTCGAATTGACCCTCTCTGTCGCCCCGTCCGTCTGCAGGTACTACGCAGTTAACAGGCGACGTTCTACCTTTAGCAACTGGCAGACCCTTGCCTAGAGCTGGCTCGTAAACTGCGTGCCCTGGTCCGACACAATCAACCGAGGGAATCCGTGTTTGCTAAACGTCGTCCGTATAAACGCCTAGGCAGTGCCTTCGGCCGTAGTAGAGTCCATTCCCTCTAGTATTACCCCCTTCGTTAACTTGTCTGTAACTACTATAACGTTCTGTCGTCTGTCGCTCTCTGGGAGGTCTGTAATAAAGTCTACTGTTAGGTCTTGCTAGGGCCGGTCCGGGATCGGTAGGGGTTTCAGTAACCTATGCTTTAGCTTACGCTAGGGCTTTATCCGTCTGTATACATCGCAGTTCTGTACGAACCTGCGGATGTCCTTCGCTATTGCCGGCTAGTAGTAGTCCCTAGCGACAATGCTGTACGTCTCCTTACGCCCTAGGTGCCTGGTTGCTATAGAGTCGTATGCCCGTTGTATTAAGCTTATATAGAGCTTCTCGTCTGCCAGGACCCAAATCCGATTCCTGAACTTTAGGTTGTTCTCCCAGTCTACTAAGCACTCTGCTGCCGACACCTTAAGGTGGAGCTCTGCTAGGAGCTTCCGCTGTCCTCCTTAGATCGCTGTACGGGCCCCTTAGTACACCTCGTCCTTTTCTACTGCCTCTTCCTAGGCTTGCAGTTAGGGTTCCTAAAGGTGTGTTGCTGCCAGGCGGATAGTCTCCTCGCCTGGCTCCTCCTTAAACATCTGGAATGTTCGTAACTTTAACCGGTCGTCCTCGTACGTTGTTAGTATGTCCTAGTCCTGTCTAGAGAATGCATCGGCCCTACTGTTGTCCTTACCCTTGCGATACTAGAGTCTTATGTTAAACCGGCTTAGGTACATTGCCTATCGTACGTGCCTCTTAGACAGCTTCTAGGGCTGCGTAAAGTACTCCAGATTCTTGTAGTTAGTTAGGGCGAGGAACTCGGGCACTAAGCAGAGTTCTCTATCCTATGCTTCGCAACACTGTACAACGGCTAGCAACTCCTTGTCGTAGATAGGGTAGTTGCACTTAGCTAGGGAGTTCTTCTTAGAGAAATACGCGTATAGGTGCAGAAGTCCGTCTGAGCCTACCTGTAACAGGATACCTCTAATGCAATACCCCGAGGAGTGGGTTTCCAGTATCGTCGTACGTTCTAGGTCGAAGGCGGCAAGCGTTGGTCCTGTAGTAAAGAGCTCCTTCAGTTTGTTAAAGCTGCCGTCGCATTCGTCCGTCTATTTAAACTGCTCGTCCTTGTATGTTAGTTTAACTAGGGGGCGTACGATCTCTAAGTAGTTCTGTATAAACTGGCGGTAGAAGTTGGCAAACCTAGGAAATTCCTGTACGCCCTTAACGTTCGTAGGCAGCTTCTATTGCTTAATAGCATTAATCTTCTTCCTATCTATGCTAATGCCTTTCCCTGCCTCGATAATGAAACTAAGGTATTTCGTACGCTGGACACCGAATTTACATTTGTCGATGTCGAGGTATAAGCCAGCCTGCTGCAGTCGGTCCAGCACCTTCTTGACGTCCTGTACGTAATCTGCGTAGGTGCCGTCCGTAAAAACTAGGGTGTCGTCGAGGTATGCTAAGCAGATGTCGTCTAGTAACCCTTACAAGGACTTGTTAATGTACCTTTGGAACGTTGCAGGTGCGTTGGCAAGGCCAAAGGGGGTAACAAGCTACTTAAAAAGACTATATCTCGGACGGAAGGCAGTTATCTATTTACAACCTTCCTTAATCTGTATCTTGTAGAAGGCTAAGACTACGTTAAGCTTAGTACACTACTTTGCCTTGCTGATCCGTCCGAGAGTCTCCTTAATAAGGGGTAGGGGGTACCGGTCCTTCTTAGTAATCGCGTTAATGCCTCTGTAGTCTACGCAGAAACGCAAGCCGGCCTTCCCCTCCTTATAGACAAATAGCACTAGGGCTCCTGCGGACGACGTACTTGTCTAAATGAACTCTTTAGCAAGCAGGTCCTCCAGTGTCTTACGCAGTACCAGGAGTTCTCTAGAGGACATTCTATACAACAGTCTGTACAGTACCTCCGGCAGGCTCCTATCCGGACGGAGTTCTAGCTGGATGTCGTAGTTAATCCCTTCTCCTCGGTGTAGCAGCAGTTTTAAGGCCGACTTTAGCTCGAAGAGGTCCAGGTATCCAGCATACTCCCTTAGAAGCTTTGTACAGGGGTCCGTTACTTTCTTAGGTGCTAATGCCTTCTTAATGTCCGCCGTCGCCGTGTTGATTTTGGCCTTAGCATTGTTACCCTGCAGAGCCTTCCCTTAGTCTTAGGGCCTCTGCTTCGTCGACGTATTGGCTCCGGCTATAGCGTTGTCGTCCTGCTGGACCCTCCCTTGGTCTCGGAGCCTCTGCTTTGTTACTGCCAGGTACAGCCGTCCTCGTCCAACGTCCAGCTTGCCCCTCTAGCGCTCTATCTATAGCTTCCCTAGTATTAGGTTATACCCTAACTTGCCCTGTACGACATAGAGGTATAAGTCCTGCTTATAGTGTCCCTGTACCTCTATCGTTACTTTTACTATGTGGGTAATGTCCGGTCCTTGCCTAGTAATGCCCAATATGCGTACTAGTACAGTAGGGGTCGTCTTGATCCGGTGTCTCTGTACGAAGTCTTCGCTAATTACTCCGTACACCAAACATCCTGTATTAATCAATGTCCGCGCCGTTGCGGACCTGTTTAACGTTGGCCGTACGATAAACGGCGTTGTCGTTATATAGTTGCTCTTAAAAGATAGCCAAGTAGTGCTTTGATTTGGCAATCTATCTAGTAGTTACTGCTAAAAACTTGAACGCGTACGGAAAATCGGCAGTACGCGAACCGAATCAGAGGTCGTCGCTGGCGCAGACGACGCGATCTTCCGCTCCTTTCCGACGAAGCCCCTAGCAGCTATCCTACTCCCTGCGTTCGCATTTTGTCCTTACTTACTACGCGTATAGAAAGCCTAGTTACATCGCTAGCAGATGCTAAGCGACGACTTAGCAAAAGCAGGAATACTGTACTACGAAGCCGCCGCCGCTAAGGAAGACTATCTAAGCTATAGAGCCGGCGCCCAACGACACCGACAGTGTAGACAGTAGAGTGCTATTAAGAATCTTAGGAAAAGACTAGCTAGACGGATAGGCCTCCTACCTAGTATAAACAATAGGGCACTGCTACGAACTGTATTGCTAGAAGAAGGAGAAAGCATTAACAGCTGTAACGACCCGCTCTTAGCAGAAGTAGAAGTAAATACAGAGACCGCTATTATCCTTCCGATTACTGTCTACCCCCTTAACGGCTTACACTACCCCCTTTAGTTAAAACCCTTTATCGATACAGGAGCACTTATCGGCGCAGCGATCCACTATCGACTAGTTTAGAAACTAACGAAGGGATATAGCTACCCAGCTAAGCTAGCATCCTTAACGCGAATTTCGGCGTATAACGGACAAGACACGGAGAGCGTTACACATTATATGCTGCTAAAGACTACTCTAGCTGGTCGCACTACTTAAGCAACGTTCCGAATTATAGACATTGGACAGTTTGACATTTTTATAGGGCAGAAATAGATAAAGAACTAGAAAGCCGTTATTAATATAGGCGAAGGTACACTCGGGTTTAGAACCTAGGAGAACGGCCCTGCTGCCGTCAAAACAGTCACTGTCGTCGCTGCGAAACTAAATGTTACGTCCGTTAACGCGGTTCCGGCCGACCGTTCCGATCCCCTAGATACCGTCAGAATAATAAGCTTCGAAGCTATAACGACTCTCGCAAAGTCGCTAGAGAATAAGATCTACGCTATTTTGATAAAAGACATCGAGGATTACTGGAAGATAATAGCAGAAGAAGAAGTAGACCTGCTAGAGGTGTTACTAAAAGAACTCTATAGCTACACTAACGTGTTCTTAAAAGCCGACTCCAACCTCCTGCTGCTCTACCGACCAGAATACAACAACAAGATCCAGTTAAAAGAAGGAGCTGCGCTGCTAAGAACCGTACCTCTAAGAGGATTATCTCTAGCTAAGCTGGACTAAGTAGAAGTGTTTAATCGAGAAAACCTAGCAAAAAAGTTTATTACACCGAGCTCTGCCGAGTATGCGTCGCCGATCCTTTTCGTACAGAAACCTGGAGGTAGTCTCTAACTGTACGTAGACTACAGAGGCCTTAATAAGGTTACTAAGAGAGGTATATACCCGCTGCCGCTAATCGATAAGACTATACAACAAGTAGCGAAAGCTAAGTAGTTTAGTAAGCTAGACATTTGCTAAGCGTTCTACCGACTAAGGAACGAGGAAGGGCAAACGGAAGACCTTACGACGTTCGCTACGTGCATAGGCAATTTCAAGTAGTTAGTTATGCATTTCGGACTTACTAACGCGCCGGCAGAGTAGCAGCGTTTTATAAATCACACCTTTATAGACATGCTAGAGCGGTTCGTGTCTATTTACTTAGAAGACATCCTTATCTACACTAATAGAACGAGAGAGCAACATACGGACTACATCGAGAGAGTGTTAACTAGACTCTGCGAGGTCAGGTTAAGCGCAGACACGAAGAAGAGCGAGTTCTATTAGACCAAAGTCAAATATCTCGATCTTATCGTAGGAAGAGAAGGAATTTGGATAGACCTCTTAAAGGTCGCTGCTATAGCGGAATAGAAACAGCCGAAGTCCGGAAACACTACCTAGATTAGGGCCTTTCTCAGATTCTACAGCTACTATTTTCGATTTATTAAGGGCTTTAGCAAGATAGCAACACCCCTAAATAAGGCATTAAAGAAGGAGGCGGCTAGCCTATAGAACGAGAAGTGTACAGAGGCTTTTAACTAGCTAAAAGAAGCAGTAGCTTTGGCGCTAGTGCTAGCGCACTTCCGGCCGGAAAAGACAATCTACCTAGAAACGGACGCTTCTGAAACAGTAACAGCAGGGGTCCTTTCTTAATACGACGACGACAGCGAAACCCTCTATCCAGTAGCCTTCTTTAGCAAGTCTATAAATAAGGCTAAGCGGAACTACGCTATCTACGACAAGGAGCTATTAGCTATTATCTAAGCTTTCGAAGAGTGGAAGCCGGAGCTTATAGCTAGAAAAAGCACAGTCTAGGTCCTTACAGACTATTAGTCGTTAACCTACTTTATAAAGACGTGTTAAGGGGGAAGATAAGTAGTAAGAAGAGGTCGATGTAAAAGTCGAAGCAGGTAGGAGGAGCTAGAGAAAATAAGGTCTAGAGGAAGGGATATAAAAGTTAATGTTAGAGAGGGGAGCTAAAGTCTAAAGTAAGGAATGTAAAAACTAAGTAAGGAAAGGAAGGACTAGGGTCTAAGATGTAAAAGCTGAAATAATGCACAAGACGAGCTATAAACAAGAAGAAGAGAAAGATTAGGGGGGCGGCAGCAGGTTCTTATATCCCCCTACACCAGCTGGTTGTTTGCGTGTTTGCTAGTAACTTTCTTACCAAACTCTGTTTCTTTGTTCTGTAAATAAATTCATTTTCTAGACCTGCTTTTTCCAAAGGTTCTAGAACTAAGCCAGGAGTGTTTGCCGTACAGGTTAAGTCGCCTTTTACTCTCTTAGAGTCTTCTTGCTCTATCTAGTAGTTGTTAGCCTATAGTCTGTAAATCTTAATAGTTCTAGTTAGGCCCTAGATACTGTTGTTTTCTCTTTTATATCTGTTGACTGTAACAATAGCCCCCCTTAATATAGCTAAGTTCCTACGAAGCCTTAGTAGTTTAAGATACCGAGGGTAAGTCTGCTTATTCCTAGGAGCAGGCCTAATGTAAGAGTTAAAGAATCTTGGTTCAGAAACTTAAAGCTGGGTATCTATATAAAGGAACTGATAGGCAGTTCCTTCGTCGTCCGCTGCTGTACAATTTGTATCTACGAAGCTAAGCTAGCAATTTCCCTCTGTGTAGGGGTATAGGGGTTTCGCTCTATATAGAGGACTAGGAGTTTCCTTCTGTATAGGGATGCAGAGTTTCCCCTACGTACAGAGGGGCAGCTATTTCCCTCTGTATAGGGCTGTAGGATTCTCCCTCTGTATAGGATTAGGGTCGTATTAGTAACTCTATATAGAGGGTAGGGTCGTGCTAGCGCCGCTAAGTCGCAATCCTTAGGGCGACGGCCAGTTTAGGTACAGGACCTAGCAGGGCGGCGTCCCCTAACATTACCCCCCTCCCTCCTTGTAGTCTCGTCTCTGTACGCTATCGTGTCGTACAATCGCTCGTAGTGTTCCCTTTCTTTATAGTGCTTGCCTATACTCGTCCGGTTGTCTGTAAGGTCGACTGTCGTCTAGGCACTTGCCAGTCGGCAATGCCTGCTAAATGCCCTCCCTCTACGTTACTGCAACCTTAGGCCTGTCTATTTGGATCCTAAAGCTAGGGCAAAGGAGGACCTATAAGCAGGGAAAGCAGGCACTGCTAGATCGCTTCTACCTAATCTTAACCGATTCCGGTTACTACTTTAAGGATACCAAAGCTAAGGCGGAGGAGGACCCGTAAGCAGTTATAAAGGTGCAGGAGGCGCTCGGTCCTGTCTAGTTTACTGTCTATTTACCTTAACTCTATTATCCGGACGGGAACCCCGTCGTCCGGTTAGGGTATAAGATCCGCAATATTGTAGTTTTCCAGTACTTCGGACGCCGGCCGTAGTCCTAAGGGCTTAGGTAGGTGTTCCGGTCTATCGTTGTCTATAGGGTAGGGTAGTGGCTATTTACCTAGTAGTCGTCCTTACAGCCTCGCCTAGGCCGGTTATCTCGTACAGTCCCTCCCTACCCTATACCGGCTCTATCCCTATTCTTCTACCTCTCCCTTTTTCCTGCATCTATACTATGCTTCTTGCAGGCTCCCTAGTTTCGCCCCCTCTTTTATATTCCTAGAGATAGATGTCCCTAGTTCCCCTCTATACTTGCTCCTCCCTTACAGCTTCCTAGTCTTGCTATATCTGCCTAATCTTGTCTGCAGCTGCCTAATGTCTCTTGTAGCTGCCCAGTCTAGGCCTTAGTCGCTTAATATTACTTGCAGCTGCCCCGTCTTGCAGCTACTATCTGTCCTACCCTATATAGTACAGTGTTACTGCGACCGTTTACTAGGGTGTCTCTCCTCCTACTTGTCTAGTGCCCGTATGTCCTAGAGAGCCTTGTACGGTTCCTATATAGGCTCTGCCTAACCTGTCTATTTAACTAGGTATTCTATCTTCTTCTGCTTCCTCTAGCTCTTAAGGATTTCTTCTACCTTATACTCTTCCTAGTCTTTAGTTACGATCGCTAGGGGGCGCGCGTCGTCCGTCGTCTAGTGCAGTAGGGGGTCTGTATATGTCGGCTGTACGAGGTCTATATAGAAGACTAGGTAGATCCCTAGGGGAGTGTTAAGTCGTACGGCGTATGTCCCTACCGGTCGGACTACCTTAAACTTCCTGTTCTTCTAATCTAGCTTCTTGCTTAGCCGGTCCGTACAGATGTTTTGCTGGTTTAGCTAGACCTTATCTCCTGCCTCGTACCTTAGTGCAGCCTGCCGTCCCTTGTTAGCCTGCTCTTCTGCGCTCTGTTAGGCTATAGCAAGGCTCGCTTTCGCCTATTAGTAGGCGTTCGTAATTGTCTGTACGATAGCTTCTCCCTGCTAAACCGGGGATCGTACATAGCGTAGGGTAGTGCCGCTTAGAGTTGGTAGGAGCAGGGAGTAGTCGTACCTGTAGGTTATAAAGAAGGGGGACAGCCCTGTAGCGTTAGCCGTACGACTGTTAATAGCTCGCTCCGCTATAGGGAGGAGGCGGTTCCAATTTGTCTAGTCGTAGTTAACGTACGCCCAGAGGTACGCTTCTAGTGTCGAGTTAACCCTCTCTGTCGCACTGTCTGTCTGTAGGTGCTATACGGTTAACAGGCGGCGTTCTACGTTTCGCAACTAACAGACCCTTGCCTAGAGCTAGCTCGTAAACTATGTACCCTAGTTAGACACAATTGACCTAGGGAACCTGTACTTGCTAAACGTTATCCTTATAAATGCCTAGGCAGTGTCTTTAGCTATAATAGAGTCTATTCCCTCTAGTATTGCCCTATTCGTTAGCTTGTCTGTAACTACTATAATGTTTTATCCACCGTCGCTCTTAGGTAGGTCTGTAATAAAGTCTACTATTAGGTCTTGCTAGGGCCGGTCTGGTATTAGTAGGGGTTTCAGCAGCCTGTGCTTTAGTTTACGCTAGGGCTTCGCCTGTCTATAGACATCGCAGTTCTGTATAAACCTACGGATGTCCTTTGCTATCGCCGGCTAGTAGTAGTCCTTAGCGACGATGCTGTACGTCTTCTCGCGCCCTAGATGCCCGGTTGCTATAGAGTGTTAGGGGGCGCCGCCCAGCCCAGGTCCTGGACCTAAGCTAGCCGTCGCCCTAAGGACTGCAACTTAGCAGCGCCGGCACGACCCTACCCTCTGTACGGAGTTACTAACAAGACCCTACTCCTGTATAGAGGGAGAATTCTATAGCCCTATATAGATAAGAATTGCCGCCCCTCTAAACGGAGGAGAAACTCTATACTACTATATAGAGGGAAACTCCCGACCCTCTGTACAGAGTGCGAACCTTGTACCCCTACACAGAGGGAAATTGCTGGCTTAGCTTCGTAGATACAAATTGTACAGCAGCGGACGACGAAGGAACTGCCTATCAGTTCCTTTATATAGATACCTAGCTTTAAGTTTCTAAACTAAGATTCTTAAGCCCTTAAATTAGGAACTAATCTTATTGTTAGTAACTGCAGTAATATAACGAAGATAGAGAGCAACATCCCTATAGAACCTGCAACTATGCAGGATTAGATGCACTGCGCGTACGAGGAGCTGCTGGAACACAAGAGGCAGCTCGAGCAGCAAGTAAGCTACTAGGCTGCGATAATTTCCTAATAGAAACAGGAGCTTCGACAGCTTAGGGCGTCCGATTGCGATCCGACCCTTATAACGACGAACACGATAGCCTACACCCCGGCCCCTAAGAGCAAACTTTCTGACGTTACAACTTACGATAGTAAGGCTCTGGCCGAGTACCCCTCCTAGGCTGCCCAGATGCGTTCTAAGCTTCTAGTCGACTTAGGAGTATATCCGACTAAGCTGGACAAGGTAGTGTACCTCTTTAGGAGGTTAAAGGGCAGGGCAGTAGCACGGATTCTGCTGTACTATAAGACGGCCATTGCTAACCCGGCAATAGCTACGACGACAATGCTCTAGGCAGCTCTTAACAAGAGCTACAAGGACCCAGACTGCGAGAGCCGAGCACTCCTATAGGTCAACATAATAAAGCAAGGACGCAAACCCGTACGAGAGTTCCTCGCAGAATACGACCAGACTCTGGCAAAGGTAGGAGGACTCTAATAGGAGGATAGGATAAAAATTACCTCTTTAGAGGTAGGCCTCTCCAAGGAGATTATAACGGGACTAGTAGGCGTAATGCGACCAGCTACGTACGAGGAATTCTGTAATCTCCTTAGGATAGTCGACGACTAGCAGCGCAGGCTCGGACAGATAAGCTACGCTTATAAGATACGACAACCCTTCTAGCAGCAGACGGACGCTATAGCCTAGGAACCAACGACGACGACGACGAGGGTGGCAGCAGCCGTTACCGTACGGCTAAGGACCGCCGTTAAAAAGGCACAGTAGGTAGATATAGCTACCCTAGACAAGAGAAGAGCAGAAGGGAGCTGCTACTAGTGTAGCAATATAGGCTACACTATACAGAATTGCGGGCTTTTGCTAGCAGAGAGACCTGGGGGACGGCCGACTACCGTAAGGATAGCAACTGCGGCGCCCTAACAAGAGGATTAGGAGTCCCACTTAAACGACGACAAGTTGGGAAAAGAATAGCCTCTAAGCGAAGGCTCTACTAGAGGCGTATACGAGATAGATTGCTAAATCAAAACACTACTTAGCTATCTTTTAAGAGCAACTATATAACGACTATGCCGTTTATCGTACGGCCTACGCTAAACGGGTCCGCAACGGCGCGGGCATTAATTAACACAGGATGTTTAGTGTACGGAGTAATTAGCGAAGGCTTCGTACAGAGACACTATATTAAGACGACCCCCACTGTACCCGTACGCATATTAGGCATTACCGGGCGAGGACTGGACATTACCTATATAGTAAAAGTAACGATAGAGATACAGGGACACTACAAGCAGGACTTATACCTCTATGTCGTATAGGACAAGTTAGGGTATAACCTAGTATTAGGGAAGCTATAGATAGAGCGCTAGAAGGGCAAGCTAGACGTTAGACGAGGATAGCTATACCTAGCAGCGACGAAGCAGAGGCTCTAAGACCAAGGGAGGGCTCCGCAGGGTAGCAATGCTAAGGCCGAAATCAACACTGCGACTGCAGACATTAAGAAGGCATTAGCGCCTAAGAAAGCGACGGACCCCTATACGAAGCTCCCAAGGGAATACGCAGGATACCTAGACCTCTTGAAACCAAAGTCGGCCTCGAAGCTGCCGCTACACTGAGGAGAAGGGATTAACTACGACATCTAGCTAGAGCCCCGTCCGGATAGGAGTCTGCCTGAATTACTGTACAGTCCGGTGTACAGAATGTCCTCTAGAGAACTCCTAGTACTACGTAAGACACTAGACGACCTACTTGCCAAAGGTTTTATTTAGGCAATTACCTTATCTACAGGAGCCCTAGTACTGTTTGTCTATAAGGAGGGGAAGGCCGGCTTGCGTTTCTGCGTAGACTATAGAGGCATTAACGCGATTACTAAGAAGGACCGGTACCGCCTACCCCTTATTAAGTAGACTCTCGGACAGATCAGCAAGGCAAAGTAGTTTACTAAGCTTAACGTAGTCTAGGCCTTCTACAAGATACAGGTTAAGGAAGGTTGTAAATAGATATATGTCTTCTATACCAGATATAGTCTTTTCGAATAGCTTGTTACCTCCTTTAGCCTTGCTAACGCACTAGCAGCCTTCTAGAGGTATATTAACAGGTCCCTGCAAGGGCTACTAGACGACATCTGCTCTGCGTACCTCGACGACATACTAGTATTTACAGACGGCACCTATACAGACTATGGACAGGACGTTAAGAGAGTATTGGATCGACTGCAGCAGGCTAGCTTGTACCTCGACATCGACAAATGTAAATTCGGTATACAGTGTACGAAATACCTAGGGTTTATTATCGAGGCAGGGAAAGGCATTAGTATAGATAGGAAGAATATTAATACTATTAAGCAATGGAAGCCGCCTATAAATGTTAAGGGCGTATAGGAATTCCTTAGGTTTGCCAACTTCTACTGCCAGTTTATACGGAACTACTCGGAGGTCGTGCGCCCCCTAGTCGAGCTAACATGTAAGGACAAGCAGTTCAAATAGACGGATAAGTGCAATAGGAGCTTCAACAAACTGAAGGAGCTCTTTACTACAGGACTAACGCTTACTGCCTTCGACCTAGAGCGTACGACGATACTGGAAACTGACTCGTTAGGGTACTGTATAGGAGGTATTCTGTTACAGGTAGGCTCGGACGGACTTCTGCACCTATGCGCATACTTCTCTAAGAAGAACTCTCTAGCTAAGTGCAACTACCCTATCTACGACAAGGAATTGCTAGCAGTCGTACAGTGTTGCGAAGCGTAGGATAGAGAACTCCCCTCGGTTCCCGAGTTCCTCGCCCTAACTAACTACAAGAATCTAGAGTACTTTACGCAACCCTAGAAGCTGTCTAAGAGACACGTACGATAGGCAATGTACCTAAGCCAGTTTGATATAAGACTCTAGTATTGTAAGGGTAAGGACAACAGCCAGGCCGATACGCTACCCAGACGGGACTAGGACATGCCAACGACGTACGAGGACGACCGGCTAAAGTAACGAACATTCCAGATGTTTAAGGAGGAGCCAGGCGAAGGGACTATCCGCCTAGCAGCGGCACACATATAGGAATCCTAACTGCAGGTATAGGAAGAGGCAGTAGAAAAGGACGAGGTATACTAAGGGGCCTGTACAGCGATCTAAGGAGGTCAGCGGAAGCTCCTAGTAGAGCTTTACCTTAAGGTGTTAGCAGCAGAGTGCTTAGTAGACGAGGAGAACAACCTAAAGTTCAGGAGTCGAATTTGGGTCCTAGCAGACAAGAAGCTCCGTACGAGCTAAATACAACGGGCATAAAATTCTATAGCAACTGGGCACTTAAGGCGCGAGGAGATGTACATTATCGTTGCTAGGAACTACTACTAGCTAGCAATAGCGAAGGACATTCGCAGGTTCGTACAGAACTGCGATATATGCAGGAGGACAAAGCCCTAGAGTAAGCTAAAGCATAGGCTGCTAAAACCTTTACTAATACTAGACCGGCCCTAGCAAGACCTAACAGTGGACTTTATTACGGACCTCCCTAAGAGCGACGGACAGCAGAACATTATAGTAGTTACGGACTGATCCGGGCACGCAGATATGATTCAATACGGCCTTTTTGATGACTATATCTCGAACTGAGGAGGGAAAGGAATCTATGTAGTGGTGGTGGGGGGCTTTCGTAGTAGTAGTGCCAAGGCCCGGCTCGGCCCGGACGGGCCGAGCCGAAATTCTAGGGTCTACCCTATTAATCTGTCCTACCTCTTTCCACCGCCGCAACACTACCTCCCTCCCTTACCAGCGGTCGCCCTCGACCGCTTAGTCACCCTATCCATCCGAAAATGTCCACTTTTTTTTTTTTTTTTTTTTTTGATTCATCGTCTCTTTCTCGAAAATCCCCTCCGACAGTAATGTTACCTCTTCCGTCTTCCATCGCTTCTTGAATTTCTTACGTTATCGGCGTCTAAGGTCCTTCACTTGGCGTTTATGTAATCGGTGCGCCTGATCCGTGCCATTTGATCTGAGCCGTAGGTTATCTGAGCTGCGCCGTAGCTGGTCTGTGCGCCGGCGCAGAAGGTCTATATAGATCTTTCCGCGGCTCTATCTCTTCTTCTTTTTCTTTCTCTACCAAAGCCTTTACCTACTACGGGGTCGGCGGCGCTTGCACGCTACGGCGTTAGCGAGCTGACGGCCGAACTGGCGATAGGTAGTGGCCGCGTCGAACTAGTAGTGGGTAGTGGCCGAGTCGAAGGCCTCCCCGAAGGCGACCGACACGATCGTCTTTATCGGCTTCCGCGCCGGTGGAGCGGACGTGGCTTTCTTCTTTTATTTCTATCTCTTTCGGAAGTCGTTAGTTTCGGAGCTATCCGGGTTTCGGCTTTAGCGGGTTCCGCGCGTAGAAGTCTCTAAGCAGCTCCGCCGAATTCCGCAGGTTCTCGATCGGATACTATTTATAGTCTTCCGGCCACCCCTTCTACGACATCCTCGCTTTAATGGACCCCCTTATCTTCTTTACGTCTATTACGTCTTCTACCTCCTACTCTTCTTTATTACCGTCCATGTCGACAGGCGGGGGTTCGGCGAACCCCTGTTCTAGAAGGCCATCCTTAGGGTCCAGGCTTAGCAGATCTAAATAGAAAACGTCGTAGATCCGGAACGCCTTTGGCAGCTGGAGCCGATAAGTCACCGGCGACCTCTTTTCTATTATCGTAAACGGACCTACGTGGCGTAGATTTAGCTTAGCGTTGCCTTTCAGCCTTAGGTTCTTCGTGTTAAGCTATACTCTTTGGCCTTCCTCGAATTCTATCAGTGACCGCTTCTTATTAGCTCGAGTTACTATCTTCTTCTGAGCCGATTCTATCGCGTCTTTCGCCACTTTGGTCGCTTCTTCTATCTGAGATCGGAGCGCTTCCGCCGCTGCTGCGGCGACTCTCTTTAACGACGTGGTAGTGGTAGTGGAAAGCTCCGGCGAGCCGGCGTCGCTCGGTGGCTGGAAGCTCAGCCTTGGAAGATAACCGTAGGTTATCTCGAACGGCGCCAGCGACGTCGCTTCTAACTGTGTTAAGTTCGCGCAGAATTCGGCCATCGGCAACACCTTAACCCAATCTTCTTAATAATAGCCGCAGAAGGTTCGTAGGGATCGTTCTATCCTACGGTTAGCGACTTTAGACTGACCGTCGGTTTGACGGTTAGCGGCAGTGCTGAGCTTTCTATAAATTCCGAGAGCTTGGTTGATAGCTTTCCACACGTCGGCGGTGAATTGAGGACCCCTATCCGTGGTAATAGTGTCCGGCAGCCTATAGTGCTTCCACACGTATTGGATTAACATTCACGCCGTTTCTTCCGCAGTAGTTCCCTTATCCTTAGCTCGACATAGGATGAAATGGCGCTCTTTGCTTAGCCGATCCACTACATTAAGCGTAGCGTTATATCCATCGGAGTCCGGCAGGCCGGTTACGAAATCCATCGTAATATGCTGCTATAGTTTCTTAGGGATCGGCAGTAGCTTCAATAAGCCTGCTGGAAAGCCGTAACGCGGCTTCGCCGATCGGTACACGTAGCAGTTGGCGATAAATCGGTGGATCCGTTCGTAGATCTGCGGAAACCAGTAGATCGTTCTTACGGCCTGCGTCGTTTTCTTTGCTCTGGCGTAGCCAACATCTATGGAGTTATGAACTAGCTGGATGACCTCCGTAATTAGTTCTTCCGGAACTATCAGCTTTCCTGAGCCGGTTTTGCCAATCTTCTGTTGTTGGTTGAGTTGTTTCACCTTCTCGTAGAGAGTTTCTTCCTTAGGGGCTGGCTCTACTGCGCAGACCCCTACCTCTTTCAACACCTCTGCGTCTACTATCCGCTCGGTTAACACCTTCTGGAACATGTTAGGGTCTTCTTTCGGGCGGCTCGTCTTCCCTTCTCTTCGCGTCAACGCGTCAGCCTTTCCGTTTTGAGCCCCTGGTCGATAGGTAATCTTAAAGTCGAACCCTAATAAGTAGGCGGCCTACCGAGCTTGGCGACGTAAGAGCTTCTGCGTCTTTATAAAGTAGACTAGCGACTGGTGGTCTGTAAGGACCTGAACCGTGCTCTTTCTAGCTATAAGCTCCAGTTTCCACTCCTCGAAAGCCTGAATAATCGCTAGCAGCTCCTTATCGTAGATGGCGTAGTTCCGTTCGGCCTCCGTTATAGACTTGCTAAAGAAAGCTACCGGATGGAGGGTCTCGTCGTCGCTATATTGAGAAAGGACCCCTGCCGTTACTGTATTAGAAGCGTCTGTTTCTACGTAGATCGTCTTTTCTGGTCGGAAGTGCGCTAGCACTAGCGCAGAGGCCACTGCTTCTTTTAGCCGTGCGAAAGCTTCTGTGCACTTCTCATTCTATAGGCCAGCTGCTTCTTTCTTTAGCGCCTCGTTCAAGGGTCTCGCTATCTTGCTAAAGTCCTTTATAAATTGTCGATAGTAGCTGCAGAAGCCGAGAAACGCTCTGATCTGCGTAGTGTTTCCTGATTTCGGCTGCTTCCATTCCGCGACGGCGGCGACCTTTGATAGGTCTATCCGAATTCCATCTCTTCCGACGATAAGACCGAGATATTTAACCTCGGTTTAGTAGAACTTGCTCTTTTTCGTGTCTGCGTTCAGTCCGACCTTACGGAGCCTGGTCAACACCTTCTCGATGTGGTCCGTGTATTGCTCTCTCGTTCTATCTGTATAGATAAGGATGTCGTCTAGGTAGATAGACACGAACCGTTCCAACATGTCTATAAAGGTGTAGTTTATAAAGCGTTGCCACACCGCCGGCGCGTTGGTAAGTCCAAAAGGCATTACCAACTACTTGAAATCGCCTATTCGCGTCGCAAACGTCGTAAGGTCTTCTGTCTGCCCTTCTTCGTTCCTTAGTCGATAGAACGCTTGGCAGATGTCTAGCTTGCTGAACTACTTAGCCTTCGCCACCCGCTGTATAGTTTTATTAATCAGCGGCAGTGGATATACGTCTCTCTTGGTGACCTTATTGAGGCCTCGATAGTCTACACACAGTTAGAGACTACCTCCAGGCTTCTGCACGAAAAGAATCGGTAACGCGTATTCGGCAGAACTCAGCGTAATAAACTTCTTTGCTAGGTTTTCGCGAACGAACACCTCTACCTGGTCCAGTTCTGCTGGCGACAGTCGTCTTAGGGGCTCGGTTCTTGGCAGCGTAGCCCCCTCCTTTAGTCGGATCTTGTTGTTATATTCCGGTCGATAGAGCGGCAATAGGTTAGAGTCGGCTTTTGAGAACACGTTAGCGTAATCGTAGAGCTCGCTTGGCAGCACCTCCAGTAGATCCACTTCTTCTTCCGCCATTATCTTCTAGTGGTCTTCGATGTCTTTTATTAAGATAGCGTAGATCTTATTGCTCGGCGACTTCGCGAGGGTCGTTATTGCTTCTGAACTTATTATTCTGACAGTAACCGGAGGTTCGGAACGATCGGACGGAGCCTCTTTCGTAGACGCCGCAGCGTTCGGCTCGGCGGCGGCGGTCGTTCCGGTAGTCCCTGTTCCGCTACCCGGGGTTTTGAATCCTATCGTGCCTTTCTCTACGTCGACGATAGCCTTCTGATTCTTTATCCATTTCTGCCCTATAATAATGTCAAACCTTCCGATATCTATAATTCGGAACGTCGCTTCCGTAGTGCGACCAGCTAAGGTAGTCTTTAGCGGCACGTAGTGCGTGACGCTTTCCGTGTCTTGTCCGTTGTACGCCGAAATCCTCGTCGGCGACGCCAATTCCACCGGATAACTGTATCCCTTTATCAGTTTCTAAACTAACTGGTAGTGGATCGCCGCGCCAATAAGAGCTCCGGTATCGATAAAAGCTTTTAGCTAAAGTGGTTTGCTCGATCCGTTAAGGGGGTAGACAGTAATTAGAAGGATGATAGCTGTTTCCGTGTTCACTTCCACCGCAGCCGATAGCGGATCGCTGCAGCTATTGATGCTCTCTTTCGTCGACGTAGCTCGCGTTGATGCCCTGTTGTCTATGCTAGATAGGGGGCCTATCCTTCCAGCTGGTCTTTTCCCAAAATTCGCAGTAGCACTCTACCGTCTACGCTGTCAGTATCGTTCGGAGCCGGCTCTATAGCTTGTATAGCCTTTCTCGGTAGCGGCGGCTTCGTTGCTCGATATTCCTGCTTCTGCTTATCCGAAGCTTGGCATCTCGTAGCGATGTGGCCAGGCTTTCCGCATGCGTAGCACGTAGGGACGAACGCCGATCGCAGTGAATACAACGACTGCTAGGGCGTTCGTCGGAAAAGCGTAGGGGGCCGCGCCGTCTGCACCGACGGCGACGACTTCTGAAACGATTCGCGTAATTTCGCGTAAGCGCTTAAGTTTCTCGCGGTAACTCTCGCTCTGTGCACGAAGCTCTCGAGGTCTTCGTCTTCTACCGACGCTATAGCTGCGGCTAGTTCAGGGTTCAGCTTCTGCCTTAATAGGTGGAGCTGCTTATCTTCCGCTACCTAGGCCCTAATCGCATATTTTCTAAACAAACCGTAGAACTCCTCGAACGTCTGCCGGTTCTGGTTGATCTTATCCAGCTGCTTACGGGCCGTCTTCTTTCGGAATAGGTCTCCGAAGCGCTGGTCTAGTGCTCTGATCGCTTCCTCGGCGGTCGCCTCTTCTAGGTCTGCTACTAGCGAAAAAGCTTCGCCTTCCAATCGCGATTCTAGGTACGCCAGTCTGTCTCCGGCGCTGTTTCCGGCGTAGTCGCGGTCTATCTTATTCTTTATCTTCTTCTTAAACGCTTCCCAGTCTTCGGGGTCTCTACCTCTAAACGCCGGCGGGTCCGGTAATGATGTTATCGAGGTGCTACCTTGACTATAGGCCGCTAGTGAGGCGGTCTCTGCTTGTTCTTCTCGATGCAGTAGGGGCGGCGGCATCGCTGCTTCCATATTAGCTATTTGATCCTTCAGTGCCTTTAGTTGCGCTAGTCTATTCGCCGCCTGGTTCTCTAACACGTTAATAATGGTTTCTGCTGATTCCTTCTCGGCCCTTACCGTCTCTACTTCTTCCCTTAACTGTCTGTTTTCTTCTACGTTCCTATAAAACTTCTTTTCTATAAAGGTAATAATGTTAAACACCTTCTTAGCTCCGTGCTCTGTAAGATATTCTCCTATCTTATCCAGCGTACGTCCGTACAGTTCGGCATAGCCCTCTATGCCCTTTCTCGCTTTATCTACCTCTTCTTTCGTAAGGCCTTTATCGGTCGTTCCGTCGTCGAGAATGCTGGTACGCCTATCCCTCGGTCTGTCAGTCTTTCTCTTTCCGCTGCGGCCTGTAACGCTGCTCTCTACTGCTGAGAAGCCTTCCATCTTCTTACAGTGCCTTAGGGGTTGTTATTAGTGTGTATAGTGTGGTGCGCGTGCGTTTTTCGGGTTTCCGGATAGTTCGACGGGCCCTTTCGCACAGTGCAGGGTTGGTGTAGAGAGTGAGTTCGAGATATAATAATCCGGGCACGCAGATATAATTCAATACGGCCTTTTTGATAACTATATCTCGAACTAAGGAGGGAAAGGAATCTATGTGGTAGTGGTAGGGGGCTTTCGTAGTAGTGGTGCCAAGGCCCGGCTCGGCCCGGACGGGCCGAGCCGAAATTCCAGGGTCTACCCCATCAATCTGTCCTACCTCTTTCCACTGCCGCAACACGGACAAGCTAACGAAGGGGGTAACATTAGAAGGAATAGACTCTATTACAGCTAAGGACACTGCCTAGGCATTTATACAGACGACGTTTAGCAAGCACGGATTCCCTAGGTCAATTGTATTGGACTAGGGTACACAGTTTACAAGCTAGCTCTAGGCAGGGGTCTGCTAGTTGTTGAATGTAGAACGTCGCCTATTAACTGCATAGTACCTGCAGATAGACGGCGCGACGGAAAGGGTTAATTCGACGTTAGAAGCGTACCTCTAAGCATACGTCGACTATAACTAGACAAACTAGAACTACCTTCTCCCTATAGCGGAGCTGGCTATTAACAGCTGTACAGCTAACGCTACAGGATTGTCCCCCTTCTTTATAACTTACAGATACGACTACTCCCTGCTTCCGCCGACCCTAACTAGCAACACCCTGCGCCCTATACGATCCCTAATTTAGTAGGGAGAGGCCATTGTACGGACGATTGCGAACGCTTATTAATAGGCAAAAGCCAGTCTGGCTATAGCTTAACAGAATGCGGAAGAATAGGCTAATAAGGGACGACAGGCTGCACTAAGGTATAAGGCAGGAGATAAGGTCTAGCTAAACTAGCGCAATATCTGTACGGACTGGCCGAGTAAGAAGCTAGACTGGAAGAACCGGAAGTTTACAGTAGTCCGACTAGTAGGGACATATGCTGTACGACTTAACACTCCCCTAGGGATCTACCTAGTTTTCTACGTAGACCTCGTATAGCTAGCGAACACGGACCCCCTACTGCACCAGATAACAGACGACGCGCGCCTACTAGCGATTATTACTAAGGGCTAGGAAGAGTACAAGTTAGAGGGAATCCTTAAGAGCTAAAGGAAGCGGAAGAGGGTAGAGTACCTAGTTAAATAGAGAGGGTAGGCAGAACCTATATAGGAACTAGACGAGGCCCTGCAGGACACAACTGCACTGGACAGGTAGAAGGAGAACTATCCCCCTGCCCAGTTACTGTAACACTGCACTGTACAGCAAAAAGGGGCACGATCTACCCTAGATATAGGGCAGCTGCCGGCAACTTAGGTCGCCGAAGGATCGGGAATTAACACGTAGGACACTACCGGATCCTACTGACACTACACTGTACTACACTGTACAGAAGGGGGCAGGAGGAAGAGAACAGTCAGGAGACAGGTAAGATAGGTAGAGATAAGAGGGGGATAAGAGCAGAACTGTCCGAAAATTTCTTACACTACCTAGGGGGGGGGGGGGATGGCTTACTAGCCTCTACCCTGTAGGACTAGGGCGGCCGACTCCCTATCTGAAATCTCAATTACCTCCCGCCTAGCAGGACCTCTACCTAGGCTAGGCCTAGGGAGTAGAGGCACCCCCCTACCCCTACGCGCCTCCTCCAGACAGTGGTAGGGGCAATAGAGGGGGCTATCCTTCTACTTGCACAAGGCGTAGACCCTAGCCTAGAAGCCAGGGAGGCAGTATAGGCTAAGTAAGTCTTAGGGGGAATTAGGGCAAGAGGCGTAGAGCTAGCCCTAAATAGCAATAAGGATAGCATTAACGTACGATGCGCAGGCTGTAGCAACCTGCTAAGGTATAACCTAGGCAGGGTTACACTAGGAGGCGTAGAAGGGTAGCCCGGCTACGTCCTGCTGCTCGTTAGTATAGCATCTCCGACATTAGCTTAGATTGTACAGAAGACAGGGACCTGTACGAACTAGAAGCGAAGCTACTAGTCGAACTAGGCATTCTACTGCTAGAGGTAAAAATAGGAGGGGACACTAGCCAGACGGGCGGAAGAAGAGCTAGGAACTACAAGAGAAGAGCTAGTAACTACGGGAGAACTACTGCAGGAACGGCTAGACAGGGTGCGTAGTATAGTGGTAGTAGCTAGTAGTAGTAACTAGTAGTAGGATAGACAGTAGACAGTAGACGTTAGTAGTAGATAGTAGAAGGTGGATAGTAGACGGTAGTAAACGGTAGCCGGCGTAGAAGGGGGGGGTAGCAGGCGGGGAATAGGAGAGAAGGAGGGAAGGGAAAGAGAAGGGGGAGGCTTAATATTTAGGGGGTAGCTGCCTGCTATAGGAAGCAATAGCAACTAGCGCAGCTGCTACAACTGTATAAAAAGGGAGCAAGAAGGCAACTACGACCTAGTAGGCGACGAGCAACAGTAGTACAGACGACTAGACGGAATTGGGAAGTCGCGACCTACTAAAGGAACACTAGGAGCTAAGGGTATACGATACGCTGTCGTACGAAAGTAGCACTATAAGAAGGGAGGGAGGTATTGTTAGAGGGCGCCGCCTAGCCTAGGTCCTAGACCTAAGCTAGCCGTCGCCCTAAGGACTGCGACTTAGCAGCGCTAGCACGACCCTACCCTCTGTACAGAGTTACCGATAGAACCCTACTCCTATATAGAGGGAGAATTCTATAGCCCTATACAGAGGGGAATTACCGCCTCTCTAAACAGAGGGAAAACTCTATACTACTATACAGAGGGAAACTCCCGACCCTCTGTATAGAGTGCGAACCTTACACCCCTGCAAAGAGGAAAATTGCTGGCTTAGCTTTGTAGGTACAAATTGTACAGCAGCAGACGACGAAGGAACTGCCTATCAGTTCCTTTATGTAGATACCCAACCTTAAGTTTCTAAACCAAGATTCTTAAGCCCTTACATAGAGTTATGCGCCTGTTAGATTAGGCTTATATAGAGCTTCTCGTCTACTGGGACCCAAATCCGATTCCTGAACTTTAGGTTGTTCTCCTCGTCTACTATACACTCTACTGCTAATACCTTAAAGTGGAGCTCTGCTAGAAGTTTTTGCTGTCCTCCTTAAATCGCTGTATAGGCACCTTAGTAGACGTCGTCTCTCTCTACTGCCTCTTCCTAAGCCTATAGCTAGGGTTCCTATATATATGTCGCCGCTAGGCGGATAGTCTCCTTGCCTAGTTCCTCCTTAAATATCTAGAATGTTCGTACCTTTAGTCGCTCGTCGTTATACGTTGCCGGCATGTCCTAGTCCCGTCTAGATAGTGCGTCGGCCCTACTGTTGTCCTTGCCTTTACAGTACTAGAGTCTTATGTTAAAGCAGCTTAGGTATATCGCCTATCGTACGTGTCTCTTAGAAACTTTCCAGGGCTGCGTAAAGTACTTAAGGTTCTTGTAGTCGGTTAGGGCGAGGAACTTAGGAACTGAGCGGAGTTCTCTATCCTAAACCTTGCAATACTGTACAACTGCTAGCAATTCCTTCTTGTAGATAGGGTAGTTGCATTTAGCTAGGGAGTTCTTCTTAGAGAAATACGCGTATAGGTACAGGAGCCCGTCTGAGCATACCTATAACAGGATACCTCCTATACAATACCCTAAGGAGTCGGTTTCTAGTATTGTTATACGTTCTAGATCGAAGGCAGCAAGCGTTAGTCCTATAGTAAAGAGCTCCTTTAGCCTGTTAAAGCTTCTATTACACTCGTCCGTCTACTTAAACTGCTTGCCCTTGTGTGTTAGCTCGACTAGGGGGCGTACAATCTCTAAGTAGTTCTATATAAACTAGCAGTAGAAGTTGGCAAACCTAAGGAATTCTTGTACGCCCTTAATACTTGTAGGAGGATTCTATTGTTTAAGAGCATTAATCCTCTTCCTGCCTATGCTAATACCTTTCCCTGCCTTAATAATAAAATCTAAGTATTTCGTACGCTGTATACCGAATTTACATTTGTCGATGTCGAGGTACAAGCTAGCCTGCTGCAGTCGATCCAATACCCTCTTAACGTCCTGTACATAGTCTGTATAGGTGCCGTCTGTAAATACTAGTATGTCGTCGAGGTACGCAGAGCAGATGTCGTCTAGTAGCCCTTGCAGGGACCTGTTAATATACCTCTAGAAGGCTGCTAGTGCGTTAGCAAGGCTAAAGGAGGTAACAAGCTATTCAAAAAGACTATATCTAGTATAGAAGACATATATCTATTTACAACCTTCCTTAACCTTTATCTTGTAGAAGGCCGAGACTACGTTAAGCTTAGTAAACTACTTTGCTTTGCTAATCCGTCTAAGGGTCTCCTTAATTAGGGGTAGGGGGTACCGGTCCTTCTTAGTGATTGCGTTAATGCCTCTATAGTCTACGCAAAAACGCAAGCCAGTCTTGCCTTCTTTATAGACAAACAGCACTAAGGCTCCTGCAGATAATGTACTAGTGCGAATGAAACCTTTGGCAAGTAAGTCGTCTAGTGTCTTGCGCAGTACTAGGAGTTCTCTAGAAGACATGCTATACAGCGGGCTGTACAGTACTTTAGGCAGACTTCTATCCAGACGGTGCTCTAGCTAGATGTCGTAGTTAATTCGTTCTCCTTAGTGTAGAGGCAGTTTCGAGGCTGATTTTGGCTCGAAGAGGTCTAGGTATCCTACATATTCCAATAGGAGCTTCGTATAGGGGTCCGTCGCTGTCTTAGGCGCTAATACCTTCTTAATGTCTATAGCTGCAGTGTTGACTTCGGCCTTAGCATTGCCGCCCTACGGAACTCTCCCTTAATCTCGGAGCCTCTGCTTCGTTGCTACCAGGTGCAGGCGTCCTCGTCCGACGTCTAGCTTGCCCTACTAGCACTCTATCTATAGCTTCCCTAGTATTAGGTTATACCCTCACGTGTCCTATACGACGTAGAGGTATAAGTTCTGCTCGTAGTGTCCCTGCAGCTCTATTGTTATAATGTCTGGTCCTCGCCCGGTAATGCCCAGTATGCGTACAGATACAGTAGGGGTCGTCTTAATGTAGTGTCTCTATACGAAGTCTTCGCTAATTACTCCGTACACTAAACATCCTGTGGTAATTAGCGTCTGCGCTGTAGCGGGCCCGTTTAGCGTAGGTCGTACGATAAACGGTGTAGTCGTTATATAGTTGCTCCTAAAAGATAGCTAAGTAGTGCTTTAATTTGGCAATCTATCTCGTATATGCCTCTAGCTAAGCCTTTGCCTAGAGGCTATTCTTTTCCTGACTCGTTGTCGTCCGAGGGGGACTCTTAGATCCTGTGTTAGGGCGCCGTAGTTGCTACCCTTACAGTGGTCGGCCGTCCCCTAGGTCTCTCTGCTAGCAAAAGCCTGCAATTCTATACAGTGTGCCCTATCTTGCTATACTAGTAGCAGCTCCCTTCTGCTCGTCTCTTGTCGAGGGTAGCTATGTCTACCTACTGCGCTCTTTTAGTGCCGGCCCTTAGCTGTACAGTAACGGCCGCTGCTACTCTCGTCGTCGTCGTTAGTTCCTAGTCTATAGCATCCTGCTGCTAATAAAGGGGCTGTCGCATCTTGTAGGCGCAGCTTATCCGTCTAAGCCTGCGCTATCAGTCGTCGATTATCCTAAGGAGATTACAGAATGCCTTATACGAGGCTGGTCGCATTACGCCTACTAGTCCTGTTATAATCTCCTTAAAGAGGACTACTTCTAAGGTAGTAATTTTTACCCTGTCCTCCTATTAGAGTCCTCCTGCCTCTGCTAGGGTCTAATCGTATTCTGTAAGGAACTCTCGTACAGTCTTACGTCCTTGCTTTATAGTGTTAACCTATAGGAGTGCTTAGCTTTCGCGGTCTAGGTCCTTAAAGCTCCTGCCGAGAGCTGCCTAGAGCATTGTCGTAGTTGCTATTGCCGGGTTAGCAACAGCCGTCTCGTAGTACGGCAGAATCCGTGCTACTGCCCTGCTCTTTAACCTGCTAAAGAGATACACTACCTTGTCTAGCTCGGTTAGGTTTGCTCCTAAGTCGACTAGAAGCTTAGAGCGTATCTAGGCAGCCTAGGAGGGGTACTCGGCCGGAGCCTTACTATTATAGGTAGTAACGTCGGGGAGTTTGTTCTTAGGGACTGCGGTGTAGGCCGTCGTGTTCGTCGTCGTAGGGGTCGGGTCGCAACCGGACGCCCTAAGCTGTCGGAGCTCTTATTCCTATTAGGAAATTATCGAGGCCTAGTAGCCTATTTGGTCTTCGAGCTAGGTCTTCTGTGCTAGCAGCTCCTCGTATATGCAGTGCATCTAATCCTGTATAGTCGCAGGTTCTATAGGGATGTCGCTGTCTATCTTTGTTATATTACTGCAGTTACTAACAGTAAGATTAGCTCCTAATATAAGGGTTCAAGAATGTTGGTTTAGAAACTTAAAGCTAGGTATCTAGATAAAGGAACTAATAGACAGTTCCTTTGTCGTCCGCTGCTGTACAATTTGTACCTACGAAGCTAAGCTAGCAATTTCCCTCTATATAGGGGTATAGGGGTTTTGCTCTGTACAGAGGACTAGAAGTTTCCTTCTGTATAGGGATACAGAGTTTTCCCTGCGTATAGAGGGGCAGCTATTTTCCTCTGTATAGGGCTGTAGGATTCTCCCTCTGTATAGGGGTAGGGTCGTGTTAGTAACTCCGTACAGAGGGTGGGGTTGTGCTAGCGCCGCTAAATCGCAATCCTTAGGGCTACGGCCAGTTTAGGTACAGGACCTGGCAGGGCGGCGTCCCTAACACCTAATGTTATAGTTAATATTCTATTAGTAAGCATAGTCTAGTTCTCTTTAGCTGTATTAGGTTTCTAGGCGGTAGTCTCTTGAGTCTAAGAGAGTTTAACAGTAGAAGGCTTTAATCTTGTCCTTGTCGAAGATAATGTTTCTAAGGGGTTCCTAAGTAGTGTCTCAATCTTCGTAGCTTTGCTATTAGACCTTGTACTTTGTCTATCCATTAATTACTTAACAGTCTGTATTTTTGCGTACGTAGTATTCTTCTTCTTTGTCTTTATCGTCGTTTTCTGCAGGAAGGATGCAGGTTCGTTCTTAGTCTTGTAATTAAAATAGGAAGGGATCTCTTTCCTTAGGTCTTCGTCGGATAGGATAGAAAACGTTGTATATTTCCTATTCTTCTAGCAGTTAGAGGCAGTAAGCGTACGAGCTAATCTTCTCTATAATAGGGAAGGGGCCTGATTTTTTCTAATCGAGTTTGCGAGAACGTCTTCCTATAACAATATTCTTAAAATCTAGGTACACTCTGTCTCCTACTTAATAGTTAGGAGCTAGTTGTTATTTTCGATTAGCTTGTTCTTCGTAGATAGCCTAGGCGTAAGTTATTTCCTCTTAGACTTCTTAATAGATCTAGGAGAGGTGTATTGCCTAGTTATCTACGTCGACTTCGTCTAGGTCGTTAGGTCGCGGTAGTGGGTCTTAAGGTTCCATTCCTGTTTAGGGGTAGTAGCCTCTAGTAGTGTAGAAGAAGGAGTGTCCGGTTGTCTCTAACTCCTAGTTACGAGCTAAGAATTCTACTGTCGGAATGTGTTTTAGCTAGTCCTTCTAGTAGTAATCGATAAAGTAACGTAGCGTCTGTACGAACAGGGCATTCGCAATCTCTGTTTGTCTATCCGTTTCAAGGTAGTATAACGTTAAGATATAGTAATTAATGTTTAGAAGCTTGCAGAGGCGTTTCCAGAACTTAGCAATAAACTAAGAGCCTCTATAAGAGGTTGTTGCGGCAGCAGAAAGGGGTAGGACTAAGTAATAGGGTAGACTGTTAGAATCTCGGCTTAGCCCTTCTGGACCGAGCCGGGCCTTGGCACACTACCCCTAAAGCCCTTACCTATCGCCGCATAGAATCCTTTCCTTCTTTAGTTCGAGATATAGTTATTAAAAAGGCCGTATTGAATTATATCTGCGTGCTCGGATTAGAGGTAATGCTGTCTAGAAGGCCTACGTAATGCTAGACGTATTCGTAAAACAGTCGAGCGGTTTCCTTAGAAGTTATGCTCTAGCAGGGTACTATAAAGCAGTCCTTAGAGTGTCGATCTACACCTACAAAGACGTTCTTTGCCTTAATACCTGCCTAAGTAGTCCCTTAAGGGAGACAGGTAACAAAGTCTATTATAATGTGTTTCTAAGGGTGTTTAGGGGCAGGGAGAGGCTTTAGCAATCCTTGTAGACTTTAACGGTCGTGTTTAGCTGCCTTGCAGATAGGACAGTTGTTTCTATATCTGCGGACGTACTTCTATATCGATAGCTACTAGTAGTAACGGGAAGTAAGCTTATAAAGCTTCGATCGTCTTAGGTAGCCTCCTGCTGCTAAGTTGTAAACTGTCTTAAGGATATAGGGTCGTATCGAATCGTCTGCACCTTTAGGAACAAAAAGACGAGATCGGAAGTAAACGAGTCTATCCCTAAGTTTACATTCTAAGAGAGAAAAGCTAGGGAAGGTACGCTAACCTATTTTAAGGGCCTAGATTAGTTCTTAAGCCTGTTCGTCTAATTCGTAAGCTTCTCTTATTATTGGGAGCAGTTCTCTAGGTTTGTTTGCTTCTTTAGCCGATTCTGTATCGTTCGGTTCGTTGTCTAAGGTAACAGAGCCTTTAATTTCAGAATCTTTAGTATTAATAGTCCTGTGATCTGGTTCGCTTTCTAAATTGTTATTCTCTAGGAAGGTAGGTGCGAGACACAGGGCAAAAGAGGCAGCGATTAATAGTATACCTTCTTTTAGGTAGGTCTTTAGGTCTTTGCTTAGGTTATAAGCCTTTAGGATAGTTTGGTTATATATTGCCTAGCCTTCTCTTCTGTCTACTAGATAGATTCTAGGTATCCGGGTAAGGATATTTGTCCTTAAATTGAGTAATCTAGGCGCGTTTTTGATAACAAAGTTAACCCTTAAGAGGAATTCGCTCTAGCGGGCTTGTCTACGATTAAGTATTTTGCTCTTTATAAAATGTAAGGGCTTAAGAATCTTGGTTCAGAAACTTAAGGCTGGGTATCTATATAAAGGAACTAATAGGCAGTTCCTTTGTCGTCCGCTGCTGTACAATTTGTACCTACGAAGCTAAGCTAGCAATCTCCCTCTATGTAGGGGTGCAAGGTTTACACTCTGTACAGAGGGTCGGGAGTTTCCCTCTATACAGTAGTGCAGAGTTTTCCCTCTGTTTAGAGGGGCGGCAATTCCCCTCTATATAGGGCTATAGGATTCTCCCTCTATATAGGAGTAGGGTTATATTAGTAACTTTGTACAGGGGGTAGGGTCGTGCTAGCGCTACTAAGTCGCAGTCCTTAGAGCGACGGCTAGCTTAGGTCTAGGACCTAGGCTGGACGGCGCCTTCTAAAAATACCCCCCTCCCTTCTCGTAGTTCTTCTTCTATACGACAGCGTATTGTATAGCCTTAGCTCCTAGCGTTCCTCTTGCAGGTCGCGATTTCCTGTCTCCGTCTAGTCGTCTATAGGGCCGTTGCTTGTCTAGGCACTTACTAGTCGGCAATACCTGCTAGATGCTCTCCCTATTGTTGCTAGGTCCTTAGGTAGCAGTTGCCCGTTTGCTAGTACCCCCTCTATAGCTTGTAGTTGTATAGTTGCCCTTTGTCCTAGGACTACCCCCTTTCCCTATACCGCTACAATCTTAGGCCTGTCTATTTAAATCCTATAGCTAAGGCAGAGGAGGACCTGCAAGCAGGGAAGACAGGTAGTACTAGATCGCTTCTACCTAATCCTAACCGATTCCTTTTGCTACTCTAAGGGTGCCGAAGCTAAGGCAGAGGAGGACCTGCCCCTTACCTCTCGTCCGTTTATCTCCTGCCCTATAGCCCTAGCTATATACTCTACGTTCTATCCGTACAGTCTAACGGTAGCAGGCCGTTTGGCTCTGTCCCTGTAGCTTAGTCGTCGTCCGGAGTTTAGCTCCTAGGTAGATATTCTGCCTGTTATCGTCTGTAGGGTAAGGTAGTAGCTGTTTACCTAGCAGTCGTCTGTATAGTCTCGGGCAGGTCGGTCTTCTCGTACGGCCCCGCCCTGCCCTATGCTAGTTCTATTCCTATTCTTCTTCCTTCCCCTCTTCCTATACCTATTCTATGCTTCTTATAGGTTCCCTAGTATAGTCCCTTCTTTTATATCCCTAGGGACAGATGTCTCTAGTCCTCTCTATTTATGCTCCTCCTTTGCAGCCTCCTAGTCTTGCCTGTAGCTGCATAATCCTGCCTGTAGCTGTCTAACATCTCTTATAGCTGCCCGATCTAGGCTGTAGTTGCCTAATATTACTTTTAGCTGCCCTGTCTTGCAGCTGCTTTCTGTCCTACTCTATACAGTGCAGTGTTACTATAACTGTTCGCTAGGGTGCCTCTACTCCTACTTGTCCAGTACTTATATGTTCTAGAGAGCCTTGTACAGTTCTTATATAGGCTCTATCTAACCTGTCTATTTAACGAGGTATTCTATCTTCTTCCGCTTCCTCTAGCTCTTAAGGATCTCCTCTACTTTATACTCCTCTTAATCTTTAGAAATAATCGCTAGGGGACGCGCGTCGTCCGTCGTCTAGTGTAGAAGGTCTGTATATGCTAGCTGTACGAGGTCTATATATAAGACTAGGTAGATCCCTAGAGGAGTGTTAAGTCGTACAGCGTATGTCCCTACTAGTCGGACTACTATAAACTTCCAGTTCTTCTAATCTAGTTTCTTGCTTAGTTAGTCCGTACAGATATTGCGCTAGTTTAGCTAGACTACATCTCCTGCCTTGTACCTTAGTGCAGCCTGCCGTCCCTTATTAGCCTGTTCTTCCGCATTCTGTTAAGCTATAGCTAGACTCGCTTTCGCCTATTAATAGGCGTTTGTAATTGTCCGTACGATAGCTTCTCCCTGCTAAATTAGGGATCGTACAGGGCGTAAAGTAGCACTGCTTAGGGTCGGGAGGAGCAGGGAGTAGTCGTATCCGTAGGCTATAAAGAAGGGGGACAATCCTGTAGCGTTAGCTATACAGCTATTAATAGCCAGTTCTGCTATAGGGAGGGGGCAGTTACGTTGTTACGAGGCATAGGATAGGGAACTCCGTTCGGTTCCCGAGTTCCTCGCCCTAACCGACTACAAGAACCTCGAGTACTTTACGTAACCCTAGAAGCTTTCTAAGAGATACGTACGATAGGCGATGTACGAGGAGAACAACCTAAAGTTTAGGAATCAGATTTAGGTCCCGGCAGACGAGAAGCTCTGTACAAGCTTAATATAACAGGCGCATAATTCTATAGCAACCGGGCAGCCTAGGCGCGAGGAGACGTACAGCATCGTCGCTAGGGACTACTACTAGTTAGCGATAGCAAAGGACATCTATAGGTTCGTACGGAACTGCGGTGTCTGCAGACAGACAAAGCCCTAGCGTAAACTAAAGTACGGGCTGCTGAAACCCCTACTGATACTAGACCGGCCCTAGCAAGACCTAATAGTGGATTTTATTACAGACCTCCCTAAAAGCAACGGACAGCGAAACATTATAGTAGTTACTAATAAGCTAACGAAGGGAGTAATACTAGAAGGAATAGACTCTACTACAGCTGAGGACACTGCCTAGGCATTTATAAGAACGACTTTCAGCAAGTACGGGTTTCCTAGGTCAATTGTATCGGACTAGGGTACACAGTTTACGAGCTAGCTCTAGGCGAGGATCTGCTAGTTGCTAATCGTAGAACGTCGCCTATTAACTGTATAGCACCCGTAGACGGACAGTGCGACAGGGAGGGTGAACTCGATATTGGAAGCGTACCTCTAAGCGTACGTCGACTACGACTAGACAAGCTGGAACTGCCTCCTCCCTATAGCAGAACTAGCTATTAACAGCTATACGGCTAACGCTACAGGATTGTCCCCCTTCTTTATAGCCTATAGATACGACCACTGCCTGCTCCTACCGACCCTAAGCAGTGCTACTATACGCCCTGTACGATCCCTAATTTAGCAGGGAGAAGCTATTGTACAGACGATTATAAACGCCTATTAATAGGGAAAAGCGAGTCTAGCTATAGCTTACCAGAATGCGGAAGAGCAGGCTAACAAGGGACAGCAGGCTGCACTAAGGTACAAGGCAGGAGATGTAGTCTAGCTAAACCGGCGCAACATCTGTACAGACTAACTAAGTAAGAACTGAATTGGAAGAACCGGAGGTTTACAGTAGTCCGACTAGTAGGGACATACGCTGTACGACTTAACACTCCCTTAGGGATCTACCTAGTCTTCTATATAGACCTCGTACAGCTGGCATATACGGGCCCCCTTCTACACTAGACGACGGACAATGCGCGCCCCCTAGCGATTATTACTAAAGACTAAGAGGAGTATAAAGTAGAGGAGATTCTTAAGAGCTAGAGGAAGTGGACAAAGATAGAATACCTAGTTAAATAGACAGGTTAGATAGAGCCTATATAGGAACTATACAAGGCTCTCTAGGACATACGAGCACTAGACAAGTAGGAGGAGAGGCACCCTAGCGAACAGTTACAGTAACACTACACTATACAGGGTAGGACAGAAAGCAGCTACAAGACAGGGCAGCTACAAGTAATTTTAGGCAACTGCAGCCTAGATTAGGCAGCTACAAGAGATGTTAGACAGCTACAGGCAGGATTAGGCAGCTGTAGGGAGAACTGGGAGGCTGCAAAGGAGGAGCAGGAATAGAGGGGACTAGAGACATCTGTCCCTAGGGATATAAAAGAAGGGACTATACTAGAGAACCTGTAAGAAGTATAGTATAGGTGCAGGAAGAGGGGAAGGAAGAAGAATAGGAATAGAACTAGTATAGAGCAGGGCAGGGCCGTACGAGAAGACCGACCTGTCTAGGACTATATAGACGACTGCTAGGTAAACAGCTACTACCTTATCCTACAGATAATAACAGGCAGAACATCTACCTAGGAGCTAAACTCTAGACGACGACTAAGCTATAGAGACAGAGCTAAACGGCCCGCCGCTGTTAGACTGTACAGATAGAACGCGGAGTATATAGCTAGGGCTATAGGGTAGGAGATAAACGGACAAGGGGTAAGGGGTAGGTCCTCTTCTACCTTAGCTTTAGCACTATTAGAGTAGCAAAAGGAATCGGTTAGGATTAGGTAGAAGCGATCTAGCACTACCTGCCTTCCCTGCTCGCGGGTCCTCCTCTGCTTTAGCTACAGGATCTAAAGAGACAGGCCTAAGATTGCAGCGGCGTAGAGAAAGGGGGTAGTCCTAGGACGAAGGGCAACTACGTAACTGCAAGCTATAGAGGGGGTACCAGCGAACGGGCAACTGCTACCTAAGGAACTAGCAACAATAGGAAGGGCATCTAGCAGGCATTGCCGACTAGCAAGTGCCCAGACAAGCAACGGCCCTATAGACGACCAGACGGAGACGGGAAATCGCGACCTGCAAGAGGAACGCTAGGAGCTAAGGCTGTACGACACGCTGTTGTATA
Source organism: Pseudocercospora ulei (assembly GCA_016165855.1). NCBI lineage: Eukaryota > Fungi > Ascomycota > Dothideomycetes > Mycosphaerellales > Mycosphaerellaceae > Pseudocercospora > Pseudocercospora ulei. Next base: position 958,157 of record JACWNB010000006.1, on the reverse strand, counting down.
GAAGAAGTGCTACAAGAAGGGAGGGGGATATTGTTAGGGGGCGCCGTCTAGCCTAGGTTCTAGACCTAAGCTAGCCGTCGCCCTAAGGAACGCGACTTAGCGGCGCCAGCACGACTCTACCCTCTATACAGAGTTACCGATACGACCCTACTCCTGTACAGAGGGAGAATCCTATAGCCCTATAGAGAGGGGAATTGCCGCCCCCTTAAGTAGAGGGAAAACTCTATACTACTATATAGAGAGAAACTCCTGACCCTCTATATAGAGTATAAAGCTTGCACCCCTATATAGAGAGAGATTGCTAGCTTGGCTTTATAGATACAAATTGCACTGCAGCAGACGACAAAGGAACTGCGTATTGGTTCCTTTATATAGATACCTAGCCTTAAGTTTCTAAACCAAGATTCTTAAGCCTTTACAACCCCCTTCGTTAGCTTGTCGGTAACTACTATAGTGTTTCGCTGTCCGTTGCTTTTAGGAAGGTCTGTAATAAAATCCACTGTTAGGTCTTGCAAGGGCCGGTCTAGTATTAGTAGGGGTTTTAGCAGCCTGTGCTTTAGTTTACGCTAGGGCTTCGTCTATCTGCAGACATTATAGTTCTATATAAACCTACTGATATCCTTTGCTATCGCCGGCTAGTAGTAGTCCCTAGCGACGATGCTGTACGTCTCCTCGCACCTAGGGTGCCCGGTTGCTATAGAACTATGCGCCTGTTATATTAAGCTCGTACAGAGCTTCTCGTCTGCTAGGACCAAAATTCGATTCCTAAACTTTAGGTTGTTCTCCTCGTCTACTGTGCACTCTGCTGCTAACATCTTAAGGTAAAGCTCTATTAGAAGCTTCCGCTGCCCCCTTTAGATCGCTGTACAGGCCCCTTAGTAAACGTCGTCCTTTTTTACTGCCTCTTCCTACGCCTGTAACTAGGGTTCCTATATATACGTCGCTAATAGGCGGATAGTCTCCTCGCCTGGTTCCTCCTTAAACATCTGGAATGTCTGTAATTTCAGTCGGTCGTTATCGTACGTCGTTGGCATGTCCTAATCCCGTCTAGATAGCGCATTAGCCCTGCTGTTGTGCTTTCCCTTACAGTACTAGAGTCTTATATTAAATTAGCTTAGGTACATCGCCTATCGTATGTATCTCTTAGAAAGCTTCTAGGGTTACGTAAAGTACTCGAGGTTCTTGTAGTCGGTTAGGGCGAGGAACTCGGGAACTAAGCAGAGTTCCCTATCCTACGCCTCGTAATAACGTACGACTGCTAGTAACTCCTTGTTATAGATAGGGTAGTTGCATTTAGCTGGAGAGTTCTTCTTAGAGAAGTACGTATATAGGTATAGAAGTCCGTCCGAGTCTACCTATAACAGGATACCTCCTATATAGTACTCTAAGGAGTTGGTTTCCAGTATCGTCGTATGTTCCGGATTAAAGGCAGCAACCGTTAGTCTTGTAGTAAAGAGCTCCTTAAGCCTGTTAAAGCTTCTATTACACTCGTCTGTCTACTTAAACTGCTTGTCCTTATATATTAGCTCGACTAAGGGGCGTACAATCTCCGAGTAGTTCTGTATAAACTGGCGGTAGAAGTTGGCAAACCTAAGGAATTCCTGTACGCTCTTAACACTTGTAGACAGCTTCTATTGCTTAATAGCATTAATCTTCTTCCTGTCTATACTAATGCCTTTCCCTACTTCGATAATAAACTCTAAGTATTTTATAAATTGTATACCGAATTTACATTTGTCGATATCGAGGTACAATCTAGCCTGTTGCAGTCGATCTAATACCCTCTTAACGTCCTGTTCGTAGTCTGTATAGGTGCTGTCTGTAAATACTAGTATGTCGTCGAGGTATGCAGAACAGATGTCGTCTATTAGCCCTTGCAGGGACCTGTTAATGTACCTCTAGAAGGTTGCTAGTACGTTGGCAAGGCTAAAGGGGGTAACAAGCTGCTCGAAAAGACTATATCTCGTACAGAAGGCGGTTCTCTATTTACAACCTTCCTTAACCTGTATCTTATAGAAGGCTGAAACTACGTCGAGCTTAGTAAACTACTTTGCCTTGCTAATCTGTCTAAGGGTCTCCTAAATAAGAGGCAGGGGGTACTGGTCCTTCTTAGTAATTGCGTTGATGCCTCTATAGTCTACGCAAAAACGTAAGCCGCCCTTGCCTTCTTTATAGACAAACAGTACTAGGGCTCCTGTAGATAATGTACTTGCGCGAATAAAACCTTTAGCAAGTAGGTCGTCTAGTGTCTTGCGCAGTACTAGGAGTTCTCTAGAGGACATGCTGTACAGCGGACTGTACGGTACTTTAGGCAGACTCCTATCCGGACAGGGCTCTAGCTAGATGTCGTAGTTAATTCCCTCTCCTTAGTGTAGAGGCAGTTTCGAGGCCGATTCTAGCTCGAAGAGGTCTAGGTATTCTGCGTATTCTGCTAGGAGCTTCGTATAGTGGTCTGTCGCCTTCTTAGGCGCTAATGCCTTCTTAATACCTATAGTCGCAGTGTTGATTTCGGCCTTAGCATTGCCGCCCTGTAGAGCTCTCCCTTAGTCTCAGAGCCTCTGCTTTGTTGCTGCTAGGTATAGGCGTCCTCGTCCAACGTCCAGCTTGCCCTGCTAGCGCTCTATCTAGGGTTTCCCTAATATTAGGTTATACCCTAACTTGTCCTATACAACGTAGAGGTATAGGTTCTGCTCGTAGTGTCCCTGCAGCTCTATTGTTACTTTTACTATATAGATAATGTCTGGTCCTCGCCCGGTAATGCCCAGTATGCGTAGAGGTACAGTAGGGGTCAGCTTAATGTAGTGTCTCTATAAGAAGTCTTCGCTAATTACTCCGTACACTAAACATCCTGTGTTAATTAGCGTCTGCGCTGTAGCGGTCCCGTTTAGCGTAGGTCGTACGATAAACGGCGTAGTCGCTATGTAATTGCTCTTAAAAGATAGCTAAGTAGTACTTTGTTTAGCAATCTATCTTATATATGCCTCTAGCAGAGCCTTCGCTTAGAGGCTACTCTTTTCCTAACTTGTTATCGTCCGAGGGGAACTCTTCCTTCTCTTATTAGGGCGCTGTAGATGCTACCCTTGCAGTGGTCGGCTGTCTCCTAGGTCTCTCTGCTAGCAAACGCCTACAGTTCTGTACAGTATGTCCTATCTTGCTACACTAGTAGCAGCTCCCCTCTGCTTATCTCTTATTAAGGGTAGCCGTATCTACCTACTGTGCCCTTTTAGCACCGGCCTTACGCTGTACAGTAACCGCTGCTACTACTCTCGTCGTCGTTATTAGTTCCTAGTCTATAGCGTCTTGCTGTTAATAGAGGAGCTGTCGCATCTCGTAGGCGCAGCTTATCTGTCCGAGCCTACGCTGTTAGTCGTTAACTATCCTAAGGAGATTACAGAACTCCTTGTACGAGGCTGGTCGCATTACGCCTACTAGTTGTAAGGGGCTTAGGAATCCTGGTTTAGAAACTTAAGGCCGGGTATCTATATAAAGGAACTAATAGGCAGTTCCTTTATTGTCTGCTGCTGTACAATTTGTACCTACGAAGCCAAGCCAGCAATTTCCTTCTGTATAGGGATATAAGGTTTACCCTCTGTACAGAGGATCGGGAGTTCCCTCCTCTGTATAGTAGTATAGAGTTTTCCCTCTATTTAGAGGAGCGGTAGTTCCCCTTTGTGCAGGACTATAGGGTTCTTCCTCTGTACAGGAGTGGGGTCCTGTCGGTGGTTCTGTATAGAGGGTGGAGTTATGCTGGCGCCACTAAGTCGCAGTCCTTAGGGCGACAGTTGGCTTAGGTCGGGTCTAGGACCTGGGCTGGGCAGCGCCCCCTAACAATATCCCCTCCCCTTCCCTCCTCGTAGTGCCCCTTTTCGTACGGCAGCGTACCGAATACACTTAGCTCCTGCCGTTCCTTTGGCAGGTCGCGACTCCCTATTTCGTCCGGTCGTCTATGTCGTCGTTGCTCGTCGCCTACCGGGTTGTAGTTGCCTCTTGCTATTTTACCTATTTGTCGCAGCTGCCCTGCTTACTATTCCCTCTTATAGTAGGCAGTTACCTTAAGCCTCTCCCTTCTCTTTCCCTCCCCCTTTTCCTTTCCCCCTGCCTGCCTTCTCCTCCCCTACCCTGTCTATCGTCTACTACTATCTACTACTGTCTACTGTCTACTATCTACTATCTACTAGCTACTATCCACTACTACTACTAGCTACTACTATGTCGTCCGCCCCGTCTAGTGGCCCCCTCGTAGTTGCTGGCCCCTCTGCCTCTGCTCGTCCGGCTAGGGTCTCCTCCTATTTCTGCCTCTAGCAGTAGGGCCCTTAATTTAACTAGCAGCTACGCTTCCGGTTCGTACGGATTCCCGTCTTCTGTACAGTCTTAGCTAACGTCTTAGCTGCTATACTAACGAGCAGCAGGATGCGGCTGAGCTACCCTTCTACGCCTTCTAGTGTAACCCCGCCTAGGTTATATCCTAGCAGCTAGCGACAGCCCGGGCGTCGTATATTAACGCCCTCCTTATCGCTACCTAGGGCTAGCCCTATGCCCCCTGCCCCAACTCCCCCCGGCCCTTACTTAGCCTATACCGCCTCCTAGGCTTCTAGGCTAGGGTGTGTGCCTTGTGCAAGTAGAAGGATAGCTCCCTCTACTGCTCCTACTGCCGTCCGGTAGAGGCACGTAGGGGCAGGGGGGTGCCTCTGCTTCCTAGGGTTGGCCCTAGTAGAGGTGGGGGTGGGGGCCCTGCTAGGCAGGAGGTAATTAAGATCTCAGATAAGGAGTCGGTTGCTCTAATCCCCTGGGGTGGGGGCTAGTAAGCCACCCCCCTCCCCCCTCTAGGTAGTATAAGACATTTCGGACAGTTCTGCTCCTAACTCCTCTTATTTTTACTTTCCTTCCTATCTGTTCCTTAGCTGTTCCTTTCTTCTAGCCCTTATCTCGTACAGTGTCGTACGATGTCGTGTTAGTGGGATCCTGTCGTGTCCTACGTCGTAATTCTCGATCCTTTAACAGCCTAGGTTGCTAGCGGCTACCCTGTCCTTAGGGTAGATCGTGCCTTCTTCTGCTATATAGCGCGGTGTTACTGTAACTAGGCAGGGGGATAGTTCTCTTCCTACCTGTCTAGCGCAGCTGTGTCCTGTAGAGCCTCGTACGGTTTCTATATAGGCTCTGCCTATCCTCTCTATTTTACTAGGTACTCTACCTTCCCCCGCTTCCTTCGGCTCTTAAGGATCCCTTCTACTTTATACTCTCCCTAGCCCTCGGTTATAATAGCGGGTGGGCGCGCGTCGTCTGTCGTCTAGTGTAGTAGGGGGTCCGTGTTTGCTAGCTGTACGAGGTCTATATAGAAGACTAGATAGATCCCTAGGGGAGTGTTTAGTCGTACGGCGTGTGTCCCTACTAGTCTAACTACCGTAAACTTCCTGTTTTTCTAGTCCAGTTTCTTGCTTGGCCGGTCTGTACGGATATGTCGCTAGTTTAGCCAGACCTTATCCCCTGCCTTGTACCTTAGTGCAGCCTGTCGTCCTTTGTTGGCCTGCTCTTCCGCTTTCTGTTAGGCTATAGCTAGGCTCGACTTCGCCTATTAATAGGCGTTCGTAATCGTCTGTACGATAGCCTCTCCTTGCTAGATTAGGGATCGTACAGAATGTAGGGTGTTACTACTTAGGGTCGGTAGGAGCAGGGAATAGTCGTATCTGTAGGTTATAAAGAAAGGGGACAGTCCTGTGGCATTAGCCGTACGGCTGTTAATAGCTAGTTCCGCTATAGGGAGAAGTCGGTTCCAGTTCGTCTAGTTATAGTCGACGTATGCACAGAGGTACTCTTCTAACGTCAAATTGACCCTCTCTATCGCCCCGTCCGTCTGCAGGTGCTATGCAGTTAACAGGCGACGTTCTACCTTTAGCAACTAGCAGACCCTTACCTATAGCTAGCTTGTAAACTGCGAGTCCCGGTCCGATATAATCGACTAAGGGAATCCGTGTTTGCTGAACGTCGTCCGGATAAATGCCTAGGCAGTGTCTTTAGCCGTAATAGAGTCTATTCCCTCTAGTATTACCCCCTTCGTTAACTTGTCCGTAACTACTATAATGTTCGGCCGTCCGTTGCTCTTAGGGAGGTCTGTAATAAAGTCTACTGTTAGGTCTTGCTAGGGCCGGTCCGGGATCGGTAGGGGTCTTAGCAACCTATGCTTTAGCTCGCGCTAGGGCTTCGTCCGTCCGTATACATCGCAGTTCTGTACGAACCTGCAGATGTCCTTTGCTATTGCCAGCTAGTAGTAGTCCTAGGCGACAATGCTGTACGTTTCCTTGCGCCCTAAGTAACCGGTAGCTGGAGAATCGTACGCCCGTTGTATCAAGCTCGTACAGAGCTTTTCGTCGGCCAGAACCCAAATCTGATTCCTGAACCTTAGGTTGTTCTCCTCGTCTACTAAGCACTCTGCTGCCGACACCTTAAGATAGAGCCCTGTTAGGAGCTTCCGCTGTCCTCCCTAGATTGCCGTACGGGCCCCTCGGTATGCCTCGTCCTTCTCTACTACCTCCTCCTATACTTGCAGTTAGGATTCCTATAGGTGCGTCGCTGCTAGGCAGATAGTCTCCTCACCTGGCTCCTCCTTGAACATCTAGAATGTTTGTAACTTTAAGCATTCGTCCTCGTACGTCGTTAGCATGTCCTAGTTCTGTCTGGATAGCGTATCGGCCCTGCTGTTGTCCTTACCCTTACGGTACTAGAGTCTTATATTAAACCGGCTTAGGTACATTGCCTATTGTACGTGCCTCTTAGACAGCTTCCGGGGCTAGGTAAAGTACTCTAGGTTCTTGTAGTCCGTTAGGGCGAGGAACTTAGGCACTAAACGGAGTTCCCTATCCTATGCTTTGCAACACCGTACGACTGCCAGCAACTCCTTGTCGTAGATAGGGTAGTTGCACTTAGCTAGGGAGTTCTTCTTAGAGAAATACGCGCATAGGTGCAGGAGTCCGTCTAAGCCTACCTGTAACAGGATACCTCTAATGCAGTACCCTAAAGAGTCGGTTTCCAGTATCGTCGTACGCTCTAGGTTAAAGGCGGCAAGCGTTGGTCCTGTAGTAAAGAGTTTCTTTAGCTTGTTAAAGCTGCTATCGCATTCGTCCGTCTATTTAAACTGCTTGTCCTTGTATGTTAGTTTAACTAGGGGGCGTACGATCTCTAAGTAGCTCCGTAGAAACTAGTAGTAGAAGTTGGCAAACCTAAGAAATTCCTTTACGCCCTTGACGTTCTTTAGCGGCTTCTATTGCTTAATAGCGTCAATCTTCTTCCTATCTATACTAATGCCTTTCCCTGCCTCGATAATAAAACCTAGGTATTTCGTACACTGGACACTGAATTCGCATTTGTCAATGTCGAGTTATAAGCTAGCCTGCTGCAGTCGGTCCAGCACCTTCTTGACGTCCCGTACGTAATCTGCGTAGGTGCTGTCTGTAAAAACTAGGGTGTTATCGAGGTATGCTAAGCAGATGTCGTCTAGTAACCCTTGCAAGGACTTGTTAATGTACCTTTAGAAGGTTGCCGGTGCGTTAGTAAGACTAAATGGGGTAACAAGCCACTTAAAGAGACTATATCTCGTACAGAAGGCAGTTATCTATTTATAGCCTTCCTTAATCCATACCTTATAGAAGGCTAAGACTACGTTAAGCTTGGTAAACCACTTTGCCTTGCTGATCCGTCCGAGAGTCTCTTTAATAAGGGGTAGGGGGTACTAGTCCTTCTTAGTAATCGCGTTAATGCCTCTGTAGTCTACGCAGAAACGCAATCCGGCCTTTCCCTCCTTATAGACAAATAGTACTGGGGCTCCTGCGGACAATGTACTTGCCTAAATAAAACCTTTAGCAAGCAGATCGTCCAGGGTCTTGCGGAGCACTAGGAGTTCCCTAGAGGACATCCCGTATAGCGGTCCGTACAGTACCTCCAGCAGACTCCTATCCGGACGGGGCTCTAGCTAGATGTTGTAGTCAATCCCTTCTCCTCGGTGTAGCGGCAGTTTTAAGGCCGACTTCGGCTCGAAGAGGTCTAGGTATCCCGCGTATTCCTTTAGAAGCTTCGTATAGGGGTCCGTTACTTTCTTAGGTGCTAATGCCTTCTTAATGTCCGCCGTTGCCGTGTTGATTTCGGCCTTAGCATTGTTACTCTACGGAGCCTTCCCTTAGTCTCGGAGCCTCTGCTTCGTCGCTGCCAGGTACAGCTGCCCTCGTCCAACGTCCAGCTTGCCCCTCTAGCGCTCTATCTATAGCTTCCCTAGTATTAGGTTATACCCTAGCTTGTCCTGTACGACGTAGAGGTATGAGTCCCGCTTATAATGTCCCTGTACCTCTATCGACACTTTCACTATATAGGTGATGTCCGGTCCTCGTCCGGTAATGCCCAATATACGTACAGGTACAGTAGGGGTAATCTCAATCCTATGTCTCTGTACGAAGTCTTCGCTAATTACTCCGTACACCAAACATCCTGTGTCAATCAATATCTACGCTGTTGCGGACCCGTTCAACGTTGGCCGTACAATAAACGGCGTAGTCGTTATATAGTTGCTCTTAAAAGATGGCTAATTGGTGCTTTGATTTGGGAATCTATCTCGTATACGCCTCTAGCAGAGCCTTCGCTTAGAGGCTACTCTTTTCCCGACTCGTCGTCGTCCAAGTAGGACTCCTAATCTTCTCGTTAGGGCGCCGCAGTCGCTACCCTTGCAGTGGTCGGCCGTCCCCTAGGTCTCTCTGCTAATAAAAGCCCGCAATTCCGTACAGTGTAGCCTATCTTGCTATACCGGTAACAGCTCCCTTCTGCTCGTCTCTTGTTAAGGGTAGCTATGTCTACCTATTGCGCTCTTTTAGTAGCGGCCCTTGGCTGTACGGCAACGGCTGCCGCTACCCTCGTCGTTATTAGTTCCCAGTCTATAGCGTCCGTCTGCCGCTAGAGGGGTTGTCTTATCTCTTAAGCGCGGCTTATCCGTCCTAGCTTGCGCTGCTAGTCGTCGACTATCCTAAGGAGATCGCAGAATTACTTGTACGTAGCTGGCCGCATTACGCCTACTAGCCCCGTTATAATCTCCTTAGAGAGGCCTACCTCTAAAGAGGTGATTTTTATCCTGTCCTCCTATTGGAGACCTCCTGCTTCTGCCAAAGTCTAGTCAAATTCTGCAAGGAATTCTCGTACGGTCTTGCGTCCTTGCTTTATCGTATTGACCCGTAGGAGTGCTCGGCTCTTGCAGTCTGGGTCCTTGTAGCTCTTGTCTAGAGCTGCCTAGAGCATCGTCGTTGTAGCTAATGCCGGGTTAGCAATGGCCGTCTCGTAGTACAGCAGAATTCGTGCTGCCGCCCTGCCCTTTAACCTCCTAAAGAGGTAAACTACCTTGTCTAGCTCGGTCGGGTATGCTCCCAAGTTGACCAGAAGCTTAGAGTGCATCTAGGCAGCCTAGGAGGGGTACTCGGCCGGAGCCTTACTATCGTACGTAGAGACGTCAGGGAGTTTGCTTTTGGGGGTCGGGGTGTAGGCTATCGTGTTCGTCGTCGTCGTCGTAGGGGTCGGATCGCAGTTGGACGCCCTAAGCTGTCGTAGCTCCTGTTCCCGTTGGGAAATTATCGTAGCCTAGTAGTTTACTTGCTGCTCGAGCTGCCTCTTGTGTTCCAGTAGCTCCTCGTGCGCGCAGTGCATATGTCCCTCTATAGCTGTAGTTTCTATAGGGATATCGCTGTCTATCTTTGTTTTATTACCGCAGTTACCGACAGTAAGATCAGTTCCTAATGTAAGGGGCTTAGGAATCTTAGTTTAGAAACTTAAGGCTGGGTATCTATATAAAGGAACTGATAGGCAGTTCCTTCGTCGTCTGCTGCTGTACAATTTGTATCTACGAAGCTAAGCTAGCAATTTCCTTCTGTATAGGGATGCAAGGTTCACCCTCTGTACAGAGGATTAGGAGTTCCCTCCTCTGTACAGTAGTGTAGAGTTTTCCCTCTATTTAGAGGGGCGGTAGTTCCCCTTTGTGCAGGACTATAGGGTTCTTCCTCTGTATAGGAGTGGGGTCCTGTTAGTAGTTCCGTACAGAGGGTAGGGTTATGCTGGCGCTGCTAAGTCGCAGTCCTTAGGGCGACGGTTGGCTTAGGTCGGGTCCAGGACCTGGGCCGGGCGGCGCCCCCTAACACTAGTCCTGTTATAATCTCCTTAGAGAAGCCTAACTCTAAGGTAGTAATTTTTACCCTGTTCTCTTATTAGAGTCCTCTTACCTCTACTAGGGTCTAATTGTATTCTGCAAGGAACTCTCGTACAGTCTTGCGTCCTTGCTTTACTATATTAACCTATAGAAGTGCTTGGCTTTTGTAATCTAGGTTCTTATAGCTCTAGTTAAGAGCTTCCTAGAGCATCGTCGTAGTTGCTATTGCCGGGTTAGCAATAGCCGTCTCGTAGTACAGCAGAATCCGTGCTGCTGCCCTGCTCTTTAACCTCCTAAAGAGGTACACTACCTTGTCTAGCTCGGTTGGGTATACTCCCAAGTCGACTAGAAACTTAGAGCGTATCTAGGCAGCCTAGGAGGGGTACTTAGCCGGAGCCTTACTATTGTAGGTAGTAACGTTAGGGAGTTTGCTCTTAGGGGCCGGGGTGTAGGCTGTCGTATTCGTCGTCGTCGTTATAGGGGTCGGATCGCAATCGGATGCCCAAGCTGTTAGAGCTCCTGTTCTTGTTAGGAAATTATCGCAGCCTAGTAGCTTACTTGATGTTCGAGATGCCTCTTGTGTACTAGCAGCTCCTCGTACGCGCACTACATCTAATCCTGCACAGTCGCAGGTTCTATAGGGATGTCGCTGTCTATCTTCGTTATATTATTACAGTTACTAACAGTAAGATTAGTTCCTAATATAAGGGCTTAAGAATCTTAGTTTAGAAACTTAAGGCTAGGTATCTATATAAAGAAACTAATAGGCAGTTCCTTCGTCGTACGCTACTATACAATTTATACCTACAAAGCCAAGCTAGCAATTTCCCTCTGTATAGGGATGCAAGGTTTACACTCTGTATAGAGGGTCGGGAGTTTCCCTCTATACAGTAATGCAGAGTTTTCCCTCTATTTAGAGGAGCAGCAATTCCCCTCTATATAGGGCTATAGGATTCTCCCTCTGTATAGGAGTAGGGTCGTATTAGTAATAGAATTCTCCCTTCGTACAGGAGAAGGGTCGTGTTGGTAACCCTGTACAGAGAGTAGGGTCGTACTAGCGCTGCGAAGTCGCAGTCCCTAGGGCAACGGCTGGCTTAGGTCTAGGGCTTGGGCTGGACGGCGCCCCCTAACATAAAAGAAGTAGGGATCTGCGCAGTAGAGCCAACGACCGAGGAAGAGACGCTCTACGAAAATGTAGAGCAGCTTAACTAGTAACAAAAGCTTAGCAATACCGGTTTAGGGAAGCTAAGAGTTCTAGAAGAACTAGTTACAGAGGTTATCTAGCTAGTCTATAGTTCTAAGGATGTTGGCTACGCTAGAACAAAGAATATAATAGAAGCTGTAAGGACAGTCTACTAGTTTCTGCAGATCTTCGAGCGGATTCACTAGTTTATCGCTAATTGTTACATATATCGAGCCCTAAAGCTACGTTACGGCCTTCCGGCCGGTCTACTAAAACCACTGCCGATCCCTAAGAAACCGTAGCAGCACATTACGATAGATTTCGTAACTAGCCTGCCGGATTCAGATAGATACAATGCTACCCTTAATATAGTAGATCGGTTAAGCAAGGAACGCTACTTTATCCCCTGTTAAGCGAAGGACGAATGCACTACTGCGCAAGAGACAGCGAGGATGCTGATTTAGCATATATAGAAGTACTATAGCCTGCCGGACAGTATTACTATAGATAGGGGTCCTTAATTTACTGCCAACATATATAAGGCTATTAACTAAGTTCTCGGAATTCGCGGAAAGCTTAGCACAGCTGCTTACCCTTAGACCGACGGCTAGTCTAAAGTAGCTAACTATAAGATAGAGAAATATCTACGAATCTTCTGCAGCTATTATTAAGAAGAATAGGTTAAGGTATTGCTAATAGCCAAATTCTGCGCTAACGCAGCACTGTCTAAGGCTACCTCGCTAGCGCTGTTTGAGATAACTTATAGCTATCTTCCGAGAATAAGTTTCTAACCGCTAAACGAGCCCTGCTCTTTAGAATCTTCTACTGCTACTCCGTTAAAGAGAGTTGCCGCCGCTGCGGCAGAAGCACTTAAATCTTAGATAGAAGAAGCGATCCGGGTAGCGAAAGAGGCGATGGAATTAGCTTAGAAGAAGATAGTAACTCGAGCTAATAGAAAGCGGTTGCCGATAGAGTTCAAAGAAAGCTAAAAGGTATAGCTTAATATATAGAACCTTAGGCTAAAAGGCAACACTAAGCTTAACCCCTGCTACTTAGGTCCGTTTACGATAGTGGAAAAGAGGTCGCCGGTAACTTATCGGCTCTAGCTACTAAAGTCCTTCCGAATCTACGATGTTTTCTATTCGGACCTGTTAAGTCTGGACCCTAAAGACAGTCTTCCAGAACAGGAATTCGCTAAACCCCTACTAATCGAGATAGATAGTAAAGAAGAGGAGTCGGAGGTAGAAGATGTAGTAGATGTAAGAAGGATAAGAGGGTCTATCGAAGCGAGGATCTTATAGAAGGGATAGCTAGAAGATTATAAATAGTATCCGATCGAGAATCTCCGAAATTCGGCAGAGCTGTTAAGAGAGTTCTACGTCCGGAGCCCGAAGAAACTAAGACCTAAGTGGCTCCGAAGCTAATAGCTCTAGAAGAGATAGCGCGCTATATATAGATCTATATAGACTCTCTACAGCAGCGTACAGGCCAGTTACGCAGCAGCTTAGATAGCTGTCGGCTTAGGTTAGATAGCTCCGATTAGATAGACGCTAAGTAAAAGATTTCAGATAGCGATAATGTAGGAAGAAAGAAGATAACGAACGAACAATGTTTTCGAGATAGAAGAAAAGAAGAAGTAACGTCGATTTTAAGAAGGATTTTTCGTAGAAGAAGCCGCAAATTAGACAGAAGAAGAAGACGAAGAAGCGGAAGAAAAAGAAGAAAAAAAAAGAGAAAGACGCAGAAGGGATAAGTAAGCAGTCGAGGGCGACTGCTAGTAAGGGAGGGGAGTAGTGTTACAGTAGCAGAAAGGGGTGGGACTAAGTAATAGGGTAGATCCTTAGAATTTTAGCTCGGCCCTTTCAGACCGAGCTAGGCCTTGGCATGCTACCCCTAAACCCCTTACCTACTACTATATAGATCCCTTTCCCTCCTTAGGTCAAGATATAGTTATTCAAATAGCTGTATTGAATTTAATCTGCACGCTCGGATTACTATCCTCTTCTGCTTCCTCTAGCTCTTAAGGATTTCTTCTACCTTATACTTCTCCTAGTCCTTAGTAATAATCGCTAGGGGGCGTGCGTCGTCTGTCGTTTAGTATAGCAGGGGGTCTGTATATGCTAGCTGTACGAGGTCTATATAGAAAACTAGATAAATCCCTAGGGGAGTGTTAAGTTGTATAGCGTTTGTTCCTACCGGCCAGACTACTATAAACTTCCAGTTCTTCCAGTCTAGTTTCTTGCTTGGCCGGTCTGTACAGATGTTGCGCTAGTTTAGCTATACCTCGTCCCCTGCCTTGTACCTTAGTGCAGCCTGCTGTCTCTTATTAGCCTGCTCTTCCGCATTCTGCTAGGCTATAGCAAGGCTCGCTTTCGCCTATTAGTAGGCGCTCGTAATGGTCCGTATGATAGTTTCCCCTTGCTAGATTAGGGAACGTATAGGGCGTAGAGTAGTGCCACTTAGGGTTGGCAGGAGCAGGGAGTAGTCGTACCTATAGGTTATAAAGAAAGGGGACAGCCCTATAGCATTAGCCGTACGACTGTTAATAGCTAGCTCTGCTTTAGGAAGGAGGCGGTTCTAATTAGTCTAGTTATAGTTAACGTATTTCTGGAGGTATGCTTCCAGTATAGAATTGACCCTCTCTGTCGCGCCGTCTGTCTATAGGTGCTATACAGTTAATAGGCGACGTTCTACATTTAACAAGTAGCAGATTCTTGCCTAGAGCTGGCTCGTAAACTGTATGCCCTAGTTAGATACAATTAACCTAGGGAATCTGTACTTGCTAAACGTTGTCTGTATAAACGCCTAAGGAGTGTGTTCGGCTATAGTAGAGCTTATTTACTCTAATATTACCCCCCTCGTTAGCTTGTCCGTTACTACTATAATGTTCTGTCGTCCGGCGCTCTTATAGAGGTCCATAATAAGGTCTACTGTTAGATCCTGCTACAGCTAGTCCAGTATTAGTAGGGGTTTTAACAGGCTGTACTTTAGTTTACGCTAGGGCTTTGTCCGGCCGCAGACATCGCAGTTCTGTACGAACCTATAGATGTCCTTCGCTATCGCTAGCTAGTAGTAGTCCCTAGCGGCGATGCTGTACGTCTCCTCGCGCTCTAGGTGTCCAGTTGCTATTAAGTCGTACGCCTGTTATATTAAGCTTATATAGAGCTTCTTGTCTGTAGGGACCTAAATCCAGTTCCTGAACTTTGGGTTGTTCTCTTTGTCTACTGTACACTCTACTGCTAACACCTTAAGGTTAAGCTCTATAGGGAGCTTCCGCTGTCCTCCTTAGATCGCTATATAGGCTTTTCGATAGACGTCGTCTTTTCCTACTGCCTCCTCCTACGCCTGTAGCTAGGGCTCCTATATATATATCGCTGCTAAGCGGATAGTGTCTTCGTCTATTTCATCCTTAAACATCTAGAATGTCTTAATTTTAGTCGGTCGTCTTTATACGTAGTTAGTATGTCCTAGTCTTGCTAGGATAATACGTCGGCCCTACTATTGTCCTTTCCTTTTTAGTACTAGAGTCTTATATTAAAGCGGCTTAGATACATTGCCTATCGTACGTATCTCTTAGAGAGCTTCTAGGGTTGCGTAAAGTACTTAAGATTCTTATAGTTAAATAGGTCAAGGAATTTAGGAACCGAACGGAGTTCTCTGTCCTACGCCTTGCAGCACTATACGACCGCTAGCAATTCCTTGTCGTAGATAGGGTAGTTGCATTTAGCTAGGGAGTTCTTCTTAGAGAAATACGCGTATAGGTATAGGAGGCTGTCCGGACCTACATGTAAGAGGATACCTCCTATATAGTATCCTAAGGAGTCAGTTTCTAATATCGTTATACGTTCTAAGTTAAAGGCGGCAAGCGTTAGTCCTATAGTAAAGACCTCCTTTAGCTTATTGAAACTCTTGTCGCATTCCTCCGTCTAGGCAAACTGTCTGTCCTTGTATGTTAGCTTAACTAGAGGATATACTATCTCTAAGTAGTTCTGTATAAACTAGTAGTAGAAGTTAGCAAACCTAAGGAATTCTCGTACGCCCTTAATACTCGTTAGGGACTTCTATTGCTTAATAGCATTAATCTTCTTCCTGTCTATACTAATGCCTTTCCCTACCTTAATAATAAACTCTAGGTATTTCCTATACTGTATACCGAATTTATATTTGTCGATGTCGAGGTATAGGCTAGCCTGTTGCAGTCGATCTAATACCTTCTTAACGTCCTATACGTAGTCTGCATAGGTGCCGTCCGTAAATACTAGTATGCTATCGAGGTACGCCGAACAGATGTCGTCTAGTAGCCCTTATAGGGACCTGTTAATAAACCTCTAGAAGGTCGCCCGGTGCGTTAGCAAGGCTAAAGGGGGTAACAAGCTACTCGAAAAGACTATATCTCGTACAGAAAGCGGTTATCCATTTATAGCCTTCCTTAACCTATATCTCCTCGTCTGTCGATCTCCTAGTCTATTACTCTAGCCGTACATTCTGCGTTTAACTCGTACAGTCTAGCAGCAGCGGGCCGTCTAGCCGATTATCTTAGTTCCTGCTTAGGAAAGCTTTGTCCTAGTGCCTTAGTCGCTGTCCAGGGTTCTTAAGGACTTAGGCAGGTGCCTAGTTATCTCGTACGGTCCTATCTCCTTCCTAAACTATTTCCTCTATTCCTACCCTTCTTATATCCTTCTACTGCCTGTACCTATACTATGCTTCTTGCAGGATCCCTAGTGTTATCTCCTCTTTTATATCCCTAGGGATAGGTGTCCCTAGGTCTCCTCTATTCCTGCTCTTCCTTTATAGCTTCCTAATGCCCTTTGTAGCTTCTTGCCTGCAACTGCCCTATGTTCTCTGCAGCTGCCTAGTCCTGTCTGTAGCTATCTAATGTCTTCTGCAACTGCCTAGTCCTGTCTGCAGCTGCCTAACGTTTCTTATAGCTGCCTAGTCCTAGCTATAGCTGCCTAATGTCTTCTGCAGCTGCTATCTGTCCTATCCTGTATAGTATAGTGTTACTGTAACTGGTTAAATAGAGTGTTTCTCTTCCTACCTGTCTAGTGCTAATGTGTTATAAAGGGCCTCGTATAGTTTCTATATAGGCTCTGCCTACCCTGTCTATTTAACTAGATATTCTACCCTCTTCTGCTTCTTCCGGCTCTTAAGGATTTCTTCTACCTTATACTCTTCCTGGCTCTTAGTAATTATTGCTAGGGGGCGTACGTCGTCCGTCTTCTAATATAGGAGAGGGTCTGTATATACTAGCTGTACGAGGTCTATATAGAAAACTAGATAGATCTCTAGGGGAGTGTTAAGTTGTACAGCGTATGTCCCTACCGGCCGGACTACTGTAAACTTCCGGTTCTTCTAGTCTAGTTTCTTGCTTGGCCGGTCTGTACGAATGTTGCGTTGGTTTTGATGCGGCGCGGTACACTTGAGCCAAAAGGGACTGATCAAGTGACTCGGAAGTGACTTGATCAATGTGTACCAGATTATAAACCTTGGCAAGGCATAGCAGTGACCCGGGCACACCACCCCGGATCACCACCCCCTGCGCTACAGGCTTACGACCTCGTAAGCTGCGCTTGCTTACAGGCCACGCACCTTATGCACAGCCCCCCTGTGAATCGTGCGCAATCAACCCCCCCCCCGGCAGGTCTGCACACAGCCAGCTGGACCTTTACCGGGTCTGCCTCATTTGTACGGAGTGGTGGACAAACGGACATACGTCAACGCTGCTTCCACTCGGCGTTGAAAGATGCGCCCCCTAGGAATTGAACCCAGGCCTTTCACGTACAGTTTCAGCAGTTACTTCCGAGTCAAGTGATGCGGCGCGGTACACTTGAGCCAAAAGGGACTGATCAAGTGACTCGGAAGTGACTTGATCAATGTGTACCAGATTATAAACCTTGGCAAGGCATAGCAGTGACCCGGGCACACCACCCCGGATCAGGTTTAGCTATACCTTATCCCCTGCCTTGTACCTTAGTGCAGCCTGCTGTCTCTTATTAGCCTGCTTTTCTGCACTCTGTTAGGCTATAGCTAGGCTCGCCTTTGCCTATTAGTAGGCGTTCGTAATCGTCCGTACGATAGCTTCCCCCTACTGAATTAGGGAACGTATAGGGCGTAGGATAGCGCTGCTTAAAGTCAGTAGGAGCAGGGAGTAGTCGTACCTATAGGCTTTAATGAAGGGGGACAGCCCTATAGCGTTAGCCGTACGACTGTTGATAGCTAGCTCTGCTATAGGGAGGAGGCGGTTCCAATTCGTCTAGTCGTAGTTAACATATGCCTAGAGGTACGCTTCTAGTGTCGAGTGAACCCTCTCTGCTGCGCCGTCCGTCTGTAGGTGCTATACAGTCGATAGGCGACGTTCTACGTTTAACAATTAGCAGATCCTCGCCTAGAGATTGCTCGTAAACTGTGTACCCTAGTCTAATACAATTGACCTAGAGAATCTGTGCTTGCTAAACTTTGTCTGTATAAATGCCTAAGCAGTGTCCTTAGCTATAGTAGAGCTTATTCCCTCTAGTATTACCCCCCTCGTTAGCTTGTCCATTACTACTATAATGTTCCGTCGTCTGTTACTCTTAGGGAGGTCTGTAATAAAGTCTACAGTTAGGTTTTGCTAGGGCTAGTCCGGTATTGGTAGGGGTTTTAATAGGCTGTACTTTAGTTTACGCTAGGGCTTTATTTATCTACAGACATCGCAGTTCTGTACGAGCCTACAGATGTCCTTCGCTATCGCCGGCTAGTAATAGTCTCTAGCAACAATGCTGTACGTCTCCTTGCGCCCTAGGTGTCTGGTAGCTATTAAGTCGTGCGCCTATTGTATTAAGCTTGTACAGAGCTTCTGGTCTGCTAGGACCTAAATCCGATTCCTGAACTTTAGGTTGTTCTCCTTGTCTACTGTACACTCTGCTACTAATACCTTAAGGCAGAGCTCTGCTAGGAGCTTCCACTATCCTTCTTAAATTGCTGTACAGGCACCTGGGTAAACGTCGTCCTTTTCTACTGCCTCTTCCTATGCCTGTAGCTGGGGTTCCTATATATATGTCGTTGCTAGGCAGATAGTCTCCTCGTCTAGTTCTTCCTTAAACATCTGGAATGTTCGTAATTTTAGTCGTTCGTCGTCGTACATCGCTAGTATGTCTTGGTCTCGTCTGGATAGCGCGTCGGCCCTACTTTTGTCCTTTCCCTTACAGTACTAGAGTATTATATTAAAACGGCTTAGATATATCGCCTATCGTACATATCTCTTAGAGAGTTTCTAGGGTTGCGTAAAGTACTTAAGATTCTTGTAGTCGGTTAGGGTAAGGAACTTAGGAACTGAGCAGAGTTCTCTATCTAATATCTCGCAGCACTGTACGACTGCTAGCAATTCCTTATTATAGACAGGGTAGTTACATTCGCCTAGGGAGTTCTTCTTAGGGAAATACGTATATAAGTATAGAAAGCCGTCTGGACCTACCTGTAAGAGGATACCTCCTATATAGTATCCTAAGGAGTCAGTTTCTAATATCGTTATACGTTCTAAGTTAAAGGCGGCAAGCGTTAGTCCTATAGTAAAGACCTCCTTTAGCTTATTGAAACTCTTGTCGCATTCCTCCGTCTAGGCAAACTGTCTGTCCTTGTATGTTAGCTTAACTAGAGGGTATACTCTCTCTAAGTAGTTCTGTATAAACTAGCAGTAGAAGTTAGCAAACCTAAGAAATTCTCGTACGCCCTTAACACTCGTTAGGGACTTCTATTGCTTAATAGCATTAATCTTCTTCCTGTCTATACTAATGCCTTTCCCTACCTTAATAATAAACTCTAGGTATTTCTTATACTGTATACCGAATTTATATTTGTCGATGTTGAGGCACGATCCAGCCTGCTACAGACAATCTAATACCTTCTTAACATCTTGTACGTAGTCCTTGCAGGTGCCGTCTGTAAATACTAGGGTATCATTGAGGTATACAGAACAGATGTCGTCTAGAAGTCCTTGCAAAGACCTGTTAATGTACCTCTAGAAGGTTGCCAGCGTGTTCGTAAGTCTAAAGGGGGTAATACGCTACTCGAAAACGCTGTACCTCGTACAGAAAGCAGTTATCTATTTACATCCTTTCTTAATCCGTATCTTGTAGAAGGCTAAGACAACGTTAAGCTTAGTAAACTACTTTGCCTTGCTAATCCGTCCGAGGGTCTCCTTAATAAGGGGTAGGGAGTACTAGTCCCTCTTAGTAATTGCGTTAATGCCTCTATAGTCTATGCAGAAACGTAAGCTGGCTGAGCCTTCCTTATAAACAAACAACACTAGGGCTCTAGCCGATAACGTACTTGCGCAAATGAACCCTTTGGCAAGTAGGTCGCCTGGCGTCTTGCGTAGCACTAAGAGTTCTCTAGAGGACATGCTATATAGTAGGCTATACGGTACTTCGGTTAGGCTTCTATCTAGACAGGGCTCGAGCTAGATGTTGTAGTCGATTCCTTCTCCTTAGTGCAGGGGCAGTTTCGAGGCCGATTTGGGTTCAAAGAGGTCTAGGTATTCCGCGTATTCCAATATAAGCTTTGTACAGGGATCCGTTACTTTCTTAGGCGCTAAGGCCTTCTCGATGTCTATAGTCGTAGTGTTAACCTTAGCGTTTAAGCTAGCCTCGCCTTCGGCTTTGGCATTACTACCTAGTGGAACCCTCCCTTAGTCTCGGAGCCTCTGCTTCGTAGCTGCTAGGTACAGGCGTCTTCGTCCGACGTCGAGCTTGCCCTACTAGCGCTCTATCTATAGTTTCCCTAATATTAGCTTATACCCCAACTTGTCCTGTACGACGTAGAAGTACGAGTCCTGTTCGTAGTGTCCTTGCAGCCCTATCGTTACTTTTACTATATAGGTAATGTCCGGTCCTCGTCCGGTTATACCTAGTATGCGTACAGGTACAGTATAGGTCGTCTTAAGGTAGTGTTTCTGTACGAAGTCTTTGCTAATTACTCTGTACACTAAACACCCTGTGTCGATTAGCGTCCGCGTAGTGGCAGTCCCGTTTAGCGTAGGTCGTACGATAAACGGCGTAGTTATTATATAGTTGCTCTTAAAAGATAGCTAAGTAGTGCTTTAATTTAGCAATCTTTCTTTTATATGCCTCTAGCTAAGCCTTCGCTTAGAGGCTATTCTTTTCCTAACTCGTCGTCGTCCGAGGAGAACTCTTAGGTCTCCTATTAGGGTGCTGCAGTTGCTACCCTCGCGATGGCCGGCCGTCCCCTAGGTCTCTCTGCTAGCAAAAGCCTGCAATTCTATATAGTGTGCCCTATCTAGCTACACTAGTAGCAGCTCTCTTCTGCTCGTCTCTTGTTAAGGGTAGCTGTATCTGCCTACTACGCCCTCTTAGCGCCGGCCCTTAGCCGTGGAGTAACAGCTGCCACTACTCTCGTTATCGTCGTTAGTTCCTAGTCTATAGCGTCCTGCTGCCGATAGAGGGGTTGTCGCATCTTATAGGCGTAGCTTATCCGTCCGAGCCTACGCTGCTAGTCGTCGATTATCCTAAGGAGATTATAGAACGCCTTGTACGAGGCTAGTCGCATTACGCCTACTAGTCCTGTTATAATCTCCTTAGAGAGTCTAACTTCTAGGGTAGTTACCTTTACTCTGTCCTCCTATTAGAGTCCTCCTGCCTCTGCTAGGGTCTGGTCGAATTCTGCGAGGAACTCCTATATAGACTTGCGTCCTTGCTTTATAGTATTGACCTGTACGAGGGCTCGGCGTTCGCAGTCTAGGTCTTTATAGCTTCTGTCTAGAGCTGCCTAGAGCATCGTTGTAGTTGCTATTGCTAGGTTAGCAACAGCCGTTTCGTAGTACAGCAGAATTCGTGCTGCTGCCTTGCCCTTTAACCTCCTAAAGAGATATACTACTTTATTAAGCTGAGTTAGGTATGCTCCTAAGTCGACTAGAAGCTTGGAGCGTATCTAGGTAGCCTAGGAGGGGTACTCGGCCAGTGCCTTACTATCGTAGGTAGTAACGTTAGGGAGTTTGCTCTTTGTAACTGTAGTGTAGGCCGTCGTGTTCGTCGTCGTTATCGTAGGGGTCGGATCGCAATCGGACGCCCTAAGCTGTTGGAGCTCCTGTTCCTGTTAGAAAATTATCGCGGCCTAGTAGCCTTCTTGCTGTTCGAGCTGGGTCTTGCGTGCTAGTAGCTCCTTATATATACAGTGTATATAATCCTGCATAGCCGTAGTTTCTATAGAGATGTCGCCGTCTATCTTCGTTGTATTACTGCAGTTACTAACAGTAAGATCAGTTCCTAATATAAGGAGTTCAAGAATCTTAGTTTAGAAACTTGAAGCTAGGTATCTCTATAAAGGAACTAATAGGCAGTTCCTTTGTCGTTAGCTACTGTATATTCTGTACCTACGAAGCAAGCTAGCAATTTCCCCTGTACAAGGGTGCAGAGATTTCCCCCTATACAGTAGGTGTAAAGATTTCTCCCTAGGCAGGGGAGTAGGGTTTTCCCTCTATGTAGGGTTGCAGTATTTTCCTCTATATTGAGGGTAGGGTCGTGCTAGAGCCTCCGTACAGAGGGTAGGATTATGCTAGCGCTGCTAAGTCGCAATCCTTAGGACGACAGCCAGTTTAGGTATAGGACCTAGCGGGGCGGCGTCCCCTAATATATGCCTCTAGCTGAGCCTTTGCTTAGAGGCTACTCTTTTCCCAACTCGTTGTCGTCTAAGGGGAACTCTTAGGTCTTAGGTTAGGGTGCTGCAGTTGCTACCCTCGCAGTAGCTAGCCGTCTCCTAGGTCTCTCTACTAGCAGAAGCCTGCAATTCCGTACAGTATGCCCTATCTGGCTGTACTAGTAGCAGCTCCCTTCTGCTCTCCTTCTGTTAAGGGTAGCTATATCTACCGACTGCGCTCTTATAGCGTCGGCCCTTAGCTGTACAGTAACGGCTGCCGCTACTCTCGTCGTCGTCGTTAGTTCCTAGTCTATAGCATCCTGCTGCTAATAGAGGGGTTAGCGTAGTTCGTAGGCGTAGCTTATCCGTCCGAGCCTGCGCTATTAGTCGTCTATTATCCTAAGGAGATTATAGAATACCTCGGACAAGGCTAGCTGCAAGACACCTACTAGGCCTGTTATAACCTCCCTAGAGAGGCCGACCTCTAAGGTAGTAACCTTTACCCTGTCCTCCTAGAGGAGTCCTCCTGCTTTAGCTAGGGTTTAGTCGTATTCTGTAAGGAACTCTCGTACAGACTTACGTCCTTGCTTTATAGTATTAAGCTGTACAAGGGCTCGGCTCTCGCGGTCTAGGTCCTTATAGCTCCTGTTAAGAGCTGCCTAGAGCATCGTCGTAGTTGCCTCTGCTGGACTAGCAATAGCAGTTTCGTAATATAGCAGAATTCGTGCTGCCGCCTTGCCCTTTAGCCTCCTAAAGAGGTACACTACCTTGTTAAGCTTAGTTAGGTATACTGCTAAGTCGACTAGAAGCTTAGAGTGCATCTAGGCAGCCTAGGAGGGGTACTTAGCTAGTGCCTTACTATCGTAGGTAGTAACGTTAGGGAGTTTACTCTTTGGGACTGTAGTGTAGGCTATCGTGTTTATCGTCGTCGTTGTCGTTATAGGGGTCGGATCGCGATCGGACGCCCTAAGCTGTCGGAGCTCCTATTGATCCGAGCACGCAGATATAATTTAATACAGCTGTTTTAATAACTATATCTCGAACTAAGGAAGGAAAGGAATCTATACGGCAGTAGGTAAGGGCTTTAGGGATAGGTGTGCTAAGGCCCGGCTCAGTCTAGAAGGGCCGAGCCAAAATTCTAAGGATCTACCCTATTACTTAGTCCTACCCCTTTCTGCTGCCGCAACACCACCCCCCTCCCTTGCTAGCAGTCGCCCTCGACCGCTTACCTATCTCGCGTGCCTTTCGCTCTCTTTATTTTTTTTTGATTCGTCCTTCTTTTCTTTCTTTTTTGTCTCTTTATCTTCTTCCCCCTTCTAATTCGCAGCCCTTTCTGCAGAAAATCTTTCTCGAAATCGACGTTACCTTATCGTTTCTTCTACCTCGAAAACATCGTTCCGTTGTTATCTTCTTTTTTCTCTTATATTGTCGCTATCTAAAGTCCTTTACTTGCTGTCTATCTAATCGGAGCTATCTAATCTAAGCCGGCAGTTATCTAAGCTGCGGCGTAGCTGGCCTATACACTGCTATAGAGGGTCTATATAGATCTATCTGTAGCGCGCTATCTCTTCTTCTTTTTCTTCTCTACTAGGGCCTTAAGCGCTATCGCAAAGCCGCTCTGTTAGCGTTGGCTTTGTTCTTCGCCGCTATTTTCCAACCTAGCAGGTCCAGCGGCTAATAATAGCAAAGGTAAGGACTGTTACAAAGCGCGCCGGCATAGTGGCGCCGTCTTCGGCCTTATTGTTATTATCCGACCGGCGAAGCCGGTCGGCAGTAGTAGTAGTAGAGCCGAAGACCCTAACTAAGCGCGTTACTATAATCTTTTCTATCGGTTTTCCTATTAATAGAGCGAACGCGGCCTTCTTTTTCTTCTATCTCTTTCGGAGCTATTAACTTCGAAGCCACTCGGGCCTCGGCTTCTTCGGGTTCTGGATATAAAACTCTCTTAATAGCTCTGCCAAATTCCTGAGATTCTCGACTTAATACTATTTATAGTCTTCCGGCTACCCTTTTATAAGATCCTCGCTTCGATAGACTCTCTTATCTTTCTTATATCTACTATATCTTCCACCTCCTACTCTTCTTCTTTACTGTCTATCTCGATTGGTAGGGGTTTAGCGAACCCCTGTTCCGAAAGGCCGTCTTTAGGGTCTATACTTAGTAGATCCGAATAGAAGATGTCGTAGATCCAGAATAACTTTAGTAGCTAGAGCCCATAAGTTACTGGCGACCTCTTTTCCACTATTATAAATGGGCCTACGTAGCGAGGGTTAAGCTTGGCGTTTCCTTTTAGCCTTAGGTTCCGCGTATTAAGCTATACCTTTTGGCCTTCTTCGAATTCTATTAGTAACCGCTTTCTATTAGCTCGAGTTACGATCTTCTTCGAAGCCGATCCTATTGCCTCCTTCGCTACCCGGATCGCTTCTTCTATCTAAGATTTGAGCGCTTCTGCCGCAGCGGCAGCGACTCTCTTCGACGAGGTAGCCGTAGAAGATTC
Source organism: Pseudocercospora ulei (assembly GCA_016165855.1). NCBI lineage: Eukaryota > Fungi > Ascomycota > Dothideomycetes > Mycosphaerellales > Mycosphaerellaceae > Pseudocercospora > Pseudocercospora ulei. The sequence continues at coordinate 933,680 of JACWNB010000006.1, read as the reverse complement.
CGAAGAGCTAGGGTCTTCTAGCAGTTTAAAGCTTATTCTTGGAAGATAACTATAAGTTATCTCGAACAGCGCTAGTAAGATAGCTTCTAACTGTATGGAATTGGCACATAATTCAGCTATCGGCAGCACCTTAACCTACTCTCCTAAGTAATAACTGCAGAAGATTCGTAGATATTTTTCTATCTTACGATTGCCTACTTCGGACTGACCGTCGGTCTAAGGGTAAGCGGCTATGCTAAGCTTTCCGCGAATTCCGAGATAATAGCCTTCTATACATTAGCAGTAAATTCAGGACCCCTATCCGTAGTAATAGTGTCTAGCAGGCCGTAGTACTTCTATATATGCTGGATTAGCATTCTTGCCGTCTCTTCTGCATTAGTTCCTTTATCCTTCGCTTAGTAGGGGATAAAGTAGCGTTCCTTACTTAAGCACTCTACTACGTTAATGGTGGCATTATATCTATCGGAATCTGGCAGGCCTGTTACGAAATCTATTGTAATATGCTGCTACAGTTTCTTAGGGATCGGGAGTAGCTTTAATAGACCGGCCGAAAGACTATAACGGGGTTTCGCGGCTCGATATACGTAGCAGTTAGCGATAAACCGGTAGATTCGCTTAAAGATCCGCGGAAACCAGTAGATCGTTCTTACGGCCTCTATTATCTTCTTTGTGCTAGCGTAGCTAACATCCTTAGAACTATAGACCAGCTGGATAACCTCTGTAATTAGTTCTTCTAGAACTATTAGCTTCTCTAAACCAGTTTTGCCGAGCTTCTGCTGCTAATTAAGCTGCTTTACTTTCTCGTAGAGCGTCTCTTCCTTAGTAAGCGGCTCTACTGTATAGATCCCTGCTTCTTTTAATACCTTAGCGTCTACTATCCGTAAGGTCAACACCTTCTGGAACATGTTCGGATCTTCTTTTTCTTAGCTGGTCTTTCCTTCTCTTCTCGTTAGCACATTAGCCTTTCTATTTTAAGCTCCGGGTTAATAGGTAATCTTAAAGTCAAATCCAGATAAGCAGGCGGCCTCCTAAGCTTGGCGGCGCGATAGCTTCTGCGTCTTTATAAAATAGGTTAGTAACTAATGGCCTATAAGGACCTGGACTATGCTCTTTCTAGCTATAAGCTCCAGCTTCCACTCCTCGAAAGCTTAGATAATAGCTAACAGCTCCTTATCGTAGATAGCGTAGTTCTACTTAACCTCGTTTATAGATTTGCTAAAGAAAGCTACTGGATAGAGGGTCTCTTCGTCGTTATTATATTGAGAAAGGACTCCTGCGGTCCCTGTATCGGATGCGTCTGTCTCTAAGTAGATCGTCTTTTCTAGTCGGAAGTGTGCCAGTACTAGCGCTAAAGCTACTGCTTCTTTTAGCTAATTAAAAGCCTCTGTGCACTTTTTATTCTATAGGCTAGCGGCCTCCTTCTTTAGTGCTTTGTTTAGGAGTCTTGCTATCTTGCTAAAGTCCTTAATAAATCGTTAGTAGTAGCTACAGAATCCGAGAAAAGCTCTAATCTGGGTAGTGTTTCTGGACTTGGGCTGCCTCTACTCTGCGACGGCGGCAACCTTTAAAGGGTCTATCCGAATTCCTTCTCTTCCGACGATAAGACCGAGATATTTAACCTCGGTCTAATAGAAATCGCTGTTTTTTGTGTCTGCGTTTAAGCTATCCTCGCGGAGCCTAGTTAACACTCTCTTAATGTAGTCCGTGTGTTGTTCTCTTGTTCTATCAGTATAGATAAGAATATCGTCTAGGTAAATAGATACGAACTGTTCTAGCATGTCTATAAAAGTGTGGTTTATAAAGCGTTGCTATATAGCCAGCGCGTTGGTAAGGCCGAAAGGCATAACCAACTACTTAAAGTTGCCTATATACGTAGCAAATGTCGTAAGATCTTTGGTTTGTCCTTCTTCGTTCCTTAGTCGGTAGAACGCTTAGCGAATGTCCAGCTTGCTAAACTACTTAGCTTTAGCTACTTGTTGTATAGTCTTATCGATTAGCAGTAGCAGATACACATCTCTCTTAGTAACCTTATTAAGGTCTCGGTAGTCTATATACAGTCGGAGACTACCTCCAGGTTTCCTTATAAACAGGATCGGTAACGTATACTCGGCTAAGATCGGCGTAATAAACTTCTTTGCTAGGTTTTCTCGAACAAGCACTTCCACTTAGTCTAGCTTAGCCGGCGATAAGCGTCTTAGGGGTTCGGTTCTCGGCAGCGTAGCTCCTTCTTTCAACTGGGTCTTGTTGTCGTATTCCGGTCGGTAGGGTAGCAGGAGGTTAGAGTCGGCTTTTAAGAACACGTTAGTGTAACTATAGAGTTCTTTTGGTAATACCTTTAACAGGTCTACTTCTTCTTCTGCTATTATCTTCTAGTAATCTTCGATGTCTTTTATCGAGATAGCGTAGATCTTATTCTCTAGCGACCTTGTAAGAGTCGTTAGAGCCTCTAAGCTTATTATTCCGACGGTGTCTGGGGGATTGGAACGGTTGGTCGGAACCGCGTTAATAGTCGTAGCGTTCGGTTTTGCAGCGGCGACGGCGACCGATTCGACGGCGGCGGCTCCGCTCTGCTAGGGCTTCAATCCGAGTGTGCCTTTACCTACGTTAACAACGGCTTTCTGGTTCTTTATCTATTTCTGCCCTATAATAATGTCAAACCGTCCGATATCTATAATCCGGAACGTCGCTTCTGTAGTGCGGCCAGCCAAGGTAGTCTCTAATAGCACATAATACGTAACACTCTCTGTATCTTGTCTGCTGTATGCCAAAATTCGCGTTGGCGACGCTAACTCTACTAGATAACTGTATCCGTTTATTAGTTTCTGGACTAGTCGATAGTGGATCGCTGCGCCGATAAGCGCTCCTATATCGATAAAGGCTCTTAACTGAAGGGGGCGGTGCGAGCCGTTAAGGAGGTAGACCGTAATCGGAAGGATAATAGCAGTCTCTGTATTTACTTCTACTGCTGCGAAGAGCAGATCGCTACAACTGTTAATGCTTCCTTCTTCTAGCAATCTAGTTCGTAGCGGTGCCCTATCGTTTATGCTAGGTTAGGGGCCTATCCGTCCAGCTAATCTTTTCCCAAGATTATTAATAGGACCCTGCTGTCTACGCTGTCAGTTAATCCGGGCACGCAGATATAATTCAATACAGCCTTTTTGATAACTATATCTCGAACTAAGGAGGGAAAGGAATCTATGTAGTAGTGGACGAGACCTTTGGGGGGGTGGCGTGCCAAGGCCCGGCTCGGTCCGGAAGGGCCAAGCCGAAATTCCAAGGGTCCACCCTATTATCCAGTCCCACCCCTTTCTGCCGCTGTAACACCACCCCCCTCCCTCGCTAGCGGTCGCCCTCGACCGCTTAGCTACCTTATCTATTCAAAAATCTTCTTTCTTTTTTTTTTTCGTCGTCTCCTTCTTAAAACCCCTTCTAACGCCAACGTCGTCTCTTCTATCTTCCATTACAACCGGCGTTCTTTTCGTCGCTTCTTCTATTTCTTACATCGTCGGCATCTGAAGTCCTTTACTTGGCGCTTATCTGATCGTCTCGTTAATTGATTAGCAGTCTTCTAAGCTGCGGCTCGGCCGGTCCGTGCGCTGCCTCGGGGGTCTATATAGATCCTTCTGCGGCGGCGTTTCTTCCTCTTCTTTTTTCTTCTACTAAAGCGCTTACCCACCGCAGCGTCGGCGGCGCTGGCACGCTACGGCGTCGGCGAGCTGCCTGCCGAACCGGTAGTGGGTAGTGGCCGCGTCGAAGACCTCCCTAAGGCGACCGTTACGATCGTTTTCTTCGGCCTTCGCGCCGACAGAGCGGACGCGGCTTTCTTCTTTCCAGAATAATTAGCTTCGGAGCCATTCGGGCTTCGGCTTCTACGGGTTCCGCACGTAGAACTCTCTTAGCAGCTCTGCCGAATTCCGGAGGTTCTTAATCGGATACTATTTACAGTCTTCCGGCCACCCTTTCTACGAGATTCTCGCTTTAATGGACCCCCTCGTCTTCCTTACGTCTATTACGTCTTCCACCTCCTATTCTTCTTTATTACCGTCTATCTCGACTGACAGGGGTTCGGCGAACCCCTGCTGTAGCAGACCGTTTTCAGGGTCCAAGCTCAGCAGATCTAAATGGAAAACGTCGTAGATCCAGAACGATTTCGGTAGCTGGAGCCGATAAGTCACTGGCGATCTCTTTTCTACTATCGTAAACGGACCTACGTGGCAGGGGTTGAGCTTGGCGTTCCCTTTTACCCTTAGGTTCTGCGTATTAAGCTATACTTTTTAGCCTTCTTCGAATTCTATTAGGGTTCGCTTTCTGTTAGCTCGAGCTACTATCTTCTTCTAAGCCGATTCCATCGCCTCTTTCGCTACTTTGATTGCTTCGTCTATCTAAGATCGGAGCGCTTCTGCCGTCGCGGCAGCGACTCTCTTTGACGACGTAGCGGTAGAAGGTTCCATAGAGCTGGGTTTGCTCGGCGGCTGGAAACTTATTCTCGGAAGATAGCTATGCGTTATTTCGAACAGCGCTAGCGACATTGCTTCCGATTGTGCTGATTTGGGGCAGAATTCAGCTATCGGCAACACCTTGACCCACTTTTCTTAATAATAGCTGCAGAAGGTTCGCAGGTATCGCTCTATCTCGCGATTGGCCACTTTAGACTGACTATCGGTCTAAGGGTAAGCTGCTGTGCTGAGCTTTCCACTAATTCCGAGAGCTTGGTTAATAGCTTTCTATACGTTGGCGGTGAATTAAGGACCCCTATCTGTAGTAATAGTGTCCGGCAGGCTATAGTGCTTCCACATATGTTGAATTAACATCCGTGCAGTCTCTTCCGCAGTGGTTCCTTCGTCTCTCGCTTAGTAGGGGATGAAGTAGCGTTCCTTGCTTAGTCGGTCTACTACGTTTAGTATAGCGTTATATCTATTAGAGTCCGGCAGGCCGGTTACGAAGTCCATCGTAATGTGTTGCTACGGTTTCTCTGGGATCGGAAGTGGCTTCAGCAGGCCGGCCGGAAGACCGTAACGTAGCTTCGCGGCCGGGCACGCGTGGCAATTGCCAATAAACCGGTAGATCCGCTCGTAGATTCGCGGAAACCCGTATGTTGTCCTTATAGCTTCTATCGTCTTCTTTGACTCCGCATAACCAACATCCTTGGAGCTATAGACTAGCTGGATAACCTCTGTGATTAGTTCTTCCGGAACTATTAGCTTCCCTAAGCCTGTTCTGCCAAGCTTCTGCTGCTAATTAAGCCGTTCTACCTTCTCGTAGAGCGTCTCTTCTTCGATCGGCGGCTCTATCACACAGATCCCTACTTCTTTTAACACCTCCGCGTCTACTATTCGTTCCGTTAGCACCTTCTGAAACATGTTCGGATCTTCTTTCGCGCGGCTGGTCTTCCCTTCTCTTCTTGTCAACGCGTCTGCCTTTCTATTTTGAGCTCCTAGTCGATAGGTAATCTTAAAATCGAACCTGGATAAGTAGGCAGTCTACCGGACTTGGCGGTGTAAGAGCTTCTGTGTCTTTATAAAGTAGGTCAGCCACTGGTGGTCCGTAAGGACCTGGACCGTGCTCTTTCCAGCTATAAGCTCTGGCTTTAACTCCTCGAACGCCTGTATAATAGCTAGCAGTTCTTTATTATAGATGGCGTAGTTCTGCTTAGCTTCTGTTATAGATTTGCTGAAGAAGGCTACCGGGTAGAGGGTCTCGCTATCGTTAGCGTATTAAGAAAAGACCCCTGCCGTTACTATATTGGAAGCGTCCGTTTCTATATAGATCGTCTTTTCCGGCCGGAAGTGTACTAGAACTGGCGCAGAGGCCACCGCTTCTTTTAGCTAGTTAAAGGCTTCTGTGCACTTCTCGTTCTATAGGCTAGCGGCCTCCTTTTTCAATGCCTTATTTAGGGATCTTGCTATCTTGCTGAAGTCCTTAATAAACTGTCGATAGTAGCTGCAGAATCCGAGAAACGCTCTGATTTAGGTAGTGTTTCCGGATTTCGGCTGCTTCTATTCCGCGACGGCGGCGACCTTTAAGGGGTCTATACGAATTCCATCTCTTCCGACGATAAGACCGAGATACTTAACCTCGGTTTGATAGAACTCGCTCTTCTTCGTGTCTGCATTCAATCCGACCTCGCGGAGCCTAGTTAGTACCTTCTCGATGTGGTCCGTGTGTTGCTCTCTCGTTCTATCTGTATAGATAAGGATGTCGTCCAAGTAGATAGACACGAACCGCTCTAGCATGTCTATAAAGGAGTGGTTCATAAAGCGTTGCCACACCGCCAGCGCGTTGGGAAGTCCGAACGGCATTACCAACTACTTGAAATTGTCTATGCGCATAGCGAATGTCGTAAGGTCTTCCGTTTGTCCTTCTTCGTTCCTTAATCGATAAAATGCTTAGCGAATATCCAGCTTGCTAAACTACTTAGCCTTCGCTATGCGCTGTATAGTCTCGTCTATTAGCGGCAGTAGATCCACGTCCCTCTTGGTAACCTTATTAAGGCCCCTGTAATCTACGCATACTCGGAGACCGCCTCCGGGTTTCTGTACGAAGAGGATCGGCGACGCGTATTCGGCCGAGCTCAGTGTAATAAACTTCTTTGCCAGATTCTCTCGAACAAACACCTCTACTTAGTCCAGTTCGGCAGGCGACAGCCGCCTTAGGGGCTCGGTTCTTGGCAACGTAGCCCCCTCTTTCAACCTAATCTTGTTGTCGTATTCCGGTCGATGGAGCGGCAGGAGGTTGGAGTCGGCTTTTAAAAACACGTTAGCGTAATTATAGAGCTCTACCGGCAGTACCTCTAACGGGTCCGCTTCTTCTTCCGCCATTATCTTGCGGTGGTCCTCGATGTCTTTTATCGAAATAGCGTAGATCTCGTTGCTCGGCGACTTCGCGAGGGTCGTTAGGGCTTCTGAACTTATTATTCCGACGGTTGCTAGGGGTTCGGGACGGTCGGACTGATCTTCATTGCCAGGTGCGGCTTTCGACTCTACTACATTAGCGGCGGTCGGTTCGACTATAGCGGTGCCGGTTATCTGGTTTTTGAATCCTATCTTGCCTTTATCTACGTCAATAATAGTCTTCTAGTTCTTTATCTATTTCTACCCTATTATAATGTCGAACCTTCCGAGATCTATAATCCGGAACGTTGCTTCCGTAGTGCGACCAGCCAGTGTGGTCCTTAATGGCACGTAGTGCGTAACGTTTTCCGTGTCTTGTCTGTTATACGCTGAAATCCGCGTCGGCGACGCTATTTCCACCGGATAGCTGTATCCCTTCGTCAGTTTCTGAACCAGTCGGTAGTGGATCGCTGCGCCAATAAGAGCTCCGGTGTCGATAAAAGCTTTCAACTAGAGGGGTTGGCGCGACTTCTTAAAAGGGTAGATCGTAATAGGAAGGATAATCGCCGTTTCCTTATTCACTTCTACGGCTGCCGAGAGCGGATCGCTACAGCTGTTAATGCTTTCTTCTCGTGTCGATTCGCTCCGGTGCAGTGCCCTATTGTTAATGCTGGATAGGGGGCCTATCCGTCCAGCTGGTCTTTTCCTATAATCCTTAACTGCACCCTACTGTCTACGCTCTTAGTGTCGTTCGGAGCCGGCTCTATAGCTTGTATAGTCTTTCTCGGTAGCTGCGGCTGCTTTATAACACGATACTCCTGCTTCTGCTTATCCGATGCTTGGCATCTCGTAGCGATGTGGCTAGGCTTCCTACACGCGTAGCAGGTAGGGACGAACGACGAGCGCTGCGAATTAAATAGCTGCTAGGCGCGTTGTCGGAAGGGTGGAGGGGTTCTGGTCGTCTGCCCCGACAGCGACGGCTTCTGAGCCGGTTTACGTGTCGTCGATTTTCCGTATGCGTTCAGGTTTCTTGCAGTGACTCTCGCTCGGTGCACGAAGCTCTTAAGGTCTTCGTCTTCTACAGACGCTATAGCGGCAGCCAGTTCAGGGTTTAGCTTCTGCCTTAGTAGGTAGAGCTGCTTATCTTCCGCTACTCGGGCCCTTATCGCATATTTTCTGAACAATCCGTAGAACTCCTCGAACGTCTGCCGGTTCTGGTTGATCTTGTCTAGCTGCTTACGGGCCGTCTTCTTCCTAAAGGGGTCTCCGAAGCGTTGATCTAGCGCTTTAATCGCTTCTTTAGCGGTCACTTCTTCTAGGTCCGCTACTAGCGAGAACGCTTCGCCTTCTAGTCGCGCCTCTAAATAGGCCAGTCTGTCTTCTTCGCTGCTTGCTGCGTAATCGCGGCTTATCTTATTCTTGATCTTCTTCTTAAACGCCTCCTACGCTTTAGGGTCTCCGCTACCGAAAGCAGGTAGGTCCAGTAGTGGCGTCATCGTCGTGCTACCTTAACTATAGGCCGCCGGTAAGGCGGTCTCTGCGTAGGTTTCTCGCTGCAGTGGCGGCGACGACTTTGCTGCTTCTATATTAGCCAGTTAATCCTTTAGCGCCTTCAGTTGCGCTAGTCTATTCGCCGCCTAGTTCTCTAACACGTTAATAATGGTTTCTGCCGATTCCTTCTCGGCCCTTACCGCCTCCGTTTCCTCTCTTAGCTGTCTATTCTCTTCGAGCGTCCTGTAGAACAGCGTCTTAATAAGGTCTATGCTGTCGTAGACCTTCCCTATTCTATTCTCGTTTATATAGCCTTCTAGTTTCTCGATCGTATAGTCGTAGATCTTCTTATATTCGGCTATTCGTTCTTTGACCTTAGCGGTCTCTTCCGCTGTAAAACCGCTAATAATGATCTCGTTATTAATTACACTGGAGCGCCCACTCGCTCTGTTAGTCTTTCCTTTTCTGCTTCTGCTCCGGCCTGTAACGCCGCTCTCTACCGTCGAGAAGCCTTCTATCTTCTTACGGTGCCTTAGGGGTTGTCGTTTTGGTGTGTGTGTGCGCGTGCGTTATTCGAGCGTCCGGATGGTTCGACGGGCCCTTTCGCGCAGCGCGGGGTTTGTATAGAGAGTGAGTTCGAGATATAATAATCCGGGCACGCAGATATGATTCAATACGGCCTTTTTGATAACTATATCTCGAACTGAGGAGGGAAAGGAATCTATGTAGTGGTGGACGAGACCTTTGGGGGGGTGGCGTGCTAAGGCCCGGCTCGGTCCGGAAGGGCCGAGCCGAAATTCCAAGGGTCCACCCTATTATCCAGTCCCACCCCTTTCTGCCGCCGTAACATTAGTGTCGTTTAGCGCCGGCTCGATAGCTTGGATAGTCTTTCTTAGCAGCAGTAACAGCTTCGTAGTACGGTATTCCTGCTTCTGCTAATTCGTTGCTTGGTATCTAGTAGCGATATAGCTAGGCTTTCTGCACGTGTAGCAGGTAGGGACGAACGACGAGTGCTGCGAATAGGATAGCTGTTAGGGGCCTCGTCGGAAAGGAGGCGGGGGTCGTATAGTTGGCGCCAACGATAACTTCTGGATTTATTTGCGCACTGTCGATTTTCCGTACACGTTTAAGTTTCTGGCAGTAACTCTCGCCTAGTGCACGAAGTTTTCGAGATCTTCGTCTTCTACCGAAGCTATAGCTCTAGCCAGTCCAGGGTTTAACTTCTGCCTTAGTAAGTGTAACTGTTCTCCTTTAGACACCTTTGCTCTAATAGCGTATTTTCTGAATAGTCCGTAGAATTCTTTAAACGTTAGTCGACTCTAGTTGGTCTTGTCTAGCTGTTTACAGGCCGTCTTCTTTCGGAAGGGGTCCCCGAAACGCTAGTCTAGAGCTTTAATTGCTTTGTTGGCAGTTACTTCTTCTAGGTCTGCTACTAGTAAGAACGCTTCGCCTTCTAGTCGCGATTCTAAGTAGGCCAATCTGTCTTCTTTACTGCTTCTAGCATAATCGCAGTTTATCTTATTCTTTATCTTTTTCTTAAATGCCTCCTAGTCTTTAAAGTCTCTACCCCTAAAGGCTAGTAGATCGGGTAGTAACGTTATCGAAGTGCTACCTTAACTATATGCAGCTAGTAAGGCGGTATCTGCTTAATTTTCTTGTAATAGTGGTAGTAGTAACGACGTCGCTGCCTCTATGTTACCTAACTAAGCCTTTAGTACCTTTAGTTGCGCTAGTCGATTCGCTGCTTAGTTTTCTAACACGTCGATAATAGTCTCTGCCGATTCCTTCTCGGCTATTACTGCCTCTATCTCTTCTCTTAGCTGTTTGTTCTCTTCTATCTTCTTGTAGAACGTCTTTTCAATAAAGGTAATAGTGTCGTACACCTTTCCGGATCTGTGTTCCGCTAGGTAAGCCTCGAGCTTGTCTAGCGTACAGGCGTACAGCTCCTTGTAGCTAGCTATGCCCTCCTTCGCTTTATTCGTCTCTTCTTTAGTAAGATCTTCGACAACCGCTCCGTCGTCTAGGAGGCTGGCGCGCCTATCCTTTGCTCTGTTAGTCTTTCTCTTTCCGCTGCAGCCTGTAATGCCGCCCTCTACTGTTAAGAAGCCCTCTATAGTCTTCTTACAGTGCTGATGTGTTTGACCTGTAGTATGCGCGTGCGTTATTTAGGTGGCCGGATGCGGTTTAACAGTCCCTTTCGCATAGCGCAGGGTTAGTGTAGTTAATAAGTTCGAGATATAATAATCCGAGTATATAGATATAATTTAATATAGCTATTTTAATAACTATATCTCGAACTAAGGAAGGAAAGGAATCTATACGGCAGTAGGTAAGGGCTTTAGGGGTGGGTGTGCCAAGGCCTAACTCGGTCCGGAAGGGCCGAGCCGAAATTCCAAGGGTCCACCCTATTACTTAGTCCTACCCCTTTCTGCTGCTGCAACACCTGTTCCTGTCAGGAGTTCGTTAAGGCCTAGTAGCCTACTTGTTGTTCGAGCTAGTTCTTACGAGCTATTAGCTCGTAGTAGCAGCGTACTTAGTAACCGTCTTTAACAACATCTACGCTATCTAATAGCTTAGCTAGACAGATAATGCAGATAAAGTCGAGGACGGCCCTACCGCTTCAGCCCGACAGTCGCCGACGGCTTCTACAAAATTGAACGGCTCGGCCGATCGATCTTATAGACAGAGTCGGCGACAGCAGCTTTGCAGTAACGCTTAAGCCTTAGTAAGAAAGAAAAGAATAAGAGATAGAGCACTGCAGACGCACCTATATAGGGCCCTCTGCAACAGTACACAGATTGGCTATAGCACCGATTAGATAGCTCCGATTAGATAGACGCTAAGTAAAGGGCTTTGGATAGCGACGATATAAAAAGGAAGCAGATAAGGAAAGGACGGTGTTTTTAAGATAGAAGAAAAGAAGAGGTAACGTAAATTTTAAGAAGAATTTTCGTAGAAAGTGCTGCAAACTGGATAGAAAAAGAAGACGAAGAAAGGGAAGAAGTAGAATAAGAAAGAGACGACGAAAAGAAGAAGAATAAGAGGCAAAAGCAAAAGAGTAGATAGAAGAAAGGGGAGGCCTAATTGGCTAGAATAAGATAGAAGGGGCGGAAGAGGTAAGTAAGCAGTTAAGAGCGACTGCTACTAAGGGAGGGGGGTAGTATTGCAGTAACAGAAAGGGGTAGGACTAAGGAATAGGGTAGACCCTTAGAATTTCGGCTCAGTCTAGAAGGGCCGAGCCGAAATTCCAGAGTCTACCTGTTAGGGGGCGCCGCCTAGCCCAGGTCCTAGACCCGACCTAAGCTAGCCGTTGCCCTAAGGACTACAACTTAGCGGCGCCAGCATAACCCTACCCTCCGTACAGAACCACCGACAGGACCCTACTCCTGTACAGAGGGAGAACCCTATAGTCCTGCACAGAGGGGAACTGCCGCCCCTCTAAACTAAGGGAAAACTCTGTACTACTGTACAGAGGGGGAACTCCCGATCCTCTATACGGAGTGTAAACCTTGCACCCCTATATAGGAGGAAATTGCTGGCTTGGCTTTATAGGTACAAATTGTACAGCAGCGGACGACAAAGGAACTGCCTATCAGTTCCTTTATGTAGATACCTGTTGCAGCAGTGGAAAGAGGTAGGACAGATTGATAGGGTGGACCCTGGAATTTCGGCCCGGCCCGTCCGGGCCGAGCGGGGCCTTGGCACCACCACTACGAAAGTCCTTCACCACTACCCTATAGATTCCTTTCCCTCCTCAGTTCGAGATATAGTCTTCAAAAAGGCCGTATTGAATTATATCTGCGTGCCCGGATTATTATATCTCGAACTCACTTACTACACTAACCCCGCGCTGCGCGAAAGGGCCCGTCGAACTATCCGGAAACCCGAATAACGCACGCGCACCCACCAAACCAAACAACAACCCCTAAGGCACTGTAAGAAGATAGAAAGCTTCTTAGCAGTAGAGAGCAGCGTAACAGGCCGCAGCGGAAAGAGAAAGACTAACAGACTAAGGGATACGCGTACCAGCATTCTCGACGACGGAACGACCAACGAAGGCCTTACAGAAGAAGAGGTAGATAAAGCGAAAAAAGGCATAGAGGGCTACGCCGAACTGTACGGACGCACGCCGGATAAGATAGGAGAATATCTTACAGAGCACGGAGCTAAGAAGGTGTTTAACATTATTACCTTTATAGAAAAGAGGTTCTATAGGAACGTAGAAGAAAACAGACAGTTAAGGGAGGAAGTAGAGATAGTAAGGGCCGAGAAGGAATTGGCAGAAACCATTATCGACGTATTAGAGAACCAGGCGGCGAATAGGCTAGCGCAACTAAAGGCGCTTAAGGACCAACTGGCTGACGTAGAAGCAGCGATGTCGTCAGCACCGCTGCCTCTACAACGAGAAGAACAAGCAGAGACCGCCTTACTGGCGGCCTATAGTCAAGGTAGCACCTTAATAACATTATTGCCGGACCTACTAGCGTTTAGAGGCGGAGACCCTAAAGACTAGGAAGCGTTTAAGAAGAAGATAAAGAATAAGATAGACCGCGACCACGCCGGAAACAGCGTCAGAGACAGACTGGCGTACTTGGAATCGCGACTAGAAGGTGAAGCTTTTTCGCTAGTAGCGGACCTGGAAGAGGCGACCGCCGAGGAAGCGATTAGAGCACTAGACCAGCGCTTCGGAGACCTATTCCGAAAGAAGACGGCCCGTAAGCAGCTAGATAAGATCAACCAGAACAGGCAGACGTTCGAGGAGTTCTACGGTTTGTTCAGAAAGTATGCGATTAGGGCCCGAGTATCGGAAGATAAGCAGCTCTACCTATTAAGGCAGAAGCTGAACCCTGAACTGGCCGCAGCTATAGCGTCGGTGGAAGACGAAGACCTCGAGAGTTTCGTGCACAGAGCGAGAGTCACTGCGAGAAACCTGAGCGCTTACGCGAAATTACGCGAATCGGTCCAGAAGTTGTCGCCGTCGGCGCAGACAGTGCGGCCCCCTGCGCCTTTCCGACGAACTCCCTAGCAGTCGTCGTATCCACCGCGTTCGTCGTTCGTCCCCACCTGCTACGCGTGTAAGAAACCCGGCCATATCGCAACGAGATGTCAGGCAACGGCACAGTAGAAGCAGGAATATCGAGCAACGAAGCAGCCGCCGCTGCAGAGAAAGACTATTCAAGCTATCGAACCGGCTCCGAACGACACAGACAGCGTAGACGGCGGGGTGCAGTTAAGAATTGTAGGAAAAGACCAGCTGGACGGATAGACCCCCTATCTAGCGTAAAAAACAGGGCATCCCCGCGAAAGGCACCGACGGAACGAGAGAGCATCAATAGCTGCAGCGATCCGCTATCGGCTGCGGTGGAAGTGAACACGGAAACAGCTATTATCCTTCTAATCACTGTCTACCCCCTTGACGGATCGGGCAAATCACTTCAGTTAAGAGCTTTTATTAACACCGGAGCTCTTATTGGCGCGGCGATCCACTACCGACTGGTCCGGAAGCTAATAAATGGATACGGCTATCTGGTGGAACTAGCGTCGCCGACGCGGATTTCGGCATACAACGGACAAGACACGGAAAGTGTTACGCACTATGTGCCGCTAAAGACTACCTTAGCTGGTCGCACTACAGAAGCGACGTTCCGAATTATGGATATCGGAAGATTTGACATTATTATAGGGCAGAAATGGATAAAGAACCAGAAAGCCATTATTGACGTAGACGAAGGCACGATAGGGTTCAAAACCCTAGGCAACGCCACCGCTGCCACCGAGCCGAAAGCTACGGAGTCCGCCAAAGAGGCTCCGTCCGATCGTTCCGAACCCCTAGTTACGGTCGGAATAATGAGTTCAGAAGCTATAACGACCCTCGCGAAGTCGCCGGACACTGAGATCTACGCTATCTTAATAAAAGACATCGAAGACTATCGGAAGATAATGGCGGAAGAAGAGGTAGATCTACTAGAGGTGCTGCCAAACGAGCTCTATAGTTACGCTAATGTCTTCTTAAAAGCAGACTCTAACCTCCTGCCGCTCTACCGGCCGGAATACGACAATAAAATCAGGTTGAAAGAGGGGGCTACATTGCCGAGAACCGAGCCCCTAAGAAGACTGTCGCCAGCCGAACTGGACCAAGTAGAGGTGTTTGTTTGTAAAAACCTGGCGAAGAAGTTCATTACGCCGAGCTCCGCGGAATATGCGTCACCGATTCTTTTCGTAAGGAAACTAGGGGGTAGTCTGCGACTCTGCGTAGACTACAGGGGCCTTAACGAGGTCACTAAGAGGGACGTATACCCGCTGCCGCTGATCGACGAGACTATACAACAAGTGGCTAAGGCTAAGTGGTTCAGCAAACTGGATGTTCGCCAAGCATTCCATCGATTAAGGAACGAAGAAGGACAAACGGAAGACCTTACGACATTCGCTACGCGCATAGGCAATTTCAAGTGGTTGGTAATGCCTTTCGGACTTACCAACGCGCCGGCAGTGTGGCAACGCTTTATAAACCACACTTTTATAGACATGCTAGAGCGGTTCGTGTCTATCTACTTGGACGACATCCTTATCTACACCAATAGAACGAGAGAGCAACACACAGACTACATCGAGAGAGTGTTAAAGAGGCTCCGCGAGGTCGGATTGAACGCGGACACGAAGAAGAGCGAGTTCTATCAAACCGAGGTCAAATATCTCGGTCTTATCGTCGGAAGAAATGGAATTCGTATAGACCCCTTAAAGGTCGCCGCCGTCGCGGAGTGGAAGCAGCCGAAATCCAGAAACACTACGCAAATCAGAGCGTTTCTCGGCTTCTGCAGCTACTATCGACAGTTTATTAAGGACTTTAGCAAGATAGCGAGACCCCTAAACGAGGCGCTAAAGAAAGAGGCCGCCGGCCTATAGAATAAGAGGTGCACGGAAGCCTTTAACCGGCTAAAAGAAGCAGTGGCCTCTGCGCCAGTTCTGGCACACTTCCAGCCAGAAAAGACGATCTATGTAGAAACGGATGCTTCCGACACAGTGACGGCAGGGGTCCTTTCTTAATATAGGGACGACGAAACCCTCCATTTAGTCGCTTTCTTCAGCAAGTCAATAAGCGAGGCCGAACGGAACCACGCGATCTACGATAAAGAACTGCTGGCCATTATTTAGGCTTTCGAGGAGTGGAAACCAGAGCTTATAGCTGGAAAGAGCACGGTCCAGGTTCTTACGGACCACCAGTCGCTGACCTACTTTATAAAGATGCAGAAGCTCTTACGCCGCCAAGCTCGGTAGGCCGCCTACTTATCAGGATTTGACTTCAAGATTACATATCGACTGGGGGCTCAAAACGGAAAGGCTAACGCAGTAACGCGAAGAGAAGGAAAGACGAGCCGCGCGAAGGAAGATCCGAACATGTTCTAGAAGGTGTTAACCGAGAGGATAGTAGACGCAGAGGTGTTGAAAGAGGTAGGGGTCTGTACAGTAGAGCCGGCCCCTAAAGAAGAGACGCTCTACGAGAAGGTAAAGCAGCTTAACCAGCAACAGAAACTCGGCAAAACCGGTTCAGGGAAGCTGATAGTTCTAGAAGAACTAATTACGGAGGTCATCCAGCTGGTCCATAGCTCTATAGACGTTAGTTACGCCAGCTTAAAGAAGACGATAGAAGCTATAAGGACGGTCTACTGGTTTCTGCGGATCTACGAACGAATCCACCGATTTATCGCCAATTGCTACATATACAGAGCCGCGAAGCCACGTTACGGTCTTCCGGCCGGTCTGCTGAAGCCACTTCCGATCCCCGAGAAACCATGGCAGCATATTACGATGAACTTCGTAACCGGCCTGCCGGATTCCGATAGATACGACGCTACACTAAACGTAGTGGACCGATTGAGCAAAGAACGCTACTTTATCCCCTGTCGAGCGAGAGACAACGGAACCACTGCAGAAGAAACAGCGAGAATGCTGATTAAGCACATATAGAAGCACTACGGGCTGCCGGACACTATTACTACGGATAGGGGTCCTTAATTCACCGCCGACGTATAGAAGGCTATCAACCAAGCTCTCGGAATTAGTGGAAAGCTCAGCACAGCCGCTTATCCGCAGACCGATAGTCAGTCTGAAGTCGCTAACCGTAAGATAGAACGATACCTACGAACCTTCTGCGGCCATTATTAGGAAGAATGGGTTAAGGTGTTGCCAATAGCCGAGTTCTACGCTAACTCAGCACCGTCTAAGGCCACCTCGCTGGCGCCGTTCGAGATAACGCACGGCTATCTTCCGAGGATAAGCTTTTAGCCGCCAAACGAACCCAGCTCCGCGGAACCACCTACCGCTACGTCGTCGAAGAGAGTCGCCGCCGCGGCAGCAGAAGCGCTACGATCTTAGATGGAAGAAGCGATCAAGGTGGCGAAAGAAGCAATAGAGACGGCTCAGAAGAAGATAGTAACTCGAACTAATAGGAACCGGTCGCTAATAGAATTCGAAGAAGGTCAAAAGGTATAGCTTAACACGCGAAACCTAAGGCTAAAAGGAAACGCGAAGCTCAACCCACGCTATGTAGGTCCGTTCAAGATAATAGAAAAGATAAAGGACCTCAGACGCCGATAACGTAAGAAACTCAAGAAGCGATAGAAGACGGAAGAGGTAACATCACCGTTAGAGGGGATTTTCGAGAAAGAGACAAAAAAAGAAAAGTGGAGATTTTCGGATAGATGGAGTAACTAAGCGGTCGAGGGCGACTGCTGGTAAGGGAGGGGGGTAGTGTTGCGGCGGTGGAAAGAGGTAGGACAGATTAATAGGGTGGACCCTGGAATTTCGGCCCGGCCCGTCCGGGCCGAGCGGGGCCTTGGCACCACCACTACGAAAGTCCTCCACCACCACCCCATAGATTCCTTTCCCTCCTCAGTTCGAGATATAGTCTTCAAAAAGGCCGTATTGAATCATATCTGCGTGCCCGGATCAATACCGAACCTTAAGTTTCTAAACCAAGATTCTTAAGCCCTTTATATTAGGAACTGATCTTACTGTTAGTAACCGTAGTAATAAAACAAAGATAGACAGCGACATCCCTAAAGAAACTACGGCTATAGAGGGACATATGCACTGCGCGTACAAGGAGCTGCTAGAACACAAGAGGCAGCTCGAGCAGCAAGTAAACCACTAGGCTGCGATAATTTCCCAACGGGAACAGGAGCTACGACAGCTTAGGGCGTCCGATCGCGATCCGACCCCTACAACGACGTAAAAGGACGACTAGTTAAAGTTACGAACATTCCAGATGTTTAGGGAGGAGCTAGGCGAGGAGACTATCCGCCTAGCGGCGACGCACCTATAGGAACCCTAACTGCAAGTATAGGAAGAGGCAGTAGAAAAGGACGAGGTGTACTAAGGGGCCTGTACAGCGATCCAAAGAGGACAGCGGAAGCTCCTAGCAGAGCTCTACCTTAAGGTGTCGGTAGCAGAGTGCTTAGTAGACAGGGAGAACAACCTAAAGTTCAGGAATCGGATTTGGGTCCCGGCAGACGAGAAGCTCCGTACAAGCTTAATACAAAAGGCGCACGACTCTATAGCTACTGGGCACCTAGGGCGTAAGGAGACGTACAGCATTGTCGCTAGGGACTACTACTAGCAGGCGATAGCAAAGGATATCCGCAGGTTTGTACAGAACTGCGACGTATGCGGACGGACGAAGCCCTAGCGTAAGCTAAAGCATAGGCTACTAAAGCCCCTACCGATCCCGGACCGGCCCTGGCAAGACCTAATAGTGGACTTTACTACGGACCTCCTAGAGAGTAACGGACAGCAGAACATTATACTAGTTATAGACAAGTTAACGAAGGGGGTAATACTAGAGGGGATAGACTCTATTACAGCCGAAGACACCGCCTAGGCATTTATACAGACGACGTTTAGCAAGCACGGGTTCCCTAGGTCAATTGTATCGGACCGGGGCACGCAGTCTACAAGCTAGCTCTAGGCAAGGGTCTGCCAGTTGCTAAAGGTGGAACGTCGCCTGTTAACTGCATAGCACCTATAGACGGACGGGGCGGCGGAGAGAGTTAATTCAACGTTGGAAGCGTACCTCTAAGCGTACGTCGACTATAACTAGACGAACTGGAACCGACTCCTCCCTATAGCAGAGCTAGCTATTAACAGCTGTACAGCTAATGCTACAGGATTGTCCCCCTTCTTTATAGCCTACAGATACGACTATTCCCCGCTCCTATCGACCCTAAGTAGGGATACTACGCGCCCCGTACAATCCCCTATTTAGCAGGGAGAGGCTATCGTACAGACGATTACGAATGCCTATCAATAGACGAAGGCGAGTCTAGCTATAGCTTAACAGAATGCAGAAGAGCAGGCCAACAAGGGACGACAGGCCGCACTAAGGTACAAGGCAGGGGATAAGGTCTGGCTAAACCAGCAGCACATCTGTACAGACTGGCCGAACAAGAAACTGGATTAGAAGAACAGGAAGTTTACAGTAGTCCGACTAGTAGGGACACACGCTGTACGACTAAACACTCTCCTAGGGATTTACCTAGTCTTCTACGTAGACCTCGTACAGCTAGCAAACACAGACCCCCTCCTGCACTAGACGACAGACGACGCGCGCCTACCGGTGATCATAACCGAGGGCCAAGAAGAGTATAATGTAGAAGGGATCCTTAAGAGCCGAAGGAAGCAGGGGAAGGTAGAGCACCTAGTAAGATAGAGAGGATAGACAGAGCCTACGTAGGAACTATACGAGGCCCTACAGGACACAACTGCGCTAGACAGGTAGGAGGAGAACTATCCTACCACCCAGCTACAGTAACACTGCGCCGTACAGCGAAGAGGGGCACGATCTACCCTAAGGACAGGGGAGCCGCTAGCAACTTAAGTTGCTAAAGGATTAAGAAGGATGTAGGACACTATAGGATCCTACTAACACGACACTGTACGACATCGTACAAAGGAAGGGCTGGAGGAAGGGAACAGCCAGAAAACAGGAGAGAGGAGTAGAAGTAAGAGAGGATAAGAGCGACACTGTCCGAAAACTTTTACATGCTACCTTAAGGTAGCCTACTAGCCACCACCTCTGGGACCTAGGGCAGCCAACCTTATAATCCGACTAAGGTAGACTCTAGGTCAATACCCGTCTTTAATAACTATACCCAAGGCTAGAGAGGGAAGAATCTACGTACAAGCGGAGGTAGAGGTATTTGAGTGTATGCCAAGCCTGGCCCTGCCAAGCCTGCCACCTTCCAGCACCTTCCAGCCTATATCCGTATTACTACCGCCCTCCCTAACTAGCGATTGCCTACAATCGCAATTAGCCTATTAATCGCAATTAGCCAAACCAGGTCGCGTCGTGCCAAACCAGGTCGTAGGGGTCGCAAATTCAGCTTCGCTATCAGCCAATCAGGTCGCTCCAAAACAGGTCGCTTTTAAGGTCGCTTCTAAGCTTCAATTTCTGTGCGTTTTGAGTCTCAGTCTCGTGCCTTTTTGAGCTTCAATCTCGTGCTTTTTACTGTCGCTTTTGGCCTTAATTGGTGCCTTGTTTGCTGCCTTGTTTGGTGCCTTGCCAAGGCTGCAGAATTCTTAGATTGTCGCAGAGGTCGTCGAGGCCGCAGAGGTCGCGGAGGTCGTTGAGGGCGCAGAGGTCGTTAGGGGCGCAGAGGTCGCGGGGGTCGCGGCTGCAGAGGTCGTCTTGCAAACATGTGTCGCTTCTTAACAGTCGCTTCTCGAGCCGTCGCTTTGCTTCTCGACGGTCGCTTCTCGGATAGTCGCTTCTTGGACGGTTACTTCTCGACGGTCGCTCGCTGACCCGGGCACGCAGATATAATTCAATACGGCCTTTTTGATAACTATATCTCGAACTGAGGAGGGAAAGGAATCTATGTAGTGGTGGTAGTAGGCTTTGATAGTGGTGATGCCAAGGCCCGGCTCGGCCCGACCAGGCCGAGCCGAAATCCAGGGTCCACCCCATCAATCTGTCCCACCTCTTTCCACCGCCGCAACACTCGCTTCTCAAGCCGTCGCTCGCTTCTTAGACTGTCGCTTCGCTTCTCGACGGTCGCTTCTCGGATGGTCGCTTCTTGGACGGTCACTTCTCGACGGTCGCTCGCTTCTTAAGCGGTCGCAGAGTTCTTAGAGGTCGTCGGGGTCGCAGAGGTTGTCTTGCAAACACGTGTCGCTTCTTAGACGGTCGCTCGCTTCTCGACCGTCGCTTTGCCTGTGCTTTGCCTGTGCTTTGTCTAGTGCTCCGCCTAGTGCTCGGCCTGGGTGCTTATGCCTGGGTGCTCGTGCCTGGTGCTCCGCCTAGTGCTCGGCCTGGGTGCTCGTGCCTAGTGCTCGCTACTGCTCGTGTCGCTTTGCTGCTCGTATCGCTTTACCTGTATTGTCTGTAGCTCTGCCTTGTTTTCTTGCTCTGCCTAGGTACGCTGCTCGTGTCGCTTTGCTGCTCTTGTCTTATGCTCTGCCTCGGTGCTCTGTAGCTGGGTGCTCGTGCCTAGGTGCTCGTGCCTGGGTGCTTATGCCTAGGTGCTCGTGCCTAGGTGCTCTGCCTGCTTAGTGCTCTTGCTCGGTGCTCTTGCTCGGCCTCGATGCTCTTGCTCGGCCTTAGTGCTCTGCAGCTGTGTTGTAGTGCCTTTCTGAACATGCAGTGTCTATGTTGTCTGCAGCTGTGCCTGTACCTTGCCTGTGTCTTGTCCTCGATTGTAGACTGTCTTAATAGCTGAACCCGACTGCCTCGATTGCCGAGCTAAACGTGCCGCCTGTGTTGCTGCTGATCTGTTAACTGTACCGCTGCCTCGATTCTGAACATGCCGCTTCTAAACGTAGGCCTAAACGTAGGCCTGAACGTAGGCCTAAACGTAGGCCTGAACGTAGATCTAAACGTATGCAGGCGCCTAAACGTAGGCCTGGGCTGTTGGTTTCTAGCTGTCCTTGTCGCTCGTACTGCTCTTGTCGCTCGTACTGCTCTTGTTGTTTGTACCTCGATTGCTGAATATGCTGCTTGTCTTGTCCCTAATTGTCGCGATTGCTGAACTTGTCGCTTGTGCTGCTCTTGTCGCTTATGCTGCTCTTGTTACTTGTGCTGCTGCAGAGGTCGCAGAGGTTGCGGAGGTCGCAGGCCAAATGTATGCTTTGCCTTAATTGCTGGCTATATGCCTCGATTGCTGGCTGTATGTCTCGATTGCTGGCCGTACTAATTGCTAAGTGTGCCGAATAGAATGGTCTGTTAAAGACCTGAAAAAAAAAGGAATGTTGTCGCCCTAGGTCCTGCTAGGTGCGTCTCGTCGTCGTCGTCGCTCTCGCTCCTCGCTCTCGCTCCTTGCTCTCGCTCCTTGCTCTTGCTCCTCGTCCTCGTCGCTCCTACATTATCCTTCTCGACCTTCTCGTCTCTCTTGTCCTCGTCGCTCTCTTCGTCTAAACCTCTTAAAACTCTCTTCTTCTTAATAGGGGCACTTCTCTTCCCTAAAAATCTCTCTCTTCTCGATAGAGGCACTTCTCTTTCCTAAAAACTCTCTTCTTCTTCTTAATCGGGGGATGTTAGGGGGCGCCGCCCGGCTCAGGTCCTGAACCCGACCTGAGCCGACCGTCGCCCTAAGGATTGCGACTTAGCGGCGCCAGCACGACCCTACCCTCCGTACGGAGCTACCGACAGGACCCCACTCCCGTACGGAGGGAGAACACTACGGTCCTGCACAAAGGGGAGCTACCGCCCCTCGGATTGGAGGGGGGGAAACCCTGCACTACTGTACGGAGGAGGTAACTCCCGACCCTCCGTACAGAGGGTGAACCTTGCACCCCAGCACAAGGGGGAAATTGCTAGCTTGGCCTCGTAGGTACAAATCGTACGGAGCAGACGACGAAGGAACTGCCTATCAGTTCCTTTATGTAGATACCCAACCTCAAGCTTCTAAACCAAGATCCTTGGGCCCCCTTACAGGGGAGGGATAGAGTAGTATGCATATGTACAATTAAGTAACCGGATATAAATCGACGGCCTCCTTTACACATATACAGTACACACTCTAGGTTGGTTGCACGTACGTTAATCGAGTACCCGGATGTAATTCAACAGGCTCTTTTGCGTAGTGCAGGTTGGGTGTGATCCGGGCACGCAGATATGATTCAATACGGCCTTTTTAAAGACTATATCTCGAACTAAGGAGGGAAAGGAATCTATGTAGTGGTAGAGGCGGGCCTTGATAGGTGGTGGTGTGCCAAGGCCCGGCTCGGTCCGTTCCGGAACTTAAATCCCAGAAGGGGCCAAGCCGAAATCTAGGGTCCACCCTATCAATCTGTCCCACCTCTTTCCACCGCCGCAACACTACCCCCCTCCCTTACCAGCGGTCGCCCTCGACCGCTCAGTCACCCTATCCATCCTAAAATCTCTACTTTTTTTTTTTTTTTTTTTGATTCGTCGTCTCTTTCTCGAAAATCCCCTCCGACGGTGATGTTACCTCTTCTGTCTTCTATCAAAAACAACATTCTCTTTATCGCTTCTTGAATTTCTTACGTTATCGGCATCTGAAGTCTTTTACTTGGCGTTTATGTAATCGGTGCGCCTGATCCGTGCCATCTGATCCGAGCCGTGGCTATCTGAGCTGCGGTGTAGCTAGTCTGTGCGTTGTCTCGGAGGTCTATATAGATCTTTCCGCGACGCTGTTTTTCTTCTTCTTTTTCTCTTCCACTAAGGCTTTTACCTACTACGCGGTCGGCGGCGCTGGCACGCTACGGCGTCCGCTAGCTACCGGCTGCGTAGTAGTCCCTGGAGCTATCAATTCCAGACTACGATCGTTTTTATCGGCTTCCGCGTCGGTGGAGCGGACGCGGCTTTCTTCGTTTTCTTCTGGAAGGATCGGCTTTAGAGCTATTCCGGCTTCGGCTTCTTCGGGTTCCGCGCGTAAAAGTCGCTTAGCAGCTCTGCTAAGTTCCGGAGATTCTCGACCGGATACTATTTATAGTCTTCCGGCCACCCCTTCTACGAGATTCTCGCTTTGATGGACCCCCTTATCTTCTTTACGTCCATTACATCTTCTACCTCCTACTCTTCTTCTTCACCGTCCATCTCGATAGGCGGGGGTTCGGCGAACCCCTGCTCCGGCAGACCGTTCTTAGGGTCCAGGCTTAGCAGATCTAAGTGGAAGACGTCGTAGATCCGGAACGATTTTGGTAGCTGGAGCCGATAGGTCACCGGCGACCTCTTTTCTATTATCTTGAACGGGCCTACGTAGCGCGGATTGAGCTTGGCGTTGCCTTTTAGTCTTAGGTTTTGCGTGTTGAGCCAGACCTTTTGACCTTCCTCGAATTCCATCGGCGACCGCTTTCTATTAGCTCGAGTTACTATCTTCTTCTGAGTCGATTCCATCGCGTCTTTCGCCACTTTAATTGCTTCTTCTATCCGAGATTGGAGCGCCTCCGCCGCCGCGGCGGCGACTCTCTTTGACGACGTAGCGGTGGATAGTTCCGTAGAGCTGGGTTTGTTCGGTAGCTGAAAGCTTATCCTCGGAAGATAGCTATGCGTTACCTTAAACGGCGCCAGCGAGGTAGCTTCTAACTGTGCTGAGTTCGCGCAGAATTCAGCTATTGGCAGCATTTCGACCCACTTTTCTTAAGAATGGCCGCAGAAGGTTCGCAGATATCGCTCTATCTTACGGTTAGCGACTTTAGACTGACCGTCGGTTTAAGGGTAAGCAGCAGTGCTGAGCTTTCTATGAATTCCGAGAGCTTGGTTGATAGCTTTCCATACGTCGGCGGTGAATTGAGGACCCCTATCCGTAGTGATAGTGTCCGGCAGCCTATAGTGCTTCTATACGTGTTGGATTAACATTCTCGCCGTTTCTTCTGCAGTAGTTCCCTTATCCTTAGCTCGACATAGGATGAAATAACGCTCTTTGCTTAGCCGATCCACTACATTGAGCGTAGCGTTATATCCATCGGAGTCCGGCAGGCCGGTTACGAAATCTATCGTAATGTGCTGCTATAGTTTCTTAGGGATCGGTAGTGGCTTTAATAAGCCTGCTGGAAAGCCGTAACGCGGCTTCGCCGATCGGCACACATAGCAGTTGGCGATAAATCTGTGGATCCGTTCGTAGATCCGCGGAAACCAGTAGATCGTTCTTACAGCCTGCGTCGTTTTCTTCGCTCCAGCGTAGCCAACATCTATAGAGTTATGGACCAGCTGGATGACCTCCGCAATTAGTTCTTCCGGAACTATCAGCTTCCCTGAACCGGTTTTGCTAAGTTTCTGTTGCTAGTTAAGCTGCTCTACCTTTTCGTAGAGAGTCTTTTCCTTAGGGGCCGGTTCTACTGCGCAGACCCCTACCTCTTTTAACACCTCTGCGTCTACTATCCGTTCGGTCAACACCTTCTGGAACATGTTCGGGTCTTCCTTCGCGCAGCTCGTCTTCCCTTCTCTTCTCGTCAGCGCGTTAGCCTTTCCGTTCTAAGCCCCTAGTCAATAGGTGATCTTGAAATCGAACCCTAATAAGTAGGCGGCCCACTGTGCTTAACGCTGTAAGAGCTTCTGCGTCTTTATAAAGTAGGTCAGCGATTGGTGGTCCGTAAGGACCTGGACTGTGCTCTTTCCAGCTATAAGCTCCGGTTTCCACTCCTCGAAAGCCTGAATAATCGCCAGCAGCTCCTTATCGTAAATGGCGTAGTTCCGCTTAGCTTCGCTTATTGACTTGCTAAAGAAAGCGACTGGATAGAGGGTTTCGTCGTTACTATATTGAGAAAGGACCCCTGCCGTTACTGTGTCGGAACCGTCCGTTTCTACGTAGATCGTCTTTTCCGGTCGGAAGTGCGCTAGCACTGGCGCAGAGGCCACTGCTTCTTTCAGCTGTACGAAAGCTTCTATGCACTTCTTATTCTATAGGCCGGCGGCCTCCTTCTTTAATGCCTTATTCAGGGGTCTTGCTATCTTACTAAAGTCCTTAATAAACCGTCGATAGTAGCTGCAGAATCCGAGAAACGCTCTGATTTGGGTAGTGTTTCCGGATTTCGGCTGCTTCCATTCTGCGACGGCGGCGACTTTTAAGGGGTCTATACGAATTCCGTTTCTTCCGACGATAAGACTGAGATATTTGACTTCGGTCTGATAGAACTCGCTCTTCTTCGTGTCCGCGTTTAATCCGACCTCGCGGAGCCTAGTCAGCACCTTCTTAATGTGGTCTTTGTGCTGTTCTTTTGTCCTATCGGTGTAGATAAGGATGTCGTCTAAGTAAACGGACACGAACCGTCCCAGCATGTCTATAAAGCTGTGATTTATGAAACGTTGCTAGACCGCCGGCGCGTTGGTAAGTCCGAAGGGCATCACTAGCTACTTAAAATTGCCTATGCGCGTAGCGAATGTCGTGAGATCTTCCGTCTGCCCTTCCTCGTTCCTTAATCGATAGAACGCTTAGCAGATGTCCAGCTTGCTAAACTACTTAGCCTTTGCTACCCGCTGTATGGTTTCGTTAATTAGCGGCAGTGGGTATACGTCTCTCTTGGTGACCTCGTTGAGGCCTCGATAGTCTACGCAGAGTCGCAGACTACCCCCTAGTTTCCTTACGAAAAGAATCGGTAACGCGTATTCGGCAGAACTCGGTGTAATAAACTTCTTCGCCAGGTTTTCGCGAACGAACACCTCTACCTGGTCCAGTTCCGCCGGCGACAGTCGTCTTAGGGGCTCGGTTCTTGGCAGCGTAGCTCCCTCCTTTAACCGGATTTTGTTGTCGTAATCCGGCCGATAGAGCGGCAATAGGTTGGAGTCGGCTTTTGAGAACACGTTAGCGTAACCGTAGAGCTCTTTTGGCAACACCTCTAGTAGGTCCACTTCTTTTTCCGCCATTATCTTCCTGTAGTCTTCGATGTCTTTTATTAAGATAGCGTAAATCTCGTTGTCCAGCGACTTCGCGAGAGTCGTTATAGCTTCCGAACTCATTATTCCGACAGTGACCAGGGGTTCGGAACAATCGGACGGGGCCTCTTTCGCGGGCTCTGTGGCTTTCGGCTTGGCGGCGGCGGTGGCGGTAGCGGCCTTTCCGATGGTCTCTGCTCCGCTACCCTGGGTTTTGAATCTGATTGTTCCTTTATCTACGTCGACGATAGCTCTCTGGTTCTTTATCCATTTCTGTCCTATAATAATGTCAAACCTTCCGATATCTATAATTCGGAACGTCGCTTCCGTAGTGCGACCAGCCAGGGTAGTCTTTAGCAGCACGTAGTGCGTAATGCTTTCCGTGTCTTGTCCGTTGTACGCCGAAATCTTTGTCGGCGACGCTAGTTCCACCAGATAGCCGTATCCCTTCTTCAGTTTCTGAACCAGTCGGTGGTGGATCGCTGCGCCAATAAGCGCTCTGGTGTCGATAAAGGCTTTTAGCTAAAGTGGTTTGCTCGATCCGTTAAGGGGGTAGACAGTAATTGGAAGGATAATAGCTGTTTCCGTGTTCACTTCCACTGCCGCCGAGAGTGGATCGCTGCAGCTGTTAATGCTTTCTTCTCGTAGCGATTCACTTCGATTCGGTGCCCTATTGTCAATGCTGGATAGGGGGCCTATCCGTCTAGCTAGTCTTTTCCCATAATTCTTAGCTGCACCCTACCGTCTACGCTCTCGGTGTCGTTCGGAGCCGGCTCCATAGCTTAAATAGTCTTTCTCGGCGGCTGCGGCTGCTTTATAGCGCAATACTCCTGCTTCTGTTGGGCCGTTGCTTGGCACCTAGTGGCGATGTAGCCAGGCTTTCTACATGCGTAGCAGGTGGGGACAAACGCCGATCGTAGTGAATATAGCGACTGCTGGGGGGTTTGTCAAAAGGGCGCGGGGGCTCTTGTCGGCTGCACCGACGGCTTCTGAATCAGTTTACGTGTCGTCGGTTTTCCGTACGCGTTCAAGTTTCTAGCGGTAACTCTCGCTTAATGCACGAAGCTCTAAAGGTCTTCGTCTTCTACTGACGCTATGGCTGCAGCGAGCTCAGGGCTCAGTTTCTGTCTTAGTAAATGTAGCTGCTCATCCTTAACCACTCTCGCTCTGATAGCATATTTCCTAAACAGCCCGTAAAATTCTTTAAATGTCAGCCGATTCTGACTGATCTTGTCTAGTTATTCGCGAGCCGTCTTCTTCCAGAAGGGGTCGCCGAAACGCTAGTCCAGCGTCTTAATAGCTTCGTCGGCGGTCACTTCTTCTAGGTCCGCCACTAGCGAAAAAGCTTTACCTTCCAATTGCGATTCCAGGTACGCCAATCTATCTTCTTCGCCGCTCGATGCATAATCGCGGCTTATCTTATTCTTGATCTTCTTCTTAAACGCCTCCTACGCTTTAGGGTCTCCGCTACCGAAAGCAGGTAGGTCCGGCAGTAGCGTTATCGTAGTGCTACCTTAACTATAGGCCGCCAGTAAGGCAGTCTCCGCTTGTTCTTCTCGACGCGGTAGCGGCGACTTTGCTGCTTCCATATCAGCTATTTAATGCTTTAGCGCCTTTAGCTGCGCCAGTCGATTCGCCGCCTGGTTTTCTAACACGTCGATAATAGTCTCTGCCGATTCCTTTTCGGCCCTTACCGCTTCAGTTTCTTCTCTTAGTTGTCTGTTCTCTTCCAGCGTTCTGTAGAACAGCGTCTTAATAAGGTCTATTCCGTCGTAGACCTTTCCTATTCTATTCTCGTTTACATAGTCTTCCAGTTCCTCGAGCGTACAGTCGTGGATCTTCTTATATTCACTTATTCGTTCCTTAATCTCTGCAGTCTCTTCCGCCGTAAAACCTCTAATAATAATCTCGTTATTAATGACACTAGAGCGCCTGCTTGCTCTGTTAGTCTTTCTCTTTCCGCAGCGGCCTGTTACGCCGCTCTCTACCGTCGAGAAGCCTTCCATCTTCTTACAGTGCCTTTAGGGGTTGTTGTTGATGTTGGTGTTGGTGCGCGTGCGTTATTCGGGTTTCCAGATGGTTCGACGGGCCCTTTCGCGCAGCGCGGGTGTTGGTGTAGAGAGAGAGTTCGAGATATAATAATCCGGGCACGCAGATATAATTCAATACGGCCTTTTTAAAGACTATATCTCGAACTAAGGAGGGAAAGGAATCTATGTAGTAGTGGAGGCGGGCCTTGATGGGTGGTGGTGTGCCAAGGCCCGGCTCGGTCCGTTCCGGAACTTAAATCCCGGAAGGGGCCGAGCCAAAATCCAGGGTCCACCCTATTAATCTGTCCTACCTCTTTCCACCGCCGCAACAGGGTGTTAGGTTTAAGCCTTGGATATAATAATCTGACTAAGGTAGACTCTAGGTTAATACCCGTCTTTAATAACTGTATCCAAGGCTAGAGAGGGAAGAATCTATGTACAAGCGGAGGTAGAGGTATTTGAGTGTGCGCCAAGCCTGGCCCTGCCAAGCCTGCCACCTTCCAGCACCCCCCAGCCTACATCCGTATCACCCTACACCTATAACCTTAATTACCTCCCAGATAGAAGGGGCCCCAGCACTAGGAAAATTAGAAGGGCGGCTTAGCAACACCCTGCTGCTAGTTAATGTAGCACCTAAGATGTCAGCTTAGACTGTACAGAGGACGGAAATCTGTACGAACTAGAAGCGAAGCTGTTAGCCGAATTGAGCATCCTACTGCTAGAGGTAGAAATAGGAGGAGACCCTAGCTGGA
Organism: Pseudocercospora ulei; assembly: GCA_016165855.1. NCBI lineage: Eukaryota > Fungi > Ascomycota > Dothideomycetes > Mycosphaerellales > Mycosphaerellaceae > Pseudocercospora > Pseudocercospora ulei. The sequence continues at coordinate 904,750 of JACWNB010000006.1, read as the reverse complement.
CGAGCAGAGGGGGAGCCAGCAACTACGAGGGAGCTACGATAAGCATAGCCGGACGGGGCAGGTAGCATAGTAGTAGTAACTGGTAGTAGCTAATAGATAGTAGTTAGTAGTAGTAATAGTAGTAGTAGTAGACGGCTGGACGGAAGGGTAGCAGGTAGAGGATAAAGAAGAAAGAGAAGAAGAGAGAGAGGAGAAAGGGAAGGGGTTTATATACAGGGTAGTAGCTGCCTGCCTTGTAAGGCAATAACAACTAGGGCAGCTGCCACAACTGTATAAAGGGGGACAAGCGAGGCAACTACGACCCAAAGCTGGTATAAGCGACGGCCTACTAGACAACCGGACAGAGGCGGGAACATCTACCTAGGAGTAAAACTCTAGACGACGACCAAGGGACAGGGACAAAAACCAAATAACCCGGTAGCACCGGACTGTACGGTTAGGATGTAGAGTGTATAGCTAGGGCTTAAGGGTAGGAGGAGAAGGAGTAGAAGGGACCGAGCACCTCCTGCACCTTTATAACTGCGAGCAGGCCTCCTTAGCCTTAACCTCGGCTTCGTTAAATTAAGAAACGGAACGAGCTAAGGTTAGTTAGAAGCGATCTAGTACCCCCTGCCTTCCCTGCCTACAGACTTAGGAGGACAAGTCTAAGGTTAAACCGAGGGAGAGGGAGGCCAACAGTTAGGCGCCTAGGCGAGGACGGGAAAGCGCTACCTAGCAAAGGAACACTAGGAGCTAAGGGTGTTCGACACGCCGCTATACGAAAAGGGCACTATAAGACAAGAGGGTGGGGTATTGTTAGGGGGCGCTGCCCAGCCCAGGTCCTAGACCTAACCTAAGCTAGCCGTCGCCCTAAGGACTGCGACTTAGCAGCGCTAGCATAGCCCTACCCTCTGTACAGAACTACCGACAGGACCCTACTCCTGTACAGAGGGAGAACCCTACAGTCCTATATAGAGGGGAACTGCCGCCCCTCTAAACAGAGGGAAAACTCTATACTACTGTACAGAGGGGGAACTCCCAATCCTCTGTACGGAGTGTAAACCTTGCACCCCTACATAGGAGGAAATTGCTGGCTTAGCTTCGTAGGTACAAATTGTACAGCAGCGGACGACGAAGAAACTGCCTATTAGTTCCTTTATATAGATACCTAACCTTAAGTTTCTAAACCAAGATTATTAAGCCCTTTAAACTACCCTATTAGTCCGTCCTACCCCTTTCTACTACTGCAATAGGAGGCTAATGTAGCGCCACACTGTAATAGGTTCAAGAATCTTAGTTTAGAAACTTAAAGCTAGGTATCTATATAAAGGAACTAATAGGCAGTTCCTTTATCGTCCGCTGCTGTATACTATGTACCTACGACGCAAGCTAGCAATTTCCCTCTGTATAGGGTGCAGAGATTTCCCTCTATATAGGGGTATAGAGATTTCCCTCTGTATAGGGTGCAGGGAGAGGGGATGCCGACTCGGCTAAGCTAGGTTAGGGCTTAGTCTGGCTAGGTCTTGCTAGCGTAGCTAAGTCGTACTCCTTAGGACGACAGTTAGTCTAGGTCCGAGACCTCGCAGGCCGGCGTCCCCTAATAATACCCTCCCTCCCCCTCCTTAACGTTGCTATATCTCTAAGCTTGTTAGTAAGGGTCGAACACCCTATCTCTCTCTAAGTATACCTTAGTGCCTTAAAGCACTCCTTAAACATATACTTAGCGAAGACAGGTAGCACGGCATCGCCGACTATAGTTATAGCCTCTCCTCTAGTATAACAGTCGTATGTATACATGTTAGGGAATCCCTATAACCGGAGGGTCCCCTAAATAGTAAATAGACAGTCGCCGTCTAGATAAAGCTTATATAGCCTATATATGTCTACGATGTTTTCTAGTAGGCAGTAGCTGACCTAGGTAGGGTGTCGGCAATGCCCTAGTTAACTGTCTAATACAGTCGCAGGGCTGGACTGTAGGTTAGTAGTAGGGAACCTTAGAACCTCCCTTAATAGGGCCCCAGCCCTATATAAGTAAGCCGTCCAGTCTTTACCTGTCTATTTATCTACCTCCCGACCCTATTATCTCTTATCTTAGGGCCCTAACTACGCTTTCTGCATCCGACTTGTACAGTCCAGCAGCAACGGGTTTCAGGCTAGCTATCTTAGCTCTTGGTTAGCAAAGCTTTGTTGCAGATAATGTAGTTAGTGTAGGGAATTACTGTCCCCTACCTTAACTCTATTATCCGGACGGAAACCCCGTCGTTAGATAGCGGCGTAAGATCTACAATCTCGTAGTTTTCTAGTGCTTTGGTTGCTGTCTAGGCTTATTAAGGGCTTAGGTAAATGTCTTAGCCTGTCGTCGCCTACAGGGTAAGGTAGTAGGCGTTTACCTAGCGGTCGTCCGTACGGTCTTAGGCGGTCCGGTTATCTCGTATAGTCCTATTCCCCCCCTGAACTATTTCCTCTATTCCTACCCTTCTTATACCCTTCCCGACTTCCTGTACCTATACTATGCTTCTTGTAGGTTCCCTAGTGTCGTCTCCTCTTTTATATCCCTAGGGATAGATGTCCCTAGTTCCTCTCTATTCCTACTCTTTCTTTACAGCTTCCTAATGTCCTCTGTAGCTACCTAGGCTTGCCTATAGCTACCTAGTCCTGTCTGCAGCTGCCTATCCCTTGCAGCTGCCTAGTCCTAGCTGCAGCTGCCTAATGTTCTTTATAGATGCCTAGTCCTGCAGCTGTTATCCGTCCTACCCTGTACAGTATAGTGTTACTGTAACTGTTTACTAGAGTGTTTCTCCTCCTACTTGTCTAGTGCCTGTATGTCCTAGAGAGCCTTGTATAGTTCCTATATAGGCTCTGCCTAACCTGCCTACTTAACTAGGTATTCTATCTTCTTCCGCCTCCTCTAGCTCCTAAGGATTTCTTTTACCTTATACTCCTTCTAGTCTTTAGTTACAATTGCTAGGTGGCGTACGTCGTCTCTCGTCTAGTGCAGTAGGGGGTCTGTATATGCTAGCTGTACAAGGTCTATATAGAAAATCGGGTAGATCTCTAGGGGAGTGTTAAGTCGTACAGCGTATGTCCCTACTGGCTGGACTACTGTAAACTTCCGGTTCTTCTAGTCCAGTTTCTTGCTTAGCCGGTCTATACAGATGTTACGTAATACGGATGTAGACAGCTGGCAGCCAGGCTTAGCAGGGCCAGGCTTAGCGCACACTCAAATACCTCCACCTCCGCTTATACGTAGATGCTTCCCTCTCTAGCCTTAGATATAGTTATTAAAGTAGCCGTATTGAACTATCTACGTGCTCAGATCATTATATCCAAGGCTTAACCCAACACCCAACCTGCACTACGCGAAAGAGCCCGTCGAATCACATCCAGGTACCTGAATAACATATGTGCAACCAACCTAGAGTATGTACTATATACGTACAAAGGAGGCTGTTGAATTATATCCAGTTACTTAATTGTGCGTATATATACTACTCTGCCCTCCCCCAATTAAGAAGAAGAAAAGTTTTAGAGAAGAGAAGTGCCCCTATTAAGAAGAAGAAGAGTTTTAGGGAAGAGAAGTGCCCCTATCGAGAAGAAGAAAAGTTTTAAGAGGTTTGGACGACGAGAGCGACGAGAACGGGAGCGACGAGAGCGAGAGCGACGAGAAGGAGGAGAAGGTCGAGAAGGACAATATAGGAGCGACGAGGACGAAGAGCGAGAGCGAGGAGCGAGAGCGAGGACAACAAGACGCACCTAGCAGGACCTAGGCGACGACATTCATTTTTTCAGGTCTTTAACAGACCATTCTATTTAGACAAGGCCTATCGAGAAGTTCAGCAATCGAGGCAAAGTACGAGGCAACAGAGACAAGCGACACGTTTAGTACGAGGACAAGACATACGATACAAGCAGCGCAACCGGCAATAGGTACAGTTTAGCAATCGAAGTACGAGCGACATAAGTAGCACAAGCGACACTAGCGAAGCGACCGGCAGTTTAGCATTAAGACTAGGCACAATACCACCAGCAATTAGCACAGTTTAGCAGTCGAGACAAGACAAGCAGTATAAGCAGTACGAGCTAAGGCAAAGCACAAGACAAGCAGTTAGCGTACAACAAGCGACATCTGCCTATCGAGAGGCACTAGTACTTTTAGCAATCGAGACAAGCAGCTGCAGGCAAGCAACACAGTCCAGAGACAGCACAGTTTAGAGACAACATATAGCTACTGCAGTTAACACAGCTAGCAGTTAATACAGCAGCTATAGGCAGAGCAAGAGCTGCAGACAACAGGCAGCTGCAGACAAGACAGGGCTGCTGCAGGCAACACACTGTTTAGGAGCATATTAAGAGGCACAGCAGCTACAGACAGGCACAGCTGCTGCAGACAACAGAAGGCATAGCTACAGGCAATACAGGGCAGCTACAGGCAACACAGGGCAGCCGCAGACGACACAGAGCTGCTGCAGACAACAGGAAGCTGCAGACAACATATACTGTTTATGTTTAGAAGAGCACGTTTAGAAGCATAGCTATAGATAGGCACAGCTGCTGCAGACAGGCACAGCTACTGCAAACAGGGGCACAGCTACAGACAATATAGCTGCAGGCAACAGAGGTGCAGACAATACAGACTGCTGCATACAGGGCTTCTGTATAGAGCACTAGGCAGAGCCCCTAGGCAAAGCCCCTAGGCAGAGCCCCCGGCAGACACAACAGCTGCAGACAACACAGCTGTAGACAACATAGGCACAGCTGCTACAGGCAGAGCATGAGCTACAGACAACAGGCAGCTGCAGACAACATACACAGTTCAGAATTTGGAAGCACCTGTTTAGAATTAAGCGACCTCTGCAACAAACGACATCTACAGCCGCAACCTCTGCAACCTCTGCAACCTCCAAGACCTCTGCGACCGTCGAGAACGAGAAGCGACCGTCGAGAAGTAACCGTCGAGAAGCAACAGCTTAAGAAGTAACACGTGTTTCTAAGGCAACCTCGACGACCTCTACAGCCGCGACCTCTAAGAATTCTGCAGCCTTGGCAAGGCACTAAACAAGGCACCAATCGAGGCCGAAAGCGACAGTAAAAATGCACGAGATTAAGGCTTAAAAAGGCACGAGATTGAGGCTCAAAAAGGCATAAGATTAAGACTTAAAACGCACAGAAATTGAAGCTTAAAAGCGACCTTAAAAGCGACCTGTTTTGGAGCAACCTGATTGGCCGATAGCGAAGCCAAATTTGCGAACCCTACAACCTAGTTTGATGCGACCTCTGCGACCTGGTTTGGCACGACGCGACCTGGTTTGGCTGATTGCGATTAATAGGCTAATTGCGATTAATAGGCTAATTGCGATTAAGGGCAATCGCTAGTTAGGGAGGGCGGTAGTAATACATATGTAGACAGCTAGCAGCCAGGCTTGGCAGGGCCAGGCTTGGCAGGGCCAGGCTTAGCGCACACTTAAATACCTCCACCTCTGCTTGTACGTAGATTCTTCCCTCTCTGGCCTTGGATATAGTTATTAAAGTAGCTATCTTGAACTATCTACGTGCTTAGATTATTGCGTTGGTTTAGCTATACCTTATCCCCTGCCTCGTACCTTAGTGCAGCCTGCTGTCCCTTGTTGGCCTGCTCTTCTGTACTCTGTTAGGCTATAGCTCGGCTCGCTTTTACCTATTAGTAGGCGTTTATCATCGTCTGTACAATAGCTTCCCCCTACTAAATCAGAGAGTGTACAGGGCGTAAGGTAGCGCCGCTCGGGGTCAGTAGGAGCAGGGACTAGTCGTATCTATAGGTTATAAAGAAGGGGGACAGTCCTGTAGCGTTAGCTGTACAGCTGTTAATAGCTAGCTCCGCTATAGGGAGGAGGTAGTTCTAATTCGTCTGGTCGTAGTTGACGTACGCTTAGAGGTAAGCTTCCAATGTCAAATTAACTCTCTCTGTCGCGCCGTCTGTCTGTAGGTGCTATACGGTAGATAGGCGGCGTTCTACGTTTAACAATTGGCAGATCCTAGCCTAAAGTTAGCTCGTAAACTGCGTACCCTAGTTAGATATAATTGATCTAGGGAACCTGTGCTTGCTGAACGTCGTCCGTACGAATGCCTAGGTAGTGTCCTTAGCCGTAATAGAGTCTATTCCCTCTAGTATTACCTCCTTTATTAGCTTGTCTATTACTACTATAATGTTGCGCTGTCTGTCGCTCCTAGGGAGGTCTGTAATAAAGTCTACTGTTAGATCTTGCTAGGGCCAGTCTAGTATTAGTAGGGGTTTTAACAGGTTGTGCTTTAGTTTACGCTAGGGCTTCGTCTGTCCGCAGACATCGCAGTTCTATACGAACCTATAGATGTCCTTCGCTATCGCTAGCTAGTAGTAGTCCCTAGCGACGATACTGTACATCTCCTCGCGCCCTAGATGCCTAGTTGTTATTAAGTTGTACGCCCGTTAGATTAGGTTCGTATAGAGCTTCTTGTCTGGAGGAACCCAGATCCAGTTCCTGAACTTTAGGTTGTTCTCCTCGTCTACCGAGCACTCTGCTGCTAACATCTTAAGGTAGAGCTCTATAGGGAGCTTCCGCTGTCCTCCTTAAATCTCTGTATAGGCACTTCGGTAAACGTCTTCCTTTTCTACTGCCTCTTCCTACGCCTGTAGTTAGGGTTCCTATATATATGTCGCTGCTAGGCAGATAGTCTCCTCGTCTAGTTCTTCCTTAAACATCTAGAATGTTCGTAATTTTAGTCTTTCGTTATTATACGTCGCTAGCATGTCCTGGTCTCGTCTAGATAGTGCGTTGGCCCTGCTGTTGTCCTTTCCTTTGCAGTACTAGAGTCTTATATTAAAGCGGCTTAGATATATCGCCTATCGTATGTATCTCTTAGAGAGCTTCTAGGGTTGCGTAAAGTACTTAAGATTCTTGTAGTCGGTTAGGGCGAGGAACTTAGGAACTAAGCGGAGTTCTCTATCCTATACCTCGCAGCACTGTACAACCGCTAGCAATTCCTTGTTATAGATAGGGTAGTTGCATTCGGCTAGAGAGTTCATCTTAGAGAAATACGCGTATAGGTATAGGAGGCCGTCCGGGCCTACCTATAAGAGGATACCTCCTATATAGTACCCTAAGGAGTCGGTTTCCAGTATTGTCGTACGTTCCGGATCAAAGGCAGCAAGCGTTAGTCCTGTAGTAAAAAGCTTCTTTAGCTTGTTAAAGCTTTAATTGCACTCGTCCGTCTACTTAAACTGCTTGTCCTTGTATATTAGCTTAGCTAGGGGGCGTACTGTCTCCAAATAGTTCTGTATAAACTAGCGGTAGAAGTTGGCAAACCTAAGGAATTCTCGTACGCCCTTAACACTCGTAGGGGGCTTCTATTGCTTAATAGTATTAATCTTTTTCCCGTCTATACTAATGTCCTTCCCTGCCTCGATAATAAACCCGAGGTATTTCGTACACTAATCCGAGCGCGCAGATAAGGTTCAATACGGCTGTTTTGATAACTATATCTCGAACTGAGGAGGGAAAGGAATCTATGTAGTGGTGGTAGTAGGCTTCCGTAGAGGTAGTGGTGCCAAGGCCCGGCTCGGTCCGTTCTGGAACCTAAATCCTGGAAGGGGCCGAGCCGAAATTCAGGGTCCACCCTATCAATCTGTCCTACCTCTTTCCACCGCCGCAACACTACCCCCCTCCCTCACTAGCGGTCGCCCTCGACCGCTTAGTCACCCCATCTATCCTAAAATCCCCACTTTTTTTTTTTTTAATTCGTCGTCTCTTTCTCGAAAATCCCCTCCGACAGTAATGTTACCTCTTCCGTCTTCCATCGCTGAACTCCTTACGTTATCGGCATCTGAGGTCCTTTACTTGGCCTTTATGTAATTGGTGCGCCTGATCCGTGCTATCTGATCTGAGCCGTAGGTTATCTGAGCTGCGGCGTAGCTGGTCTGTGCGCTAGTACGAAAGGTCTATAAAGATCTTTCTGCGGCTCTATCTCTTCTTCTTTTTCTTTCTCTACCGAAGCCTTTACCTACTACAGGGTCGGCGGCGCTGGCACGCTACGGCGTTAGCGAGCTGGCGGCCGAACCAGCGGTAGGTAGTGGCCGCGTCGAAGACCTCCCTAAAGGCGACCATTACGATCGTTTTCTTTGGCCTCTGCGCCGATAGAGCGGACGCGGCTTTCTTCTTTCTTCCGCGTCGTCGACATTAGAGCTACGCTGGTTTCGGCTTTTCCGGGTTCTGCACGTAGAACTCTCTTAGCAGCTCTGCCAAATTCCGCAGGTTTTCGACCGGGTACTATTCGTAGTCTTCCGGCCACCCCTTCTACGAGATCCTCGCTTTGATGGACCCCCTTATCTTCTTTACGTCCATTACATCTTTTACCTCCTACTCTTCTTCCTTGCCGTCTATCTCGATAGGCGGGGGTTTGGCGAACCCCTGTTCCGGCAGGCCGTCTTTAGGGTCCAAGCTTAACAGGTCTAAATGGAATACGTCGTAGATCCGGAACGATTTTGGTAGCTGGAGCCGATAGGTTACTGGCGACCTCTTTTCTATTATCTTGAACGGACCTACGTAGTGTGGATTGAGCGTAGCGTTGCCTTTTATCCTTAGGTTTCGTGTGTTAAGCTATACCTTTTAGCCTTCCTCGAATTCTATTGGTAACCTTTTTCTATTAGCCCAAGTCACTATCTTCTCCTAAGTTGATTCCATCGCTTTCTTCGCTACCTTAATGGCTTCTTCTATCTGAGATCGGAGCGCTTCTACCGCCGCGGCAGCGACTCTCTTTGACGACGTAGCGGTGGAAAGCTCCGGCAAGCCGGCGTCGCTTGGCGGATAGAAGCTTAATCTCGGAAGATAGCCGTAGGTTATCTCGAACGGCGCCAACGACGTTGCTTCTAACTGTGCTAAGTTTGCGCAGAATTCGGCTATTGGCAACACCTCTACCTACTTTTCTTAATAATAGCTGCAGAAGGTTCGTAGATATCGCTCTATCTCTCGATTAGCTACTTTAGACTGACCGTTACTTTGAGGGTAAGCGGCGGTGCTGAGCTTTCTACGAATTCCGAGAGCTTGGTTAACGGCTCTCTATACGTCGGCGGTGAACTGAGGACCCCTATCTGTAGTAATAGTGTCCGGTAGGCTATAGTGCTTCTATACATGTTGAATCAACATCCGCGCTGTCTCTTTTGCAGTGGTTCCTTCGTCTCTCTCTCGGCAGGGGATGAAGTAGCGCTCTTTGCTTAGCCTATCCACTACGCTTAGCGTAGCGTTATATCTATCGGAGTTCGGCAGGCCGGTTACGAAGTCTATCGTAATGTGTTGCTACGGTCTCTCGGGGACCGGAAGTAGCTTTAGCAGACCGGCCGGAAGGCCGTAACGTGGCTTTACGGCTTAGCACACGTGGCAATTGGCGATTAATCGGTGGATCCTTTCGTAGATCCGCGGAAACTAGTAGATCGTCCTTACGGCTTCTATTGTCTTTTTCGAGCCGGCGTAACCAACGTCCTTAGAGCTATAGACCAGTTGGACGACCTTAGTAATTAGTTCTTCCGAAACTATTAGCTTCCCTAAACCGGTTTTGCCGAGTTTCTGTTGCCGGTTAAGCTGCTTTACCTTTTCGTAGAGAGTTTCTTCCTTAGGGGCCGGCTCCACCGCGCAGACCCCTACCTCTTTCAGCACCTCTGCGTCTACTATCCGTTTGGTTAACACCTTCTGGAACATGTTCGGGTCTTCCTTTATGCAGCTGGTTTTTCCTTGCCTTCGCGTTAGCGCGTTAGCCTTTCCGTTTTGAGCCCCTAGTCGATAGGTAATCTTAAAGTCGAACCTGGATAAGTAGGCAGCCCACCGTGCTTGACGTCGTAAAAGCTTCTGCGTCTTTATAAAGTAGGTCAGCGACTGGTGGTCCATAAGGACCTGGACCGTGCTCTTTCCAGCTATAAGCTCTGGCTTCCACTCCCCGAAGGCCTGAATAATCGCCAGCAGCTCCTTGTTATAGATAGCGTAGTTTCGTTTAGCATCGTTTATGGACTTGCTGAAGAAAGCCACTAGATGGAGGGTTTCGTCGTCGCTATATTAAGAAAGGACCCCTGCTGTCACTGTATCGGAAGCGTCCGTTTCTACATAGATCGTCTTTTCCGGTTGGAAGTGCGCCAGAACCGGCGCCGAAGCTACTGCTTCTTTCAGCTGTACAAAAGCTTCCGTGCACTTCTTGTTCTATAGGCCGGCGGCCTCTTTCTTTAGTGCTTCGTTTAGGGGTCTCGCTATCTTGCTAAAGTCTTTAATAAACCGTCGATAGTAGCTGCAGAACCCGAGAAACGCCCTGATCTGTGTAGTGTTTCCGGATTTTGGCTGCTTCCATTCCGCGACGGCGGCGACCTTCGAGGGGTCTATCCGAATTCCATTTCTTCCGACGATTAGACCGAGATATTTGACCTCGGTTTGGTAGAATTCGCTCTTCTTCGTGTCCGCGTTCAATCCCACTTCGCGGAGCCTGGTTAGCACCTTCTCGATGTGGTCCGTATGTTGCTCTCTCGTTCTATCCGTGTAGATAAGGATGTCGTCCAAGTAGATAGATACGAACTGCTCTAGCATGTCTATAAAGGAGTGGTTTATAAAGCGTTGCTACACCGCCGGCGCGTTGGTGAGTCCGAACGGCATTACCAGCTACTTGAAGTTGCCTATACGTATAGCGAACGTCGTAAGATCTTCTGTTTGCCCTTCTTGATTCCTTAGTCGGTAGAACGCCTGTCGAATGTCCAGTTTGCTGAACTATTTAGCCTTAGCCACTCGTTGTATGGTCTCGTCGATCAACGGCAGCGGGTATACGTCTTTCTTAGTGACCTCGTTAAGGCCTCGATAGTCTACGTAGAGTCGCAGACTACCTCTGGGCTTCCTTACGAAAAGGATCGGTAACGCGTATTCGGCAGAACTCGGCGCGATAAACTTCTTCGCTAGGTTTTCGCGAACGAACACCTCTACCTAGTCCAGTTCCGCCAGCGACAGTCGTCTTAGGGGCTCGGTTCTTGGCAGCGTAGCCCCATCTTTTAGTCGGATCTTGTTGTTATATTCCAGTCGATAGAGCAGCAGGAGGTTGGAGTCGGCTTTTGAGAACACGTTAGCGTAACCGTAGAGCTCGTTTGGCAACACCTCTAGTAGGTCTACCTCTTCTTCTGCTATTATCTTCCTGTAGTCTTTGATGTCCTTTATAGAGATAGCGTAAATCTTATTATCCGGCGACTTCGCAAGGGTTGTTATAGCTTCTAAACTTATCATTCCGACGGTAACCAGGGGTTCGGAACGATCGGACGGAGCCTCTTTTACAGACTCCGTAGCTTTCAGCTCGGCGGCGGCAGTTGCAGCCGTTCCGATGGTCCCTGCTCTGCTACCCGGGGTTTTGGATCTAATCGTTCCTTTATCTACGTTAATGACCGTCTTCCAGTTCTTCATCTATTTCTGTCCTATAATAATGTCAAACTGTCCGAGATCTATAATCCTGAACTTTGCTTCCGTAGTTCGACCAGCCAGCGTAGTCCTTAATAGCACGTAGTGCGTAACGTTTTCCGTCTCTTGTCCGTTGTATGCCGAAATCTTCGTCGGCGACGCTAGTTCCACCAGATAGCCGTATCTATTCGTCAGCTTCCGGACTAGCCGATGGTGGATCGCTGCACTAATAAGAGCTCCGGTATCGACGAAAGCCTTTAGCTGAAGTGGTTTGCTCGATCCGTTAAGGGGGTGGACAGTAATTGGAAGGATAATAGCTGTTTCCGTGTTCGCTTCTACTGCCGCCGAAAGCGGGTCGCTGCAGCTGTTAATGCTTTCTTCTCGTGGCGATTCGCTTCGATTCTGCGCCCTATTGTTAGTGCTAGGTAGGGGGCCTATCCGTCTAGCTGGTCTTTTCCTATAATTCTTAACTGCACCCCGCCGTCTATGCTGTCAGTGTCGTTTGGAGCCGGTTCGATGGCTTCAATAGTCTTTCTTAGCAGTGGCGGCTGCTTCGTTGCTCGATACCCCTGCTTCTGCTGTGCCGTTGCTTGGCATCTCGTAGTGATGTGGCCTGGCTTTCCGCATGCATAGCAGGTGGGGACGAACAACGAACGCTGCGAATTAAATAGCTGCTGGGAGCGTTGTCGGTATAGGACGGGGGCTCTAGTTCCATTCGGCGACAGCTTCTAAGCTGGTTTACGTGTCGTCGATTTTCCGTATGCGTTTAGGTTTCTTGCGGTGACTCTCGCTTAGTGCACGAAGCTCTTAAGGTCTTCGTCTTCCACCGACGCTATAGCGGCGGCCAGTTCAGGGTTCAGCTTCTGCCTTAGTAGGTAGAGCTGCTTACCTTCCGCTACTCGGGCCCTGATCGCATATTTTCTAAATAGTCCGTAGAATTCTTTAAACGTCTGCCGGTTCTAATTGATCTTGTCCAGCTGCTTACGGGCTGTCTTCTTTCGGAATGGGTCTCCGAAGCGCTGGTCCAGTGCTTTGATCGTCTCCTTAGCGGTCACCTCTTCCAGGTCCGCTACTAGCGAAAAAGCTTTACCTTCTAATCGCGATTCCAGGTACGCCAATCTATCTCCGGCACTGTTTCCGGCGTAGTCGCGGTCTATCTTATTCTTTATCTTCTTCTTAAACGCTTCCTAGTCTTTAGGGTCTCCGCCTCTAAACGCCGGCGGGTCCGGCAATAATGTTATTAAGGTGCTACCTTAACTATAGGCTGCTAGTAAGGCGGTCTCCGTGTGGGTTTCTCGCCGCAGTGGCGGCGACTTCGCTGCTTCCGTATCAGCCAGTTGATCCTTTAGCGCCTTCAGTTGCGCTAGTCGATTCGCCGCCTAGTTTTCTAACACGTCGATAATAGTCTCTGCCGATTCCTTTTCGGCCCTTACCGCTTTAGTTTCTTCTCTTAGTTGCCTGTTCTCTTCTAGCGTTCTGTAGAACAGCGTCTTAATAAGGTCTATACTATCGTAGACCTTTTCTACCCTATTCTCGTTTACATAGTCTTCGAGTTCCTCGATCGTGCAGTCGTAGATCTTCTTGTATTCGCTTATTCGTTCCTTAATCTCTGCGGTCTCTTCCGCTGTAAAACCGCTGATAATAATCTTATTATTAATAACACTGGAGCGCCTACTCGCTCTGTTAGTCTTTCTCTTTCCGCGGCGGCCTGTTACGCCACTGTCTACCGCTGAGAAGCCTTCTATCTTCTTACGGTGCCTTTGGGGGTTGTTGTTTTGGTGTGTATGTGTGGGTGCGCGTGCGTTATTCGGGTTTCCGGATAGTTTGACGGGCCCTTCCGCGCAGCGCGGGGATTGGTGTAGAGAGTGAGTTCGAGATATAATAATCCGAGCGCGCAGATAAGGTTCAATACAGCTGTTTTGATAACTATATCTCGAACTAAGGAGGGAACGGAATGTATGTGGTGGTGGTAGTGGGCTTCCGTAGAGGTGGTAGTGCCAAGGCCCGGCTCGGTCCGTTCCGGAACCTAAATCCCGGAAGGGGCCGAGCCGAAATTCAGGGTCCACCCTATCAATCTGTCCTACCTCTTTCCACTGCCGCAACATACACTATATACCGAATTTACATTTGTCGATGTCGAGGTACAATCCAGCCTACTGCAAACGGTCTAACACTTTCTTAACATCTTATACATAGTCCTCGCAGGTACTGTCTATAATCACTAGGGTGTCGTCGAGGTATATAGAGCAGATGTCGTCTAGGAGTCCTTGCAAAGACCTGTTAATGTACCTCTAGAAGGTTGCCGGCGCGTTCGCAAGGCTAAAGAGGGTAACAAGCTACTTGAAAAGTCTGTACCTCATACAGAAAGTGGTTATCTATTTATATCCTTCCTTAATCCGTATCTTGTAGAAGGCTAGAACAATGTTAAGCTTAGTAAACTAATTTGCCTTGCTAATCCTTCTAAGGGTCTCCTTAACAAGGGGTAGGAGGTACCGGTCCTTCTTAGTAATCGTGTTAATGCCTCTGTAATCTACGCAGAAACGCAAGCTAGCTAAGCCTTCCTTGTAAACAAACAGCACAAGGGCTCCAGCCGACGACGTACTTACATAAAGAAATCCTTTGGCAAGTAGGTCGTCTAGTGTCTTGCGCAGCACTAAGAGTTCTCTAGAGGACATATTGTATAGGGGGCTGTACAGTACTTCGGGCAAGCTTCTATCCGGACAGGGCTTAAGCTAGATGTTGTAGTCAATTCCTTCTCCTTAATATAGAGGCAGTTTCGAGGCTGATTTCGGTTCGAAGAGGTCTAGGTATGCTAAGTATTCCAGTAGGAGCTTCGAGCAGGGGTCCGTTACTTTCTTAGGCGCTAAGGCCTTCTTAATGTCCGTAGTCGCAGTGTTGACCTCGGCATTAGCATTGCCGCCCTGTAGAAGTCTCCCTTAGTCTTAGAGTCTCTGTTTCGTTGCGCTAGGTACAGGCGTCCTCGTCCGACATTGAGCTTGCCTTGCTAGCGCTCTATCTATAGTTTCCCTAATATTAGGTTATACCCCAGCTTGTCTTATACAATATAGAGGTATAAATCCTGCTCGTAGTGTCCTTGCAACTCTATTGTTACTTTTACTATATAGGTAATGTCTGGTCCTTGTCCGGTAATGCCCGGTATCCGTATAGGTATAGTAGGGGTCGTCTTAATGTAGTGTTTCTGTACGAAGCCTTCGCTAATTACTCCGTATACTAAACACCCTGTGTCGATTAGCGTCTGCGTAGTAGCGGTCCCGTTTAGCGTAGGTTGCACGATAAACGGCGTAGTCGTTATATAGTTACTCTTAAAAGATAGCTAAGTAGTGCTTTAATTTAGCAATCTATCTCGTATATGCCTCTAGCTAAGCCTTAGCTTAGAGGCTACTCTTTTCCCGACTTCTTATCGTCTAAGGAGAACTCTTAGGTCTTATATTAGGGTACTGCAGTTGCTATCCTTGCAGTAGCCGGCCGTCCCCTAGGTCTCTCTGCTAGCAAAAGCCTACAATTCTGCACAGTGTGCCCTACCTAGCTACACTAGTAGCAGCTCCCTTCTACTCGTCTCTTGTTAAGGGTAGCTACGTCTGCCTACTGCGCCCTCTTAGCGCCGGCCCTTAGCCGTACTGTTAGGGGGCGCCGTCTAGCCTAGGTCCTGGACCTAGGCCAGCCGTCGCCCTAGGGACTGCGACTTAGCGGCGCTAGTACAACCCTACCCTCTGTACGGAGTTACCAATACGACCTTCCTCCTATATAGAGGGAGAACCCTATAGCCCTGCACAGAAGGGAATTGCCGCCCCTCTAAACAGAGAGAAAACTCTGCACTACTGTATAGAGGGAAACTCCCGACTCTCTATACAGAGTGTAAACCTTGCACCCCTATATAGAGAGAAATTGCTAGCTTAGCTTCGTAGGTACAAATTGTACAGCAGCAGACGACGAAGGAACTGCCTATCAGTTCCTTTAGATAGATACTTAGTCTTAAGTTTCTAAATTAAGATTCTTAAGCCCTTACATTAGGAACTAATCTTGCTGTCGGTAACTATAGTAATATAACGAAGATAGACGGCGACATCCCTATAGAACCTACGGCTATGTAGGGTCAGATACACCGCGCGTACAAGGAGCTGCTAGAACACAAGAGGCAGCTCGAACAGCAAGTAAGCTACTAGGCTGCGATAATTTCCCAACAGGAACAGGAGCTACAACAGCTTAGGGCGTCCAATTGCGATCCGACCCCTACGACGACGAACACGAGAGCCTACGCCCCAGCCCCTAAGAGCAAACTCCCCGACGTCACTACCTACGATAGTAAGGCTCTAGCCAAGTACCCCTCCTAGGCTGCCCAGATGCGCTCTAAGCTTCTAGTTAACTTAGGAGTATACCCGACTAAGCTAGACAAGGTAGTGTACCTCTTTAGGAGGTTAAAGGGCAGGGTAGTAGTATAAATCCTGCCGTACTACAAGACGGCCATTGCTAACCTAGCAATAGCAACTACGACGATGCTCTAGGCAGCTCTTAACAGGAGCTACAAGGACCTAGACCGCGAAAGCCGAGCACTCCTACAGGTCAATACGATAAAGCAAGGACGCAAGACTAAACGAGAGTTCCTTATAGAATACGACTAGACCCTGGCAGAGGCAGGAGGACTCTAATAGGAGGATAGGGTAAAGATTACTACCTTAGAGGTAGGTCTCTCTAAGGAGATTATAATAGGACTAGTAGGCGTAATGCGACTAGCTACGTACGAGGAGTTCTGTAATCTCCTTAGGATAGTCGACGACTAACAGCGTAGGCTCGGACAGATAAGCTGCACCTATAAGATACAATAGCCCCTCTAGCGGCAGCAGGACGCTATAGACTAGGAACCAACGACGACGACGAGAGTAGCGGCAGCCGTTACTGTACGGCTAAGAGCCGCTACTAAAAGGGCACAGTAGGTAGACATAGCTACCCTTAACAAGAGACGAGCAGAAGGGAGCTGCTACAGGTATAGCAAGATAGGCTACATTGTACAGAGTTGCAGGCTTTTGCTAGCAGAGAGACCTAGGGGACGGCCGACTACTGCAAGGGTAGCAACTGCGGTGCCCTAATAGGAGAACTAAGAGTCCCCCTCGGACGACAACAAGTTAGGAAAAGAGTAGCCTCTAAGCGAAGGCTCTGCCAGAGGCGTGTACAAGATAGCTTGCTAAATTAAAGTACTACTTAGCTATCTTTTAAGAGCAATTACATAATAACTATGCCGTTTATCGTACGACCTACGCTAAACGGGACCGCTATAGCGCAGACACTAATTAACAGAGGATGTTTAGTGGAAAGAGTAATTAGCGAAGACTTCGTACAGAGACACTACATTAAGACGACCCCTACCGTACCTGTACGCATACTGGGCATTACCAGGCGAGGACGCGACATTACCTATATAGTAAAAGTGACGATAGAGCTGCAAGGACACTACGAGCAGGACTTATACCTCTACGTCGTACAGGACAAGTTAGGGTATAACCTAATATTAGGGAAGCTATAGATAGAGCACTAGCGGGGCAAGCTGGACGTTAGACGAAGACGGCTGTACCTGGCAGCGACGAAGCAGAGGCTCCGAGACTAAGGGAGAGCTCTGCAGGGCGGCAATGCTAAGGCCGAAATCAACACTGCGACTGCAGACATTAAAAAGGTATTGGCGCCTAAGAAGGCGACGGACCCCTATAAAAAGCTCCTATCGGAATACGCAGAATACCTAGACCTCCTCGAGTTAAAGTCGGCCTCGAAACTGCCACTATACTAAGGAGAAGGAGTTAACTACGACATCTAGCGAGAGCCCTGTCTAGATAGGAGTCTACCTAAAGTGCTGTACGGCCCGCTATACGGCATGTCCTCTAGAGAACTCCTAGTACTGCGCAAGACACTAGACGACCTACTTGCTAAGGGTTTCATTCGTGTAAGTACCTCGTCCGCAGGAGCCCTAGTGCTATTTGTCTACAAAGAAGGCAAGGCCGGCTTGCGTTTTTGTAAAGACTATAGAGACATTAACGCGATTACTAAAAAGGATCGGTACCCCCTGCCCCTTATTAAGGAGACTCTTAGACGGATTAGCAAGGCAAAGTGGTTTACTAAGCTTAACGTAGTCTCGGCTTTCTACAAAATACGGATAAAGGAAGGCTGTAAATAGATAACTACTTTCTGTACGAGATATAGTCTTTTCGAGTAGCTTGTTACCCCCTTTAGCCTCGCCAACGCACTAGCGACCTTCTAGAGGTACATTAACAGGTGCCTACAAGGGTTACTAGACGATATCTGCTCGGCGTACCTCGACGATATATTGGTATTTACGGACGGCACCTATGCAGACTACGTACGAGACGTTAAGAAGGTACTAGATCAACTGCAACAGGCTGGATTATACCTCGATATTGACAAATGTAAATTTAGTGTACAATGTACGAAATGCTTAGGGTTTATTATCGAGGCAGGGAAAGGCATTAGCATAGACAGGAAGAAGATTAATGCTATTAAGCAATAGAAGCTGCCTATAAGTATTAAGGGCGTACAGGAATTTCTTAGGTTTGCTAACTTCTACCGCCAGTTTATACAGAACTACTCGGAGATCGTACGCCCCCTAGTCGAGCTAGCATATAAGGACAAGCAGTTTAAGTAGACGGACGAGTGCAATAGGAGCTTTAACAGGCTAAAGGAGCTCTTTACTACAGGACCAACGCCTGCCGCCTTCGACCTAGAACGTACAACAATACTGGAAACCGACTCTTTAGGTTATTGCATAGGAGGTATCCTGTTACAGGTAGGCTTAGACGGATTCCTGCACCTATACATATACTTCTCCAAAAAGAACTCCCTAGCTAAATGCAACTACCCTATCTACAACAAGGAATTGCTAGCAGTTGTACGTTGTTGCGAAGTGGAGGATAGAGAACTCCGTTTGGTTACCGAGTTCCTCGCCCTAACCAACTATAAGAACCTCTAGTACTTTACGCAACCCCGGAAGCTGGCTAAGAGGTACGGACGATAGGCGATATACCTAAGCCGCTTCAATATAAGACTCTAGTACTGCAAGGGCAAGGACAACAGTAGGGCCGACGCGCTATCTAGGCAGGATTAGGACATGCTAACGACGTACGATAGTAACCGGCTAAAATTACAGACATTCCAGATATTTAAGGAGGAACCAGGCGAGGAGACTATCTACCTAGCAGCGATACACATATAGGAACCCTAGATATAGGTGTAGGAAGAGGCAGTGGAAAAGTACGACATTTACTAAGGTGCCCGGACAGCGATTTAAGCAGGACAGCGGAAGCTCCTAGCAGAGCTCCGCCTTAAGGTATTAGCAGCAGAGTGTACAGTAGACGAGGAGAACAACCTGAAGTTTAGGAATCGGATCTGGGTCCTAGTAGACGAGAAGCTCTGTACGAGCTTAATACAATAGACATACGATTTAATAGCGACTAGACATCTAGGGCGCGAGGAGACATACAGCATCGTCGCTAGGGACTACTACTAGCCCGCGATAGCAAAGGACATCTGTAGGTTCGTACAGAACTGCGACGTCTGTAGACAGACGGAGCCCTAGCGTAAACTGAAACACCGGCTGCTAAAACCCCTACTAATACCGGACCGGCCCTAGCAAGACCTAACGGTAGACTTTATTAAAGACCTGCCTAAGAGCGACAGACAGCAGAACATTATAGTAGTTACGGACAAGCTAACGAAGGGGGTGATACTAGAAGGAATAGACTCTATTACGGCTAAGGACACTGCTTAGGCATTTATACGGACGACGTTTAGTAAGTACAGATTCCCTAGGTCAATCGTATCGGACTAGGGTATACAGTTTACGAGCTAGCTCTAGGCAAGGGTCTGCTAGTTGCTAAACGTAGAACGTCGCCTATTAACTGTATAGCACCTGCAGACGGACGGCGCGACAGAGAGGGTTAACTCGACATTAGAAGCGTACCTCTGAGCGTACGTCGACTACGACTAGACAAACTGGAACTGTCTCCTCCCTATAGCGGAGCTAGCTATTAATAGCTGTATAGCTAACGCTATAGGATTGTCCTCCTTCTTTATAGCCTATAGATACGACCACTCCCTGCTACTACTAACCCTAAACGGCGCTACCTTACGCTCCGTACGATCCCTAATTTAGCAGGGAGAAGCTATCGTACGGACGATTACGAACGTCTACTAATAGGCGAAAGCGAGCCTAGCTATAGCTTAACAGAATGCGGAAGAGCAGGCTAATAAGGGACAGTAGACTGCCCTAAGGTACGAGGCAGGAGATAAGGTCTAGCTAAACTAAGGCAACATCCGTACAGACTAGCTAAGCAAGAAACTGGATTAGAAGAACCGGAAGTTTATAGTAGTCCGGCCAGTAGGGACCTACGCTGTACGACTCAACACTCCCCTAGGGATCTACCTAGTCTTCTACGTAGACCTCGTATAGCTAGCAAATACGGACCCCCTACTGCACTAGACGACGGACGACGCGCGCCCCCTAGCGATCCTTACTAAAGGCTAGGAAGAGTACGAGGTAGAAGAGATCCTTAAGAGCCAAAGGAAGCAGAAGAAGTTAAAGTACCTAGTCAAATAGAGAGGGTAGGCAGAGCCTATATAGGAACCGTACGAGGCCCTATAGGACACAACTAGGCTAGACAGGTAGGAGGAGAACCATCCCCCTGCCTGGTCGCAGTAACACTGTGCTATATAGCAAAAAGGGGCACGATCTACCCTAGGTACAGGGCACCCGCCAGCAACTTAGGTTGTTAAAGGATCGGGATTAAGACGTAGGACCTTGCTGGGGCCCACCGATACTACACTGTACGAAAGGGGTTAGGAGGAGGGGAACAGTAAGGAGACGGGTAAGAATAAGAGTAGAAATAGGAAAGGAATAGGAGCAACACTGTCTGAAAACTTTTGAACACTACCTTAGAGTAGCTTACTAGCCGCAACCCCCTAATCTGGGCACGCAGATATAATTTAATACAGCCTTTTTAATAACTATATCTCGAACTAAGGAGGGAAAGGAATCTATATAGTGGTAGGTAAGAGCTTTAGGAGCGGTATGCTAAGGCCCGGCTCGGTCTGGAAGGGCCGAGTCGAAATTCCAAGGATCTACCCTATCGCTTAGTCTTACCCCTTTCTGCTGCTGGAACACCACCCCCCTCCCTTACTAGCAGTCGACCTCGACCGCTTACTTACCTATCTGTCTCTCGTCTCTTTTTTTTATATCGTCGCTATCCAATGTCTTTACTTAGCGTCTATCTGATCCGTGCTATCTGATCGGAGCTAGCGGTTACCTGGGCTGCGGCGTAATTGGTCTGTGCGCCGCCGCGGAGGTCTATATAGATCCATCCGCAGCTCGCTATCTTCTTCTTCTTTCTCTACTAAAGACCTTACCTACTATAGGGCCGGCGGCGTCGGCGCCGATTTACAGCGTTGGCGAGCTTCCTGCCGAAGCCGTAGTAGGTAGTAGCTGCGTCGAAGACTCTAGCAAAGCGACTGCTACGATCGTCTTTATCGGCTTCTGTACCGATAGAGCGGACGCGGCTTTTCTTGTTCTTCCGGAATAATTAGCTTCGGAGCTACTTAGGCTTCGGCTTCCTTAGGTTCCGGATATAAAACTCTCTTAGCAGCTCCGCCGAATTTTGGAGGTTCTCGGCCGGATACTATTCGTAGTCTTCTGGCTATCCTTTCTATAAGATCCTCGCTTCGATAGATTCTCTTAGCTTTCTTATATCTATTACATCTTCCACCTCCCATTCTTCTTCTTTACTGTCTATCTTGATTAGTAGGGGTTCGGCAAACCCCTAATCCGGAAGACCGTCTTTAGGGTCCAAACTTAGCAGATCCAAATAAAAGACATCGTAGATCCAGAACGAATTCGGTAGCTGGAGTCGATAAGTTACCGGCGACCTATTTTCTATAATCTTAAACAGGCCTACGTAACGAGGGTTGAGCTTAGCGTTGCCTTTTAGCCTTAGGTTCCGCGTATTAAGGTATACTTTTTGCCCTTCTTTAAATTCTATCGGTAACCGCTTTCTATTAGCTCGAGTTACTATCTTCTTCTAAGTCGATTCCATCGCCTCCTTTGCTATACGGATTGCTTCTTCTATCTAAGATCTAAGCGCTTCTGCCGCGGCCGCGGCGACTCTCTTCGACGAAGTGGCGGTAGAAGATTCTAAAGAGCCAAGTTTGTTCAGCAGTTAAAAGCTTAGCCTTAGAAGATAACTATAAGTTATCTTAAACGGCGCTAGCGAGGTAGCTTCTAACTGTACTAAATTGGCGCAGAATTCGGCTATTGGCAACACCTTAACCTACTCTGCTTAATAATAACTGCAGAAGATTCGTAGATATTTTTCTATCTCTCGGTTAGCCACTTTAGACAAACTGTCGGTTTGAGGGTAAGCGGCCGTGCTGAGCTTTCTACGAATTCCGAGAGGTTGTTTAATAGCCTTTTATATATCCGCTGTAAATTGAGGACCTCTATCCGTAGTGATAGTGTCTGGCAGACCGTAGTGCTTCTATATATGCTGAATTAGCATTCTCGCCGTTTCTTCTGCAGTAGCTCCTTTATCCTTCGCTCGGAAGGGGATAAAGTGGCGCTCTTTGCTTAGTCGATCTACTACGTTAAGCGTAGCATTATATCTACTAGAGTCCGGCAGTCCGGTTACGAAATCTATCGTAATGTGCTGCTACAGTTTCTCGGGGATCGGAATTGGCTTTAACAGACCGGCAGGAAGACCGTAACGTAGTTTCGCGGTTCGGCAGATGTAGCAATTAGCGATAAACTGGTGTATCTGCTCGAAGATCTGCGGAAACCAGTAGATCGTCCTTACGGCTTCTATTGTCTTCTTTGAGCCTGCGTAACCGACATCTGTAGAACTATAGACCAGCTGGATAACCTCGGTAATTAGTTCTTCCAGAACCATTAGCTTCCCTAAACTGGTTTTGCTAAGCTTCTGTTGCTAGTTAAGCCGCTCCACTTTTTCGTAGAGAGTCTCTTCCTTAGTCGCCGGCTCTATTGCGCAGACCCCTACCTCTTTTAACACCTTAGCGTCTACTATTCGCTCGGTCAGCACCTTCTGGAACATGTTCGGATCTTCCTTTATACGGCTGGTTTTTCCTTCTCTTCTCGTTAGCGCATTAGCCTTTCTATTTTAAGCTCCAGGTTAATAGGTAATCTTAAAGTCGAACCCGGATAAGTAGGCGGCCTACCGAGCTTAGCGGCGTAAGAGCTTCTGCGTCTTTATAAAGTAGGTTAGTAACTGGTAGTCCGTAAGGACCTGGACTGTGCTCTTTCCGGCTATAAGCTCCGGCTTCTACTCTTCGAATGCCTGTATAATAGCTAACAGTTCTTTTTTGTAGATAGCGTAGTTCCGTTCGGCCTTAGTTATAGACTTGCTAAAGAAGGCCACCTGATAGAGGGTCTCGCTGTCGTTAGTATATTAAGAAAGGACCCCTGCTGTTACTGTGTCGGAAGCGTCTGTTTCTACGTAAATCGTCTTTTCTGGTCGGAAGTGCGCTAGAACCGGCGCCGAGGCCACTGCTTCTTTTAGTTAGATAAAAGCCTCTATGCACTTTTTATTCTATAGGCTAGCGGCCTCCTTCTTTAATACTTCGTTTAGGAGTCTCGCTATCTTACTAAAGTCCTTAATAGACCGTCGATAGTAGCTGCAGAATCCGAGAAACGCTCTGATTTGTATAGTGTTTCCGGATTTCGGCTGCTTCCATTCCGCTACGGCGGCGACCTTCGAAGGGTCTATCCGAATTCCCTCTCTTCCTACGATAAGACCGAGATATTTGACTTTAGTCTAATAGAACTCGCTCTTTTTTGTGTCCGCGTTCAATCCGACTTCGCGAAGCCTAGTTAGTACCTTCTCGATGTGGTCTGTGTGCTGTTCTCTCGTCCTATTGGTGTAGATAAGAATGTCGTCTAGGTAGATAGATACGAATCGTTCTAGTATATCTATGAAGGTGTAATTTATAAAACGCTGCTACACCGCTAGCGCGTTAGTGATTCCAAAAGGTATTACCAACTACTTGAAATTGCCTATGCGCGTGGCGAATGTCGTAAGGTCTTCTGTCTACTCTTCTTCGTTTCTTAGTCGATAGAAAGCTTAGCAAATATCCAGCTTACTGAACTACTTAGCTTTAGCTACTCGTTGTATAGTCTAGTCAATCAGAGGCAGCGGGTACACATCTCTCTTAGTAACCTTATTAAGGCCTCAGTAATCTACGCACAGTCTGAGACTACCTCTGGGTTTCCTTACGAAAAGAATCGGGGACGCAAATTCTGCAGAGCTTGGCTTAATAAACTTCTTTGCTAGGTTTTTTTAAACAAACACTTCTACCTAGTCCAGCTCGGCTAGCGATAGTCTTCTTGAGGGCTCGGTTTTTAGCAGCGTAGCCCCTTCCGTTAACCGGATCTTGTTGTCGTATTCTAGTCGGTAGAGCAGTAGGAGGTTGGAGTCGACTTTTAAGAACACGTTAGTATAGCCGTAGAGCTCTTTCGGTAACACCTCTAGCAGATCTACCTCTTCTTCTGCTATTATCTTCCGGTAGTCTTCGATGTCCTTTTTAAGATAGCGTAAATCTTATTGTCCGGCGACCTCGCAAGGGTCGTTAAAGCTTCCGAGCTTATTATTCTGATCGTGTTTAGAGGGTCGGACCAGTCTATTGGAACCACTTCGATGGTCGTAACGTTTGACTTCGCGGCGACGACGGTAACCGATTCGGCAGCGGCGACCCCGCTCTGCTAGGTCTTGAAACTAAGGGTGCCTTCGCCTACGTCAATAACGGCTTTCTGGTTCTTTATCTATTTCTGTCCTATAATAATGTCAAACATTCTGATATCTATAATTCGGAACGTCGCTTCTGTAGTGCGGCCAGCTAAGGTAGTCTTCAGTAGCACGTAGTGTGTAACACTCTTAGTGTTTTGTCCGTTGTATGCTGAAATTCGCGTCGGCATCGCTAGTTCTATAGGATAACTGTATCCTTTTATTAGTTTCTGAACTAGTCGATAGTGGATCGCCGCGCCGATAAGGGCTCCTATATCGATAAAGGCTCTTAACTAAAGGGGGCCTTGCGAGCTATTAAGGGGGTGGACAGTAATCAAAAGGATAATAGCTGTTTCCGTGTTCACTTCTACCGCCGCTAAGAGCGGATCGCTACAGCTGTTAATACTTCCTTCTTCCGGTAATGTAGTTCGTGTCGGTGCCCTATTGTCTATACTGGATAGGGGGCCTATCCGTCTAGCTAGTCTTTTCCTAGGATTTGCAGCAGCACCCTACTGTCTACACTGTCGTTGTCTTTTAGAGCCGGCTCGATAGCTTGGATAGTCTTTCTCGGCTGCTGCTGCTTCGTAGCCCGATACTCCTGCTTCTGCTAATCCGTTGCTTGGTATCTCGTAGCGATGTAGCCAGGCTTTCTATACGCGTAGCAGGTAGGGACGAACGACGAACGCGGCGAATAAGATAGCTGCTAAGGTGCTCTCCTAAAAGGTGCGGGAGGTCGTATTGTCTGCGACATCGACGGCTTCTGGTTCGATTCGCGCAATTCCGCGTAGGCGCTTAGGTTTCTGGCGGTAACTCTCGCTCGGTGCACGAAGCTTTTAAGGTCTTCGTCTTCTACTAACGCTATAGCTGCCGCCAATTCAGGGTTCAGCTTCTGTCTTAGTAGGTAGAGCTGCTTATCTTCTAACACTCTGGCTCTAATAGCATATTTTCTGAACAGTCTGTAGAACTCCTTAAACGTCTGCCGGGTCTGGTTGATTTTGTCCAGTTGCTTACAGGCTGTCTTCTTTTAAAAGGAGTCTCCAAAGCGTTAATTTAGCGCTTTGATCGCTTCTTCGGCAGTTACCTCTTCTAGGTCTGCTACTAGCAAAAAAGCTTTACCTTCTAATCGCGATTCTAGGTAGGCCAATCTATCTCCTGCCCTGTTTCCGGCATAATTACAGTCTATCTTATTCTTTATCTTTTTCTTAAACGCCTCCTAGTCTTTAGGGTCTCCGCCCCTAAACGCCGGTAGGTTAGGTAGTAACGTTATCGACGTGCCGCCTTGACTGTAGGCCGCTAGTAAGGCGGTCTCTGCTTGTTCTTCTTAATGTAGCGGCGGCGCCGGCGACGTCGCTGCCTCTATCTTAGCTAACTAAGTCTTTATCGCCTTTAGTTGTGCTAGTCAATTCGCCGCTTGGTTTTCTAGCACGTCGATAATAGTTTCTGCCGAATTCTTCTCGGCTATTACCGCTTCTATGTGATCTCTTAGTCGCCTGTTCTCTTCTATGTTCCTGTAAAACTTCTTTTCGACGAAGGTAATAATGTCGAACACCTTTTTAGCTCCGTTTTCTGCCAGATATTCTTCTATTTTATCCGGCTTGCGTACGTACAGTTCGGCATAGCTCTCTATGCCCTTTCTCGCTTTATCTATCTCTTCTTCTGTAAGGCCCTTAGTAGCTATTCTATTGTCGAGGATGCTGGTACGCCTATCCCTTAGTCTGTTAGTCTTTCTCTTTCTGCTGCGGCCTGTAACGCTGCCCTCTACTGTTAAGAAGCTCTCTATAGCTTTCTTATAGTGCAAGTGTTTGGTTTGGTGTGTGTGGAGTGCGCGTGCGTTATTCAGGTGTCCGGATGGTTTAACAGTCCCTTTCGCGTAGTGCGGAGTTAGTGTAGTAAGTAAGTTCGAGATATAATAATCCGGGCACGCAGATGTGATTTAATACAGCCTTTTTAATAACTATATCTCGAACTAAGGAGGGAAAGAAATCTATATAGTGGTAGGTAAGAGCTTTAGGGGCGGTGTGCCAATGCCCGGCTCGGTCTAGAAGGGCCGAGGCGAAATTCCAAGGGTCTACCCTATCGCTTAGTCCCACCCTATTCTGCCGCTGCAACACTTCCTAAGACTGGGACAGCCGACTCTATATCCGAAATCTTAATTACCTCCCGGCCGGCAGGGGCCCTAACTAGTCTAATACTGTAAAGCAGGGACAGGGTTATACTAGAAGGAGTGGAAGAGCAGCTTAGCAGCATCCTGCTGCTTATTAGTATAGCACCTAAGACGTTAGCTAGGACTGTACAAAGGAAGGAGACTGTACGAACTAGAAGCGGGGTTGCTAGCTAAGCTAAGCATCCTATAGCTAGAGGTAGAAGTGTAGGAGGACAGACCGGCAACTATAAGAGAGCTACAGCGGCACTGGGCGGACAGAGTAGTAGCGTTAATAGTAGTAGTTGTAGACGGTAGTGGTAGCTGTGTTAGTAGTTATAGTAGTTATATTAGTAGTAGACGGCTAGGCGGACGAGTAGCAGGTAGGGGAATAGAAGAGAAAGAGAGGAAAAGGGAGAGAAGGAGGGAAGGCTTAATATATAGGGTAGTAGCTGCCAGCCGTATAAGGCAATAGTAACTAGGGCAGCTGCTACAACTGTATAAAGGAGGGCAAACGAGGCAACTACGACCTAGTGCCTAGACGAGCGACGGCTATATAGACGACCGGACGGAGGCGGGAACATCTACCTAGGAGCTAAACTATAGACGACGACTAGGGCATAGGGACAGAGCTAGACAGCCCGCTGCTGCCAGACTGTACAGTTAGGACGCAGAGTACATAGCTAGGGCTATAGGGCAGGAGGTAAACGGACGAAGGACAAGAGACAGGTAAATAGACAGACAGGACCGAGCACCTCCTACACCTTCGTAACTGCTTATAGGTCCTCCTCTGCCTTAGCTTTAATATCCTTAAAGTAGCAAACGGAATCGGTTAAGATTAGGTAGAAGCAATCTAGCACTACCTGCCTTCCCTGCTCGTAGGTCCTCCTCCGCCTTAGCTATAGGATCTAGATAGACAGAGCTAAGGTTATAGCAGTATAGAAGGAGGGCATCTAGCAGGTATTGCCGACTAGCAAGTGCCCGGACGACAGCCCTATAAACGACCGGACGGAGATAGGAAATCGCGACCTGCTAGAGGAACCCTAGGAGCTAAGGGTGTACAATACGCCGTTATACGAAAGAAGCACTACGAGAAGGAAGGGGGGTATTGTTAGGGGACACCGTCCAGCCTAGGTCCTAGACCTAGGCTAGCCGTCGCTCTAGGGACTGCGACTTAGCAGTGCCAGCACGACCCTACCCTCTGTATAGAGTTACCGACACTGTAAAGAGCTTAAGAATCTTAGTTTAGAAACTTAAGGTTAGGTATCTATATAAAGGAACTAATAGGCAGTTCCTTCGTCGTCTGCTGCTGTACAATTTGTACCTACGAAGCTAAGCTAGCAATTTCCCTCTATGCAGGGATGCAAGGTTTACACTCTGTATAGAGGATCGGGAGTTCTCCCTCTGTATAGTAGTGCAGAGTTTTCCCCCTGTTTAGAGGGACGGCAATTCCCCTCTGTATAGGGCTATAGGGTTCTCCCTCTATATAGGAGTAGGGTCCTGTCGGTGATTCCGTACAGAGGGTAGGGTCGTGCTAGCGCTGCTAAGTCGCAGTCCTTAGGCCGACGGCTGGCTTAGGTCGGGTCTAGGACCTAGGCTGGGCGGCGCCCCCTAACAATACCCCCCCTCCTGTCTCGTAGTGCCCTTTTTGTACGGCGGCGTGCCGAACACCCTTAGCTCCTAGTGTTCCTTTGCTAGGTAGCGCTTTCCCGTCCTCGCCTGGGCACTTGACTGTTGACCTCTCTCTCCGCTGGTTTAACCTTGGACCTGTCCTCCTAGGTCTGCAGGCAGGGAAAGCAGGTAGTGCCTGATCGCTTCTACCTAACCTTAGCCGGTTCCGCCTGCTAATTTAGCAAAGCCGAGGCCAAGGCTAAGGAGGCCTGTAAGCAGTTATAAAGGTGTAGGAGGTGCTCGGTCCTGTCTGCTCCCCTCCTCTTACCCTTAAGCCCTAGCTATTTACTCTATATCCCGACCGTACAGTCCAGCGCTACCGGGTTATTTGGCTCTGTCCCTGTCCCTTAGTCGTCGTCTAGAGTTTTACTTCTAGGTAGATGTTCCTGCCTCCGTCCGGTCGTCTAGTAGGCCGTCGCTTGTACAGGCCTTAGGTCGTAGTTGCCTCGTTTGTCCTCCTTTATACAGTTGCAGCAGCTCCTAGTTGTTATTGCTGTATAAGGCAGGCAGCTACTACCCTGTATATAAACCCCTTCCCTTTTCTCCCTCTCTCTTCTTCTCTTTCTTCTTTATTCTCTACCTGCTACCCGTCCGCCCGGCCGTCTACTACTACTACTACTATTACTACTACTAACTACTATCTATTAGCTACTACTAGTTACTACTACTATGCTACCCGCCCTGTCCGGCTGTACTTATCGTAGCTCCCTCGTAGTCGCTAGCTTCCCCTCCGCTTGTCTAGCTAGGGTCTCCTCCTATTTCTACCTCTAGCAGTAGGATGCTCAATTCGACTAGCAGCTTTGCTTCCGGTTCGTACAGGTTTCCGTCTCCTATACAGTCTAAGCTGACATTTTAGGTGTTATATTAACTAGCAGCAGGGTGTTGCCAAGCCACTATTCTACTTTTCCTAGTGCTGGGGCCCCTTCCGTCCAGGAGGTAATTGAGGTTATAGGTGTAGAGTTGGCTGCCCTGGGTTATAGGGGTAGTGGCTAGTAGGCTACCTTAAGGTAGCATATAAAAGTTTCTAGACAGTGTCGCTCTTAACCCCTCTTACTTCTACTTTCCGTCCCTCCTGTTTTCTGGCTGTTCCCTTCCTCCAGCCCTTCTTCTGTATAGTGTCGTACGATGTCGTGTTAGTAGGGTCCTATAGTGTCCTATGTCGTAATTCTCGATCCTTTGACAATCTAAGTTGCTAGCGGCTACCCTGTCCTTAGGGTAGATCGTGCCCCTTTTCGCTATACAGCGTAGCGTTACTGTAACTGGGCAGGGAGATAGTTCTCCTCCTACCTGTCTAGCGCAGTTGTGTCCTGCAGGGCCTCGTACGGTTCCTACGTAGGCTCTGCCTATCCTCTCTATTCTACTAGGTACTCTACCCTCTTCCGCTTCCTTTAGCTCTTAAGGATTCCTTCTACCTCGTACTGTTCTTGGCCCTCGGTTATAATCGCTAGTAGGCGCGCGTCGTCTGTTATCTGGTGCGGCAGGGAGTCCGTGTTCGCTGGCTGTACGAGGTCTATATAGAAGACTGGATAAATCCCTAGGGGAGTGTTTAGTTATATAGCGTATGTCCCTACTAGTCGGACTACTGTAAACTTCCTGTTCTTCTAGTCTAGCTTCTTGCTTAGCTAGTCTGTACGAATGTTCTGCTAGTTTAGCTAGACCTTATCCCCTGCCTTGTACCTTAGTGCGGCCTATTATCCCTTGTTGGCCTGCTCTTCCGCATTCTGTTAAGCTATAGCTAGACTCGCCTTTGTCTATCAATAGGCGTTCGTAGTCGTCTGTACAATGGCCTCTCCCTCCAAATTGGAGATCGTACAGGGCGCAGGGTGTTACTACTTAGGGTCGGCAGGAGCGGGGTGTAGTTATATCTATAGGCTATAAAGAAGGGGGACAACCCTGTAGCGTTAGCTGTACGGCTATTAATAGCTAGCTCCGCTATAGGGAGAAGACGGTTCCAGTTCGTCTAGTTATAGTCGACGTACGCTCAGAGGTACGCTTCCAACGTCGAATTGACCCTCTCTGTCGCTCCGTCTGTCTGCAGGTGCTATGCAGTTAACAGGCAACGTTCTACCTTTAGCAACTGGCAGACCCTTGCCTAAAGCTGGCTTGTAAACTGTGTACCCTAGTCCGATACAATTGACCTAGGGAAACCGTATTTACTAAACGTTGTCTGTATAAATGCCTAGGCAGTGTTCCTAGCTGTAATAGAGTCTATTCCCTCTAGTATTACCCCCTTCTTTAGCTTGTCTATAACTACTATAATGTTCTGCCGTCTGTCGCTCTTAGGCAGGTCTGTAATAAAGTCCACTGTCAGGTCTTGCTAGGGCCGGTCCGGGACCGGCAGAGGTTTCAGCAGCCTATGCTTTAGCTCCTGCTAGGGCTTCGTCCGTCTGCATATATCGCAGTTCTGTACGAACCTGCAGATGTCCTTCGCTATCGCTAGCTAGTAGTAATCCCTGGCGACAATGCTGTACGTCTCCTTACGCCCTAGGTGCCCGGTTGCTATAGAGTCGTGCGCCTGTTGTATTAAGCTTGTACAGAGCTTCTCGTCTGCCGGGACCCAAATCCGATTCCTGAACTTTAGGTTGTTCTCCTCGTCTACTGAGCACTCTGCTGCCGACACCTTAAGATAGAGCTCTGCTAGGAGCTTCTGCTGTCCTCCTTAGATTGCTGTACGGGCCCCTCGGTATACCTCGTCTTTCTCTACTGCCTCTTCCTATGCTTGCAGTTAGGGTTCCTATAGGTATGTCGCTGCTAGGCGGATAGTCTCCTCGCCTAGCTCCTCCTTAAACATCTAGAATGTTCGTAACTTTAGCCGGTCGTCCCCGTACGTCGTTGGCATGTCCTGGTCCCGTCTAGATAGCGTATCGGCCCTGCTATTGTCCTTACCCTTGCAATACTGGAGTCTTATATTAAACCGGCTTAGGTATATTGCCTATCGTACATGCCTCTTAGACAGCTTCCGGGGCTGCGTAAAGTACTCCAGATTCTTATAGTCGGTTAGGGCGAGGAACTTAGGCACTAAGCGGAGTTCTCTATCCTATGCTTTGCAATACTGTACGACTGCCAGCAACTCCTTGTCGTAGATAGGGTAGTTGCACTTAGCTGGGGAGTTCTTCTTAGAGAAATACGCGTATAGGTGCAGGAGTCTGTCCGAGCCTACCTGTAACAGGATGCCTCTAATGCAATACCCTAAGGAGTTAGTTTCTAGTATTGTTATTCACTCTAGGTCGAAGGCAGCAAGCGTTGGTCCTGTAGTAAAGAGCTCCTTTAGCTTGTTGAAGCTGCTATCACATTCGTCCGTCTATTTAAACTGCTTGTCCTTGTATGTTAGCTCGACTAGGGGGCGTACGATCTCCGAGTAGTTCTGTATAAACTAGTAGTAGAAGTTGGCAAACCTAAGAAATTCCTGTACGCCCTTAACGTTTGTAGGCGGCTTCTATTGCTTGATAGCATTAATCTTCTTCCTATCTATGCTAATGCCTCTCCCTGCCTCGATAATAAACCCTAGGTATTTCGTATGCTAGACACCGAATTTACATTTGTCGATGTCGAGGTACAAGCCAGCCTGCTGCAGTCGATCTAGCACCTTCTTAACGTCCTGTACGTAATCTGTATAGGTGCCGTCCCTAAAAACCAGGGTGTCGTCGAGGTACGCTAAGCAGATGTCGTCTAGTAACCCTTATAAGGACTTGTTAATGTACCTTTAGAAGGTTGCCGGTGCGTTAGCAAGGCTAAAGGGGGTAACAAGCTACTTAAAAAGACTATATCTCGTACAGAAGGCAGTTATCTATTTACAGCCTTCCTTAACCTATATCTTATAGAAGGCTAAGACTACGTTAAGCTTAGTAAACTACTTTGCCTTGCTGATCTGTCTAAGAGTCTCCTTAATAAGGGGTAGGGGGTACCAGTCCTTCTTAGTAATCGCGTTAATGCCTCTGTAGTCTACGCAGAAACGCAAGCCGGCCTTCCCCTCCTTATAGACAAACAGTACTAGGGCTCCTGCGGACGAGGTACTTGCCTAAATAGGACCTTTAGCAAGCAGGTTGATCCGAGCGCGCAGATAAGGTTTAATACGGCTGTTTTAATAACTATATCTCGAACTGAGGAGGGAAAGGAACCTATGTAGTAGTAGTGGAGGGCTTTCGTAGTAGTTGTGCCAAGGCCCGGCTCGGTCCGTTCCGGAACCTAAATCCCGGAAGGGGGCCGAGCTGAAATCTAGGGTCCACCCTATCAATCTGTCCCACCTCTTTCCACTGCCGTAACACTACCCCCCTCCCTTACCAGCGGTCGCCCTCGACCGCTTAGTCACCCCATCTATCCGAAAATCTCTACTTTTCTTTTCTTTTTTTGAGTTTCGTCGTCTCCCTCTCGAAAACCCCCTTTAACGCTAATGTTATTTCTTCTGTCTTCTATTAAAAACGTCGTTTTCTTTATCGCTTCTTCAATTTCTTACGTCGTCGGCGTCTGAAGTCCTTTACTTAGCGTTTATGTGATCGACGCTATCTGATCTGATCCGCGGGTTATCTGAGCTGCGGCGTAGCTGGTCTGTGCGTCGTCTCGGAGGTCTATATAGATCTTTCCGCAGCGCCGTTTTTCTTCTTCTTTTTCTCTTCTATCAAAGCCTTTACCTACTACAGGGTCGGCGGCGCTGGCACGCTACAGTGGGTAG
Source organism: Pseudocercospora ulei (assembly GCA_016165855.1). Lineage (NCBI taxonomy): Eukaryota > Fungi > Ascomycota > Dothideomycetes > Mycosphaerellales > Mycosphaerellaceae > Pseudocercospora > Pseudocercospora ulei. The sequence goes on along the minus strand of JACWNB010000006.1, from coordinate 872,065 downwards.
TGGCCGCTAGTAAGGCGGTCTCCGCGTAGGTTTCTCGCCGCAGTAGCGGCGACGACTTCGCTGCTTCTATATTAGCTAGTTGATCCTTTAGCGCCTTCAGTTGCGCTAGTCGACTCGCCGCCTGGTTTTCTAACACGTTGATAATAGTCTCTGCCGATTCCTTTTCGGCCCTTACCGCTTTAGTTTCTTCTCTTAGTTGCCTGTTCTCTTCTAGCGTTCTGTAGAACAGCGTCTTAATAAGGTCTATACTATTGTAGACCTTTCCTACCCTATTCTCGTTTACATAGTCTTCGAGTTCCTCGATCGTGCAGTCGTGGATCTTCTTGTATTTGCTTATTCGTTCCTTAATCTCTGCAGTCTCTTCTGCCGTAAAACCGCTAATAATGATCTTATTATCAATGACACTAGAGCGCCTGCTCGCTCTGTTAGCCTTTCCTTTTCTGCTTCTGCTGCGGCCTGTAACGCCGCTCTCTACCGCTGAGAAGCCTTCTATCTTCTTACGGTGCCTTTAGGGGTTGTTGTTTTAGTTTGTGTGTAAGTGCGCGTGCGTTATTCGGGTTTCCGGATAGTTCGACGGGCCCTTTCGCGCAGCGCAGGGTGGGTGTAGAAAGTGAGTTCAAGATATAATGATCCGAGCGCGCAGATAAGGTTCAATATGGCTGTTTTAATAACTATATCTCGAACTGAGGAGGGAAAGGAACCTATATAGTAGTAGTGGAGGGCTTTCGTAGTGGTTGTGCCAAGGCCCGGCTTGGTCCGTTCCGGAACCTAAATCCCGGAAGGGGGCCAAGCCGAAATCCAGGGTCCACCCTATTAATCTGTCCTACCTCTTTCCACTGCCGCAACACAGGTCGTCCAATGTCTTGCGCAGTACTAGGAGTTCTCTAGAGGACATTCTATACAGCGGTCTGTACAGTACCTCTAGTAGACTCCTATCCGGACAGGGCTCTAGCTAGATGTCGTAGTTAATCCCTTCTCCTCGGTGTAGCAGCAGTTTTAAGGCCGATTTTGGCTCGAAGAGGTCTAGGTACCCAGCATATTCCCTTAGGAGCTTCGTACAGGGGTCCGTGACTTTCTTTGGGCGCTAATGCCTTCTCGATGTCCGCCGTCGCTGTGTTAATTACAGCCTCGGCATTGTTACCCTATAGAGCCTTCCCTTGGTCTCGGGGCCTCTGCTTCGTCGACGTGTTTGCTCCGGCCGTAGCGTTGTCGTCCTGCTGGACCCTCCCTTGGTCTCGGAGCCTCTGCTTCGTTACTACTAGGTACAGCCGTCCTCGTCCAACGTCTAGCTTGCCCCTCTAGCACTCTATCTATAGCTTTCCTAGTATTAGGTTATACCCTAACTTGTCCTGTACAACATAGAGGTATGAGTCCTGCTTATAATGTCCCTGTATCTTTATCGTTACTTTCACTATATAGGTAATGTCCGGTCCTTACCCGGTAATGCCTAACATTCGTATAGGTACAGTAGGGGTCGTCTTAATCCAGTGTCTCTGTACGAAGTCTTCGCTAATTACTCTGTAAACTAAACATCCTGTGTTAATTAATGTCCGCGCTGTTGCGGACCTGTTTAACATTAGCCGTACGATAAACGGCGTAGTCGTTATGTGGTTGCTCTTAAAAGATAGCTAAGTAGTGCTTTAATTTGGCAATCTATCTCGTTTACGCCTCTAGTAAAGCCTTCACTTAGAGGCTACTCTTTTCCCGACTCGTTATTATCTAAGTAGGACTCCTAATCTTCTTGTTAGGGCGCCGCAGTTGCTACCCTTGCAGTGGTCGGCCGTCCCCTAGGTCTCTCTGCTAGCAAAAGCCCGCAATTCTATGCAGTGTAGCCTATCTTGCTATACCTGTAGCAGCTCCCTTCTGCTCGCCTCTTGTTAAGGGTAGCTATGTCTACCTATTGCGCCCTTTTAGTAGCGGCCCTTGGCCGTATAGTAACGGCTGCTGCTACCCTCGTCGTCGTTGGTTCCTAGTCTATAGCGTCCGTCTGCTGCTAGAGGGGTTGTCTTATCTCGTAAGTACGGCTTATCCGTCTAAGCCTGCGCTGCTGGTCGTCGACTATCCTAAGGGGATCGCAGAATTCCTCGTACGTAGCTGGTCGCATTACGCCTACTAGTCCCGTTATAATCTCCTTAGAGAGGCCTACCTCTAAAGAGGTAATTTTTATCCTATCCTCCTATTGGAGACCTCCTGCCTCTGCTAGAGTCTGGTCGTATTCTGCGAGGAATTCTCGTATAGTCTTACGTCCTTGCTTTATCGTATTGACCTGTAGGAGTGCTCGGCTCTCGCAGTCTAGGTCCTTGTAGCTCTTGTTAAGAGCTGCCTAGAGCATCGTCGTTGTAGCTATTGCCAGGTTGGCAATAGCTATCTCGTAGTACGGCAGAATCCGTGCTGCCGCCCTGCCCTTTAACCTCCTAAAGAGGTAAACTACCTTGTCTAGCTTGGTCAGGTATGCTCCTAAGTCGACTAGAAGCTTAGAGTGCATCTGGGCAGCCTAGGAGGGGTACTTAGCCAGAGCCTTACTATCGTACGTAGTAACGTTAGGGAGTTTGCTCTTGGGAGTCGGGGTGTAGGCTATCGTGTTCGTCGTTATAGGGGTCGGATCGCGATCGGACGCCCTAAGCTGTCGTAGCTCCTGTTCCTGTTGGGAAATTATCGCAGCCTAGTGGCTTACTTGCTGCTTGAGCTGCCTCCTGTATTCTAGCAGCTCCTCGTACGCGCGGTGCATCTGGCCCTACATAGCCGTAGGTTCTATAGGGATGTCGCCGTCTATCTTCGTTATATTACTGCAGTTACTAATAGTAAGATTAGTTCCTAATGTAAAGGGCTTAAGAATCTTAGTTTGGAAACTTCAGGTTAGGTATCTATATAAAGGAACTAATAGGCAGTTCCCTCGTCGTCTGCTGCTGTACAATTTGTACCTACAAAGCTAAGCTAGCAATTTCCCTCTATATAGTGGTGCAAGGTTTACACTCTGTATAGAGGATCGAGAGTTCTCCCTCTCTTCAGTAGTGCAGAGTTTTCTCCCTGTTTAGAGGGACGGCAATTCCCCTCTGTATAGGGCTATAGGGTTCTCCCTCTATATAGGAGTAGGGTCCTGTCAGTGATTCTGTACAGAGGGTAGGGTCGTGCTAGCGCTGCTAAGTTATAGTCCTTAGGGCAACAGCTAGCTTAGGTCGGGTCTAGGACCTGGGCTGGGCAGCGCCTCCTAACAGACACGACCCTACTCCTATACAGAGGGAGAACCCTATTGCCCTATATAGAAGGGAATTGCCGCCCCTCTAAACGGAGAGAAAACTCTATACTACTATATAGAGGGAAACTCCCGACCCTCTATATAGAGAATAAACCTTGCACCTCTATATAGAGGGAAATTGCTAGCTGAGCTTTATAGGTACAAATTGTACAGCAGCAGACGACGAAGGAACTGCCTATTAGTTCCTTTATATAGATACCTAGCCTTAAGTTTCTAAACCAAGATTCTTAAGCCCTTACACGTACGGTAACAGCTGCCGCTACTGTCGTCGTCGTCGTTAGTTCCTAGTCTAAAGTGATCCGAGCGCGCAGATAAGTTTCAATACGGCTGTTTTGATAACTATCTCTCGAACTGAGGAGGGAAAGGAATCTATGTAGTGGTAGTGGTAGTGGTCTTTCGTGGTAGTAGTGCTAAGGCCCGGCTCGGTCCGTTCTAGAACCTAAATCCTGGAAGGGGGCCGAGCCGAAATCTAGGGTCTACCCTATCAATCTGTCCCACCTCTTTCCACTGCCGCAACACTACCCCCCCCCTTACTAGCGGCCGCCCTCGACCGCTTAGTCACCCTATCTATCCGAAAATCTCTACTTTTTTTTTTTTAATTTGTCGTCGTCTCCTTCTCGAAAATCCCCTCTAATGCCAATGTTACTTCTTCCGTCTTCTATTAAAAACAACGTTCTCTTTATCGCTTCTTTAATTTCTTACGTCGTCGGCGTCTAAAGTCCTTCACTTGGCGTCTATCTAATCCGTACGTTTGATCCGTGCTATCTGATCTAAGCCGTAGGTTATCTGAGCTGCGGTTCGGCTGGTCTGTGCGTTGCCTCGGATGTCTATATAGGTCTTCTGTAGCGCTGTTTTTCTTCTTCTTTTTCTCTTCTACTAAAGCCTTTACCTACTACAGGGTCGGCGGCGCTGGCACGCTACGGCGTTAGCGAGCTGGCGGCCGAACCAGCAGTAGGTAGTGGCCGCGTCGAAGACCTCCCCGAAGGCGACCGTTACGATCGTCTTTATCGGCTTCCGCGCCAGTAGAGCGGACGCGGCTTTCTTCTTTTTCTTCCGTCTCTTTCGGAGGTCGTCAGTTTTGGAGCTATCCGGGTTTCGCCTCTTCCGGGTTCCGCACGTAGAACTCTCTTAGCAGCTCCGCCAAATTCCGCAGGTTCTCGATCGGATACTATTCGTAGTCTTCCAGCTACCCCTTCTACGAGATTCTCGCTTTAATAGACCCCCTTATCTTCTTTACGTCCATTACATCTTCTACTTCCCACTCTTCTTCCTTACCGTCTATCTCGATAGGCAGGGGTTCGGCGAACCCCTGTTCCGGCAGGCCGTCTTTAGGGTCTAAGCTTAACAGGTCCAAATAGAAGACATCGTGGATCCGGAACGATTTCGGTAGCTGGAGCCGATAGGTCGCTGGTGACCTCTTTTCTATTATCTTGAACGGACCTACGTAGCGTAGATTAAGCTTGGCATTGCCTTTTAGCCTTAGGTTTCGCGTGTTAAGCTATACCTTTTGGCCTTCCTCGAATTCTAGTAGTGACCTTTTTTTATTAGCTCGAGCTACTATTTTCTTCTAAGTTAATTCTATCGCTTTCCTCGCTACCTTAATAGCTTCTTCCATTTAAGCCTTAAGTGCTTCATCCGCGGCGGCGGCGACTCTCTTTGACGACGTAGCGGTAGATAGCTCCGGCGAGCCGGCGTCGCTCGGCGGATAGAAGCTTATTCTCGGAAGATAGCTATGCGTTATTTCGAACGGCGCCAGCGACGTTGCTTCTAACTGTGCTAAGTTCGCGCAGAATTCAGCTATTGGCAGCATCTTAACCCACTTTTCTTAATAATGGCTGCAGAAGGTTCGCAGATATCGTTCTATCTCGCGGTTAGCCACTTTAGACTAACTGTCAGTTTAAGGGTTAGCGGCAGTGCTGAGCTTTCCACGAATTCCGAGGGCTTGGTTGATAGCTTTCTATACGTCGGCGGTGAATTAAGGACCCCTATCCGTAGTAATAGTGTCCGGCAGCCTATAGTGCTTCTACACGTATTGGATCAACATTCTCGCCGTTTCTTCCGAAGTAGTTCCTTTATCCTTAGCTCGACAGGAGATGAAATGGCGCTCTTTGCTTAGCCGATCCACTACATTGAGCGTAGCGTCGTAGCCGTCTGAATTCGGCAGGCCGGTTACGAAATCTATCGTAATGTGCTGCTACGACTTCTCGGGGATCGGAAGTGGCTTTGGTAGACCCGCCGGAAGACCGTAACGTAGCTTCGCGGCTCTGCATACGTAGCAATTGGCGATAAATCGGTGGATCCGTTTGTAGATCTGCGGAAACCAGTAGATCGTCCTTACGGCTTCTATCGTCTTCTTCGAGCCGGCGTAACCAACGTCCTTCGAGCTATAGACTAATTGGATGACCTCTGTAATTAGTTCTTCCGGAACTATTAGCTTTCCTAATCCGGTTTTGCCTAGCTTCTGCTGCTGATTGAGCTGCTCCACCTTCTCGTAGAGAGTTTCTTTCTTAGGGGCCGGCTCCACTGTGCAGATCCCTGCTTCTTTCAATACCTCGGCGTCTACTATCCGTTCGGTTAACACTTTCTGAAACATGTTCGGATCTTCCTTCGCTCGGCTGGTCTTCCCTTCTCTTCTCGTCAACGCATTAGCCTTTCCGTTTTGCGCTCCTAGTTAATAGGTAATCTTGAAATCGAACCCTAATAAGTAGGCGGCCTACCGAGCTTAGCGACGTAAGAGCTTCTACGTTTTTATAAAGTAGATCAGCGACTAGTGGTCCGTAAGGACCTAAACCGTGCTCTTTCTAGCTAAAAGCTCCGGTTTCCACTCCTCGAAAGCCTGAATAATCGCCAGCAGCTCCTTATTGTAGATAGCGTAGCTCCGCTTAGCTTCGTTTATTGACTTGCTAAAGAAAGCTACTGGATAGAGGGTTTCGTCGTTACTATATTGAGAAAGGACCCCTGCTGTTATAGTATCGGAAGCGTCCGTTTCTACATAGATCGTCTTTTCCGGTCGGAAGTGCGCTAGGACCGGCGCCGAGGCTACTGCTTCTTTCAGCCGTACGAAAGCTTCTGTGCACTTCTTATTCTATAGGCCGGCGACCTCTTTCTTTAGTGCTTCGTTCAGGGGTCTCGCTATCTTGCTAAAGTCCTTAATAAACTGTCGATAGTAGCTGCAGAATCCGAGAAACGCCCTGATCTGCGTAGTGTTTCCGGATTTCGGTTGCTTCTATTCCGCTACGGCGGCGACCTTTAAGGGGTCCATCCGGATCCATTCCCTTCTGACGATAAGACCGAGGTATCTGACCTTAGTCTGATAAAACTCGCTCTTTTTCGTGTCCGCATTCAATCCTACCTCTCTGAGTCTTTTCAGTACCCTCTTAATGTAGTCCGTGTGCTGATCTCTCGTTCTATCCGTGTAGACAAGAATGTCGTCCAAATAGATAGACACGAACCGTTCTAGCATGTCTATAAAGGTGTGGTTTATAAAGCGTTGCTACACTGCCGGCGCGTTAGTGAGTCCGAAAGGCATTACTAACTACTTGAAGTTGCCTATACGCGTCGCGAACGTCGTAAGGTCTTCTGTCTGCCCTGCTTAGTTTCTTAGTCGATAGAACGCTTAGCGGATGTCCAGCTTGCTAAACCACTTAGCTTTTGCTACGCGCTGTATGGTCTTATCTATCAGCAGCAGTGGATATACGTCTCTCTTAGTGACCTCGTTGAGGCCTCGATAGTCTACGCAGAGTCGGAGACTACCCCCTGGTTTCCTTACGAAAAGAATCGGTAACGAATATTCAGCAGAACTCGGCGTAATAAACTTCTTCGCCAGGTTTTCGCGAACGAACACCTCTACCTGGTCCAGTTCCGCCAGCGACAGTCGTCTTAGGGGCTCGGTTCTTGGCAGCGTAGCCCCCTCTTTCAGTCGGATCTTGTTGTTATATTCCGGTCGATAGAGCGGCAGGAGGTTGGAGTCGGCTTTTAAGAACACGTTAGCGTAACCGTAGAGCTCGTTTAGCAACCCCTCTAGTGGGTCTACCTCTTCTTCTGCTATTATCTTCCTGTAGTCTTCGATGTCCTTTATAGAGATAGCGTAAATCTTATTATCCGGCGACTTCGCGAGGGTCGTTATAGCTTCTGAACTTATTATTCTGACAGTGACCAGGGGTTCGGAACGATCGGACGGAGCCTCTTTCGCGGACTCCGTAGCTTTCGGCTCGGCGGCGGCGGTGGCGACCTTTCCGATGGTCCCTGCTCCGCTACCTAGGGTTTTGAATCTGATCGTTCCTTTATCTACGTCGATAATGGCTTTCTGGTTCTTTATCTATTTCTGCCCTATAATGATGTCAAACCTTCCGATATCTATAATTCGGAACGTCGCTTCCGTAGTGCGACCGGCCAAGGTAGTCTTTAGCGGCACGTAGTGCGTGACGCTTTCCGTGTCTTGTCCGTTGTATGCCGAAATCTTCGTTAGCGACGCTAATTCCACCAGATAGCTGTATCTATTCGTTAGCTTCCGGACTAGCCGGTAGTGGATCGCTGCACCTATAAGAGCTCCAGTATCGATAAAAGCTTTTAGCTGGAGCAGTGGGCGTTGCTTCTTAACAGGGTGGATCGTAATAGGAAGGATGGTCGCCATTTCCGTATTCACTTCTATAGCTGCTAAGAGCGGATCCCTGCAGCTGTTAATGCTTTCTTCTCGTAGCGATTCGCTTCGATTTGGTGCCCTATTGTCAATGCTGGGTAGGGGGCCTATCCGTCCAGCTGGTCTTTTCCTATAATTCTTAACTGCACCCCCCTGTCCACACTGTCAGTATCGTTCGGCGCCGGTTCGATGGCTTAAATAGTCTTTCTCGGCTGCTGCGGCTGCTTTATAACACGATACTCCTGCTTCTGCTTAACCAATGCTTGGCATCTCGTGGCGATGTAGCTAGGCTTGCTACAAGCATAGCAGGTGGGGACGAACGACGAACGCTGCGAATTAAATAGCTGCTAGGGGCGTTGTCGGAAGGGCGCAGGGGCTCTTGTCGGCTGCGCCGACGGCGACTGCTTCTAAATCAGTTTACGTGTCGTCGGTTTTCCGTACGCGTTTAAGTTTCTAGCGGTGACTCTCGCCTGGTGTACAAAGCTTTAAAGGTCTTTGTCTTCCACTAAGGCTATAGCTGTCGTCAGTTTAGGGCTCAGTTTCTGTCTTAGTAAGTGCAGCTGCTTATCTTCTGCTACTCTGGCTCTAATAGCATATTTTCTGAACAGTCCGTAGAACTCCTCGAACGTCTGTCGGTTCTAGTTGATCTTGTCCAGCTGCTTACAGGCCGTCTTCTTCCGGAATAGGTCTCCGAAGCGTTGATCTAGCGCTTTGATCGCTTCTTTAGCGGTTACCTCTTCTAGGTCCGCTACTAGCGAAAAAGCTTTACCTTCTAATCGCGATTCCAGGTACGCCAATCTATCTCCGGCGCTACTTAATGCGTAATCGCAGCTTATCTTATTCTTGATCTTCTTCTTAAACGCCTCCTACGCTTTAGGGTCTCCGCTACTAAAGGCAGGTAGGTCCGGTAGTGGCGTTATCGTAGTGCTACCTTAACTATAGGCCGCCAGTAAGGCGGTCTCTGCATGGGTTTCTCGATGCGGTGGCGGCGACTTTGCTGCTTCTATATCAGCTATTTGATGCTTTAGCGCCTTTAGCTGCGCTAGTCGATTCGCCGCCTAGTTCTCTAACATGTCGATAATAGTTTCTGCCGATTCCTTCTCGGCCCTTACCGCTTTAGTTTCTTCTCTTAGTTGTCTGTTCTCTTCCAGCGTTCTGTAGAACAGCGTCTTAATGAGGTCTATACTATCGTAGACCTTTCCTATCCTATTCTCGTTTATATAGTCTTCCAGTTCCTCGATCGTACAGTCGTAGATCTTCTTGTATTCGCTTATTCGTTCCTTGATCTCTGCGGTCTCTTCCGCCGTAAAACCGCTAATAATAATCTTATTATTAATAACACTAGAGCGCCTACTCGCTCTGTTAGTCTTTCTCTTTCTGCGGCGGCCTGTTACGCCGCTCTCTACTACTGAGAAGCCTTCTATCTTCTTACGGTGCCTTTAGGGGTTGTTGTTTTGGTGTGTATATAGGTGCGCGTGCGTTATTTGGGTTTCCGGATAGTTCGACGGGCCCTTTCGCGCAGCGCGGGGTTGGTGTAGAGAGTGAGTTCGAGAGATAATGATCCGAGCGCGTAGATAAGTTTCAATACGGCTGTTTTGATAACTATCTCTCGAACTGAGGAGGGAAAGGAATCTATGTGGTAGTGGTAGTGGTGGTCTTTCGTAGTAGTGGTGCTAAGGCCCGGCTCGGTCCGTTCCGGAACCTAAATCCCGGAAGGGGGCCGAGCCGAAATCCAGGGTCCACCCCATCAATCTGTCCTACCTCTTTCCACTGCTGCAACATAAAGCGTCCTGCTGCCGATAGAGGGGTTGTCGTATCTTGTAGGCGCAGCCTATCTGTCTAAGCCTACGCTGCCAGTCGTCGATTGTCCTAAGGAGACTACAGAACGCCTTGTACATAATCTAAGTACGTAGATGTAATTCAATATAGCTACTTTAATAACTATATCTCAGGCTAGAGAGGGAAGAATCTACGTCCAAGCGGAGTTGGAGGTATTTATATGTAGCCCTGCTAAGCCTAGCCTGCCAAGCCTGGCTGCCAGCTGTCTACATCTATATCCGTATTACTACCGCCGTCCCTAACTAGCGATTGCCCTTAATCGCAATCAGCCCATTAATTGCAATTAGCTAAACCAGGTCGCGACGTGCCAAACCAGGTCGCGACGTGCCAAACCAGGTCGCGACGTGCCAAACCAGGTCGTAGAAGGCCGCAAATTTAGCTTCAATTTCAGTGCACTTTGCCATTGCTTTTGGCCAATTTGGTCGCACCAATCCAGGTCGTAAATTCAGTTACAGAGGTCGCTTTTTAAGCTCGCTTTTGATGTCGCTTTGAAGCTTCAATTTCTGTGCCTTTTTTAGTGCCTTGCCAAGGCTGCAGAACTCTCAGAGGTCGTCGGGGTCGCAGAGATCGTACTAAACTAGGTTGGTCGCGGCTGCAGAGGTCGCGGCTGCAGCGGTCGTAGAGTTGTCGAGGTCGCAGAGTCGTTAGGGTCGCAGAGTTGTCGGAGTCGCAGAGTCATCGTAGTCGCAGAGGTCGTTTGTCGCAGAAGCCGCAGAGGTCGTAGGGGGTTGGGGAGGGTCGTAGGGGTCGTTTGTCGTAGAGGCTGCAGAAGGTTGCGGCTGCTAAGGTCGCGGAGGTTGCGGAAGGTTGCGGAGGTTGCGGAAGGTCGCCTTGCAAACCAGCATCGCTTCTGAACTGCGTCGCTTCTGAACTCTGTGTCGCTTCTAAACTGGGCCGTCGCTTCTCGAGCCGTCGCTTCTCAAGCCGTCGCTTTGGTGCCTAGTAGTCTGCCTTGTGCTCTGTACAGCAGCCCTGTATGCAGCAGTCTGTGTTGTCTGTAGCAGCCCTGTATTGTCTGTAGCTGCTGTGTTGTCTGCAGCTGCCCTGTGCTCTGCCTTATATTGTGCCTGCTGCTCTTGCTCTGCAGCTAGGTGCAGCAGCTGTGCCTGTCTGCAGCTATGCTTCTAAACTGCTCTTCTGAACCTGAACAGTATATGTTTTCTGCATCCGCCTGTTGTCTGCAGCAGCTGTACCTGTCTGCAGCTGCCTGTTGTCTGCAGCAGCTGCCTGTTGTCTGTAGCAGCTGCCTAGTGTTCTGCCTGCAGCAGCTGTGTAGTGCTCTGCCTACTGCTCTGCCTGCTGCTCTCCCTGCTGCTCTGCCTAGGGGCTCTGCCTAGAGCTGGCTGTGCCTGCTTGCAGCAGCCTTGTGTTGTCTGCAATTGCCTTGTGCTTGGGCTCGCTGGTGCTTAGGGCTCGCTAGTGCTTAGAGTGTCGCAATTGTCGGTTGTCTCGTTGCAATTGGCCTTGTCTGAATAGAACGGTCTGTTAAAGACCTAAAGAAAATGAAGGTCGTCGCCCTAGGTCCTGCTAGGTGCGTCTCGTTGTCGTCACCTCGCCTCGTCGTTCTCGTCGTCCTTACATTCTAAAAACTCGCGTCGTCGTCCTTGCTCTTGCCGCTCTCGTCGCTCTCGTCGCTCTTGCTCTTCTTCAAAACTCGCGATCTACTCGTAGGGGCACTTCTCTTCCCTAAAACTCTTCTTCTTCTCGATAGGGACACTTCTCTTCCCTAAAACTCTTGTTCTTCTCGATCGGGGGTAGGGGGGGTAGAGTAGTATGCATATGTACGATTAAGTAACTGGATATAATTTGACGGCCTCCTTCGTACATATATAGTATACACTCTGGGTTGGTTGCACGTACTTTAGTCGAGTACCCGGATGTAATTCGACAGGCTCTTTCGCGCAGTGCAGGTGTTGTTAAAGTAAGCCTTGGATATAATAATCTGAGCATATAGATGTAATTTAATACAGCTACTTTAATAACTATATCCAAGGCTAGAGAGGGAAGAATCTATATATAAGCAGAGTTGGAGGTATTTATGTATGGCCCTACTAAGCCTAGCCTACTAAGCCTGGCTGCTAGCTGTCTATATGTACATCTGTATTAGTACAAGGCTAATCGCATTACGCCTACTAGTCCTGTTATAATCTCCCTAGAGAGTCTAACTTCTAGGGTAGTTACCTTTACCCTTAATCCGGGCATGTGGAGATAATTCAATACGGCCTTTTTGATAACTATATCTCGAACTAAGGAGTGAAAGCAATCTATGTAGTGGTAAGTAAGAGCTTTAGGGGCGGTGTGTCAGGGCCCGGCTCGGTCCGGAAGGGCCGAGCCAAAATTCCAAGGGTCTACCCTATTACTTAGTCCCACCCCTTTCTGCTGTCGCAACACCACTCCCCTCCCTTACTAGCGGTCGACCTCGACCGCTTACTTATCTCTCTCTTTCTCTTTTTTTTTATAATTTACATCGTCGCTATCTAACGTCTTCGCTTGTCGTCTATCTAATCCGTGCTATCTGGTCGGAGCCAGCGGTTACCTAAGCTGCAGCGTAGCCGGTCTGTACACTGCTGCGGAGGTCTATATAGATCTGTCTATAGCGCTGTTTCTTTGTATTTTTCTTTCTCTACTAAAGACCTTACCTACCGCAGGGTTAGCGGTGCCGACGCCGCTCTACAGCGTCGGCGAGCTTCCTGCCAAAGCAGCGGTAGGTAGTGGCTAAGTCGAAGACTCTAGCGAATCGACTGCTACGATCGTCTTTATCGGCTTCTGTACCGATAGAGCGGACGCGGCTTTTCTTCTTCTTTCGGAATAATTAGCTTCGGAGCTACTTAGGCTTCGGCTTCCTCGGGTTCCGGACATAAAACTCTCTTAGCAGCTCCGCCAAATTGCGAAGGTTCTCCGCTGGATACTATTTGTAGTCTTCTGGCTATCCTTTCTATAAGATCCTCGCTTCAATAGATCCTCTTAGTTTTCTTATATCTATTATATCTTCTACCTTCTATTCTTCTTCTTTACCGTCTATCTTAACTAGTAGGGGTTTAGCGAACCCCTATTCTGGAAGGCTGTCTTTAGGGTCTAAACTTAGCAGATCTGAATAAAAGACATCGTAGATCTGGAACTATTTTGGTAGCTGGAGCCGATAAGTCACCGGCGACCCCTTTTCTACTATCTTGAACGGACCTACGTAGCGGGGGTTAAGCTTGGCGTTGCCTTTTAGCCTTAGGTTCTGCGTGTTAAGCTATACCTTTTGGCCTTCTTCGAATTCTATCGGTAACCGCTTCCTATTAGTTCGAGTTACTATCTTCTTCTAAGCCGATTCTATCGCTTCCTTCGCTACCTTAATCGCTTCTTCTATTTAAGCCTTAAGTGCTTCGGCCGCCGCGGCAGGGACTCTCTTTAACGAAGTGGCGGTAGAAGATTCCGAAGAGCTGGATTTGTTTGGCGGTTAAAAGCTTATCCTCGGAAGATAACTATAGGCTATCTTAAACGGCGCTAGCGAGGTAGCTTCTAACTGTGCTACATTGGCGCAGAATTCGGCCATCGGCAACACCTTAACCCACTCTGCTTAATAATAACTGCAGAAGATTCGTAGATATTTCTCTATCTCGCAGTTAGCTACTTCGGACTAACTATCGGTTTAAGGGTAAGCGGCCGTACTGAGCTTTCTACGAATTCCGAGAGCTTGGTTAATAGCCTTCTATACATTAGCTGTAAAATAAGGACCTCTATCCGTAGTGATAGTGTCCGGCAGACCGTAGTGCTTCTATATATGCTGAATCAGCATTCTTGCCGTTTCTTCCGTAGTAGTTCCTTTATCCTTCGCTTAGTAGGGGATGAAGTGGCGCTCTTTGCTTAGTCGGTCTACTACATTGAGCGTAGCGCTATATCTACTAGAGTCCGGCAGGCCGGTTACGAAATCTATCGTAATGTGCTGCTACAGTTTCTCGGGGATTGGAAGTAGCTTTAACGGACCGGCCGGAAGGCCGTAACGTAGCTTCGCAACTCGGCATACGTAAAAATTAGCAATAAACCGGTGGATCCGCTCGAAGATTCGCAGAAACTAGTAGACCGTCCTTACGGCTTCTATTGTCTTCTTGGAGCTAGCGTAACCGACATCTGTAGAACTATAGACTAGCTGGATAACCTCGGTAATTAGTTCTTCTAGAACTATTAGCTTCCCTAAACCGGTTTTGCCGAGCTTCTGTTGCTAGTTAAGCCGCTCCACTTTTTCGTAGAGAGTCTCTTCCTTAGTCGCCGGCTCTACCGCGCAGACCCCTACCTCTTTCAACACCTTGGCGTCTACTATTCGCTCGGTCAGCACCTTCTGGAACATGTTCGGATCTTCCTTCGCGCGGCTAGTCTTTCCTTCTCTTCTCGTTAGCATATTAGCCTTTCTATTTTAAGCTCTGGGTCGATAGGTAATCTCAAGATCGAATCCGGATAAGTAGGCGGCCTACCGAGCTTGGCGGCGTAAGAGCTTCTGCATCTTTATAAAGTAGGTCAGAGACTGGTGGTCCGTAAGGACCTGTACCGTACTCTTTCTAGCTATAAGCTCCGGCTTCCACTCTTCGAAAGCCTAAATAATAGCCAACAGCTCTTTATCGTAAATAGCGTAGTTTTGCTTAGCTTTATTTATAGACTTGCTAAAGAAAGCTACTAGATAAAGGGTTTCGTTGTCGCTATATTAAGAAAGGACCCCCGCTGTTACTGTGTCGGAAGCGTCCGTTTCTACGTAGATCGTCTTTTCTGGTCGGAAGTGCGCCAGAACCGGCGCCGAGGCCACTGCTTCTTTTAGCCGGATAAAAGCTTCTGTGCACTTCTTATTCTATAGACCAACGGCCTCCTTCTTTAGTGCTTTGTTTAGGGGTCTCGCTCTCTTGCTAAAGTCCTTAATAAACTGTCAATAGTAGCTGCAGAATCCGAGAAACGCTCTGATTTGTGTAGTGTTTCCTGATTTTGGCTGCTTCTATTCCGCGACAGCGGCGACTTTTAAGGGGTCTATCCAGATCCCTTCTCTTCCGACAATAAGACCGAGGTATTTGACTTTGGCCTAATAAAACTCACTCTTCTTCATGTCCGCGTCTAATACGACTTTGTAGGGTCTCTTTAGTACCCTCTTAATATAGTCTGTGTGTTGCTCTCTCGTTCTATTAGTATAGATAAGAATGTCGTCTAAGTAGATAGACACGAACCGTTCCAGCATGTCTATAAAGGTGTAGTTTATAAAGCGTTGCTACACTGCCGGTGCGTTAGTGAGTCCGAAAGGTATTACCAACTACTTGAAATTGCCTATACGCGTAGCAAACGTCGTAAGATCTTCTGTCTGCCCTTCCTTATTCCTTAGTCAGTAGAACGCTTGTCAAATATCCAGCTTACTGAACTACTTAGCTTTAGCTACTTGTTGTATAGTCTTATCGATTAGCAGCAGCGGGTACACGTGTCTCTTAGTAACCTCGTTAAGGCCTCGGTAATCTACGCATAGGTAGAGACTACCTCCAGGTTTTCTTACGAAAGGAATCGGTAACGTATATTCGGCTAAGCTCGGCGTAATAAACTTCTTCGCCAGATTCTCTCGAACAAACACTTCTACTTAGTCTAGCTCGGCCGGCGACAATCGTCTTAGGGGCTCGGTTCTTAGCAGTGTAGCTTCCTCTTTTAGTCGGATCTTGTTGTCCTATTCCGGTCGGTAGAGCAACAAGAGGTTGGAGTCTGCCTTCGAGAACACGTTAGCGTAGCTGTAGAGTTCTTTTGGTAACACCTCTAGCGGATCCACTTCTTCTTCCGCTATTATCTTCTAGTAGTCTTCGATGTCCTTTATTAAGATAGCGTAAATCTTATTGTCCGGCGACCTCGCAAGGGTCGTTAAAGCTTCTAAGCTTATTATTCCGATCGTGTCTAGAGGGTCGGGCCGATCTATCGGAACCGCTTCAATAGTCGTAGCGTTTGATTTCGCGGCGACAGCGGTAACCGATTTGGCGGCGACTCCGCTCTGCTGGTTTTTAAACCCTAGCGTGCCTTTACCTACGTCGATAATAGCTTTCTGGTTCTTTATCTATTTCTGCCCTATAATAATGTCAAACCTTCCGATATCTATAATTCGGGACGTCGCCTCTGTGGTGCGACCAGCTAGTGTAGTCCTTAATAGCATATAGTGTGTAACACTCTCAGTGTCTTGTCCGTTGTATACTGAAATTCGCGTTAGCGACGCTAGTTCCACAGGATAACTGTATCCTTTTATCAGTTTCTGAACCAGTCGATAGTGGATCGCTGCGCCGATAAGGGCTCCTGTGTTAATAAAGGCCCTTAACTAAAGGGGGCCTTGCGAGCTATTAAGGGGGTAGACAGTAATTAGAAGGATAATAGCTGTTTCTGTGTTTACTTCTACTGCCGCTAAGAGCGGATCGCTACAGCTGTTAATACTTCCTTCTTCTAGGGACGTAGTTCGTACCAGTGCCCTATTGTCTATACTAGATAGGGGGCCTATCCGTCTAGCTAGTCTTTTCCTGAGATTCGCAGAGGCACTCTACTAATCCGGGCACGCAAATATGATTCAATACGGCCTTTTTGATAACTATATCTCGAACTGAGGAGGGAAAGGAATCTATGTAGTGGTAGGCAAGACCTTTGGGGGGGTGGCGTGCCAAGGCCCGGCTCGGTCTGGAAGGGCCGAGCCTAAATTCCAAGGGTCCACCCTATTACTTAGTCCCACCCCTTTCTGCCGCTGCAACACTACCCCCCTCCCTTATTAGCGGTCGCCCTCGACCGCTTACTTATCTGTTCCTCCCTTTTTTTTCAATAGAGCGGACGTAGATATCCTTCTTCTTTATCGACTTTCTAGCTATACAGGCTACGGCTTCCTCGGGTTTCGAACGTAAAATTCTCTTAGCAGCTCTGCCGAATTCCGGAGGTTCTCGACCGGATACTATTTATAGTCTTCCGGCTATCCCTTCTATAAGATCCTTGATCTGACTGCAGTAGAAGCAAGGTTAATACCCGTCTTTAATAACTATATCCAAGGCTAGAGAGGGAAGAATCTACGTACAAGCGGAGGTAGAGGTATTTGAGTGTGCAGCTGCCAAGCCTGGCCCTGCCAAGCCTGCCACCTTCTACATCTGTATCAATCCTCGCTTCGATAGATCCCCTTCGTCTTCTTATATCTATAACGTCTTCTACCTCCTATTCTTCTTCTTTACTGTCTATAGCGATCGATAGGGGTTTGGCGAACCCCTGATTCGGAAGACTATCTTTAGGGTCTAGGCTTAGCAGATCCGAATAAAAGACATCGTAGATCGGGAACGATTTCGGCAGCTAGAGCCGATAGGTTACCGGCAACCTCTTTTCCATTATCTTCAACGGGCCTACGTAACGAGGGTTAAGCTTCGCGTTGCCTTTCAGCCTTAGGTTCTGCGTGTTTAACTATACCTTTTGGCCTTCTTCGAATTCTATCGGTAACCTCTTTCTATTAGCTCGAGTTACTATCTTCTTCTAAGCTGATTCTATCGCCTCTTTCGCTACCTTAATCGCTTCTTCTATCTGAGACCGGAGCGCTTCTGCCGCCGCTGCGGCGATTCTCTTCGACGAAGTGGTGGTAGAAGGTTCTAAAGAGCTGGGTTCGTTCGGTAGTTGAAAGCTTATCCTTAGAAGATAGCTGTAGGTTATCTCGAACGGCGCTAGTAAGGTGGCTTCTGATCGTGCAGAATTGGCGCAGGATTCGGCTATCGGCAACACCTTAACCTATCTTTCTTGATAATGGCTGCAGAAGATTCTTAGGTATTTTTCTATCTTACGTTCGGCCACTTTAGACTGGCCGTCGGTCTAAGGGTAAGCGGCCGTGCTGAGCTTTCTACGAATTCTAAGGGCTTGGTTAATAGCTTTCTATACGTCTGCGGTGAATTAAGGACCCCTATCCGTAGTAATAGTGTCCGGCAGCCTTTAGTGCTTCTATACGTGCTGGACTAACATTCTCGCCGTTTCTTCTGCAGTAGTTCCTTTATCCTTAGCTTGGTAGGGGATGAAATAGCGCTCTTTGCTCAGTCGATCCACTATATTAAGCGTGGCGTTATATCTATCTGAATCCGGCAGGCCGGTTACGAAGTCTATAGTAATGTGCTGCTATAGTTTCTCGGGGATTAGAAGTGGCTTTAGCAGGCCGGCCGGAAGGCCGTAACGCGGCTTCGCTGCTTAGCATACGTAACAGTTAGTAATAAACCGATATATCCGCTCGAAGATTCGCGGAAACCAGTAGGTCGTCCTTATTGCTTCCATCGTCTTCTTCGATCCTGCGTAACCGATATCCGTGGAACTATGGACCAGCTGGATAACCTCTGTAATCAGTTCTTCCGGAACGATTAGCTTCCCTAAGCCTGTTTTGAAGCCTTTCTACTTTCTTGTACAGCGTCTCTTCTTTAATCGGCGGCTCTATCGCACAGATCCCTACCTCTTTCAATACCTCAGCGTCTACTATTCGTTCTGTTAGCACCTTCTGAAACATGTTCGGATTATCTTTCGCTCGGCTGGTCTTTCCTTCTCTTCTCGTTAGCGTATTAGCCTTTCTATTTTAAGCTCCAGGTCGATAGATAATCTTAAAATCAAATCCGGATAGGTAGGCTGCCTACTGGGCTTGGCGCCGTAACAGCTTCTGCGTCTTTATAAAGTAGGTCAGTAACTGGTGGTCTGTAAAAACCTGGATCGTGCTCTGTCCGGCTATAAGCTCCGGTTTCCACTCTTCGAACGCCTAAATAATGGCCAGCAGTTCTTTATTATAGATAGCGTAGTTCCGTTTAGCATTATTTATAGACTTGCTAAAGAAAGCCACCGGATGGAGAGTTTCTTTATCGTCAGCGTACTGCGAAAGGACCCCTGCTGTTACTGTGTCGGAAGCGTCTGTCTCTACATAGATCGTCTTTTCCGGTCGGAAGTGCGCTAGCACTAGCGCTGCGGCCACCGCCTCCTTTAGTTAGTTGAAAGCTTCCGTACACTTCTTATTCTATAGGCTAGCGGCCTCCTTCTTTAACGCCTTATTCAGTAGTCTCGCTATCTTGCTAAAGTCCTTAATAAACTGTCGATAGTAGCTGCAGAATCCGAGAATCGCTCTGATTTGCGTAGTGTTTCCGGATGTCGGTTGCTTCCATTCCGCGACGGCGGCCACTTTTGACAGGTCTATCCGAATTCCTTCTCTTCTGACAATAAGAGCGAGGTATTTAACTTCGGTCTGGTAGAACTCGCTCTTCCTCGTATCTGCGTTTAATCCGACCTTGCAGAGTCTCTTTAACACTCTCTTAATGTGGTCTGTGTGTTGCTCTCTCGTTCCTTTAGTGTAGATAAGAATGTTGTCCAAGTAGATGGACACGAAATGTTCTAGCATGTCTATAAAAGTGTGGTTTATAAAGCGTTGCTATACAGCCGGCGCGTTGGTGAGTCTAAAAGGCATTACTAGCTACTTGAAATTACCTATACGCGTAGCGAATGTCGTAAGGTCTTCTGTTTGTCCTTCCTCGTTCCTTAACTAATAGAACGCTTGGCGAATATCCAGCTTGCTAAACCACTTAGCCTTAGCTACTCGTTGTATGGTCTCGTCTATTAGCGGCAGCGGATATACATCTCTCTTAGTGACCTTATTAAGGCCTCGGTAATCCACACACAGTCGGAGACTACCTCTAGGTTTCTGTACAAAAAGAATTAGTAACGCATATTCCGCAGAGCTTGGCGTAATAAACTTCTTCGCCAAGTTTTCTCGGACGAACACTTCTACCTGGTCTAGCTCTGCTAGCGACAAGCGTCTTAGGGGTTTGGTTCTCGGCAGCACAGCTCCTTCTTTCAACCTAATCTTGTTGTCGTATTCCGGTCGGTGGAGCAGCAAGAGGTTGGAGTTAGCCTTTAAGAACACGTTAGTGTAACTATAGAGTTCTTTTGGTAACACCTCCAATGGATCTACTTCTTCTTCTGCCATTATCTTCTGGTAGTCTTCGATGTCTTTTATTAAGATAGCGTAAATCTCGTTGTCTGGCGACCTCGCGAGGGTTGTTAAAGCTTCCGAACTTATTATTCTAATCGTACTTTAAGGGTCGGACCGATCCTTTGGGGCCGCTTCGATGGTTGTAGCGTTTGGTTCTACGGTGACGACGGTAGCCGGTTTGACGGCTACCCCGTCGTGCTGGTTTTTGAACCCTAGCATGCCTTTACCTACGTCGATGACAGCCTTCTGGTTCTTTATCCATTTCTGCCCTGCAATAATGTCAAATCTTCCGATATCTATAATTTGGAACGTCGCTTCTGTAGTGCGGCCAGCTAGGGTGGTCTTTAATAGCACATAGTGCGTAACACTCTCCGTGTCTTGTCCGTTGTATGCCGAAATCCGTGTCGGCGATGCTAGCTCTACTGGATAGCTATATCCTTTTATTAGCTTTTGAACTAATCGATAATAGATCGCCGCTCCAATAAGGGCCCCCGTATCAATAAAAGCTTTCAGCTAAAGTGGTTTGCTCGATCTATCGAGGGGGTGGACAGTAATTGGAAGGATAATAGCTGTTTCCGTATTCACTTCCACCGCCGCTAAGAGCGGATCGCTGCAGCTGTTAATGCTTCCTTTCGTTAACGTGGTTCGTGTTGGTGCCCTGTTGTCTATGCTAGATAGGGGGCCTATCCGTCCAGCTAGTCTTTTCCTAGGATTCTTAGTAGCACTCTACCGTTTACACTGTCGGTGTCGTTCGGAGCCGGCTCTATAGCTTGTATAGTCTTTCTCGGCGGCTGCGGCTGCGGCTGCTTTATAACACGATACTCCTGCTTCTGTTAGGCCGTAGCTTAGCATTTCGTAGCTATATAGCCAGGCTTTCCATACGCGTAACAGGTGGGGACGAACGACGAACGCGGTGACTGGTAAGATAGCTGCGGAGGCGCTCTCCGGAAAGGTGTAGGGGGTCGCGTCGTCTGCGTTATCAACGGCTTCTAGTTCGATTCGCGTAATTTCGCGTAAGCACTTAGGTTTCTTGCGGTAACTCTCGCTCGGTGCACAAAGCTCTTAAGGTCTTTATCTTCTACCGACGCTATAGCTGCTGCCAGTTCAGGGTTCAGCTTCTGCCTTAGTAGGTGGAGCTGCTTATCTTCTGCTACTCGGGCTCTGATCGCATGTTTCCTAAACAGTCCGTAGAACTCCTTAAACGTCCGTTGGTTCTGGTTGATCTTGTCCAGCTGCTTACGTGCCGTCTTCTTTCGGAAGGGGTCTCCGAAACGTTAATCTAGCGCTTTGATCGCCTCTTCGGCAGTTACTTCTTCTAGGTCCGCTACTAGCAAAAAAGCTTCGCCTTCTAATCGCGATTCCAGGTAAGCCAATCTATCTCCGGCACTGTTTCCGGCGTAGTCGCAGTCTATCTTATTCTTTATCTTCTTCTTAAACGCTTCCCAATCCTTAGGATCTCTGCCTCTAAACGCCGGGAGATCTAGTAGTAACGTTATTAGTGTGCCGCCTTAACTGTAGGCCGCTGGTAAGGCAGTCTCTTCTTGTTCTTCTCGATGCAGTAGCGGTGCCGACGACATCGCTGCTTCCATCTCAGCTAGCTGAGCCTTTATTGCTTTCAGTTGTGCCAGTCGGTTCGCCGCTTGGTTTTCCAGCACATCTATAATAGTCTTGGCCGATTCCTTCTCGGCTCTTACCGTCTCTATTTCCTCTCTTAACTGTCTCTTTTCTTCTAGGGTTCTGTAAAACAGCTTCTTAATAAGGTCTATGCTGTCGTAGAACTTTCCTACTCCGTTCTCGTTTACGTAATCCTTAAGTTCCTCGAGCGTGCAGTCGTGGATTTTCTTGTATTCGCTTATTCGTTCCTTAATCTCTGCGATCTCTTCTGCTGTAAAACCTCCGATAATAAACTTATTATTAATAACACTAGAGCGCTTGCTCGCTCTGTTAGTCTTTTCTCTTCTGCTTCTGCTTCGGCCTGTAACGCCGCCTTCTACCGTTGAGAAGCTCTCTATAGCTATCTTACAGTGCTAGTGTTTGGTTTGGTGTGTTGGTGCACGTGCGTTATTCGGTGGTCTGGATAATTCAACGGTCCCTTTCGCGCAGCGCGGTGGTAGTGGGGGGGGTAAGTTCGAGATATAATAATCCGGGTATGCAGATATGATTTAATACGGCCTTTTTGATAACTATATCTCGAACTGAGGAGGGAAAGGAATCTATGTAGTGGTGGGCGAGACCTTTGGGGGGGTGGCGTGCTAAGGCCCGGCTCGGTCCGGAAGGGCCGAGCCTAAATTCCAAGGGTCCACCCTAATACGGGGTGGGTTGGCCCGTGTCATTACTATGCCTTGCCAAGGTTCATATATCTGGTACACATTGGTCAAGTCACTTCCGAGTTACTTAACCAGTCCCTTTTGGCTCAAGTGTACTGCGCCGCATCACTTAACTCGGAAGTGACTGCTGAAAGTATACGATGAAAGGCCCGGGTTCAATTCCTAGGGGGGCGCATCTTTTAACGGGAGAGTGGAAGCAGCGTTGACGTATGTCCGTTTGTCCACCACTCCGTACAGAATGAGGCAGACCCGGTAAAGGTCCAGCTGGCTGTGTGCAGACCTGCCGGGGGGGTTGATTGCGTATGCTGCATAGGGGGGCTGTGCAATAGCATACGTAGCCTGTAAGTAAGCGCAGCTTACGAGGTCGTAAGCCTGTAGCGCAGGGGGTAGTGATACGGGGTGGGTTGGCCCGTGTCATTACTATGCCTTGCCAAGGTTTATATATCTGGTACACATTGGTCAAGTCACTTCCGAGTTACTTGACCAGTCCCTTTTGGCTCAAGTGTACCGCGCCGCATCACACCCTATTACTTAGTCCCACCCCTTTCTGCCGCTGCAACATTTACTATCTACACTGTTAGTGTCTTTCGGGGCCGGCTCGATAGCTTAGATAGTCTTTCTCTGCTGCTGCTGCTTCGTAGCTCGATACTCCTGCTTCTGCTAATCTGTAGCTTGGCATCTCGTAGTAATGTAGCTAGGCTTTCTATACGCGTAGCAGGTAGGGACGAACGACGAACGCGGCGAATAAGATGGCTGCTAAGGTGCTCTCCTAAAAGGTGCAGGGGGTCGTGTTGTCTGCGACATCGACAGCTTCTGGTTCGATTCGCGCGATTTCGCGTAGGCGCTTAGGTTTCTGGCAGTAACTCTCGCTTAGTACACGAAGCTTTTAAGGTCTTCGTCTTCTACCGACGCTATAGCTGCTGGTAATTCAGGGTTCAGCTTCTGTCTTAGTAGGTAGAGCTGCTTATCTTCTAACACTCTGGCCCTAATTGCATATTTTCTAAACAGTCCGTAGAACTCCTCGACTGCAGGTTCTGGTTAATCTTATCTAGTTGCTTACAGGCTGTCTTCTTTTAGAAGGGGTCTCTAAAGCGTTGATCCAGCGCTTTAATCGCTTCTTCGGCGGTCGCCTCTTCTAGGTCTGCTACTAACAAAAAAGCTTTACCTTCTAACCGCAATTCCAGGTAGGCCAATCTATCTCCTGTACTGCTTCCAGCGTAATCGCGGTCTATCTTGTTCTTTATCTTTTTCTTAAACGCCTCCTAGTCTTCGGGGTCTCTGCCTCTAAACGCTGGTAGGTCAGGTAGTAACATTATCGACGTACTGCCTTAACTGTAGGCCGCTAGTAAGGCGATCTCTGCTTGTTCTTCTTGATATAGCAGCGGCGCCGGCGACATCGCTGCTTCTATCTTAGCTAACTGAGTCTTTATTGCATTTAGTTGTGCTAGTCAATTCGCTGCTTGGTTTTCTAGCACATTAATAATAGTCTCTGCCGATTCCTTCTCGGCTCTTACCGCTTTGTTTTCCTCTCTTAACTGCCTCTTCTCTTCTAGGGTGCTGTAAAACAGCGTCTTAATAAGGTCTATACCGTCGTAGACCTTCCCTACTCCGTTCTCGTTTACGTAATCTTTAAGTTCCTTAAGCATATAGTCGTAGATCTTCTTATATTCGGTTATTTGTTTCTTAATCTCTGCAGTCTCTTCCGCTCTAAAACCTTTAATAATAAACTTATTATTAATTACGCTGGAGCGTCTACTCGCTCTGTTAGCCTTTTCTTTCCTACTTCTGCTGCAGCCTGTAACGCCGCCTTCTACCGTTAAGAAGCTCTCTATAGCTGTCTTATCGTGCTAGGGGTTGTTGGTTTGGTGTATGTGTGCGCATGCGTTATTCGGGTAGCCGGATAGTTTAACAGACCCTTTCGCGCAGCGCGGAATTAGTGTAGTAAGTGAGTTCGAGATATATTCATCCAGGCACGCAGATATGATTTAATACAGCCTTTTTGATAACTATATCTCGAACTAAGGAGGGAAAGGAATCTATATAGTGGTAGGTAAGAGCTTTAGGAGTGGTGTGCTAGGGCCCGGCTCGGTCCAGAAGGGCCGAGCCGAAATTCCAAGGGTCTACCCTATTACTCGGTCCTACCCCTTTCTGCCGTCGCAACAACCCTGTCCTCCTACTAGAGTTCTCCTGCCTCTGCTAGGGTCTAGTTAAATTCTACGAAGAACTCTTATATAGTCTTGCATCCTTGCTTTATAGTGTCAACCTGTACGAGGGCCCGGCTTTTGCAGTCTAGATCCTTATAGCTCCTGTCTATAGCTGCCTAGAGCATTGTTATAGTTGCTATTGCTAGGTTAGCAATAGCCGTTTCGTAGTATAGCAGAATTCGTACTACTGCGTTGCCCTTTAACCCCTTAAAGAGATATACTACCCTGTTAAGCTCGGTTAGGTATGCTCCTAAGTCGACTAGAAGCTTGGAGCGTATATAGGCAGCCTAGGAGGGGTACTCGGCCGGTGCCTTACTATCGTAGGTGTAAGGGCCTTAAGAATCTTAGTTTAGAAACTTAAGGCTAGGTATCTATATAAAGGAACTAATAGGCAGTTCCTTTATCGTCTGCTGCTGTACAAATTGTTCTAACAAAGCTAAGCTAGCAATTTCCCTCTATATAGGGGTGCAAGGTTTACACTCTATATAGAGGGTCGGGAGTTTCCCTCTGTATAGTAGTGCAGAGTTTTCCCTCTATTTAGAGGAGCGACAATTCCCCTCTATATAGGGCTATAGGATTCTCTCTCTATATAGGAGTAGGGTCGTATCGGTAACTCCGTACAGAGGGTAGAGTCGTGCTAGCGCCGCTAAGTCGCAGTCCTTAGGGTGACAGCTGGCTTAGGTCTAGGACCTAGGCTGGACGGCGTCCTCTAACAATACCCTCCTCCCTTCTCGTAGTGCTTTTTTTATACGACGGCGTGTCGTACACCCTTAGCTCCTAGGGTTCCTCTAGTAGGTCGCGATTTCCTGTCTCTGTCTAGTTATCTATAGGGCCGTCGCTCGTCCGGCTACTAGGTCGTACTTGCCTTCTTTGCCCTCTTTTATACAGTTGTAGTAGCTGCCCTAGTTGCTATTGCCTCGTATAGCAGGCAGCTACTCCCTAAATATCAAGCCTCCTGCTGTCTCTTTCCCTCCCTCCTTCTCTTCTATTCCCCTGCCTACTACCCCTCTACTCTACTGTCTACTACTACTGTCTACTGTCTACTGTCTAACGTCTACTACTAACGTCTACTGTCTACTACTAACGTCCAACTACTACTAACCTAGCTACTACTACTAGTCTTACTCCTATGCTATGCACTCCGTCCGCCCGTTCCCGCTGTAGCTCTCTTGTAGTTGCCGGCTCCTCCTCCCTTATAGTTGCTAGCCCTTCCTCCTACCGTCTAGCTAGCGTCCCCCCCTACTTCTACCTCTAACTATAGAACGCCTAGCTTAACTAGCAATTCTACTTCCAGTTCGTATAGGTCTGCGTCTTCTGTACGGTCTAAGCTAACGTTCTAGATACTATACTAGTAAGCAGTAGGACGCTGCTAAGCTGCCCTTCTACGCCTTCTAGTATAACCCTGTCTAGGTTACGCCTTAGTAGGTCGCTATAGCCCGCCCTTCGTACGTAAACGCTATGCTTATAGCTACCTGCGGCTAGCTCTATACTGCCTGCACTAACTCCCCCTAGGGCTTATTTAGCCTGTACCGCCTCCCTAGCTTCTAGGCTAGGGTCTATGCCTTGTATAAGTAGAAGGATAGCTCCCTTTACTGCCTCTACTACCGTCTAGAGGAGGCACGTAGGGGTAGGGGGGTACCTCTACTCCCCGGTACTGGCCTAGGTAGGGGTCCTGCCGGCTAGGAGGTAATTAAGATTTCAGATAGGGAGTCGGCGGCCTCGTTGTCGGCTGCCCTAGTCCCAGGGGGTAGTGGCTAGTAAGCTACCCCTAAGGTAGTGTGTAAAATTTTCGGACAGTTTTGCTCTTATCCCCTTCTTATTTTTACTCTTATTCTTACCTATCCCCTAGCTGTTCCCTTTCTCCTGCCCCCTTCTGTATAGTGTAGTGTCGGTAGGCTCCGGCAGGGTCCTACGTCTTAATCCTGATCCTTTAACAATCTAAGTTGCTAGCAGGTGCCCTGTACTTAGGGTAGATTATGCTCCTTTTCGCCGTACGGCGCAGTGTTACTGCGACTGGGTAGGGGGATAGTTCTCCTCCTACCTGTCTAGCGCAGTTGTGTCCTATAGGGCCTCGTACAGTTCCTATATAGGCTCTGCCTACCCTCTCTATTTAACTAGGTACTCTACCTTCTTTTACTTCCTTCGGCTCTTAAGGATTTCTTCTACCTTGTACTCTTCCTAGCCTTTAGTAAGGATTGCTAGGGGGCGTGCGTCGTCCGTCGTCTAGTGCAGTAGGGGGTCTGTATATGCCGGCCGTACGAGGTCTATATAGAAGACTAGGTAGATCCCTAGGGGAGTGTTAAGTCGTACAGCGTAGGTCCCTACTAGCTAGACTACTATAAACTTCCGGTTCTTCTAATCTAGTTTCTTGCTTAGCCGGTCTATATAGATGTTGCGCTAGTTTAGCTAGACCTTATCTCCTACCTTGTACCTTAGTGTAACCTGCTGTCCCTTGGTAGCCTGCTCTTCCGCATTCTGTTAGGCTATAGCTAGACTCGCTTTCGCCTATTATAAGGCGTTCGTAATTGTCTGTACGATAGCTTCTCTCTACTAAATTAGGGATCGTACAGGGCGTAAGGTAGCGCCGCCTAGGGTCAGTAGGAGCAGGGAGTAGTCGTATCTATAGGACATAAAGAAGGGGGACAATTCTGTAGCGTCGGCCGTACGGCTGTTAATAGCTAGTTCCACTATAGGGAGGAGGCAGTTCTAGTTTGTCTAGTCGTAGTCGACGTATACTTAGAGGTACCCTTCTAATGTCGAGTTAACCCTCTCTGTCGCACTGTCTGTCTACAGGTACTATGCAGTTAATAGGCGACATTCTACGTTTAGCAACTAGCAGACCCTTGCCTAGAGCTAGCTCGTAAACTGTATACCCTAGTCCGATACGATTGACCTAGGGAATCTGTACTTACTAAACGTCGTCCGTATAAATGCCTAAGCAGTGTCCTTAGCCGTAATAGAGTCTATTCCTTCTAGTATTACTCCCTTCGTTAGCTTGTCCGTAACTACTATAATGTTCTGCTGTCTGTCGCTCTTAGGGAGGTCTGTAATAAAGTCTACCGTTAGGTCTTGCTAGGGCCGGTCCGGTATTAGTAGGGGTTTTAGCAGCCGGTGTTTTAGTTTACGCTAGGGCTTCGTCTATCTACAGACATCGCAGTTCTGTACGAACCTACAGATGTCCTTTGCTATCGCCGGCTAGTAGTAGTCCCTAGTAACGATGCTGTATGTCTTCTCGCGTCCTGGATGTCCGGTCGCTATTAAATCGTATGCCCGTTGTATTAAGCTCGTATAGAGCTTCTCGTCTGCTGGGACCTAGATCCGATTCCTAAACTTTAGGTTGTTCTCCTCGTCTACTATGCACTCTGCTGCTAACACTTTAAGGTAAAGCTCTGCTAGGAGCTTCCGCTGTCCTCCTTAGATCGCTGTACAGGCCCCTTAGTAAACGTCGTCCTTTTCTACTGCCTCTTCCTATGCCTACAGCTAGGGTTCCTATAGGTGTGTCGCCGCTAGGCGGATAGTCTCCTTGCCTGGTTCCTACTTAAATATCTAGAATGTTAGTAATTTTAGCCGGTTATTGATCCGAGTGCGCAGATAAGGTTCAATATAGCTGTTTTGATAACTATATCTCGAACTGAGGAGGGAAAGGAGTCTATGTGGTAGTGGTGGAGGGCTTTCGTAGTGGTGGTGCCAAGGCCCGGCTCGGTCCGTTCCAGAACCTAAATCCCGGAAGGGGCCGAGCCGAAATCTAGGGTCCACCCTATCAGTCTGTCCTACCTCTTTCCACTGCCGCAACACTACCCCCCTCCCTTACTAGCGGTCGCCCTCGACCGCTTAGTCATCCCGTCTATCTGAAAATCTCCGCTTTTTTTTTTTTGATTTGTCGTCTCCTTCTCGAAAATCCCCTCCAACGCCGACGTTACTTCTTCCGTCTTCTATTAAAAACAACGTTCTCTTTATTGATTCTTTGATTTCTTACGTTGTCGGCGTCTGAAGTCCTTCACTTGGCGTCTATCTAATCTGTGCTATCTGATCTAAGCTGTTGGTTATCTGAGCTGCGGCGTGGCTAGTCTGTGCGTTGTCTTAGAGGTCTATATAGATCCGTCCGCGGCGTCGTTCTTCTTCTTCTTTTTCTCTTCTACCAAAGCCTTCGCCTACTACCGGGTCAGCGGCGCTGGCACGCTACGGCGCCAGCGAGCTGCCTGCAGAACTGGTGGTAGGTGGTGGCCGCGTAGAAGGCCTTACTAAAGGCGACCGACACGATCGTTTTCTTCGGCCTCTGCGCCGATAGAGCGGACGTAGCTGTCGTCGTTTTTCTTCCATCTCTTTCGCAGGTCGTCAGTTTCGGAGCTATCCGGGTTTCGGCTTCTTCAGGTTCCGCACGTAGAACTCTCTTAGCAGCTCCGGCGAATTCCGCAGGTTTTCGACCGGGTACTATTCGTAGTCTTCTGGCCACCCCTTCTACGAGATCCTCGCTTTGATGGACCCCCTCGTCTGCTTTACGTCTATTACGTCTTCTACCTCCTATTCTTCCTTATCGTCCATCTCGATTGGCAGGGGTTCAGCGAACCCCTGTTCCAGTAGGCCGTTTTTAGGGTCTAAGCTTAATAGGTCCGAGTGGAAGACATCGTAGATCCGGAACGATTTCGGTAGCTGGAGCCGATAGGTCACCGGCGACCTCTTTTCCACTATCGTAAACGGGCCTACGTAGCGGGGGTTAAGCTTGGCGTTCCCTTTTAGCCTCAGGTTTCGCGTATTGAGCTATACCTTTTGGCCTTCCTCGGATTCTATCGGTGACCGCTTTTTATTAGCCTGAGTTACTATCTTCTTCTAAGCCGATTCTATCGCGTCTTTTGCTACCTTAATCGCTTCTTCTATCTGAGATCGTAGCGCTTCTGCCACCGCAGCGGCGACTCTCTTTGACGACGTAGGGGTGGATAGTTCCGTAGAGCTGGGTTTGTTTGGCGGCTGAAAGCTTATTCTCGGAAGGCATCTATACGTTATCTCGAACGGCGCCAGCGACGTTGCTTCCGATCGTGCTGAGTTCACGCAGAATTCAGCTATCGGCAGCACCTCGACCCACTTTTCTTAATAATGGCTGCAGAAGGTTCGCAGATATCGCTCTATCTTGCGATTAGCCACTTTAGACTGGCTGTCGGTCTAAGGGTGGGCTGCCGTGCTGAGCTTTCTACGAATTCCGAGGGTTTGATTAATAGCTTTCTATACGTCGGCAGTGAATTAAGGACTCCTATCCGTAGTAATAGTGTCCGGCAGGCTATAGTGCTTCCATACGTGTCTAATCAGCATTCGTGCAGTCTCTTCTGCAGTAGTTCCTTTGTTTCTTGCTCGACAGGGGATAAAGTGGCGTTCTTTGCTTAGTCGGTCTACTACGTTCAGCGTAGCGTCGTAGCTGTCCGAGTCCAGCAGTCCAGTTACGAAATCTATTGCAATGTGCTGCTACGGCTTCTCGGGGATCGGAAGCGGCTTTAGCAGACCAGCCGGAAGGCCGTAACGTGGCTTTGCGGCTCGGCATACGTGGCAGTTGGCGATAAATCGGTGGATCCGTTCGTAGATCCGCGGAAACCAGTAGATCGTTCTTACAGCCTGCGTCGTTCTCTTCGCTCCGGCGTAGCCAATATCTACAGAGTTATAGACCAGTTGGATAACCTTAGTGATTAGTTCTTCCAGAACTATCAGCTTCCCTGAGCCGGTTTTGCCGAGCTTTGTTGTTGATTAAGCCGTTCTACCTTCTCGTAGAGAGTCTCTTTCTTAGGGGCTGGTTCCACTGCGCAGACCCCTACCTCTCTTTACACCTCTGCGTCTACTATCCGCTCGGTTAGCACCTTCTGAAACATGTTCGGATCTTCTTTCGCGCGGCTAGTTTTCCCTTCTCTTCGCGTTAGCGCGTTAGCCTTTCCGTTTTGAGCCCCTGGTCGATAGTTGATCTTAAAGTCAAACCCTAATAAGTAGGCGGCCTACTGAGCTTGGCGACGTAAGAGCTTCTGTATCTTTATAAAGTAGACCAGCGATTGGTGGTCCGTAAGGACCTAAACCGTGCTCTTTCTAGACATAAGCTCCGGTTTCCACTCCTCGAAAGCCTGAATGATCGCTAGCAGCTCCTGATTGTAGATAGCGTAGTTCCGCTCGGCTTCCGTTATGGACTTGCTAAAGAAAGCCACTGGATAAAGGGTTTCATAGTCTCCGTATTAAGAAAGGACCCCTGCCGTTACTGTATCGGAAGCGTCCGTTTCTACGTAGATCGTCTTTTCTAGTCGGAAGTGCGCCAGAACCGGCGCCGAGGCCACTGCTTCTTTTAGCTGTACGAAAGCTTCTGTGCACTTCTTATTCTATAGGCTAGCGGCCTCCTTCTTTAACGCCTCGTTCAGGGGTCTCGCTATCTTGCTAAAGTCTTTGATAAACCGTTGGTAGTAGCTGCAGAATCCGAGTAACGCTCTGATTTGCGTAGTGTTTCCGGATTTCGGCTGCTTCCATTCCGCAACGGCAGCGACCTTTAATAGGTCTATACGAACTCCGTCTCTTCCGACGATAAGACCGAGGTACTTGACTTCTGTCTAATAGAACTCGCTCTTCTTCGTGTCTGCGTTCAATCCCACTTCGCGAAGCCTCTTTAGCACCCTCTCGACGTAGTCCGTATGCTGATCTCTCGTTCCGTCCGTATAGATAAGAATGTCGTCCAAATAGATGGACACGAATCGTTCCAGCATGTCTATAAAGGTGTAGTTTATAAAGCGTTGCCACACCGCCGGCGCGTTGGTGAGTCCGAAAGGCATCACCAACCACTTGAAATTACCTATACGCGTCGCGAACGTCGTAAGGTCTTCTGTTTGCCCTTCTTCGTTTCTTAGTCGATAGAACGCTTGGCGGATGTCCAGCTTGCTAAACTACTTAGCCTTTGCTACGCGCTGTATAGTCTTATCGATCAGCGGCAGCGGGTATACGTCTCTTTTGGTGACCTCGTTGAGGCCTTAATAGTCTACGCAGAGTCGCAGACCACCCCCTAGTTTCCTTACGAAAAGAATTGGTAACGCGTATTTGGCAGAACTCGGCGTAATAAACTTCTTCGCTAGGTTTTCGCGAACGAACACCTCTACCTAGTCTAGTTCCGCCGGTAACAGTCGTCTTAGGGGCTCGGTTCTCGGCAGCGTAGCCCCCTCTTTCAGTCGGATCTTGTTGTTATATTCCGGTCGATAGAGCGGCAATAGGTTAGAGTCGGCTTTTAAGAAGACGTTAGCGTAACTATAGAGCTCGTTCGGCAGCACTTCTAGGGGATCTACCTCTTCTTCCGTTATTATCTTCCGGTAGTCTTCGATGTCTTTTATTGAGATAGCGTAGATTTCATTGTCCAGCGACCTCGCGAGGGTCGTTATGGCTTCTGAGCTCATTATTCCGACGGTAACCAGGGGTTCGGAACGATCGGACGGGGTTACATCGGCAGCCGCGACTTTCGATTCAGCTACGGTGGCGTCGGTCGGTTCGGCGGCGGCGGTGCTGTTGCTTAGTGTTTTGAATCTGATCGTTCCTTTATCTACGTTGATAATAGCTTTCTGGTTCTTTATCTATTTCTGCCCTATAATAATGTCAAACCTTCCGATATCTATAATTCGCAACGTCGCTTCCGTAGTGCGGCCAGCTAAGGTAGTCTTTAGCGGCACGTAGTGCATAACGCTTTCCGTGTCTTGTCCGTTATATGCCGAAATCTTCGTTGGCAACGCTAATTCCACCGGATAGCCGTATCCCTTTATCAGTTTCTGAACTATCCAATAGTGGATCGCCGTACCAATAAGAGCTCCAGTATCGATGAAAGCTTTCAGCTGGAGCGGTGGGCGCGACTTCTTAACAGGGTGGATCGTTATAGGAAGGATGATCGCCGTTTCCGTGTTCGCTTGCACCGTCGCCGACAGCGGATCGTTACAACTGTTAATGCTCTCTCGTTCCGTTAGTGCCTTTTGCAGGGATGCCCTATTTCTTACGCTGGATAGGGGGTCTATCCGTCCAGCTAATCTTTTCCTATAATTCTTAACTGCACCCCGCCGTCTACGCTGTCAGTGTCGTTCGGAGCCGGTTCAATAGCTTGAATAGTCTTTCTCGGCAGTGGCGGTTGCTTCGTTGCTCGATACTCCTGCTTCTGCTGTGCCGTTGCTTGGCATCTCGTAGCGATATAGCCTGGCTTTCCGCACGTATAGTAGGTAGGGACAAACGACGAACGCTGCGAATTAAAGGGCTGCTAGGGGCGTTGTCGGTATAGGACGGGGGCTCTGGTTCCATTCGGCGACGGCTTCTAAGCCGGTTTACGTGTCGTCGATCTTCCGTATACGTTCAGGTTTCTCGCGGTGACTCTCGCTTAGTGCACGAAGCTCTTAAGGTCTTCGTCTTCTACCGACGCTATAGCGGCAGCCAGTTCAGGGTTCAGCTTCTGCCTTAGCAGGTGGAGCTGCTTACCTTCCGCTACTCGGGCCCTAATCGCATATTTTCTGAATAGTCCGTAGAATTCTTCAAACGTCTGCCGGTTCTAATTGATCTTGTCTAGATGCTTACGGGCTGTCTTCTTTCGGAATAGGTCTCCGAAGCGCTAGTCTAGTGCTTTGATCGCCTCCTCGGCGGTTACCTCTTCCAGGTCCGCTACTAGCGAAAAAGCTTTACCTTCTAATCGCGATTCCAGGTACGCCAATCTATCTCCGGCGCTGTTTCCGGCGTAGTCGCGGTCTTTCTTATTCTTTATCTTCTTCTTAAACGCTTCCCAGTCTTTAGGGTCTCTGCCTCTAAATGCTAGCGGGTCCGGCAATAATGTTATTAAGGTGCTACCTTGACTATAGGCCGCTGGTAAAGCGGTCTCCGCGTGGGTTTCTCGCTGCAGTAGCGGCGACTTCGCTGCTTCCGTATCAGCTAGTTGATCCTTTAGCGCCTTCAGTTGCGCTAGTCGATTCGCCGCCTGGTTTTCTAATACGTCGATAATAGTCTCTGCCGATTCCTTTTCGGCCGTTACCGCTTTAGTTTCTTCTCTTAGTTGCCTGTTCTCTTCTAGCGTTCTGTAGAACAGCGTCTTAATAAGGTCTATACTATCGTGGACCTTTCCTACCCTATTCTCGTTTACATAGTCTTCGAGTTCCTCGATCGTACAGTCGTGGATCTTCTTGTATTCGCTTATTCGTTCCTTAATCTCTGCAGTCTCTTCCTCTGTAAAACCGCTGATAATAATCTTATTATTAATGACACTAGAGCGCCTACTCGCTCTGTCAGTCTTTCTCTTTCTGCGGCGGCCTGTTACGCCGCTCTCTACCGCTAAGAAGCCTTCTATCTTCTTATAGTGCCTTTGGGGGTTGTTGTTTTGGTGTGTGTGTGTGGGTGCGCGTGCGTTATTCGGGTTTCTGGATAGTTCGACGGGCCCTTTCGCGCAGCGCGGGTTTGGTGTAGAGAGAGAGTTCGAGATATAATAATCCGAGCGCGCAGATAAGGTTCAATACGGCTGTTTTGATAACTATATCTCGAACTGAGGAGGGAAAGGAGTCTATGTAGTAGTGGTGGAGGGCTTTCGTAGTGGTGGTGCCAAGGCCCGGCTCGGTCCGTTCCGGAACCTAAATCCCGGAAGGGGCCGAGCCGAAATCCAGGGTCCACCCTATCAGTCTGTCCCACCTCTTTCTACTGCTGGAACAGTTATTATCGTACGTCGTTAGTATGTCCTAATCCTGTCTAGATAGCGTATCGGCCCTACTGTTGTCCTTTCCCTTGCGATACTGGAGTCTTATATTAAATCGGCTTAGGTACATCGCCTATTATACGTGTCTCTTAGAAAGCTTCTAGGATTGCGTAAAGTACTTAAGGTTCTTATAGTCGGTTAGGGCGAGGAACTCGGGAACCAAACGGAGTTCTCTATCCTACACTTCGCAACATCGTACAACTGCTAGCAATTCCTTGTCGTAGATAGGGTAGTTGCATTTAGCTAGGGAGTTCTTTTTAGAGAAGTACGCGTATAGGTACAGGAGTCCGTCTAAGCCTACCTATAACAGGATACCTCCTATACAATAACCTAAAGAGTTGGTTTCTAGTATCGTCGTACGTTCTAGGTCGAAGGCGGCAAGCGTTAGTCCTATAGTAAAGAGCTCCTTTAGCCTGTAAAAGCTCCTATTGCACTCGTTCGTCTACTTGGACTGCTTGTCCTTATATGTTAGCTCGACTAGGGGGCATACGACCTCCGAGTAGTTCTTTATAAATTAGCAGTAGAAGTTAGTAAACCTAAGAAATTCCTATACGCCCTTAACACTTGTAGGCGGCTTCTATTGCTTAATAGCATCGATCTTTTTCCCGTCTATGCTAATACCTTTCTCTACCTCGATAATGAACTCTAAGTATTTCGTATTTTGTACACCGAATTTACATTTGTCGATGTCGAGGTACAATCCAGCCTGTTGCAGTCGATCTAGTACCTTCTTAACGTCTCGTACGTAGTCTGTATAGGTGCCGTCTATAAATACTAATGTGTCGTCGAGGTATACCGAGCAGATGTCGTCTAGTAACCCTTGCAGGGACCTGTTAATGTACCTCTAGAAGGTCGCTAGTGCGTTGGCGAGGCTAAAGGGAGTAACAAGCTACTCGAAAAGACTATATCTTGTACAGAAAGCGGTTATCTATTTACAGCCTTCCTTAATCCGTATTTTGTAGAAAGCTAAGACTGCGTTAAGGTTAGTAAACTACTTTGCCTTACTGATCCGTCTGAGAGTCTCCTTAATAAGGGGCAGGGGGTACTAGTCCTTTTTGGTAATCGCGTTAATGCCTCTGTAGTCTATGCAAAAATGCAAGCCGGCCTTGCCTTCTTTATAGACAAACAGCCTTAGGGCCTCTGCAGACGAGGTACTTGTACGAATCAAACCCTTAGCAAGTAGGTCGTCCAGTGTCTTGCGCAGTACTAGGAGCTCTCTAGAGGATATGCTATATAGCGGGCTGTACGGCACTTTGGGCAGACTCCTATCTAGACGGGGCTCTAGCTAGATGTCGTGGTTAATTACTTCTCCTTAGTGTAGTAGCAGTTTCGAGGCCGACTTTAGCTCGAAGAGGTCTAGGTATTCTGCGTATTCCGATAGGAGCTTCGTACAGGGGTCCGTCGCCTTCTTAGGCGCTAATACCTTCTTAATGTCTGCAGTTGCAGTGTTGATTTCGGCCTTAGCATTGCCGCCCTACTGAGCTCTCCCTTGGTCTTAGAGCCTCTGCTTCGTCGCTGCCAGGTACAGCCGTCCTCGTCCAACGTCTAGCTTGCCCTGCTAGCGCTCTATCTATAGCTTCCCTAATATTAGGTTATACCCTAACTTGTCCTGTACGACGTAGAGGTATAAGTCCTGCTCGTAGTGTCCTTATAGCTCTATCGTCACTTTTACTATATAGGTAATGTCCGGTCCTTGTCCGGTAATGCCCAGCATGCGTACAGGTACAGTAGGAGTCGTCTTAATATAGTGTCTTTGTACGAAGTCCTTGCTGATTACTCTGTATACTAAACATCCTGTATTAATTAGTGTCCGCGCTATAGCGGTCCTGTTTAGCGTAGGTCGTACGATAAACAGCGTAGTCGTTATGTAATTGCTCTTAAAAGATAGCTAAGTAGTGCTTTAATTTAGCAATCTATCTCGTATACGCCTCTAGCAGAGCCTTCGCTTAGAGGCTACTCTTTTCCTAACTTGTTATCGTCTAAGGGAGACTCTTAGTTCTCTTGTTAGGGCGCCGCAGTTGCTACCCTTGCGGTAGTCGGCCGTCCCCTAGGTCTCTCTGCTGGCCAAAGCCTGCAATTCTGTATAGTGTAGTCTATCTTGCTATACCTGTAGCAGCTCCCCTCTGCTCGTCTCTTGTTAAGGGTAGCTATGTCTACCTACTGTACCCTTTTAGCAGCAGCCCTTGGCCGTACAGTAATAGCTGCCGCTACTCTCGTCGTCGTCGTTAGTTCCTAGTCTATAGCGTCCTACTGCCGCTAGAGGGATTGTCGCATCTTATAGGCGTAGCTTATCTGTCTGAGCCTGCGCTGTTAGTCGTCGACTATCCTAAGGAGATTACAGAACTCCTTATACATAGCTGGTCGCATTACGCCTACTAGTCCTGTTATAATCTCCTTAGAGAGGCCTACCTCTAAGGTAGTAATTTTTACCCTGTCCTCCTATTAGAGTCCTCCTGCCTCTGCTAAGGTCTGGTTGTATTCTACGAAGAACTCTTGTATAGTCTTACGTCCTTGCTTTATCGTACTAACCTATAGGAGTGCTTAACCTGTGTAGTCTAGGCCCTTGTAGCTCCTATTAAGAGCTGTCTAGAGCATCGTCGTTGTTGCTATTGCTAGGTTGGCAATAGCTGTCTTATAGTACGGCAGAATCCGTGCTGCCGCCCTGCCCTTTAACCTCCTAAAGAGGTACACTACTTTGTCTAGCTTGGTCGGGTATACTCCCAAGTCGACTAGAAGCTTAGAGCGTATCTAGGCAGCCTAGGAGGAGTACTCGGCCGGAGTCTTACTATTATAGGTAGTAACGTCGGGGAGTTTGCTCTTAGGGGCCGGGGTGTAGGCCGTTGTTGTAAAGGGCTTAAGAATCTTGGTTTAGAAACTTAAGGTTAGGTATCTATATAAAGGAACTAATAGGCAGTTCCTTCGTCGTTAGCTGCTGTACAATTTGTACCTACGAAGCCAAGCTAGCAATTTCCTCCTGTGCAGGGGTGCAAGGTTTACACTCTATACAGACGATCGGGCGTTCCCCCTCTATACAGTAGTGTAGAGTTTTCCCTCTATTAAGAGGGGCGCTAGTTCCCCTCTATATAGGACTATAGGGTTCTCCCTCTGTATAAGAGTAGGGTCCTATTAGTGGTTCTGTATAGAGGGTAGGGTTATGCTGGCGCCGCTAAGTCGCAGTCCTTAGAGCGACGGCTAGCTTAGGTTAGGTCTAGGACCTGGGCTAGGCAGCGCCCCCTAACAATACTTCTCCCTCCCTTCTCGTAGCGCCCTTTTCGTACAGCAGCGTACCAAACGTCCTTAGCTCCTAGTGTTCCTTTGCTAGGTAGCGCTTTCCCGTCCTTGCCTAGGCGCCTAGCTGTTGGCCTCCCTCTCCCTATGTTTACCCTTAGACTTGTCCTCCTAAGTCCGCAGGCAGGGAAGGTAGGGGGTGCTAGATCGCTTCTACCTAACTTTAGCTAGTTCCGTTTCTTAATTTAACGAAGCCGAGGTTAAGGCTAAGGAGGCCTGCTCGCAGTTATAAAGGTGTAGGAGGTGCTCGGTCCCCTCTGCTCCTTCTCCTTCTACCCTTAAGCCCTAGCTATGCACTCTACGTCCTAACCGTATAGTCCGGTGCTACTAGGCTATTTGGGTTTTGTCCCTGTCCCTTAGTTGTCGTCCGGTGTTTTACTCCTAGGTAGATGTTCCCGCCTCCGTCTAGTTGTCTAGTAGGTCGTCGCTTGTACGGACTTTAGGTCGTAGTTGCCTCGCTTGTCCCCCTTTATACGGTTGTAGCAGCTGCCCTAGTTGTTATTGCCCTACAAGGCAGGCAACTACTACCCTGTATGTGAACCCCTTCCCTTTCCCCTCTCTCTCTTCTTCTCTTTCTTCTTTATCCTCTACCTGCTACTCTTCCGTCCGGCCGTCTACTACTACTATTATTACTACTACTAACTACTATCTATTAGCTACTACTAGTTACTACCTGCTAGCTACTACTAGTTACTACCCCTATGCTACCCGCCCTGTCCGGTTATGCTTATTGTAGCTCCCTCGTAGTCGCTGGCTCCCCCTCTGCTTGTCCGGCTAGGGTCTCCTCCTATTTCTACCTCCGGCAGTAGGATGCTTAATTCGACCAACAGCTTCGCTTCCAATTCGTACGGATTTCCGTCCTCTGTACAGTCTAAGCTAACTTCTTAGGTGCTACATCGACTAGCAGCAGGGTGTTGCTAAGCTACCCTTCTAATTTTCCTAGTGCTAGGGCTCCTTCCGTCTAGGAGGTAATTGAGGTTATAGGTAATCCGACTAAGGTAGACTCTAGGTTAATACCCGTCTTTGATAACTATATCCAAGGCTGGAGAGGGAGGAATCTATATACAAGCGGAGGTAGAGGTATTTAAGTGTACGCTAAGCCTAGCCCTGCCAAGCCTAGCTGCTAGCTGTCTACATCTACATCTGTATTACTACTGCCCTCCCCAACCAGCGATTGCCCTTAATCGCAATTAATCTATTAATTGCAATTAGCTAATTAGGTTGCACCAATCCAGGTCGCAAATTTAGTCGCAGAGGTCGCTTTTGAGGTCGCTTTTGAGCTTTAATTTCCGTGCGTTTTGAGTCTCAATCTCGTGCCTTTTTAAGCCTTAATCTTGTGCCTTTTTAAGCCTTAATCTCGTGCCTTTTTAAGTCTTAATCTCGTGCCTTTTGACGTCGCTTTAGTGCCTTGTTTGCTGCCTTGTTTGCTGCAGAGGTCGCGGAGTTCTCGGAGGTTGCAGAGGTCGCAGAAGTCGTCGAGGCTGCGGAGGTCGCGGAGGTCGTCGAGGTCGCAGTCTATGTATGTCGCTTGTCTCGATTGCTGAAGGTCTCAGAGCTTGCAGGGGTTGTAGAGTCGTCGAGGTCGCAGAAAGTCGTAGAGTTCTTAGAGGTCGCGAAGGGTTACGTTGTAGAAGGTTGCAGAAGATCGCAGAGGTTGCGGAAGGTTGCGGAGGTTGCTTTGCAAACACATGTCGGTTCTGAATTGCGTCGCTTCTGAATGTGCGCGTCGCTTTTGGCTGTACGCGTCGCTTCTGAACTGTGTATCTAAACAGTGCTTCTGAACTGCGCATCTGAACTATGCATCTAAACTGCGCTCCTAAACAGTGTATATAGCCTGCAGCCTTGTTGCTTGCAGCCGTGCTGCTTGCCTTGTCTCGACTGCTCAACACGTCGCTTCGTCTCGATTGCTGGCCGTCTCGATTGCTGGCCGTCTCGATTGCTGAACCTGTTGCATCGCTGTACTGAACTGTTGCCTCTCGATAGGCTGAACTGGACGTCTGGATAGGCTGCTAAGATCGCGGAGGTCGCGGAGGGTCGTGGAGGTCGCAGAGGTCGTAGCTGCAGCTAAACAGTTTGGTTTAGAACGTGCGGCTTCAGGACGTGCGCGTGCCGGGCTTCTAAACATTGTTGCTGTTGTCTGCGGCTACGTTGCTTGACTCGACTGCTAAACATGCCGCTTCGCCTGTTGTCTCTCGATAGGCCGACTGTGCCAATTGCTGAACGTACGAGATTGTGTATTGCCTGCAGCCGTATGTTGCCTGAAGCCGTAGATGTATAATGAACGTATCGCTTTGCCTTGTACTCGTAATCTCGTGTCGTATGTCTTGTCCCTAATTGCTACATATGTTGTGTGTATTGCCTACGATTGTATGTTGCCTCTTGTACTAAACATATGCTTTGCCTCGTGCCCGTGTTGCGTTTTGTACTGAACGTGTCGCTTTGCCTGTGTAGCCAAATGTGTTGCTGCTGCCTGTATATCGCTTCTCAAACCGTGTTGCTTCTAAACTAGGTTGCTTCTGAACTAGGTTGCTTCTGAACTGTGCCTCTTTTGAACACCTGCGTCTGACCGTGCTTTTCGCCTAAACGTAGGCCTGAACTTGGGTCTGAACGTAGGCCTGAATGTAGGTCTCAACGTAGGCCTAAACTGTTGATTCCTGGCTGTAGTGAACGTGTCGATTTGCCGAACTGAACATGCCTTTCTCGATTGCTGAACTGTACGTGTTGCTGCCGACCAGGTCGCAGAGGTCGCGGAGGTCGCTTTGTAAACACATATCGCTTCTGAATGTGCGCGTCGCGTCTGAACTGTGCATCTGAACCGCGTTGCAGGGGTTGCTTCTCGAACTGTCGCTTCTCGATAGGCTACAAAGGTCGCGGAAGGTCGCAGGGGTCGCTTGTCGCAGAGGCCGTAGAGGTCGCAGCTGCAGAGGTCGCAGCTACGGAGGTTACGGAGGTCGTTCTGAACGTGTGCTTGCTTCTAAATGTATGCTTGGTTCTGAACGTGCGTATGTTACCTGCAGCCGAGCTCGATTGCTAAACATCTCGATTGTACTGCCGGTCGCGTGTCGCCTTAAGCTTTAGAACAGAGTGTGTTGCCTATACCCTGTATGTTGTCTGCAGCGGCCCTGTGTGTTCTGCAGCCCTGCATTGCCTGTAGCTGTGCCTGTCTGCAGCAGCTGTGCCTACCTATAGCATTGTTGCCTTGTTGTCTGCAGCAGCTGTGCCTGTCTGTAGCTGCTGTGCCTCTGTTGTCTGCAGCTGTGTTATCTGCAGCAGCTCCGTGTCGTCTGCAGCTGCCCTATATTGCCTGCAGCTGCTGTGCCTGTCTGCAGCTAGACCTCTGAACTGTGCTGCTTCTGAACCTGAACAGTGTGTATTGTCTGTAGCTGCCTGTTGTCTGCAGCTGCCTGCCTGCAGCTGTGCCTCTGTTGTCTGCAGCAGCTGTGCCTCTGTTGTCTGTAGTAGCTGTACCTGTCTTGTCGCTGTACCAATTGCTGTATGTCTCGATTGCTGAATGTCTCGATTGGCCTTGTCCGAATAGAATAGTCTGTTAAAGACCTGAATTGGTCTGTTAAAGACCCGAAAAAAAACGAATGTCGTCGCCCTAGGTCCTGCTAGGTGCGCTCTCGTCGTCGTCGCTCCGTCGTCGTTCTCGCTCTCGTCCTTCTCGCTCTTGTCCTTCTCGTCCTATCTTAGAACTTCAAAACTCGTACGATCTGCTCGAAGGGGCACTTCTCTTCCTAACATCCCTCTTGTAGGGGCACTCTCTCTCTTCAAAACTCTTCTTCTTCTTAATAGGGGCACTTCTCTTCCCTAAAAACTCTCTCTTGTTCTTCTTCTTCTCGATCGGGGGAGGGAGGGGTAGAGTAGTATGCATACGTACGATTAAGTAACTGGATAAAATTCGACGGCCTCCTTCGTATATATACAGTATACACTCTGGGTTGTCGGTTGCACATACGTTAATTAAGTACCCAGATGTAATTTAACGGGCTCTTTCGCATAGTGCAGGTTGGGTGTTGGGTTGAGCCTTGGATATAATAATCCGACTAAGGTAGACTCTAGGTTAATACCCGTCTTTAATAACTATATCTAAGGCTAGAGAGGGAAGAATCTATATACAAGCGGAGGTAGAGGTATTTGAGTGTGCGCCAAGCCTGGCCCTGCTAAGCCTAGCTGCTAGCTATCTACATCTACATCCGTATTAATAGGTGTAGGGTTGGCTGCCCTGGGTCCTAGGGGTAGTGGCTAGTGGACTACCTTAAGGTAGTATATAAAAGTTTTCAGACGGGTGTCGCTCTTCTCCTCTCTTACTTCCACTCCTCTCTCCTGTTTTCTGGCTGTTCCCTTCCTCTAGCCCTTCCTTCGTACGATGTCGTACGGTGTCGTGTTAGTAGGATCCTATAGTGTCCTATGACCTTATTCTTAATCCTTTGGTAACTCAAGTTACTGGCGGCTACCCTGTCTTTAGGATGGATCGTGCCCCTCTTCGCTGTACGGCGCAGTGTTACTGTAGCTAGGTAGTAGGATGGTTCTCCTCCTACCTGTCTAGCGCAGTTGTGTCCTGTAGGGCCTCGTACAGTTCCTACGTAGGCTCTGCCTATCCTCTCTACTTTACTAGGTGCTCTACCTTTCCCCGCTTCCTTCGGCTCTTAAGGATCCCTTCTACCTTATACTCTTCTTGGCCCTCGGTTATAATCGCTAGTAGGCGCGCGTCGTCCGTTATCTAGTGCAGCAGCGGGTCCGTGTTCGCTAGCCGTACAAGGTCTATATAGAAGACTGGATAAATCCCTAGGGGAGTGTTTAGTCGTACAGCGTATGTCCCTACTGGTCGGACTACCGTAAACTTCCTGTTCTTCTAATCCAGCTTCTTGCTTAGCCGGTCTGTACAGATGTTTCGCTAGTTTAGCCAGACCTTATCTCCTGCCTCGTACCTTAGTGCAGCCTGCCGTCCCTTGTTGGCCTGCTCTTCCGCATTCTGTTAAGCTATAGCTAGACTCGCCTTCGCCTATTAATAGGCGTTCGTAATCGTCTGTACGATAGCCTCGCCCTGTTAAATTAGGGATCGTACAGAGTGCAAGGTGTTACTACTTAGGGTCGGTAGGAGTAGGGAATGGTCGTATCTATAGGCTATAAAGAAGGGGGACAATCCTGTAGCATTAGCCGTACGGCTATTAATGGCCAGCTCCGCTATAGGGAGAAGTCGGTTCCAGTTCGTCTAGTTATAGTCGACGTACGCTCGGAGGTACGCTTCCAACGTCGAATTGACCCTCTCTGTCGCCCCGTCCGTCTGCAGATGCTACGCAGTTAACAGGCAACGTTCTACCTTTAGCAACTGGCAGACCCTTGCCTAGAGCTAGCTCGTAAATTGTGTGCCCCGGTCTAATACAATTAACCTAGGGAAACTGTACTTGCTGAACGTTGTCTGTATAAAGGCCTAGGTAGTGTCTTTAGCTGTAATAGAGTCCATTCCCTCTAGTATTACCCCCTTTGTTAACTTGTCTATAACTACTATAATGTTCCGCTGTCCGTTACTCTCTAGGAGGTCTGTAATAAAGTCTACTGTTAGGTCTTGCTAGGGCCGGTCCGGGATCAGTAGGGGCTTTAGCAGCCTATGCTTTAGCTCCTGCTAGGGTTTCGTCTGTCCGTATACATCGCAGTTCTATACGAACCTGCAGATGTCCTTCGCTATCGCCGGCTAGTAGTAGTCCTTAGCGACAATGCTGTACGTCTCCTCCTGCCCTAGGTGCCCAGTTGCTATAGAGTCGTATGCCCGTTGTATTAAGCTCGTACAGAGCTTCTCGTCTGCTGGGACCCAAATCCAATTCCTAAACTTTAGGTTGTTCTCCCTGTCTACTAAGCACTCTGCTGCCGACACCTTAAGGTAGAGCTCTGCTAGGAGCTTCCGCTGTCCTCCTTAGATTGCTGTATAGGCCCCTTAGTACACCTCGTCCTTTTCTACTGCCTCTTCCTATACTTGCAGTTAGGGTTCCTATAGGTGCGTTGCCGCTAGGCGGATAGTCTCCTTGCCTGGCTCCTCCCTGAACATCTGGAATGTTCGTAACTTTAACTAGTCGTCCTCGTACGTCGTTGGCATGTCCTAGTCCTGTCTAGATAGTGCATCGGCCCTGCTGTTGTCCTTACCCTTGCGATACTAGAGTCTTATATTAAACCGGCTTAGGTACATTGCCTATCGTACGTACCTCTTAGACAGCTTCCGGGGCTGCGTAAAGTACTCCAGATTCTTGTAGTCTGTTAGGGCGAGGAACTCGGGCACCGAGCGGAGTTCTCTATCCTATGCTTCGCAACACTGTACGACTGCCA
Source organism: Pseudocercospora ulei (assembly GCA_016165855.1). Classification (NCBI taxonomy): domain Eukaryota; kingdom Fungi; phylum Ascomycota; class Dothideomycetes; order Mycosphaerellales; family Mycosphaerellaceae; genus Pseudocercospora; species Pseudocercospora ulei. The sequence goes on along the minus strand of JACWNB010000006.1, from coordinate 828,524 downwards.
GCAATTCTTTGTCGTAGATAGGGTAGTTGCACTTAGCTAGGGAGTTCTTCGTAGAGAAATACGCGTATAGGTGCAGGAGTCCGTCCGAGCCTACCTGTAACAGGATGCCTCTAATGCAATACCCCGAGGAGTCGGTTTCCAGTATCGTCGTACGTTCTAGGTCGAAGGCGGCAAGCGTTGGTCCTGTAGTAAAGAGCTCCTTTAGCTTGTTAAAGCTGCTATCGCATTCGTCCGTCTATTTGAACTGCTTGTCCTTGTGTGTTAGTTCAACAAGGGAGCGTACGATCTCCGAGTAGTTCTGTATAAACTAGCGGTAGAAGTTAGCAAACCCAAGAAATTCCCGTATGCCCTTAACGTTCGTTAGCGGCTTCTATTGCTTAATAGCGTTAATCCTTTTCCTATCTATACTAATGCCTTTCCCTGCCTCGATAATAAACTCTAGGTATTTTGTACACTAGACACCGAATTTACATTTGTCGATGTCGAGGTACAAGCCAGCCTGCTGCAGTCGGTCCAGTACCTTCTTGACGTCCTGTACGTAATCTGCATAGGTGCCGTCCGTAAAAACCAGGATGTCGTCGAGGTATGCCGAGCAGATGTCGTCTAGTAACCCTTGTAAGGACTTGTTATTATACCTTTAGAATGTTGCCGGTGCGTTGGCAAGGCTAAAGGGGGTAACAAGCTACTTAAAAAGACTATATCTTGTACAGAAGGCAGTTATCTATTTACAGCTTCCTTAATCCGTATCTTGTAGAAGGCCGAGACTACGTTAAGCTTAGTAAACTACTTTGCCTTGCTAATCCGTCTAAGAGTCTCCTTAATAAGGGGTAGGGGGTACCGGTCCTTCTTAGTAATCGCGTTAATGCCTCTGTAGTCTATGTAGAAACGCAAGCCGGCCTTCCCCTCCTTGTAGACAAACAGCACTAGGGCTCCTGCGGACGACATACTTGCCTAAATAAACCCTTTGGCAAGTAGGTCGTCCAGTGTCTTGCGCAGTACCAGGTGTTCTCTAGAGGACATTCCGTAAAGCGGTCTGTACGGTACCTCCGGCAGACTCCTATCTAGACGGGGCTCTAGCTAGATGTCGTAGTCAATCCCTTCTCCTCGGTATAGCGGCAGCTTTAAGGCCGACTTTGGCTCGAAGAGGTCTAGATATCTAGCATACTCTCTTGGAAGCTTCGTATAGGGGTCCGTTACTTTCTTAGGTGCCAATGCCTTCTTAATGTCCGCCGTTACTGTATTGATCTCGGCCTTAGCATTGTTACCCTATGGAGCCTTCCCTTAGTCTCGGGGCCTCTGCTTCGTCGACGTATTGGCTCCGGCTGTAGCGTTGTCGTCCTGCTGGACCCTCCCCTAGTCTTAGAGCCTCTGCTTCGTTACTGCCAGGTATAGCCGTCCTCGTCTAACGTCTAGCTTGCCCCTCTAGCGCTCTATCTATAGCTTCCCTAGTATTAGGTTATACCCTAACTTGTCCCGTACGACATAGAGGTATAAGTCCTGCTTATAGTGTCCCTGTACCTCTATCGTTACTTTTACTATATAGGTAATGTACGGTCCTCGCCCAGTAATGCCCAACATGCGTACAGGTACAGTAGGGGTCGTCTTAACTTAGTGTCTCTGTACGAAGTCTCTGCTGATTACTCCGTACACCAAATATCCTGTGTTAATTAATGTCCGCGCCGTTGCGGACTTGTTCAACGTTGGCCGTACGATAAATGGCGTCGTCGTTATATAGTTGCTCTTAAAAGATAGCCAAGTAATGCTTTGATTTGGCAATCTATCTCGTATACGCCTCTTAGAGCCTTCGCTTAGAGGCTACTCTTTTCCCGACTCGTTGTCGTCTAAGTGGGACTCCTAATCTTCTCGTTAGAGCGCTGCAGTTGCTACCCTTGCGGTAGTCGGCCGTCCCCTAGTTCTCTCTACTAGCAAAAGCCCGCAATTCCGTACAGTGTAGCCTATCTTGCTATATCGGTAGCAGCTTCCTTCTGCTTGTCTCTTGTTAAGGGTAGCTATGTCTACCTATTGCGCTCTCTTAGTAGCGGCCCTTGGCCGTACGGTAACAGCTGCTGCCGCCCTTGTCGTCGTTGGTTCCTAGTCTATAGCGTCCGTCTGTCGCTAGAGGGGTTGTCTTATCTCTTAAGCGCAGCTTATCTGTCTAAGCCTGCGCTGCTAGTCGTTAACTATCCTAAGGAGATCGCAGAATTCCTTGTACGTAGCTGGTCGCATTACGCCTACTAGCCCTGTTATAATCTCCTTAGAGAGGCCTACCTCTAAAGAGGTAATTTTTATCCTGTCCTCCTATTGGAGACCTCCTGCTTCTACTAAAGTCTAGTCAAATTCCGCGAGGAATTCTCGTACGGTCTTGCGTCCTTGTTTTATCGTGTTAACCTGTAGGAGTGCCTGGCTCTCGCAGTCTGGGTCCTTGTAGCTCTTGTCTAGAGCTGCCTAGAGCATTGTCGTCGTAGCTATTGCCGGGTTGGCAATGGCCGTCTCGTAATACGGCAGATTCTGTGCTGCCGCCCTGCCCTTTAACCTCCTAAAGAGGTAGACTACCTTGTCTAGCTTAGTCGGGTATGCTCCTAAGTCGACTAGAAGCTTAGAGCGCATCTGGGCAGCCTAGGAGGGGTACTCGGCCGGAGCCTTACTATCGTACGTAGAGACGTTAGGGAGTTTGCTTTTGGGGGTCGGGGTGTAGGCTATCGTGTTCGTTGTCGTCGTCGTCGTAGGGGTCGGATTGCGATTGGACGCCCTAAGCTGTCGTAGCTCCTGTTCCCATTAGGAAATTATCGCAGCCTAGTAGTTTACTTGCTGCTCGAGCTGCCTCTTATAATCTAGCAGCTCCTCGTACGCGCGATGCATATGTCCCTCTATAGCCGTAGTTTCTATAGGGATGTCGCTGTCTATCTTTGTTTTATTACTGCGGTTACCGATAGTAAGATTAGTTCCTAATGTAAAGGGCTTAAGAATCTTGGTTTAGAAACTTAAGGTTGGCTATCTGTATAAAGGAACTAATAGGCAGTTCCTTCGTTGTCCGCTGCTGTACAATTTGTACCTACGAAGCTAAGCCAGCAATTTCCTCCTGTACAGGGGTGTAAGGTTCACACTCCGTACAGAGGATTAGGCATTCCCCCTCTGTACAGTAGTGTAGAGTTTTCCCTCTATTTAGAGGAGCGGCAGTTCCCCTCTGTATAGGACTATAGGGTTCTCCCTCCGTACAGGAGTAGGGTCCTGTTAGTAGTTCTATACAGAGGGTAGGGTTATGCTAGCGCTGCTGCTAAGTCGCAGTTCTTAGGGCGACGGCTGGCTTAGGTCGGGTCCAGGACCTAGGCTGGGCAGCGCCCCCTAACAGTCGTGTTCGTCGTTGTCGTAGGGGTCGGATCGTAATCGGACGCCCTAAGCTGTTGGAGCTACTGTTCCCGTTAGTAAATTATCGCAGCCTAGTAGCTTACTTGCTGTTCGAGCTGCCTCTTATGTGCTAGCAGCTCCTCGTATGCGCAGTGCATCTAATCCTGTATAGTCGCAGGTTCTATAGGGATGTCGCTGTCTATCTTCGTTATATTACTACAGTTACCGACAGTAAGATTAGTTCCTAATGTAAGGGGCTTAAGAATCTTAGTTCAGAAACTTAAGGCTAGGTATCTATATAAAGGAACTAATAGGCAGTTCCTTCGTCGTCTGCTGCTGTACAATTTGTACCTACAAAGCTAAGCTAGCAATTTCCCTCTATATAGGGATACAAGGTTTATACTCTGTATAGAGGGTCGGGAGTTTCCCCCTATATAGTAGTGCAGAGTTTTCCCTCTGTTTAGAGGGGTGACAATTCCCCTCTGTGCAGGGCTATAGGATTCTCCCTCTGTACAAAAGTAGGGTTGTATCGGTAACTCTGTACAGAGGGTAGGGTCGTGCTAGCGCTGCTAAGTCGTAGTCCTTAGGGCGATAGCTGGCTTAGGTCCAGGACCTAGGCTGGACGGCACCCCCTAACAGTAGGTAGTAACGTCAGGGAGTTTGCTCTTTGTAACCGTAGTGTAGGCTGTCGTGTTCATTGTTGTTATCGTAGGGGTTAGGTCGCAACCGAACGCCCTAAGCTGTCGTAGCTCCTGTTCCTGTCGGGAAATCGTCGAGGCCTAATAGCCTATTTGCTGTTCGAGCTAGGTCTTGCATACTAGTAGCTCCTTATATATGTAGTGTACCTAATCCTGTATAGCTGTAATTTCTATAGGGATGTCGCTGTCTATCTTCGTTGTATTACTGCAGTTACCGATAGTAAGATTAGTTCTGTAAGGGCTTAAGAATCTTAGTTTAGAAACTCAAGGCTAGGTGTCTATATAAAGGAACTAATAGGCAGCTCCTTTATCGTCCGCTACTGTACAAGTTGTACCTACGAAGCTAAGCTAGCAATTTCTCTCTATATAGGGAAGCAAGGTTCCTAACTCTGTAAAGAGGGTCGGGAGTTTCCCTCTGTATAGGATGCAGAGTTTTCCCTCTGTTTAAAGGGGTAGCAATTTTCCTCTATATAGGGCTATAGGATTCTCCCTCTGTATAGGAGTAGGGTTGTGTTAGTAGTCCTGTACAGAGGGTAGGGTCGTGCTAGCGCTGCTAAGTCGCAGTCCCTAGGGCGACGGCTAGCTTAGGTCTAGGGCCTAGGCTAGACAGCGCCCCCTAACAATACCCTCCTCCCTTCCTATAGTGCTTCCCTTATACGACAACGTATCGTACAGCCTTATCTCCTAGCGTTCCTCTTGCAGGTAGCGCTTTCCTGCCTCTGTCTAGTCGTCTATAGTCAACTGTTGTCCTAGTACTTGCTAGTTAGTAATGCCTGCCAGATGCCCTCCCTGTTGTTGCTAGGGCCTTAGGTAGCAGTTGCCTGTTCGCTAGTACCCCCCCTATAGCCTACAGTTGCGCAGTTACCCTTCGTCCTAGGTCTACCCCCTCCCTCTACGCTGCTGCAACCTTAGGCCTGTCTATTTGGATCCTGTAGCTAAGGCAGAGGAGGATCTATAAGTAGGCAAGGCAGGTAGTGCTAGATTGCTTCTATCTAATCTTAACCGATTCTGTTTGCTACATTAAGGATGCCGAAGCTAAGGCAGAGGAGGACCTACAAGCAGTTATAAAGGTGTAGGAGGTGCTCGGTCCTGTCTGTCCATTTACCTGCCTCTTGTCCCTCGTCCGTTTATCTCCTACCCTATAGCTCCAGCTGTGCACTCTGCGTCCTATCTATACAGTCTAGCACCGGCGGGCCGTTTGGCTCTGTCCCTATACCTTAGTCGTTGTCTGGAGTTTAGCTCCTAGGTAGATGTTCCTGCCTATTATTATCTGTAGGGTAAGGTAGTAGTCGTTTACCTCGCAGTCGTCTGTACAGTCTTAGGCAGGCCGGTTATCTTATATAGTCCTCCCCTGCCCTATGCTAGCTCTGTTTCCGTTCTTCTTCCTTTCCCTCTTCCTATACCTATACTATGCTTCTTACAGGTTCCCTGGTCTCGTCTCTTCTTTTGTATCTCTAGGGGTAGATGTCTCTAATTGTTCCTGCCTGTCCTTTGTAGCTTCCTAGTCTTGCCTATAGCTGCCTAACGTCTCTTGTAGCCCGGTCTAGGCTGCAGTCTCCTAATATCGCTTGTAGCTGCCCCGTCTTGCAGCTGCTATCTGTCCTACCCTGTATAGTACAGTGTTACTGCGACTGTTTACTAGAGTGCCTCTCCTCCTACTTGTCTAGTGCTCGTATGTCCTAGAGAGCCTCGTATAGTTCCTATATAGGCTCTGCCTAACCTGTCTATTTAACTAGGTATTCTATCTTCTTCCGCTTCCTCTAGCTCTTAAGAATCTCCTCTACTTTTTACTCCTCCTAGTCTTTAGTAATAATCGCTAAGGGGCGTATGTCGTCCGTCGTCTAGTGTAGGAGGGGGTCTGTATATACCGGCCGTACGAGGTCTATATAGAAGACTAGGTAGATCCCTAGGGGAGTGTTAAGTTGTATAGCGTATATGCCTACTGGCCGGACTACCGTAAACTTCCGGTTCTTCTAATCTAGTTTCTTGCTTAGCTAGTCTATACGGATGTTGCGCTAGTTTAGCTAGACCTTATCTCCTGCCTCGTACCTTAGTGCAGCCTGCCGTTCCTTGTTAGCCTGCTCTTCCGTATTCTGTTAAGCTATAGCTAGACTCGCTTTCGCCTATTAATAGATGTTCGTAATCGTCTGTACGATAGCTTCTCCCTGCTAAATTAGGGATCGTACAGGGCGTAAGGTAGCGCCGCTTAGGGTCGGTAGGAGCAGGGAGTGGTCGTATCTGTAGGATATAAAGTTAGGGGACAATCCTATAGCTTTAGCTGTACGGCTGTTAATAGCTAGTTCTGCTATAGGAAGGAGGCGGTTCCAGTTTGTCTAGTCGTAGTTAACGTACGCTCGGAGGTACGCTTCTAATGTCGAGTTAACTCTCTCTGTCGCGCCGTCTGTCTACAGGTACTATGCAGTTAATAGGCGACGTTCTACGTTTAGCAATTAGCAGACCCTTGCCTAGAGCTGGCTCGTAAACTGTATACCCTGGTCCGATACAATTAACCTCGGGAATCTGTACTTACTAAATGTTGTCTATATAAATGCCTAAGCAGTGTCCTTAGCCGTAATAGAGTTTATTCCCTCTAGTATAGCCCCCCTTATTAGCTTGTCCGTAACTACTATAGTGTTCCGCTGTCCGTCTCTCTTAGGGAGGTCTGTAATAAAGTCTACTGTTAGGTCTTGCTAGAGCCAGTCTTGTTGCGACAGCAGAAAGGGGTAGGACTGAGTAATAGGGTAGACCCTTGGAATTTCGGCTCGGCCCTTCCGGACCGAGCCGGGCCCTAGCACACTACTCCTAAAGCTCTTACTTACTACTATATAGATTCCTTTCCCTCCTTAGTTCGAGATATAGTTATTAAAAAGGCCGTATTGAACTATATCTGCGTGCCCGGATTATTATATCTCGAACTTATTTACTACACTAACTCCGCGCTGCGCGAAAGGGTCCGTTAAACTATCTGGCAACCCGAATAACGCACGCGCATATACACACTAAACCAACAACCCCTAGCACTGTAAGACAGCTATAGAGAGCTTCTTAACAGTAGAAGGTGGCGTTATAGGCCGCAGCAGAAGCAGGAAAGAAAAGGCTGACAGAGCGAGTAGACGCTCTAGCGTAATTAATAATAAGTTCATTATTAGAGGTTTTACAGCGGAAGAGACTGCAGAGATTAAGGAACGAATAACTGAATATAAGAAGATCCACGACTGTACGCTTAAGGAACTTAAAGATTACGCAAACGAAAACGGAGTAGGGAAGGTCTACGACGGTATAGACCTTATTAAGACGCTGTTTTACAGCACCCTAGAAGAGAAGAGGCAGTTAAGAGAGGAAAACGAAGCGGTAAGAGCCAAGAAGGAATCGGCAGAGACTATTATTAATGTGCTAGAAAACCAAGCAGCGAATCGACTAGCATAACTAAAGGCAATAAAGACTCAGTTAGCTAAGATAGAAGCAGCGATGTCGCTGGCGCTGCCGCTACATCGAGAAGAACAAGCAGAGACCGCCTTACCGGCAGCCTACAGTTAAGGCGGCACGTCGATAACGTTACTACCTAACCTACCGGCGTTTAGAGGTAGAGACCCTAAAGACTGGGAGGCGTTTAGGAAAAAGATAAAGAACAAGATAGACCGCGATTAGGCCAGAAGCAGTATAGGAGATAGATTGGCCTACCTAGAATCGCGGTTAGAAGGTAAAGCTTTTTCGTTAGTGGCGGACCTGGAAGAGGCGACCGCCGAAGAAGCGATCAAAGCGCTGGATTAACGCTTTAGAGACCCCTTCCGAAAGAAGACAGCCTGTAAGCAACTGGATAAGATTAACCAGAACCAGCAGACGTTCGAGGAGTTCTACGGACTCTTTAGAAAATATGCAATTAGGGCTAGAGTGTTAGAAGACAAGCAGCTCTACCTACTAAGGCAGAAGCTAAACCCTGAACTGGCTACAGCTATAGCGTCGGTAGAAGACAAAGACCTTAAAAGCTTCGTGCACCGAGCGAGAGTTACTGCTAGAAACCTAAGCGCCTATGCGGAATCGGCATCGCGCGAACTGATTTAGAAGCGGTCGGCGCCAATAACACGACCCCCTGCACCTTGCCGTAGAGCACCTCAGCAGCTGTCTTATTCGCTACGTTCGTCGTTCGTCCCTACCTGCTACGCGTATAGAAAGCCTAGCTATATCGCTACGAGATGCTAAGCAACGGATCAGCAGAAGCAGGAGTATCGGGCTACGAAGCAGCAGCAGCCGAGAAAGACTATCTAAGCTATCGAGCCGGCTCCGAAAGACACCGACAGTGTAGACGGTAGGGTGCTGCTACGAATCCTAGGAAAAGACTAGCTGGACGGATAGGCCCCCTATCTAGTATAGACAATAGGGCACTGACACAAACTATGTTACTGGAAGAATGAAGTATTAACAGCTATAGCGATCCGCTCTTAGCAGCGGTGGAAGTAAACACGGAAACAGCTATTATCCTCCTAATTACTGTCTACCCCCTCGATGGCTTAAACAGACTACTTTATCTAAGAGCTTTTATCGACACAGGAGCCCTGATCGGAGCCACGATCCACTATCGATTAGTTTAGAAACTGATAAACGGATATAGTTATCCAGTAGAGCTAGCCTCGCCGACGCGGATTTCGGCATACAACAGACAAGACACAGAGAGTGTTACGCACTACGTGCTATTAAAGACTACCTTAGCAGGTCGAACCACAGAAGCGACGTTCCGAATTATAGATATCAGAAGGCTTAACATTATTATAGGACAGAAATAGATAAAGAACCAGAAAGCTGTTATTAATGTAGGTAAAGGCACGCTAGGGTTTAAAAGCCAGCAGAGCGGAGTTACTGCAGAATCATTTACCACTATCGCTACAGAACCGAACGCAACGACTATAGAAGCGGGTCCGATGGATCGGTCCGACCCTCTAGACACGATCAGAATAATAAGCTTAGAAGCTTTGACGACCCTCGCGAGGTTGCCGGACAATAAGATTTACGCTATCTCGATAAAAGACATCGAAGACTACTAGAAGATAATGGCGGAGGAAGAAGTAGATCCGCTGGAGATGTTGCCAAAGGAGCTCTATAGCTATACTGACGTATTCTTAAAAGCTGACTCCAACCTTCTTCTGCTCTACTAACCGGAATATAACAATATGATCCAGCTAAAAGAAGGAGCTACGCTACTAAGAACCGAGTCCTTAAGAAGACTATCGCTAGCCGAGCTAGACTAGGTAGAAGTGTTTGTTAGAGAAAACTTAGCAAAGAAGTTTATTACGCCAAGCTTAGCCGAGTATACGTCGCCGATTCTTTTCGTAAGAAAGCCTAGAGGTAGCCTCCGACTGTACGTAGACTACCGAGGCCTTAACGAGGTCACTAAGAGAGACGTGTATCCGCTGCCGCTAATCGATAAGATTATACAGAGGGTAGCGAAGGCCAGGTAGTTTAGCAAGTTGGATATTCGCTAAGCTTTCTATCGACTAAGGAACGAAAAAGGGCGGACAGAAGATCTTACAACGTTCGCTACGCACATAGGCAATTTTAAGTAGTTGGTTATGCCCTTCGGCCTTACTAACGCGCTGGCAGTGTGGCAGCGTTTTATAAACTACACCTTTGTAGACATGCTGGAGCGGTTCGTGTCTATTTACTTAGACGATATCCTTATCTACACTAAAGGAACGAGAGAACGTGTAAGGGCTTAAGAATCTTAGTTTAGAAACTTAAGGCTAGGTATCTATATAAAGGAACTAATAGGCAGTTCTTTCGTCGTCTGCTGCTATACAATTTGTACCTATAAAGCTAAGCTAGCAATTTCCCCCTATGTAGGGATGCAAGGTTTACACTCTGTACAGAGGATCGGGAGTTTCCCTCTATACGGTAATGCAGAGTTTTCCCTCCGTTTAGAGGGGCGGCAATTCCCCTCTGTATAGGGCTATAGGGTTCTCCCTCTATACAGGAGTAGGGTCGTATCGGTAACTCTGTACAGAGGGTAGGGTCGTGCTAGTGCCGCTAAGTCGCAGTCCTTAGGGCGACGGCTAGCTTAGGTCCAGGACCTAGGCTGGGCGGCGCCCCCTAACAATACCCTCCTCCCTTCTCGTAGTGCTTCTTTCGTACGACGGCGTATCGTATACCCTTAACTCTTAGGGTTACTTAGGCAGGTAGCGCTTTCCTGTCTTCGTCTAAGCACTTGCTAGTCGGCAATACCTGCTAGATGCCCTCCCTTTGCACTGTTGCAACCTTGGCCCTGTCTATCTAGATCCTGTAACTAAGGCGGAAGAGGAAACGCGAGCAGGGAAGGCAGGTAGTGCTAGATCGCTTCTACCTAATCTTAACTAATTCCGTTTGCTACTTTAAGGATGCCGAAGCTAAGGCAGAGGAGGACCTGCAAGCAGTTACGAAGGTGCAGGAGGTGCTTAGTCCTATCTAACTATTTACCTCCTACTCTATAGCTCTAGCTATATACTCCTCGTCTTAGCTATACAGTCTTAGGCAGCGGGCCGTCTGGCTCTGTCCCTATGCCCTGGTCGTCGTCTAGAGTTCAGCTCCTAGGTAGATGTTCCCACCTCCGTCCGGTCGTCTATAGGGCCGTCGCTCGTCCGGGCACTGGGTCGTAGCTCTCTTGTAGTTGCCGGCCCGTCCTCCTACACCTCTACCTCTAGCTATAGGATACTTAGCTTAGCTAGCAACTCTGCCTCTAGTGCGTATAGTCTTCCTTCTTCGTACAGTCCTAGCTAACGTCTTAGGTGCTATATTAATAAGCAGCAGGATGCTGCTAAGCTGCTCTTCCACTCCTTCTAGTGTTAAGGTCGGCCGCCTTAGTTCTAGGGGGTAGTGGCTAGTAAGCTACCCTAAGGTAGCATATAAAAGCTTTCGGACAGCGTTGCTCTCGTTCCCCTCCTACTTCTACTCTTATTCCTACCTGTCTCCTAGCTGTTCTCTTCCTCCTGCCCCCTTCCGTACAGTGTAGTACTGTATAGTGTCGGTAGCATCCGGTAGGGTCCTACGTCTTAATTCCTAATCCTTCGGCAACCCGAGTTGCCGGCGGCTGCCCTGTATCTAGGGTAGATTATGCCCCTTCTCGCTGTACAGCGCAGTATTACTGTAACCGGGTAGGGGGATGGTTTTCCTCCTACCTGTCCAGTGCGGTTGTGTCCTACAGGGCCTCGTATAGTTCCTACGTAGGCTCTGCCTACCTTCTCTATTTAACTAGGTACTCTGCCCTCTTCTGCTTCCTTTAGCCCTTAAGGATTTCCTCTACCTCGTACTCTTCCTAGCCTTTAGTAATAATCGCTAGGGGGCGCGCGTCGTCCGTTATCTGGTACGGCAGGGGGTCCGTGTTTGCTGGCCGTACGAGGCCTATATAGAAGACTAGGTAGATCCCTAGGGGAGTGTTAAGTTGTATAGCGTATGTCCCTACTGGTCGGACTACCGTAAACTTCCGGTTCTTCCAATCCAGCTTCTTGCTCGGCCAGTCTATACGGATGTTGCGCTAGTTTAGCTAGACCTTATCTCCTGCCTTGTACCTTAGTGCAGCCTGCCGTCCCTTATTGGCCTGCTCTTCTGCATTCTGTTAAGCTATAGCTAGACTCGGGTTCGTCTATTAATAGGCATTCGTAATCGTCCGTACGATGGCCTCTCCCTGCTAAATTAGGGATCGTACGGGGCGTAGGGTGTTACTACTTAGGGTTAGTAGGAGTAGGGAGTGGTCGTATCTGTAGGCTATAAAGAAGAGGGACAATCCTGTAGCGTTAGCCGTACAGCTGTTAATAGCCAGCTCCGCTATAGGGAGAAGGCGGTTCCAGTTTGTCTAATTATAGTCGACGTACGCTTAGAGGTACGCTTCCAATATTAAGTTGACCCTCTCCGTCGCACTGTCCGTCTGCAGATGCTATAGGCTCGACAGGCGACGCTCTACGTTTAACAATTGACATACCCTTGCCTAGAGCTAACTCGTAAACTGTGTACCCTAGTCCGATACAATTAACCTAGGGAACCCGTACTTGCTAAACGTCGTCTGTATAAATGCCTAAGCAGTGTCTTTAGCTATAATAGAGTCTATTCCTTCTAATATTACCTCCTTTGTTAGCTTGTCCGTAACTACTATAATGTTCTGCTGTCCGTTACTCTTAGGGAGGTCCGTTATAAAGTCCACTATTAGGTCTTGCTAGGGCCGGTCTGGTATTAGTAGGGGTTTTAGCAGCCCGTACTTTAGCTTACGCTAGGGCTTTATCCTTGATCCGGGCATGCAGATATGATTTAATACGGCCTTTTTGATAACTATATCTCGAACTGAGGAGGGAAAGGGATCTATGTAGTAGTGGACGAGACCTTTGGGGGGGTGGCGTGCTAAGGCCCGGCTCAGTCCGGAACGGCTGAGCCGAAATTCTGAGGGTCCACCCTGTTACTTAGTCCCACCCCTTTCTGCCGCCGCAACACTACCCCTCTCCCTTATTAGCGGTCGCCCTCGACCGCTTACTTATCTGTTCCTTCTTCTTTTTTTTTATTTATATCGTTACTATCCGACGTCTTTACTTGGCGCCTATCTGATCCGTTCTATCTAATCCGAGCTATCTGATCGGAGCTAGCAGTTACTAGAGCTGCAGCGTAACCGGTCCGTACGCCGCCGCATGGGTCTATATAGATCTATCTGCAGCTCCTTATCTTCTTCCTCTTCTTCCTCTACTAAGGCCTTTAGCGCTACTGCGAGACCGCTCTGTTGGCGGCTGCTTCGTTCTTTGTTACTATCCTTTCCGCTGAGCTGGCAGATAATAGTAACGAAGCGCAAAGACTGTTACTAAGCGTGCCGACGCGGTGGCGCCGTTCTCGGCCTTACCGCCTCTATCCGCTAGTCCTGGCTAGCGGTAGTAGTGGTAAGGCCCAAGACACCGGCCAGTGGATTCTACGATCGTTTCTATCGGCTTCTGCGTTGATAGAGCGGACGTAGATATCCTTCTTCTTTATCGGCTTTCGAGCTACACAGGCCTCGGCTTCTTCGGGTTTCGAACGTAAAACTCTCTTAGCACCTCCGCTGAATTCTGGAGGTTTTCGACCGGATACCATTTATAGTCTTCCGGCTATCTTTTCTATAAGATCCTCGCTTCGATAGATCCTCTTTGTTTTCTTATATCAATTACGTCTTCTACCTCCTACTCTTCTTCTTCTCCTTCTATTTCGATTAGTAGGGGTTTATCGAACCCCTAATCTAGAAGACTATCTTTAGGGTCTAGGCTTAGTAGATCCGAATAAAAGACATCGTGGATCCGGAACGATTTTGGCAGCTGGAGCCGGTAGGTTACCGGCGACCTCTTTTCTATTATCTTGAACGGACCTACGTAACGAGGGTTAAGCTTCGCGTTGCCTTTTAGCCTTAGGTTCCGCGTGTTTAGCTATACCTTTTAGCCTTCCTCAAATTCTATCGGTAACCTCTTCCTATTAGCTCGAGTTACTATCTTCTTCTAAGCTAATTCCATCGCTTCTTTCGCTACCTTGATCGCTTCTTCTATCTGCAATTAGAGCGCTTCTGCCGCCGCCGCTGCGATTCTCTTCGTCGAGGTAGTGGTAGAAGGTTCTAAAGAGCTGGGTTCGTTCAGTGGTTAAAAGCTTATCCTTAGAAGGTAACTATATGTTATCTTAAACGGCGCTAGTAAGGTGGCTTCCGACTGTGCTGAATTGGCGCAGAATTCGGCTATCGGCAACACCTTAACCTATCCTTTTTAATAATAGCTGCAGAAGATTCTTAGGTATTTTTCTATCTTACGATTAGCTACTTTAGACTGGCCGTCGGTCTAAGGGTGAGCGGCCGTGCTAAGCTTTCCACTAATTCCGAGGGCTTGGTTGATAGCTTTCTATACATCAGCAGTGAATTGAGGGCCCCTATCTGTAGTAATAGTGTCCGGCAGCCTATAGTGCTTCTATACGTACTGGATTAACATTCTTGCTGTTTCTTCCGTAGTAGTTCCTTTATCCTTAGCTTAGCAGGGGATGAAATAGCGTTCTTTGCTTAGTCGATCCACTACATTAAGCGTAGCGTTATATCTATCTGAATCCGGCAGGCCAGTTACGAAATCTATCGTAATGTGCTGCTATAGTTTCTTAGGGATCGGAAGTGGCTTTAGCAGGCCGGCCGGAAGGCCGTAACGTGGCTTCGCTACTCGGCACACGTAACAGTTAGTAATAAACCGATGTATCCGCTCGAAGATTCGCGGAAACCAGTAGGTCGTCCTTATTGCTTCTATCGTCTTCTTCGATCCTGCGTAACTAACATCCTTGGACCTATAGATTAGCTGGATAACCTCTGTAATTAGTTCTTCTGGAACGATCATTTTCCCTAAGCCCGTTTTGCCGAGCCTCTGCTGCTGATTAAGCCGTTCTACTTTCTCGCACAGCGTCTCTTTTTTAATCGGCGGCTCCATCGCACAGATCCCTACCTCTTTTAACACCTCGGCATCTACTATTCGTTCCGTTAGCACCTTCTGAAACATGTTCGGATCTTCTTTTGCGCAGCTGGTCTTCCCTTCTCTTCTCGTCAACGCGTCTGCCTTTCTATTTTGAGCTCCTGGTCGATAGGTGATCTTAAAATCGAATACAGATAAGTAGGCAGCCTACCGGGCTTAACGCCGTAACAGCTTCTGCGTCTTTATAAAGTAGGTTAGTAACTGGTGGTCTGTAAGGACCTGGATCGTGCTCTGTCTAGCTATAAGCTCCGGTTTCCACTCTTTGAAGGCCCGAATAATAGCTAGCAGTTCTTTATTATAGATAGCGTAGTTCCGTTTAGCGTTATTTATTAACTTGCTAAAGAAAGCTACTGGATAGAGAGTTTCTTTATCGTTAGCGTATTAAGAAAGGACCCCTGCCGTTACTGTGTCGGAAGCGTCCGTTTCTACGTAGATCGTCTTTTCCGGTCGGAAGTGCGCCAGCACTAGCGCCGATACTACTGCCTCTTTTAGCCGATCAAAGGCTTCTGTACACTTCTTATTCTATAGGCCGGCGGCCTCCTTCTTTAACGCCTTATTTAGTGGTCTCGCTATCTTGCTAAAATCCTTGATGAACTGTCGATAGTAGCTGCAGAATCCGAGAAACGCTCTGATTTGCGTAGTGTTTCCGGATGTCGGTTGCTTCCATTCCGCGACAGCGGCTACTTTCGACAGGTCTATCCGAATTCCTTCTCTTCCGACAATAAGACCGAGGTATTTGACTTTGGTCTGATAGAACTCGCTCTTCTTTGTGTCCGCGTTCAATCCGACCTCGCGGAGTCTCTTTAACACCCTCTCGATGTAGTCTGTATGTTGTTCTCTCGTTCCCTTAGTGTAGATAAGAATATCGTCTACGTAGATAGACACGAAACGTTCTAGCATGTCTATAAATGTGTGGTTTATAAAGCGTTGCTACACTGCCGGCGCGTTAGTAAGTCTAAAAGGCATTACCAGCTACTTAAAGTTGCCTATGCGCGTAGCGAATGTCGTAAGGTCTTCTGTCTGTCCTTCTTCGTTCCTTAACTAGTGGAACGCTTAGCGAATATCCAGCTTGCTGAACTACTTAGCCTTAGCTACTCGTTGTATAGTCTCGTCTATTAGCGGCAGCGGATACACATCTCTCTTAGTAACCTTATTGAGGCCTTGGTAGTCCACGCATAGGCGGAGGCCACCTCCGGGTTTCTGTACGAAATCAATCGGTGACGCATATTCCGCAGAGCTTGGCGTAATGAACTTCTTTGCCAGATTCTCTCGAACAAACACTTCTACCTAGTCTAGCTCGGCCGGAGATAAGCGTCTTAGGGGCTCGGTTCTTAGCAGTACTGCTCCTTCTTTCAACCGGATCTTGTTGTTATATTCCGGTCGGTGGAGCGGCAGTAGGTTGGAGTCTGCTTTCGAGAACACATTAGTGTAACTATAGAGTTCTTCCGGTAACACCTCCATCGGGTCTACCTCTTCTTCTGCTATTATCTTCTAGTGGTCTTCGATGTCTTTTATTAAGATAGCATAAATCTCGTTGTCCGACGACCTCGCGAGGGTCGTTAAAGCTTCTAAACTTATTATTCCGATTGTGTGTTAAGTGTCGGGCTGATCCTTTAGAACCTCTTCGATAGTCGTAACGTTCGGTTTGGCGTTGGCAACTGTGACCGATTTGGCGGCGATTTCGGTCTGCTGGTTTTTGAATCTAAGGGTGCCTTTACCTACGTTAATAACGGCTTTCTAGTTCTTTATCTATTTTTGTCCTATAATAATGTCAAACCTTCCGATATCTATAATTTGGAACGTCGCCTCCGTAGTGCGACCTGCCAAGGTGGTCTTTAATGGCATATAATGCGTAACACTCTCCGTGTCTTGTCCGTTGTATGCCGAGATCCGTGTCGGCGACGCTAGCTCCACTGGATAGCCGTATCCTTTTATTAGCTTTTAAACCAATCGATAGTGGATCGCCGCTCTGATAAGGGCCCCCGTATCGATAAAAGCTCTTAGCTGAAGTAGTTTGCTCGATCCATTAAGGGGGTGGACAGTAATTAGAAGGATAATAGCTGTTTCCGTGTTTACTTCCACCGCCGCTAAGAGCGGATCGCTGCAGCTGTTAATGCTCTTATCTTTCTATAACGTAGTTCTTGTTGGTGCCCTGTTTTCTACGCTAGATAGGGGGCCTATCCTTCTAGCTGGTCTTTTCCCA
This sequence comes from Pseudocercospora ulei, assembly GCA_016165855.1. Classification (NCBI taxonomy): domain Eukaryota; kingdom Fungi; phylum Ascomycota; class Dothideomycetes; order Mycosphaerellales; family Mycosphaerellaceae; genus Pseudocercospora; species Pseudocercospora ulei. The sequence goes on along the minus strand of JACWNB010000006.1, from coordinate 811,815 downwards.
GGATTCGCAGTGGCACTCCACCGTCTACGCTGTCGGTGTCGTTCGGAGCCGGCTCGATAGCTTGTATAGTCTTTCTCAGTGGCTGCAGCTGCTTTATAATGCGATACTCCTGCTTCTGCTAGGCCGTTGCTTGGCATCTCGTAGCGATATAGCCAGGCTTTCTATACGCATAGCAGGTGGGGACGACCGACGAACGCGGTAACTGATAAGGTGGCTGCTGGGGTGCTCTCTGGAAAGGCGCAGGGGGTCGCGTTGTCTGCGTTATTAACGGCTTTAGGTTCGATTCGCGTAATTTCGCGTAAGCGCTTAGGCTTCTCGCTGTAACTCTCGCTCGGTGTACGAAGCTCTTAAGGTCTTTATCTTCTACCGAGGCTATAGCTGCGGCCAGTTCAGGGTTTAGCTTCTGTCTTAATAGTTAGAGCTGCTTGTCTTCCGCTACTCTGGCCCTAATAGCATATTTTCTGAACAGTCCGTAGAATTCTTCGAACGTCTGCCGGTTCTGGTTGATCTTTTCCAGCTGCTTATAGGCTGTCTTCTTTTGGAATAGGTCTCTAAAGCGTTGATCTAGTGCTTTGATCGCTTCCTTAGCGGTTACCTCTTCTAGGTCCGCTACTAGCGAAAAAGCTTTACCCTCCAATCGCGATTCTAGGTACGCCAATCTATTTCCGGCACTGTTTCCGGCGTAGTCGCGGTCTATCTTGTTCTTTATCTTCTTCTTAAACGCTTCCTAGTCTTTAGGGTCTCTGCCTCTAAACGCCGGTAGGTCCGGCAATAATGTTATTAAGGTGCTACCTTAACTGTAGGCCGCCAGTAAGGCGGTCTCTGCTTGTTCTTCTCGATGCAGTAGCGGCGAGGACGACATCGCTGCTTCTATCTCAGCTAGCCGAGCCTCTATCGCTTTTAGTTGCGCTAGTCGGTTCGCCGCTTGGTTTTCCAGCACATCTATAATGGTCTCGGCCGATTCCTTCTCGGCCCTTACTGTTTTAATTTCCTCTCTTAATCTCCTATTCTCTTCTATGTTTCTATAAAACTTCTTCTCGATAAAAGTAATAATGTCGAACACCTTCTCGGCTCTATTCTCCGCTAGATGCTCTTCTATTTCCTTCGGCGTGCGTGCGTACAACTCGGCATAGCTCTCTATGCCCCTCTTCGCTTCCTCTATTTCTTCTTCTGTAAGGCCCTTAGTAGCTATTCCGTCGTCGAGGATGCTAATACGCCTATCCCTCAGTCTATTATTCTTTCTCTTTCCGCTGCGGCCTGTAACGCCGCCCTCTACTGTTGAGAAGCTCTCTATAGCTATCTTACGGTGCTAGTGTTTGGTTTGTGTAGTGCGCGTGCGTTATTCGGGGGTCCAGATAGTTTAACGGTCCCTTTCGCGCAGCGCAGTAGTAGTGTAGGGGTTGAGTTCAAGATATAATAATCCGGGCATGCAGATATAATTCAATACAGCCTTTTTGATAACTATATCTCGAACTGAGGAGGGAAAGGGATCTATGTAGTAGTGGACGAGACCTTTGGGGGGGTGGTGTGCCAAGGCCCGGCTCGGTCTGGAAGGGCCGAGCCGAAATTCTAAGGGTCTACCCCATTACTTAGTCCTACCCCTTTCTGCCGCCGCAACAGTCCTTCTGTATATATCGCAGTTCTATACGGACCTACAGATGTCCTTTGCTATCGCCGGCTAGTAGTAGTCCCTAGCGACGATGCTGTACGTCTCCTTACGCCCTAGATGTCTAGTTACTATAGAGTTATACGCCCGTTATATTAAGCTTATACAGAGCTTCTCGTCTGCCGGGACCCAAATCAGATTCCTGAACTTCAGGTTGTTCTCCTTGTCTACTAAGCACTCTGCTGCTAACACCTTAAGGTAAAGCTCTGCTAGGAGCTTCCGCTGTCCTCCTTAGATCGCTGTATAGGCTCCTTAGTAAACGTCGTCCTTTTCTACTGCCTCTTCCTATACCTGCAGTTAGGGTTCCTATAGGTGCGTTGCTGCTAGGCGGATAGTCTCTTCGCCTGGCTCCTCCTTAAATATCTGGGATGTTCGTAATTTTAGCTAGTAGTCCTTGTACGTTGTTGGCATGTCCTAGTCCTGCCTAGATAGCGCATTGGCCCTGCTGTTGTCCTTACCCTTGCGATACTGGAGTCTTATATTAAAGCGGCTTAGGTACATTGCCTATCGTACGTGTCTCTTAGACAGCTTCTAGGGTTGCGTAAAGTACTCGAGGTTCTTGTAGTCGGTTAGGGCGAGAAACTTGGGAACTAAGCAGAGTTCTCTATCCTACACTTTGCAACACTGTACGACTGCTAGCAATTCCTTGTCGTAGATAGGGTAGTTGCACTTAGCTAGGGAGTTCTTCTTAGAGAAGTACGCGTATAGGTGCAGAAGTCCGTCTAAGCCTACCTGTAACAGGATACCTCCTATACAGTACCCTAAGGAGTTAGTTTCCAGTATTGTCGTACGTTTTAGGTCGAAGGCAGCAAGTGTTAGTCCTATAGTAAAGAGCTCCTTTAGCCTGTTAAACCTCCTATTGCACTTATCCGTCTACTTAAACTGCTTGTCCTTATATGTTAGCTCGACTAGGGGACGTACGATCTCTAAGTAGTTCTGTATAAACTGGCAGTAGAAGTTAGCAAACCTAAGGAATTCCTGTACGCCCTTAACACTTGTAGGCGGCTTCTATTGCTTAATAGCATTATTCTTCTTCCTATCTATGCTAATGCCTTTCCCTACCTCGATAATAAACTCTAGGTATTTCGTACAGTATACACCAAATTCGCATTTGTCGATGTCTAGGTACAATCTAGCCCGTTGCAGTCGATCTAGTACCTTCCTAACGTCCCGTACATTGTCTGTATAAGTGCTGTCCGTAAATACCAGTATGTCGTCGAGGTACGCCGAGCAGATGTCGTCTAGTAAACCTTGCAGGGACCTGTTAATGTACCTCTAGAAGGTTGCCAGTACGTTGGCAAGGCTAAAGGGGGTAACAAGCTACTCGAAAAGATTATATCTCGTATAGAAGGCAGTTATCCATTTACAGCCTTCCTTAATCTGTATCTTGTAGAAAGCCGAGACTACGTTAAGGTTAGTAAACTACTTTGCCTTGCTAATCCGTGCGAGAGTCTCCTTAATAAGGGGTAGGGGGTACCGGTCCTTCTTAGTAATCGCATTAATGCCTCTGTAGTCTACGCAGAAACGTAAGCTAGCCTTGCCCTCCTTATAGACAAACAGCACTAGGGCTCCTGCGGACGATGTACTTGCGCAAATAAAACCTTTAGCAAGTAGATCGTCCAGTGTCTTGCGCAGTACTAGGAGTTCTCTAGAGGACATGCTATACAGTAGACTGTACAGTACTTCGGGCAGGCTCCTATCTGGACGGGGCTCTAGCTAGATGTTATAGTTAATTTCTTCTCCTTAATATAGTAGCAGTTTCGAGGCTGACTTTAGCTTAAAGAGGTCCAGGTATTCTGCGTATTCCGCTAGGAGCTTTGTACAGGGGTCCGTTTCCTTCTTAGGCGCTAATGCCTTCTTAATGTCCGTAGTCGCAGTATTGATTTTGGTCTTAGCATTGCCGCCCTACGGGACCCTCCCTTAGTCTCGGAGCCTCTGCTTCGTTATAGCCAGGTACAGCCGTCCTCGTCCAATGTCCAGCTTGTCCTGCTAGCGCTCTATCTATAGCTTCCCTAATATTAGATTATACCCTAACTTGTCCTGTACGACGTAGAGGTATAAGTCCTGCTTATAGTGTCCCTGCAGCTCTATCGTTACTTTCACTATATAGATAATGTCCGGTCCTCGCCCAGTAATGCCTAGCATACGTACGGGTACGGTAGGGGTTATCTTAATATAGTGTCTCTGTACGAAGTCTTCGCTAATTACTCTATATACCAAACATCCCGCATTAATCAATGTCTGCGCTGTGGCAGTCCCGTTTAGTGTAGGTCGTACGATAAACGGCGTAGTCGTTATATAGTTGCTCTTAAAAGATAGCTAAGTAGTGCTTTAATTTGGCAATCTATCTCGTATACGCCTCTGGCAGAGCCTTCGCTTAAAGGCTACTCTTTTCCTAACTCGTCATTATCTAAGGGGGACTCTTAATTCTCTTGTTAGGGCGCCGCAGTTGCTACCCTTGCAGTAGTCGGCCGTCCCCTAGGTCTCTCTGCTAGCAAAAGCCTGCAATTCCGTGCAGTATAGCCTATCTTGCTATACCTATAGCAGCTCCCTTCTGCCCTTCTCTTATCTAGGGTAGCTATGTCTATCTACTGTACCCTTTTGGCAGCAGCCCTTGGCTATACGGTAACGGCTTCTGCTACTCTCGTTATCGTGAGTTCCTAGTCTATAGCGTCCGTCTCCTGCTAGAGGGGTTGTCGCATCTTATAAGCGCAGCTTATCCGTCCGAGCCTGCGCTGCTAGTCGTCGACTATCCTAAGGAGATTATAGAATTCCTCGTAAATAGCTAGTCGCATTACGCCTACTAGTCCTGTTATAATCTCCTTAGAGAGGCCTACCTCTAAGGTTATAATTTTTACCCTGTCCTCCTATTAGAGTCCTCCTGCCTCTGCCAGGGTCTAGTCGTATTCTGCAAGGAACTCTCGTACAGTCTTGCGCCTTTGCTTTATTGTATTAACCTGTAGAAGTGCTCGGCTCTCGCGGTCTGGGTCCTAATAGCTCCTGTTAAGAGCTGCCTAGAGCATCGTCGTCGTTGCTATTGCCGGGTTGGCAATAGCCGTCTCGTAGTACGGCAGAATCCGTACTGCCGCCCTGCCCTTTAACCTCCTAAAGAGGTACACTACCTTGTCTAGCTTAGTCGGGTACACTCCTAAGTCGACTAGAAGCTTAGAGCGTATCTAGGCAGCCTAGGAGGGGTACTCGGCCAGAGCCTTACTATTGTAGGTAGTAACGTCGGGGAGTTTGCTCTTAAGGGCCGGGGTGTAGGCCGTCGTGTTCGTCGTTGTCGTAGGGGTCGGATCGCAATTGGACGCCCTAAGCTGTCGTAGCTCCTGTTCCCGTTAGGAAATTATCGCAGCCTAGTAGCTTACTTGCTGCTCGAGCTGCCTCTTATGTGCTAGTAGCTCCTCGTACGCGCAGTGCATCTAATCCTGCATAGTCGCAGGTTCTATAGGGATGTCGCTGTCTATCTTTGTTGTATTACTGCAGTTACCGACAATAAGATTAGTTCCTAATGTAAGGGCTTAAGAATCTTAGTTTAGAAACTTAAGGCTAGGTATCTACATAAAGGAACTGATAGGCAGTTCCTTCGTTATCTGCTACTGTACAATTTGTACCTACGAAGCTAAGCCAGCAATTTCCCCCTATATAGGGATGTAAGGTTTACACTCTGTACAAAGGATCGGGAGTTTCCCTCTGTATAGTAATATAGAGTTTTCCCTCTGTTTAAAGGGGCAGCAATTCCCCTCTGTATAGGGCTATAGGTTTCTCCCTCTGTACAGGAGTAGGGTCGTATTAGTAACTCCGTACAGAGGGTAGGGTCGTGCTAGCGCCGCTAAGTCGCAGTCCTTAGGGCGACGGCTGGCTTAGGTCTAGGACCTGGGCTGGGCGGCGCTCCCTAACAGAACAGCATACAAACTATATCGAGAAGGTGCTAACTAGGCTCTGCGAAGTCGGATTAAACACGGACACGAAGAAGAGCGGGTTCTATTAGACCGAGGTCAAATATCTCGGTCTTATTATTAGAAGAGAAGGGATTCGGATAGACTCCTTAAAGGTCGCCGCTGTAGCGGAATAGAAGCAGCTGAAATCCGGAAACACTACGCAAATTAGAGCGTTTCTCAGATTCTGCAGCTACTATAGACGGTTTATTAAGGACTTTAGCAAGATAGCGAGACCCCTGAACGAAGCATTAAAGAAGGAGGCCGCCGGCCTATAGAATAAGAAGTGCATAGAAGCTTTTATTAGACTAAAAGTGTTGCAGCGGCAGAAAGGAGTGGGACTAAGTAATAGGGTAGACCCTTGGAATTTCGGCTCAGCCCTTCCGGACCGAGCCGGGCCTTGGCACGCCACCTCCCCAAAGGTCTCGTCCATCACTATATAGATTCCTTTCCCTCCTTAGTTCGAGATATAGTTATCAAAAAGGCCGTATTGAATTATATCTGCGTGCCTAGATTATTATATCTCGAACTTACTCTCTACACTATTACCGCACTGCGCGAAAGGGACTGTTGAACTATCTGGACCCCCGAATAACGCACGCGCACTACACAAACCAAACAACCCCAGCACCGTAAGAAAGCTATAGAGAGCTTCTTAGCGGTAGAGAGCAGCGTTACAGGCCAAAGCAGAAGCAGAAGCAGAAGAGAAAAGACTAACAGAGCGAGCAGGCGCTCTAGTGTTATCGATAATAAGTTCATTATCGGAGGTTTTACAGCAGAGGAGACCGCAGAGATTAAGGAGCGAATAAGCGAATACAAGAAAATCTACGACTGCACGCTTAAGGAACTTAAGGATTATATAAACGAGAACGGAGTAGGAAAGGTCTACGACAGCATAGACCTTTTTAAGAAGCTGTTTTATAGAAACACGGAAGAGAACAGGAGATTAAGGGAGGAAATTAAAGCGGTAAGAGCCGAGAAGGAATCGGCAGAGACTATTATAGATGTACTAGAAAACTAAGCGGCGAACCGACTGGCACAACTAAAAGAGATAAAGGCTTAGCTAGCTAAGATGGAAGCAGCGATGTCGTCGGCGCCGCTAATGCATCGAGAAGAACAAGCAGAGACCGCCTTACTGGCGGCCTACAGTTAAGGCGGCATACTAATAACATTACTACCGGATCTACCGGCATTTAGAGGCAGAGATCCTAAGAATTGGGAAGCATTAAAGAAGAAGATAAAGAACAAGATAGATCGAGACTATGCCGGAAACAGTACTAGAGATAGATTGGCCTACCTAGAGTCGCGATTAGAAGGAGAAGCTTTTTCGCTAGTAGCGGACCTAGAAGAGGTAACCGCTAAAGAAGCGATCAAAGCACTGGATCAACGCTTCGGAGACCCCTTCCGAAAGAAGATAGCACGTAAGCAGCTGGACAAGATTAACCAGAACCGACAGAAGTTTAAGGAGTTCTACGGATTGTTTAGAAAATATGCGATTAGGGCCCGAGTAGCAAAAGATAAGCAGCTCTACCTAGTAAGACAGAAGCTAAACCCTGAACTGGCCTTAGCTATAGCCTTAGTGGAAGATAAGGACCTTAAGAGCTTCGTGCACCGAGCGAGAGTCACTGCGAGAAACCTGAGCGCTTATGCGAAATTACGCGAATCGACCTAGAAGCCGTCGATAACGCAGGCGACGCGACCCCCTGCGCCTTTCCGGAGAGCGCCTCCGCAGCTATCTTACCAGTCACCGCGTTCGTCGTTCGTCCCTACCTGTTACGCGTGTAGAAAGCCTAGCTATATAGCTACAAAATGCCAAGCTACAGCCTAACAGAAGCAGGAGTATCGTGTTATAAAGCAGCCGCAGCCGCAGCCGCCGAGAAAGACTATACAAGCTATAGAGCCGGCTCCGAACGACACTGACGGTGTAAACGGTGGAGTGCTACTAAGAACCCTAGGAAAAGACTAGCTAGACGGATAGGCCCCCTATCCAGCATAGACAACAGGACACTAACACGAACTACGTTAACGAAAGGAAGCATTAACAGCTGCAGCGATCCGCTCTTAGCAGCGGTGGAAGTGAACACGGAAACAGCTATTATCCTTCTAATTACTGCCTACCCCCTCGATAGAGCGAGCAAACCACTTTAGCTAAAAGCTTTTATCGACACAGGGGCCCTTATTGGAGCAGCAATCCATTATCGATTGGTTTAAAAGCTGATAAAAGGATATAGCTATCCAGTAGAGCTAGCATCGCCGACACGGATTTCGGCATACAACGGACAAGACAGAGAGAGTGTTACGCACTATGTGCCATTAAAGACTACCCTAGCTGGCCGCACTACAGAAGCGACGTTCCGAATTATAGATATCGGAAGATTTGACATTACTATAGGGCAGAAATAGATAAAGAACCAGAAGGCTGTTATCGATATAGGTAAAGGCACGCTAGGGTTCAAAAACCAGCACGACAGAGTAGCCGCCAAACCGGCTACCGTCGTTACTGTAGAACCAAACGCTACGACTATCAAAGCAGCCCCGAAGGATCGGTCCGACCCTCAAAACACGATCGGAATAATGAGTTCGGAAGCTTTAACGACCCTCGCGAGGTCGCTAGACAACGAGATTTACGCTATCTTAATAAAAGACATCGAAGACTACCGGAAGATAATAGCGGAAGAGGAAGTAGATCTATTGGAGGTATTACTGAAAGAACTCTATAGTTACACTAACGTATTCTTAAAGGCTGACTCCAACCTCTTGCCGCTCTACCGACCGGAATACGACAATAAGATCAGGTTAAAAGAAGGAGCCGTGCTGCCGAGAACCGAACCCCTAAGACGCTTGTTGCTAGCGGAGCTGGACTAGGTAGAAGTGTTCGTCCGAGAAAACTTGGCGAAGAAGTTCATTACGCTAAGCTCTGCGGAATATGCGTTACCAATTCTTTTCGTACGGAAACCCGGAGGTGGTCTCCGACTGTATGTAGATTACCGAGGCCTTAATAAGGTCACTAAGAGAGATATATATCCGCTGCTGCTAATAGACGAGACTATACAACGAGTAGCTAAGGCTAAGTGGTTTAGCAAGCTGGATATTCGCCAAGCGTTCTATCGGTTAAGGAACAAGGAAGGACAAACGGAAGACCTTACGACATTCGCTACGCGCATGGGTAATTTCAAGTAGCTGGTAATGCCTTTCGGACTTACCAACGCGCCGGCTGTGTAGCAACGCTTTATAAACCACACTTTTATAGACATGCTAGAACGTTTCGTGTCTATCTACTTAGACGACATTCTTATCTGCACTAAGGGAACGAGAGAACAACACACAGACTACATTAAGAGGGTGTTGAAGAGACTCCGCGAGGTCGGATTAAACGCGGACACGAAGAAGAGCGAGTTCTACTAGACCGAAGTCAAATATCTCGGTCTTATCGTCGGGAGAGAAGGAATTCGGATAGACCTATCGAAAGTGGCTGCTGTCGCGGAATGGAAGCAACCGACATCCGGAAACACTACGCAAATCAGAGCGTTTCTCGGATTCTGCAGCTACTATCGACAGTTTATTAAGGACTTCAGCAAGATAGCGAGACTACTGAATAAGGCGTTAAAGAAGGAGGCCGCTAGCCTATAGAATAAGAAGTGCACAGAAGCCTTTAATCGGCTAAAAGAGGCAGTGGCATCGGCGCCGGTACTAGCGCACTTCCGACCAGAAAAGACGATCTACGTAGAGACGGACGCTTCTGACACAGTAACAGCAGGGGTTCTTTCGCAGTACGCTAACGATAAAGAAACTCTCTATCCGGTGGCTTTCTTTAGCAAGTCTATAAATAATACTAAACGGAACTATGCTATCTATAATAAAGAACTGCTAGCTATTATTTAGGCGTTCGAAGAGTGGAAACCGGAGCTTATAGCTAGACAAAGCACGGTCCAGGTTCTCACAGACCACCAGTTACTAACCTACTTTATAAAGACGCAAAAGCTGTTACGGCGCCAAGCCCGGTAGGCTGCCTACTTATCCGGATTCGATTTTAAGATCACCTATCGACCTGGAGCTCAAAATAGAAAGGCTGACGCGTTAACGAGAAGGGAAGGAAAGACTAGCTAAGCAAAAGAAGATCCGAACATGTTCTAGAAGGTATTGACCGAACGGATAGTAGACGCAGAAGTGTTAAGAGAAGCAGGGATCAGCGCGATGGAACCTCTAACCAAAGAGGAGATACTCTACGAGAGAGTGGAACAGCTTAATCAGCAGCAGAAGCTCGGCAAAACAGACTTAGGGAAGCTAATCGTTCCGGAAGAACTAATTACAGAGGTTATCCAGCTAGTCTATAGTTCTACGGATGTCGGTTACGCAGGATCGAAGAAGACGATAGAAGCAATAAGGACGACCTACTGGTTTCTGCAAATCTTCGAGCGGATACATCGGTTTATTACTAACTGTTACGTGTGCCAAGCAGCGAAGCTGCGTTACGGCCTTCCGGCCGGCCTGCTAAAGCCACTTCTGATTCCCGAGAAACTATAGCAGCACATTACAATAGACTTCGTAACCGGCCTGCTGGATTCAGATAGATATAACGCTACGCTTAATGTAGTGGATCGACTAAGCAAAGAGCGCTATTTCATCCCCTGCCGAGCTAAGGATAAAGGAACTACAGCGGAAGAAACAGCAAGAATGTTGATCCAGCATGTATAGAAGCACTATAGGCTGCCGGACACTATTACTACGGATAGGGGTCCTCAATTCACTGCAGACGTATAGAAAGCTATCAACCAAGCCCTTGGAATTTGTGGAAAGCTTAGTACGGCCGCTTACCCTCAGACCGACGGCCAGTCTAAAGTGGCCAATCGTAAGATAGAAAAATACCTAAGAATCTTCTACGGCCATTATTAAGAAGGATGGGTTAAGGTGTTGCCGATGGCCGAATTCTGCGCCAATTCTGCACGATTAGAAGCCACCTTACTAGCGCCGTTCGAGATAACCTACGGCTATCTTCCGAGGATAAGCTTTTAACTACTAAACAAACCTAGCTCTTTAGAACCTTCTACCACTACTTCGTCGAAGAGAATCGCCACAGCAGCGGCAGAAGCGCTCCAGTCTCAGATAGAAGAAGCGATTAAGGTAGCGAAAGAGGCGATAGAATCAGCTTAGAAGAAGATAGTAACTCGAGCTAATAGAAAGAGGTCACTAATAGAATTCGAAGAAGGCCAAAAGGTATAGTTAAACACGCAGAACCTAAGGCTGAAAGGCAACGCGAAGCTTAACCCTCGTTACGTAGGCCCGTTTAAGATAGTGGAAAAGAGGTCGCCGGTGACCTACCGGCTCTAGCTGCCGAAATCGTTCCGGATCTACGATGTCTTTTATTCGGATCTGCTAAGCCTAGACCCTAAAGATAGTCTTCCGAATTAGGGGTTCGCCGAACCCCTGTCGATCGAAATAGATAGTAAAGAAGAAGAATAGGAGGTGGAAGACGTTATAGATAGAAGAAGACGAAGGGGATCCATCGAAGCGAGAATCTTATAGAAGGGATAGCTGGAAGACTATAAATAGTATCCGGTCGAGAACCTCCGGAATTCGGCAGAGCTGCTAAGAGAATTTTACGTTCGAAACCCGAGGAAGTCGAGGCCTGTGTAGCTAGGAAGTCGATAAAGAAGAAGGATATCCACGTCCGCTCCATTAACGCAGAAGCCGATAGAAACGATCGTGGAATCCGCTAGCCGGTGTCTTGGGCCTTACCACTACTACCGCTAGCCAGGACCGGCGGATAGAGGCGGTAAGGCCGAGAACGGCGCCACCGCGTTGGCACGCTTAGTAACAGTCTTTGCGCTCCGTTACTATTATCTGCCGGCTTAGCGGAAAGGATAGTAACGAAGAACGAAGCAGCTGCCAACAAAGCAGTCTCGCAGTAGCGCTAAAGGCCTTAGTAGAGAAAGAAGAAGAAGATAGGGAACTGCGCATAGATCTATATAGATCCATACAGCGGCGCACAGACCGGTTACGCCGCAGCTCTAGTAACCGCTGGCTCCGATCAGATAGCTCCGATCAGATAGCTACGATCAGGTAGAACGGATCAGATAGACGCCAAGTAAAGACGTTAGATAGTAACTATATTAAAAAAAAAAGGGAGGAACAGATAAGTAAGCGGTCGAGGGCGACTGCTAATAAGGGAGGGGGGTGGTGTTGCAGCGGCAGAAAGGGGTAGGACTAAGTAATAGGGTGGACCCTTGGAATTTTGGCTCGGCCCTTCCAGACCGAGCCGGGCCTTCGCACGCCACCCCCCCAAAGGTCTCGTCCACTACTATATAGATTCCTTTCCCTCCTCAGTTCGAGATATAGTTATCAAAAAGGCCGTATTAAATCATATCTGCGTGCCCGGATCAAAAAGAAGCAGTGGCCTCGGCGCCGGTTCTGGCGCACTTCCGACTAGAGAAAACGATCTATTTGGAGACGGACGCTTCCGACACAGTAACAGCAGGGGTCCTTTCTTAGTATAATAACGCCGACGAGACCCTCTACCTAGTAGCTTTCTTTAGCAAGTCTATAAACAAGGCCGAGCGCAACTACGCTATTTACGATAAAGAGCTGTTAGCTATTATCTAGGCTTTCGAGGAGTGGAAACCGGAGCTTATAGCTAGAAAGAACACAGTTTAGGTCCTGACGGACTATTAGTCGCTAACTTATTTTATAAAGACGTAGAGGCTATCGCAGCGCCAAGCTCGGTAGGCCGCCTACTTATCCGGATTCGACTTTAAGATTACCTATAGACCCGGAGCTTAAAATAGAAAGGCTAATGCACTAAGGAGAAGAGAGGGGAAGACTAGCCGCGCGAAAGAAGATCCGAACATGTTCCAGAAGGTGTTAACCAAACGGATAGTAGATGCCGAGGTGTTGAAAGAAGCAGGGATCTGCACGATAGAATCGCCGAAAGAAGAAGAGACGCTCTACGAGAAAGTAGAACGACTTAATTAGCAGCAGAAACTCGGCAGAACAGGCTTAGGAAAGCTAATCGTTGTAGAAGAACTAATCGCAGAGGTTATCTAGTTGGTTTATAGTTCTAAGGATGTCAGTTACGCAGGCTCGAAGAAAATAATAGAAGTAGTAAGAACGATCTACTGGTTTCCGCGAATCTTCGAACGGATCAACCGGTTTATCGCTAATTGTTACGTATGCCGAGTCGCGAAGCCCCGTTACGGCCTTCTAGCCAGTCTGCTAAAGCCGCTTCCGATCCCTGAGAAACCGTAGCGGCATATTACGATGGATTTCGTAACCGGCCTGCCGGATTCTAATAGATATAATGCTACGCTTAACGTGGTGGATCGACTAAGCAAGGAGCGCCATTTTATCCCCTACTAAGCTAAGGATAAAGGAACTATAGCGGAAAAAACGGCGAGAATGCTAATCCAGTACGTGTAGAAGCACTATAGTCTGCCGGACACTATTACTACGGATAGGGGCCCTCAATTTACTGCTAATGTATAGAAGGCTATCAACTAAGCTCTCGGAATTCGCAGAAAGCTCAGCACAGCAGCTTACCCTTAGACCGACGGCTAGTCTAAAGTAGCTAACTGCGAAATAGAGAAATATCTACGAATCTTCTGCAGTTATTATTAAGCAGAGTGGATTAAGATGTTGCCGATAGCCGAATTCTGCGCCAATTCAGCACGGTCGGAAGTCACCTCGCTTGCGCCGTTCGAGATAACTTACGGTTATCTTCTGAGAATAAGCTTCTAACTGCCGAACGAACCTAGCTCTTTAGAACCTTCTACATCTACTGCTACCTCGTCGAAGAGGGTCGCCGCTGCGGCGGCAGAAGCGCTCCGATCTTAGATAGAAGAAGCAATTAAGGTAGCGAAAGAGGCGATAGAATCGGCTTAGAAGAAGATAGTAACTTGAGCTAATAGAAAGCGGTCACTAATAGAATTCGAAGAAGGCCAAAAAGTATAGCTTAATACGCAAAACCTAAGGCTGAAAGGCAACGCCAAGCTCAACCCCTGCTACGTAGGTCCGTTTAAGATAGTAGAAAAGAGGTCGCCGGTGACTTATCGGCTCTAGCTACTGAGGTTATTTAGGATCTACAATGTCTTTTATTCGGATCTGCTAAGCTTGGACCCTAACGACGGCCTTCCGGAACAGGGGTTCGCTAAACCCTTGTCGGTCGAGATGGACGGTAAAAAGGAAGAGTAGGAGGTAGAAGACGTAATAGACGTAAGAAAGATAAGGGAGTCTATTAAAGCAAAGATCTTATAGAAGGGGTGGCTGGAAGACTATAAATAGTATCCAGTCAAGAACCTCCGGAATTTGGCGGAGCTGCTAAGAGAGTTCTATGTCCGGAACCCGAGGAAGCCGAAGCCTAAATAGCTCCGAAGCTGATTATTCTAGATAAAGAAGAAAAGCCGCGTCTGCTCTATTAGTGCAGAAGCCAATAAAGACGATCGTAGCAGTCGCTTTGCTAGAGTCTTCGAGTTAGCTACTACCTACCGCTGCTTCGGCAGGAAGCTCGCCGACCCTGCGGTAGGTAAGGTCTTTAGTAGAGAAAGAAAAAGACGAAGAAACGGCACTGCGGACGGATCTATATAGACCTGCGCAGCAGCGTACAGACCGGCTACGCCGCAGCTTAGGTAACCGATAGCTCCGACTAGATAGCACAGATCAGATAGACGACAAGCGAAGACGTTAGATAGCGACGATGTAAATCAAAAAAAAAAGAGAAAGAGAGAGATAAGTAAGCGGTCGAGGTCGACTGCTAGTAAGGGAGGGGGGTAGTGTTGCGACAGCAGAAAGGGGTGGGACTAAGTAATAGGGTAGACCCTTGGAATTTCGGCTCGGCCCTTCCAGACTGAGCTAGGCCCTGGCACACTACCCCTAAAGCTCTCACTTACTACTACATAGATTCCTTTCCCTCCTTAGTTTGAGATATAGTTATCAAAAAGGCCGTATTGAATTATATCTGCGTGCCCGGATCAGGTCTGGTATTAGTAGGGGTTTTAGCAGCCTGTGCTTTAGTTTACGCTAGGGCTTCGTCCGTCTGCAGACATTGCAGTTCTGTATAAACCTATAGATATCCTTTGATATCGCTAGCTAGTAGTAGTCCCTAGCGACGATGCCCTACGTCTCCTTGCGCCCTAGATGTCCGGTCGCTATAGAATCGTGCGCCTGTTATATTAAGCTTATATAGAGCTTCTCGTCTGCTAGGACCTAAATCCAATTCCTGAACTTTAGGTTATTCTCCTTGTCTACTGTGCACTCTGCCGCTAATACCTTAAGGCGGAGCTCTGCTAGGAGTTTCTGCTGTCTTCCTTAAATCGCTGTATAGGCACCTTAATAAACGTCGTCCTTCTTTACTGCCTCTTCCTACGCCTATAGTCAGGGTTCCTATATATATGTCGCCGCTAGGCAGATAGTCTCCTTGCCTAGTTCCTCCTTAAACATCTAGAATGTCTGTAATTTCAGCCGGTCGTTATTGTACTTTTTTGGCATATGTTGCAGCAGCAGAAAGGGGTAGGACTAAGTAGTAGGGTAGACCCTTAGAATTTCGGCTCGGCCCTTCCGGACCGAGCTGGGCCTTGGCACGCCACCCCCCCAAAGGTCTCGTCCACTACTATATAGATTCCTTTCCCTCCTTAGTTCGAGATATAGTTATTAAAAAGGCCGTATTGAATTATATCTGCGTGCCCGGATTATTATATCTCGAACTCACTCCCTACACTATTACTGCGCTGCGCGAAAGGGACCGTTGAACTATCCGGACCCCCAAATAACGCACGCGCACTACACAAACCAAACAACCCCAGCACCGTAAGAAAGCTATAGAGAGCTTCTTAGTAGTAGAGAGCGGCGTTACAGGCCGAAGCAGAAGCAGAAGAGAAAAGACTAACAGAGCGAGCAGGCGCTCCAGTGTCATCGATAATAAGTTCATTATTAGAGGTTTTACAGCAGAAGAGACTACAGAGATTAAGGAACGAATAAGCGAATACAAGAAAATCCACGACTGCACGCTCGAGGAACTTAAGGATTACGTAAACGAGAACGGAGTAGGAAAGGTCTACGACAGTATAGACCTTATTAAGAAGCTATTTTATAAAAACACGGAAGAGAACAGGAGATTAAGAGAGGAAATTAAAGCGGTAAGAGCTGAGAAGGAATTGGCAGAGACTATTATAGATATGCTGGAAAACCAAGCAGCGAACCGACTGGCACAACTAAAGGAGATAAAGGCTTAGCTAGCTAAGATGGAAGCAGCGATGTCGTCGGCGCCGCCACTGCATTAGGAAGAACAAGCAGAGACCGCCTTACTGGCGGCCTACAGTTAAGGCGGCACACTAATAACGTTACTACCGGATCTACCGGCGTTTAGAGGCGGAGATCCTAAGGATTAGGAAGCATTTAAGAAGAAGATAAAGAACAAGATAGATTGAGACTATACCGGAAACAGTGCTAGAGATAGATTGGCTTACCTAGAATCGCGATTAGAAGGCGAAGCTTTTTCGCTAGTAGCAGACCTAGAAGAAGTGACCGCCGAAGAGGCGATCAAAGCGCTGGATCAACGTTTCGGAGACCCCTTCCGGAAGAAGACGGCCCGCGAACAGCTGGATAAGATCAACCAGAACTGGCAGACGTTCGAAGAGTTCTACAGACTGTTTAGGAAATATGCGATCAGGGCCCGAGTAGCGGAAGATAAGCAGCTCCACCTGCTAAGACAGAAGCTAAACCCTGAACTGGCAGCAGCTATAGCGTCGGTAGAAAATAACGACCTTAAGAGCTTCGTATACCGAGCGAGAGTTACCGCGAGGAACCTAAGCGCTGACGCAAAATTACGCGAATCGAACCAGAAGCCGTTAATAACGCAGGCGACGCGACCCCCTGCACCTTTCCGGAGAGCGCCTCTGCAGCTATATTACTAGTCACCGCGTTCGTCGTTCGTCCCCACCTGTTACGCGTGTAGAAAGCCTGGCTATATAGCTACGAAATGCCAAGCTACGGTCTAACAGAAGCAGGAGTATCGTGTTATAAAGCATCTGCAGCCGCAGCCGCCGAGAAAGACTATACAAGCTATAGAGTCGGCTCCGAACGACACCGACAGTGTGAACGGTAGAGTGCCACTAAGAATCCTAGGAAAAGACCAGCTAGACGAATAGGCCCCCTATCTAGCATAGACAACAGGGCACCAACACGAACTACGTCAACGAAAGAAAGTATCAATAGCTGCAGCGATCCGCTCTTAGCGGCGGTGGAAGTGAACACGGAAACAGCTATTATCCTTTTAATTACTGTCTACCCCCTTAATAGATCGAGCAAACCACTTTAGCTAAAAGCTTTTATCGACACGGGGGCCCTTATCGGAGCGGCGATCCATTATCGATTGGTTCAAAAGCTAATAAAAGGATATAGCTATCCAGTAGAGCTAGCATCGCCGACACGGATTTCGGCATACAACGGACAAGACACAGAGAGTGTTACGCATTCTATGCCATTAAAGACCACCTTAGCAGGTCGCACTACAGAAGCGACGTTCCGAATTATAGATATCGGAAGATTTGATATTATTATAGGACAGAAATAGATAAAGAACCAGAAGGCTGTCATCAATGTAGGTAAAGGCACGCTAGGGTTCAAAAACCAGCACGACGGGGTAGCCGCCAAACCGGCTACCGTTGTCACTGTAGAACCAAACGCTACGACTATCGAAGCGGCCCTAAAGGATCGGTCCGACCCTTGAGACACGATCGGAATAATAAGTTCAGAAGCTTTAACGACCCTCGCGAGGTCGCCAGACAACGAGATTTACGCTATCTTAATAAAAGACATCGAAGACTACTAGAAGATAATAGCGGAAGAAGAAGTGGATCCCCTAGAGGTGTTACTAAAAGAACTCTATAGCTATACTGATGTGTTCTCAAAAGCAGACTCCAACCTACTGCCGCTCTACCGACCGGAATATAACAACAAGATCCAGTTGAAAGAAGGAGCCGCACTGCTGAGAACCGAGCCCTTAAGAAGACTGTCGCCAGCGGAGCTGGACTAGGTAGAAGTGTTTGTCCGAGAAAACTTGGCGAAGAAGTTTATTATGCCAAGCTCTGCGGAATGTGTGTTACTAATTCTTTTCGTACAGAAACCTGGAGGCAGTCTCCGACTGTGTGTAGATTACCGAGGCCTTAATAAGGTTACCAAGAGAGATGTGTATCCGCTGCCGCTAATAGACGAGACTATATAACGAGTAGCTAAGGCTAAGTGGTTTAGCAAGCTGGATATTCGCTAAGCGTTCCATTAGTTAAGGAACGAGGAAGGACAAACGGAAGACCTTACGACATTCGCTACGCGTATAGGTAATTTCAAGTAGCTGGTAATGCCTTTCGGACTTACCAACGCGCTGGCTATATAGCAACGCTTTATAAACCACACTTTTATAGACATGCTAGAACGTTTCGTGTCTATCTACTTAGACGACATTCTTATCTACACTAAAGGAACGAGAAAGCAACATACAGACTACATTAAGAGAGTTTTAAAGAGACTCCGCAAGGTCAGATTAATCGCAGACACGAGGAAGAGCGAGTTCTACTAGACCGAAGTCAAATACCTTAGTCTTATTGTTGGAAGAGAAGGAATTCGGATAGACCTGTCGAAAGTAGCCGCTGTCGCGGAATAGAAGCAACCGACATCCGGAAACACTACGCAAATCAGAGCGTTTCTCGGATTCTGCAGCTACTATCGACAGTTTATTAAGGACTTTAGCAAGATAGCGAGACTACTAAATAAGGCGTTGAAGAAGGAGGCCGCTAGCCTATAGAATAAGAAGTGTACAGAAGCTTTTAACTAACTAAAGGAGGCAGTGGCCTCAGCGCCAGTGCTAGCGCACTTCTAACCGGAAAAGACGATCTATGTAGAGACGGACGCTTCTGACACAGTAACAGCAGGGGTCCTTTCGCAGTACGCTAACGATAAAGAAACTCTCCATCTAGTGGCTTTCTTTAGCAAGTCTATAAATAATGCTAAACGGAACTACGCTATCTATAATAAAGAACTGCTAGCCATTATTCAGGCGTTCGAAGAGTGGGAACCGGAGCTTATAGCCGGACAGAGCACGATCCAGGTTCTTACGGACCACCAGTTACTAACCTACTTTATAAAGACGCAGAAGCTGTTACAGCGCCAAGCCCGGTAGGCTGCCTACCTATCCAGATTCAATTTTAAGATTACCTATCGACCTGGAGCTCAAAATAGAAAGGCTAACGCGTTAACGAGAAGGGAAGGAAAGACCAGCTGCGCGAAAGAAGATCCGAACATGTTTTAGAAGGTGCTGACAGAACGAATAGTAGACGCTAAGGTGTTGAAAGAGGTAGGGATCTGTGCGATAGAGCCACCGATCGAAGAAGAGACGCTGCACGAGAAAGTGGAACGGCTTAATTAGCAGCAGAAGCTCGGCAAAACCGGCTTAGGGAAACTGATTGTTCTGGAAGAACTGATTACAGAGGTTATCCAGCTAGTCTATAGCTCTACGGATGTTGGTTATACAGGATCGAAGAAGACGATAGAAGCAATAAGGACGACCTACTAGTTCCCGCGAATTTTCGAGAGGATCTACCGGTTTATTACTAACTGTAACGTGTGCCGAGCAGCGAAGCCACGTTACGGCCTTCCGGCCGGCCTGCTAAAGCCACTTCCAATCCCTAAGAAACTATAGCAGCACATTACAATAGACTTCGTAACCGGCCTACCGGATTCCGATAGATATAATGCTACGCTTAATGTAGTGGATCGACTGAGCAAGGAACGCTATTTCATTCCCTGCCGAGCTAAGGATAAAGGAACTACTGCGGAAGAAACGGCGAGAATGTTGATATAGCACGTATAGAAGCACTACGGGCTGCCGGACACTATAACTACAGATAGGAGTCCTCAATTCACTGCCGACGTATAGAAAGCTATTAACCAAGCCCTTGGAATTCGTGGAAAGCTCAGCACGGCCGCTTATCCTTAAACTAACGGACAGTCTAAAGTAGCCAATCGTAAGATAGAAAAATATCTAAGAATCTTCTGCAGCTATTACTAAGAAGGATGGGTTAAGGTGTTGCCGATAGCCGAATTCTGCGCCAATTCTGCACGATTAGAAGCTACCTTACTGGCGCCGTTTAAGATAACACACAGTTATCTTCTAAGGATAAGCTTTTAACCGCCGAACAAACCTAGCTCTTTAGAACCTTCTACCACTACCTCGTCGAAGAGAATCGCTACAGCAGCGGCAGAAGCGCTCCGGTCTTAGATAGAAGAAGCGATTAAGGTAGCGAAAGAGGCGATGGAATCAGCTTAGAAGAAGATAGTAACTCGAGCTAATAGAAAGAGGTTACCGATAGAATTCGAAGAA
Source organism: Pseudocercospora ulei (assembly GCA_016165855.1). Taxonomy (NCBI): domain Eukaryota; kingdom Fungi; phylum Ascomycota; class Dothideomycetes; order Mycosphaerellales; family Mycosphaerellaceae; genus Pseudocercospora; species Pseudocercospora ulei. The sequence continues at coordinate 791,849 of JACWNB010000006.1, read as the reverse complement.
GGCCAAAAGGTATAGCTCAACACACGGAACCTGAGGTTGAAAGGCAACGCGAAGCTCAACCCTCGCTACGTAGGTCCGTTTAAGATAATAGAAAAAAGGTCACTGGTAACCTACCGGCTCCAGATGCCGAAATCGTTCCGGATCTACGATGTCTTTTACTCGGATCTGCTAAGCCTAGACCCTAAATATGGTCTTCCGGATTAGGGGTTTACTAAACCCCCACTAGTGGAGATAGACGGTAAAGAAGAAGAATAGGAAGTCGAAGATGTTATAGATATAAGAAGCCGAAGGGGATCCGTCGAAGCGAGGATCTTATAGAAAGGATAGCTGGAAGACTATAAATAGTATCCGGCTAAGAACCTGCGGAATTCGGTAAAGCTGCTAAGAGATTTTTACGCCCGGAACCCGAAGAAGCCGAGGCCTAAGTAGCTCGACGGCTGAAAAGAAGGCTAAGTCCGCTCTATCGGCACAGAAGCCGAAGAAAATGATCGTAACGGTCGCTTCGCCGGAGTCTTCGGATCGGCCACTACCTATCTTCGCATTGGCAGAAAGCTCGCCGACGCCGTAAATCGGCGCCGATGCCGCCAGCCCTGCGGTGTGTAAGGTCTTTGGTAGAGAAAGAAAAAGAAGAAGATAGCGAGCCGCAGCTGGATCTATATAGACCTACGCGATAGCGCACAGACCGGTCACGCCGCAGCTCTAGTGACCGCTGGCTCCGATTAGATAGCTCCGATCAGGTAGAAAGGATCAGATAGATGCTAAGTAAAGACGTCAGATAGTAACTATATAAAAAAAAAAGGAGGAACAAAGAAGTAAGCGGTCGAGGGCGACCTCTAATAAGGGAGGGGGGTGGTGTTGCGGCGGCAGAAAGGGGTGGGACTGAGTAATAGGGTGGACCCTTGGAATTTCGGCTCGGCCCTTCCGGACCGAGCCGGGCCTTGGCACGCCACCCCCCTAAAGGTCTCGTCCACTACTACATAGATTCCTTTCCCTCCTTAGTTCGAGATATAGTTATCAAAAAGGCCGTATTGAATAATATCTGCGTGCCCGGATCAGCATATGCTAATCCTGTCTAGATAGCGTATCGGCCCTACTGTTGTCCTTACCCTTATAATACTGGAGTCTTATATTAAATCAGCTTAGGTACATCGCCTATCGTACGTATCTCTTAGAAAGCTTCTAGGGTTGCATAAAGTACTCGAGGTTCTTATAGTTAGTTAGGGCGAGGAACTCGGGAACCGAGCAGAGTTCTCTATCCTACGCCTCGCAACACTGTACGACTGCTAGCAATTCCTTGTCGTAGATAGGGTAGTTGCACTTAGCTAGGGAGTTCTTCTTAGCGAAGTACGCGTATAGGTGCAGAAGTCTGTCTAAACCTACCTTTAATAGGATACCTCCTATATAGTACCCTAAGGAGTCAGTTTCTAGTATTGTCGTACGTTCTAGATCGAAGGCGGCAAGCGTTAGTCCTATAGTAAAGAGCTCCTTTAGCCTGTTAAAGCTCCTATTATACTCGTCCGTCTACTTAAACTGCTTGTCCTTATATGTTAGCTCGACTAGGGGCGTACGATCTCCAAGTAGTTCTGTATAAACTAGCGGTAGAAGTTAGCAAACCTAAGGAATTCTCGTATGCCCTTAACACTTGTAGAAGGCTTCTATTGCTTAATAGCATTAATCTTTTTCCTGTCTATACTAATGCCTTTCCCTGCCTTAATAATAAACCCTAGATATTTCGTACGCTGTATACCGAATTCGCATTTGTCGATGTCGAGGTACAATCTAGCCTGTTGCAGTCGATCTAATACCCTCTTAACGTCCTGTACGTAGTCTGTATAGGTGCCGTCCGTAAATACTAGTATATTGTGAGAGGCTCAAGAATCTTGGCTCAGAAACTTGAGGTCGGGTATCTACATAAAGGAACTGATAGGCAGTTCCTTCGTCGTCTGCTCCGTACGATTTGTACCTACGAAGCCAAGCTAGCAATTTCCCCTTTGTGCCGGGGTGCAAGGTTCACCCTCCGTACGGAGGATCGGGAGTTACCTCCTCTGTACGGTAGTGCCGGGTTTCCCCCTAATCTAAGGGGCAGTGGTTCCCCCTTTGTGCAGGACCGTAGTGTTCTCCCTCCGTACGGGAGAGGGGTCTTGTCGGTAACTCCGTACAGAGGGTGGGATCGTGCTAGCGCCGCTAAGTCGCAGTCTTTAGGGCGACGGTCGGCTCAGGTCGGGTTCAGCACCTGGGCCGGGCGACGCCCCCTAACAATACCCCCCCCCTTCCCTTCTCGCAGTTTCCCTCGTACGGCGGCGTGCCCAAATTACCCAGCTCCTGCTATGTCAAGTTTTTTTTTTCCTTGGCAGTTTGCGGCGTCCTATTTCGTACAGTGCCGAGTCGTCGTCCCTCGTCGCTTCCTCCAGGTTGCAGTTGCCTCTTGCTATTTTACCCGTCTGTAGCAGCTGCCCTGCTTGCTATTCCCTATAGCAGGCAGTTAGCCTAAGCCTCCTCCCTCCTCTTCCCTTCCCCCTCCTTTTCTCCCTGTACACCGTCTGCCCTCCACTATCTACTATCTACTATCCACTATTACCGTCTACTACTAGCCACTACCAGCCACCAACTACTAACTACCAACTACCAACTAACTACTATGTCGTCCGGTAGTTCCCTCGTCGCCGCTGGCCCCGCCCCTCCCCCTCGTCCGGCTGGGCTCCCCCCCTACTTTGTCCTTGTACAGTAGGGCCCTTACCTTGACCGGCAGCTGCTCCTCTGGTTCGTACGGATTCTCGTCTCCTGTACGGTCTGGGCTGACGTCTTAGGTGCTACACCCGCGAGCAGCAGGACGCGGCCGGGCTCCCCTTCTACGCCTTCTGGTGTAACCCCGCCCAGGTTACACTAGAGCAGGTAGCTACAGCCCGCCCGTCGTACGTTAACGCCCTCCTTATTGCTACCTAGGGCCAGCTTTGTGCTCCCTGCCCCAACTCCCCCTAGCCTACACTTAGCCTATACCGCCTCCTAGGTTTCTAGGCAGGGGTATGTGCCTCGTATAAGTGGAAGGATAGCTCCTTCTACTGCCCCTTCCGCTGTCTAGGGGAGGCACGTGGGGGTGGGGGGGTGCCTCTGCTCCCTAGGGCTGGACCTGGGGGTGGGGGGGTGCCTCTGCTCCCTGGGGCTGGCCCTGGGGGTGGTCCTGGTGGGGGTAGGGGCCCGGCCGGGCCTAAGGTAGTGGAGATTTCAGATAATAAGTAGGGTAGTTTGGTTCCCCCTAGGGAATATAAGAATTTTCGGCCGGTCTTCTCTCTTGTCTTATCTCCGCTCCCCCCTCCCATTCGTCCCTTGGCTGTTCCTTTCTTCCAGCCCTTATCTCGTACAGCGTTGTACGGTGTCGTGTTAGTAGGCTCCTATAGTGTCCTACGTCGTAGTGCTCGATCCTTCGACAACCCAGTTCTGCCTGCGGCTACCCTGTCCTTAGGGTGGATCGTGCCTCTTTCCGCCGTACGGCGCGGGGTTATTGCGACTAGGTAGGGGAATGGTCCTCCTCCTATCTGTCCAGTGCAGTCGTGTCTTGCAGAGCCTCGTACGGTTCCTACGTAGGCTCTGTCTATCCTTTCCATTTCACTAAGTACTCTGTCTTCCCCCGCTTCCTCCGGCTTTTAAGGATCCCCTCTACCTCGTACTCTTCTTGGCCCTCGGTTATAATTGCAGGTGGGCGCCCGTCGTCAGTCGTCTGATGCGGCAAGGGGTCCATGCTCGCCGGTCGTACGAGGTCTACGTAGAAGACTAGGTAAATCCCTGGAGGAGTGTTTAGTCGTACAGCGTATGTCCCTACCGGCCGGATTACCGTAAACTTCCTGTTTCTCTAATCTAACTTCTTGCTCGGCCGGTCCGTACAGATGTTTCGCTGGTTTAGCCAGACCTTATCCCCTGCCTCGTACCTTGGTGCAGCCTGTCGTCCCTTGTTAGCCTGCTCTTCCGCGTTCTGCTAGGCTAGGGCCAGGCTTGCTTTTGCCTATTGATAGGCGTTCGTAATTGTCTGTACAATAGCCTCTCCTTGCTGGATTAGGGATCGTACGGGGCGCAGGGTGTTGCTACTTGGGGTCGGTAGGAGCGGGGAATGGTCGTATCTATAGGTTATAAAGAAGGGGGACAGTCCTGTAGCATTGGCCGTACGGCTGTTAATAGCTAGCTCCGCTATTAGGAGGAGGCGGTTCCAGTTCGTCTGGTTATAGTCGACGTACGCTCGGAGGTACGCCTCTAGGGTTGAGTTGGCCCTCTCCGTCGCCCTGTCCGTCTGCGGGTGCTATGCAGTGGACAGGCGACGCTCTACCCTTAGTAACTGGCAGATCCGTGCCCAGAGTTGGCTCGTAAACTGTAACCCCTGGTCTGATACAATTGACCTAGGGAAACCGTGCTTGCTGAACGTCGTCCAGATAAAGGCCTAGGCAGTGTCTTTAGCCGTAGTGGAGTCCATCCCCTCTAGTATTACCCCCTTCGTCAACTTGTCCGTAACTACTATAATGTTTCGCCGTCCGTTACTCTTAGGGAGGTCCGTAATAAAGTCTACGGTCAGGTCTTGCCAGGGTCGATCCGGTATCGGCAGGGGCTTTAGCAGCCTATGCTTTAGCTCGCGCTAGGGCTTCGTTCGTCCGCATACATCGCAGTTCCGTACGAACCTGCGAATGTCCTTCGCTATCGCTGGCCAGTAGTAGTCCCGGGCGATAATGCTGTACGTCTCCTCGCGCCCTGGGTGCCCGGTAGCTATAGAGTTATGTGCTCGTTGTATTAAGCCTGTACAGAGCTTCTCGTCTGCCGGGACCTATATCCGATTTCTGAACTTCAGGTTGTTCTCCTCGTCTACTGAACACTCGGCTGCCGATACCTTTAGGTAGAGCTCGGTTAGGAGTTTCCGTTGCCCTCCCTAGATCGCCGTACGGGCCCCTCGGTATGCCTCGTCCTTTTCTACTGCCTCTTCCCAAGCTTGCAGTTAGGGTTCCTATAGATGTGTCGCCGCTAGGTAGATAGTCTCCCCGCCTGGCTCTTCCTTGAACATCTGGAATGTCTGCGACTTTAGCCGGTCGTCCTCGTATGTCGTTGGCATGTCCTGGTCCTGTCTGGACAGTGCGTCGGCCCTGCTGTTGTCCTTACCCTTGCAGTACTGGAGTCTTATGTTAAACCGGCTTAGGTACATTGCCCATCGTACGTGCCTCTTAGACAGTTTCTAGGGTTAAGTGAAGTATTCCAGGTTCTTGTGGTCCGTTAGGGCGAGGAACTTAGGCACCGAGCGGAGTTCCCTATCCTAGGCTTCGCAACACCGTACGACTGCCAGCAACTCTTTGTCGTAGATAGGGTAGTTGCACTTAGCCGGGGAGTTCTTCTTAGAGAAATACGCGCATAGGTGTAGGAGTCCATCCGGGCCTACCTGTAACAGGATACCCCCAATGCAGTACCCTAAGGAGTCGGTTTCCAGTATTGTCGTACGCTCTAGGTCAAAGGCGGCGAGCGTTGGTCCTGTAGTAAAGAGCTCTTTTAGCTTGTCGAAGCTCTTATTGCATTCGTCCGACCATTTGAACTGCTTGTCCTTGTGCGTCAGCTTAACTAGGGGGCGCACGATCTCCGAGTAGTTCCGTATAAACTGGCGGTAGAAGTTGGCAAACCCAAGGAATTCCCGTACGCCCTTAACGTTTATAGGCGGCTTCTATAGCTTGATAGCATCAATCTTCTTCCTATCTATGCTAATGCCTTTCCCTGCCTCGATAATAAAACCTAGGTATTTCGTACGTTGGACACCAAACTCACACTTGTCGATGTCGAGGTATAAGCCCGCCTGCTGCAGACGGTCCAGCACCTTCTTGACATCCCGTACGTAGTCTGCGTAGGTGCCGTCCGTAAAAACCAGGGTGTCGTCGAGGTATGCCGAGCAGATGTCGTCTAGTAACCCTTGCAGGGACTTGTTAATGTACCTTTGGAAGGTTGCCGGTGCATTGGCAAGGCCAAAGGGGGTAACCAGCTACTCAAAAAGACCGTATCTCGTACGGAAGGCAGTTATCCATTTACAGCCTTCCTTAATCCGTATCTTGTAGAAGGCTGAGACTACGTTAAGCTTGGTAAACCACTTCGCCTTGCTGATCCGTCCGAGGGTCTCCTTGATAAGGGGTAGAGGGTACCGGTCCTTCTTGGTAATCGCGTTAATGCCTCTGTAGTCTACGCAGAAACGCAATCCAGCCTTCCCCTCCTTGTAGACAAACAGTACTAGGGCTCCTGCGGACGACGTACTGGCCTGGATAAACCCTTTAGCAAGCAGGTCGTCCAGCGTCTTGCGTAGTACTAGGAGTTCTCTAGAGGACATCCCGTACAGCGGTCCGTACGGTACCTCCGGCAGGCTCCTATCCGGGCGGGGTTCTAGCTGGATGTTATAGTCAATCCCTTCCCCTCGGTGTAGCGGCAGTTTCGAGGCCGACTTCGGTTTAAAGAGGTCCAGGTACCTAACATACTCTCTTAGGAGCTTCGTACAGGGGTTTGTCGCTTCCTTAGGTGCCAATGCCTTCTCGATGTCCGCCGTTACTGTGTTGATTTCGGCCTTAGCATTGCCACCTTGCAGGGACCTGCCCTGGTCCCGGATTCTCCGCTTTGTTGCTGCCAGGTACAGCCGTCCTCGTCCAACGTCCAGCTTGCCCTTCCAGCGCTCTATCTAAGGCTTCCCCAGTATTAGGTTATACCCCAACTTGTCCTGTATGACATAGAGGTACGAGTCTTGCTCGTAGTGTCCTTGTACCTCTATTGTTACTTTTACTATATAGGTAATGTCCGGTCCCCGCCCAGTAATGCCCAGCATGCGTACAGGTACTGTAGGGGCCGTCTTAATCCGATGTCTCCGTACGAAGTCTTCGCTGATCACTCTATACACTAAACATCCTGTGTCAATCAGTGTCCGCGCCGTTGCGGACCCGTTCAATGTCGGCTGTACGATAAACGGCGTCGTCGTTATGTAATTGCTCTTAAAAGATAGCCAAGTAATGCTTTGATTTGGCAGTCTATCTCGCACCCGCCTCTGGCAGAGTCTTCGCTTAGAGGCTACTCTTTTCCCGACTCGTCGTCGTCCGAGTGGGACACCTGATCTTCTCGTTAAGGCGCTGCAGTAGCCACCCTTGCGGTGGTCGGCCGTCCCCTAGGTCTCTCTGCTGGCAGGAGCCCGCAATTCCGTACAGTGTAGCCCATCTTGCTACACCGGTAGCAGCTCCCTTCTGCTCGCCTCTTGTTAAGGGTGGCTGTGTCTACCTATTGCGCCTTCTTGGTAGCGGCCCTTGGCCGTACGGTGGCTGCTGCTGCTACCCTCGTCGTCGTCGGTTCCTAGTCTATAGCATCTGTCTGTCGCTAGGGAGGTTGTCTTATCTCCTAAGCACAGCCTATCCGTCCCAGCCTGCGTTACTGGTCGTCGACTATCCTAAGAAGGTTACAAAATTCCTTGTACGTAGCTGGCCGCATTATACCTACTAGCCCTGTTATAATTTCCTTAGAGAGGCCTACCTCTAGAGAGGTGATTTTCATCCTGTCCTCCCATTGGAGACCCCCTGCTTCTGCCAAAGTCTGGTCAAATTCCGCAAGGAATTCTCGTACGGTTTTGCGTCCTTGTTTTATTGTATTAACCCGTAGGAGCGCTCGGCTCTCGCGGTCCGGGTCCTTGTAGCTCTTGTCTAGAGCTGCCTAGAGCATCGTCGTCGTGGCTATTGCTGGGTTGGCAATGGCCGTCTCGTAGTACGGCAGAATTCGTGCTGCTGCCCTGCCCTTTAACCTCCTAAAGAGGTAGACTACCTTGTCTAGCTCGGTCGGGTATGCTCCTAAGTCAACTAGGAGCTTGGAGCGCATCTGAGCCGCCCAGGAGGGGTACTCGGCCGGGGCCTTACTATCGTACGTAGAGACGTCGGGGAGTTTGCTCTTAGGGGTCGGGGTAGGGGTCATCGTGTTCGTCGTCGTAGGGGTCGGATCGCGATCGGACGCCCTAAGCTGTCGTAGCTCCTGTTCCTGTTGGGAAATCATCGCAGCCTGGTAGCTCACTTGCTGTTCGAGCTGCCTCTTGCTTTCCAGCAGCTCCTCGTACACGCAGTGCATGTGTCCCTCTATAGCCGTAGGTTCCATAGGGATGTCGCCGTCCATCTTGCTCTATTACCGCGGTTACCGACAGTGAGATTAGTTCCTAATGTAAGAGGCTTAAGAATCTTGGCTCAGAAACTTAAGGTCGGGTATCTACATAAAGGAACTGATAGGCAGTTCCTTCGTCGTCTGCTCCGTACGATTTGTACCTACGAAGCCAAGCTAGCAATTTCCCCTTTGTGCCGGGGTGCAAGGTTCACCCTCCGTACAGAGGATCGGGAGTTACCTCCTCCGTACGGTGGTGCCGGGTTTCCCCCTAATCCAAGGGGCGGTAGTTCCCCCTTTGTGCAGGACCGTAGTGTTCTCCCTCCGTACAGGAGAGGGGTCTTGTCGGTAACTCCGTACGGAGGGTGGGATCGTGCTGGCGCCGCTAAGTCGCAGTCTTCAGGGCGACGGTCGGCTCAGGTCGGGTTCAGCACCTGGGCCGGGCGACGCCCCCTAACATATATCGTCGAGGTATGCAGAACAGATGTCGTCTAGTAGCCCTTACAGGGACCTGTTAATGTACCTCTAGAAGGTTGCCAGTACGTTGGCAAGGCTAAAGGGGGTAACAAGCTACTCGAAAAGACTATATCTCGTAAAGAAGGCGGTTATCTATTTACAACCTTCCTTAACCTGTATCTTGTAGAAGGCCGAAACTACGTCGAGCTTAGTAAACTACTTTGCCTTGCTAATCCGTCCAAGGGTCTCCTTAATTAGGGGCAGGGGGTACTAGTCCTTCTTAGTAATTGCATTAATGCCTCTATAGTCTACGCAAAAGCGCAAGCTGGCCTTGCCTTCTTTGTAGACAAACAGTACTAGGGCTCCTGCAGATAATGTACTTGCGCAAATAAAACCTTTAGCAAGTAGGTCGTCTAGTGTCTTGCACAGTACTAGGAGTTCTCTAGAGGATATGCTATACAGCGGACTGTACAGTACTTTAGGCAGACTCCTATCCAGACAGGGCTCTAGCTAGATGTTATAGTTAATCCCCTCTCCTTAGTAAGGGGAAGCTTTAAGGCCGATTTTGGCTCGAAGAGGTCTAAGTACTCTGTATATTCCAATAGGAGTTTCGTACAGGAGTCCGTCGCTTTCTTAGGCGCTAATACCTTCTTAATGTCCGTAGTTGCAGTGTTAACCTCGGCGCCTACGTTAGCTTCGGCCTTAGTATTGCCGCCCTGCGGAACTCTCCCTTAGTCTCGGAGCCTCTGCTTCGTTGCTGCCAGGTACAGGCGTCCTCGACCGACGTCCAGTTTGCCCTGCTAGCGCTCTATCTATAGCTTCCCTAGTGTTAGGTTATACCCTAACTTGTCCTATACAACGTAGAGGTATAAGTTCTGCTCGTAGTGTCCTTACAGTTCTATCGTTACTTTTACTATATAGGTAATGTCCAGTCCTCGCCCAGTAATGCCTAGTATACGTACAGGTACAGTAGGGGTCGTCTTAATATAGTGTCTCTATACGAAGGCTTCGCTAATTACTCTGTACACTAAACATCCTGTGTTAATTAGCGCCTGCGCTGTAGCGGTCCCGTTTAGCATAGGTCGTACGATAAACGGCGTAGTCGTTATGTAATTGCTCTTAAAAGATAGCTAAGTAGTGCTTTAATTTAGCAATCTATCTCGTATATGCCTCTAGCAGAGCCTTCGCTTGGAGGCTACTCTTTTCCCGACTCGTTGTCGTTTAAGGGGAACTCTTAGTTCTCTTGTTAGGGCGCCGCAGTTGCTACCCTTGCAGTAGTCGGCTATCCCCTAGGTCTCTCTGCTAGCAAAAGCCTGCAGTTCCGTATAGTATATCCTATCTTGCTATACTAATAGCAGCTCCCTTCTGCTCGTCTCTTATTAAGGGTAGCTGTATCTACCTACTATGCCCTTTTAGTACCGGCCTTTAGCTATTTAGTAACAGCTGTCGCTACTCTCGTCGTAGTCGTTAGTTCCTAGTCTATAGCGTCCTGCTGCCGATAGAGGGGCTGTTGCATCTCGTAGGCGCAGCTTATCCGTCCGAGCCTACGCTGTTAGCCGTTAACTATCCTAAGGAGATTACAGAACTCCTTGTATAAGGCTAGTCGTATTACGCCTACTAGTCCTGTTATAATCTCCTTAGAGAAGCCTACCTTTAAGATAGTAATTTTTACTCTGTCCTCCTATTAGAGTCCTCCTGCCTCTGCTAGGATCTAGTCGTATTCTGCGAGGAACTCTCGTACAGTCTTACATCCTTGCTTTATCGTATTAATCTATAGGAGTGCTCGGCTTTTGCAGTCTAGGTCCTTGTAGCTCCTGTTAAGAGCTGCCTAGAGCATTATCGTAGTTGCTATTGCTAGGTTAGCAATAGCCGTCTTATAGTACGGCAGAATCTGTGCTGCTACCCTACCCTTTAACCTCCTAAAGAGGTATACTACCTTGTCTAGCTCGGTCGGGTATGCTCCTAAGTCGACTAGAAGCTTAGAGCGTATCTAGGCAGCCTAGGAGGGGTACTTAGCTAGAGCCTTACTATTGTAGGTAGTAACGTTAGGGAGTTTGCTCTTAGGGGCTAGGGTATAGGCTGTCGTGTTTATCGTCGTCGTAGGAGTCGGATCGCAATTGGACGCCCTAAGCTGTTGGAGCTCCTGTTCCTGTTAGGAAATTATCGCAGCCTAGTAGCTTACTTGCTGTTCGAGCTGCCTCTTATATGCTAGCAGCTCCTCGTATGCGCAGTGCATCTAATCCTGTACAGTCGCAGGTTCTATAGGGATGTCGCCGTCTATCTTCGTTATATTACTGTAGTTACCGATAGTAAGATTAGTTCCTAATGTAAGGGCTTAAGAATCTTAGTTTAGAAACTTAAGGCTAGGTATCTATATAAAGGAACTAATAGGCAGTTCCTTTGTCGTCTGCTGCTGTACAATTTGTACCTACAAAGCTAAGCTAGCAATTTCCCTCTATGTAGAGGAGCAAGGTTCCTAACTCTATATAGAGGGTCGGGAGTTTCCCTCTATATAGGATGCAGAGTTTTCCCTCTGTTTAGAGAGGCAGCAATTTCTCTCTGTATAGGACTATAGGATTCTCTCTTAGTATAGGAGTAGGGTCGTATTGGTAGTTCTATACGGAGGGTAGGGTCGTGCTGGCGCCGCTAAGTCGCAGTCCCTAGGGCGACAGCTAGCTTAGGTCTAGGGCCTGGGCTAGACAGCGCCCCCTAACAAGTTCCTAATATAATAGGTTTAAGAATCTTGGTTTAGAAACTTAAAGCTAGGTATCTACATAAAGGAACTAATAGGCAGTTTCTTTGTCGTCCGCTACTATACACTTTATATCTACGAAGCAAGCCAACAATTTCCCTCTGTACAGGGTGCAGAGATTTCCCTCTGTATAGGAGTGCAAAGATTTCCCTCTGTATAGGGTGCAGGGGGAGGGGATGCCGACTTAGCCAGGCCGGGTTAGGGCTTGGTCTAGCTGGGTCTTACTGGCGTAGCTAAGTCGTACTTCTTAGGACAACGGTCGGTCCAGGTCCGAGACCTGGCAGGCCGGCTGTAAGGGGCTCAAGAATCTTGGTTTAGAAACTTGAGGTCGGGTATCTATATAAAGGAACTAATAGGCAGTTCCTTCGTCGTCTGCTCCGTACGATTTGTATCTACGAAGCTAAGCTAGCAATTTCCCCTCTATACAGGGGTGCAAGTTTCACCCTCTGTACAGAGGATCGGGAGTTACCTTCTCTGTACAGTAGTACAGGGTCTTTCCCCTAATCCGAGGGGCGGTAGCTCCCCTTTGTGCAGGACTGCGGTGTTCTCCCTCTGTACAGGAGTGGGGTCCTGTCGGTGGCTCTGTACAGAGGGTGGGGTCGTGCTAGCGCCGCTAAGTCGCAGTCCTCGGGGCGACGGTCGGCTTAGGTCGGGTTTAGGACCTAGGCTAGGCAGCGCCCCCTAACAATACCCCCCCCCCTCCCCTTCTCGTAGTGTTTCTTCTGTACAGCGGCGTGCTTACACTACCTAGCTCCCGCTGTCCCTTTGGCAGGTCGCGGCTTCCTATTTTTTTTTTTTTGGTCGTCCGAGTCGTCGTCCATCGTCGCTTCCCCCTAGATCGCGGTTGCCTCTTGCTATTTCACTTGTTTGCAGCAGCTGCCCTGCTTGCTACTCCCCCTCTAGCAGGCACCGTCCCCTATAGCAGGCAGTCTGCTTAATCCCTCTCTCTCTTCTTCCCTTCCTCCTTCTCTTCTCCCTGTACACTGTACACTACTATCCGCTACTATCTACTAACCGCTAACTACTAACTACCAACTAGCTACTAACTACTACTAGCTACTATCTACTACTAGCTACTATGTCGTCCGCCCTGTCCGGTGCTTCCCTCGTCGTTGCTGGCCCCGCTACGCCCCCTCGTCCGGCTGGGGTCCCCCCCTACTTCGAGCTCGTGCAGTAGGACCCTTAACTTGACCAGCAGCTGCGCTTCCGGTTTATACGGATTCTCGTCTTCTGTACAGTCTTAGCTAACGTTCTAGGTGCTATACTCGCGAGCAGCAGGATGCGGCCGGGCTCTCCTTCTACGCCTTCTAGTGTAACTCTGCCTAGGTTACACTACAGCGGGTAGCTACAGCCCGCCCGTCGTACGTTAACGCCCTCCTTATTGCTACCTAGGGCCAGCTTTGTGCTCCCTGCCCCAACTCCCCCTAGCCTACACTTAGCCTATACCGCCTCCTAGGTTTCTAGGCAGGGGTATGTGCCTCGTATAAGTGGAAGGATAGCTCCTTCTACTGCCCCTTCCGCTGTCTAGGGGAGGCACGTAGGGGTGCGGGGGTGCCTCTGCTTCCTGGGGCTGGCCCTGGTAGGGGTGGGGGCCCGGCCGGGCCCGAGGTAGTGGAGGTGTCAGATAATAAGTAGGTGGTTCTGGTCCCTGGGGGGGGGGTAGTAGTTAGTAAGCTACCCCCCCCCCCCCCAGATAGTGTAAGAAATTTCGGACGGTGTCCCTCTTAGCTCGTCTTATTTCTACTCCCCCTCCTATTTGTCCCTTGGCTATTCCTTCCTTCTAGCCCTTATCCTGTACAGTGTCGTACGATATTGTATTAGTAGGGCCTCGTAGTGTCCTACGTCGTAGTATTCGATCCTTTGACAACCCAGGTCTGTCTGCGGCTACCCTGCCTTAGGGTGGATCGTGCCCCCTTCCGCCGTACGACACAGTGTTACTGTTACTAGGCAGGGGGATGGTTCTCCTCCTATCTGTCCAGCGCGGTTGTTTCCTACAGAGCCTCGTACAGTTCCTACGTAGGCTCTGCCCATCCTCTCTATTTTACTAAGTACTCTACCTTCCCCCGCTTCTTCCGACCCTTAATAATCCCCTCTACTTTATACTCTTCCTAGCCGTCGGTGATAATTGCGGGTAGGCGCGCGTCGTCAGTCGTCTAGTGCGGCAGGGGGTCTATGTTCGCCGGTCGTACGAGGTCTACGTAGAAGACTAGGTGAATCCCTAGGGGGGTGTTTAGTCGTACAGCGTATATCCCTACTGGTCGGATCACTGTAAACCTCCTGTTCCTCCAATCTAGCTTCTTGCTCGGCCGGTCCGTACAGATGTTCCGCTAGTTTAGCCAGACCTCGTCCCCTGCCTCGTACCTTAGTGCAGCCTGTCGTCCCTTGTTCGCCTGCTCTTCCGCATTCTGCTAAGCTATAGCCAGGCTCGCCTTTGCCTATTAGTAGGCGTTCGTAATCGTCTGTACGATGGCCTCTCCTTGCTAGATTGGGGATCGTACAGGGCGCGGGGTGTTACTACTTAGGGTCGGTAGGAGCAGGGAATAGTTATATCTATAGGTCGTAAAGAAGGGGGACAGTCCTATAGCATCGGCCGTACGGCTATTAATGGCCAGCTCCGCTATTAGGAGGAGGCGGTTCCAGTTCGTCTGGTTATAGTCGACGTACGCTCGGAGGTACGCTTCTAAGGTTGAATTAACCCTCTCCGTCGCCCTGTCCGTCTGCAGGTACTATACGGTTAACAGGCGACGCTCTACCTTTAGCAACTAGCAGATCCGTGCCTAGAGCTAGCTCGTAAACTGCGTCCCCCGGTCTAATACAATAGACCTAGGGAAACCGTGCTTGCTAAACGTCGTCCGGATAAAGGCCTAGGCGGTATCTTTAGCCGTAATAGAGTCCATCCCCTCTAGTATTACCCCCTTCGTTAGCTTGTCCGTAACTACTATAATGTTTTGCCGTCCGTCGCTCTTAGGGAGGTTAGTAATAAAGTCTACGGTCAGATCTTGCTAGGGACGGTCCGGTATCGGCAGGGGCTTTAGCAGCCCGTGTTTTAGCTCGCGCTAGGGCTTCCTCCGTCTACATACATCGCAGTTCTGTACGAACCTGCGAATGTCTTTCGCTATCGCCGGCTAGTAGTAGTCCCGGGCAATAATGCTGTACGTCTCCTCGCACCCTAGGTGCCCGGTAGCTACAGAGTTATGTGCCTGTTGTATTAGGTTCGTATAGAGCTTCCTGTCCTCCAGGACCTATATCCGATTCCTAAACCTTAGGTTGTTCTCCTCGTCTACCGAGCACTCGGCTGTCGACACCTTAAGGTAGAGCTCGGCTAGGAGCTTTCGTTGCCCTCCCTAGATCGCCGTACAGGCCCCTCGGTATACCTCGTCCTTTTCCACTGCTTCTTCCTATGCTTGCAGTTAGGGTTCCTATAGGTATGTTGCTGCTAGGCAGATAGTCTCCCCGCCCGGCTCCCCTTTAAACATCTAGAATGTTCGTAACTTTAGCCGGTCGTCCTCGTACGTTGTTGGCATGTCCTAGTCCTGTCTGGACAGAGTATCGGCCCTGCTGTTGTCCTTACCCTTGCAGTACTAGAGTTTAATGTTGAAACGGCTTAGGTACATTGCCTATCGTACGTGCCTCTTAGACAGCTTCTAGGGTTAAGTGAAGTATTCTAAGTTCTTATAGTCTGTTAGGGCGAGGAACTCGGGTACTAAGCGGAGTTCTCTATCCTAGGCTTTACAACACTGTACGACTGCCAGCAATTCTTTGTCGTAGATAGGGTAGTTGCACTTAGCTAGGGAGTTCTTCTTAGAGAAATACGCGTATAGGTGTAGGAGTCCGTCCAAGCCTACCTGTAACAGGATACCCCTAATGCAGTACCCCGAAGAGTTAGTTTCCAGTATTGTCGTACGCTCTAGGTCGAAAGCGGCAAGCGTTGGTCCTGTAGTAAAGAGTACCTTTAGCTTATTAAAGCTCTTATCGCATTTGTCCGTCTATTTGAACTGCTTGTCTTTGTGCGTTAGCTTAACTAGGGGTTGTACGATCTCTAAGTAGTTCCGTATAAACTAGTAATAGAAGTTGGCAAACCTAAGAAATTCCCGTACGCCCTTAATCCTGTAGGCAGCTTCTATTGCTTAATAGCGTTAATCTTCTTCCTATCTATGCTCATGCCCTTCCCTGCCTCAATAATAAAACCTAGGTATTTCGTACGTTAGACACCGAATTCGCATTTGTCGATGTCGAGGTATAAGCCAGCCTGCTGCAGCCGGTCCAGCACCTTCTTAACATCTCGTACGTAATCTGCGTAAGTGCCGTCCGTAAAAACCAGGGTGTCGTCGAGGTATACCGAGCAGATGTCGTCTAATAACCCCTGCAGGGACTTGTTAATGTACCTTTAGAAGGTTGCCGGTGCATTGGCAAGGCCGAAGGGGGTAACAAGCTACTTAAAAAGACTATATCTCGTACGGAAGGCCGTTATCCATTTACAGCCCTCCTTAATCCGTATCTTGTAGAAGGCCGAGACTACGTTAAGCTTAGTGAACTACTTCGCCTTGCTAATTCGTCCGAGGGTTTCCTTAATAAGGGGTAGGGGGTACCGGTCCTTCTTAGTAATTGCGTTAATGCCTCTGTAGTCTACGCAGAAGCGCAATCCGGCCTTCCCCTCCTTATAGACAAACAGCACTAGGGCTCCTGCAGACGACGTACTGGCCCGAATAAATCCTTTGGCAAGCAGGTCGTCCAGCGTCTTGCGCAATACTAAGAGTTGTTAGGGGGCGCCGCCTGGCCCAGGTCCTGAACCCGACCTAAGCCGACCGTCGCCCTAAGGACTGCGACTTAGCAGCGCCAGCACGACCCTACCCTCCGTACGGAGCTACCGACAGGACCCCACTCCTGTACGGAGGGAGAACACTGCGGTCCTGCACAAAGGGGAGCTACCGCCCCTTAGATTAGGGGAAAGACCCTGCACTACTGTACAGAGGAGGTAACTCCCGATCCTCCGTACAGAGGGTGAAACTTGCACCCCTATACAGAGGGGAAATTGCTGGCTTGGCTTTGTAGATACAAATCGTACGGAGCAGACGACGAAGGAACTGCCTATTAGTTCCTTTATATAGATACCCAACCTTAAGTTTCTGAACTAAGATTCTTAGGCCCCCTTACATTAGGAACTAATCTTACTGTCGGTGACCGCAGTAATAGAACAGAGATGGACGGCGACATCCCTATAGAACCTACGGCCATAGGGGGACATATGCACTGCGTATACGAGGAGCTGCTGGAAAGCAAGAGGCAGCTCGAACAACAAGTAGGCTACTAGGCTGCGATGATTTCCCAACAGGAACAGGAGCTACGACAGCTTAGGGCGTCCGATCGCGATCCGACCCCTACGACGACGACGAGCACAATAATCCACACCCCGACCCCTAAGAGCAAACTCCCCGACGTCTCTACGTACGATGGTAAGGCTCCGGCCGAGTACCCCTCCTAGGCGGCAGCACGGATTCTGCCGTACTACGAGACAGCCATTGCCAACCTGGCAATAGCTACGACGACGATGCTCTAGGCAGCTCTAGACAAGAGCTACAAGGACCCGGACCGCAAGAGCTAAGCACTCCTACGGGTCAATACAATGAAACAAGGACGCAAGACCGTACGAGAATTCCTCGCGGAATTCGACCAGACTTTGGCAGAAGCAGGGGGCCTCCAATAGGAAGACAGGATAAAGATCACCTCTTTAGAGGTAGGCCTCTCTAAGGAGATTATAACAGGGCTAGTAGGTATAATGCGGCCAGCTACGTACGAGGAATTCTGTAACCTTCTCCGGATAGTCGACGACTAGCAACGCAGGCTGGGACGGATAGGCCGCGCTTAGGAGATAAGACAGCCCCCCTAGCGACAGACAGACGCTATAGACTAGGAACCAACGACGACGAGGGTAGCAGCAGCAACCACCGTACGGCCAAGGGCTGCCACCAAAAAGGCGCAATAGGTAGATACGGCTACCCTTAACAAGAGACGAGCAGAAGGGAGCTGCTACCGGTGTAGCAAGATGGGCTACACCGTACGGAACTGCAGGCTTCTGCCAGCAGAGAGACCTAGTAGACGGCCGACTACTGCGAGAGTAGCAACTGCAGCGCCTTAACGAGAAGATTAGGTGTCCTATTCGGACGACGACAAGTCGGGAAAAGAGTAGCCTCTAAGCGAAGACTCTGCTAGAGGCGGGTGCGAGATAGACTGCTAAATCAAAGCATTACTTGGCTATCTTTCAAGAGCAATTACATAACGACGACGCCGTTTATCGTACAGCCGACGTTAAACAGGTCCGCAACGGCGCGGACATTGATTGACACAGGATGTTTGGTGTATAGAGTAATCAGCGAAGACTTCGTACAGAGACATCGGATTAAGACGACCCCTACAGTACCTGTATACATACTAGGCATTACTGGGCGAGGACCGGACATTACCTATATAGTGAAAGTAACAATAGAGGTACAGGGATACTACGAGCAAGACTTATACCTCTATGTCGTACAGGACAAGTTAGGGTATAACCTAATACTAGGAAAGCCCTAGATAGAGCGCTAGAGGGGCAAGCTGGACGTCGGACGAGGACGGCTGTACCTAGCAGCAACGAAGCGGAGAATCCGGGACTAGGGGAGGCTCCCGCAAGGTAGCAATGCTAAGGCCGAAATTAACACAGCAACGGCGGACATTAAGAAGGCATTGGCACCTAAGGAGGCGACAAACCCCTGTACGAAGCTCCTAAGAGAGTACGTAGGGTACCTGGACCTCTTTGAACCAAAGTTAGCCTCGAAGCTGCTACTATACCGAGGGGAAGGGATTAACTATAACATCCAGCTAGAACCCCGTCTAGATAGGGGCCTGCCGGAGGTACTGTACGGACCGCTGTACGGAATGTCCTCTAGAGAACTCTTGGTATTGCGCAAGACGCTGGACGACCTACTTGCCAAAGGATTTATTCGGGCCAGTACGTCGTCCGCAGGAGCCCTAGTGCTGTTTGTCTATAAGGAGGGGAAGGCCGGATTGCGCTTCTGCGTAGACTACAGAGGCATTAACGCGATTACTAAGAAGGACCGGTACTCCCTACCCCTTATTAAGGAAACCCTCGGACGAATTAGCAAGGCGAAGTAGTTCACTAAGCTTAACGTAGTCTCGGCCTTCTACAAGATACGGATTAAGGAGGGCTGTAAATAGATAACGGCCTTCCGTACGAGATATAGTCTTTTTAAGTAGCTTGTCACCCCCTTCGGCCTTGCCAATGCACTAGCAACCTTCTAAAGGTATATTAACAAGTCCCTGCAGGGGTTATTAGACGACATCTGCTCGGCATACCTCGACGACACCCTGGTTTTTACGGACGGCACTTACGCAGATTACGTACGAGATGTTAAGAAGGTGCTGGACCGGCTGCAGCAGGCTGGCTTGTACCTCGACATCGACAAATGCGAATTCGGTGTCCAACGTACGAAATACCTGGGTTTTATTATCGAGGCAGGGAAAGGCATTAGCATAGATAGGAAGAAGATTGACGCTATTAAGCAATAGAAGCTACCTACAAACGTTAAGGGCGTACAGGAATTTCTTGGGTTTGCCAACTTCTATCGCTAGTTTATACGGAACTACTCAGAGATCGTACGCCCCCTTGTTAAGCTAACGTACAAAGACAAGCAGTTCAAATAGACGGACGAATGCAATAGGAGCTTCGACAAGCTAAAGGAGCTCTTTACTACAGGACCAACACTCGCCGCCTTTAACCCGGAGCGTACGACAATACTGGAAACCGACTCCTCGGGGTACTGCATTAGGGGTATCCTGTTACAGGTAGGCTTAGACGGACTCCTATATCTATATGCGTACTTCTCTAAGAAGAACTCCCTAGCTAAGTACAACTACCCTATCTACGACAAGGAGTTACTAGCAGTCGTACAGTATTGCGAAGCCTAGGATAGGGAACTCCGCTCGGTGCCCGAGTTCCTCGCCCTAACGGACTATAAGAACTTGGAATACTTTACTTAACCCCGGAAGCTGTCTAAGAGGCACGTACGATAGGCAATGTACCTAAGCCGTTTCAACATCAAACTCTAGTACCGCAAGGGTAAGGACAACAGCAGGGCCGATGCTCTGTCTAGACGGGACCAGGACATGCTAACGACGTACAAGGACGACCGGCTAAAGTCATAAACATTCCAGATGTTTAAAGGGGAGCCAGGCGGGGAGACTATCTGCCTAGCAGCGACACACCTATAGGAACCCTAACTGCAAGCATAGGAAGAGGCAGTAGAAAAGGACGAGGTATACCGAGGGGCCTGTACAGCGATCTAGGGAGGGCAACGAAAGCTCCTAGCCGAGCTCCACCTTAAGGTGTCGACAGCCGAGTGCTCGGTAGACGAGGAGAACAACCTAAGGTTCAGAAATCGGATATAGGTCCCGGCGGACGGGAAGCTCTATACGAACCTAATATAATGGGCACATAACTCCGTAGCTACCGGGCACCTAGGGCGCGAGGAGACGTACGGCATTATCGCCCGGGACTACTACTGGCCGGCGATAGCAAAAGACATTCGCAGGTTCGTACGGAACTGCGATGTATGCGGATAGACGAAGCCCTAGCGCGAGCTAAAACACGGGCTGCTAAAGCCTCTGCTAATACCGGACCGGCCCTAGCAAGATCTAACAGTAGACTTTATTACGGACCTCCCTAAGAGCGACGGACAGCGAAACATTATAGTAGTTACGGACAAGTTAACGAAGGGGGTAATACTAGAGGGGATAGACTCCATTACAGCCGAAGACTCCGCCTAGGCCTTTATCCGGACGACATTCAGCAAGCACGGTTTCCCTAGTTTAATTGTATTAGACCGGGGGACACAGTTTATGAGCCAGCTCTAGGCAAGGATCTGCCAGCTGCTAAAGGTGGAGCGTCGCCTGTTAACCGTATAGCACCTGCAGACGGACGGGGCGACAGAGAGGGTTAATTCAACCTTGGAAGCGTACCTCCGAGCGTACGTTGACTATAACTAGACGAACTGGAACCGCCTCCTCCTAATAGCGGAGCTGGCTATCAACAGCTGTACGGCCGATGCTACAGGACTGTCCCCCTTCTTTACGACCTATAGATATAACTATTCCCCGCTCCTACCGACCCTAAGTAGTAACACCCTGCGCCCTGTACGATCCCTAATCCAGCAAGGAGAGGCTATCGTACGGACGATTACGAACGCCTACCAATAGGCAAAGGCGAGCCTAGCTATAGCTTAGCAGAATGCGGAAGAGCAGGCGAACAAGGGACGACAGGCTGCACTAAGGTACGAGGCAGGGGACGAGGTCTGGCTAAACCAGCGGAATATCCGTACGGACCGGCCGAGCAAGAAGCTAGATTAGAGGAACAGGAAGTTTACGGTAATCCGTCTAGTAGGGACATACGCCGTACGACTAAACACCCCCCTAGGGATTTACCCAGTCTTTTACGTAGACCTCGTACGACCGGCGAACACGGACCCCCTGCCGCACCAGACGACTGACGACGCGCGCCTACCCGCAATTATTACTAACAGCCAGGAAGAGTACGAAGTAGAGGGGATTATTAAGAGTCGGAAGAAGCGGGGGAAGGTAGAGTACTTAGTAAAATAGAGAGGATAGGCAGAGCCTACGTAGGAACTGTACGAGGCTCTACAAGACACGACCGCACTGGACAGATAGGAGGAGAGCCACCCCCCTGCCCAGTTACAGTAACGCTGCGCCGTACGGCGGAAGGAGGCACGATCTACAGGGCAGCCGTAGGCAGACCTAGGTTGTCAAAGGACCGAGTATTACGACGTAGGACACTCCAAGGTTCCGCTAATACGACACTGTACGACACTGTACGAGATAAGGGCTGGAAGAAAGGATTAGCCAAGGGACAAATAGGAGGGAGAGTGGAAATAAGATAAGCTAAGAGAACACCGTCCGAAATTTCTTACACTATCTAGGGGGGGGGGGGGTAGCCCACTGGCCATTACCCCCCCCGGGGACCAGAACCACCTACTTATTATCTGAGAGCTCCACTACCTCGGGCCCGGCCGGGCCCCCACCCCTACCAGGGCCAGCCCCAGGAAGCAGAGGCACCCCCCTACCCCTACATGCCTCCCCTAGACGGCGGAAGGGGCAGTAGAAGGAGCTATCCTTCCACTTGCACGAGGCACACACCCCAGCCTAGAAACCTAGGAGGCGGTATAGGCTAAGTAAGGGCCGGGGGGAGCTAGGGCAGGGGGCATAGAGCTAGCCCCGGGTAGCAATAAGGAGGGCGTTAACGTACGACGGGCAGGCCGTAGCTACCCGCTCTAGTGTAACCCGGGCAGAGTTACACTAGAAGGCGTAGTAGGGGAGCCCAGCCGCATCCTGCTGCTCGCGAGTATAGCAACTAAGATGTCAGCTTAGACCGTACAGAGGACGAGACTGTACGAACCGGAAGCGTAGCTGCTAGTTAAGTTAAGGACCCTACTGCACGAATTCAAAGTAGGGGGGGACCCTATCCGGACGAGGGGGGGAGGCAGGGCCAGCAGCTACAAGGGCACTACCAGACAGGGCGGACGACATAACAGCTAGTAGGGGCTAGTAGCTAGTAGCTAGTAGTAGTTAGTAGCTAGTAGTAGTTGGCAGTAGATAGTAGACGGTAGACGGTAGGCAGTGTACAGTGTACAGGGAGAAGAGAAGGGGGAAAGGAAGAAGAGAGAGAGGGATTAAGCAGACTGCCTGCTATAGGGGACGGTGCCTGCTAGAGGGGGAATAGCAAGCAGGGCAGCTGCTGCAAACAAGTGAAATGGCAAGAGGCAACCGCGACCTAGGGGGAAGCGACGATGGACGACGACTCGGACGACCCTAAAAAAAAAAAAAAAAAAAATAGGAAGCTGCGACCTGCTAAAGGTACGGCGGGAGCTGGGTAGTGTAAGCACGCCGCCGTACGGAAGAAACACTACGAGAAGGGGAGGGGGGGGTATTGTTAGGGGGCGCCGCCTAGCCCAGGTCCTAAACCCGACCTAAGCCGACCGTCGCCCTAAGGACTGCGACTTAGCGGCACTAGCATAACCCTACCCTCCGTACGGAGCTACCGACAGGACCCTACTCCCGTACAGAGGGAGAACACCGCGGTCCTATACAAAGGGGAGCTACCGCCCCTCGGATTAGGGGAAAGACCCTGCACTACTGTACAGAGGAGGTAACTCCTAATCCTCTGTACAGAGAGTGAAACTTGCACCCCTATACAGAGGGGAAATTGCTAGCTTAGCTTCGTAGATACAAATCGTACGGAGCAGACGACGAAGGAACTGCCTATTAGTTCCTTTATGTAGATACCTAACCTTAAGTTTCTAAACCAAGATTCTTAGGCCCCCTTACAAGAGTTCTCTAGAGGACATTCCGTACAGCAGTCCGTACAGTACCTCCGGCAGGCCCCTATCCGGACGGGGTTCTAGCTGGATGTTATAGTCAATCCCTTCCCCTTAGTATAGTAGCAGCTTCGAGGCTAACTTTAGTTCAAAGAGGTCCAGGTACCCTATATACTCTCTTAGGAGCTTCGTATAGGGGTTTGTCGCCTTCTTAGGTGCCAATGCCTTCTTAATGTCCGCTGTTGCTGTGTTAATTTCGGCCTTAGCATTGCTACCTTGCAGGAGCCTCCCCTGGTCCCGGATTCTCCGCTTCGTTGCTGCTAGGTATAGCTGTCCTCGTCCGATGTCTAGCTTGCCCTACTAGCGCTCTATCTAGGGCTTTCCTAGTATTAGGTTATACCCTAACTTGTCCTGTACAACATAGAGGTATAAGTCTTGCTCGTAGTGTCCCTATACCTCTATTGTTACTTTCACTATGTAGGTAATGTCCGGTCCTCGCCCGGTAATGCCCAGCATATGTACAGGTACTGTAGGGGTCGTCTTAATCCGATGTCTCCGTACGAAGTCTTCGCTAATTACTCTATACACCAAACATCCTGTGTCAATCAATGTCTGCGCCGTTGCAGACCTGTTCAACGTCGGCCGTACGATAAACGGCGTCGTCGTTATATAATTGCTCTTAAAAGATGGCTAAGTAATGCTTTAATTTGGCAGTCTATCTCGTACCCGCATCTAGCAGAGTCTTCGCTTAGAGGCTACTCTTTTCCCGACTCGTCGTCGTCCGAATAGGACACCTAATCTTCTCGTTAAGGCGCTGCAGTTGCTACTCTCGTAGTGGTCGGCCGTCCACCAGGTCTCTCTGCTAGTAGAAGCCTGCAGTTCCGTACGGTGTAGCCTATCTTGCTACACCGGTAGCAGCTCCCTTCTGCTCGTCTCTTGTTAAGGGTGGCTGTGTCTACCTATTGCGCCTTTTTGGTAGCGGCCCTTAGCCGTATAGTGGTTGCTGCCGCTACCCTCGTCGTCGTTAGTTCCTAGTCTATAGCGTCTGTCTGTCGCTAGGGGGGTTGTCTTATCTCCTAAGCGCGGCCTATCCGTCCTAGCCTGCGTTGCTAGTCGTCGACTATCCTAAGAAGGTTACAGAATTCCTCGTACGTAGCTGGCCGCATTACACCTACCAGCCCCGTTATAATCTCCTTAGAGAGGCCTACCTCTAAAGAGGTAATCTTTATCCTGTCTTCCTATTAGAGGCCCCCTGCTTCTGCCAAAGTCTGGTCAAATTCCGCGAGGAATTCTCGTATAGTCTTGCGTCCTTGTTTTATTATATTGACCTGTAAGAGTGCTCGGCTCTCGCGGTCCGGGTCCTTGTAGCTCTTGTCTAGAGCTGCCTAGAGCATCGTCGTCGTAGCTATTGCCGGGTTGGCAATAGCTGTCTCGTAGTACGGCAGAATCCGTGCTGCCGCTCTGCCCTTTAATCTCCTAAAGAGGTAGACTACCTTGTCTAGCTCGGTCGGGTATGCTCCTAAGTCGACTAGGAGCTTAGAGCGCATCTAAGCCGCCTAGGAGGGGTACTCAGCCGGAGCCTTACTATCGTACGTAGAGACGTCGGGGAGTTTGCTCTTAGGGGTCGGGGTGTAGATTATTGTGCTCGTCGTCGTCGTAGGGGTCGGATCGCGATCGGACGCCCTAAGCTGTCGTAGCTCCTGTTCCTGTTGGGAAATTATCGCAACCTAGTGGCTTACTTGTTGTTCGAGCTGCCTCTTGCTTTCTAGCAGCTCCTCGTATACGTAGTGCATATGTCCCCCTATAGCCGTAGGTTCTATAGGGATGTCGCCGTCTATCTCTGTTCTATTACCGCAGTTACCGACAGTGCGATCAGTTCCTAATGTAAGGGGCTTAAGAATCTTGGTTCAGAAACTTAAGGTCGGGTATCTACATAAAGGAACTAATAGGCAGTTCCTTCGTCGTCTGCTCCGTACGATTTGTATCTACGAAGCTAAGCCAGCAATTTCCCCTCTATGCAGGGGTGTAAGTTTCACCCTCCGTACAGAGGATCGGGAGTTACCTTCTCTGTACAGTAGTGCGGGGTCTTTCCCCTAATCCGAGGGGCGGTAGCTTCCCTTTGTGTAGGACCGCAGTGTTCTCCCTCTGTACAGGAGTAGGGTCCTGTTGGTAGCTCTGTACGGAGGGTAGGGTCGTGCTGGCGCCGCTAAGTCGCAGTCCTCGGGGCGACGGTCGGCTTAGGTCGGGTTCAGGACCTGGGCCAGGCGGCGCCCCCTAACACCGGCGTCCCCTAATATAGACGTATTTGTAAAAGAGTCGGGCAGTTTCCTTAGAGGTTATGCTCTAGCAGGGTACTATAGAACGGTATTTAGAGTGTCAATCTACAACTCTAAAGACATTCTTTGCTTTAATGCCTGCCGAAGTAGTTCCCTTAGGAAGGCAGGTAACAAAAGCTATCGTAATGTGTTTCTATAGGCGTTAAGGGGCCGGAAGGGGCTTTGGTAAACCTTATAGACGTTAACGGTTATATTGAGCCGCTTGGCAGATATGTATCCTCTTTACAAGGTCTCCCCGCCGTCGCATACACGCCCGAAGTCGAGCCCTCGGCTCACCCGAGGCAGCGGAAACTGGGTTACAATCGGCTGGGATGGAATCATGGGTATCATGTCTGCTGTCGTTGCCCAGTTCGGTAGTCAGTCCTCTCCCGTTGCATGATTTTGCGGCCAAGCTTGGCTGAACCACATTGAGCTACGCGGACACGTCCACTCCGCTTCCGATTGTATCGTTCTGCCGCGCTGTATATGGTGGTCATGGCCCTCACCGCTGCTGGTTTCCCCTGTGAACCCATGGGCCATGGCAGCTCCTGAAGACGCGCATCGTGGGCGGAAGATTGATTGTTCCGCTCGCAGTCAATGCCTCATGCAGCCGTGTGTTGCGGCACTCAGCTGCGAGGAAAATTGGGTTGCTTCCATTCCACATATACCACCCGTGGCCGAGCCTAACTGTAGCCGACCTGCTGCCGATTGTACAGGGTATAGATGAGGTTGCGTGGAGGATTCGCGCAGCCTTTGGCCATGACTGGTATAGAGCACGACGAGACCATCGATCCCAGGCACCGTCGCGCAATCATCGATCCCAGGCACCGTCACGGTTTCATCGATCCCAGACAGCGTCGCGGCATCATCCATCCCAGACATCGTCGCGGTACCATCGATCCCAGACATCGTCACGGCATCATTCGATCCCAGACATCGTCACGTCACGGCATCATTCGATCCCAGACATCGTCAGGCAACACGGCCATGGTGGATGCGAAGGCGCGTGGACTGGAGTTGTTGAAGCCATGCCTTTTCGCGGCAGACCGTCACCCGGCTGCCAGACATGTCGGCGGCGTAAGATCAAGGTACGGACCGGTTCTGACATCCTTTCTCGAGCACGCAATCCGCGCCAATAAATCGCCACGACCAGCCCGGGCGTGGCGTGGCCCGGGGCTGATTGGCGGGTTGCTGACCACCAAGAGGGTTGCTGACCACCAAGAGGGCTGCTGACCACCAAGAGACAGTGCGACCTGCGCGACGGCGGCTGCGCGAAGTGCGAAAAGGCGGGGTGGCGGTGCGAGGGATATCGGGACCTGACGGACCTGATGTTCCACGACGAAAGCGCCAAGGTCATCAAGAAGGTCACCGCCGCCGAGCAAGGGCCGCGACGTCGACCGACGGGCCGTGTCAAGCCGCCAGCGTCAGCGTCGGCTTCGGCCTCGTCAGCGGCCGCTTCGGCATCGGCGTCCGCATCGGCATCGGCGTCCGCATCGGGTGCGTCCCGCTCGCTGCTGCGGCGCATCGCGCCTCTGGTGGCTTCGCCGGATCCGGCGCCGGCCATGGACGACCTGGCCATCGGCTACTTCTTCGACACGTACGTGTTCAAGTACCACGACCAGCGCGACCGCTGGCGCATGGACGATGGCAACGGCTGTCTGCTGGCGGCCATCACCGCGCTCGGCACGGCAGGCATCACGAAGCAGACGGGCGGCGAGGGCCACGCGCGCAAGCACTACCTGACCGCGCTGCAGCTCACCAACTCGGCGCTGCAGTCGCCCGATGACGCGAGACGCGACAGCACCCTCCTCGCCATCACCATCCTCGGCATCTTCGAGGCGGTGAGCGGCTTCCAGAAGAGCCTCGACACGTGGCGAGACCACGTGCACGGCGCGGCGTCGCTGCTGCAGCTCCGCGGCCGGGACCAGTTCCGCCGCGCGACCGGCGGCCGGCTGTACCTGCAGGCGGTGCTGAACCTGATCGTCAGCTGCCTCAGCCGCCGGCTGCCCATCCCGGAGCACGTGCGCGCCGTCCACGCCGTGGCCGAGCAGCACGTGCCCGACGCCACGGACAGCGTGTGGCGGTTTGCGCTGGCCAGCATGCGGCTCGCCGACCTGAACGCGCGGCTGCTGCCGGGCAACTATCCCGTCTCGCCCGCCGACGCCGCCCGCACCGCCGCCGACGCCCTGGCCCTCTATGCCGAAATCGACGCGTTGCTGCGAGACGCCCCGCGCGACTGGACGCCCCGGCTCGTCGGCGCCACCGGGCCGGTCGTCTACGCCGGCTACTACTACGTCTTCGACAGCTACCTGGTGGCGCAGATGTTCTGCGGCGCGTGTGGCTACCGCATCATGCTCATCGACATCATCCGGAAGGCCGTGGCCGGCTGTGGCACCGCCGCCCACGCCGTGTCCCCGCAGCAGCTGGAGCAGGCGCAGTATTGCCTGGGCTCTCTCCGCCAACTCCAGCTGGCCGTCCTCGCCGTCGTCCCGCAGCACCTGGGCGACCGATTTGAGATCACGCACACCCCCCTGCCCGGCCGCGTGCGCGATCCCGTCGCCGCCGGCTTCCACATGCGCGACCACAATCCCTTCCGGCCCACCCACCCGGAACCGCGTGGCCTTCTGCCGTGCGTCCGCATGTCCGGCGGCTTCCAGATCCAGTTCCCCGTTTTTGCCGTCGGTGCTTCCGACCCCCCCGGCGGCCCCATCCGCACCTGGGTCATCCGCGTGCTAAAACTGCTAGGTCAAGCGATCCGTGTCCCGCAAGCTTTCGTCCTTGCTGCTCAGCTCGAAGGTGCGGCCAGCCCTGCCTACCCCGGGACTGAGGCCTTCCCAGCAGGCTACACCAGACCGGCAAGGTGCAGCCCCCCCCCCACACCCCTCGGGAAAATCTTCGCCACCGATCTCCTGACTGATTTTCTGTAGGAGGGAGCGAAACCGGGTCGGGAATCCCTGAACACATGTGGCACTGCGTTTGTCCCCCGTGACCGTGGAACCCACAGAGCGATGTGCGCCAAGGTTCGAAGGTCGTTCATTCCCTCCGACAAGCGGCTGTACGAGAATACGGGACGAATTGTCCGGGAAATGGTGGGTTAGGTTCGTTGTCGGGCGATGACCCAGCCCCCCCCCCCCCCCCCCCCCCCCCTCCACCCCTTGCCTGTCTGCCTGTCTGTCTCGAGACTCGCCCGCCGTCTCGTGCCAGGTCGTACCGGAGCAACAAAAGCCGGAACACTCTTCGCGTTGCATGGTCATGTCCTGCACCCCCTCGCCGAACTGCCGCACATTGATCGTTCTGCGCGATCCCTCGAGCCCTTAGAACATCGGTTTAACCGCCACCCAACCAGACCAAGGTTTGGCGACCAATGAAGCCCGCACGTCCAATCATCACTCCCCGCATTGACCGATTGGACCCAAGCCCGACCGAGACACGAGGACGCCGCAGACGCACGTCGCAAGCACCCCAACTGCTCAGCGATCCTCAGACATTCGCACCGTCCGTCCCGTCGAAGCTGTCTGTCTGTTCATGGATTGGTGTTTGACTTGGGAGAACTGCGGTCCCGCCGGTGTCCACTCCGGCACGAGTCGAGAGCAAGGCCGCGGCGCGACGAGGAGACCACCGCATCCCACGGGGTGCAACGCGTGTAGCGTCGGCGAACATTTCCGCACCGCTCTCCTTCCGTCCGTGACCACTCGGAAAGACCACAAGCTGACGCCGCCGTCGAAGACCTTCGATGCTGGGAAGCGGACGGGAGGACGAGTTTTCTTGATGACATAGAAGGCGGTGGGCGGGGGCGACGATTGGAAGAAGCAGACGATTGGAGGAAGCAGACGATTGGAGGAAGCAGATGATTGGAGGAAGCAACAAGCACGTGTATTAGAAGTCGATGGCCACGCGGAGTAGAGAGCCCCCCCCCCTCCCCCCCGAAGTCCGTCGGTCGCCCTGTGCAGCCAGCAGGCCGCCAAACTCAACTCGACATCGGCGCTTTGCATTTGACGACCCTCGATGCTTGATTTGACGACCCTACATGTTTTATATGACGATCCTCTATGCTCTACAATTTCCCCTTGAGCTTGCTTTGCGTGGACCCTCGATGCTTGGCCAGGACCTGCTCCGACGCTTTCACAATCTCATCGAACACTTCCCTCACGTATCGCTCTTCCGCCAGTGGATTGGCGCTCACGACGCGGATCGCATACACCCCTCGCACCAGCGTGCTCGTCAGGAAAAATGTCTTCTGGCCCTCGATCGTCGCAAACACCTCTCGGGTCAGATGGTTCGCGGCGGAGAGGACCGGATCGTCGGCGTCATCGTCCTCCTCCGCATCTCGGATCTCGGTCGCGCGGGGGAACTCTCCGGACGGGCGGGGGCGCGGCTGCCGCTGTTGCTGTGTGACGTGGGGGTTGATGGTGAAGACGGTCAGGGCGAAGGCGGGCGGGGCGAGGAGGGAGAAGAGGTCCGGGCGGGCGCGGACGAGGTCGGCGAAGAGGGTGCCCAGGTGGATGGAGTGGCGGATGCGTTCCCGCAGGCCCTTGACGCCGTACGTGCGCACGACGAACCAGATCTTCAGGGCCCGGAAGCGCCGGCCCAGCGGGATCTGCCAGTCGCGGTAGTCCACCACCCGGCCCTGGTCCGTGAAGGCGTTGCGCAGGTACGCCGGCGTCACGGACAGGGCGTCCGTCAGGTCCCGCCGTCTCTGCACGTACAGCGCCGAGGCGTCGAAGTTGATCAGCAGCCATTTGTGCAGGTTGACGTTGAACGAGTCGGCGAAGGCGATTTGGCGCGAGAGGTGCTGGTACTCGGGGAGCACCAGGGCGGCGCCGGCGTAGGCGGCGTCCACGTGGATCCAGATGTCCGGGTGGTCGGCGGCAACTTGCGCGATGGACGCGAGGTCGTCGACGGCGCAGACGGCGGTGGCGCCTATGGAGACGGTCAGGAAGTAGGGGTGCAAGCCTTGGGACTGGAGCTGGGCGATTTTGCGCCGGAGCTGGGGGCCTTGGAGGGCGTAGGCGTGTTTGTGTCGGGTCTCGATGCTCCGGAACCGGGTGCCGACGATGTTGGCCGCTTTCTGCGTGCTGGAGTGTGTCTGGTCGGTGGCCAGAGCGACGAGGGTGCCTCTGATCTCACAGCTTCGGTCTTCGATCGCCTGGGGCTCCCGAATCTTCTCTCGTTCCACCTGCCGCCTGACGTATCTTTCCCGTGCCGCCATCATGACAGCGACGATGGCTTCGGAAGCAGACCCTTGGATCACGCCTCCGCCCGAGCCTTGGGAATGGAAAGCCGGCGGCAGCACCATCACTTGAGCCATCCAGTCGAGCACAATCGTTTCCAGCTCCGTGACGGCGGGACTGCAGATCCAATTGAATGCCGGGCCTGTCAGTGCCGCGCTCCACATCTCCGCCAGGATGGCTGGATAGGTGGAAGACGCGGGGAAAAACGCCATGAACTTGGGATGCTGCCAATGCGTCATGCCCGGCATAATGGTGCGCTCAATGTCTTGTTGGATCTCCGGCCATGGTTGTCCATCTTGTGGTGGCTGTTCGGGAAGCAGCTTCGCGAGGTAGCCGGGCTCTATTGATGGCAATACTGGCCGTCCAGAGATGGTGCTGTAGTATTGCTGAATCTCATCGATGACCTGCCGAGCATTGTCCACAAACTGTGATCCTGTCATGCCCAAAGGTGGTATTGTTCCACTGCCAAGTCTTGACTTGCTGTGTGAGTCGTTGGTTGTCGCGCCATCGGAGCCGTCGTTGCCTGTCATCTTCACTTCAGTATACTTCGTCAAGATCGAGTCAGAGCTTGGGTCAGAACAAGAGATTTTTCTGTTGTGACTGAACCTCCTCGATATATACGACAACTACCTGTTCATGGCTAAGCCTATAGCAGTCCTACCCTGTAACGCCCTCTCAAGCTGCTTCCATTGACTTTCTACGACATTGAAACTTCGCCAAGACGTAATTCGTTTCTACGATATCTCCGCCATAGCAATGCTATCTGTTACGGTCAACAGATGGAAGAGAAAGACTAACACTAGCCAGAACCCCCACAGTACCACCATAATTGACAAACTATATCTTAACAACTATTTGTCTAATCAAGACAATTCTCTATACGTTGGAAGCGCTACAATTGGCTCTACAAGGGCTATTAGTTGAGTTCCAAAAGCTCCTAGAACTACAGCTAATAGATAGATAGATAAGAAAGCTCCTTATTACCTAGAACCTACCTAGCTCTACTACTATTAACCGACTATATCTTAACAATTACTAGCCTAACTAATACAATTCTTAGCGTGTTGGAAGCGTATTAACCTGCTCTACAAACGCTTTGTTATAGGGTTGGGTTTGTAGCAGCGTATAGCACACCTAACACTAAGCACTAGCATTATATTTAAACTAATAAGTGCCCTTTAATAATTCCCTTCTGCGTGCCTTTTGTATACGCTGGAGCAGCGTAAGCTGTCCTTGGTAGCAGGCTATCCCTTAGTCCTGCAATCGTGCCGCTAGAGTACCTCTATGTTGTGGCGGCAGAAAGGTGTTGCGGCGGTGGAAAGAGGTGGGACAGATTAATAGGGTGGACCCTGGAATTTCGGCTCGGCCCGTCCGGGCCGAGCCGGGCCTTGGCACCACCACTACGAAAGCCCTCCACCACCACTACATAGATTCCTTTCCCTCCTCAGTTCGAGATATAGTGTAAGGGGGCCCAAGGATCTTGGTTCAGAAGCTTAAGGTTGGGTATCTACATAAAGGAACTAATAGGCAGTTCCTTCGTCGTCTGCTCTGTACGATTTGTACCTACGAGGCCAAGCTAGCAATTTCCCCTTTGTGCTAGGGTGCAAGGTTCACCCTCCGTACGGAGGGTCGGGGGTTACCTCCTCTGTATAGTAGTGCAGGGTTTCCCCCTTCTAATCCAAGGGGCGGTAGCTCCCCTTTATGCAGGACCGTAGTGTTCTCCCTCTATACAGGAGTGGGGTCCTGTCGGTAGCTCCGTACAGAGGGTAGGGTCGTGCTGGCGCCGCTAAGTCGCAATCCTTAGGGCGACGGTTAGCTTAGGTCAGGTTTAGGACCTGAGCCGGGCGGCGCCCCCTAACAATACCCCCCCCTTTCTCTTTTTCGTAGTGCTACTTCCGTATAGCGCCGTGCTTAAACTACCTAGCTCCCGCTGTCCCTTTAGCAGGTCGTAGCTTCCTATTTCGTTCAGTCGTCTAGGTCGTCGTCCCTCGTCGCTTCCCCTAGGTCGTAGTTGCCTCTTGCTATTTTACCTGTCTGTAGCAGCTGCCCTGCTTGCTATTCCTACTATAGCAGGCAGGCAGCCTAAGCCTTCTCCCTTCTCTTCCCTTTCCCTTTCTCTTCTCCCTGTACACCGTCTACTGTCTACCGTCTACCGTCTACCGTCCACTACTACTGTCTATTACCAACTACTACTAGCTACTAACTACTACTAGCTACTATGTCGTCCGCCCCGTCCGGTAGTGCCCTTGTAGTTGCTGGCCCCGCCTCCCCCCCTCGTCCGGCTGGGGTTCCCCCCTACTTTAAGCTCGTACAGTTATACTAGAGCGGGTGGCTACAGCCCGCCTGTCGTACGTTAACGCCCTCCTTATCGCTACCTAGGGCCAGCTCTGCGCCCCCTGCTCCAACTCCCCCTAGCCCTTACTTAGCCTATACCGCCTCCTAGGTTTCTGGGCTAGGGTATGTGCCTTGTGTAAGTAGAAGGATGGCTCCTTCTACTGCCCCTTCCGCTGTCCGGGGGAGGTACGTAGGGGTAAGGGGGTGCCTCTGCTTCCTGGGGCTAGCCCTAGTAGGGGTAGTGGCCCGGCCGGGCCCGAGGTAGTCGAGCTCTTAGATGATAAGTAGGTGGTTCTGGTCCCTGGAGGGGGGGAGGGGGAAGAGGGGGGGGGGGGGGGGGTAATGGCTAGGCTAGTAGGCCACCCCCCCCCCCAGATAGTGTAAGAAATTTCGGACGGTGTTCTCTTAGCTTATCTTATTTCCACTCCCCCTCCTATTTGTCCCTTAGCTGTTCCTTTCTTCTAGCCCTTATCCTATACAGTGTCGTATAATGTCGTATTAGCAGGGCCCTGTAGTGCCCTACGTCGTAGTACTCGATCCTTAGACAACTCGGGCCTGCCCGCAGCTGCCCTATTCTTAAGGTGGATCGTGCCTCCTTCCGCCGTACGGCGCAGTGTTACTGTAACTGGGCCGGAGGGTGATTCTCCTCCTATCTGTCTAGTGCGGTTGTGTCTTGCAGAGCCTCGTACAGTTCCTACGTAGGCTCTGCCCATCCTCTCTATTTTACTAAGTACTCTGCCTTCCCCTGCTTCCTCTGACTCTTAAGGATCCCCTCTACCTTATACTCTTCTTAGCCCTCGGTTATAATTGCGGGTAGGCGCGCGTCGTTAGTCGTCTAATGCAGCAGGGGGTCCGTGCTCGCCGGTCGTACGAGGTCTACGTAGAAGACTGGATAAATCCCTAGGGGAGTGTTTAGTCGTACGGCGTATGTCCCTACCGGCCAGATTACCGTAAACTTCCTGTTCTTCCAATCTAACTTCTTGCTCGGCCGGTCCGTCCGGATGTTTCGCTGGTTTAACCAGACCTTATCCCCGGCCTCGTACCTTAGTGCAGCCTGTCGTCCCTTGTTAGCCTGCTCTTCCGCGTTCTGCTAGGCTATAGCCAGGCTCGCCTTTGCCTATTAGAGGGCGTTCGTAATCGTCCGTACGATAGCCTCTCCTTGCTAGACTAGGGACTGTACGGGGCGCAGGGTGTTGCTACCTAGGGTTGGTAGGAGCAGGGAATAGTCGTATCTATAGGTCGTAAAGAAGGGGGACAGTCCTGTAGCATCGGCCGTACGGCTATTAATAGCTAGCTCCGCTATTGGGAGAAGGCGATTCTAGTTCGTCTAGTTATAGTCGACGTACGCCTAGAGGTACGCTTCCAAGGTTGAATTGGCCCTCTCCGTCGCCCTGTCTGTCTACGGGTGCTATGCGGTAGATAGGCGACGCTCTACCTTTAGCAACTAGCAGATCCGTGCCTAGAGCTGGCTCGTAAACTGCGTCCTCCGGTCTAATACAATGGACCTAGGGAAACCGTGCTTGCTGAACGTCGTCTGGATAAAGGCCTAGGCAGTATCTTTAGCTGTAATAGAGTCCATCCCCTCTAGTATTACCCCCTTCGTTAGCTTGTCCGTAACCACTATAATGTTTTGCCGTCCGTCGCTCTTAGGGAGGTTAGTAATAAAGTCTACAGTCAGATCTTGCTAGGGACGGTCCGGTATCGGCAGGGGCTTTAGCAGCCTATGCTTTAGCTCGCGCTAGGGCTTCGTCCGTCCGCACACATTGCAGTTCTGTACAAACCTGCGAATGTCCTTCGCTATCGCTAGCCAGTAGTAGTCCTAGGCGATAATGCCGTACGTCTCCTCGCGCCCTAGGTACCTAGTAGCTATAGAGTTATGTGCTCGTTGTATTAAGCCCGTACGGAGCTTCTCGTCCGCTAGGACCTATATCCGATTTCTGAACTTTAGGTTGTTCTCCTCGTCCACTGAACACTCGGCTGCTGACACCTTTAGGTAGAGCTCGGCTAGGAGCTTCCGTTGCCCTCCCTAGATCGCTGTACGGGCCCCTCGGTATACCTCGTCCTTTTCCACTGCCCCTTCCTATACTTGCAGTTGGGGTTCCTATAGGTGTGTCGCCGCCAGGCGGATAGTCTCCCCGCCTGGCTCCCTCTTAAACATCTGGAATGTCCGCGACTTTAGCCAGTCGTCCTCGTATGTCGTTAGCATGTCCTGTTCTCGTCTAGACAATGCGTTGGCCCTGCTGTTGTCCTTACCCTTGCGGTACTGGAGTCTTATGTTAAACCAGCTTAGGTACATTGCCTATCGTACGTGCCTCTTGGACAGCTTCTGGGGTTAAGTGAAGTATTCCAGGTTCTTATAGTCTGTTAGGGCGAGGAACTCGGGCACCGAGCGGAGTTCCCTATCCTAGGCTTCGCAACACTGTACGACTGCCAGCAACTCCTTGTCGTAGATAGGGTAGTTGCACTTAGCTGGGGAGTTCTTCTTAGAGAAGTACGCATATAGATGTAGGAGTCCGTCCGA
Source organism: Pseudocercospora ulei (assembly GCA_016165855.1). Classification (NCBI taxonomy): domain Eukaryota; kingdom Fungi; phylum Ascomycota; class Dothideomycetes; order Mycosphaerellales; family Mycosphaerellaceae; genus Pseudocercospora; species Pseudocercospora ulei. The sequence goes on along the minus strand of JACWNB010000006.1, from coordinate 756,738 downwards.
GCCTACCTATAACAGGATACCCCTAATGTAGTACCCCGAGGAGTCGGTTTCCAGTATTGTCGTACGCTCTAGGTTAAAGGCGGCGAGCGTTGGTCCTGTAGTAAAGAGCTCCTTTAGCTTGTCGAAGCTCCTATCGCATTCGTCCGTCTATTTAAACTGCTTGTCTTTGTGCGTTAGCTTAACAAGGGGGCGTACGATCTCTGAGTAGTTCTGTATAAACTGGCGGTAGAAGTTGGCAAACCTAAGGAATTCCCGTACGCCCTTAACGTTCGTAGGCGGCTTCTATAGTTTAATAGCATTAATCTTCTTCCTATCTATACTAATGCCTTTCCCTGCCTCGATAATCAAACCTAGGTATTTCGTACGTTGGACACCGAATTCGCATTTGTCGATGTCGAGGTACAAGCCAGCCTGCTGCAGTCGGTCCAGCACCTTCTTAACATCCCGTACGTAGTCTGCGTAAATGCCGTCCGTAAAAACCAGGGTGTCGTCGAGGTATGCCGAGCAGATATCGTCTAGTAACCCTTGCAGGGACTTGTTAATGTACCTTTAGAAGGTTGCCAGTGCATTGGCAAGGCTAAAGGGGGTAACTAGCTACTTAAAAAGACCGTATCTCGTACGGAAGGCAGTTATCTATTTACAGCCTTCCTTGATCTGTATCTTGTAGAAGGCCGAGACTACGTCGACCTTAGTAAACCACTTTGCCTTGCTGATCCGTCCGAGGGTCTCCTTAATAAGGGGTAGGGGGTACCGGTCCTTCTTAGTAATCGCATTAATGCCTCTGTAGTCTACGCAGAAACGCAATCCAGCCTTCCCCTCCTTGTAGACAAACAGTACTAGGGCTCCTGCAGACGACGTACTGGCCTGAATGAACCCTTTAGCGAGTAGGTCGTCCAGCGTCTTGCGCAGTACCAAGAGTTCTCTAGAGGACATTCCGTACAGTAGTCCGTACGGTACCTCCGGCAGGCCCCTATCCGGACGGGGTTCTAGCTAGATGTTATAGTCAATCCCTTCCCCTCGGTATAGCAGCAGCTTCGAGGCCGACTTTGGTTCAAAAAGGTCCAGGTACCCGACATACTCTCTTAGGAGCTTCGTACAGGGGTTTGTCGCTTCCTTAGGTACTAATGCCTTCTCGATGTCCGCTGTTGCTGTATTGATCTCGGCCTTAGCTTTGCTACCTTGCAGGAACCTCCCCTAGTCCCGGATTCTCCGCTTTATTACTGCTAGGTACAGCCGTCCTCGTCCGACGTCCAGCTTGCCCCTTTAGCGCTCTATCTAAGGCTTCCCTAGTATTAGGTTATACCCTAACTTGTCCTGTACGACATAGAGGTATAAGTCTTGCTCGTAGTGTCCCTGTAACCTTATTGTTACTTTTACTATATAGGTAATGTCCGGTCCCTGCCCGGTAATGCCCAGCATGCGTACAGGTACCGTAGGGGTCGTCTTAATCTAGTGTCTCCGTACGAAGTCTTCGCTGATCACTCTATACACCAAACATCCTGTGTTAATCAATGTCCGCGCCGTTGCGGACCCGTTCAACGTCGGCCGTACGATAAACGGCGTCGTCGTTATGTGGTTGCTCTTAAAAGATGGCCAAGTAATGCTTTGATTTGGCAGTCTATCTCGCACCCGCCTCTAGCAGAGTCTTCGCTTAGAGGCTACTCTTTCCCCGACTCGTCGTCGTTCGAGTAGGACACCTGATCTTCTCGTTGGGGCGTTGCAGTTGCTACCCTCGCAGTAGTCGGCCGTCCCCTAGGTCTCTCTGCTGGCAGAAGCCCGTAATTCCGTACAGTGTAGCCTATCTTGCTACACCGGTAGCAGCTCCCTTCTGCTCGCCTCTTGTTAAGGGTGGCCGTGTCCACCTATTGCGCCTTTTTAGTAGTAGCCCTTGGCCGTACAGTAGCTGCTGCTGCCACCCTCGTCGTCGTCGGTTCCTAGTCTATAGCGTCTGTCTGTCGCTAGGGGGGTTGTCTTATCTCCTAAGCACAGCCTATCCGTCCTAGCCTGCGTTGCTAGTCGTCGACTATCCTAAGGAGGTCGCAGAATTCCTCGTATATAGCTGGCCGCATTACACCTACCAGCCCTGTTATAATCTCCTTAGAGAGGCCTACCTCTAGAGAGGTAATCTTTATCCTGTCCTCCTATTAGAGACCCCCTACTTCTGCTAAAGTCTGGTCAAATTCCGCGAGGAATTCTCGTACAGTCCTGCGTCCTTGTTTTATCGTATTGACCCGTAGGAGTGCTCGGCTCTCGCGGTCCGGGTCCTTGTAGCTCTTGTCCAGAGCTGCCTAGAGCATCGTCGTCGTAGCTATTGCCGGGTTGGCAATAGCCGTCTCGTAGTACGGCAGAATTCGTGCTGCCGCCCTGCCCTTTAACCTCCTAAAGAGGTAGACTACCTTGTCCAGCTCGGTCGGGTATGCTCCTAAGTCGACTAGGGGCTTAGAGCGCATCTGAGCCGCCTAGGAGGGGTACTCGGCCGGAGCCTCACTATCGTACGTAGAAACGTCGGGGAGTTTGCTCTTAGTGGTTAGGGTAGGGGTTGTCGTGTTCGTCGTCGTAGGGGTCGGATCGCGATCGGACGCCCTAAGCTGTCGTAGCTCCTGTTCCTGTTGGGAAATTATCGCAGCCTAGTGGCTTACTTGCTGTTCGAGCTGCCTCTTGCTTTCTAGCAGCTCCTCGTACACGCGGTGCATATGTCCCTCTATAGCCGTAGGTTCTATAGGGATGTCGCCGTCCATCTTGCTCTATTACTGCAGTTACCGACAGTAAGATCAGTTCCTAATGTAAGGGGGCCCAAGGATCTTGGTTCAGAAGCTTAAGGTTAGGTATCTATATAAAGGAACTGATAGGCAGTTCCTTCGTCGTCTGCTCTGTACGATTTGTACCTACGAGGCCAAGCTAGCAATTTCCCCTTTATGCTGGGGTGCAAGGTTCACCCTCTGTACAGAGGGTCGGGGGTTACCTCCTCTGTACAGTAGTGCAGGGTTTCCCCCCTCTAATCCGAGGGGCGGTAGCTCCCCTTTATGTAGGACTGTAGTGTTCTCCCTCCGTACGGGAGTGGGGTCCTGTCGGTGGCTCCGTACGGAGGGTGGGGTCGTGCTGGCGCCGCTAAGTCGCAATCCTTAGGGCGACGGTCGGCTTAGGTCGGGTTCAGGACCTAAGCCGGGCGGCGCCCCCTAACATATAGTTATCAAAATAGCCGTATTGAACCACATCTGCGCGCTCGGATTATTATATCTCGAACTCACTCTCTACACCAACCCCGCGCTGCGCGAAAGGGCCCGTTAAACCATCCGGAAACCCGAATAACGTACGCGCACCTACACTAACAACAACCCCCAAGGCACTGTAAGAAGATAGAAGACTTCTTAGCGGTAGAGAGCGGCGTTACAGGCCGCAGCAGAAGCAGAAAAGGAAAGACTAACAGATCGAGTAGGCGCTTAAGCGTTATTAACGATAAGATCGTTATTAGCGGTTTTACAGCGGAAGAGACCGCTAAGTTCAAGGAACGAATAGCTAAATATAGGAAGATCCACGACTGCACGATTAAGGAACTGGAAGACTATGTAAACGAGAATAGGATAGGAAAGGTCTACAATAGTATAGACCTTATTAAGACGCTGTTCTTCAGAACGCTAGAAGAAAAGAGACAGTTAAGAGAGGAAGTAGAGACGGTAAGAGCCGAGAGGGAATCAGCCGAGACCATTATAGATGTGCTGGAAAACCAGGCGGCGAATCGACTGGCGCAGCTAAAGGCACTAAAGGATTAACTAGCTAAGATAGAAGCAGCGATGTCGTTAGCACCGCTGCCACCGCATCGAGAAGAACAAGAAGAGACCGCCTTACCGGCGGCCTATAGTCAAGGTAGCACCCTAATAACATTATTGCCGGACCCGCCGGCATTTAAAGGCGGAGACCCTAAAGACTGGGAAGAGTTTAAGAAGAAGATCAAGAATAAGATAAGCCGCGATTACGCATCGAACAGCGCTAGAGATAAATTGGCGTACCTGGAATCGCAGTTAGAAGGAGAAGCTTTTTTGCTAGTAGCAGACCTGGAAGAGGTAACCGCTAAAGAAGCGATCAAAGCGCTAGATCAACGCTTCGGAGATCTATTCCGAAAGAAGACAGCCTGTAAGCAGCTAGACAAGATCAATCAGAACCGGCAGACGTTTAAAGAATTCTACAGTTTGTTTAGAAAATATGCGATTAGGGCCTAGGTAGCGGAAGATAAGCAGCTTTACCTATTAAGGCAGAAGCTAAACCCTGAACTGGCCGCAGCTATAGCGTCTGTAGAAGACGAAGACCTTAAGAGCTTCGTGCATAGAGCGAGAGTCACTAGGAGAAACTTGAGCGCTTACGCGAAATTACGCGAATCGAACCAGAAGCCGTCGCCGTCGCTGCAGGGAACCAGAGCCCCTGCGCCTTTCTGACGAAACCCCTAGCAATCGTCGTATTCGCTGCAGCCGTCGTTCGTCCCTACCTACTACGCGTGTGGCAAGCCTGGCTACATCGCTACGAAATGCCAAGTATTGGACAAGCAGAAGCAGGAATATCGAGCAACGAAGCCGCCGCCGCCGAGAAAGACTATCCAAGCCATTAAGCCGGCGTCGAACGATACTGACAGCGTAGACAGTGGAGTGCCACTGCGAATCTTAGGAAAAGACCAGCTAGAAGGATAGGCCCCCTATCCAGCATAGACAACAGGGCATTAACGCGAACTACGTCGACGGAAGAGAGCATTAATAGCTGCAGCGATCCGCTATCGGCTGCGATGGAAGTGAATACGGAAACAGCTATTATCCTTCTAATTACTGTCTACCCCCTTGACGGATCGAGCAAACCACTTTAGCTAAGAGCTTTTATCGATACTGGAGCTCTTATCGGAGCAGCTATCCACTACCGGCTAGTTTAGAAGCTAATAAATAGATACAGTTATCCAGTGGAACTGGCGTCGCTGACGAAGATTTCGGCATATAACGGACAAGACACGGAAAGCGTTATGCACTACGTGCCGCTAAAGACTACCTTAGCTGGTCGCACTACGGAAGCGACGTTCCGAATTATAGATATCGGAAAGTTTGACATCATTGTAGGGCAGAAATAGATAGAGAACCAGAAAGCCGTCATTGACGTAGACGAAGGCACGATAGGGTTCAAAACCCTAGGCAACGCCACCGCCGCTGCCAAGCTAAAAGCTACGGAGTCCGCGAAAGAGGCTCCATCCGATCGTTCCGAACCCCTAGTCACAGTCGGAATAATAAGTTCAGAAACTATAACGACCCTCGCGAAGTCGCCGGACACTAAGGTCTACGCTATCTTAATAAAAGACATCGAAGACTACTAGAAGATAATAGCGGAAGAAGAGGTAGATCCACTAGAGGTGCTGCCAGCGGAGCTCTACAGTTACGCTAACGTATTCTTAAAAGTAGACTCCAACCTCCTGCCGCTCTACCGGCCGGAATACGACAACAAGATCAGGTTAAAAGAGGGGGCTACATTGCTAAGAACCGAGCCCCTAAGAAGACTGTTACCGGCGGAACTGGACTAAGTAGAGGTGTTCGTTCGCGAAAACCTAGCGAAGAAGTTTATTACGCCGAGTTCTGCCGAATACGCGTTACCGATCCTTTTCGTACGGAAGCCCGGAGGTGGTCTCCGACTATGTGTAGACTATCGAGGCCTTAATAAGGTTACTAAGAGAGACGTGTATCCACTGCCGCTAATTAATAAGACTATACAGCAGGTAGCAAAGGCTAAGTGGTTTAGCAAGCTGGACATCCGCCAAGCATTCCATCGACTAAGGAATAAAGAAGGGCAGACAGAAGACCTTACAACGTTTGCGATGCGTATAGGCAATTTCAAGTAGTTGGTAATGCCTTTCGGACTTACTAACGCGCTGGCAGTATAGCAACGCTTTATAAACTACACCTTTATAGATATGTTGGAACGGTTCGTGTCTATCTACCTGGACGACATCCTTATCTATACGGATAGAACGAGAGAGCAACACACAGACTACATCGAGAAGGTGTTAATTAGGCTCCGCGAGGTCGGACTAAACGCGGACACGAAAAAGAGCGAGTTCTATTAAACTAAGGTTAAATATCTCGGTCTTATCGTCGGAAGAGATGGAATTTGTATAGACCCCTTAAAGGTCGCCGCCGTTGCCGAATGGAAGCAGCCGAAATCTGGAAATACTACGCAAATCAGGGCGTTCCTCGGCTTCTGCAGCTACTATCGACAGTTTATTAAGGACTTTAGCAAGATAGCGAGACCCCTGAACGAAGCACTAAAAAAAGAGGCCGCCGGCCTATAGAATAAGAAGTGCACGGAAGCTTTCGTACGGCTGAAAGAAGCGGTGGCTTTGGCGCCGGTTTTGGCGCACTTCCGACCGGAAAAGACGATCTATGTAGAAACGGACGCTTCCGATACAGTGGCGGCAGGGGTCCTTTCTTAATATAGCAATAACGAGACCCTCCATCTAGTAGCTTTCTTTAGCAAGTCTATAACAGAGGCCAAACGGAACTACGCTATCTACGATAAGGAGCTGCTAGCGATTATTCAGGCTTTCGAGGAATGGAAACCAGAGCTTATAGTTAGAAAGAGCACGGTCCAGGTCCTTACAGACCACCAGTCGCTAACCTACTTTATAAAGACACAGAAGCTCTTACGACGTTAAGTACGGTAGGCTGCCTACTTATTAGGGTTCGACTTTAAGATTACCTATCGACTAGGGGCTCAAAACGGAAAGGCTAACGCGCTAACGCAAAGAGAAGGGAAGACGAGCCGCGCGAAGGAAGATCCGAACATGTTTCAGAAGGTGCTAACCGAACGGATAGTAGACGCCGAGGTGTTAAAGGAAGCGGGGATCTGCGCAGCGGAACTGCAGACCGAACCAGAACCAATGGAGCCGCCGATCGAAGAAAAGACTCTCTATAAGAAGGTAGAGCAGCTCAATTAGCAGCAGAAGCTAGGCAAAACCGGCTTAGGAAAGCTAATAATTCTGGAAGAACTGGTTACAGAGGTTATCCAATCGGTCTATAGCTCTAAGGACGTTGGTTACGCTAGCTCGAAGAGGACGATAGAAGCTATAAGGACGATCTACTGGTTTCCGCAGATCTACGAACGGATCCACCGATTTATCGCCAATTGCTATGTATGCAGAGCTGCGAAGCCACGTTACGGCCTTCCGGCAGGCTTATTGAAGCCACTGCCGATCCCCGAGAAACTATAGCAGCACATTACGATAGATTTCGTAACCGGCCTGCTGGATTCCGATAGATACAATGCTACCCTCAACGTTGTTGCAGCAGTGAAAAGGGGTGGGACTGGATGATAGGGTGGACCCTGGATTTCGGCTCGGCCCGGACGGGCCGAGCCGGGCCTTGGCACACTACCCTCCATCAAAGCCCACTACCACCACTACATAGGTTCCTTTCCCTCCTCAGTTCGAGATATAGTTATCAAAAAGGCCGTATTGAATCTTATCTGCGTGCTCGGATTATTATATCTCGAACTCACTCTCTATACCAACCCTGCGCTGTGCGAAAGGGCCTGTTAAACTATCCGGAAACCCGAATAACGCACGCGCATCAACACACACCAACATACACCAACCCCCAAGGCACTGCGAGAAGATAGAAGGCTTCTCGGCGGTAGAGAGCGGCGTTACAGGCCGCAGCGGAAAGAGAAAGACTAACAGACCGAGGGATAGGCGTACTAGCATCCTCGACGACGGAACGACCAACGAAGGCCTTACAGAAGAAGAGGTAGATAAAGCGAGAAAGGGCATAGAGGGCTACGCCGAACTGTATAGACGTACGCCGGATAAGATAGGAGAATATCTTACAGAACACGGAGCTAAGAAGGTGTTTAACATTATTACCTTTATAGAAAAGAGGTTCTATAAGAACGTAGAAGAAAACAGACAGTTAAGGGAGGAAGTAGAGACGGTAAGGGCCGAGAAGGAATCGGCAGAAACCATTATCGACGTGTTAGAAAACCAGGCGGCGAATAGGCTGGCGCAACTAAAGGCGCTAAAGGACCAACTGGCTGATATAGAAGCAGCACCGCCGCTACCGCACCGAGAAGAACTAGCAGAGACCGCCTTACCGGCAGCCTATAGTTAAGGTAGCACCTCGATAACATTATTGCTGGACCTACCGGCGTTTAGAGGTAGAGACCCCGAAGACTGGGAGGCGTTTAAGAAGAAGATAAAGAATAAGATAGACCGCGACTACGCCGGAAACAGCGCCAAAGACCGACTGGCGTACCTGGAATCGCGATTGGAAGGTAAAGCTTTTTCGCTAGTAGCGGACCTAGAAGAGGCGACCGCCGAAGAAGCGATTAAAGCGCTAGATTAACGCTTCGGAGATCCATTCCGAAAGAAGACAGCCTGTAAGCAGCTGGACAAGATTAACCAGAACTGGCAGACGTTCGAGGAGTTCTACGGTTTGTTTAGAAAATATGCAATCAGGGCCCGAGTGGCGGAAGACGAACAGCTCTACCTACTAAGACAGAAACTGAGCCCCGAGCTCGCTGCAGCTATGGCCTCGGTGGAAGATAAAGACCTTAAGAGCTTCGTGCACCGAGCGAGGGTCACTGCGAGAAACTTAAACGCTTACGCGAAAGCACGCGAATCGATTTAGAAGCCGTCGCTGTCGGCGCAGCAGACGCGAGCCCCTGCGCCCTTCCGACAACGCCCCTAGCAGCCATCGTATCAGCTACAGCGTTCGTCGTTCGTCCCCACCTGCTACGCGTGTAGAAAACCTGGCTACATCGCTATAAGATGCCAAGCGTCGGATAAGCAGAAGCAGGAATATCGAGCAACAAAGCCGCTGCCGCCACTAAGAAAGGCCATACAAGCTATGGAGCCGGCTCCGAACGATACTAACAGCGTAGACGGTGGAGTGCCACTGCGGATTATAGGAAAAGACCAGCTAGAAGGATAGGCCCCCTATCTAGCGTAGACAACAGGGCACCGACGCGAACCGCGTCGACGAAAGAGAGCATCAACAGCTGTAGCGATCCGCTCTCGGCAGCTGTAGAAGTAAATACGGAAACAGCTATTATCCTTCCTATTACGATCCACCCTGTTAAGAAGTCGCGCCAAACCCTCTAACTGAAAGCTTTTATCGACACTGGAGCTCTTATTAGCGCGGCGATCCACTACCAGCTGGTCCAGAAGCTGATAAATAGATACGGCTATCCGGTGGAACTGGCGTCGCCGACGCGGATTTCGGCATACAACGGACAGGACACGGAAAGCGTTACGCACTATATGCTGCTAAAGACTACCTTAGCTGGTCGCACTACGGAAGCGACGTTCTGAATTATAGATATCGGAAGATTTGACATCATTATAGGGCAGAAATGGATAAAGAATCAGAAAGCTATTATTGACGTAGACGAAGGCACGATAGGGTTTAAAACCCTAGGCAACGCCACCGCCGCCACCGACCCGAAAGCTACGGAGTCTGCTAAAGAAGCTCCGTCCGAGCATTCCGAACCCTTGGTCACCGTCGGAATAATGAGTTTAGAAGCAATAACGACCCTTGCGAAGTTACCGGATAATAAGATCTACGCTATCTCGATAAAAGACATCGAAGACTACAGGAAGATAATAGCGGAAGAAGAAGCGGACCTACTAGAGGTGTTGCCAAAAGAGCTCTACGGTTACGCTAACGTGTTCTCAAAAGCAGACTCCAACCTCCTGCCGCTCCACTGGCCGGAATACGATAATAAGATCAGGTTGAAAGAAGGGGCTACATTGCCAAGAACCGAGCCCCTAAGACGACTGTCGCCGGCCGAATTGGACTAAGTAGAGGTGTTTGTTCGCGAAAACCTGGCGAAGAAGTTCATTACGCCGAGTTCTGCCGAATATACGTTACTGATTCTTTTCGTAAGAAAACTAGGGGGGGGTCTGCGACTCTGTGTAGACTATTACGGCCTTAACGAGGTCACTAAGAGAGACGTATACCCGCTGCCGCTGATCGACGAGACTATACAACGAGTAGCGAAGGCTAAGTGGTTTAGCAAGCTGGACATCCGCTAAGCGTTCCATCGACTAAGGAACGAAGAAGGGCAGACAGAAGACCTTACGACGTTCGCGACGCGTATAGGCAATTTTAAGTAGTTGGTAATGCCTTTCAGACTTACCAACGCACCGGCAGTGTAGCAGCGCTTTATAAACCACACTTTTATAGACATGCTGGAGCGGTTCGTGTCTATCTACTTAGACAACATCCTTATTTATACAGATAGAACGAGAGAGCAACACACGGACCACATTAAGAAAGTGTTAAAGAGGCTCTGCAGGGTGGGATTGAACGCGGACACGAAGAAGAGCGAATTCTATTAAACCGAGGTCAAATATCTCGGTCTCATCGTCGGGAGAGATAGAATTCGTATAGACCCCTCGAAGGTCGCCGCCGTCGCGGAATGGAAGCAGCCGAAATCCGGAAACACTACGCAAATTAGGGCGTTTCTCGGCTTCTGCAGCTACTATCGACGGTTTATTAAGGACTTTAGCAAGATAGCAAGACCCCTGAACGAGGCGCTAAAGAAAGAAGCCGCCGGCCTATAGGATAAGAGGTGCACGGAAGCCTTTAACCGGCTAAAAGAAGCAGTGGCCTCTGCACCCGTGCTAGCGCACTTCCGACCAGAAAAAACAATCTACGTAGAAACGGACGCTTCCGACACAGTAACGGCAGGGGTCCTTTCTCAATATAGTAACGACGAAACCCTCCATCCAGTCGCTTTCTTCAGCAAGTTAATAAGCGAAGCCGAGCGGAACTACGCCATCTACGATAAAGAGCTGCTGGCGATTATTCAGGCTTTCGAGGAGTGGAAACCGGAGCTTATAGCTAGAAAGAGCACAGTCCAGGTTCTTACGGACCACCAGTCGCTGACCTACTTTATAAAGACGCAGAAGCTCTTACGCCGCTAAGCTTGGTGGGCCGCCTACTTATTAGGATTCGACTTCAAGATCACATATCGACTGGGGGCTCAAAAGGGAAAGGCGGACGCGCTAACGCGAAGAGAAGGAAAAACAAGCCGCGCGAAGGAAGATCCGAACATGTTCCAGAAGGTGTTGACCGAGCAGATAGTAGACGCAGAGGTGTTGAAAGAGGTAGGGGTCTGTACGGTAGAACCGGTCCCTAAAGAAGAAGCTCTCTACGAAAAGGTAAAGCGACTTAACTAGCAACAGAAACTCGGCAAAACCAGCTCAGGAAAGGTGATAGTTCTGGAAGAACTAATTACGGAAGTCATTGTTACGGTCAACAGCTAGAAGAACAAGGACAACAGTACCAAAGTCCCACTAAGCACTACTATAGTTTATAGGCCATATCTCAACAACCAAAGGTCCAACTAAGACCATTCTTGCCGCGTTAGAAGCGCCACAATCGGTTCCACAAGGACGAACAATCGGGTTGAGAAAGCCACTGGAACTACAGCCAGCAGATATTGGAAAACCCCTAATAGTCCCAAGGTCCTACCTAGCTCTACTACCCTTAACAGCCTACAACTCAACACTTACTGGTCTAACCAAGAAGCTTCTAGGCGCACTGGAAGCGACTCGACCCGCTCTTTAGAATGTTCTGTTTTAGTTCTGGAACCTTAGGGAAAAGAAGGTTTTAGAAGTAACTCGGTTAACAGAACAAAGGAGAGAAGTTTATTAAGAAACTTCTTAGGAAATCCAGTAGCAAAGGGGCAAACAACCAGCTAGGGCAGAGGGACATAAGAAGCAGCTGCCGCCCCCTTATCTTTCTGTTTTCCTTCTTTATAGCTTGTCTTATACAATTAACTTAGAACAACCTCCCAACTCCCAACAAACAACTACTCTTTAGACTTCAGTTCTTTAGCTCCTCCTCTTAACTTCAGCTCTTACAACAACCCCTACCTACCTTAGCCTCTTCTCTGACATTACAAGCTATTAACCAACCTAAGACCATCAATTAACATAGTCTTCTACATACTACCTTAAGAGATTCCCTTTAAGGAATACTCTAAACTGGATCTTTCTGCATAAGGCACTTCTAATTTAATGAACAGTGACCCTACCCTTGCCCTACGAGTCCTTTTTACAGCAGCAAACATTGTTCGTACAGGAACAGAACAAATGAAAGACCTTAGCAACCACATTAATGGTTTGGAGGCAATGCTGTCTAAAGGCAAAGAACAGCTGCAAGAGATAGAACAAAAGATAGCTACTCTTACTCTTAAGAAGGCACAAACACAAGGACAACTACAAGAGGCCCTGAACCTAAGGACACCTACTGCTACCAGAGAATCTACTAGCAAGAAAGTGGCTGATCCTGAAACATTCTATAGGGACAAAGAAAAGTTTGATAAATTTCGCCTACGACTATCTATCAAACTCTCAGCCAATGCAGACTACTTCCCTAATGAAAATCAGAAGGTCTCCTACGCATTCTCCCTCCTGGTAGGCAAGGCACTTCAGCAAGTCTTACACTGGTTCAACCTACAGACACTCTAAGTCACTTGTCCAGACATTAAGGCCCTACTTACCTCTCTTAATTCGGCCTTTGGAAACCCATATCGCAAGTCTACAGCTTAACAATTTATCAGAACACTTAAGCAGACTAACAAGCCCTTTGCAGACTATTACGCACAGTTCTTACGAGAGATTGGACACTGTAAATACGACATAGAGGCTCAGAAGTCAGCTCTGGTTGCTGGGTTAAGCACAGAACTCCTTACGAAACTTAAGGATCAGGAACATAAAGCCCTATCCTTCTAGGAACTTGTCACCCTCTGCCAACGCCTTAACAGCTATAGGAATTTGTTTGCAGATATTATCAAGGCTAGAAGCAACAACCGCAGCAGTCTACGCCCTGTTTCGACTTCTATATATGTTAACCCAAACGTAGGAACTTACAAGCCAACCTTACGCCTTCCCCCTCTACCAGTTGTTACCTAAGGAGACCCTATAGACTTGAGCTCAGCTAAGCTCCAAGACGGCCGCCTTACACAGGACGAGAAGGAACGACGCCGCCGCCTACGCCTCTGCATATACTGTAGTAAACTAAACCACATTGCTGTTAACTGTCTAACACTGGCTACAAGACGTACCAAGATAGGCACACCTCTTGGTTTCTCTGCAGCAGCTCCTACACTACAAGACAACAACAAGGACTAGGGAAACGCCTAAGCCTGTCAACAAGACGCCTAACAGGCAGGCACTTAGATCGACATTATGCAATCTCTTCTTCTGCTGTACAATTCTATACTGAGACAGAGGATGAACTAACTTGTCCTCCCTTAGTTGTTACAGCAGAAATTTACGCAAAGAAGAACACAGCACACTTAGTACTTACGATAATCGACTGCGGCGCAACTGGCAAAAGCTTTATTAACCCTCAACTTGCTAACACTTTAGGAATTACTACTTAGACCTTAAAGTATCCCAGACCCTTAAGAATGTTTGACGGCAGTAAGACCTCCTTAGGAGGCGTAACTTAGATCGCCTATGTTAAGCTTAACCTTGGAAACCACTAGGAACACCTCTCTTGCTTTGTAACCCCTCTGCCTAACCAGAAACTTATCCTTAGACTGCCTTGGTTAAAGCTTTACAACCTACAGATTAACTGGAACTCTGGAACCCTTTGCCTAAACTTAGAACACTGCCAAACCTATTGCTACTCTTCTATTTAGTCTACTCCTGCGCACAGCAATAATAATTCAATCTTCCAAGTATCTGCAGCTGCTTTCTATACAGCTGCAAAGGAGAAAGGAGCTTAAATCTTTGCTGCGTCAATAGAGGACATTAAGAAGGCTCTTGCTAAGTATAATGACAAAAGAGAAGCTACTAAACCAGAGACAAAAGTACCAGAAGAATACTACGACTTCCTTAGTGTCTGGTTAGTCAAAGAAGCTAACAAGCTGCCTCCTTACCGCCCCTACGACTACAAGATTGAACTGGAAGAGGGCAAGACACCCCCCTTTAGCCCCCTTTACCAGATGTCTCGCGAAGAACTCCAAGTCCTGCAAAAGTTCCTACAACAGAACCTCCAGAAAGGCTTTATCAGATCCAGTCGCTCTCTAGCAGCTAGTCCTGTTATGTTTGTTAAGAAACCTGGTAGAGGGCTACGCTTCTGTGTCGACTATCGCAACCTTAATGCTATTTCTAAGAAGAATCGCTACCTAATCCCTCTAATACAGGAAACTCTAGAACACCTTTCGAAAGCAAAATAGTTTACCAAGCTAGATGTAATTGCAGCATTTAACAAAATTCGAATAGCAGAAGGACAAGAATGGATAACTGCATTTAGGACTCGATACGGTTTGTTTGAATCCTTGGTTATGCCCTTTAGCATGTGCAATGCACCCAGCACCTTTCAGGAATATATAAACGACACCTTAAGAGAATACTTGGATCAGTTTGTTACGGCTTACATTAACGATATCTTGGTGTACAGCAAGACACTAAGAGAACACTAGGGACACGTCCGCAAAGTACTGGCCAAACTGGAAGAAGCAGGCTTATATCTGGACATTGACAAGTGTGAATTCTATAAGCAAGAAGTCCAATTCCTTGGGCTCATTATTTCAGACAAAGGAATACACATAGACCTAGCAAAGATCCAAGCAATTCTTAACTGGAAGGTTCTAAAGACAGTTAAGGAAGTACAAGGCTTCCTTGGGTTTGCTAATTTCTATCGACGCTTTATTTAAGGCTTTAGCTTAATTGTAAAGCCTCTGACAGCTCTGACAAGGAAAGAAGCCAAGTTTGAATGGACTGGAGCATGCCAACAAGCCTTTGACCTCCTACGACAAAAATTTACTAAGGATCCTATCCTTTAACACTTCGACTTTGATTTGGAAACCCGTGTAGAAACAGACGCCTCTGATGGAGCTATTGGAGCTGTCCTTCTTTAAAGAAAAGCACCTAACCAACTATGGCTTCCAGTAGCCTACCTCTCTAAGAAGATAATTCTAGCTAAATGCAATTACGAAATTTACGACAAGGAACTCCTGGCTATTGTAAAGGCCTTTGAAGAATAGCGTCCAGAACTTGAAGGTGCAGCCTTTCCAACTTAAGTTAGCTCTAATTACAAGAACTTGGTCCACTTTATAAAGAACAAGATCCTTAACAGACGACAAGCCAGATAGAGTGAATTCCTTTCCAGGTTCAACTTTGTTATTCAATACGTACTAGGATCCCTCAATTTAAGAGCTAACGCCCTTACTAGGATGCCTGGAATCCACCTAGTAGACAGAGGAAAAGGTCAAGCAATTTGTGACCAAACTATCCTGAAGGCCCACAACCTAAGTAAAGACTTAAAGACCTACTTACAGGAAGGCAACCAATTAATTGCTGCCTCTTTTGCCCTGTGTCTTGCGCCTGCTTTCCTGGAAGATAACGATTCAGAAAGCACAACAGACAACACTAAAGACTCTGAAACTGAAGGCTCTGTTACCTCTAACACTGACTTGGAAGATGAAGAAGTAGCTAAAGAAGCTAACCACCCTAGAGGACTGCTCCTAATAATTAGAGAGGCTTACAAATCAGACCAGCAAGCTTAAGAACTGATCCAAGCCCTTAAGATAGGCCAACGCACCTTCCCTGGCTTTTCCCTCTTAGAATGTAAGCTTAGGGATGGACTGGTCTACTTTCGCTCTCGCCTTTTTATTCCTGAAGGGGCAGACAACTTAATACGACCTTACATCCTTAGGACAGTTTACAACTTAGCAGCAGGAGGCTACCCAGGACGCTCTAAGCTTTACAAGCTTACCTTACGCTACTACTGGTAGCCATCAATGTAGAAGCATGTACGCAGGTATAGAAACAACTGTCCTATCTGTAAAGCAGCCAAACATAATCGACAACCTCTATAGGGCTTACTGAAACCTCTGCCGGCTCCTAAACACCCTTGGAAACACATTACAATAGACTTTGTTACCTGTCTCCCTTAAGGAACTACTTAGGCAGGTGTTAAGGCAAAGAATGTCTTTGTAGTTGTAGATCGACACTCTAAGGACCGCTTTATAATACCCTGCTGGAGCATAACTTCTAAGGAAACCGCCAGGCTCTTTTACGAATACGTCTGGCGCTACGTAGGCCTCCCTAACAGCATTACATCTAACAGAGGTTCTCAGTTTATTGCCAAGTTCTGGAAACGCCTGTGCAAGCTCCTAAACATTAACTACCACATTTCGACCTCCTACTACCCAGAAACAGATGGACAGACAGAGATTGCTAATGCCCTGTTTGAACAGACGCTGCGTTGCTTTATTGACTACTACTAAAAGGATTGGCCAAAACACATTCCTATAGTAGAATTCTCAGCTCGCAACTAGGAATCAGAAACAACTGGACACTCCCCCTTCTACACTACCAGAGGCTATTACCCTAGAACAGGAATGGAACCTTAAGACCCACTACTACGACCTAACAACCTAGACGAAGTTGACGCAGACAACTGGGCAACACACCTTTCCCAGATCTACCAAGAAGTCCAAGAAGAGATAACTTACGCTTAGGCTGTCTACGAAGATTAAGCCAATCGAAAAAGACAGCCAGCTCCTAACTACTAAGTAGGAGACAGAGTGTACCTGGACTCTAAGAACATTGTTACAGGAAGACCTTCTCGCAAACTCGACTGGAAAAAACTGGGCCCCTTTACTATTACAGAGAAGATCAGCTCGTACGCATATCGTCTCCAACTGCCTAAAGAATAGGAAATCTACAACGTCTTTCATCCTGTTAGGCTAAGGCCTAAAGAAGGAGATCCCTTCCCAATTTAAGTACAAGATCAGGAACGAACTTACATCCTCCCTGCAGCAGATAATGATAAAGATAAGGAAGAAGAGTACTACGTACGCAACATTACAGACTGTCAAGTTGTAGATAGACAAACCAAGTACAAAGTCCAATAGCAAAGCTATAAAGACTAGGACACTACTTGGGAACCCCTTAAGAACATTATCTTTAACAAGGACAAGATTAAAGCTTTCTACCAACAGGACCTCTCAGACTCTTAAGGACATCACCTTAAAAACAGGTACAGCAAAGAAGAACTGGATGCTGCATACTAATAGAATATTGACCGTAACATCAGACCTGCTCCTAGGAATAAACAGGCTCACCCTCGGTATCTGGAACTACTCAGGCTTCGTGGGAACTCAGCTATATTAAGGGGGGCTACTGTCACGGTCAACAGCTGGAAGAACAAGGACAACAGTACCAAAGTCCCACTAAGCACTACTATAGTTCACAGGCTATATCTTAATAACCAAAGGTCCAACTAAGACCATTCTTGCCGCGTTGGAAGCGCCACAATCGGTTCTACAAGGACGAACAATCGGGTTAAGAAAGCCACTAGAACTACAGCCAGCAGACATTGGAAAACCCCTAACAGTCCTAAGGTCCTACCTAGCTCTACTACCCTTAACAGCCTACAACTCAACACTTACTAGTCTGACCAAGAAGCTTCTAGGCGCACTGGAAGCGACTCGACCCGCTCTTTAGAATGTTCTGTTTCAGTTCTAGAACCTTAGGGAAAAGAAGGTTTTAGAAGTAACTTAGTTGACAGAACAAAGGAGAGAAGTTTGTTAAGAAACTTCTTAGGAAATCCAGCAGCAAAGGGGCAAACAACCAGCTAGGGCAGAGGGACATAAGAAGCAGCTGCCGCCCCCTTATCTTTCTGTTTTCCTTCTTTATAGCTTGTCTTGTACAATTAACTTAGAACAACCTCCCAACTCCCAACAAACAACCACTCTTTAGACTTTAGTTCTTCAGCTCCTCCTCTTAACTTCAGCTCTTACAACAACCCCTACCTACCTTAGCCTCTTCTCTGACAGTCATCTAGTAGGTCCATAACTCTATAGACGTTAGTTACGCCGGCTCAAAAAAGATAATAGAAGCTATAAGGACAGTCTACTGGTTTCCGCGGATCTACGAACGGATCCATCGATTTATCGCCAATTGCTACGTGTGCAGGGCTGCAAAGCCGCGTTACGGTTTTCCAGCAGGCTTATTGAAGCCACTGCCGATCCCCGAGAAACTATAGCAGCACATTACAATGGACTTCGTAACCGGCCTGCCGGATTTAAATGGATATAACGCCACCCTTAACGTAGTGGATAGGCTGAGCAAAGAACGACACTTTATCCCCTATCGAGCGAGAAACGAAGGAACTACAGCGGAAGAAACCGCGCGGATATTGATCCAACACGTGTGGAAGCACTATAGGTTGCCGGACACTATCACTACAGATAGGGGTCCTTAATTCACTGCCGACGTGTAGAAAGCTATTAACCAAGCTCTCGGAATTTATAGAAAGCTCAGTATCGCTGCTTACCCTTAAACCGACGGCCAGTCCGAAGTAGCTAATCGCGAGATAGAGCGATATCTGCGAACCTTCTGCAGCCATTATTAAGAAAAGTGGGTCGAGGTGTTACCGATAGCCGAATTCTGCGCGAACTCAACATAGTCAGAAGCGACGTCGCTGGCGCCGTTCGAGATAACGCACAGCTATCTTCTGAGGATAAGCTTTTAGCTACTAAGCGACGCCGGCTCGCCGGAGCTTTCTACCACCACTACGTCGTCAAAGAGAGTCGCCGCCGCAGCGGCGGAAGCGCTCCGATCTCAGATGCAAGAAGCGATCAAAGTGGCGAAAGACGCGATGGAATCAGCTTAGAAGAAGATGGTGACTCGGGCTAATAAGAAGCGGTTACCGATAGAATTTGAAGAAGGCCAAAAGGTATAGCTCAACACGAAGAACCTAAGGCTAAAAGGCAACGCTAAGCTCAATCCGCGCCACGTAGGTCTGTTTAAGATAATAGAAAAGAGGTCGCCGGTGACTTATCGGCTTAAGCTGCCGAAGGTGTTCTGGATCTACGACGTTTTCCATTCCGATCTACTAAGCTTCGACCCTGAAGACGGCCTGCCGGAACAGGGGTTCGCTGAACCTCCGCCAATCGAGATAGATAATAAGGAAGAATAGGAGGTAGAAGACGTAATAGACGTAAAGAAGATAAGGGGGTCCATCAAAGCGAGGATCTCGTAGAAGGGATGGCCGGAAGATTATAAATAGTATCCGATCGAGAATCTCCGGAATTCGGCGGAGCTGCTAAGAGACTTTTACGCGCGGAACCTGAAGAAGCCGAAACCGGCGTAGCTCTAATGTCGACAATTCCGGAAGAAAGAAAACACGTCCCCTCCACCGGCGCGGAAGCCGATAAAGGCGATCGTAATGGAATTGATAGCTCCAGGCACCGCCACGTCGCTCGGCGACCGCGTAGAGGGCGGAAGCTTTAGTAGAAGAGAAAAAGAGGAAGAAAAACGGCGCCGCAGAAAGATCTATATAGACCTCCGCGACGACGCACAGACCAGCCACGCCGTAGCTCAGATAACCTACAGATCAGATCAGATAGCACGGATCAGGGGCACCGATCACATAAACGCCAAGTGAAGGACTTCGGATGCCGATAACGTAAGGGCCGAAAAAGCGATAATAAGACGTTGTTTTCGATAAAGGACGGAAGAGGTAACGTCGACGGTAGAGGGGATTTTCGAGAAAAAGAAGACGAAAAAAAAAAAAAAAAAAAAAAAAAAAACAAAGACGGAAAGAAAGAGAGATTTTCGGATGGGTGGGGTGACTAAGCGGTCGAGGGCGACTGCTGGTGAGGGGGGGGGGTAGTGTTGCGGCGGTGAAAAGGGGTAGGACTGGATAATAGGGTGGACCCTGGATTTCGGCTCGGCCCGGACGGGCCGAGCCGGGCCTTGGCACACCACCCTCTATCAAAGCCTACCACTACCACCACATAGGTTCCTTTCCCTCCTCAGTTCGAGATATAGTTATCAAAAAGGCCGTATTGAATCTTATCTGCGTGCTCGGATCAAACGTAGTGGATAGGCTAAGCAAAGAACAACACTTTATCCCCTGCCGAGCGAGAGACGAAGGAACTACTGCAGAAGAGACTGTACGGATGTTAATTCAACACGTATAGAAGCACTATAGCCTGCCGGACACTATCACTACGGATAGGGGTCCTTAATTTACTGCAGACGTATAGAAGGCTATTAATTGAAAGCTCGGAATCTGTAGAAAGCTTAGCACGGCTGCTCACCCTTAGACCGATAGTTAATCAGAAGTGGCCAACCGTAAGATAGAGAAATATCTACAGATCTTCTGCGGCCACTATTAAGAAAAGTAGGTAGAGGTGCTGCCAATGGCCGAATTCTGCGCCAATTTAGCACAGTTAGAAGCGACGTCGCTGGCGCCGTTCGAGATAACATACGGTTATCTTCCGAGGTTGAGCTTCTATCTGCCGAGCGACGCCGATTCGCCAGAGCTTTCTATATCGTTAAAGAGAGTCGCGCCTGCGGCGGCAGAAGCGCTACGATCTCAGATAGAAGAAGCGATTAAAGTGGCGAAAGAAGCGATAGAGACGGCTTAGAAGAAGATGCTGACTCGAACTAATAGAAGCCGGTCGCCAATAGAATTTAAAGAAGGTCAAAAGGTATAGCTCAACACGCGAAACCTAAGGCTAAAAGGAAACGCGAAGCTCAACCTACGCTACGTAGGTCCGTTTAAGATAATAGAAAAGAGGTCGCCGGTGACTTATCAGCTCGAGCTGCCGAAGGCGTTCCGGATCCACGACTTTTTCCATTCCGATCTACTAAGCCTGGACCCTGAGAACGGTCTGCCGCAGCAGGGGTTCGCCGAACCCCCGCCGGTTGAAATGGACAGTAAAGAGGAAGAGTAGGAGGTAGAAGACGTAATAGACGTAAGAAAGACGAGAGGGTCTATCAAAGCGAGGATCTTATAGAAGGGGTGGCCGAAAGATTATAAATAGTATCCGATCGAGAATCTCCGGAATTCGGCAGAGCTGCTAAGAGATTTTTACGCGAGGAACCCGAAGAAGCCGAAGCCGGAATAGCTCTAAAGCCGACCCTTCTGGAAGAAAACCAAGAAAGCTACGTCCGCTCTACCGGCGCGGAAGCTAATAAAAACGATCGTAAGGTTTCTTCAGGAAGTAATTGTGCTCCACTACCACTGCGTCGGCCGGTAGCTCGCGCACGCCGTAGCGTGCCAGCGCCGCCGACCGCGTAGTAGGTAAAGGCTTTAGTAGAAGAGAAAAAGAAGAAGAAAAACGGCGCCGCGGAAAGATCTATATAGACCTCTGCGCCGGCGCACAGACTATCTACGCCGCAGCTCAGATAACCTACGGCTTAGATCAGATAGCACGGATCAAGCGCACCGATTACATAAACGCCAAGTAAAGGACTTCAGATGCCGATAACGTAAGAAGTTGAAAAAGAGATAAAGAGGACGTTGTTTTTAATAGAAGACGGAAGAGGTAACATTACCGTCGGAGGGGATTTTCGAGAAGGAGACGACGAAACACAAAAAAAAAAGTAGAGATTTTCGAATAGATAATGTAACTAAGCGGTCGAGGGCGACTGCTAGTAAGGGAGGAGGGTAGTGTTGCGGCGGTGGAAAGAGGTGGGACAGATTGATAGGGTGGACCCTAGATTTCGGCTCGGCCCCTTCCGGGATTTAGGTTCCGGAACGGACCAAGCCGGGCCTTGGCACCACTACTACGAAAGCCCTCCACCACTACTACATAGATTCCTTTCCCTCCTTAGTTCGAGATATAGTTATCAAAACAGCCGTATTGAACTACATCTGCGCGCTCGGATCAAAAGGGGTAGGACTAAGTAATAGGGTAGACCCTTGGAATTTCGGCTCGGCCCTTCCGGACCGAGCCGGGCCTTGGCACACCCACTCCTAAAGCCCTTACCTACCGCTGTATAGATTCCTTTCCTTCTTTAGTCTGAGATATAGTTATTAAAACAGCCGTATTAAATTATATCTGCGTGCTCAGATTATTATATCTCGAACTCGTCTACTACACCAACCCTGCGCTGCGCGAAAGGGACTGTTAAACTGCATCCGGCTACCCGAATAACGCACGCGCACACTACAAACCTAACTAAACATATCAGCACTATAAGGAGACTATAGAAGGCTTCTTAACAGTAGAGGGCAGCGTTACAGGCCGCAGCGGAAAGAGAAAAACTAACAGAGCGAGGGATAGGCGCACTAGCACCCTCGACGACGAGGCGATTACTAAAGGCCTTACAGAAGAAGAGACAGACGAGGCGAAGGAAGGAATAGCAGGCTATAAGGAGCTGTATGCCTGTACGCCAGATAAACTCGAAGAATATCTAGCAGAACGTAGAGCTAGAAAGATGTACAACACTATTACCTTTATTAAGAAGAAGTTTTATAAAAAAAAATAGAAGAGAACAGGCAGCTAAGAGAGGAGATAGAATCGGTAATAGCTAAGAAGGAATTGGCGGAAACTATTATCGATATACTAGAAAACCAAGCGGCGGACTAGCTAGCACAACTAAAGACGCTAAAGGCTTAGTTAGCCGACATAGAAGCAGCGATGTCGTTGGCACTGCCGCTACATCGAGAACAACAAGCAGATACTGCCTTACCGGCAGTATACAGTTAAGGTAGCACTTTAGCAATGTTACTACCTAATCTACCGGCCTCTAGGGGTAGAGACCCTAAAGACTAGGAGACATCCAAAAAGAAGATAAAGAATAAGATAAACTGCGATTATGCTAGAAGCAGCGAAGAGGACAGATTAGCCTACTTAGAATCGCGACTAGAAGGCGAAGCGTTCTTACTAGTAGCAGACCTAGAAGAGGTAACCGCCGGCGAAGCAATTAAAGCTCTAGATTAGCGTTTCGGAGACCCCTTCCGGAAGAAGACAGTCTGTAAACAGCTAGACAAGATTAACCAGAACTGGCTAACGTTTAAAGAATTGTACAGCCTGTTTAGAAAATATACTATTAGAGCTAAAGTGTCCGAAGACAAGCAGCTCCACTTACTAAGGCAGAAGTTAAACCCTAAGCTGGCCGGAGCTATAGCTTCGGTAGAAGACGAAGGTCTCGAGGGCTTCGTGCACTAAGCAAGAGTTACTGCTAGAAACCTGAATGCATACAGAAAATCGGCGACGCGCAAACCAATTTATAAATTATCGTCGGCGCAGACAACACGACCCCCGGCTCCTTTCCGACGCGGCCCTTAGCAGCTATCCTATTCGCTGCGCTCGTCGTTCGTCCCTATATGCTACGCCTGCGGAAAGCCTAGCTATATTGCTACTAGATGCTAAGCGACGGTTTAACAAAAGCAGGAGTATCGTGCTACAAAGCTACTGCTACTAAAGAAGACTATCTAAGCTATAGAGCCGGCACCGAACGACACCGACAGTGTAGATAGTAGAGTGCTACTAAGGATCTTAGGAAAAGACTAGCTAGACGGATAGGCCCCCTATCCAGTATAGACAATAGGGCACTGCTACAGACTACACTGCTAGAAGAAGGAAGTATTAACAGCTGCAGCGATCCGCTCTTAGAAGCAGTAGAAGTAAACACAGAGACCGCTATTATTCTTCCGATCACTGTCTACTCTCTTAACGGCTTGCACCGACTACTTTAATTAAAGGCTTTTATCGACACAGGAGCCCTTATCGGAGCAGCGGTCCACTATCGACTAGTTTAGAAACTAACGAAAGGATATAGCTATCTGGTAGAACTGGCGTCGCTAACGTAGATTTCAGCTTACAATAGACAAGACATAGAGAGCGTTACGCATTATATGCTATTAAAGACTACCTTAGCCGGTCGAACTACAGAAGCGACGTTCTAAATTATAGATATTGGACGGTTTAACATTATTATAGGGCAGAAATAGATAAAGAACTAGAAAGCCGTAATTGACGTAGGTAAAGGCACGCTCGAATTCAAAACCTAGCAGAACGGAGCCGCCGCCGAGGAATCGGTCGTCGCCGCTGAAAAATCGAACGTTACCGCTATTAACGCGGCTCCGGCCAACCGTTTAGATCCCCCGGATACTGTCGGAATAATAAGCTTAGAAGCCCTAACAACCCTCGCGAGGTTGCCGGAAAATAAGATCTACGCTATCTCGATGAAAGATGTTAAGGATTACCAGTAATCCGAGCGCGCAGATAAGGTTCAATACGGCTGTTTTGATAACTATATCTTGAACTAAGGAGGGAAAGGAATCTATATAGAGTAGTAGTAGGCTTCTGTAGAGGTAGTAGTGCCAAGGCCTGGCTCGGTCCGTTCCAGAACCTAAATCCCGGAAGGGGCCGAGCCGAAATCCAGGGTCTACCCTATTTGTTGCAGCGGTGGAAAGAGGTGGGACAGATTGATAGGGTGGACCCTGGAATTTCGGCTCGGCCCGGACGGGCCGAGCCGGGCCTTGGCACTACTACTACGAAAGCCCCCCACCACTACTATATAGATTCCTTTCCCTCCTCAGTTCAAGATATAGTTATTACAAAGGCCGTATTAAATCATATCTGCGTGCCCGGATTATTATATCTTGAACTTACTTTAACAACACCTGCGCTGCGCAAAAGGGCCCGTCGAACTATCCGGAAACCCGAATAACGCACGCGCACCAACAACCAAACCAAACATTAGCACTGTAAGAAGATAGAAGGCTTCTTAGCGGTAGACAGCGGCGTAACAGGCCGCTAGGGAAAGAGAAAGACTGACAGAGCAAGTAGGCGCTCCAGTGTCATTGATAATAAGATCATTATCAGCGGTTTTACAGCAGAAGAAACCGCCGAGATTAAGGAACGAATAAGCGAATACAAGAAGATCCACGACTGTACGCTCGAGGAACTGGAAGACTATGTAAACGAGAATGGAATAGGGAAGGTCTACAACGGAATCGACCTTATCGAGATACTGTTTTACAGAACACTAGAAGAAAACAGACAACTAAGAGAAGAAACTAAAGCGGTAAGGGCCGAGAAGGAATCGGCAGAAACTATTATCGACATGTTAGAAAACCAGGCAGCGAATCAACTGGCGCAGCTAAAGGCACTGAAAGATTAACTGGCTAATATAGAAGCAGCGAAGTCGTCGCCGCTACCGCAGCGAGAAACCCACGAGGAGACCGCCTTACTGGCGGCCTATAGTCAAGGTGGCACTACGATAACGCCACTACCGGACCTACCTGCCTTTAGTAGAGGAGACCCTAAAGCGTAGGAGGCGTTTAAGAAGAAGATCAAGAATAAGATAAGCCGCGATTACGCATTAAGCAGCGCCGGAGATAGATTGGCGTACCTGGAATCGCGATTAGAAGGTAAAGCTTTTTCGCTAGTAGCGGACCTAGAAGAGGTAACCGCTAAAGAAGCGATCAAAGCGCTAGATTAACGCTTCGGGGATCCATTCCGAAAGAAGACAGCCCGTAAGCAGCTAGACAAGATCAACCAGAACCGGCAGACGTTCGAGGAGTTCTACGGACTGTTTAGAAAATATGCTATTAGAGCGAGAGTGGCAGAAGATAAGCAGCTGCACTTACTAAGACAGAAACTGAGCCCTAAACTGACGACGGCTATAGCCTCAGTAGCAGACGAAGACCTTTAAAGCTTCGTACACCAGGCGAGAGTAACCGCCAGAAACTTGAACGCGTACGGAAAACCGACGACACGTAAACTAATTTAGAAGCCGTCGCCGTCGGCGCAGCCGACAAGAGCCCCTGCGCCCTTCCGACGCAGCCACCAGCCGCCTTACGTGCCGCGACCGTCGTTCGCCCCTACGTGCTATGTATGCGGAAAGCCTAGCTATATCGCTACTAGGTGCCAAGCAACGGCCTAGCAGAAGCAGGAGTATCGCGCTATAAAGCAGCCGCAGCCACCGAGAAAGACTATTCAAGCCATCGAACCGGCGCCGAACGATACTGACAGTGTGGACGGTAGGGTGCAGTTAAGGATTATAGGAAAAGACCAGCTGGACGGATAGGCCCCCTATCCAGCACTAACAATAGGGCACCGCACCGAAGCGAATCGGCACGAGAAGAAAGCATTAACAGCTGCAGCGATCCGCTCTCGGCAGCTGTAGAAGTGAATACGGAAACGGCTATTATCCTTCCTATTACGATCCACCCTGTTAAGAAGTCGCGCCAAACCCTCTAGCTAAAAGCTTTTATCGACACCGGAGCTCTTATTGGCGCGGCGATCCACTACCAGCTAGTTCAGAAGCTAATAAATAGATACGGCTATCCGGTAGAACTAGCGTCGCCGACGAAGATTTCGGCATACAACAGACAAGACACGGAAAGCGTTACGCACTACGTGCCGCTAAAGACTACCCTAGCTGGTCGCACTACGGAAGCGACGTTCCGAATTATAGATATCGGAAGGTTTAACATCATTATAGGGCAGAAATAGATAAAGAACCAGAAAGCTATCGTTGACGTAGATAAAGGAACGATCAGATTCAAAACCAAAGGCGACAGCGTCGCTACCACCAAATCGGTCGCAGCCGCGACAGCAAGATCAGAGGCGACCTACGGCGAAACGGCTCTGCCTACCTCGACTGAGCCTGCGCCTACGATTGGAATAATAAGCTCGGAAGCTTTATCGACCCTCGCGAAGTTACTGGACAATAAGATCTACGCTATCTCTATAAAGGACATTAAAGACTACAGGAAGATAATAGCGGAAGAAGAAGCAGACCCGCTAAAGGTGCTACTAGCGGAGCTCTACGATTACGCTAACGTGTTCTTAAAAGCCGACTCCAACCTATTGCTGCTCTATCGACCGGAATATAACAACAAGATCCGACTGAAAGAGGGGGCTACGCTGCCAAGAACTGAGTCCCTAAGACGACTGTCGCCGGCCGAATTGGACTAAGTAGAGGTGTTTGTTCGCGAAAACCTAGCGAAGAAGTTTATTACGCCGAGTTCTGCCGAATACGCGTTACCGATTCTTTTCGTGCGGAAGCCCGGAGGTGGTCTGCGACTCTGCGTAGACTATCGAGGCCTTAATAAGGTTACTAAGAGAGATGTGTATCCGCTACCTCTGATCGATAAAACCATACAACAAGTAGCTAAGGCTAAGTGGTTCAGCAAGCTGGATATTCGCCAAGCATTCCATCGATTAAGGAACGAAGAAGGACAAACGGAAGACCTTACGACATTCGCTACGCGCATGGGCAATTTCAAGTAGTTGGTAATGCCTTTCGGACTTACCAACGCGCCGGCGGTGTAGCAACGCTTTATAAACTACACCTTTATAGACATGTTGGAACGGTTCGTGTCTATTTACCTAGACGACATCCTTATCTATACAGATAGAACGAGAGAGCAACACACGAACCTGTTAGGGGGCGCCGCCCGGCCCAGGTCCTGAACCCGACCTAAGCCAACCGTCGCCCTAAGGACTGCGACTTAGCGGCGCCAGCACGACCCTACCCCCCCCCCCCCCCGTACGGAGCCACCGACAGGACCCCACTCCTGTACGGAGGGAGAACGCAACGGCCCTGCACAAAGGGGAGCTACCGCCCCTTGGATTAGGGGGAAAAACCCTTTACCACCGTACAGAGGAGGCAACTCCTAATTCTCCGTACAGAGGGTGAACCTTGCACCCTAGCACAAAAGGGAAATTGCTAGCTTGGCTTCGTAGGTACAAATCGTACGGAGCAGACGACGAAGGAACTGCCTATCAGTTCCTTTATGTAGATGCCCGACCTTAAGTTTCTGAACTAAGATTCTTGAGCCCCTTACATTAGGAACTGATCTCACTGTCGGTGACCGCGGTAATAGAACAGAGATGGACGGCGACATCCCTATAGAACCTACGGCTATAGGGGGACATATGCACTGCGTGTACGAGGAGCTGCTAGAAAGCAAGAGGCAGCTCGAACAACAAGTAAGCCACCAGGCTGCGATGATTTCCCAACAGGAACAGGAGCTACGACAGCTTAGGGCGTCCGATCGCGATCCGACCCCTACGACGACGACGAGCACAATAATCCACACCCCGACCCCTAAGAGCAAACTCCCTGACGTCTCTATATACGATAGTAAGGCTCCGGCTAAGTACCCCTCCTAGGCGGCTCAGATGCGCTCTAAGCTCCTAGTCGACTTAGGAGCATACCCGACCGAGCTGGACAAGGTAGTCTACCTCTTTAGGAGATTAAAGGGCAGGGCGGCAGCACGGATACTGCCGTACTACGAGACAGCTATTGCCAACCTAGCAATAGCTACGACGACGATGCTCTAGGCAGCTCTAGACAAGAGCTACAAGGACCCGGACTGCGAGAGCCGAGCACTCCTACAGGTTAATACGATGAAACAAGGACGCAAGACTGTACGAGAATTCCTCGCGGAATTTAACCAGACTTTGGCAGAAGCAGGGGGCCTCCAATAGGAAGACAGGATAAAGATTACCTCTTTAGAGGTAGGCCTCTCTAAGGAGATTATAACAGGGCTAGTAGGTGTAATGCGGCCAGCTACGTACGAGGAATTCTGTAACCTTCTCCGGATAGTCGACGACCAGCAACGTAGGCTAGGACGGATAGGCCGCGCTTAGGAGATAAGACAGCCCCCCTAGCGACAGACAGACGCTATAGACTAGGAACCAACGACGACGAGGGTGGCGGCAGCAACCACTGTACGGCCAAGGGCCGCCACCAAAAAGGCGCAATAGGTAGACACGGCCACCCTTAACAAGAGACGAGCAGAAGGGAGCTGCTACCGGTGTAGCAAGATAGGCCACACCGTACGGAACTGCGGGCTTCTGCTAGCAGAGAGACCTAGTAGACGGCTAACTACTGCGAGAGTAGCAACTGCAGCGCCTTAACGAGAAGATCAGGTGTCCTATTCGGACGACGACGAGTCGGGAAAAGAGTAGCCTCTAAGCGAAGACTCTGCCAGAGGCAGGTGCGAGATAGACTGCCAAATCAAAGCATTACTTGGCCATCTTTCAAGAGCAATCACATAACGACGACGCCGTTTATCGTACAGCCGACGTTAAACGGGTCTGCAACGGCGCGGACATTAATTAACACAGGATGTTTGGTGTATAGAGTAATTAGCGAAGACTTCGTACGGAGACATCGGATTAAGACGATCCCTACAGTATCTGTACGCATGCTGGGCATTACCAGGCGAGGACCGGACATTACCTACATAGTGAAAGTAACAATGGAGGTACAGGGACACTACGAGCAAGACTTATACCTCTATATCGTACAGGACAAGTTAAGGTATAACCTAATACTAGGAAAGCCCTAGATAGAGCACTAGAGGGGCAAGCTGGACGTCGGACGAGGACGGCTGTACCTAGCAGCAACGAAGCGGAGAATCCGGGACTAGGGGAGGCTCCCGCAAGGTGGCAATGCTAAGGCCGAAATTAACACAGCAACAGCGGACATTAAGAAGGCATTGGCACCTAAGGAGGCGACGAACCCCTGTATAAAGCTCCTAAGAGAGTATGTAGGGTACCTAGACCTCTTTGAACTAAAGTCAGCCTCGAAGCTGCTACTACACCGAGGGGAAGGGATTAACTACGACATCTAGCTGGAACCCCGTCCGGATAGGGGCCTGCCGGAGGTACCGTACAGACCGCTGTACGGAATGTCCTCTAGAGAACTCTTAGTATTGCGCAAGACGCTAGACGACCTGCTTGCCAAAGGATTTATTCGGGCCAGTACGTCGTCCGCGGGAGCCCTAGTGCTGTTTGTCTACAAGGAGGGGAAGGCCGGATTGCGCTTCTGCGTAGACTACAGAGGCATCAACGCGATTACCAAGAAGGACCGGTACCCCCTACCCCTTATTAAGGAAACCCTCGGACGAATCAGCAAGGCGAAGTAGTTTACTAAGCTTAACGTAGTCTCGGCCTTCTACAAGATACGGATCAAGGAGGGCTGTAAATAGATAACAGCCTTCTGTACGAGATATAGTCTCTTTAAGTAGCTTGTTACCCCCTTCGGCCTTGCCAATGCACCGGCAACCTTCTAAAGGTACATTAACAAGTCCCTACAGGGGTTATTAGACGACATCTGCTCGGCATACCTCGACGACACCCTAGTTTTTACAGACGGCACTTACGCAGATTACGTACGAGATGTCAAGAAGGTGCTAGACCGGCTGCAGCAGGCTGGCTTATACCTCGACATCGACAAATGCGAATTCGGTGTCCAACGCACGAAATACCTAGGTTTCATTATTAAGGCAGGGAAAGGCATTAGCATAGATAGGAAGAAGATTAACGCTATTAAGCAATAGAAGCCACCTACGAACGTTAAGGGCGTACGGGAATTTCTTGGGTTTGCCAACTTCTATCGCCAGTTTATACGGAACTACTTAGAGATCGTACGCCCCCTTGTTAAGCTAACGCACAAAGACAAGCAGTTCAAATAGACGGACGAATACGATAGGAGCTTCGACAAGCTAAAGGAGCTCTTTACTACAGGACCAACGCTCGCCGCCTTTAACCCGGAGCGTACGACAATACTGGAAACCGACTCCTCGGGGTACTGCATTAGGGGTATCCTGTTACAGGTAGGCTCGGACGGACTCCTACATCTATGTGCGTACTTCTCTAAGAAGAACTCCCTAGCTAAGTGCAACTACCCTATCTACGACAAGGAGTTGCTAGCAGTCGTACAGTGTTGCGAAGCCTAGGATAGGGAACTCTGCTCGGTGCCCGAGTTCCTCGCCCTAACGGACTACAAGAACTTGGAATACTTCACTTAACCCCGGAAGCTGTCTAAGAGGCATGTACAATAGGCAATGTACCTAAGCCGTTTCAACATCAAACTCCAGTACCGTAAGGGTAAGGACAACAGCAGGGCCGATGCTCTGTCTAGACGGGACCAGGACATGCCAACGACGTACGAGGACGACCAGCTAAAGTTACGAACATTCTAGATGTTTAAAGGGGAGCCGGGCGGGGAGACTATCTGCCTAGCAGCGATACACCTATAGGAACCCTAACTGCAAGTATAGGAAGAAGCAGTGGAAAAGGACGAGGTATACTAAGGGGCCCGTACAGCGATCTAGGGAGGGCAACGGAAGCTCCTAGCTAAGCTCTACCTAAAGGTGTCAGCAGCCGAGTGTTCAGTAGACGAGGAGAACAACCTAAAGTTCAGAAATCGGATATAGGTCCCGGCGGACGAGAAGCTCCGTACGGGCTTAATACAACGAGCACATAACTCTATAGCTACCGGGCACCTAGGGCGCGAGGAGACGTACAGCATTATTGCCTAGAACTACTACTGGCCAGCGATAGCGAAGGACATTCGCAGGTTCGTACGGAACTGCAATGTATGCAGACGGACGAAGCCCTAGCGCGAGCTAAAGCATAGGCTGCTAAAGCCCCTGCCGATACCGGACCGTCCCTAGCAAGATCTGACCGTAGACTTCATTACTAACCTCCCTAAGAGCGACGGACGGCAAAACATTATAGTGGTTATAGACAAGCTAACGAAGGGGGTAATACTAGAGGGGATGGACTCCATTACAGCTAAAGATACCGCCTGGGCCTTTATCTGGACGACGTTCAGCAAGCACGGTTTCCCTAGGTCCATTGTATTAGACCGGGGGACGCAGTTTACGAGCCAGCTCTAGGCACGGATCTGCCAGTTGCTAAAGGTGGAGCGTCGCCTATCTACTGCATAGCACCTGCAGACAGACGGGGCGACGGAGAGGGCCAATTCAACCTTGGAAGCGTACCTCCGGGCGTACGTCGACTATAACCAGACGAACTGGAATCGCCTTCTCCCAATAGCAGAGCTGGCTATTAACAGCTGTACGGCCAATGCTACAGGACTGTCCCCCTTCTTTACGACCTATAGATACGACTATTCCCTGCTCCCACCGACCCTAGGTAGCAACACCCCGCGCCCTATACAGTCCCCAGTCCAGCAAGGAGAGGCTATCGTACAGACGATTACGAACGCCCTCCAATAGGCAAAGGCGAGCCTAGCTATAGCCTAGCAGAACGCGGAAGAGTAGGCCAATAAGGGACGACAGGCTGCACCAAGGTACGAGGCCGGGGATAAGGTCTAGTTAAACTAGCGAAACATCCGGACGGACCGGCCAAGCAAGAAGTTAGATTGGAAGAACAGGAAGTTTACGGTAATCCGGCTAGTAGGGACATACGCCGTACGACTAAACACTCCCCCAGGGATTTATCCAGTCTTCTACGTAGACCTCGTACGACCGGCGAGCACGGACCCCCTGCCGCATCAGACGACTAACGACGCGCGCCTACCCGCAATTATAACCGAGGGCCAAGAAGAGTATAAGGTAGAGGGGATCCTTAAGAGTTAGAGGAAGCGGGGGAAGGCAGAGTACTTAGTAAAATAGAGAGGATAGGCGGAGCTTACGTAGGAACCGTACCAGGCTCTGCAAGATACAACCGCACTGGACAGATAGGAGGAGGACTATTCCCCTGCCCAGTTACAGTAACACTGCGCCGTACGGCGGAAGGAGGCACGATCTACCCTAAGGACAGGGTAGCCGCAGGCAGACCTAGGCTGTCAAAGGATCGAATACTACGATGTAGGACACTACAGGACCCTACTAATACGACACTGTACGACACTGTACGAGATAAGGGCTAGGAGAAGGGAACAGCCAAGGGACGAATAGGAGGGGGGAGCGGAAATAAGACGAGTTAAGAGAAAACTACCCTAGGGGACTAGAACACCCTACTTATTATCTGAGATCTCCACTACCTTAGGCCCGGCCGGGCCCCCACCCCCACTAGGGCCAGCCCTAGGGAGCAGAGGCACCCCCCTACTAGGGCTAGCCCTAGGGAGCAGAGGCACCCCCCTACCTCTATGTGCCTCCCCCGGCCGGCGGAAGGGGCAGTAGAGGGAGCTATCCTTCTACTTGCACGAGGCACACACCCTAGCCTAGAAGCCTAGGAGGCGGTATAGGCCAAGTAAGAGCTGGGGGGAGTTAGGGCAGGGGGCGCAGAGCTGGCCCTGGGTAGCGATAAGGAGGGCGTTAACGTACGACGGCCGGGCCGTAGCCACCTGCTCGGGTATAACCTAGGCAGGGTTACACTAGAAGGCGTAGAAGGGGAGCCTGGCCGCATCCTGCTGCTCGCAGGTATAGCACCTAAGACGTCAGCCCAGACCGTACAGAAGACGAGAATCCGTATAAACCGGAGGAGTAGCTGCCGGTTAAGTTAAGGTCCCTACTATACGAGGACAAAGTAGGGGGGGACCCTAGCCGGACAAGGGGGAGGGGCAGGGTCAGCGACGACGAGGGAACTACCGGACGACATAGTAGCTGGTTAGTGGTTGGTGGTAGGTAGCTAGTAGTAGTTGGTAGCTAGTAGTAGTAGTTGGTAGCTAGTAGTAGACAGTAGCGGATAGTGGTAGATAGTGGACAGTGTGCAGGGAGAAGAAGGAGGAGAAGGGAAGAGAAGGGAGAAGGCTTAGGCTAACTGCCTGCTATAGTAGGAATAGCAAGCAGGGCAGCTGCTACAAACAGGTAAAATGGCAAGAGGCAACTACGACCCAGAGGAAGCGACGAGGGACGACGACTCGGACGACCGAACGGAATAGGAAACGACGACCTAGCAAGGGAACAGCAGGAGCTGGATAGTTTAAGCACGCCACCGTACAGAAGAAGCACTACGAGAAAGGGAAAAGGGGGGGGGTATTGTTAGGGGGCGCCGCCCGGCCTAGGTCCTAAACCCGACCTAAGCTAACCGTCGCCCTAAGGACTGCAACTTAGCGGCGCCAGCACGACCCTACCCCCCCCCCTGTACAGAGCCACCGACAGGACCCTACTCCTGTACAGAGGGAGAACGCAACGGCCCTGCACAAAGGGGAGCTACCGCCCCTCGGATTAGGGGGAAAAACCCTTTACTACTGTACAGAGGAGGCAACTCCCGATTCTCCGTACAGAGGGTGAACCT
Source organism: Pseudocercospora ulei (assembly GCA_016165855.1). Lineage (NCBI taxonomy): Eukaryota > Fungi > Ascomycota > Dothideomycetes > Mycosphaerellales > Mycosphaerellaceae > Pseudocercospora > Pseudocercospora ulei. Next base: position 722,991 of record JACWNB010000006.1, on the reverse strand, counting down.
TGCACCCTAGCACAAAAGGGAAATTGCTAGCTTGGCTTCGTAGGTACAAATCGTATAGAGCAGACGACGAAGGAACTGCCTATCAGTTCCTTTATGTAGATGCCCGACCTCAAGTTTCTGAACCAAGATTCTTGAGCCCCTTACAGAACTACATCGAGAAGGTGTTGACTAGGCTCCGCAAGGTCGGACTAAACGCGGACACGAAAAAGAGCGAGTTCTACCAAACCGAGGTCAAATATCTCGGTCTTATTGTCGGAAGAAATGGAATTCGGATGGACCTATCAAAGGTCGCCGCTGTCGCGGAATAGAAGCAGCCGAAATCCGGAAACACTACGCAGATCCGAGCGTTTCTCGGCTTCTGCAGCTACTATCGACAGTTTATTAAGGACTTTAGCAAGATAGCGAGACCCCTAAACAAGGCGCTAAAGAAAGAAGCAGCTGGCCTATAGAATAAGAGGTGCACGGAAGCGTTTAACCGGCTAAAAGAAGCAGTGGCCTCGGCGCCGGTTCTGGCACACTTCCGGCCGGAAAAGACGATCTACATAGAAACGGACGCTTCTGACACAGTAACGGCGGGGGTCCTTTCTTAATATAGAGATGATGAAACCCTTTATCCAGTAGCTTTCTTTAGCAAATCTATAACGGAAGCTAAGAGGAACTACGCGATCTACGATAGAGAACTGCTGGCTATTATACAGGCGTTCGAGGAGTGGAAGCTAGAGCTTATAGCTGGAAAGAGCACGGTCCAGGTCCTCACGGACCACCAGTCGCTGACTTACTTTATAAAGACGCAGAAGCTCTTACGCCGTTAAGCGCGGTAGGCGGCCTACCTATCCGGGTTCGACTTTAAGATCACTTATCGACCCGGAGCTCAAAATAGAAAGGCTGACGCGTTAACGAGGAGGGAAGGAAAAACCAGCTGCGCGAAAGAAGACCCCAACATGCTCCAGAAGGTGTTAACCGAGAGGATAGTAGATACTGAGGTGTTAAAGGAAGCGGGGATCTGCGCAGCCGAACCGCAGACCAAACTGGCCCCTAAGGAAGAAACTCTCTACGAAAAAGTAAAGCAGCTTAACCAGCAACAGAAACTCGGCAAAACCGGTTCAGGGAAGCTGATAGTTCCGGAAGAACTAATCACTAAGGTTGTCTAACTGGTCTATAGCTCTAAGGACGTTGGTTACGCTAGCTCGAAAAAGACAATAGAAGCCGTAAGGACGATCTACTGGTTTCTGCGGATCTACGAACGGATCCACCGATTTATCGCCAACTGCTACGTGTGCCGATCGGCGAAGCCGCGTTACGGCTTTCCAGCAGGCTTATTGAAGCCGCTGCCAATCCCCGAGAAACTATAGCAGCACATTACGATGGATTTCGTAACCGGCCTGCCGGACTCCGATAGATACGACGCTACGCTAAACGTAGTGGATAGGCTAAGCAAAGAACGACACTTTATCCCCTGTCGAGATAAGGATAAGGGAACTACTGCAGAAGAAACGGCGAGAATGTTAATCCAACACGTATAGAAGCACTATAGGCTGCCGGACACTATTACTACGGATAGGGGTCCTTAATTCACCGCCGACGTGTAGAAAGCTATCAACCAAGCTCTCGGAATTTATAGAAAGCTCAGCACCGCCGCTTACCCTCAAACCGACGGTCAGTCTGAAGTCGCTAACCGTAAGATAGAACAATACCTACGAACCTTCTACAGCTATTATTAAGAAGATTAGGTTAAGGTGTTGCCGATAGCCGAATTCTGCGCGAACTTAACACAGTCAGAAGCGACGTCGCTGGCGCTGTTCGAGATAACCTACAGTTATCTTCCGAGGCTAAGCTTCCAGCTACCGAGCGACGCTGGCTCGCCGGTGATCCGAGCGCGCAGATAAGGTTCAATACGGCTGTTTTGATAACTATATCTCGAACTGAGGAGGGAAAGGAATCTATGTAGTAGTGGTGGTTGGCTTTGATAGTAGTGGTGCCAAGGCTTGGCTCGGCCCGGACGGGCCGAGCCGAAATTCCAGGGTCCACCCCATTAATCTGTCCTACCTCTTTCCACCACCGCAACACTACCCCCCTCCCTCGCTAGCGGTCGCCCTCGACCGCTTAGTCACCCCATCTATCTGAAAACCTTTCCCCATTCCTTCTTTTTTTTTTTTTTTTTTTTTTTGATTCATCGTCTCTTCCTCGAAAATCCCCTCCGACAGTGATGTTACCTCTTCCTTCTTCCATCGCTTCTTGAATCTCTTACGTTATTAACATCTGAAGTCCTTTACTTGGTCGTTTATATAATCGGTGCGCCTGATCTGTGCTATCTGATCTGAGTCGTAGGTCATCTGAGCTGCGGCGTAGTTGGTCTGTGCTCCGGCGCGGAGGTCTATATAGATCTTTCCGCGGCGTCGTTTTTCTTCTTCTTCTTCTTTTCTACCAGAGCCTCCACGCCGTCGCCGACCGGCCGCCTAGAGCTATCAATTCCATTACGATCGTTTTCATCGGCTTCTACGCCGGTGGAGCGGACGTGTTTTCTTTCTTCCGGAATTGTCGACATTAGAGCTACGCTGGCTTCGGCTTCTTCGGGTTCTGCGCGTAAAAGTCTCTTAGCAGCTCCGCCGAATTTCGCAGGTTTTCGACCAGATACCATTCATAGTCTTCTAGCTACCCCTTCTACGAGATCCTCGCTTTGATGGAACCCCTTATCTTCTTTACGTCCATTACGTCTTCTACCTCCCATTCTTGTTTATTACCGTCCATCTTAACTGGTAGGGGTTCGGCGAACCCCTGTTCCAGAAGGCCGTCCTCAGGGTCTAGGCTTAGCAGATCTAAATGGAAAATATCGTAGATCCGGAACGCCTTCGGCAGCTCGAGTCGATAGGTCACCGGCGACCTCTTTTCTATTATCTTAAACGGACCTACGTAGCGTAGGTTGAGCTTCGCGTTTCCTTTTAGCCTCAGGTTTCGCGTATTAAGCTATACCTTTTGGCCTTCCTCGAATTCTATTAGGGACCTTTTTCTATTAGCTCGAGTTACTATCTTCTTCTGAGCTGATTCCATCGCTTCTTTCGCTACTTTGATCGCTTCTTCTATCTGAGATCGTATCGCTTCTGCCGCTGCAGCGGCGACTCTCTTCGACGACGTAGCGGTGGATAGTTCCGCGGAGCTGGGTTTGCTTGGCGGCTGAAAGCTCATTCTCGGAAGACAGCCGTATGTTATCTCGAACGGCGCCAGTAAGGTAGCCTTAGACAGTGCCGAGTTAGCGCAGAACTCGGCTATTAGCAACACCTTAACCTATTCTTCCTAATAGTAGCTGCAGAAGGTTCGCAGATATCGCTCTATCTTGCGATTAGCCACTTTAGACTGACCGTTAGTTTGAGGGTAAGCGGCGGTGCTGAGCTTTCCGTAAATTCCGAGAGCTTGGTTGATAGCTTTCTACACGTCGGCAGTGAATTAGGGACCTCTATCTGTAGTGATAGTGTCCGGCAGCCTATAGTGCTTCTATACGTGTTAGATCAGCATTCTCGCCGTTTCTTCTGCAGTAGTTCCGTCGTCTCTCGCTCGACAGGGGATAAAGTAGCGTTCTTTGCTTAACCGGTCCACTACGTTCAGCATAGCGTCGTATCCATCGGAGTCCGGTAGGCCGGTTACGAAGTCCATCGTGATATGCTGCTATAGTTTCTCGGGGATCGGAAGTGGCTTTAATAAGCCTGCCAGAAGACCGTAACGCGGTTTCGCGGCTCGGCACACGTAGCAATTGGCGATAAATCGGTGGATCCGTTCGTAGATCCGCGGAAACTAGTAGACCGTCCTTATAGCTTCTATCGTCTTCTTTGAGCTAGCGTAACCAACGTCTATAGAGCTATAGACCAGTTGGATAACCTCTGTAATTAGTTCTTCCGGAACTATCAGCTTCCCTAAACCGGTTTTGCCGAGCTTCTGCTTCTGATTAAGCTGCTTGACCTTCTCGTAGAGAGTCTCTTCCTTAGGGGCCGGTTCTACTGCGCAGACTCCTACCTCTTTCAACACCTCTGCGTCTACTATTCGCTCGGTTAACACCTTCTGAAACATGTTCGGATCTTCTTTTGCGCGGCTGGTCTTTCCTTCTCTTCGCGTCAGCGCGTTAGCTTTTCCGTTTTGAGCCCCTAGTCGATAGGTAATCTTGAAATCGAACCCTGATAAGTAGGCGGCCCACCGTGCTTAACGTCGTAAGAGCTTCTGCGTCTTTATAAAGTAGGTCAACGACTGGTGGTCCGTAAGAACCTGGACCGTGCTCTTTCCAGCTATAAGCTCCGGTTTCCATTCCTCGAAAGCCTGAATGATCGCTAGTAGCTCCTTATCGTAGATAGCGTAATTTCGCTTAGCTTCGCTTATTGACTTGCTGAAGAAGGCGACTGGGTAGAGGGTTTCGTCGTCACTATATTGAGAAAGGACTCCGGCCGTTACTGTGTCGGAAGCGTCCGTTTCTATATAGATCGTCTTTTCTGGCCTGAAGTGTGCCAGAACTGGTGCAGAGGCTACTGCTTCTTTTAGCCGGTTAAAGGCTTCCGTGCACCTCTTATTCTATAGGCCGGCGGCCTCTTTCTTTAGCGCCTCGTTCAGGGGTCTCGCTATCTTGCTAAAGTCCTTAATAAACCGTCGATAGTAGCTGCAGAAACCGAGAAACGCTCTGACTTGCATGGTATTTCCGGATTTCGGCTGCTTCCACTCCGCGACGGCAGCAACCTATAAGGGGTCTATACGAATTCCATCCCTTCCGACGATGAGACCGAGGTATTTAACCTCGGTCTGATAGAACTCGCTCTTCTTCGTGTCCGCGTTCAATCCTGATACGGGGTGGGTTGGCCCGTATTATTACTATGCCTTGCCAAGGTTTATATATCTGGTACACATTGGTCAAGTCACTTCCGAGTTACTTGACCAGTTCCTTTTGGCTCAAGTGTACCGCGTTACATCACTTAACTCGGAAGTGACTGCTGAAAGTGTACGATGAAAGGCCCGGGTTCAATTCCTAGGGGGCGCATCTTTTAACTAGCGAGTGGAAGCAGCGTTGACGTATGTCCGTTTGTCCACCACTCCGTACAGAATGAGGCAGACCTGGTAAAGGTCCAGCTAGCTGTATGCAGACCTGCCGGGGGGGGGTTGATTGCGTATGCGGCATAGGGGGGCTGTGCAAATCGCATACGTAGCCTGTAAGTAAGCGCAGCTTACGAGGTCGTAAGCCTGTAGCGCAGGGGGTAGTAATACGGGGTGGGTTGGCCCGTGTCATTACTATGCCTTGCCAAGGTTCATATATCTGGTACACATTGGTCAAGTCACTTCCGAGTTACTTGACCAGTCCCTTTTGGCTTAAGTGTACCGCGTCACATCAAATCCGACCTCGCGGAGCCTCTTCAATACTCTCTCGATGTGGTCCGTATGTTGCTCTCTCGTTCTATCGGTGTAGATAAGGATGTCGTCCAAATAGATAGACACGAACCTTTCTAACATGTCTATAAAGGTGTGGTTTATAAAGCGTTGCTACACTGCCAGCGCGTTGGTAAGTCCGAAAGGCATCACCAACTACTTGAAATTGCCCATACGCGTCGCGAACGTCGTAAGGTCTTCTGTCTGCCCTTCTTCATTCCTTAGTCGATAGAACGCTTGGCAGATATCCAGCTTGCTGAACCACTTAGCCTTTGCTACGCGCTAGATAGTCTCGTCGATTAGCGGCAGCGGGTACACGTCTCTCTTAGTGACCTTATTAAGGCCGCGATAGTCTACGCAGAGTCGCAGACCACCCCCTGGTTTCTTTACGAAAAGAATCGGTAACGCGTACTCGGCAGAACTCAGCGTAATAAACTTCTTCGCCAGGTTTTCGCGAACGAACACCTCTACCTAGTCCAGTTCGGCCGGAGACAAGCGTCTTAGGGGCTCGGTTCTCGGCAGCGCAGCTCCGTCTTTCAGCCTGATCTTGTTGTTATATTCCGGTCGATAGAGCAGCAGGAGGTTGGAGTCGGCTTTTAAGAACACGTCAGCGTAGCCGTAGAGCTCGTTTGGCAGCACCTCCAGTGGATCCACTTCTTCTTCCGCTATTATCTTCCGGTGGTCTTCGATGTCTTTTATCGAGATAGCGTAGATCTCGTTATCCGGCGACTTCGCGAGGGTCGTTATAGCTTCTAAACTCATTATTCCGACGGTAACCGGGGGTTTGGAACGATCGGGCGGAGCCTCTTTCGCTGACTCCGTGTCTTCCGGCTCGGCGGCGGCGGTGGCGACCCTTCCGATAGTCCCTGCTCCGCTACCCAGGGTTTTGAACCTGATCATTCCTTTATCTACGTCAACAATAGCTTTCTGGTTCTTCATTTATTTCTGCCCTATAATGATGTCAAACCTTCCGATATCTATGATCCGGAACGTCGCTTCTGTAGTTCGACTAGCTAGCGTAGTCTTTAGCAGCACGTAGTGCGTAACGCTTTCCGTGTCTTGTCCGTTGTATGCCGAAATCCGCGTCGGCGACGCCAGTTCCACTGGATAGCCGTATCCATTTATTAGCTTCCTGACCAGTCGGTGGTGGATCGCCGCGCCGATAAGAGCTCTGGTGTCGATAAAAGCTTTCAGCTAGAGTGGTTTGCGCGACTTCTTAACAGGGTGGATCTCGATAGGAAGGATAATCGCTGTTTCCGTGTTCGCTTCTACGGCTGCCGAGAGCGGATCGCTGCAGCTGTTAATGCTTTCTTCTCGTGTCGATTCGCTCCGATTCGGTGCCCTATTGTTAATGCTGGATAGGGGGCCTATCCGTCTAGCTGGTCTTTTCCCATAATCCTTAACTGCACCCTACCGTTACTGTTAGTATCGTTCGGAGCCGGCTCCATAGCTTGTATGGTCTTCCTCGGTAGCGGCTGCTGCTGCGGCTGCGGCTGCCTTATAACACGATAGTCCTGCTTCTGCTTATCCGATGCTTGGCATCTCGTAGCGATGTGGCTAGGCTTGCTATACGCGAAACAGGTAGGGACGAACGACGAGCGCTGCGACTAATAAGGTGGCTGCTGTAGCGCTCTCCGGAAAGGCGCAGGGGGTCGTGTAGTCTGCGTTATTAACGGCGACGGCTTCTGAACCGATTCGCGTGATTTCGCGTAAGCGCTTAAGTTTCTCGCGGTAACCCTCGTCTGATGCACGAAGCCCTTAAGGTCTTCGTCTTCCACAGACGCTATAGCGGCGGCCAGTTCAGGGTTCAGCTTCTGCCTTAATAGGTAGAGCTGCTCATCCTCCGCCACTCGGGCCCTAATCGCATATTTTCTGAACAAACCGTAGAATTCCTTAAACGTCTGCCGATTCTGATTGATCTTGTCCAGCTGCTTACGGGCCGTCTTCTTTCGGAATGGGTCTCCGAAACGCTGGTCCAGCGCCTTAATAGCGTCGTCGGCTGTTACTTCTTCCAGGTCCGCCACTAGCGAAAAAGCTTTACCTTCTAGTCGCGCCTCTAAATAGGCCAATCTGTCTTCTTCGCTGCTTGATACGTAATCGCGACTTATCTTATTCTTGATCTTCTTCTTAAACGCCTCCTACGCTTCAGAGTCTCCGCTACCGAAAACCGGTAGATCCGGTAGTGACGTTATTAACGTGCTACCTTAACTGTAGGCCGCCGGCGAGGTGGTTTCCACGTGGGTTTCTCGCCGCGGTGGCGGCGACTTCGCTGCTTCCATGTCGGTCAGTTGATCCTTTAGCGCCTTCAGCTGCGCTATTCGATTCGCCGCTTAGTGTTCTAACACGTCGACGATAGTCTCTGCCGATTCCTTCTCGGCCCTTACCGTCTCTACTTCCTCTTTTAGCTGTCTGTTTTCTTCCAGTGTTCTGTAGAACAGCGTCTTAATAAGGTCTATACCATCGTAGACCTTCCCTATTCCGTTCTCGTTTACGTAGTCTTCCAGTTCCTTAATCGTGCAGTCGTAGATCTTCCTATATTCGCTTATTCGTTCCTTGATCTTAGCGGTCTCTTCCGCTGTAAAACCTCTGATAACAATCTTATCGTTAATGACACTGGAGCGCCTACTCGCTCTGTCAGTCTTTCTCTTTCCGCGGCGGCCTGTTACGCCGCTCTCTACCGTCGAGAAGCCTTCCATCTTCTTACAGTGCCTTAGGGGGGGTTGTTGTTGGTGTGTTAGTGGGTACGCGTGCGTTATTCGGGTTTCCGGATGGTTCAACGGGCCCTTTCGCGCAGCGCAGGGTGTAGTGTAGAGAGTAAGTTCGAGATATAATGATCCGAGCGCGCAGATAAGGTTCAATACGGCTGTTTTGATAACTATATCTCGAACTGAGGAGGGAAAGGAATCTATGTAGTGGTAGTGGTTGGCTTTGATAGTGGTAGTGCCAAGGCTTGGCTCGGCCCGGACGGGCCGAGCCGAAATTCCAGGGTCCACCCCATTAATCTGTCCTACCTCTTTCTACTACCGCAACAGCCGGAGCTTTCTACTACCACCACTACGTCGTCAAAGAGAGTCGCCGCCGCGGCGGCGGAAGCGCTCCGATCTTAGATAGAAGAAGCAATTAAAGTAGCGAAAGAAGCGATAGAATCGGCTTAGGAGAAGATAGTAACTCGAACTAATAGAAAGCGGTCGCCAAAGGAATTCGAGGAAGGTTAAAAGGTCTGGCTTAACACGCAGAACCTAAGGCTAAAAGGGAACGCCAAGCTCAATCCGCGCCACGTAGGCCCGTTTACAATAGTGGAAAAGAGGTCGCCGGTAACTTATCGGCTCCAGCTACCGAAACTGTTCCGGATCTACGACGTCTTTTATTTAGATCTGCTAAGCTTGGACCCTAAAGACGGCCTGCCGGAACAGGGGTTCGCCGAGCCCCTGCCAATCGAGATGGACGGTAAGGAAGAATAGGAGGTAGAAGACGTAATGGACGTAAAGAAGATAAGGGGGTCCATTAAAGCGAGGATCTCGTAGAAGGGGTGGCTGGAAGACTACGAATAGTATCCGATCGAGAACCTGCGGAATTCGGCAGAGCTGCTAAGGGAGTTCTACGTGCAGAACCCGGAAAAGCCGAAACTAGCGTGGCTCTAATGTCGATAATACGGAAGAAAGAAGAAAGCCACGTCCGCTCTATCAGCGCAGAGGCCGAAGAAAACGATCGTGTCGGTCGCCTTTAGTAAGGCCTTCTACGCAGCTACTACCTACTACCGGTTCCGCAGGCAGCTCGCCGACACAGTGGCGTGCCAGCGCTGCCGACCCGGTAGTGGGCGAAGGCTTTGGTAGAAGAGAAAAAGAAGAAGAAGAAACGCTGCTGCAGACGGATCTATATAGACCCCCGAGACAACGCACAGACCAGCCACGCCGCAGCTCAGATAACCAATAGCTCAGATCAGATAGCACGGATTAGATAGACGGCAAGTGAAGGACTTCAGACGCCGACGACGTAAGAAATTAAAGAATCAATAAAGAGAACGTTGTTTTTAACAGAAAACAGAAGACGTAACGTCGGCGTTAGAGGGGATTTTCGAGAAGGAGACGACGAATCAAAAAAAAAAAAAGAAGACGGAAATTTTCGGGTGGGTAAGATGACTAAGCGGTCGAGGGCGACCGCTAGTAAGGGGGGGGGGTAGTGTTGCGGCGGTAGAAAGAGGTAGGACAGATTAATAGGGTGGACCCTGGATTTCGGCTCGGCCCCTTCCAGGATTTAGGTTCTGGAACGGACCGAGCCGGGCCTTGGCACCACCACCTCTACAGAAGCTTACCACTACTACTATATAGATTCCTTTCCCTCCTCAGTTCGAGATATAGTTATCAAAACAGCTGTATTGAACCTTATCTGCGCGCTCGGATCAGAAAGCTTATCCTCGGAAGACAGCTATACGTTATCTCGAATAGCGCTAGCGAGGTAGCTTTAGACAGTGTCGAGTTGGCGCAGAATTTGGCTATCGGCAACATCTTAACCCAATCTTCTTAATAATAGCCGCAGAAGGTTCGTAGGTATCGCTCTATCTTACAGTTGGCCACTTTAGACTAGCCGTCGGTTTAAGGGTAAGCGGCAGTGCTGAGCTTTCTACGAATTCCGAGAGCTTGGTTAATAGCTCTCTATACGTCGGCAGTGAACTAAGGGCCCCTATCCGTAGTAATAGTGTCCGGCAGGCTATAGTGCTTCTATACGTGTTGAATCAACATCCGGGCGGTCTCCTCCGCCGTAGTTCCTTCGTTTCTCGCTCAGTAGGGGATAAAGTAGCGTTCTTTGCTCAGTCGGTCTACTACGTTTAGCGTAGCGTCGTAGCCGTCCGAGTCCAGCAGTCCAGTTACGAAATCCATCGTAATGTGCTGCTACGGCTTCTCAGGGATCGGAAGCGGCTTTAGCAGACTAGCCGGAAAGCCGTAACGTGGCTTCGCGGCTCGGCATACGTAGCAGTTAGCGATAAATCGGTGGGTCCGTTCGTAGATCCGCAGAAACCAGTAGATCGTCCTTACGGCCTGCATCGTTTTCTTCGCTCTGGCGTAGCCAACATCTATAGAGTTATAGACCAGCTAGATGACCTTAGTAATCAGTTCTTCTGGAACTATCAGCTTCCCTAAACCGGTTTTGCCGAGTTTCTGTTGCTAGTTAAGCTGCTCTACCTTTTTGTAGAGAGTCTTTTCCTTAGGGGCCGGTTCCACTGCGCAGACCCCTACCTCTTTCAACACCTCTGCGTCTACTATCCGCTCGGTCAACACCTTCTGGAACATGTTCGGATCTTCTTTCGCGCGGCTAGTCTTTCCTTCTCTTCTCGTTAGCGCGTTAGCCTTTCCATTTTGAGCCCCTAGTTGATAAGTGATCTTGAAATTGAACCCTAATAAGTAGGCGGCCTACTGTGCTTGACGTCGTAAGAGCCTCTGCGTCTTTATAAAGTAGGTCAGCGACTAGTGGTCCGTAAGGACCTGGACCGTGCTCTTTCTAGCTATAAGCTCTAGCTTCCACTCCTCGAACGCCTGTATAATAGCCAGCAGTTCTTTATTATAGATTGCGTAGTTCCGTTCGGCTTCCGTTATAGACTTGCTAAAGAAAGCTACTAGATAAAGGATTTTATTGTCTCCGTATTGAGAAAGGACCCCTGCCGTCACTGTATCGGAAGCGTCCGTTTCTACGTAGATCGTCTTTTCCGGTCGGAAGTGCGCCAGAACCGGCGCCGAGGCCACTGCTTCTTTTAGCCAGTTAAAGGCTTCTGTGCACCTCTTATTCTATAGGCCGGCGGCCTCTTTCTTTAGCGCCTCGTTTAGGGGTCTCGCTATCTTGCTAAAGTCCTTAATAAACCGTTAATAGTAGCTGCAGAAGCCGAGAAACGCCCTGATTTGCGTAGTATTTCCAGACTTCGGCTGCTTCTATTCGGCGACAGCGGCGACCTTTGAGGGGTCTATACGAATTCTATCTCTTCTGACGATAAGACCGAGATATTTAACCTCGGTTTGGTAGAACTCGCTCTTCTTCGTGTCCGCGTTCAATCCTACTTTGCGGAGTCTCCTTAGCACCCTCTCGACGTAGTCCGTGTGCTGATCTCTCGTTCCGTCTATGTAGATAAGAATGTCGTCTAAATAGATAGACACGAACCGCTCCAGTATGTCTATTGTTAGGGGGCGCCGCCCGGCCCAGGTCCTGAACCCGACCTAAGCCGACCGTCGCCCTAAGGACTGCGACTTAGCGGCGCCAGCACGACCCTACCCTCTGTACGGAGCAACCGACAGGACCCCACCTCCGTACGGAGGGAGAACACTACGGTCCTGCTTAAAGGGAAGCTACCGCCCCTCGGATTAGGGGGGAGGGGGTGGAAACCCGGCACTACTATACAGAGGAGGTAACTCCCGATCCTCTGTACGGAGGGTGAACCTTGCACCTTAGCACAAAGGGGAAATTGCTAGCTTAGCTTCGTAGGTACAAATCGTACAGAGCAGACGTCGAAGGAACTGCCTATCAGTTCCTTTATATAGATACCCGACCTCAAGTTTCTGAACCAAGATTCTTAAGCCTCTTACATTAGGAACTAATCTCACTGTCGGTAACCGCAGTAATAGAGCAAGATGGACGGCGACATCCCTATAGAACCTACGGCTATAGAGGGACACATGCACCGCGTGTACGAGGAGCTGCTAGAAAGCAAGAGGCAGCTCGAACAGCAAGTAAGCCACCAGGCTGCGATGATTTCCTAACAGGAACAGGAGCTACGACAGCTCAGGGCGTCCGATCGCGATCCGACCCCTACGACGACGAACACGATAACCCCTACCCCGACCCCTAAGAGCAAACTCCCCGACGTCTCTACGTACGATAGTAAGGCCCCGGCCGAGTACCCCTCCTAGGCGGCTCAGATGCGCTCCAAGCTCCTAGTTGACTTAGGAGCATACCCGACCGAGCTAGACAAGGTAGTCTACCTCTTTAGGAGGTTAAAGGGCAGGGCGGCAGCACGAATTCTGCCGTACTACGAGACGGCTATTGCTAACCCGGCAATAGCTACAACGACGATGCTCTAGGCAGCTCTGGACAAGAGCTACAAGGACCCGGACTGCGAGAGCCGAGCGCTCCTACGGGTTAACACGATGAAACAAGGACGCAAGACCGTACGAGAATTCCTTGCGGAATTTGACCAGACTTTGGCAGAAGCAGGGGGTCTCCAATAGGAGGACAGGATGAAAATTACCTCTCTAGAGGTAGGCCTCTCTAAGGAAATTATAACAGGGCTGGTAGGTATAATGCGGCCAGCTACGTACGAGGAATTTTGTAACCTTCTCAGGATAGTCGACGACTAGCAACGCAGGCTAGGACGGATAGGCCGTGCTTAGGAGATAAGACAACCTCCCCAGCGACAGACAGATGCTATAGACTAGGAACCGACGACGACGAGGGTAGCAGCAGCAGCCACCGTACGGCCAAGGGCCGCTACTAAGAAGGCGCAATAGGTAGACACAGCCACCCTTAACAAGAGGCGAGCAGAAGGGAGCTGCTACTGGTGTAGCAAGATAGGCCACACTGTACGGAATTGCGGGCTCCTGCTAGCAGAGAGACCTAGGGGACGGCCGACTACTGCAAGGGTAGCTACTGCAGCGCCTTAACGAGAAGATCAGGTGTCCTACTTAGACGACGACGAGTCGGGAAAAGAGTAGCCTCTAAGCGAAGACTCTGCCAGAGGCGGGTGCGAGATAGACTGCCAAATCAAAGCATTACTTGGCCATCTTTTAAGAGCAATTACATAACGACGACGCCGTTTATCGTACGGCCGACATTAAACGGGTCCGCAACGGTGCGGACACTGATTGACACGGGATGTTTGGTGTATAGAGTGATCAGCGAAGACTTCGTACGGAGACATCGGATTAAGACGGCCCTAACGGTACCTATACGTATGCTGGGCATTACCGGGCAGGGACCGGACATTACCTATATAGTAAAAGTAACAATAGAGGTACAAGGACACTATAAGCAAGACTTGTACCTCTATGTCGTACAGGACAAGTTAGGGTATAACCTAATACTAGGGAAGCCTTAGATAGAGCGCTGGAAGGGCAAGCTAGACGTCGGACGAGGACGGCTGTACCTAGCAGCAACAAAGCGGAGAATCCGGGACCAGGGCAGGTCCCTGCAAGGTGGCAATGCTAAGGCCGAAATCAATACAGCAACGGCGGACATCGAGAAGGCATTAGCACCTAAGGAAGCGACAAACCCCTGTACGAAGCTCCTAAGAGAGTATGTTAGGTACCTGGACCTCTTTAAACTGAAGTCGGCCTCGAAACTGCCGCTACACCGAGGGGAAGGGATTGACTATAACATCTAGCTAGAACCCCGCCTAGATAGGAGCCTGCCGGAGGTACTGTACGGACCGCTGTACGGGATGTCCTCTAGAGAACTCCTAGTACTGCGCAAGACGCTGGACGACCTGCTTGCCAAAGGGTTTATCCGGGCCAGTACGTCGTCTGCAGGAGCCCTAGTACTGTTTGTCTACAAGGAGGGGAAGGCTGGATTGCGTTTCTGCGTAGACTACAGAGGCATCAACGCGATTACTAAGAAGGACCGGTACCCTCTACCCCTTATTAAGGAGACCCTCGGACAGATCAGCAAGGCGAAGTAGTTTACTAAGCTTAACATAGTCTCGGCCTTCTACAAGATACGGATCAAGGAAGGCTGTAAATAGATAACTGCCTTCCGTACAAGATACGGTCTTTTTAAGTAGCTGGTCACCCCCTTTAGCCTTGCCAATGCACCGGCAACCTTCCAAAGGTACATTAACAAGTCCCTATAAGGGTTACTGGACGACATCTGCTCGGCATACCTCGACGACACCCTGGTTTTTACGGACGGCACCTACGCAGACTACGTACAGGATGTTAAGAAGGTGCTGGACCGTCTGCAGCAGGCGGGCTTGTACCTCGACATCGACAAGTGTAAGTTCGGTGTCCAACGTACGAAATACCTAGGTTTTATTATCGAGGCAGGGAAAGGCATCAGCATAGATAGGAAGAAGATTGATGCTATTAAGCTATAGAAGCCGCCTATAAACGTCAAGGGCGTACGGGAATTCCTTGGGTTTGCCAACTTCTACCGCCAGTTTATACAGAACTACTCGGAGATCGTACGCCCCCTAGTTAAGCTAACGTATAAGGACAAGCAGTTCAAATAGTCGGACGAATGCAATAAGAGCTTCGACAAGCTAAAAGAGCTCTTTACTACAGGACTAACGCTCGCTGCCTTTAACCCGGAGCGTACGACAATACTGGAAACCGACTCCTTAGGGTACTGCATTAGGGGTATCCTGTTACAGGTAGGCCCGGACGGACTCCTACACCTATACGCGTATTTCTCCAAGAAGAACTCCCCGGCTAAGTGCAACTACCCTATCTACGACAAAGAGTTGCTAGCAGTCGTACGGTATTGCGAAGCCTGGGATAGGGAACTCCGCTCGGTGCCTAAGTTCCTCGCCCTAACGGACTACAAGAACCTAGAATACTTTACTTAACCCCGGAAGCTGTCTAAGAGGCACGTACGATAGGCAATGTACCTAAGCCGGTTTAACATAAGACTCCAGTACCGCAAGGGTAAGGACAACAGCAGGGCCGACGCACTGTCCAGATAGGACCAGGACATGCCAACGACATACGAGGACGACCGGCTAAAGTCGCAGACATTCCAGATGTTCAAGGAAGAGCCAGGCGGGGAGACTATCCACCTAGCGGCGACATATCTATAGGAACCCTAACTGCAAGCTTAGGAAGAGGCAGTGGAAAAGGACGAGGCATACCGAGGGGCCCGTACGGCGATCCAGGGAGGGCAACGGAAACTCCCAACCGAGCTCTACCTAAAGGTATCGGCAGCCGAGTGTTCAGTAGACGAGGAGAACAACCTAAAGTTCAGAAATCGGATATAGGTCCTGGCGGACGAGAAGCTCTGTACGGGCTTAATACAACGAGCACATAACTCTATAGCCACCGGGCACCTAGGGTGCGAGGAGACGTACAGCATTATCGCCCGGGACTACTACTGGCTAGCGATAGCGAAGGACATTCGCAGGTTCGTACAGAACTGCGATGTATGCGGACGAACGAAGCCCTAGCGCGAGCTAAAGCATAGGCTGCTAAAGCCCCTGCCGATACCGGATCGACCCTGGCAAGACCTAACCGTAGACTTCATTACGGACCTCCCTAAGAGCGACGGACGGCGAAACATTATAGTAGTTACAGACAAGTTAACGAAGGGGGTAATACTGGAGGGGATAGACTCTA
Source organism: Pseudocercospora ulei (assembly GCA_016165855.1). Lineage (NCBI taxonomy): Eukaryota > Fungi > Ascomycota > Dothideomycetes > Mycosphaerellales > Mycosphaerellaceae > Pseudocercospora > Pseudocercospora ulei. The sequence continues at coordinate 707,293 of JACWNB010000006.1, read as the reverse complement.
TTACGGCTAAAGACACCGCCTAGGCCTTTATCCGGACGACGTTCAGCAAGCACGGTTTCCCTAGGTCAATTGTATCAGACTGGGGGTTACAGTTTACGAGCTAACTCTGGGCACGGATCTGCCAGTTACTAAGGGTAGAGCGTCGCCTGTCCACCGTATAGCACCTACAGACGGACGGGGCGACGGAGAGGGCCAACTCAACCCTAGAGGCGTACCTCTGAGCGTACGTCGACTATAACTAGACGAACTGGAACCGCCTTCTCCCAATGGCGGAGCTGGCTATTAACAGCCGTACGGCCGATGCTACAGGACTGTCCCCCTTCTTTATAACCTATAGATACGACCATTCCCCGCTCCTACCGACCCTAAGTAGCAACACCCCGCGCCCTGTACGATCCCTAATCCAGCAAGGAGAGGCTATCGTACGGACGATTACAAACGCCTACCAATAGGCAAAAGCAAGCCTGGCCCTAGCCTAGCAGAACGCGGAAGAGCAGGCCAACAAGGGACGACAGGCTGCACTAAGGTACGAGGCAGGGGATAAGGTCTGGCTAAACTAGCGAAACATCTGTACGGACCGGCCGAGCAAGAAGTTGGATTGGAGAAACAGGAAGTTTACAGTAATCCGGCCGGTAGGGACATACGCCGTACGACTAAACACTCCCCTAGGGATTTACCCAGTCTTCTATATAGACCTCGTACGACCGGCGAGCACGGACCCCTTGCCGTATTAGACGACTAACGACAGGCGCCTACCCGCAATTATAACCGAGGGCCAAGAAGAGTACGAGGTAGAGGGGATCCTTAAGAGCCAGAGGAAGCGGAGGAAGGCAGAGTACTTAGTAAAATGGAGAGGATAGGCAGAGCCTATATAGGAACCGTACGAGGCCCTGCAAGATACAACTGCACTAGATAGATAGGAGGAGGACCATTCCCCTGCCCAGCTACAGTAACACTGCGCCGTACAGCGGAAGGAGGCACGATCCACCCTAAGGACAGGGTAGCTGCAGACAAACCTGGGTTATCAAAGGATCGAATACTACGACGTAGGACGCTACAGTACCCTACTAACACAACTTCGTACGACACCGTACGAGATAAGGGCTGGAGGGAAGGAACAGCCAAGGGACAAATAGGAGGGGAAGTAGAAATAAGAAGAGCTAGGAAGGACACCGTCCGAAATTTCTTACACTACCTAAGGGGGGGGGGTAGCTTACTGGCCACCACCCCCCCCCCCCCCCCCCCCCCCCCCCCCCCGGACCAGAACACCCTACTTATTATCTGAGATTTCCACTACCTCAGGCCCGGCCGGGCCCCTACCCCTACTAGGGCCACCCCCAGGGAGCAGAGGCACCCCCCTACCCCTACCAGGGCCAGCCCCAGGGAGCAGAGGCACCCCCCTACCCCTACGTGCCTCCCCCGGACGGCGGAAGGGGCAGTAGAGGGAGCCATCCTTCCACTTGCACAAGGCATACACCCTAGCCCAGAAACCTAGGAGGCGGTATAGGCTAAGTAAGGGCTAGGGGGAGTTAGGGCAGGGGGCACAGGGCTGGCCCTAGGTAGCGATAAGGAGGGCGTTAACGTACGACGGCCGGGCCGTGGCCACCCGATCGGGTATAACCCGGGCAGGGTCACACTAGAAGGGGTAGAAGGGGAGCCCGGCCGCATCCTGCTGCTCGCGGGTGTAGCACCTAAGACGTTAGATTAGACCGTACGGAAGATAAGAATCTGTACGAACCGGAAGAGTAGCTGCTAGTCAAGTTAGGGGCCCTACTGTACGTAGTTAAAGTGGGGGGGGACCCCGGCCGGACGAGGGGGAGGGGCGGGGCCAGCAGCGACGAGGGGACCGGACGGGGCAGACATAGTGGCTAGTAGTAGTTGGCTAGTAGTAGTTAGTTAGTAGTTAGTAGTTAGTAGCTAGTAGTAACAGTAGTGGACGGTAGTAGATAGTAGACGTTGTATAGGGAAAAGAGAAAGGGGAAGGGAAGAGAAGGGAGAAGGCTTAGGCTAACTGCCTGCCATAGTAGGAATAGCAAGCAAGGCAGCTGCTGCAGACAGGTGAAATAGCAAGAGGCAACTACGACCTAGGGGAAGTAATAAAGGACGACGACTCGGACGACTGGACGAAATAGGAAGCTACAACCTGCTAAAGGAACAGCAGGAGCTGGGTAGTTTGGATACGCCGCTGTGCGGACGAAGCACTACGAGAAAGGGAAAGGGGGGGGGTATTGTTAGGGGGCGCCGCCTAGCCCAGGTCCTAAACCCGACCTAAGCCGACCGTCGCCCTAAGGACTGCGACTTAGCGGCGCCAGCACGACCCCACCCTCTGTACGGAGCAACCGACAGGACCCCACCTCCGTACGGAGGGAGAACACTACGGTCCTACTCAAAGGGAAGCTACCGCCCCTCGGATTAGGGGGGGGGGTGGAAACCCGGCACCACCGTATAGAGGAGGTAACTCCTGATCCTCTGTACGGAGGGTGAACCTTATACCTCGGCATAAAGGGGAAATTGCTAGCTTGGCTTCGTAGGTACAAATCGTACAGAGCAGACGTCGAAGGAACTGCCTATCAGTTCCTTTATGTAGATACCCGACCTCAAGTTTCTGAACCAAGATTCTTGAGCCTCTTACAGTCTATAAAGGAGTGGTTTATAAAGCGTTGCCACACCGCCGGCGCGTTGGTGAGTCCGAACGGCATTACCAGCTACTTAAAATTGCCTATATGCGTAGCGAACGTTGTAAGATCTTCTGTCTGTCCTTCCTCGTTTCTTAGTCGATAGAACGCTTAGCGGATGTCCAGCTTGCTAAACCACTTAGCCTTTGCTACGCGCTATATAGTCTTATCTATTAGCAGCAGTGGATATACGTCTCTCTTAGTAACCTCGTTAAGGCCTCGATAGTCTACGCAGAGTCGCAGACTACCCCCTGGTTTCCTTACGAAAAGAATCGGTAACGCATATTCAGCAGAACTCGGCGTAATAAACTTCTTTGCCAAGTTTTCGCGAACGAACACCTCTACCTAGTCCAGTTCCGCCGGCGACAGTCGTCTTAGGGGCTCGGTTCTTGGCAGCGTAGCCCCCTCTTTCAGTCGAATCTTGTTGTTATATTCCGGTCGATAGAGCGGCAATAGGTTAGAGTCGGCTTTTAAGAAGACTTCGGCGTAACTATAGAGTTTGTTTGGCAGCACCTGCAGTAGATCCACTTCTTCTTCTGCCATTATCTTCCAGTGGTCTTCGATGTCTTTTATCGAGATAGCGTAGATCTTATTGCTCGGCGACTTCGCGAGGGTCGTTATTGCTTCTAAACTTATTATTCCGACGATAACCGGGGGTTCGGAACGATCGGACGGAGCCGCTTCGATCGTCGTAACGTTCGGTTTGGCGTTGGCCACTATAACCGATTTGGTGACTGATTTGACGGCGGCTAAGCTGCTGATCGGTTTTCTGAATCCGAGTGTGCCTTCTCCTACGTTAATAATCGCTCCCTGGTTCTTTATCTATTTCTGCCCTATAATAATGTCAAACCTTCCGATATCTATAATTCGGAACGTCGCTTCCGTAGTGCGACCTGCTAAGGTAGTCCTTAATGGCACATAGTGCGTAACACTCTCTATGTCTTGTCCGTTGTACGCCGAAATCCGTGTCGGCGACGCTAATTCCACCGGATAGCCGTATCTATTTGTCAGCTTCCGGACTAGCCGATAGTGGATCGCTGCACCGATAAGAGCTCTAGTATCGATAAAAGCTTTTAGCTGGAGCGGTGGGCGTTGCTTCTTAACAGGGTGGATCGTAATAGGAAGGATAATCGCCGTTTCCGTATTCACTTCTACAGTTGCCGAGAGCGGATCGCTGCAGCTGTTAATGCTTTCTTCTCGTAGCGATTCGCTTCGATTCGGTGCCCTATTATTAATGCTAGGTAGGGGGCCTATTCGTCTAGCTGGTCTTTTCCTATAATTCTTAACTGCACCCCCCTGTCCACACTGTCAGTATCGTTCAGCGCCGGTTCGATGGCTTGAATAGTCTTTCTCGGCGGCTGCGGCTGCTTTACAGCGCGATACTCCTGCTTCTGCTAGGCCGTTGCTTGGCATCTCGTAGCGATATAGCCAGGCTTTCTGCATGCGTAGCACGTGGGGGCTAACGACGGTCGCGGCACATAAGGCGGCTAGGGGCCGCGTCGGAAGGGTGCAGGGGCTCTGGTTGCCTGCATTAACGACGGTGTCTTCTGAGTAGGTTCTCGCGTCGTTAATTTTCCGTATACGTTCAGGTTTCTTGCTGTTACTCTCGCCTAGTGCACGAAGCTCTGAAGATCTTCGTCTTCTACCAACGCTATAGCCGCAGCTAGCTTAGGGCTCAGTTTCTGTCTTAGTAAGTGTAGCTGCTTATCCTTAGCCACTCTCGCTCTAATAGCATATTTTCTAAACAATCCGTAGAACTCCTCGAACGTCTGCCGGTTCTGGTTGATCTTATCCAGCTGTTTATAGGCCGTCTTCTTCCAGAAGGGGTCTCCGAAACGCTAATCCAGCGCTTTAATAGCTTCGTTAGCGGTTACTTCTTCTAGGTCCGCTACTAGCGAAAAAGCTTTACCTTCTAATCGCGATTCCAGATACGCTAATCTATCCTCTTCGCTGCTCGATGCGTAATCGCGACTTATCTTATTCTTGATCTTCTTCTTAAATGCCTCCTACGCTTTAGGGTCTCCGCTACCAAAAGCAGGTAGGTCCGGCAGTGGCGTTATCGTAGTGCTACCTTAACTATAGGCCGCCGGTAAGGCGGTCTCCGCGTAGGCTTCTCGCCGCCGCCGCGGCGACTTCGCTGCTTCTATGTCAGCTATTTGATGCTTCAGCGCCTTTAGCTGCGCCAACCGATTCGCCGCCTGGTTTTCTAACATGTCGATAATAGTTTCTGCCGATTCTTTCTCGGCCCTTACCGCTTTAGTTTCTTCTCTTAGTTGTCTGTTTTCTTCTAGCGTTCTGTAGAACAGCGTCTTAATAAGGTCTATACTATCGTAGACCTTTCCTATCCTATTCTCGTTTACATAGTCTTCCAGTTCCTCGATCGTGCAGTCGTGGATCTTCTTGTATTCGCTTATTCGTTCCTTAATCTCTGCGGTCTCTTCCGCTGTAAAACCGCTAATAATAATCTTATTATTAATGACACTGGAGCGCCTACTCGCTCTGTCAGTCTTTCTCTTTCCGCAGCGGCCTGTTACGCCGCTCTCTACTGCTAAGAAGCCTTCTATCTTCTTACGGTGCCTTTTGGGGGTTGTTGTTTTGGTATATATATAGGTGCGCGTGCGTTATTCGGGTTTCCGGATAGTTCGACGGTCCCTTTCGCGCAGCGCAGGGTTGGTATAGAGAGAAAGTTCAAGATATAATAATCCAAGCGCGCAGATAAGGTTCAATACGGCTGTTTTAATAACTATATCTTGAACTAAGGAGGGAAAGGAATCTATGTAGTGGTAGTGGTGGGCTTCTGTGGAGGTGGTAGTGCCAAGGCCCGGCTCGGTCCGTTCCGGAACCTAAATCCCGGAAGGGGCCGAGCCGAAATCCAGGGTCCACCCCATTAATCTGTCCCACCTCTTTCCACCGCCGCAACAACCAGAAGATAATAGCGGAAGAGGAAGTAGACCTAGTAGAGGTATTACTAAAAGAACTTTATAGCTATACTAACGTGTTCTCGAAGGCTGACTCTAACCTCCTGCAGCTCTATCGACCGGAATATAACAATAAGATCCGGCTAAAAGAAGGAGCTACGCTGCCGAGAACCGAGCCCCTAAGACGATTATCGCCGGCCGAGCTGGACTAAGTAGAGGTGTTTGTTCGAGAAAACCTAGCGAAGAAGTTTATCGCGCCTAGTTCCGCTAAGTATACGTTACCGATCCTTTTCGTGCAGAAACCCGGAGGTAGTCTCCGACTGTGCGTAGACTATCGAGGTCTTAATAAGGTTACTAAGAGAGACGTATACCTACTGCCGCTAATTAATAAGACTATACAACGAGTAGCGAAAGCTAAGTAGTTCAGCAAGCTAGACATTCGCTAAGCGTTCTACTAACTAAGGAACGAAGAAAGACAGACCGAAGACCTTAGATTATTCGCTACGCGTATAGGCAACTTTAAGTAGTTAGTTATGCCTTTTGGCCTTACCAACGCGCTGGCTGTGTAGCAACGCTTTATAAACTACACTTTTATAGACATGCTAGAACGGTTTGTGTCGATTTACTTAGACGATATTCTTATCTATACCGATAGAACGAGAGAGCAGCATACGAACTACATCGAGAGAGTGCTAACTAGGCTCTGCGAGGTTGGATTAAACGCGGACACGAAGAAGAGCGAGTTCTATTAGACCGAGGTCAAATAGCTCGGCCTTATCGTTGGCAGAGAGGGAATTCAGATAGACCCTTTAAAGGTCGCCGCTGTTGCAGAGTAGAAGCGGCCGAAATCCAGAAACACTACCTAGATTAGAGCTTTTCTCGGATTCTGCAGCTACTATCGGCGATTTATTAAGGATTTCAGCAAGATAGCAAGACCCCTAAATAAGGCATTAAAGAAGGAGGCCGCTAGCCTATAGAATAAGAAGTGTACAGAAGCTTTTAATCGACTAAAAGAAGCAGTGGCCTCGGCGCTAGTGCTAGCGCACTTCCGACCGGAAAAGATAATCTATCTAGAGACATATGCATCCGACACAGTAACTGCAGGGGTCCTTTCTTAATATAGCGACGACGAAACCCTCTATCTAGTAGCTTTCTTTAGCAAGTCTATAAACGAGGCTAAGCAGAACTACGCTATATACGATAAAGAACTGCTAGCTATTATCCAGGCTTTTAAGGAGTGGAAGCTGGAGCTTATAGCCGGAAAAAGCACGGTTTAGGTCCTTACGGACTATCAGTTACTAATCTATTTTATAAAGACGTGGAAGCTCTCGCGTCGCTAAGCTTAGTAGGCCGCCTACTTATTAGGGTTTGACTTCAAGATCACTTATCGACCCGGAGCTCAAAACAGAAAAGCTAACGCGCTAACGAGAAGAGAAGGAAAGACCAGCCGAGCGAAAGAAGATCCGAACATGTTCCAGAAGATGTTAACCAAGCAGATAGTAGACGCTAAGGTGTTGAAAGAAGCAGGGATCTGTGCGATAGAGCCGCTAACTAAAGAAAAGACGCTCTACAAGAAAGTAGAGCAGCTTAATCAGGAGCAGAAACTCGGCAAAACCGGCTTAGGGAAGCTAATAGTTCTAGAAGAACTAATTACAGAGGTTATCTAGCTAGTCTATAGTTCTAAGGATGTTGGCTACGCTAGCTCAAAGAAGTTGATAGAAGCTTTAAGGACAGTCTACTAGTTTCTACAGGTCTTCGAGCGGATCTACCGATTTATTGCTAATTGTTACGTATACCGAGTAGCGAAGCTACGTTACGGCCTTCCGGCTAGTCTGCTAAAGCTACTTCCAATCCCCGAGAAGCCGTAGCAGCACATTACAATAGACTTTGTAACTGGCCTGCCAGACTCCGGTAGATATAATGCCACCCTTAACATAGTAGATTGTTTAAGCAAGGAACGCTACTTTATCCCCTGCTAAGCAAAGAATAAAGGAACTACTACTAAAGAAACAGCGAGAATACTAATTTAGTATATATAGAAACACTATAGCCTGCCGGACACTATTACTACAGATAGAGGTCCTTAATTTACTGCTAATGTATAGAAGGCTATTAACCAAGTTCTCGGAATTCGTAGAAAGCTGTTAGGGGCGCGCCGTCCGGCCCAGGCCCTGAACCCGACCTAAGCCGAACGTCGCCCTAAGGACTGCGACTTGGCGGCGCTAGCACGACCCTACCCTCTGTATAGAACCACCGACAGGACCCTACTCCCGTACGGAGGGAGAACACTACGGTCCTGCGCAAAGGGGAGCTACCGCCCCTCTAAATAGGGGGGGTGAACTATGCACCACTGTACAGAGGAGGTAACTCCCGACCCTCTGTACAGAGGGTAAACCTAGCACCCCTGCACAAAGGGGGAAATTGCTGGCTTAGCTTCGTAGGTACAAATCGTACGGCAGCAGACGACGAAGGAACTGCCTATTAGTTCCTTTATATAGATACCTAACCTTAAGTTTCTGAATTAAGATTCTTAAGCCCCTTACATTAGGAACTGATCTTACTGTCGGTAACTGCAGTAATAGAACAAAGATAGACGGCGACATCCCTATAGAACCTACAGCTATAGAGGGACATATGCACTGCGTATACGAGGAGCTGCTGGAAAGCAAGAGGCAGCTCGAACAACAAGTAAGCCACCAGGCTGCGATGATTTCCCAATAAGAACAGGAGCTACAACAGCTTAGGGCGTCCGATCGCGATCCGACCCCTACGACGACGACGAACACTATAACCTACACCCCGACTCCTAAGAGCAAACTCCCTAACGTCTCTACATACGATAGTAAGGCTCCGGCCGAGTACCCCTCCTAGGCGGCTTAGATGCGCTCTAAGCTCCTAGTAGACTTAGGAGCATACCCGACCGAGCTGGACAAGGTAGTCTACCTCTTTAGGAGGTTAAAGGGCAGGGCAGCAGCACGAATTCTGCTGTACTACGAGACGGCCATCGCTAACCTAGCGATAGCTACAACGACGATGCTCTAGGCAGCTCTAGACAAGAGCTACAAGGATCCGGACCGCGAGAGCCGAGCACTCCTACAGGTTAATACGATAAAACAAGGACGCAAGACTGTACGAGAATTCCTCGCGGAATTTGACCAGACTTTGGCAGAAGCAGGGGGTCTCTAATAGGAGGACAGGATAAAGATTACCTCTTTAGAGGTAGGCCTCTCTAAGGAGATTATAATAGGGCTAGTAGGTGTAATGCGGCTAGCTACATACGAGGAATTCTGCGACCTTCTTAGGATAGTCGACGACCAGCAACGCAGGCTGGGACGGATAGGCCGTGCTTAGGAGATAAGACAACCCCCCTAGCGACAGATAGACGCTATAGACTAGGAACCGACGACGACGAGGGTAGCAGCAGCAGCTACTGTACGGCCAAGGGCCGCTACCAAAAAGGCGCAATAGGTAGATACGGCCACCCTTAACAAGAGGCGAGCAGAAGGGAGCTGCTACCGGTGTAGCAAGATAGGCTATACTGTACAGAATTGCGGGCTTCTGCTAGTAGAGAGACCTAGGGGACGGCCGACTACTGCGAGGGTAGCAACTGCAGCGCCTTAACAAGAAGATCAGGTGTCCTACTCGGACGACGACAAGTTGGGAAAAGAGTAGCCTCTAAGCGAAGACTCTGCTAGAGGCAGGCGCGAGATAGACTGCCAAATCAAAGCGTTACTTAGCCATCTTTTAAGAGCAATTACATAACGACGACGCCGTTTATCGTACGGCCGACGTTAAACAGGTCCGCAACAGCACGGACATTGATTAATACAGGATGTTTGGTGTATAGAGTAATTAGCGAGGACTTCGTACAGAGACATCGGATTAAGACAACCCCTACAGTACCTGTACGCATGCTGGGCATTACCAGGCGAGGACCGGACATTACCTATATAGTAAAAGTAACAATAGAGGTACAGGGACACTACGAGCGAGACTTATACCTCTATGTTGTACAGGACAAGTTAGGGTATAACCTGATACTAGGAAAGCCTTAGATAGAGCGCTAGAGGGGCAAGCTGGATGTCGGACGAGGACGGCTGTACCTAGCAGTAACGAAGCAGAGGATCCGGGACTAGGGGAGGTCCCTACAAGGTGGCAATACTAAGGCCGAAATTAACACAGCAACGGCGGACATCGAGAAGGCATCGGCACCTAAGGAGGCGACAAACCCCTGTACGAAGCTCCTAAGAGAGTATGTTAGGTACCTGGACCTCTTTAAACCAAAGTCGGCCTCGAAGCTGCTGCTATACCGAGGGGAAGGGATTGATTATAACATCCAGCTAGAACCCCGTCCGGATAGGGGCCTGCTAGAGGTACCGTACAGACCGCTGTACGGAATGTCCTCTAGAGAACTCTTAGTACTGCGCAAGACGCTGGACGACCTGCTTGCCAAAGGGTTTATTTAGGCCAGTACGTCGTCTACAGGAGCCCTAGTGCTGTTTGTCTACAAGGAGGGGAAGGCCGGATTGCGTTTCTGCGTAGACTACAGGGGCATTAACGCGATTACTAAGAAGGACTAGTACTCCCTACCCCTTATTAAGGAGACCCTTAGGCGGATTAGCAAGGCGAAGTGGTTCACTAAGCTTAACGTAGTCTTAGCCTTCTACAAGATACAGATTAAGGAAGGCTGTAAATAGATAACGGCCTTCCGTACGAGATACGGCCTTTTTAAGTAGCTTGTTACCCCCTTTAGCCTTGCCAATGCACCGGCAACCTTCTAAAGGTACATTAACAAGTCCCTACAAGGGTTACTAGACGACATCTGCTTAGCATACCTCGACGACACCTTGGTTTTTACAGACGGCACCTACGCAGATTACGTACGAGATGTTAAGAAGGTGCTAGACCGACTGCAGCGGGCAGGCTTGTACCTCGACATTAACAAATGCGAATTCGGCGTCCAACGTACGAAATACCTAGGTTTTATTATCGAGGCAGGGAAAGGCATTAGTATAGACAGGAAGAAGATTGATGCTATCAAGCAATAGAAGCTACCTACGAACGTTAAGGGCGTACAGGAATTTCTTGGGTTTGCCAACTTCTACCACCAGTTTATACAGAGCTACTTAGAAATCGTACGCCCCCTAGTTAAACTAACGTATAAAGACAAGCAGTTTAAATAGACGGACGAATGTAATAGGAGCTTCGACAAGCTAAAGGAGCTCTTTACTACAGGACCAACGCTCGCCGCCTTCGACCTAGAGCGTACGACAATACTGGAAACTGACTCCTTAGGGTACTGTATCGGGGGTATCCTATTATAGGTGGGCTCGGACGGACTCCTACACCTATGCGCGTATTTCTCTAAGAAGAACTCCCCAGCTAAGTGCAACTACCCTATCTACGACAAAGAGTTGCTAGCAGTCGTACAGTGTTGCGAAGCCTAGGATAGAGAACTCCGCTCGGTGCCTAAGTTCCTCGCCCTAACGGACCACAAGAACCTAGAATACTTTACTTAACCCTAGAAGCTGTCCGAGAGGCACGTACGATAGGCAATGTACCTAAGCCGGTTTAACATAAGACTCCAGTACCGCAAGGGTAAGGATAACAGCAGGGCCGATGCACTGTCTAGACAGGACTAGGACATGCCAACGACGTACGAAGACGACCGGCTAAAGTTACGAACATTCCAGATGTTTAAGGGGGAGCCGGACGGGGAGACTATCCGCCTAGCGGCGACACACCTATAGGAACCCTAACTGCAAGTATAGGAAGAGGCAGTGGAAAAGGACGAGGTATACCGAGGGGCCTGTACAGCGATCTAGGGAGGGCAACGGAAGCTCCTAGCCGAGCTCTATCTTAAGGTGTCGACAGCCGAGTGTTCAGTAGACGAGGAGAACAACCTAAGGTTCAGGAATCGGATATAGGTCCTGGCGGACGAGAAGCTCTGTACGAGCTTAATACAACAGGCGCATAACTCTATAGCTACCGGGCACCTAGGGCGCGAGGAGACGTATAGCATTATCGCCTAGGACTACTACTAGCTGGCGATAGCAAAGGACATTCGCAGGTTCGTACGGAACTGCGATGTATGCGGACGAACGAAGCCCTAGCGCAAGCTAAAGCATAGGCTGCTGAAGCCCCTGCCAATACCGGACCGGCCCTAGCAAGATCTAACAGTAGACTTTATTACAGACCTCCCTAAGAGCAATGGACGGCGAAACATTATAGTAGTTACAGACAAGTTAACGAAGGGGGTAATACTAGAGGGAATAGACTCTATTACAGCTAAGGACACTGCCTAGGCCTTTATACAGACGACGTTCAGCAAGTACGGTTTCCCTAGGTTAATCGTATTAGACTAGGGGACACAGTTTACGAGCTAGCTCTAGGCAAGGATCTGCCAGTTACTAAAGGTAGAACGTCGTCTGTTAACTGTATAGCACCTATAAACAGACAGGGCGACGGAGAGGGTTAATTCAACTTTGGAAGCGTACCTCCGAGCATACGTAGACTATAACCAGACGAACTGGAACTGACTCCTCCCTATAGCGGAGCTGGCTATTAACAGCCGTACGGCCGATGCTACAGGACTGTCCCCCTTCTTTACGACCTACGGATACGACCACTCCCTGCTCCTACCAACTCCGAGTAGTAACACCCTGCGCCCCGTACGATCCCTAATCCAGCAAGGAGAGGCTATTGTACAGACGATTACGAACGCCTACTAATAGGCAAAGGCGAGCCTAGCTATAGCCTAGCAGAATGCGGAAGAGCAGGCCAACAAGGGACGACAGGCTGCACTAAGGTACAAGGCAGGGGATTAGGTCTAGCTAAACCAGCGGAACATCCGTACAGACCGGCTGAGCAAGAAGCTAGATTAGAGGAACAGGAAGTTTATAGTAATCCGGCCGGTAGGGACACATGCTATACGACTAAACACCCCCCTAGGGATTTACCTAGTCTTTTACGTAGACCTCGTACGACTGGCGAACACGGACCCCCTGCCGCACCAGACGACTAACGACGCGCGCCTACCCGCAATTATAACCAAGGGCTAGGAAGAGTATAAAGTAGAGGGGATCCTTAAGAGTCGAAGGAAGCGAGGGAAGACAGAGTACTTAGTAAAATAGAGAGGATAGGCAGAGCCTACGTAGGAACTGTACGAGGCTCTGCAAGACACAACTGCACTGGACAGGTAGGAGGAGAATCATCCCCCTGCCTAGTTACAGTAACACTGCGCTATACGACGGAAGGAGGCACGATCCGCCCTAAGGATAGGGTAGCTGCAGGCAGACTAGGGTTGTTAAAAGATCGAGCATTACGACATAGGACACTACAGGGCCCCGCTAATACGACATCGTACGACACTGTACGAAATAAAGGCTAGAAGAAAGGAACAGCTAAGGGACGAATAGGAGGGGAAGTAGAAACGGAAGGAGTTAAAAGAAAACCGTCTGAAATTCCTTACACTACCTAGGGGGGGGGGGTAGCTTACTGGCCACCCCCCCCTAGGGGGAACCAGAACTACCTACTCATTATCTGTAACCTCCACTACTTCAGGCCCGGCCGGGCCCCTGCCCCTACTAGAACTAGCCCTAGGAAGCGGAGGCACCCCCCTACCCCTACGTGCCTCCCCTAGACGGCGGAAGGGGCAGTAGAAGGAGCTATCCTTCTACTTGCACAAGGCACACACCCTAGCCCAGAAGCCTAGGAGGCGGTATAGGCCAAGTGTAGGCTAGGGGGAGTTAGGGCAGGGGGCATAGAGCTGGCCTTAGGTAGCGATAAGGAGGGCATTAATGTACGACGGCCAGGCTATGCCTACTTGCTTAGGTATAACCTAGACAGGGTTACACTAGAAGGCGTAGAAGGGGAGCCCGGCCGCATCCTACTGCTCGCGGGTATAGCACCTAAGACGTCAGTCTAGACTGTACAGAAGACGGGATTCCGTACGAACTGGAAGAGTAGCTGCTAGTTAAGTTAAGGGTCCTACTCCTAGAGGACGAAGTAAGGTAGGACCCTAGCCGGACGAGGGGAGGAGGCAGGGCTAGCAACTACAAGGGAGCTATCGGACGGGGCGGACGATATAGTAGATAGTAGCTGGTAGTAGTTAGTAGTTAGTAGCTAGTAGTAGTAGTAATAGTAGATAGTAGATAGTAGACAGTAGTAGATAGACAGTAGACGGTAGACAGTATAAGGGAAGGAAAAGAAGGGAGAAGGCTAGAGCCAACTGCCTGCTATAAGGGAAATAGCAAACAAGGCAGCTACTACAAACAGGTAAAATAGCAAGAGGCAACTACGACCTAAGGGAAGTAGCGAGGGGCGACAACTTAGACGACTAGACGGAATAGGAAGCCGCAACCCGCCAAAGAAACAACAGGAGCTAGTTGATTTAGGCGCGACGCTATACAGAAGAAACACTACAGGAAGGGAAGGGGGGGGTATTGTTAGGGGCGCGCCGTCCGGCCTAGGCCCTAAACCTAACCTAAGCCGAACGTCGCCCTAAGGACTGCGACTTAGCGGCGCTAGCACAACCCCACCCTCTATACGGAACCACTAACAGGACCCCACTCCCGTACAGAGGGAGAACACTACGGTCCTACGCAAAGGGGAGCTACCGCCCCTCTAAATAGGGGGGGTGAACTATGCACCACTGTACAGAGGAGGTAACTCCCGACCCTCTGTACAGAGGGTAAACCTAGCACCCCTATACAAAGGGGGAAATTGCTGGCTTGGCTTCGTAGGTACAAATCGTACGGCAGCAGACGACGAAGGAACTGCCTATCAGTTCCTTTATGTAGATACCCAACCTCAAGTTTCTAAATTAAGATTCTTGAGCCCCTTACAAAAGCTTAGTATAGCCGCCTACCCTTAGACCGACAGCCAGTCCGAGGTAGCTAACTGCGAGATAGAAAAATATCTACAAATCTTCTGTAGCTATTATTGAGCAAAGTAGGTTAAGATGTTGCCGATAGCCGAATTCTGCGCCAATTCGGCACGGTCTAAGGCTACCTCGCTGGCGCCGTTTGAGATAACTCGCAGTTATCTTCTAAGAATAAGTTTCTAGCTGCCGAACGAACCTAGCTCTTCGGAACCTTCTACTGCTACCTCGTCGAAGAGGGTCGCCGCCGCTGCGGCAGAAGCGCTTAGATCTTAGATAGAAGAAGCGATCCGGGTAGCGAAGGAGGCGATAGAATCGGCTTAGAAGAAGATAGTAACTTAAGCTAATAGAAAGCGGTTACTAATAGAATTCGAAGAAGGACAAAAGGTATAGCTTAATATACGCAACCTAAGGCTAAAAGGAAACGCCAAGCTTACCCCCTACTACGTAGGTCCGTTCCTAATAGTGGAAAAGAGGTCGCTAGTAACTTATCGGCTCTAGCTACCGAAATCGTTCCGGACATACGATGTCTTTTATTCGGATCTGCTAAGTTTGGACCCTAAAGACGGTCTTCCGGATCAGGGGTTCGCCGAATCCCCGCCGGTTAAGATAGATAGTAAGGAAGAAGAATAGGAGGTAGAAGATGTAGTAGATATAAGAAAGATAAGAGGGTCTATCTAATATAACGCGGTACACTTAAGCCAAAAGGGACTGGTCAAGTAACTCAGAAGTGACTTGACCAATGTGTACTAGATATATAAACCTTGGCAAGGCATAGTAATAACACAGGCCAACCCACCCTGTATTACTACCCCCTGCGCTACAGGCTTACGACCTTGTAAGCTGCGCTTACTTACAGGCTACGTATGCTATTGCACAGCCCCCCTATGCAGCATACGCAATCAACCCCCCCCCGGCAGGTCTGCACACAGCCAGCTGGACCTTTACCGGGTCTGCCTTATTCTGTACGGAGTAGTAGACAAACGGACATACGTTAACGCTGCTTCCACTCTCCCGTTAAAAGATGCGCCTCCTAGGAATTGAACCCGGGCCTTTTATCGTACACTTTCAGCAGTCACTTCCGAGTTAAGTGATGTAACGCGGTACACTTAAGCCAAAAGGGACTGGTCAAGTAACTCGGAAGTGACTTGACTGTTGCGGCGGTGGAAAGAGGTGGGACAGATTGATAGGGTGGACCCTGGATTTCGGCTCGGCCCGTCCGGGCCGAGCCGGGCCTTAGCACACCACCCTCTATCAAGGCCCACCGCCACCACCACATAGGTTCTTTTCCCTCCTTAGTTCGAGATATAGTTATCAAAAAGGCCGTATTGAATCATATCTGCGCGCCCGGATCATTATATCTCGAACTCACTTATCACACCACTACCCGCGCTGCGCGAAAGGGCCCGTTAAATCATCCGGCCACCTGAATAACGCACGCGCACCCAACAACACCAAATCAAACTACATCAGCACTGTAAGAAAGCAATAGAGGGCTTCTTAACGGTAGAAAGCGGCGTTACAGGCCGCAGCGGTAAGAGAAAAACTGACAGACCGAGAGATAGGCGTACAAGCATTCTCGTCGACGAGACGATCTATAAAGGCCTTACGGAAGAAGAGGCAGATAAAGCGAGAAAGGGCATAAAGGACTATGCCGAACTATATGCACGCACGCCGGACGAGATAGGGAAATATCTTACAGAACACGGAGCCGGGAAGGTGTTTAACACCATCACCTTTATCGAAAAGAAATTCTACAGGACTATAGAAGAGAACAGACAACTAAAGGAAGAAATCGAGGTGTTGGCCGCAGAGAGGGCAGTTTCTGAAACCACTATCGAAGTGATGGAAAACGCTGCGGCGAAGCGACTGGCTTAACTAAACGAAATGAGAACTCAACTGCAGGAAGCGCAGGCGGCAGAACCAGCGGCGCCGTCGCCCTACGCGCGCTACTAGGCACCGTCGACGCAACAGCAGCGCCAGCGAGAAGACTAGACTAACTACAGGTCACCGGCCGCGTTCAGTCAAGGTAGCACGTTAATAACGCTATTACCCGACCTACCGGCATTCCGCGGCGGCGACCCCGAAGATTAGGAAGAATTTAAGAAGAAAATAAAGAATAAGATTGACCGCGACCTCGCCACCAGCAGCGAGGCAGACCGATTAGCCTACCTAGAGGCTCGACTAGGAGGCGAAGCCTTCTCTTTAGTAGGTAACCTAGAAGATGTAACTGCTGACGAAGCGATCAAGGCACTGGATTAGCGTTTTGGCGACCCGTTCTAAAAGAAGACGGCTCGCAGTAAGATAGACGAAATCATGCAGAACAAGCTGCCGTTCGAGGAATTTTACGGAATATTCAGAAAATATGCTATCAGAGCCAAAATTTCCGAAGACGAGCAGATGCACCTGCTAAGGAAGAAGATAAACCCTCGGCTCGCTGCGGGTTTGGATTCGGTAGAAGACGAAGATCTACAGAGCTTCGTGCACAGAGCGAGAGTTACCGCTAGGAACCAGAAGCTGTATAGAAAACCAACGTCCGACGACCGAGAAAAGGCGTCGTCGTCGTCGGCGGCGGCGCGAACCCCTGCGTCCTTCCGACGAACCCCGCAACAATCGTCGTCTTCGCTACGGTCGGCGTTCGTCCCTACGTATTACGCATATGGAAAGCCTGGTCACATCGCAACTAGGTGTTAGGCGACGACGCAGCAGAAGCAAGAATATAGGGCAACGAAGCCGCCGAGGAAGACTATTCAAGCTATCGAAGCGGCACCGAACGATACTGACAGTGTAGACAGGGGGGTCCAATTGAGAATTATAGGAAAAGACCAGCTAGACGGATAGACCCCCTACCCAGCGTAAACGATAGGGCATCCCTGCACACGTCACCGCCGAACGAAGAGAGCATCAACAGCTGCAACGATCCGCTGTCGGCGACGGTAGAAACGAACACGGAAACAGCCATCATCCTACCGATCACCGTCTACCTACGTAACGGCTCGAGCCGACCCCTCAAACTGAAAGCCTTTATCGATATAGGGGCGTTAATCGGCGCGGCAATCCATTATCGGTTGGTTCGAAAACTGATAAAGGGATATAGTTCTCCAGTGGAATTAGCGTCGCCGACGCGGATTTCGGCTTATAACGGACAAGACACGGAAAGCGTTACGCACTACGTGCCGCTAAAGACTACGTTGGCTGGTCGCACGACGGAAGCGACGTTCCGAATTATGGATATCGGAAGGTTTGACATTATTATAGGGCAGAAATGGATAAAGAAGCAGAAAGCTATCATCGACGTAGATAAAGGAACGATAAGATTCAAAACTCCGGATAGCGAAGCAGGGACTATTGGAAAGGTAGCCGCCGCCGCTAAGCCGAAAGCCACGGAGTACGCGAAAGAGGCTCCGTCCGATCGTTCCGAACCCCCGGTTACCGTCGGAATGATAAGTTCAGAAGCTATAACGACCCTCGCGAAGTCGCCGGATAATAAGATCTACGCTATCTCGATAAAAGACATCGAAGACTACAGAAAGATAATGGCGGAAGAAGAAGTAGATCCGCTAGAGGTGCTACCTGTTGCGGTGGTAGAAAGAGGTGGGACAGATTGATGGGGTGGACCCTGGAATTTCGGCTCGGCCCGTCCGGGCCGAGCCGGGCCTTGGCACCACCACCATCAAAGCCCACCACCACCACCACATAGATTCCTTTCCCTCTTCAGTTCGAGATATAGTTATCAAAAAGGCCGTATTGAATCATATCTGCGTGCCCGGATCATTATATCTCGAACTCACTCTCCACAACCCCGCGCTGCGCGAAAGGGCCCGTTGAACCATCCGGAAACCCGAATAACGCACGCGCACCCAGCAACACTACTGAAAGAACTCTATAGATACGCTAACGTCTTCTTAAAGGCCGATTCCAACCTCCTGCCGCTCTATCGACTGGAATATAACAACAAGATCCGGCTGAAAGAAGGAGCCGCGCTGCCGAGAACCGAGCCCCTAAGACGACTGTCGCCGGCGGAACTGGACCAGGTAGAGGTGTTTGTTCGCGAAAATCTGGCGAAGAAGTTCATTACGCTGAGTTCGGCCGAATATGCGTTACCGATTCTTTTCGTAAGGAAACCAGGGGGTGGTCTGCGACTCTGCGTAGACTATCGAGGCCTTAACGAGGTCACCAAGAGAGACGTATACCCGCTGCCGCTAATCGATGAGACCATCCAGCGCGTAGCAAAGGCTAAGTGGTTTAGCAAGCTGGACATCCGCTAAGCGTTCCATCGATTGAGAAACGAGGAAGGACAAACAGAAGATCTCACGACGTTCGCGACGCGTATAGGCAATTTCAAGTGGTTAGTGATGCCTTTTGGACTTACCAACGCGCCGGCAGTGTGGCAACGCTTTATAAACCACACGTTTATGGACATGTTGGAACGGTTCGTGTCTATCTACTTGGACGACATCCTTATCTACACCGAAGGAACGAGAGATCAGCATACGGACCATATCAAGAAGGTGCTGATCAGGCTCCGCGAGGTCGGATTGAACGCGGACACGAAAAAGAGCGAGTTTTATTAGACTGAAGTCAAATATCTCGGTCTAATCGTCGGAAGAGATGGAATTCGGATAGACCCCTTAAAGGTCGCCGCCGTAGCGGAATGGAAGCAACCGAAATCCGGCAACACTACGCAGATCAGGGCGTTTCTCGGATTCTACAGCTACTATCGACGGTTTATTAAGGACTTCAGCAAGATAGCGAGACCCCTAAACGAGGCGCTGAAGAAAGAGGCCGCGGGCCTATAGAATAAGAAGTGCACGGAAGCTTTCGTACGGCTAAAAGAGGCAGTGGCCTCGGCGCCGGTTCTGGCGCACTTCCGACCGGAAAAGACAATCTACGTGGAAACGGACGCTTCCGACACAGTAACGGCGGGGGTCCTTTCTCAATATAGTAACGACGAAACCCTCCATCCAGTCGCTTTCTTCAGCAAGTCAATAAGCGAGGCCGAACGGAACTACGCGATCTACGATAAGGAGCTGCTAGCGATTATTCAGGCTTTCGAGGAGTAGAAGCCGGAGCTTATAGCTGGAAAGAGCACGGTCCAGGTCCTTACGGACCACCAGTCGCTGACCTACTTTATAAAGACGCAGAAGCTCTTACGACGTTAAGCACGGTAGGCCGCCTACTTATCAGGGTTCGATTTCAAGATTACCTATCGACCAGGGGCTCAAAACGGAAAAGCTAACGCGCTAACGCGAAGAGAAGGAAAGACCAGCCGCGCGAAAGAAGATCCGAACATGTTTCAGAAGGTGTTGACCAAGCGAATAGTAGACGCAGAGGTGTTGAAAGAGGTAGGGGTCTGCGCAGTAGAACCGGCCCCTAAGGAAGAGACTCTCTACGAGAAGGTCAAGCAGCTTAATCAGAAGCAGAAGCTCGGCAAAACCGGTTCAGGGAAGCTGATAGTTCCAGAAGAACTAATCACGGAGGTCATCCAATTGGTCCATAGCTCTATGGACGTTGGTTACGCCAGCTCAAAGAAGACGATGGAAGCCGTAAGGACGGTCTACTGGTTTCCGCGGATCTACGAGCGGATCCATCGATTTATCGCTAATTGCTACGTATGCAGGGTCGCGAAGCCACGTTACGGCCTTCCGGCAGGCTTATTAAAGCCACTTCCGATCCCCGAGAAACTATAGCAGCATATCACGATAGACTTTGTAACTGGCCTACCGGATTCCGATAGATACGACGCTACGCTGAACGTAGTGGACCGGTTGAGCAAAGAACGCCACTTCATCCCCTGTCGAGCGAGAAACGACGGAACCACTGCAGAAGAAACAGCGAGAATGCTGATCCAACACGTATAGAAGCACTATAGGCTGCCGGACACTATCACTACGGATAGAGGTCCCCAATTCACTGCCGACGTGTAGAAAGCTATCAACCAAGCTCTCGGAATTTACGGAAAGCTTAGCACCGCCGCTTACCCTTAAACTAACGGTCAGTCTAAAGTGGCTAATCGCGAGATAGAGCGATACCTGCGAACCTTCTGCAGCCATTATTAAGAAAAGTGGATTAAGGTGTTGCCGATGGCCGAATTCTGCGCTAACTCGGTACCGTCGGAGGCTACCTTACTGGCGCCGTTTAAGATAACACACGGCTGTCTTCCGAGAATAAGCTTTCAGCCGCTAAGCGAACCTAGCTCCGCGGAACTATCCACCGCTACGTCGTCGAAGAGAGTCGCCGCTGCGGCGGCAGAAGCGATACGATCTTAGATAGAAGAAGCGATCAAAGTGGCGAAAGAAGCGATGGAATCAGCTCAGAAGAAGATAGTAACTCGAGCTAATAGAAAAAGGTCCCCGATGGAATTCGAGGAAGGCCAAAAGGTATAGCTCAACACGCAAAACCTGAGGCTAAAAGGAAACGCGAAGCTCAACCCACGCTACGTAGGTCCGTTTAAGATAATAGAAAAGAGGTCGCCGGTAACCTATCGACTCGAGCTACCGAAATCGTTCCGGATCTACGACGTTTTCTATTCGGATCTGCTAAGCCTAGACCCTAAGAACGGCCTGCCGGAACAGGGCTTCGCCGAACCCCCACCGGTTAAGATGGACGGTAAGGAAGAAGAGTAGGAGGTAGAAGATGTAGTGGACGTAAAGAAGATAAGGGGGTCCATTAAAGCGAGGATCTCGTAGAAGGGGTAGCCAGAAGACTACGAATAGTATCCGGTCGAGAACCTGTAGAACTCGGCGGAGCTGCTAAGAGACTTTTACGCGCAGAACCCGGAAAAGCCGAAACCAGCGTGGCTCTAATGCTGACAATAGAGACACGTCCGCTCCACTGGCGCGGAAGCCGATAAAAACGATCGTGTTTCGGGAAGTGATTGCTTTAGGCACCACTACGCGGCCGGCGGCGCCGCCGACCGCGTAGTGGGTGAAGGCTTTGGTAGAAGAGAAAAAGAAGAAGAAACGACGCTGCGGACGGATCTATATAGACCTCCGAGACGACGCACAGACCAGCCACGCCGCAGCTCAGATAACCTACGGTTCCGATCAGATGGCACGGATTAGGCGAACGGATCACACGAACGTAAAGTGAAGGACTTCAGATGCCGACGATGTAAAAAATGGAAAAAGCGACGAAAAGGACGCCGGTTGTAATGGAAGATAGAAGGTAGAAGACGCGACGTCGGCGTCGGAGGGGATTTTCGAGAAAAAAAAAAAAAAAAAGTGGAGATTTCCGGATGGATAGAGTGACTAAGCGGTCGAGGGCGACTGCTGGCGAGGGAGGGGGGTAGTGTTGCGGCGGTGGAAAGAGGTGGGACAGATTGATAGGGTGGACCCTGGATTTCGGCTCGGCCCGGACGGGCCGAGCCGGGCCTTGGCACACCACCCTCCATCAAGGCCCACCGCCACCACCACATAGGTTCTTTTCCCTCCTCAGTTCGAGATATAGTTATCAAAAAGGCCGTATTGAATCATATCTGCGCGCCCGGATCATTGACCAATGTGTACCAGATATGCGAACCTTGGCAAGGCATAGTAATAACACGGGCCAACCCACCCCGTATTACTACCCCCTGCGCTACAGGCTTACGACCTCGTAAGCTGCGCTTACTTACAGGCTACGTATGCTATTGCACAGCCCCCCTATGCAGTATACGCAATCAACCCCCCCCCGGCAGGTCTGCACACAGCCAGCTGGACCTTTACCGGGTCTGCCTTATTCTGTACGGAGTGGTAGACAAACGGACATACGTCAACACTGCTTCCACTCTCCCGTTGAAAGATGCGCCCCCTAGGAATTGAACCCGGGCCTTTCATCGTACACTTTCAGCAGTTACTTCTGAGTTAAGTAATGTAACGCAGTACACTTAAGCCAAAAGGGACTAGTCAAGTAACTCGGAAGTAACTTGACTAATGTGTACCAGATATATAAACCTTGGCAAGGCATAGTAATAACACGGGCCAACCCACCCCGTATCACTATCGAAGCAAGGATCTTATATGTTAGGGGGCGCCGCCCGGCCCAGGTCCTAAACCCGACCTAAGCCGACCGTCGCCCTGAGGACTGCGACTTAGCGGCGCCAGCACGACCCCACCCTCCGTACGGAGCAACCGGCAGGACCCCACCTCCGTACGGAGGGAGAACACTACGGTCCTGCTCAAAGGGAAGCTACCGCCCCTCGGATTAGGGGGGGGGGGGTGGAAACCCGGTACCACCGTACGGAGGAGGTAACTCCTGATCCTCCGTACGGAGGGTGAACCTTGCACCTCGGCACAAAGGGGAAATTGCTGGCTTGGCTTCGTAGGTACAAATCGTACGGAGCAGACGTCGAAGGAACTGCCTATCAGTTCCTTTATGTAGATACCCGACCTTAAGTTTCTGAACCAAGATTCTTGAGCCTCTCACATTATAGAAGGGATAGTCGGAGGACTATAAATAGTATCTAGTCGAGAATCTCTGGAATTCGGTAGAGCTGCTAAAGGAGTTCTATATACGGAATCCGAAGAAGCCAAGGCCTAAGTAGCTTAGAAAATAATAGTTCCGAAAGAAGAAGAAGAAAAACCGCGTCCGCTCTATCAGTGCAGAAGCCGATAGAAACGATTAAGGTAGCGCGTTTACTTAGGGTCTTCGGCTCTACTACCACTGCCAACCAGCGAAGCTAGTCGGATAATAGCTATAAGGCCGAAGACGGCGCAACAGAGTCGGGGCACTTTGTAACAGTCTTTGCCCTCGCTATTATCAGCCGCCAGACCTACTAGGTCGGATAATAACGGCGAAGAACGAAGCCGACGCCAACAAAGCGGCTTCTTAGTAGCGCTTAAAGCCTTAGTAAAGAAGAAAACAAAGAAGAGATAGCGCGCCGCAAGTAGATATATAGACCTCTGCAGCAGCGCACAGGCCAGCTACGCAGCAGCTTAGGTAGCTGCTAACTTAGATCAGATAGCTGCGGCCAGATAGACACCAAGTAAAAGACGTCAGATAGCGACAATATAAGAAGAAAGAAGATAAGGAAAGAAGGATGTTTTTAAGATAGAAAAAACGAAGAAGCGACGTCGACTCTAGGAAGGGTTTTCTGTAGAAAAAGCTACGAGTTAGATAGAAGAAGAAGATGCCGAAGCAGAACAAAAGGAAGATAGTAGTAAATCAAAACAAAAAAAGAGAAAAGATAAGTAAGCGGTCGAGGCCGACCGCTAGTAAGGGAGGGGGGTAGTGTTGCAGCGGCAGAAAGGTGTTATGGCGGCAGAAAGGGGTGGGACTGAGTGATGGGGTGGACCCTTGGAATTTCGGCTCGGCCCTTCCGGGCCGAGCCGGGCCTTGGCACCACTACTACGAAAGCCTACTACTACTACTACATAGATTCCTTTCCCTCCTCAGTTCGAGATATAGTCATTAAAAAGGCCGTATTGAATCATATCTGCGTGCCCGGATCATCGAGGATGCTAGTGCGCCTATCCCTTAGTCTGTTAGTCTTTCTCTTTCTGCTGCGGCCTGTAACGCCGCCCTCTACCGTTAAGAAGCTCTCTATAGCTGTCTTACGGTGCTAGTGTTTGGTTTAGTGTATGTTGTACGCATACGTTATTCAGGTAGCTGGATGGTTTAACGGACCCTTTCGCGCAGCGTAGGGTTGGTATAAGTAGTGAGTTTGAGATATAATAATCTAAGCATGCAGATATAATTCAGTACGGCTGTTTTAATAACTATATCTCGAACTAAGGAAGGAAAGGAATCTATGCAGCAGTAGGTAAGGGCTTTAGGGGTAGTGTGCTAAGGCCTGGCTTGGTCCGGAAGGGCCGAGCCGAAATTCCAAGGGTCCACCCTATCACTCAGTCCCACCCCTTTCTGCCGCCGCAACAGAAGCGATCCGGGTAGCGAAAGGGGCGATAGAATCGGCTTAGAAGAAGATAGTAACTCGAGCTAATAGAAAGCAGGCGCCGATGGAATTTGAAGAAGGCCAAAAGGTATAGCTTAACACGCAGAACCTAAGGCTAAAAGGCAACGCCAAGCTTAACTCCTGCTACGTAGGTCCGTTTACAATAGTGGAAAAGAGGTCGCCGGTAACTTATCGACTCCGGCTACCAAAATCGACTATATCTCAAACTAAGGAGAGGAAGGAACCTATACAGTGGTAGTAGTGGGCTTTTGTAGTAGTAGTGTGCCAAGGCCCGGCCCGGTCTGTTCTGGAACCTAAATCCCGGAAGGGGCCGAGCCGAAATCCAGGGTCCACCCTATCCATCCTTTCCACCCCTTCCACTACCGTAACAGTGTCTATAGGCCGCTACCCTTGGGTAGACTTGTGAGAACGGCTATGCAGTTGGTTTGTAGCAGCGGTATAGTACACCCACTACTAAGCATTAGTAATACGTCTGAACTAACAAGTGCCCTTGAATAATTCTATACCGTGGGAGCGGCACAGGCTGTCCTTGGCAATAGGCTACCAACTACTGGCCTTGACGCGAATCGGTGCCAAAAAGTGGACCCCCCCCCCCCCAGTTGCGCGAATTGTTGGGGTCTGGCCCAACGCTGATTTCTAAGTTTTTTGCGATGGTTTGACAAGCGCGGAATCCGCGCAGAAGGCTCGGCATGGGGCATGGGGCGATGGCGCGGAAACACGGGGGCGAAGGTGAAAGCGGCGGGGCTTCGATGCGAGCTTCTACGTAGTGAAGGAAAGATGGACCCGTCACTTCAATTCTGTCATCTCATCGTCGAGCATCTGCTGGAAACTGAAAGGCTCAAACGGGACCCCTTCGCCGATGAAGTGTTTGCTCATCGCCTCGACCCAGTGGAGACGGAGCGAGTGTAACATGGCCGATGTCCCTTCCATGACGACCAAGACGGCGATCGTGAGAGCGAACCAGACCGCGAAGGCCAGGAAGATCACGACGGCGCCCGTTGCACCCTCGAAGGCGAAGGCATTCTTCAGGGTCATGGACCAGAGCACAATCGAAAGCTGTTGATGCGCCAGTGACAAGGCCCATAGACGGAGATAGGATGCCGTGTGCGAGACACAGTTGAGACAGAATTCGATGGTGTGGATGACCTGGTGAATCATGACCTCGCTGAATTCGAATTCTTCGTGGTCCTCGCCGCCGTCGCCCATATCCTGAGTGATGACAGCGCCGCTGAGATCAGATTCGGCGAAGCTCGGCCGTCCAGCCTCTCCATCCGTGCGATTGTCGTCATCGCCATCGAGCGCGCTGATAGCAGTGGTCTCGCCAATGCCGCGGTAACCCTGGGCACGGGCGCGGTTGTGCTCCCAACGAAGGTAGAAGGGCTTGAGGAACAGCATGATCGGGACCTGAATGATGGCCAGCAACACGAGGATGACTTGGACGGCGCCTTGACCAGGGTATAGCCGTTCCTCGACGGTTCCAGGTGACAGGAACATATAGATGAGCATGTTCAGAAGATTTGGTGGCTGCTCGCCGATGGCGTACCAATCAACGCACCACTTCCAGACAATGGTGAGGACGAGGTATCCGAAGATGCCCTGGAAGAAGATCATACCGGGGATAAAGTTGCCCCAGATGTCGATGTTGGACTTGAAGTGACGAGCGTTGACATACGACAGGCACAGCGAGTATGTCATGTGTGCCCAACCCATGATGATGGAAAGCTTCATCTTATAACTGTTGCTGAAGAGGAGGTCGTTCTCGGTGTCGTGCCATCTCCAGTCCATGCCGAATGGGTAGGTGTAGCCCTCGACACGCTTCGCTGTGACGGTCGTCTTGCCCGGGCTGTAATTGTCTGGGAAGTCCCACTCCCACATACTGCTGAACAGCGGGATCTCCTTGGAGAAAGCGTCGCAGTAAATGAGACCAGTGTACATGGAGAATATACCCATCATCAGCATGATGTAACGACCGTAGAAGGCCATGGCGAACAACTCGTCTTGCTTGCCGCGTTGCAGCGGCTTCTCGAAGACAATCATAGCGACAGCGGCAAGGGTCATGATGGTGCCGTGACCGAAGTCACCAAACATGACGGCAAACAGGAAAGGGAAGGTAACGATGGTTGGCAGACCGGGATTCACTTCGGTGTATTTGGCAGTGCCGTAGGCGTCGATAATGGTCTGGAATCCGAGGGTGAACTTGTTGGTCTTGTTGTAGGTAGGTGGTGTTTTCGAGGTCCTGATCTGGTTCACGATGGTCGGTACGGAGAGGCCGGCACGCTCGTTGACGTCTTGGAGAGTGGATTTGATGAGTCCCAACGAGCTGGTCGGGCACCAGGCTTCGGCGACCAGTGTCTTGCGTGCAGGATCGTACGAGAAGCGGTTCAGGGTCTGATAGACGCTCTTCTCCTTCTTGATGACGATCATCCAGGCGGCCAGAGAGCGACCGATCTGGGTGAGCTCAGCATCGAGGGCGCGCTTGGTGTTTGCGAGCACATTGGATAAGTCCTGAAGGCGGCTGTTGACCTCGTGGATCTGGTCACGGCGAAGCTCGCTATTCTCATCGACGTTGTGGATGTCCGCGCCCAAGCTCTCGGAAATCTTCCTGATCTTTGCGATGATCTCCTTGCCGTGCGCGAAAATGACGAAGACGTTCTTGTGATGCTCCTCGTTCTTCTCTGGGTCGACAATGGCGTCCGGAATCTCGGACTGGTTCATGTAGAGATTGCCACGAAGCGTGCG
Organism: Pseudocercospora ulei; assembly: GCA_016165855.1. Classification (NCBI taxonomy): domain Eukaryota; kingdom Fungi; phylum Ascomycota; class Dothideomycetes; order Mycosphaerellales; family Mycosphaerellaceae; genus Pseudocercospora; species Pseudocercospora ulei. Next base: position 680,188 of record JACWNB010000006.1, on the reverse strand, counting down.
CCAGAGGATACGCTCGAAAGCACCCATGCGCTCACGAGGAATGACTCCGGCCACGAAGCCGATGTTCATGACGCTGAAGCTCTGCTGGCCACCCTCGGCCGACCCGTTGGCGTTTTCAACATCGCGCAGCAGGGGAGCGTCATCGGAGGAGTCCACGGACTGTCTGATTTCGTCCGTCTGTCCACGGGCACGATCGAAGAAGCCACCAGCCTCTCTCAACACCCAGCGCCACTCGGTCAGCTCCACCTCCCGCTTCTTCAACGTCTGATAGCTGTCGTTCAGGCTCTGGATCCGCTGTTCCAACTGCTGGCTGCGGTCGGCCAGCTCATCGATCTCGGAGGCGGATGGAGCGGCGACGGCGTCGCTGAATTCGTAGATGGAGCGCATCTCGATTTTGTTCTTCTCAATCTGCGAGCGGAAGTAGTGGAGCTGACGTTCGACATTGTCCAGCCGGCGGATCTCGTGTGTGAAGGTGCGCTGGAAGGCGGTGATTTCGGGGTTGAGCTGATGTTCGTGGTCAGCACATTGAGCTCCTCCACAGCCGGGAAGGCAGGCCGGGAAGGCGCGTTCGTCGAAGTGGTCATACATCTCGGAACTGCACGACCCCGAGCTCTCCCAGCGCAGACACGATCTCGCGCCCAATCTCGTTGGCGACGTAGAGCTGGGTCAGGGTCATGTCCTGCGACCGGAACAGGCTCTCGCCGGCGGGCGCCATCGTGCTGATGGACCTCTTCGGCCGCGGGGAAGAGGCCGACGGCGCGGTGATCGTGACGGGGTGTGGGAGGTGTGGGAGGTGTCGGGGGGTGTCGGGTGTGTCGGAGGTGTGGGAGGTGTCGGAGGTGTGGGAGGTGTCGGAGGTGTCGGAGCCGCACAAGGCGGCCGCACGCGGGAGCCGCACGAGTGGCGGGCACGGTTCTGACAAGACATGGCGGTCAACGCGCTCGCTACTTCGGACTGCCTGCTCTGGTTCTGATGCATTGCCTATCGCAGATTGCGAGTGGTGGAAGGGAGCGTGCGAGAAGAGCGCCATCCCACCGCTGCTCCACCGCCTCCTCGAGCCTTCTCCTACCCACTCTCCTCGTGATTCACAAACAAAAATGACAGCACCACGATACACGCCCCCAACCAATACCAAAGCCCTGCCGTCTGATGATTCAACACCATTTGCCCGATCAACGAGCAGGGAATCGTGATACTCAGCCCGACCGTCACCAGAATCGGACTGGTCAAAAGCACCGCATACGCCCACGCGATGTCGCCGATCAAACTTCCCAGCGAATTGCATAGGATGATCAATGTGACCCGCCAGCCAGGTGGTGCTTCGAGCGTTTCTATCCCCAGCCAGTGGAAAATGAAGAGGCCCGGCCACAGAGTGCAGACGTTGATGAGTCCGACAAAGCCGAAGAATAGGGGCATGTCGATTCGACTTTCGTCCGAGATTCGTTTCTTCATGAACACGGCGTATAGACCGTACACGACTGCGCTGAGGAAAGCGAGACAGTCTCCAATCGCGACTTCTCGGAAAGATTTCTCGGGGAAATCGCCGCGGTGTTCGTCGTCGCTGGTGTTGCCTGAAAGGTCGAGACTTGATATTATGATGATTCCGGCCAAGGAGGATAGCACTCCTAGGAGCTTTCGAACCGTGAACTGCTCGACTCTGAAGATGGCGCCGAAGAGGAGAGTGAAGACGCTGCTGGTGCTGGTCAGGATGGTAGAGGAGGCTACGGTGGTGTACTGTAGACACGCGGCGACGAAATAGTTTGCGAGGAACCAGAGCATGCAGAATTCTAGGCTGAGCTTGGCGATTTCTGGGAGGCTGAGAGGCGCTGGAGATGTAGATGGCCGGGTGAGGACCGGACTGTTACGTGAACTCGCCCCTCCCGCCTCTTCTTCTTGCGCCAGAGGTGTGTATTCCTGCCATGTCTGTAGGCTTGTCCGTAGCTCGTCTTTCCACCTTCGCAAGTCGTCAGGCTGTCGATAGGCCTTGTGGAGCAGGATGGGCAGCAGCGGTATGATGAAAAAGGATGTGTTGATGTACGTGACAAAGTATGGCTTGCTGTAGGTGTCGTCGGCGAATATGCTGCTGGACAGGAAATTGGTGGCGGTCCACATGAATATTGTCAGTGCGAGCAATAGCAGCCCAGCAGCCCGCCTCCACTGCTTCACGGCGTGCGGCAGAAACGCGCTTCGCCACGCGTCCCGCCCATCGTCGCTGGCGGACACGCTTCTGCCGGAGCCGTGCAGGCCTGGCACATGGACTCGGTCGGCGGTGTGTGCGGGCACGGCGCGCTCGGGCACGGCGGACTCCGGCACGGCGGACTCCGGCACGGCGGACTGCGGCACGGCGGACTCAGGCGCGGCCATGCTGCTGCTGGCTTACGGCGGGCGTGTGAGGAGGCGGCAGGTCAAGGCGCCGCGGTGTTGGGCGACTGCGGCCATAGTCACGGTGGGCGGAAGCGGTTGGGGGGGAAAGATTGCTGGAGTGCCTCCCTCGCATCTGTCATCAGCACCAAGCCGGCGGTCGAAGGTCCTTGGCTGGAAACACGGCCGCTAGGGTTCGCGCCTCAACGGACGCCTTCCTTCGTCTGCGGCGCTCTCGCCATCACATGCACGCCACCGCGTCCGCTGGATCGCTCTGGGGATTCTGCCTTCACCGTGTTGTGAACCGCCTTCGTTCGTCCGGCCCCGTGGAGAACAAGCTTGTGCGCCCGCCGGCATCACTACATAGTTGCTTCCCACCCTCGGGAATGCGGGCCCTGTCCTTGTACCCCGCATTGGCCGCGTCTGCCTTCGCCCACAACCTGCCCGAGCTCGCGATCGCGAAGAGAGACCGACACAGCGGCGGGGCCACGCAGCACTTCCGCCGCGGCGTGCCGCTCGAGCGGAGAGCGCATGGCGCCACCGTCAGCACCAACGTCTTCGACGTCTTGACCTGGAGCGTCGGCGGGGCCTATTATGCGAACATCACCGTCGGCACGCCGCCTCAGCAGCAGACCGTCATCCTCGACACCGGCTCTTCCGATCTCTACTTGGACGCGGCGGGCGCCCGCACCTGCCACACCGCGGGCGCGACGGCCTGCAAAGGCGGCACCTTCGATCCGTCCCAGTCCGGTAGCTATCAGCAGGTCGCAGCAAGCCCGGCATTCAACACAACTTTCGGCGATGGGAGTTCTGCAACCGGACCATACGGAACTGATGTGGTTGGCATTGGCAACATGGTCGTGCGTCCAGTACGGTTTGGGGTTGCCGAGCACGTGACGAGCACGACTGGATTCTCCATCGGTTTGATGGGTGTTGGCTACAGCGCGAACGAGGCCGTGCAGTCCGGGGACGCCTTCTACCCCAACATGCCTGAGGTCTTGAAGGATGCTGGTCTGATCAATTCACGTCTCTACTCGATCTTTTTGAATGACGCCGAAGCCGACTCCGGCACCATCCTCTTCGGCGGGATCGACCGGGCGAAGTTCACTGGTGACATGGCCACGGTCGACCTCCTTCCCGCCGTCTATCGGGGCCGAGTCCAAGATGATGTTGACCAATTCATCACCACTGTCACTGGAGCCAGCGCAACCGTGGGAGGTGAAACCTCAAAGCTTTGGACTGGTGGCACTGACGGCATTGCTGCATACGGAAGAACAGACGCCGCCCTGCCTGTACTCCTGGATACTGGCAGCACGGCCTGGTCCATACCCGATTCCTACTACAGGTCGATCGCGCGCAAGTTCTCCTATGTCAGCAGTGAAGGAATTACAGACTGCCGGAACGCCGATTCCGGCGATTTTCTCTCCCTCGAGTTTGCCGGCGAGATCACAATCAGGGTTGACGCTCGCCAGTTCATTGTTCCACTCATCAACAGCACCACACGAGAGTCGGTGCCAATCGACGACGCCGGCAACGAGGCCTGCCTTTTCCTCCTCCAAGCTGCTCCGTCGAACGATGATGACATGGGCTTCGAGACTCTGGGCGATGCCATTCTCCGAAGCATGTACGTTGTCTTCGATCTCGACAACGGACAAGCGTCGATCGCGCAGGCCGCTGTCAACAGCACTGCTTCCCCCGATGTGGTCATCGTCGAAGCCGGTGCCGGTGGAGTGGCCAAGGCTCTGGGCTCCGGCGTGGCCACAGCTGCTGCAAATCTCGCGTCCATCGCACCACAAGCCTCGGCAACCGCCAGCTTCGTGGCCAGTACAGCTGCGACGCCCGTCGGCACAGCTACCGGCGAAGCCGCCATTCCCGACGATGCCCAGGTCGAAGGCGACGCCACCTCGTCGGGAGGAGCTTCTTCGACCAGCTCTGGCATTGCCAGCGGCCTGACCGTCCCTCGTTTGGACTTGGGCTGCCTGTGGATGGCGATGCCTTGGGTCGCGGGCGTGGCCATTGGTGCCGGATTGATGCTGTAGACCCCCACAATGACGACAGAATCATACAGACAACGACAGATAGTTAAGGAGTTGAGTTTAGCTGGCAGATAGTGTCCTGCAACGACCACTTCCACACAGAACTTCACCCCCGCGACCAAATCCGACCAGAGGAAGCCTGCATCGAAACGCAGCCAGAACATCCGATGCCACCCAATCGTGACGACAGCTGTAGCCATGGGGCCGATCCCGACAGCGGGAAGTCTTGTGTGAGGCGAGATCGAAGGGATGTGGCAGCCCACACAGTGCGTGCGCGCGCGTAACGAGCACGACAGGATGGCGAGGAGACTCGGATACGGGGGGAAAACGAATGCAACGGCACATTGGTGACAGAATCTGGTTCATTGCCCGTCGTAGCTACATTATCGGCATAACCGCCGGTCCAGCGCTGCCTCAGCACCAGAACATGCAAACAGAAAGGACTCTGCGCCATGCAGCAGCAGGTAAATGAGGCACGACCGAATCCACTGCACCAACGACCCAGCCTTTTTTCGTCGTAATGTAATCCATGAAGCGAATCCTTCATTTCTTCTTGTCCTTGCCCGGGCCCTTGGTCTTGGCGGTACCACGGAACTCCTTGCTGCGGTTCTTTCTCTGCTTGCCTGAAAACAAACCCGCGTGTCAGCACACGTTCGGGGATGGCCCACGTCCGTAGTATCAAGACGGCTTTGTTTGTAAAATCTCCTCCCCGGGTGTGCTCATCATAGTACTCACGTTGCTGTCTGCTAGCCTTCTCGATTTTGTTGGCTTGGCCGTAGCGCACCAGCCTGTAGTGTGGCTCGAACTTCTTGATGGCTTCGGCGGAGTCGTAGAGCAGGGCAAAGCCGGTGGACTTGCCGCCACCGAATTGTGTGCGGAACCCGAAGACGGAGACTTGGTCCTTGTTGGTCTTGTAGAGACTGGCGAGCTTCTCGCGGAGCTCGTCCTTGGACACGTTGGCGCGGTTGGGGTGGAGGACGTCACTGGAGAAGCATGTCAGTATGGTGTTGGGTTGGTCGAGGTGGTTCTCGATGCGCGGCAAGCGAGAAAGGGTGGCACGCACACGACCATCTGCTTGCGGCCCAGCAGCGGGTTGCGGATGAACTTGCGCGTGCGCAGGGTCACCTGGGATTCCGACATGATGGCGGGTCGCTGGGTGGGTGAAGGAGGAACTGGAGATGGAGCGTGGCCTGGTTCAGAGGAGGAGGAGCGGCCATGGCGGTCGAATTTGACAGTGATTTGGTGTGTCGGCAGCAACCGAGAGAAACGCCGACCACCGACCGGCTTGGCGTGTCGCGTGTCACGCTTTGCTCCATCCGCCGCACGGCCAACGAACTGTGCGACACATGTCATGCTCGGTACTGCAGACCTGCCCTTTGCACTGCCATCACCTCCACCGCCCCCATCGTTCCACCGCCATCACCAAAACCTGCCCCACGGTCCTTGTCGCAGCCGGACACCTCCGCCACCCGGATGGCGCGGCTCCGAAATGGCTCAGGCGTGACACGTCCGTCCGGCCATACTTGCACAACCCGCCTACTTCGTTCACCCTGTTGCGTGATGCACATCCATGGGATATGCTCCGGGCTTTGCAGTTGCGGGCGCCGTCGCCTGCCGGAGAGGCGCGAATGAGGCCCTCCGACCATGCTGTGCTCCCGACCACTTCTCTCGCAGACTGCGTGTCGACGATCGCTGATCATCTGTTGCTCCCAAGCAGCACTCTTGACGCGCGTGCCTCAGGCAGGAAGTTCTTCTCTTCGCTGTCATTCCCTACCACTCTGATGCCGGCGGCCGACCAGCTTCAGGGCGAGGTCTTGGAGAGGTCCTTTTTAAAATGAATTTACATGGATCGTAACCCTCAGCCACGGCCTCTGTATATAAATACTGCAACCCATGCTAGCGTTGGCTGCGCTTGTCCAGGCTTCTGAGCTTTGCGTGGTTGTTGCTGTCGACTGCCTATGTCTACGCTGTTAACAATGTTATGAGGGGGCTACATTGTACTGCGACAGAATGGGCGTGTTTGGCACCTCTTGATTGCTAGGTGGCTTATTATTGACAGACAAGGAGGGTGGGTCTACGGGGTGGTGAACAGCGATGGGAAACCGGTCACTGCATCGGGGTTAGTGACATGTCAGGGGTTGCAATCTCCATTTCCAGATCTGTCACCTGGACTCTGTCACCCACTTTCTGCAGCAAATGCCGAAAGCCCCATCCCCGAACAATGACGCTGGCGCATCGAGCTGGTCGGCACCATTCCATCGACATCGACGCGCACGAGAGCCCATCTTTCCACCCAGACCAAACTTTTCGTGGAGGCGTGGGGAGTTTGTGCACAAGAAATTTTTAGCACATTGCTCCTGGTCACCAAGCTCATATCAGGCCTTGCAATACGATGTGGCCCTTGCACATCCATGTCCCCTTCTGGCCCACCGGGTGAGATGGACAACACAAACCGCAGAGACGATGCCCCCCCTCATCAGACCTGAGACGGACTCCGAGCAGCAGCCGCACGGCCGTGGCGAGGACTTCCAGGACTTCCCATGGCCGTCGAAGCCGTCCCATACGAGGCTGCGCATCGGCCAAGGTTTCTGAGCAAATTGCTGCATGCAAACATCGCTGCCGCTGAGGCTCCCAACGTGGTATAAGACATGCCTTCTCTCCTACCGCTTGGCCCAACTGCCCTTCACCGTCACTCGCTCATCTGCTTTTATTTCCTCGTTCATCTGCCTCCCGCACAACATGTTCACCAAGCTTAGCTCTGCTGTGCTCTGCCTCCTGGCCGCGGCCAACGCCGCTCCCGCCGAGGTTGACAACGCTCTCGTCGCGCGTCAGAACTTTGGTCCACCGCAGCCACTTGACCACCCCGATTCATACCCAGCCCCAGCCCCAGGCCCAGTTCCACACGCCGACGGGGCAGTGAAGTGGACCATCAAGAATGTCTACATCGCATGCAGTTCTCAGTATGGACCGCCAGGCGTAGGCTGCTCCTACCAATTCGACATCGCCTCCGACGAGTGCAAGGACGCCCCAGGCCTCGTTGCGCAGTGCCTTGCCACCGGGCTCCCCGTTCCCAACCAGAGCTTCGACTGGACGCCTTGCCGCATCCAGAGCGTGGCCGACGTGCAGAACCAGTACAAGGTCGACGGCTTCTACACTTCCGTCTACCTGGACCCCCAAGCCAACCTGGCCAGAATCGTTCTCGGTCTCCAATACCGCGGCCTCGACCAGTAAGTCCTCCCACGTGCACGGGCGTCGCGCGGAAAACCGGTCGCTGACAATTATCTTTAGATACGGCCACTTGCCCGACCAGCCCAAGTTCATCCAGGCCCAGCAGACCTCCACCTTCGCCTACTTCAGCCACGACATCAGCACCCTCGACTTCTTCCCTCAGTAAATGTTCGACGCTCGTCGCCTGCTCGATCTTTTCGGATGGAAGTAATGGCTGTCGGCGGGGATGGTCGACGCATGTGTTGACGGCGGGGAGACGTTGGTTGCTTGTACGGTTAATCTCCCAGGACCTGTTCGTAGCAATCCATCTTTGCGTCTTGGCCGCATTCCCCGAGCGCCCACTTCTTCCCACACCACACATGACTCTGGCTGGGGCGACGACGAGCGAGAAGGCGGCAGTCAATCATCAACTAACTATGCCCATGCGGAGAGTGACAGAAAGGACCGCGTGTGGAGGGCATCCAATCTCTGCATCCCCGGCGAAGGATTCACTCTCTCGTCGCACGAGGTTAGAGGCCGCCAGTTCAGCAGCACGTCGGTTGGTGACGGGACAGGATGCACGGGACGACGAGGCACTGGGGCTGAAGAAGGTACATGCAATGCTAGCGAGGGGATGGTGATGTTCAAGTGCTGGGCCTTGTGGCCGGCCAATATGCATAGCTGCCCTTCCTGAGCACCTCCCATTCTCCCATGGGCCACCGGGACTCGCGCCGATAGTGGCGCCTCTCCCACTCGCCGGCGTCGTGGCGTGGGCGAAAAGAAGGAGAATACGAAGATGAAGATGGTGTGCGTGCTCGCCCGGCTGGTGCGGAAGCCGACGTGGAGGTGCTGCTTCGGGCGGTGGCGGGAGTTGTTGCTGGTTCCGGGTCGGACCGGGTGGGCGCGGATGAGAAGCGGCGACGGCCGCTCTGGGGTGGCACGGGCGTTGGAGCCGGCCTGTGTGCCGCCTCTCGCCGCCTCTGCTTGTCCTCGGCTTCCATGCGCTCGTTGAGCTCCATGCTGGGGAGCGAGGGCGGTCAGCAGATGTCTGTCGTCGGCCCGCACGCGTCGGTGGTCGGGCACGCTCACTTTGCCCCCGCCTCCCTCAGTCGGATGTGTAGCCTGTCGCTGGATGTCGCTGGGCCTCGCGACCGGACCGTCAACCTGAACCCCGACATGAGCCTTCCTTGGAGGGGGGGGGGGGGGGGGGGGGGGTTGCCAAGGTGGTCAACAAAGAAGAGCAACGCAACGCCATTTCAAGGCGCGAACAGGCCTTCAAACGCGACCAGTGACGTCGGCGATGGACGAGTACAGACTTTCGGGAGCCTGGCCCGTGCAACTGTCGATCGTGCTACGCTGCGCTGGTGCACACCTGAGGCCGGGTATACGATGCACGATCGACGGTTGCAGCAGCCGCAGTGGCTAGGCGGAAGTGCGTACGCGGTGCAAGACGTTGTGGTGTTGGCAAGGACCTCGTGATGTCAGGATGCAACGTATACCCGCCTATTGACCCACTGGCTTGTGCAAACCTTCTCAAAGCTTCGATGCCTCTTCACTTTCCGTTTTTAGCCTCCCCCTCGAGCGACTTCGCCTCGTCGGTTTTGTCTGGTTCGGCCGCTTCCTCTGCCAGCCAGCCTTTGCTCATTGCGACGGCCTTTTCCCATTTCTGGAACATCTTCTTGCTCGCGGCGTCGTCCATCTTGGGCTCAAATGTCGTTTGTCCGGCGGTGTTGACCTCTCTCAGTTCTCCAAAGTCCTTCCATACGCCGACCGCGAAGCCGGCAGCGATGGCTGCGCCGAGCGCCGTGGTCTCTCGCATCTTCGGTCGTACGATAGGAATGCCGACCAGGTCGGCTTGAGTCTGCATACATAGGTCTGAATTGCTCATGCCGCCGTCGACTTTGAGCTCGCTGAGTTGGTGTCCGCTGTCCTTCTCCATGGCGTCAAGGATGGCCTTGGTCTGGAAGCAGACCGCTTCGAGAGTTGCACGTGCGATGTGCCCTCGTTCCGTGTGGTGTGTTATACCGACTAGACATGACGGGTCAGTACCATCTTCGACACGCCATGCTCGTGGCAGGATCGGCACTCACACATGGTTCCGTGGGCATCATCAATCCAGTATGGTGCAAAGAGACCACTGAATGCAGTCACGAACACCAGTCCTCCATTGTCCTTGACCGTCTCCGCCAATTCCGTGATCTTGTGACTTTCGTGACTGAATCCAAGATTGTTCATCAGGAATTTGACACCGCTCCCGGCCACGGCAATACTGCCCTCGAGGGCATAGACGGGTCTGCCATCGAAATGGTATGCAACCGTAGCAAGCAGTCCGTGTGTAGAGATAACAGGCTTCTCACCCACATTGTAAAGTAAGAAACATCCAGTCCCGTACGTGTTCTTGGCTTCGCCGGGTTCGAACCCTTTCTGCCCCACCAATGCAGCAGATTGGTCTCCGAGACATCCTGCAATAGGGACCCCCCGGAGGGGTCCTGATGTAAGCTGTCCGAACGCTTTCTTGTCCGCTGACTTGACAATCGCTGGCATGTGGACTTTGTGGAGGTCGAATTCATAAGAGAAGAAGTCGATCAGTTGGTCACTGTACTGCAGCTTGAAGATGTCCATGAACATGCTTCTGCTCGCGTTGGTCGGATCAGAGACGAACACGTTGCCGCTGGGGCCACCATTCAGCTTGTAGATGAGCCAAGCATCGATGGTGCCAAACGCGAGGTTGCCAGCCTCGTAAGCTTCGCGGACCTTCTCCACGTTCTGGAGCAGCCATAGGAGCTTCGTCACGGATGGATAGGTGGAAAGGGGCAGACCGCAGATGTCTGTCAGCTTGTCACTACCGGGCCGAGCTTTGAGCTCTCGGACGAGTGCGGCCGTTCTCGTGTCTGTCCAGACGATGGCATTGTGAAGAGGCTTGCCAGTCTTGATGTCCCAGCACACTGTCGTCTCACGCTGGTTTGTGATGCCAACAGAGCGAATGCTCTGTATTCTGTGGCCTTGCCTCTCAAACGCCGTGATGGCGCCTTCAATGCAGTTCTCGACCGATTTGACAATCTCCTCCGGGTCGTGCTCGTGCCAGCTGGTTGCGCGTCAACATCTCACCGACACGACTGTGAGGCGCCAAGGCATACATACCCTGGATGGGGATAGATCTGACGGAACTCCTCCTGGTGCACCGCCACCGGCTCTCCGGCTTTGTCGAATATCAGGAATCGGGAACTGGTGGTTCCCTGATCAATGCTTCCGACAAACACCTCTTGGCCAGAAGCGACAAACACATCTTGGCCAGAAGCCATCTTCGAGGACGCGGTACGTACTAGGAGACAACCGACGGCGAGCGCAGAATGGAACGGCGCCGCAGCAGGTTTCGCGTTCACGGCAGTAATAGCCCGCCACTCACAACAGGGACAGAGGTGGAGGGAGTATTAGCTCGTACCGCTCCGGCTGTCCGTCTCCGTATCGCACCGGTTCTTCAGCGGGACCATGTGACTGACATTGTACCATGTGACTGACATTGTACCATGTGCCTGACATTGTACCCTGTGACTGACATTGTACCCTGTGACTGACATTGTACCCTGTGACTGACATTGTACCATGTGACTGACATCGCACCACCACACTACCACCTCTGCTGCCGGGTGCGACGTTCCCCTCACACCGTAGCCTTTGTGGGCGGCTGGGGGTTGGCCCCTGCCGCCCCGCAGCCTCGGCTTGGCAAGTGTCAAAGCGCCACGTGCGGCCGGTCCCACGCGGCCGGGCGTCTCCTCTTTTCATCCGCACGGTTCTCCCATGGGAAAGTGGAGTGGTCGGGATGCTCCACCTGAGATCTTCTGGGACCAACCACATTTGCCGCGGGGTACGTCGCATCGTGTTTGAGATCCGATCGCGCCTCCATTTGCCGGCGGGAACGTGTAACCACTGCTGGTCGCCCAGCAGAGTGGCAAGGGAAGCACGCGGGGAATGCACACGGCCTCCTTCGAGTGCACGCTGCCGCGCCTCCTTCGAGTGCCAGCGGCCGCGCACACCTGCCGCGCTCTGCTGTCCACATGCCTGCGTGCGTGAGCGGCCGGCCGCGACCACGGTCGTCACTTCCAACAGCTGGTCGGCTGATGTTTCGTGCTGGGATCGGCACAGGCGATCGCTGGACTCCGGCAGGAACTCTCCGCATGCGGAATGCAGCTTCGTACCATCCCGGACATGCCGCGGCATCAGGCCGTTCAGGGCCCGGCCTCGTTGATACACTGGCACAGACGGGATGCCGGGGCATGGCCAATCGAGGCCACCTGGGTGCTGCGGCTGGGGGTACCAGAATCCCGATGCATCGCATAGCTCATTTGCCTTCCCTAGTACTCGTCGGCTCTATGGCTGGTTGTGCCCGCGCCTTCCATCCTCCTCGCTGACCGGCCACCCGGCAGAGTCATATAGACCCCCCATCAGCTGCCATGATTCGTAGACTTGCCCACCAGTGACCGAACCCTCCTCCCACTTTGACCACGCTCGCCCCGCACAATGGAGGAGAAAACCTTCGACTTCGCCAAGGCGTCCGACTCGCATACAGACGACATTGTGATGATAACCCACCGCGAAAATGACACCCCCAATCCCGATTCTCCGCAAGATGGCGAGGCATATGCCGAGCGAGGCGCACCAATCAACCGCAGCATGACCGCTGAGATGAAGAAGGAGGCCAATTCGGCTCTGGCGTGGAGTCGCGTGCGCAGAACAATGAGAGAGCCACTCTCCGAGTTCATGGGCATGTTCATACTCATCATGTTCGGCGATGGAGTCGTCGCCCAGGTAGTTCTTTCTCGGGGCACCCGGGGCGACTACCAATCCATCTCCTGGGGCTGGGTAAGGGGGTCGCTGCGTGATTTGCCGTGATCTTCGCTGATTGGTGCATAGGGTATCGGCGTGATGTTGGGTAAGTTCATTCGGGATTGTGGCCGTGGACCGCAACGCAAGAGCACACATCTGCACTCCCGCTGCAAACCAATCTTGAGGCGAGATTGGGACGAAGGCGTTCTGTAACCATGATCGATCCGAGCTTGGAAGCGGTCGGGCAACCGCCAGAGAACGTGTTCGCGCTGCAGAGATGGGATCCATGCTCACAACGGAAGCCTTGGACCCAATTCCTGCAATGATGATTCCGCGCAACAAGACACATCCGCTGACAACGCCTGCAGGAGTCTACACTTCTGGTATCTCTGGCGCTCACATCAATCCTGCGGTAACCTTCGCCAACTGCTTGTTCCGCAAGTTTCCCTGGAAAAAATTCCCCGTCTACGTAGTAGCGCAGGTTCTCGGTGCAATGTGTAAGTCCAGATCCGTCGCCACATGGGCAGACAAGGTCGAATGCATCATCACATGGGCCTCAGGTGATGTGGCCACCTGTCGTTGGCAGCTTTGCTGATGACACTTCTAGGTGCTGCTGCCGTAGTGTACGGCAACTACAAGTCGGCCATTGATGCATTCGAGGGAGGGGCAGGAATCCGAACAGTGCCGGGATACTCCGAGAATGCCTCTGCCGGAATCTTCTGCACGTATCCCGCGGACTTCATGAGCACCACCGGCCAATTCTTCTCCGAATTCATTGCCTCGGCCCTGCTGATGTTCCTCATTTATGCCATCAAGGACGACCACAATATTGGAGCCAAGAACCTGACCCCGCTTGGACTGTTCTTCATCATATTCGGGATTGGTGCTTGTTTTGGATGGGAGACAGGATATGCCATCAATCTTGCCCGTGATTTCGGTCCTCGGCTTTTTTCGTACATGATTGGATACGGCCCCAATGTGTGGCGAGCCGGCAACTATTACTTCTGGGTTCCCATGGTCGCTCCCTTTTTTGGTTGTACTTTTGGCGGACTCCTGTATGATGTACTGTTGTTCACCGGCCAGTCTCCGATTAACACTCCATACTGGGGCCTCTACCGAATCAATCCTAGCCTCCGGCGACGATACAGCGGCATACGGTGGGACGAGGAGAATCCGAGGCTTGAAGAAGATGCAAAGAGCCAGTCCTGATGGGAAGTGAAGTGGGTTCGCCCTCGACCACGAAGTTCCGACCGGTTTGCGAGGATATCCCTGGAGAACCAGATTTGCCGTTGTGGAGTTGGTCGGTGGGTCCATGTGTGCGTTCGCGGAAGTCCCTTGATCGATCCGGTGGGTCGTGAGCGTTCAGGTTACTGGTTGCAAGCGAGGGTAGAACGGGTGGCGGAAACGGCAGGAGTGCCGCCATGAGGAACGGCCGCGGGTGCAGATATGGATGGAGTGCTGTGGGAACATAGCCAGCAATGGCCAATCGTCCCGGGGGGAAGCCTCTTGGGGGGTTGCTTTGCAATGCATATTCGGAGTCTAGTCGTTCTGTCGCGACGAAGAAAACATTGTCAACATGCGCTCCTCGGTCGCGCTCATGATGTGGATTGACGCCTCCCTTTGCGTCTACACGCCAACATCACTTGGACGATGGAATGGCTGACTAATAACGTGTATGACGACTGCGCTGTACAGACCAGCCAGCGGTACAAATTTTCTTGACATAACCAAGCTACACCCTTACAGCTAGTGAGTTGTGCTCAGAGAATTCTGCCATGCTAATAATACTGCCGACCTCATAGTTATACACGTTGTAGCTAGGTGCTCTATTGACCTGCCAATTTCTTGTATTATCCTGTCGTTTTCTTCTCCTCTCTTATTGTATGACTCGTTGATGGTGGCCACTGCCTCCTATATTTTCTCGATAACAGATGGCGATGAAAATCAATAATTGTCGTGCAAGCTCATCGTGCCAAGAAATCTCGACGAGCTCAGTGGTTGGTCCATTATACACAAATTTCGCCCCCAAGGGTCTTGAGTGATGATGGGTGTGGGAATGCTGTTTCGGTGCTCCAGCAGAACACACGCCGAACCCAGCCATCGATGATGTTGGAGTGTCGATTGCTAGAAACGGGCCGCTGACGCAGAAAGCAAGACTGGGCTCGCCCAGCAAGCAGCGAACAACAATTGAGTCGTACTGCACACTGCAGCACGCCGCGCGCAGCACGCGAACTGTGCGTGTGGTTGTGTATGATTGCGTGCCGCACGCGGTCTCTCGCCGGAGTGGCAGCCCGCCGTGCCCACCTTCTCCGTGCCCGCCTTCTCCGCGCCCACCGCCTCCGCGCCCACCGCCTCCGCTGTCTGTCCCTTCACCGCTGGCCCCCGCCGAGACGACGGCGCCAGGGCTTTTGGACGCCGTGGACAGTTGGCCGGTGGAGCCTTCCCGCAACCTGCAGCCCGGGCCTACAGCCCACACCCTACAGCCCAGGCCTACGGCGCCTACAGCCCACGCTTCCCGCCCACGCTTCCCACCCAGGCCCGCTACTGTCACCGCTTCAGAGCCTCCATCGCCACCCACAATCCCCGTCTTGCCTTGCCTACCCACACTCCGCCTCGCCGACACCTCTGCCCCCCTCTCCGCCTCCTCCTCCTCCTACTCCTCCTCCTCCACCTCCTCCACCACCTCGACAACCACGGCCCGACTCGCTGGCGCGGTGAGCGACTCCAGTCATTTCGCCGGCGCTCGGGCGCCTCGAGTCGACCGAACCGACAAAGCTCCTCCGCCCGACCCTACGCACAGCCGAAGCGATGATTCTCAGGTTTGTCGGGAGCACCCTGTTCCTGTTCTCCATCGTCTTCACCATTCCGCTCGCCTTCGACGTCGGCGGGCGGACGTGCGGGCTGGCATTCAGTCTGAGCCTGGCAAGCTATTACTTCTTCCTATCCTGTCTGCGCATCGCTACGCCCGACCAATCGACGTGGAGGAGAGCTGCGGTGAGAACCATCTCGGGTCTGCAGTGGCTGGTCATCCCGTTCTTGCTGATCTGGAGCTTGAACAAGTTCAGTGTCGATGGCGGAGACGATGCGAGCTGGGTGGGCAGGGCTTTTTACAACGCAACCAAGCCGTTGCACCAAAATCCAAGCCTCGCAGACTGGGTGTTTGGGAAGGAAGGATTGCTCGAGCACGCGCTGATCGGTGGATGGGACAAGCTGTTGAGGTATTCCACACCCGTCTTCCAGCTCACCGAGGGCTTCTGCAGCTTGCTGGTCATCCAAGCGGCTGGACAAGTCACAAGATATTTGGTCAACAGTGGAGACGGAGGCGACACTTGGATGCTGGGCCTGCTGGTGCCGTCCGGCAGCATCATCGCCAGCTCAATCTACTTCATCTATCGTATGTCGACCTTCCCGGGACTGGACAGCCAGGATGCTATCCTCATCGGAATCGCCATCGCGAGCGCATTCTTCCTCTGCTCTTGGGCCATTGGCTCTGGACGGGGCAACATTGTTGAAAGCAGCATTCTATTTGCATACATCACGCTGTGCATATACCAGATCTTTACCGACTACCAGCCAAGCCATCCCTTGCCAGAGACGCCTGCCGCACCCGATGCCACGGAATTTCCTCCGCTGCCACCCATCCTGATGGCCAGCTATTCCACCATCACCCAAGCACTTTCCTCGCTACCAAGCACCGCACACTCGGCATTCGGATTCATGCTCGCTGCCATCCAGACTGTTACCCCTTCCGTCATCATTTCACTCATCTACCGCCTGCTGGTGCTCTACGCCGCAGCACGCATCATTCCTGCTGTTCGAGAATCCGGAGCACGAGCACTCGCCGAGGATCCATCATTCGAGGACTCTGCGGAAGGCGTGCACACACTCATGGGCTTCTTGATCCACTTCGGTCCAAGCATCCTCATCGCAGTCTACACCAGTCTTCTCATGCAGCACTTCTCGAGCGCTTCCGCGGATCATCCTGGCGAATGGTGGACATCTCAAGGGGGCGAGGGCGGTGGCAACATCTCTCGATGGGCAAATCTAGCAGGTGTCATGGCATTGTATGCCGTGGAGCTCTATCTTGGCAAGGACCATGACGATGGGCTGACCAGTCACTGGAAACTTGATTGAATGGCGAACGGGCCGAGGAAGGTGAAAGGACTCAAATGGGAGGGGTTCGAGGTCGCCCACAGGCGCTGGAGGACATCTCACAGGCATGGAAGAGCGGCTCGATGCGTGAAGGCATAAAGCACGACAGTGGCGAAGACGAGAATGCATCAGCACCAGCTGAAGCGGGAAGTGATGCTGATGCTGGGAAGGACGCGAACGGCCGGCCCGGATCAAGCAGGCAGTCAGGCGACATCAGCAAGCTTCCACATGGGCATGTGACGACAAGCGTCGCGCGAACAAGCAGCATTCCGAGACAGCAAGGCCGAGAGGTTCTGTGCTGTAGCATCTCACTTGTGGTGGTGGTGATGGTGGTGGTGGAAGGAGGAGAAGACCGGGAGCGAGGACGAGAGAGACGTGTGTGCGATCAGGATCGACGGACGGATGCCCCCAACCACAGCATATGAGCACTTCGGCGCCGCACCTCCGGCCATGTTGAATTCGATCGCAGCCTTCCATTCTGTGACATCTCACCGTCGGTAGATGTGCGTCCGTGCCAAACATGTTCGCCTCGAAGCTCATGCACACGTCATCTTTACGCGGCACAACGTCGCCGCGGGAAACGACCACCCGACCAGCCATGGCTTCTGTTCTGCCGCCAGTCCCTCGATTTCCTCGCTGTTATTTCCCCCCCGTTCGCAAGGACGCAGAGCAAGCACCGGACGGCCACTCACGCCGCCGCCGAGTCACAGCAACGCCCCGGAAACCCACCAACCATGGCAGAAACACACCACTTCGCCGCGAGCAAGATGTTCGGCGTGGAGGGCTACGTCTGTGTCGTCACGGGTGGCGGCACGGGCATTGGTCTGATGGCTGCACAAGCGCTCGCGGCCAACGGAGCGAAGGTGTACATCACCGGCCGTCGCATCGAAGCCCTCGAGAAGGCCGCCACGTCCCACGGTCCTTCTCGATCAGACGGGCCGAACCAAGCACAAGCTTCTGACGCCACGAACAGCGGAGGTCAGATGATTCCCCTCGGCCCGTGCGATGTCAGGAAGAAGGCGGATTTGGAGGCCGTAGTGACGGAGCTGCGCCAGAGAGAGAAGTACATCAATCTGCTGGTTTGCAGTGCAGGTGTGGCGGGCCCCAAGGCCGAGCCGACCGAGGAGGACGCGGCAGACATGAAGAAGAAGCTGTGGGAGAAGGAGAGCGTGGAGGAGTGGCAGCAAACCATGGAGACCGACGTCACATCCGTCTACTTCACCACCGTAGCATTCCTCCCACTGCTGCAGGACGCCATCGATGTCAAGGGTGGCGCGGCGGGTGAGAGGTTCGCACCAAGCGTCATCACCATCTCCTCCATGAGTGGTCTGATGCGTCATGCCCAAGGCCACTTCTCATACAACGCTGCGAAGGGTGCTACCGTTCATCTGACGAAGCTCATGTCGGCAGAATTCCAGAAGCTCGGGGTGCGAGTGAACTCGATCGCCCCCGGGTACTTTCCATCCGAAATGACGGCGAAGGAGTCTGATGATCGCCAGAAATCCGAGTTTCCACAGGAGAAAATCGAGAGCACTGGGCACGTGCCGCTCATGCGAGCCGGGCGAGATGAGGAGATTGGCATGGGAGTGCTCTTCTTGGCGAGAAACCACTACGTCAACGGTGAGATCCTCGCCATAGACGGGGGTGTGCTGAATGTCGTGAGTGGAAGATAGAACCCGTGCACCTCAAGCAGGGCCGGAGGAAAGCCTATCGCGCGGCGTGGGGTGGAAACGATGGGAGAGATGATGGGCGGTCGCTGAGGCACAGACATACAGGATGTAGATCCGCAGCCGTGTCAGGCACAGAATGGAATGCTTTCAACATAGCCTGACCGTTGTGGTTGAGCTCGTGTGTCGTTGCTTCAGTTGACCGAACCGTTGCATCGTCACATGAAACGGTTGAAGCTCGCATGGCAACCGGCAAGCACCGCCGCGCAAACGATGGCGCCTAAAGCAGCAAACACCAAATCGCTTTTCACCTCGAGCCACACCAGTCTCTGAGGGAGGCCTCATCATTCCCATGGTGGCGCAAGAGCACCGCCGTGGCACGGCGCCTCCGCCAGCGCAACAACGTTCGCGGCTCAGAGCATTCGCGAAGAAGACTTGGAAGAAACTCGCGGAGCCGAAGAAGAAAGCGGCGGCGGCGGCGGCGGCGGCGACGACGACGAAAGGTGGCAACGTATACTCGACCACGGCTGCCGCGACAGCGTCAGCCTCGGCGCCTTTGCTTACCGTCCACCTCAGGCCCACCCATCGCGAGCACCACGCCGTCTCTGAAGCATCTCGGTCGAGCTCAGCTCTTCGGCCAGAGCCGACGAGGGACGACTTCCCTCCACTGTACCCTGTCCGAAGACTCTCGCTCGAGCTGACTGATGGCGAGGCCCGACATCTGCCGCCGGCATCATCGGTCTACGACGAGAGCGTGGGCCTGCGATCACCCATCAACCATTCTTCGCCGCTGCAGCCGGGCGCCTTGGACGCTCCCTCCTCCTACACCCCGGTTCGACCTTCCGACACACCCCTCATCGGCGCACCCACTCCCGACCGTGCATCCACCAAGACCCACACGGACCACGCTCGGTATGGATTGCCACCGCGGCCCGGCCACGGCGACAGCCTGCTCCCAGACGTGCCCGGATCTGACGCGACATCGGCCCTCCCGGCAGCATCCCTCTCCCGTCTTCACGAAGCGATGAGATGGGGTCGGAAGAGCGTCCGCTCGAGCCAGCTGGCCGCGCACGTGCTCGGCGTCCCCGAACTGCTCGAAGCGGTCCTCCTCCTCGCCGCCTACGACTCGCGACCCCCCCCGCACGTCGGGCCCGCGCACTGGCTCTACACGGCGCAGCAGGTCAACCGCAGCTTCCACGACACGATCGGCGGGTCGCGCGCGCTGCGACAACTCATGTGGCTCGCGCGCGAAGACGGAGGAGGCGCGGGCGGCAAAGACTGGTGTCTGGCGCGGCAGCCGCTGGGCTGGCTGCTGCGAAGCCTGGGCGTGTGGGACGACATCTCGTGCAACACCCGCCGCGAAGGCCGCCGCGCCACCGGCTTCGCCGCCGACTACACCCTGCGCTTCCCGATCCGCGACCAGCGCGCCCGCGCCCTCCTGGCGCGCGCGAACCGCGGCCCGCTCGCGGGCGCCAGCTGCGCCCGCCCGTCCTGGCGCGCCATGCCGGCCTGCCGCTGGCGCGACCCCCCCACCCTGCGGTTCGAGTTCCAGTACGTCGCCACCGACGCCCTGCTGCCCCTGCGCCGACACGACCGCGTCCACTGGGCCTTGCACGACCACACCAGCCTGGGCGACGTGCTCGACGTGCTGAGACAGGTCCTGCAGATCCACGACGACTTCCGCGCCCGCCGCGACGAGGTCGAGCGCCTGCGCGCCGTCGAGGACAGCCTCCGCGTCGACGGCTTGCAGACCGCCCTCAAGACCATCTGTGCGGGCGTGGAGCCTCAGGCCGCGCGTGGGGGAGCACGATCGCGCTGAGTCCCGCCGGCGCGCACCACGCGAGCTGGCCATGAGGCCGCGCGTCCGGGGATGCGTGCGGCGCACGCAAGCTGCCGCGACGGAAGACAAGCCGGCGACAGCGGTGGGAAAGCACGCACGAGCAGACGGAGAGGCCCCGGGAACGGCAAGAAGGGATCATACGGGAGGCGGCACAGGCGGCACAGTGGGTGTCCATGGAGGCCGAGACTGGACACCGACCTTCCTCCACCCGTGGCCGACATCATTGCTGCCGTGGGGCAGTAAGTATCGGCGGTCGTTGGCGGTGTGTCTCTGCCCGTCGGAAAAGCATGGTTTTTTTTTCTTTGTGCTTTGGCTTGTGGTGTTGCGTTGCAAAATGAATGCGTGTGTCGTGGACGGACAGCTTTCACGGGGGGGGGGGGGGGGGGGGGGGGGGGGGGGGGGGGGGGGTTGCGGGCACGGGCCGACTTGGCTTGGCAGGGGGGATGATGGAGAGAACGGCCAAGCAGAAGAGGCACCGAAGCAAAAGCACGTCCCCCGGCACGATCCCGCACAGCACGTCACGTCCCCGCTTGCGTGAATGCTGCTGTGCTGCCCGTGATTTTCTTGACCACGCATGCATCCACCACGACCGGCCGCTCTCCCACTGACGCTGGCCACGAGAGCACGCCGCCGTCTGCACGCCGCCGCCGCCCACCGCCCCGCCACGCCTCCCCCCGCCATGGCCTCGGCGCCGGCGCGTCTCCGATACGCAGATGTCTGTGCCACGACCCCTCCCCCCACCCCCCGCTGAACGGGACTGATCGGTGGCGGCACACAGGTCGGGGTCAACCTCACGGACCCGATCTTCCGCGGGTGGCAGCACGGGCGGGCGGCGCACGAGGACGACGTGGGGTGCGTGGTGCAGCGGGCGCGCGACGCCGGGGTGGCGAAGATGCTGGTGACGGGCTCGGACGTGGCGGAGAGCGGCAAGGCGGTGCGGGTGGCGGAGCAGTACCCGGGGCTGTGCTACGCGACGGTGGGGGTGCACCCGTGCAGCGCGGGGACGCTGGCGACGCATGCGGGCGGGGCGGAGGCGGCGCTGGCGGCGCTGGCGGCGCTGGCACGGCAGGCGCGCGACGCCGGCACCGCCGCCGCGCTCGGCGAGATGGGGCTGGACTACGACCGGCTGCACCTCGCCGACCGCGCCACGCAGCTCGCCTGCTTCGAGCGCCAGCTCGACCTGGCCGTGCACCTGCACCTGCCGCTGTTCCTGCACATGCGCGCCGCCTGGCCCGACTTCCGCGCGCTGGTCGAGCCGCGGCTCGACCGCCTGCCCCGCCGCGGGCTCGTCCACTCCTTCACCGGCTCGCTGGAGGAAATGCGCGCCATCGTGCGCTGGGGCTTCGACGTCGGCGTCAACGGCTGCAGCCTGAAGACGGAAGCCAACCTCGCCGTCGTGCGCGAGCTGCCGCTCGAGCGCCTGCAGATCGAGACCGACGCCCCCTGGTGCGAGATCCGCCCCAGCCACGCCGCCGCCGCCCACCTGCACGATCTGCCGCACGCCATGCGGCTCCCGAAAGCCGTCAAGAAGGAGAAGTGGTCCCCGGATACGATGGTGAGCGGGCATTCCTGTCGCCGTCTTGCACAACCCCCCATCCATTCTGACCCTCCCTCCTCTCTCTCTCGTCTTAGGTCAAGGGCCGCAACGAGCCTTGTGCCATCGGCCACGTCGCGTGGGTCGTGGCCAAAGTCAAGGGCGTGCCGGTGGAGCGTGTCGCCGCGGCCGCCTGGGAGAATTCCATCCGCATGTTCGGTCTCGGACAGTCGGCGTCCAGCTGATGGCGGGGTGGGCCATTGTGACGCCCCTCCCCCCGCCTCGATGGCATGCAGGCCCTCTCGCGACGAGGGAAATGCCTGGGTAGTCACTTTGAGTTCTCTGAGGAGAGAAGCAGAGAGAGAGAGAGAGAGAGAGAGAGAGAGAGAGAGAGAGAGAGAGAGAGAGAGATAGAAGAGGCGCAGAGCGCAATTTCGCTCGCGTGAGTGAACGGGTGCGGGAATGATGGGTGCGGCATGGGATATCGATAAACAACCACCGGTCACAACGCGCGCGCGCGGGTGGTGTGACGCGATACCGAGCTACAACTTGGCCGGGGGCCGCTCGTCCGTGTGCATGCTCATCATGGCCTCGGCGACATTCCTCCGCTGGATCTTGCCCGTGGCGGTCTTGGGCATGACGCGGGTGAAGAAGACGCGGCGGGGCAGCTTGAACGGGGCGAGGCGGGCGCGCATGAAGCTGCGGAGGTCGGCTTCGCTCACGGGCACGCCGTCGCGGGGCACGACGGCCACGCCGACGTCCTGTCCGTACAAGTCGTCGGGGATGGCGAAGCTGACGGCTTCGGCCACGGCCGGGTGCTGCGCCAGGGCGTGGTCGAGCTCGACGGGGGAGATCTTCTCGCCGCCTTTGTTGATGAGCTCTTTGATGCGGCCGGTGATTCGGATGTAGCCGTCGGCGTCCTGCCGGCCTTGGTCGCCGGTGCGGAAGAAGCCGTCGGCGGTGAAGCTCTCGCGGTTCGCGCGGTCGTTGTTGATGTAGCCGGGGGTGACGTTGCTGCCCTTGACGGCGATCTCGCCCTCGTGGCCCCGCGCGACTTCGCGTGCCTCGTGATCCAGGATCTTCACCTGCACGCCTTGCCCGACGCCGACCGAGCCGGGCTTTCTCGGCGCGGGGGGCAAGGGGTTGGAGGTCATTTGGTGAGCGGCCTCGGTCATGGCGTATGCTTCCAGAACGGGCGCGTGGAATGCGGCCTCCAGCTCGTGCAGGACCGCGGGGCTGAGGGGCGAGCTGCACGAGCGGATGAAGCGGATCGGGGGCACGGGCGCCGGCCAGAGGTGCTTGTTCTTCAGCAGGATTTGGTGCACGGTCGGCACGGCCGTGTACCAGTTGGCCTGGTGCTCGACAAAGTGCTTCCAAAACGTGGTGGCGCTGAACCCGCCGGGCACGACCACGCTCCCGCCAGCCGAGAGCGGAGCGAGGAGGCCCGCGAGCAGACCGTGCACGTGGAAGAGAGGCATGACGAGCACGGTCCGGTCGTGGGCCGACAGCCGGTACGTGTGCGTGATGTTGGACATGGTGCTGGTCAGGTTGCGATGCGACAGCGGCACGGCCTTGGGGCGGCCGGTGGTGCCCGATGTGTGGAGCACGAGGGCCGTGTCGTCTGGCCGCGCCGTCTCGGGTGGCACACCGCCGCGCCCTGCCAGCTTGCCGTTCTCTGTGACGTCGAGGACCATCTCGTGGGTGCTCGGGTGCAGATACACCTCGGCCACGGCGGCATGGTACTTGCGCGCAGCCTTCGCGGCCGGACCGTCAGCCTGTCCGGGGGGGACCAGCACCAGCGACGACGATAGGTCGTCAATGTAGAACTCGAACTCGGATTGCTTGTAGGCCGGATTCAGCGGGGCGGCAACGCCTCTCTGCCAGGACGCGGCCAGGAAGCACACGACGAATGGGTAACTGTTGGGGAGTGCGATGGAGACTGCGGCGCCGGGCGTGATGCCCAGCCTCGCAAGCTTGTGTTGGAAAGCAAGCACGTCGGAGCAGAGTCGCTGGTATGTGATGGTGAGGGTGGGGGCGGTGGTGGTGGCGGGCACAATGACGGCCGCCGCCGCCGAGATGGCGTCGAAGGCGTTTGCGAGTGTCGCTGCGGCCATGGCGGTCACCCCGGGTACATCGACGAGGCGGTAACCCCAGGTACGTTGACGAGTGACTACTTGCGGTGGGTGTGTCCAGCCGGCGAAGCATGTCGGGGGCGAACGGAGCGCCGGGCATTCTGGCGTCACTCGGCTGTAGTAGTGCCTGCAGCGGTGGGACGGCGGCCCAGGGCCAGTGTCACAAGACAAGGGGAAAACATGGTGAAGGGAGCGACTACAACAGGTGGCAATGATTCGGACGACGGGCTTTCTTCCCACGCTTCCGGCCATGGCAGACACAGGCCTTCGAAGCGCCCTTGTCGTGCGCTTGACGGCAGCCGGAGCATTGGGTTACGCCTTTGCAGATGCTGCCGTGTTCCTCTGCAGATGCTGCCTTCTTCCTCTGCACCCCGCGCCCCCGGGACGCTCACATGACGACTCGGCGGATGCGGATGGGCCCGTCGATGTCGGCGAGGGTGACGTGGTCGGCGAGCAGGCGGCCGTTGCGCAGGAGCTCGCAGTCTCCCAGCTCGCGCGACTCGAAGGCGAGTTCGTAGACGCCGGGGAGGCATTCCTCCCACGTCGTGTACCCCAGAGATGCGAGCTGCTGGTCGGACAGCTGCAGGGCCACGTCGGACGGCTTGAAGGTGGCCGGAGGCTCGACGAGATCGAGCATGTGGGTGAAGGCGGTGCGGATGGCGTCCGAGGTGGCGGCATCGGTCGGTCGCGCGGGCACGGCCTTCTTGATGCCCCAGAACCTGGTGGCGGCTCAGCACAACAGCAGTGCTCGGCGGCTTCGTTCGTGGTCGCTGCCGGGGGGGTGGGTGGGGGGCAGAGGGATGCATCTCCGGACCCTCCTCCCGCTTACCATTCGTACCAGCTCTGCTTCGGCACGCGCGACTGCGAGCCGAGGGCTTTCAGCTGCGCATCGCGATGGATTCGCGCATCCATTGTGGCTTGACTGGACGGCGTCGACTGGATCACGTATGGGAAACGGAGGAACGAAAGCAGGAGGAGGGGTGAGGCCATGCTTGGTGGGCATGCCGCCGTGCGGTCGATGCCGAGGCGTCGTGTCGTCTCACCAACTCGCTCGGCGTCTGCCCCGACCATAGATAGCTACGGAGCGGGTACGAAGATGCAACTGCCATCGCCACGGTCATGCCGAAGCCTCACGACGGACCCAGGAGTCGGCGCACGGTGACGCCCGAGAACGAGCCACACTTCGTCCAAGACCAAACATGCCCTTCCGCACGAACACGAACACGAACACGAACACGAACACGGGCGGAGAAAGGAAGTCGCCAAATCTGGCCGCGGAACGGGAGCTCTCGGCTGCCACAGGGCATCACCATCGCTCATCGGCGCTGAAATGCTCGCCGTGGTGAACGGGTACATAGCAGGGTCGTCGTCACGGATCGTGTCGGCGAAAGCCGCCATGGATGGAGGATAGATAGAGCGTCTGATGTCTACCGTGCCCGGACACGTTGCAGGGAGCGCGAATTGCTCAAGAGCCATGCTCCCACGAGCGCCGCCGTGCTCGCCACCGCGCCCAAGATCAGAGTGCCGTCGCTCACGGTGGACTCCTCCTTGACTCGGCCGACGCGGAGCGGTTGCGTTTGGTCAACAATGTCGTGGGCCCCGTCGACGTCGAAGTCTTCGTAGTTGACCGTCTCGACCATCTGCTGGTAGGCCACGACGGTTCGGCTCCAGTTGTGCGTGATGCGTCCGGCCTCGTTCTTGTACCAGCTGTTGCATTGGGGATCGTGGAAGGCGCTGCTCCGGAGTTCGGCCTGGATCTGCCGGTTGTACGCGACCAGCAGCTCCTTCTTCGGTCGGAATGCCAACGCCGTGCCGTTCGCTCGGGCGTCGAGCACCGGCTTCACCAGGCCGTTGATGTAGCGACTCTGGGCCTCGATCATGAGGATGATGCTGTTGTGGCCGAGATTGGTGTTGGGACCATACAGCATGCCGAAGTTGGGCATGTCTTCCACCGTGATGCCGTACAGGGCCTGCGCACCATCTTTCCAGACTTCGGCAAGACTTCGGCCGTCACGACCGGCAAGCTGGATCGGGTGCATGAAATCCACCGTCTGGAAGCCGGTGGCGCAGACCACGAGATCGAAGTCATTCTCTGCATCAACCACCTGCTCGCGGGCGGAGGACGAATCGACGACCTGGACCGCGCGCCCGTGGATGCCCGCGATGGGACGTGTCTCGAGCACCACATTCGACTGGCCGATGGCGGGGAAGTAGTCATCGCTGACAATCACGCGCTTGCAGCCGACGTGGTATGTGGGTGTCAGCTTGGCCCAGAGGTCGGGCCGGTTCGGGAGCTGCCGACGCATCATCTGCTCCGACATGTGCTTGAAGGCGTGGTTGACGGGGCCGTGCGGATGGCGGACAAAGCTGTGTGTCCACTCGCGGAAGTCCATCAGGCGCGCTCGCTTCCGTGCCATGGCGCCGGGCACATATGTGTAGATCCAGCGCCACAGAGGCGAAACGGGGCCGTCGTCGCGAGGCACGACCCAGTTGGGCGTCCTTTGGAACACGGTGACGTGCTGGGCGACTTGGGCAATCTCGGGGAGGATTTGCGCCGCCGTGCAACCTGGCAGCAAAGCATCAGCGGGCAGAAACGACCAACCCCCCGGTCGGCATGTGATGCCCGCCGCCGCATACCGTTGCCGATCAGAGCAATCTTCTTGTCCCTCAGATCGTAGGACCAATCCCATCGTGCCGAATGCATCTTCTTCCCCTCAAAGCCGTCCAGGCCCTCGATGGCCGGCCACCGCGGCACGTTGAGTTGTCCCACCGCGCTGACCACGAAGTCCGCCGTCATCTCGTACGCAGCATGGTATTCGGCCTCTGTGCTGCCGGGGCACGTCTGGACATGCACTCGCCACTTCTTCACCTCGTCATCCCACCTCGCCCCCTGCACGGTGGAGTTGAAGCGGCAATGGGGCAGCAGCTTGAACTGCTGCGCGACGCCCAGCAGATATTGCAGGATCTCTTCCTGCCCGGGATATTCGCGCGTCCAGCGGGGGTTCTGCGCGAAGCTGTAGCTGTACAGCTGCGACCACACGTCGCAGCAGCAGCCGGGATACCGGTTGTCATACCTTGTGCCAGCCATCAGCATGCCGTGCTCGTCGAGGGGGGGGGGGGGGGGGGGGGGGGGGGGGGGCCGAAGCATCATCATCATCATCATCATCATCATCATCATCATCAACACCTACCACGTCCCGCCCAAGCCCGCCGACTTCTCGAGAATGACGAAATTCCGACAGCGGTTGCGAGTCAGGAGGTCGATGGCAACACACATGCCACTGATGCCTCCTCCGATGATGACGACGGCCACATCTGCATGGTTCTGGTTGCCGACGCACACCTCCGGCCAGGGGACCCGTCCCGCCATGTGTTCCTTGTGATGATCGCTGGTCGAGATGCGTGACGCGTGTGACATGGGATGCTATCATATGCGTGATTCTCGCGGCCATTGCCCAAAGGAGAAGCATGGTGCCGGCTGCAACACGCTGGGTGGAAGAGATGGCGGGAAATGGACGAGGACGCACATGGCTCGGAGCGTGTGCTGGCGTCCACACGTATGCCGACATTTGCATCACAGGCGCCACTTCTGCTTGAGAAAGCATTCGTGACGCTGTAGCTACTTGTGTAGAGATTCGAACGGCAGTGGTTTATACGACTTGACGTGGTTTAGTTATGCCGAGAGTGCACAGACACTGACACTGTCAGCGGTCCTCCTCATTCTCATGATGCCTCAGGCTGGAACTTCCATCAAATCAAGTAACTAGTTACGCTTGAGTAAATCCCAGTTGACGAGTACTACGATTGTTCGATAAGAGGACAGCGGTCCAGATAGAGACAGATGCTTCGGATAGAGCTAGTGACCTTGTGCAGGAGTATAATGGGTGGGGAATAATACCGAGGAGCTGAACTATCACTTCAGAAAAGATTTCCGCCCGAAGACTCTCAGGGAAGCGAGCTCCGCGATAGCTTCGAGCGGATACGGCTCTTCTCTCTCTCCCCCTCTCTCTCTCCCTCTCTCCCTCTCTCTGAGGTCGCGAACAAGGGTGCCTGATTCGATTCGATGAATGCCTTTGGGGGGGGAAGGGATGTGCAAGCAGTCTGTGTGTGTGTGTGTGTGTGTGTGAGAGAGAGAGAGAGAGAGAGAGAGAGAGAGAGAGAGAGAGAGACAAAGAGATGGGATTCATATCAGATGTCATTGAGGGCCTCGGCATCACACGAGTCCCAAGGATGTGAGGTTTCGACCTGGCGGATCAAGTCTTCGACCGGGCGACTTCTGGCGCAGACGGTTGCGGCGAAGGGCGTCGGGTGACTGACGGTGCCCGGGTCGAAGCTGGGCTCGACGGGCAGTTCGTCGCCGTTGGCGTCGACGGGCTTGCCGATGCGGAAGGTGGCCAGGCACTTGGCGACCGTCAGCCAGACGGAAGCGTCGGCGAGCAGCCGGCCGGGACAAGCTCTGCGGCCGAAGCCGAAGACGTAGTCGCGCGGGTCCTTCTGGGGGCGTGGGCCGAGGAAGCGTTCCGGGAGGAAGGCGCTGGGGGAGGGATATGTGTCCGGGTCGTGCGTGAACCACCAGATGTTGGGCATCAGGGTGGCTCCTTTGGGGATGAGATATTCGTGGCAGATGTCGTCGACCACGGTGGCGTGCGGGATGCCGAGGGGGATGATGGCGTGCCATCGAAAGACTTCCTTGACGACGGCCTCGACATATGGCAGGTGGGGCCGGTCGCTGAGTTGTGGGAGTCTGGCATCGCCGACGACGCGCTGGATCTCATCGTTGGCCTGGGATTGCACCTCCGGATTCAGCATCATGGCCAAGAAGAAAGCTTGCACGGAGCTCACGGACTGCAGACGGTCCGTCAGTCAGAGGAGCCGAGCGGGGATCACGGCGGGAAGTGAGATTACCGTGTCAGCGCCTCCCGCGTACATGGACGCGGCGGTGTACTTGGTCATGTCCTCCTCTCCGGCAGACAGCGGTCTGCCCACTTTGTCGTACACCTGGGAGACGACGGATGGCTCGTAGGAACCATTGGCCATGGCCTGCTTGACGAAGCGGATTGGTTTGTCGGCCATCTCCAGCAAGGTGGCTTTGAATCGCCGAGCGGTCTTTTTGAATTGCATGCCCGGGAGCCAGTCGGGCAGGAATTTCACTGCCGTGTCAGGTCAGCAGACCGCCTCCATCATGAGGAGGGTGGTGAGGAGGCGCGTGCTCACAGGCAGGGATGACATCGACCAGCCAGGCGCCAGCAGCTGTTGCGATGCCAAACTGGACCATGGTCTCGTTGACGAGATCAACCACTGTGTCGGAGGCGGTCAGCACATGACGGCCCAGAGATGATCGGCTTGCAACACGCACTCGGATCACGCCCTCGACCCACAATGCTGTATCCATATGCGACCTTCAGGATGATCGCCCCGGCTTCGGTGCGGACGTGCTGCAAGAGCTGGTCGGGATGCTCGAGCACCCTCAGCAGGAACCTGTGTGTTTCCACCTCCAGCACGTCGGAGAAGCGGGACAGCGCCGACTGGGTGCCCATGGCGAGGTGAAACTGCTTGCGGGAAGCACGAAGGCGGGCGGGCGGTTGGAAGACCATGATGTTGCTCCATCCGCAGAGCTCCTCGCAGAAGGTCATCCGGGGTCGGGACGAGTGCAAGTTGGCCCGTTTCTCCAGCAGCTCGACCGCCATGGTGGCATCGTTGATGATGATCAGGATTCGGCCGAACACGTTCAGGCTGCTGATGGGTCCTGCAGAGCGTTAGAACTGGCGCTCGGTGCACGATGCCGTTGACACATGCCGTATCCCTCTCTCAAGCGGGTCCAGTGTTCCCACTCTCGCTCGCCTGCTTTCGGCAGATCTCGCAGATTGCCAATCACCGGCAATGGCCTCGGCCCCGGCGGCAGAGGAGGCTTGGGCGGAGAGGAGCACTTGGGCCGGAAATGTCTGGCTAGCCCGAGCAGGACCAGCCCGTGTGCGAAACATGTGAGGGCCGCGAGCAAGGCGATGGCAGCGTCATGATGCATGGCTGAGGTGTCGGCTGGAATCAGCAGCTGCGGGCATCGAAGATATAACCAACGATGTAATCAACGATGAAGCCGATGCACCGTTCCTCCAGCAGTCCAGTCGGACGCCGACAGACAGCAGGCAGGCGGTGTTTTGAGCATCCGCCACCAGAACGATGGAATCCTGCTGCATGCTGGATTCCAACGTCCCACACGCAATGAGCGCTGGGCGATCAGCCGAGGACTGGTGGTTGTGTGGGTGATGTTGACAGCCTTATCGGTGGCGCCACCGCGGCGTTGTCGATCATGTGTGATATCTTGTGTGTCGTCGCGCGTCGCCACATCTGATTCGATCGATATCGAACAACAACAACAACAACAACCCCCGCCGAACCCGCCTGCTGGGCCCCGTGAAGCCTGCCCGGGAGGGGTCACTACAATAAGAGCATGCCAATCATCCGGCGCTTGCGTCTCCAGGCACGAACGCGGTGCCACACTCGGTGTGTGTCAAGCAAAGCGATCGTGTGGGAGTCGATAAGGAAGTGCAACCAAGACCATGGGCGGGCGGCGCCGATGGATGTGCCGCGCCGGGCCGTGACGCTCGCCTTCATATGTTCGTTGTACTACATCCATCATCGGATCTCACATGCAACCACATACCACATCGAGCACATACCACATCGAGCGTGGGGATGGAGACGGCTTGTCCCGGGCAGACTTTCTCCGGATCATGCCTCGGAAGTCCGCGAGCCGTGGGAGATTGGGCGGGTGGCGACTCAACGTGCGGGACATGGAGGGAGGAAAGGTTGTCGACGGCGGCACGGGTTAAACTCTGACGGCCTGTCCACAAGTCATGTCACTCTCGGCCGTCACGACAAGTGCTCACACATGACAGATTGTTCTAGGGGGCGGCGGTCGGTTTCGAAAGGGCTTGAACCTGAAAGCCAGCAAGATTCCGGCCGGCCGCGGCAGGGATGGCGATGGAGGCTGCAACTACGATGTGCTGAAGGGGGCTATGGTATTCGAAGCCACGGAAGTCGGGCCCGGTCTGCGACGATGGGCTGTGCCTATTCCTGTCCTTCTTCGGCTTCCCGTCGCTCGCCGTCTGCTGCAGTGGTGTGCTCAGTAGGCCACATCCCCTGCACCGAGCATTCACAAGTACATACATACCCTGCCGAATGCCTGCCAACAGCCTCGCCCCCCGTTCAAGCTTCCACGACACCAAGACCCGACGATCAACCGGCGCACGCACAGGAACGCCCGGCTCCTTTCCACGTGGCTCACGCCAGTACATGTTCTCTCCGTGCCGTCCAGTCTCGTCTTCTTGGTGGGTCATGGGGCGATGATGGAACAGAGATGTCTGAGTCGAAGGGTGTCGCTCGGCTGGGTCTTCTTCTTGGTGGCGGCCGCTGTCCTGGCGACTGTGGTATATGTTGGAAACTGGTCACCCAGGGGCCTGGGATGGGGCGCTTGGGACATCAAGGCGACCGCTCGCCTTGCCACAAATCAGACGGTTGACGCGGAAAACGGAGACTGTCCCCACATTCCTGGAGCCGACGAGGTGCTGGTGGTGCTCAAAACGGGAGCCACGGAGGAATATGAGAAGCTTGCCATCCATTTGACGACCACTCTGAAATGCATCCCGAACCATCTTCTCGTATCGAACCTGGAGTCGAAGATGGGCGAAGAGAGAATCTGGGACGCGCTGGCGGCAGTGCCGGAAGAGACGCAGCGACAACACAAGGAATTCGAGCTATACCGAGACATCCAAAGCTGGTACCGGAAGGGCCAAGACATGCGAGCACTGCCTTCGGACACGGCATGGACGCTGGACCGGTGGAAGTTCATGCCGATGCTGCATCACGCGTGGGAGATGGCGTCCAACGAGACCAAGTGGTTCGTCTTCGTCGAAGCCGACACCAGCCTGTCGTGGCTCAACCTGCTTCACTGGCTGGGCCAGCACGACGCCAGCAAAGCGTCCTACTTCGGCGGACCGGCGCCGTACCTGCCCATCAAGGACTTCTGGTTCGCGCACGGCGGCACGGGGGTGGTGATTTCGCGGCCCGCGCTGCAGCGGCTGGAAGATGCGCGGGCGCGGGAAGCGGGCGGCGAGGCGGCCTACGACCGGCGGTGGGAGAAGACGGTGGGCGAGACGTGCTGCGGCGACGTGGCGGTGGGCTTGGCGCTGGCCGAGGTGGGCGTGCACGTGGAGAGCATGCGGCCCATGTTCAACGGCGAGTCGCCGCGCACGATGGTGTGGAATGCGGACAACTGGTGCGCGCCGGCCATCACCTGGCACCACGTGACCGCGCTGGAGGTGGATCGGCTGTGGCAGTTTGAGCGGCGCTGGGCGAAGCAGCACGACGCCGGCCAGCCCTACCTCTTCTCGCACCTGTTCGCGCACCTGGTCGAGCCGTATGTCGCCGCCAACCTGAGCGACTGGAGCAACGTGTCCGAGCAGTCGCAGGTGCAGTCGTACGCGCTGGGCAGCGACGGCTTCGACCGCCTGCAGCCCTACGAGCAGGCGGCCGCGCGGGCCAAGGACGCATGCGCCGCCGCGTGTGCGCAGAAGCCGAGGGAGGAATGCGTGCAGTGGCGGTGGAAGGAGGGCACGTGCCATTTGTCCAGGACGTTCGTGTTTGGCGCCACCGACAAGCCCAAGGACGAGCATTGGGAAAGCGGGTGGCTGCTCGACCGCTTCAAGGCGGGCATGAGCGCGTGCGCGTGATGGTCCATTGTCCATGTACATGGTTTCCAGTTTCAAACTCTCTCTCTTGAAAACTCTCGCTCTTCTGCAACTACAAACCCGATTCGATGTGATGACTGCGGCCAGCCCAGCTTCGTCATGTCAGCAACCACGAGCTGTTTCCACAGGCAGCAGCATAAGCTGACTTCTGTTGGCTCGGACCCGATGAAGCAGAAACCGTCTCAAATCCATATTGATCTCGATCGAGTTTCATTTCTTGCCTTTCCGCTTCTTGAAAACGACAGCTAACGGGCCTGTGGCCTCCTCGGCTTGCTTAATATCTGGCACAGCTCTAAGGCCCTTGGAAACGTCACTATCAACCTCGCTCTTGACTTTCCTTTCCTTTTCGGCTGTTACTTCTTTCTTTGTTACTCCGCTTAGCAGTGCATCAAGATCGCCGGCGTCTTCGGTCCCCTCGGCTTTCCCAGGGTGTGTCTTGAAATTGCTTCCCCAATCCTTTTTGTGCCTTGGTGCTGCTTCCTCGTCGCCGAGGTCCTGATCGTTTTCGAGCTTCCGTTTCAAATCTCTCTCCGGCTTTGCGTCTTCTGTCTCGCCGCATGCGTCTTCCCCTTGACGCTTGGCTTCCGCGAGGATGTCGGCAAGAGATCTACGTACGCTAACCGCGCAACCATCAACTATCTCACACTCCTGCACAACGTGATAATTGCCAACACCGGTCACTTCCTTTTGCAGTTCCTCTGGTAGCTTTACACCTAGTGCAGCAAGCTGTTCTGCGTGTGCCTTTCGCTGCTGTGCTGCCGAAAGAATCGGAGGCTGAGTCGTTGGCGTCGTAGTAGCCACTAGTGGGGATGTAGACGTCTTTTTTGCCCCCGAGAACATGCCATTGAGTCGCGCGATTTCATCCCTCGCCTGCTGCTTTTTACGCTCCTCTTGTTCCTTGCCCTTGTGCAACGCGCGAAGGCTCCGCTGGATGTTGTTCTGGTGTTTGACGCTTGCTTCGTGGGTTTTCTTCGCGATGGTTGTGTCGCGGATATATTGGCTGCAAAACTTGCACCAATACGTCGGCGTCGACTTCCAGTATTCGGCCATGCTGCTTCCGGCCGCACTCGTCGACTTGAAGTTCGAAATGTGAAGGTACAAGTCGTTAGTTACGTAGTTGGTTACGCTCCGCGACGGTTCCTGATCAGGTTACGCTAATAGTGCCGGGAAGCGCCCGCTGACAGGTCGGCTTGTATGCAGGGCCCGGCCCGGCCCCGCCCGGCCTCCGATTTCGATTGGACCCTCGCCACACCATCAACGACCAACCTTCTCCCACGAAGAAGGTGCGTCCCACAGGAAGAAGAAGGTGCGTCCCACACGAAGCAGGTGCGTCCCCCACGAAGAAGAAGGCGCATCCCACGCGGAGAGGAAGGCGCATCCCACGCGAAGAAGAAGGCGCATCTCCCGCGGAAACATAAGAAGACGCATCCCCCACGCAAACATAAGAAGACGCATCCCCCACGAAAACATAAGAAGACGCATCCCCCACGAAAACATCACATCTCGGCCGCGTACATGCTGGCCCGCGTGCACCGGTGCGATCGCGAGCGATGCGCGCCGGCCGAAAGCAAACGAACGCCTGCCGCCTGATGCGCGTCCGCATCCGACATGCTCGTCTCCGCCGCTTCCATCCGCACCCGCGTCGTCCAGCTTGCCGTGGCGGCTGCGCTCCTGCTCGGAGTCACGTGGCTCCTGCTTCTTCCATCATCGCCCTACCATCACCGTCTCGCAAGCCACCTCGGCCTGCCGCGTGTCCCCGCGCCCGCCGCCGCCATCGCCACCGCCGCCGCCACCGCCACCCCGACCGCCCCGCGCCGCCCGAGACCCAACCACCCCATCGACCAGCTCACACGAACCGCCGAGGCCGAGCACGACGCCATATTGGCCGAGGAGGCCCGGCATGTCCACGCTGCTGCGGAGGCGTACCGCGCGCGCCGCGGCAGACAGCCGCCTCCCCGCTTCGACGTCTGGTTTCAGTTCGCCCGGAACAACTCCGCCGTCACCGTGGAGCGCTTCTTCGACCGCATCTATGACGATCTGGATCCTTTCTGGGGAGTCCCCGCCAAGCAGATGCGCGAACAGGCCCACGCGTTCATACACCGGATTTCCGTCCGCAGCGGCCATGCGACGGGGAGGACGGATATCGAGCGCCGGGAATGGATCGAGCTGTGGAAGGACATGGTGCAGAGTGTTGCGCCGTGGCTGCCGGACGTCGACCTGCCCATCAATGTCATGGACGAGAGTCGCATAGTGGTGCCGTTCGAAGACATGGCCGGGTACATGGCGAAGGCGAAGGCTTCTCGGAGGATTGTCGCTGCAAACGAGCTCAAGACCAGCTTTGGCGACTTGCGGGACTTGGACAAGCACGCGCCGCCCCCCTTTGATCCTGTCTTCGTTGGCGAAGGTCCGTATTGGTCCTTGGCCGTCGTCGGCTGTCCTCCCGACAGTCCGGCCCGAAAGGCATACATCGAAACCGACTTCACCCGGCCTCCCCCACTATCCACCGAGCCCCCCGCCAACACCTTCCATGGCTACGTGAAGAACTGGACGTTTGCGCGGGATCCCTGCGAGCACCCGTCCCTGCAAGGCCTCCACGGCACATTTGTCGAGCCCATCTCGATCGCCAATTCGAGGCAGTTGTTCCCGCTCTTTGGCGGCTCCAAGCTTCCCATGAACAACGAGATCCTCCTCCCCCCCGCCATGTACTGGACTCAGGACCCATTCTATTCCGGCGGGGACGACCACGGCGGGGCGTGGGAGGAGAAGAAAGACCGGCTCATCTGGCGAGGCTCCGCCAGCGGCGGACGCAACCGGGCGGAGAATTGGACTCGCTTCCAACGACACCGCTTCGTCGCCATGGTCAACGCCACCAGCATCGGGCAATACGAGCACCACCACCACCACCACGCCGACGCGAAGAAGCCGCCCAACTTCGTCCTGCCCGCGGCGAACGGGACGTACGATCTCGCGGTGCAGCGGCCCGAGGCCCCGGCGACCGCCTTCGGCGACTGGGTGCGCGAGTGGTCGGACGCGGCGGTGGTGCACCTGCTCTGCTTCCCGCCCGCGGACGGCGAGGCGGCCACCTGCCCCTACACCGACCCCTACTTCTCGGTGGCGCCGGCGATGCCCATGGGCGAGCAATACGCGCACAAGTACCTGGCCGACGTGGACGGCAACTCCTTCTCCGGCCGCTACCGCGGCTTCCTGGGCAGCACGTCGCTGCCGGTCAAGGCCACCATCTACCACGAGTGGCACGACTCCCGCCTGGTGCCGTGGAAGCACTTCGTGCCCATGGACAACACCTTTCTCGACATCTACGGCCTCATGGAGTATTTTGTCGGCAACCGCCGCATGGCGGTGCCCGGGCACGACCCCGTGGCGCGGAAGATGGCCCTGGACGGCAAGGCGTGGGCGGAGAAGGTGCTGAGGCGGGAGGACATGAGCGTGTACGTGTTCCGGCTGTTGTTGGAATTTGCGAGGTTGTGTGACGAGGAGCGGGAGGTGATGGGTTGGGCCGAAGGAACGTGAGGGGGTGTGTGTGTGGGAGAAACGGGAGGGATGGATGGATGGATGGCTTGGGTGTTTTGGTTGCTCCCTCCCCCCTTCCATGTATATATATTTATACATGTATGTATCAGTTAATCGAACACATGTCCGTCGAAGAAGAAGAAGAAGAAGAAGAAGGAGAAGGAAAAGGATCTAAAAAAAAGACACAAGAAGGAAGAAGAAGAAGAAAAACAGAAGAGGGGGGGGAGGGGGGGGGGGAGGGCAATTCTTTTCACTTCCTCTCAAAAACCTTGACCCTCCGATCGGCCACCTTGTCGTCCTCGGGCTCGTCAATCTCCTCCAACTCGCCCTTGTCCAAATGGTACATGCAGGCGTGGACCTCGAGGCCGCGCTCGCGCATGGCGTCGATGACGACGGGGAAGCGGCGGAGGTGGTGGACGGCGTGGAGGACGTTTTGGCGGGCGAGGAAGAGGGCGCGGGCGGGGTCGTCGGGGAGGGCGTCGAGGTGGTCGGCGTGGCGCTCGCGCAGGGCGCGGAGGGGCTCGAGCCAGACGTCGAGGATGTCGAGCTTGGCGTTGGCCAGGGCGGCGGCGACGCCGCCGCAGCCCGTGTGGCCGCAGACGACGATGTACTGGACCTTGAGGTGGAAGACGGCGAACTGGACGATGGCGCGCAGCGAGATGTCCGTCGGGTTGACCAGGTTGGCGATGTTGCGGTGGGTGAAGACGTCGCCCGGCTTGCAGTTGAGGATGGTCGTCTCCGGCACGCGCGAGTCCGCGCAGCCCAGCCACAGGATGGGCGGCGCTTGGCCCTTGGCTTGCGTGGGGAAGAAGTCGGGTTCTTTGCGCTGCACCTCCTGCGCCCATTGCTTGTTGCAGTCGAGGCAGTGGTGGTATGCGTTATCTGATGGGGGGGGAAGGGGGCAGGGACGAAGGGGGGTCAGCGCGGGGTGGGGGGGAAGGGGGTGGATTCTCGCGCGTGATGGATGGTGCAAGTACCGTCGCGTATGGAGAAGGGGGTGCGCGGGGCGGTGGTGCGGTGAAGGGTTCGGGCGGTGGGGGTGGGTTCGTGTCGGCGACCGCGGCGGGGGACGGAGGCGGGACAGCGCCCGTCGTGCGGCGGGCCACGCAGCCGGCGAGGCCATCGATGTGCGTCGCGGGGGGGAGGAGTGAAGTCAGACGTACCGCGGGCCATGGTGCTGGGCTATGCGAGAGGGTGCTGGGTTGTGCGAGAGGATGCTGGGCTGTGCGAGCGTGGATTTTTTTCGGAGATAGGTTTTCGGTCACGGCGCTGCTGCAGAAGGCTCTTTGGTGTTTGGGGGACAGGACGGCGGCGGTGCGCGAGTGTCTTATGGTGCACGGTGTGGTGGTGCCAGGGGCCGCAGGGGAGGGGGAGCTGATATGTCGGGGGGGCAGCTGATGGGTCTGGGGGCGGGTGGTGCTGGGGCCGGGTTTGCTTGGGGGGCTGGGGGGGTTTTGATTGGGGATTGTTGGGGGATTGTTGGGGGATTTGATTGGGGATTGTTGGGGGGTTTGATTGGGGATTGTTGGGGGATTTGATTGGGGATTGTTGGGGGATTTGATTGGGGATTGTTGGGGGATTTGATTGGGCATTGTTGGGGGCGCCCGGCGGCTTCGCGCCAACCTTGGGCGCCGGCATGTGGCTCGATGGGCGACGGCCACGCCGCCCGGCCGATTGCGCGTGCGAGCGGTCGATCAACGCGCCGACTGTGACGAGGATTGGAGCCGGCGACGACGAGGATTGGAGCCGACGATGACGAGGATTGGAGTGACACGCATCGGCAGCCGCCATCTCCATCCACATGCCGACCGTCAAGTCAATCCCGGCGCCTCGCGCGGAGGAATGCTCTCGGTGCGCCCACCTGTCATGTCAGCCTTCCGTCTCCGAGGCAGGATGACATCAGGACGTCCCGCAGCGCCGCCGTCCCACGTCAACGGCGGGAGATCGGGGGCGGCGCCCGGCACTTGGTCCGTTCGGGCCGACAACACCCAGCGCCACGCGGGTGCGCAGCTCCGGGCACGACGACATGTCGACGACCAGCGCCGCCGGGCCGTGACCAGCACCGGCGTGCTGCAGCGCTCCGTGCCCCCGCCCGAGCGGGCCACGCGCCAGCGGCGGCCTCGGGCGTCTGCTCCCCGCCGGAGGGCATCGCCTGAGGCGCGGGGTGCGGAACGGGGGTGTTCGGGGACGGAGGCGCGGGGCAGAAGGGACGGGGCCAGGCGGGGGGGAGGGGGAATGCGGATGGGGACGGTGGGTTTCCCAGACGCGGCATGTGCTGCCGTCTCTGTTCTGTCGGGCCGTGTGGCCACGACTCGGTCGCTCTGCGGGAAACGATGCTGAGCGCTCATATCCCCCCCCCTCCCCTCCTCCTTTTCCCCCCCAAATGCGTGCGATGCCCTGCGTGGCCCGTTTCCCGAAGCCCGCCGCGGCTCGCCCAAAACGAAAAAAAAAGGAAAAAAAAAAAAAAAAAAAAAGAAAAAAAAAAAAGAAAATCTCCAAGCCAGTCCTGCTTGCCCCGCCCAAAGAAAAAAAGACAAGACGCTTCAACTTTTTGGGGGGAAGGGGGGCTCCTTCGTTCCCATCCAGTCCAATCCCCTCCCCCTCCCCATCTCGAGCTCCCACGGCGTTCTCCCTCCCCATCACCCCCAAACTGACCTCCATCACCTGACCTCCCTCCCTCCCTCCCTCCCCATCAGCCCGCACGCTTGAGGTCGCGGATCTCCTGCATCAGGTCGAGCATCATCCGCTGCTGCTGGTGGAGCAGCGCGTAGAGCTGCTGGTCGACGGCGGCGGGCGCGGGCGGCGGGGCATGGGTGCCGTGGTGCGGGTGCGGGTGCTCGCGACCGGCGGGAGAAGGCGGGCTGGCGCGGCGCGGGGACGGCGGGCGGGAGAAGTCGTGCGCGGCGGCGGCGGAGACGCGCTCGCCCGACTCGCGCGTCGGCGGCGGCAGCGGCGGCGGCTGCTGCTGCCTCTTCTTCTTCTTCTTCTTCGGCGTCTTCTGCTTCTCGGCCCGCGGGGGGCTGGGTCGCGGCTTCTCCTCCTCGTGGTGGTGGTCATGGTCGCCGTAGCAGAGCTCGGGCTTGGGCGGCGAGAGGCGGATTTCGAGCGAGGCGAGCCGCTGGTGGAGCCGGGCGTGTTCGGCGCGCGCGCGGTCGGTCATCTGCTCCAGCGCGGATTCGCGGGCGCGGGCCATGGCCAGCACGGTGTCGGAGAGCTGTTCCAGCTGTTCGAGCTCCTCTCCGCGCGGGAGGCTGCGTGGCCGGGGAGAGGGGGAGGAGGGGGAGCGGGTGGGAAGGGACGGGCGTGGATCCGTCATGCTGCCTCCGTCCTCCCGCATCCAGCCGCCATCGCCGCCGATCGGCGGTGATTGGCGCGTGACCAGACTCTCCGTGGCGTGCACCCACTCGGGCTTGTTGTCGAAGATGCTCGGCTTGGGCTTCGGACGCCCGCTGGGAGTCCACGGCAGGTCGTCGGGGCTGGGCACGGCATCCGACGTCTCTCTCGCTCCCGTGACGTCCTGCAGCCGCACACGACGAGCCGGTCCGCTGTCCTTCTTCGTCTTCTTCTTCCACACAGGCGCCGGTGGCTGGTAGGTCGTGGGTGGGAGGTAGACCTCACCCTCGCTGTTTCGCAGCGGAGACGGCATCGCGCTGGGGTGGTGAGACATGGGAGATGCTTCCGGCGCCCGGGGCGTGCGCATGAGCGGAATCGCAAACAGACCATCCGTGGACGCCTCTGACGCGGGACTGACCGGAACTTCGATCCCCAGGCCCTGCTCCTCCTTCTGCACCGTGATTCCCTGCGCATCGACGAAAGCTCGGTCGAGCTCGCCCGGGTGCTGTGGGGGAGACGGCGGTGGATGATCTTGCGGCGTGGATGCGATGGACGGATCACTGGCCAGTTCGGGGTACACGACGGGAATCGTGCCCGTGGTGGAGTGACTGTCCTGGGCGAGATGACCGAGGGGCGACGGCTCACCGAGAGCCTGCGAGGACGTCAGGAGTCTCAGCGTTTGGTCGACGGCGCGCTCGGCAAAGCGACAGACGGAGGTGTGGAAGGTGTCGGGGGAGTACATGCTCGGAGTGTAAGGATCCTTGGCTCCGCTCTGTCCTTGCTTGCACTCGTCCGGCATGCTGAAGCCTTCGAGCCCGAGCCCGTTCAGGCGCGACTTGGCCTCGTCGAACGCCGGCTTGTCCATGGCGTCCGGCACGACCGATGCTCGCAGAGAGTACATGCTGGGCTGCGTCACCAGCTGTGCTGGCCCCCGGTGACCAAAGCTGTCCTGTCCCGACGCGGGAGTGATGGTGAAGGTGCTGGGCGTGACGGCTGCTGGTGGTGGTGGTGGGTGGTGGTGGCCTGGTCGGGGTCTGGTGCATGCCGCCGCCGCCGCCGCCGCCCAGCTTCAATTGCTGGCGTCTCGCCTGTCGTGCATCTTCTTCGGGCGGCGTGTCTTTGGCCGGCGGTGTCGGCGGCGGCTTGTTGTCACCGAGATACTTGACACTCTGAGACCAGCTCACGGCGTTGGCCCGTGTGTTGCGCTCGGTCTGCTCGTCGTTGGTGTGCGGTGGTGGTCCGGCCAGCTCCTTCTTCGAGTTCGAGTTCGATCGCGGCCGCTGTGGCAACTGCCACGTCACGTTTGGTGGCGTTCGGTGACCGAGAGAGGTGGCCGCGCGGGGCGGATCCGATCGCTTCGTGGCCGAGATGACTTGGGCGGCGTCCGAAGTGCGCCGGAAGAACAGCCTCTTGGGCTTCGACGGCGAGCGGGTCAGTCCGCCGCGCTTCGGGGGCGGGTCAACGAGGACGGCACGGGCTTTGACGCTCATCGGCGTGGAGTCCGACGGCTCTGGTCCATCGTAGCTTGGTGGTGGTGGCGTCGCCGTCTTGCCTCGCGCGCTCCACGCGAAACGGCTGAGGAAGCCCTTCTTGGGGCTCTTGGGGGCGGGCGTCTGCTGGTCGCTCTTCCACTCGTCGGTTTTCTTGGTGGAGGCGCCGAGAGGGGGCACGAAGTCTTCGGCCGCCGGCTTGGGGGCGTGCCTGTAAACCGATACGCGCGCGTCGTCATGACCGGAGTGGATGTGCGCCTGCCGCTCGCGATGGTGCTCGATGAAAGCGCGTTGCGTCGGCTGCGGCGTATGCTCCGGGGTGGTGCCCAGATTGAGCACCGGCGACGCGTCGTGCCCGGCCGTCAAGGACGGGCTCATGGCGGTCATGTCGGAGTCGCGGTGCTGCGCCACGTGATGCTGAACTTCAGCCGGATCGAGTTTGGGGAGTGGTTGGGTGGGATTGAGAAGGTCGAAGTTGTTTCGGAGCGCCGGATGGACCATGCTTGGCGGCGTGGCCTCGCGATGCGAAAACTCTCGTTGGTAGAAGGCGTTGGTGGCCAGCATGTAGCGGTCGCGGGAGAGCGCTTCTTCCGCAAAAGCGTTGCGGCTCGGTTGCTGACGGTTCACGGAAAGGAAGGCATCGGCCTGGTCGGCCCTCGGGTCAGCCATGGCTTCTGGCACCGCGGGAAGAGACGGTCGGTGCTCGGTGCTGGGTGTGCGGCGGAGGCGGCGGCGGAGGGGAGAGAACCTGTCGCTCATGTTAGCGACCGCCCAACTCCCACGAACAAGCAAAACCCGTTGGCGGGTGGCGGGCGGCGGACACGGCGGTTCCCTAGCCAACAATGGTCAGTGAATACTCTTCAGACAGCGGCCCAGGAGGGGCTGGAACCCACTGTTAATGTCAGCTGTGTAAGAGAAAAGAGAAAGGGAAAGGGGAAGCTGGAAGGCGACAGTTAAGCTTAGTTGCATGTGAGATTTGGCCGTTGGGGGCGGAAGGCGCGTAACGCCATGCGGCGCCGTTGAACTTCACATCGCCTCACCTTTCCGTGCTCACCTGGAACATCATCATGCATGCATGATGATGTATGATGGCTGAGATGACCGCACCACATCCCTCTCTCTCCTCGACCGAGCCGAAGCAACCTCACACGACGGAGACTCCGTTTGCCTGGGCTGTAACATGAGGGGGAAGCACTGGTGAGGCCGATTGCTCCGCAAATCGATGCGCGCCCGACAAAGATACACGATTACAGAGAAGAGAGCGCAGGCGAGGGTGACGGGGCCGAGTCGCGAGCCATGTGCCGTCAGGTCTTCCTTCATATGTGGAGAGAGAGAGCGATTAGCGAGAGACTCAGTTTGGGGGGGGGGGGAGGTCGATACACACAGCATGTGAGCGGCTCGTGAGTGCAGGACCCAGTGGCGAACAGTGGCGAATTTGGGGGGCGGGGGGGGGGGAGAGAGAAAGCGTGCTGGTGAGAGAAGGGTGGGAAGTCTTCACGGTGTCGGCCCATCGTTGTTGCTCTCACGCTTCTTCTGCTGTGGGG
Organism: Pseudocercospora ulei; assembly: GCA_016165855.1. Lineage (NCBI taxonomy): Eukaryota > Fungi > Ascomycota > Dothideomycetes > Mycosphaerellales > Mycosphaerellaceae > Pseudocercospora > Pseudocercospora ulei. Next base: position 637,793 of record JACWNB010000006.1, on the reverse strand, counting down.
GGAGGGGGAGGGTTGAGAGAGCGGACGTGGGCGGGGGGGAAAGCGTGGACATTTCCAACCCTTGCGAAGCTACATGATGTGATAAGCTGCTCTCGGTCAGCGTCATACAGCACCGAACTCTCAAGACCGGACTCAAGGGGAGAAAAAAAAACCCCGAAAAAAACCCCCTTCTCCCCCCCTCCCTCCTTCCGATTGCAAGACGTGACGATTCAAACGCGAAAAAACAAGCGAAATGGGGTTTGATGATGAAGCAAAAGCAAAAAAAAAAAAAAAAAAACCAAGGCGTGATGTGCAAAACCTGGATATGAGTTGCCTTGTGGAGAGTCGCGGAAATCCTGGGAGAGAGAAGTCGCTCCATCTTCGAGTAACGCCGCGCGCCCAGCTGATTGGAGTCCGGTGAAAGTTGGGGGGGAGGGGGGGGGGGGGGGGGACAACACATGAGAAGATTTCGATGGAAAGGCGTCTATCTGAGAGCACCGTTGCTGGCTTCGCCGTGCGTGACGATGTGCTTGGTAGCAGGAGTGGTTCCTTGGTAAGAGGAGTGGTTGGTGGTCGTGTTCGTCCTTGTCCCGCATGGCGTGATGGTCGACGATGGCATGGCGTGATGGTCGACGATAGCATGGCGTGATGGTCGACGATAGCACGGCGTGTGGGTCGACTACAGCAGTATGCAGCCCCTGCCTTTGCCTGCTGCCATGGTCAGTTGGGGTTCCCTTCATCACGGCTGGGGCAGAAGCGGAAGGGTGGGGTGGGGAGACTGTGGTGATGCTTACGCTTCGGCTTCTTCACGGCCGGTGGCTCGAGAGCAGCGACGATGGCCTCGTCGAAGACGTCCTTGAGTTTGAACTGGGTCAAGGCGGAGCATTCGACGTACTTGACCGCACCCAGCTCCTTGGCCATCTTCTCGCCGTCTTCTTTCCGCACGGGGAGCATCTTCTGCTTGGCCAGCTTTTCCCGCACCTGGGGGTCGTCGCGCAAGTCGGTCTGCGTTCCCACAATCAGGCACGGCACGCCGGGGCAGTGGTGGTGCACTTCGGGAAACCACTTTTCCCGCACGTTTTCGAACGAGGCGGGCGACGTGACGGAGAAGCAGACGAGGAAGACGTCGGTCTGCGGGTACGAGAGCGGTCGGAGGCGGTCGTAATCTTCTTGGCCCGCGGTATCAAACAGGCCGAGGGTGTAGGGCTCGTCCCCGATCCTGTGCGTGGTCAACGACTGTGCGGGCGCCGTGCGGCTCGTGGTGCGTACATGACCGTGACGGCGTAGTTGTCGAAGACGGTGGGCACGTATTCGGAGGGGAACTTGTTGGTGGTGTAGCTTATGAGCAGGCAGGTTTTGCCCACGGCACCGTCGCCCACCACCACGCATCTGTTGGGCGCGCGGTCAGCCACTGCTCTGGCACGAAAAGACGTGCACCACCACGGGAGGCCGGTCGGTCGTGGCCGCCGTCGCCCGCGCTGCCGGCCCGGGCCACGCATCTCGGCCGGCGCCGGCGCCGGCGAGCGGAGGAGCGGGACGGGGGGCAAGAGAGGCGGCATACTTGATCGTCGCCACCACCATCGTGGCCGGCCTTGGCGCACTCGGCCGCTGCTGGCCGCGGCGGGTGTCCTTGACGTGTCGGCCGCGCCGCTGTGGTGCCTGCGATCACCGATCACCGCCGCCGCGTGCCGCGTGCCGTGTGCAGCGTCCGGCGTCCAGTGCGCTCGGGCGCCAGCGGCGACTCGTCTCTCTCCCGCCGCCCGTTCGCGGGCTGACGCTCGCTGGGCGGGATCTGGCCGGGGCGTGGGGGGGGCGGCGGCGCTGGGGGGGGGGGGGGGGGGGCGGCGCGGCGTGGCTTGGACGGCGGGACGGCGGGAGGGCAGGCGGGCAGGGCCGGGCAGGCAGGTGCCAGCACAGCGCGCGCGAGGTTGTCGGCGGTGGCGGTGCGACGTGCAGCCAGGGCGCTTGCGGCGCTGGTGGGTGGGGGGCTGGTAGTGGTGGTGGTGGAGGTGGTGGAGGTGGTGGAGGTGGTGGTGGTGGCGGCGGTGGTGGTGGGTGTGGAAACGTCCTGTCCTTTTTCACGTGCCCGGGGGCGCGTCCGAGGGTTTGTTGGTTCGTTCGTTCCTGGCGGGCGGCGGTCGGGTGATTGGAGGCGGGCGGGCCGGGCGGGCGGGCCGGGCGGGCGAGCGGGGAGTGGGCGCCGAGGGGGCGGCCACGATTCAACGACTGACTAGTGAGCGAATCGATCCTCTCCTCAATCCCGCCGCTTTCCCGCATCCACCAATCCACCACCATTCGCCCGGCACGCCGCGTGGAAATGTCTGGTGTGCAGAGGGCCGAGTGCGCCCGTCGCAGCACGAACGGTGCGGCGGGCTCGCGGTGAAGCCGTCCGCTCCGCCACCGCAGACGGCTCAGTGCAGCGGAACGCACAGATCACCGGGGCGCCGTTGGGAAGTGTAAGTTGAGACGTAATACCAGTGCTGAGTATCAGGTGTACGATACGCCGAGAACGCTACAACGGCCAAATCTACACGCAACACCCGCGCTGTGCCCAACCGCCCGTCAATGCCCAACCGCCCGTCAATGCCCATCCATCCTCGTCCTCGTCCCCGTCCATGAAGCCGTCCGTGTCCCTCCGTCGCCCACGCCAAGTTCTGATAAATCCCCAGCACATGCCCGAACAGATCGCACCTCGTCTCTTCGTGACGTCCTCGCCTCGTCTCGTCAGGACTTCCTCGCCACCCGTGTTCGCGGGTTCTGCGACGGGTCGGAATCCTCTTCATCTTCGCCGCCATCGTCGTCGTCGTCGTCCGCCCCGTTGTGGCTCAGCAGCCGCGTGCTCGACGGTCCCGCGGCGTGCGGGTCGGCGCCGTGATCGGCCGGGGACTGGGTGGCGCCGATGACCACGCCCGTCACGCCCTGGTCGATTTCGTCCAGCCGGTAGTCGTCCATCAGCAAGGCCAAGACGATGCACGGGATCGCCACCAGGAGCGCGACGGTCAGGATCTGGGTCATGGTTTCCTGGTAAGCACGGGTGATGGCGTGGCGGGTCGGGCTGCCGACCGGCCAGCCGCGGGATGCGAGCGTGATGTTGCCGAAGATCTCGGCCGCCTGGCCCTGCGTCTCGGGCGGCAGGTAGCGCGCCAGCTTCGTCGGCACGCGAGCGGTCCAGATGGCGCCGGAGATGCCACTGCCGACGGCGCCGCCGATTTCCAGGACGGTCAGGAACAACGCCGTGGCTGCCGCAACGTCCGAGTGACGGGCGGAAGCCTGCACGCCAAGCTGTGCGGGTACATGGGTGAGACTACCTCCGACGCCCAAGAAGATCTGTGTGCCCACGATCGTCGCCGGCGACGATTGCTCGGTTCGATAGTGCTTCATCAGACCCAGTCCGACCACGTACACCACCGTGCCCAGCACCATAAACGTCTTGTACGTCTTGGTGTACTTGATCGCGAACGACACGAGAATGGAGGTGAAGGTGGAGGTGAAGGTGAAGGTCTGCACGATGCGGCCCGCCGTGGTGAGCGGCAGATCCTGTACGACGAGGAGGTATGATTGGAAGTAAGGATATACGGAAAGGTAGAATGCCACTGGAGAGGGGATCAGCTCAATCATGTGTTCCCGAAACACACACGCTGCAGATACCCACTGAAGTAGAAGAAAGACAACCCAAGCCCAGCCAGAATGGTCTTGTTCTTCCAGAAAGCTCGTGGGAAGAATGCATGGGGAGCCAGCGTGTGACTCCTCTCCCAGTAGGGAATCGCGACCAGGCAGGCGGCGCCAACCGCGACCATGGCGATCAGATTCGGGTTGTTCCAGCCGGCCTTGGCCGCGACGGTCAAAGGGATGAGAATGAGCGTGAACGCTACGCAAATGAGGAGCAGGCCGAAGACGTCCAGTTCAAACCAGAGCGTCTTGACCACTTCCCACCACGACTCGCCCGCGAACGGCGAGGGAGGCAGGATGCCGCGCATGGCGGCCTTGCGCTGGTTGATGACGAGTGCCAGCGCCAACGGCAAGAACGCCACGGGAAGGACGACGGCCCAAATCCCGTAGCCCCATCGCCAGTTCCAGTTGGTGAGGATGCTTTCCGCCAGCGCCGGGCCCAGCCACACGTTGACCAGAAAGGGTATGTCCGGGATGGTGGAGCAGAGCGCACGGTTGACCAGGTCGCTCGTGTCGGCGATGAAAATCTGGATCAAGATCTGCAGGCCGGTGGCGCCCGCCGAGTAGAAGATCTGGGCGGCCGCGTAGGTGTTGACGCTGGTGGAGGCCGCCTGTTGGACGAAGCCGATCAGGTAGAACAGCACGGAGAGCGCAAACGCTTCGAATCGACCAAAGACATCGGCCACTTTGGACATGGGCGGCTTGACCACGGACAAGACCACTCCTTGGATCACCAGCACCGTCGACACCATGGAGTGGGACTTGAACGCGGACGTCGCGAAGATGGTGAGGTTCGTGGTGGTTTGCCCCTCCAACGACGTCGCGTATGCCAGCATCGCCACGCCCAAGTATGCGGCGTAGAGGCCGAAGGTGGACCATGTGGACGAGATGGCTTCCAGCCGCCTGACACCGGCCTGGGCGGATCCATGACTGCGCTGTGACTTGACGGAGCGCGCGTCGGTGTCGGTCACGGGCGTGATGTCGCTGGCGCCGCCGTGCTCGCGTTTGGCCGAGGACGCGGGCGTGGCGTGGCCGGAGCCGGCGGCCCGCTCGACGTCGGCAAGGCCAGCAGCCGCATCGGCGTGGTGCGGCGGGTGCAGGGTTCCATAGGTTGTGGTCATGGCAGGCGCACCGAAGAGCGAAGGGGGGGATGGAGCACACGTAGTTATCAGATGCAGATCGGAGATATCAGATAAGATGGCGGCGGTGGAGAGCAGAGGCACGCATACTTCGGGCGGACGGAGATCGGAGATGCAGGATATATGGCGGCGATGCAGGATATATGGCGGAGATGCAGGCCTGATATATGGCGGAGACGCGGTCGGCCGAGCGCCTGCTGGCCGCCGCCGCGTGGATTGGCCCACGGCCGGCGGTGTGCCAGACTGCCGCGTTGCTGGCTGTCGGTCAACGCAAATCGCACGCACCCGATCACCCGCAGCGTGCAGCGGTGCTTGAGCGAGAGCTGCAGGAACTGGGCAGAGCCTCCCGCGATCCATCGGGCTGCATCATGCATCAAACGGGCGTGGCGGCGTGGCGGCAGGGTCTGTGCTCGTATGAAGAACATGGTGAGTCCACCGTACCACCAACGACTGGCCTTCCGGCTCGAATACTGCTATCAGTAACGATCCGCCATCGTCGAGGCAACGATACAGATTCAGTCCTCCGGAATCACTAGAGCGTGCGAGGCAGCTGACGAGTTGGTTCTCATGATTTTACCCTCGATGGTGGTCACGAGTGTGAGATCTAGTGATCGACACTCCTTACACATCATCGACGCGAGCGCGACATCAGTATAACTATGACTAGCGCCAATCCAGATCGTGAACCATCCCACTTCATCACGAGGCCTCTGGCCTCCCTCCTCGACACGAGCAGCGATACCCCTTCCGCCATCTCGCGCAACAGTAGTGACATGCTGGTGGCCTCGTTAACATCCTTGGCGACACGTCTACGCATTTGCCGCAATCCGCGGACGGGGAGGGGGGGCGGTGGATTGCGATGCTCAACCACGCGACGAATGTGCTGGACTGGCACACGACTCGCGTGATATGGGGCGGGGGGATCCGAGCGAGTTGCACGTCTCACTCACCCGGTGCAGCGCTCCCAAGGCTCTCGATACGTGAGACCAAGCCCTTCAAACACTCGCCTCTCCGCCTCCTCCATGCTGTTGGCGCGAGCCTGCGGGCCCTCGGTGCCGTTCCCGCCCAAGGAGCCTTCGAGGTCGATCGCGTCGCCGGTTCCTCGGTCGCGCACGCCCGAAGGGTCAAACGTCCGGCCCTTGACGTTCTTGGCGTAGCGCCTCAGATCTCTCTCAAAAGTCGTCGCACCGCTCCATCCGATGACGGCGCACCCCACGCTTCGCCAGGGAGAGACGATGATGTCGACTCGTCGGTGGATGTTGGGGTTCTTGGCCGGGGCGTGGCCGGCCATGTCGTGGACTTGGGTCGGCCATGCAGGATCCTGCCATACGACAAGCGCTTGATCGAGGCTGTCGAATGCATGGCCGCCTCCACCGGCCCGGACCGGTCGAGTCTGTTGATTCCTTCCCGAGCTGGCTGCCGAGAGCGTGAGCGTATGCGTGATCCAATCCTCTTCCTCGAGGCTGGCAACGACGTCGTTCACGAGATTCAAGGTACAGCTCTCATCAGGATGCGAGATGACAACATCGACATCCCCACACGCTTCCTGGCCTCTACGATATCCGCCGACGAGCATGATGCGAATCCCGTCGTCGCGGACCTTGACTGCGTGCGTGCGAATCACTTCGCCAATCTGCTCCACTTCTGCTCGCGGCATGGGGTGCAGGAACTCTTCGTAGTACTTCACGCCGATCTGCTGCGCGCGGCCGAGCGTCGACCAGCCATATTGCACAATGTCATCGAGATCTTTCCATCCTCGCTCGAAATAAAACTTCCGGGCCGTTGCGACACCGACGCCCCAGATGTGGTGGAACAGTCGAAGGATGGTGAGGTCTCCGTCATTGCGCGCGTCCTCGACGGCTCCGATGCCACCCGTGTTCTTCCACTCCACCCAGAGATTGGCAACCTTGTTGCCGCATCCTGGAAGCTGTATGATTTCTTGTGGGGTACTGAACCGGTGAGCATAAGCAGAGATGGCAGCAGTCGAGGTGCTGTATGCTCGCACGCCTATTTCATCGTTCGTGAGAAGTCGCGCTTCCTTGATCTCCCGTAACAGAGAGACGAAGTCATCATTCGGATTGGTTTTCGGAGTCAGTCTCTGGCACGCGTACCTCACCCGAGCCTTCACCCACTCCGGCATCTCCGGAGTGTCACTCGATGATGCCTCACGGTCTGTAGTGGTGTGCTGCAGTAGATGGACATACTTTGCACCTGCGCCGTGTCCAGCTCGCCAACTCGCCGGCTTGGACCTCGGCTTAGCGGTTGCAGCGTCTTCCGTGGTCTCTACCAGCCCACGATACGTTACGTATTGGTCCACAGGCAGCGCATGACCACGTCGTTTGCATTCCTCGAACCACTCGATCGCAACGACCGTGACAACGCGGCCGGGAGGTGGCGATGGTCGCTGCAGATTTGCTGCAGCAACAGTGGCACTTTTCGCCCGCCAGCTTTCAGGCGGTCCATCTGGCTCCGGGTCGGTGCTGGAATCGTCGAGATTGACGTTTGCTCGGCCACGGTCGGGGGAGGTTCTGCGATGGTCGCGCTTTCGCTTCCGACTCTGCTTGGGACTTTCGACAGGCCTGGGCGGTGGTGGAGCAGCTTCGGTACGAGGCTGCCATTCGGTAGTCCGCAGACCTCGAGACCGTAAGTCGAGCCGGATCCGTGGCTTCTTGGTGGCCTTGCTCAACACGATTTCTGCCTCGGTAATGTCGTAAGTTTGGACTGCGTGTGCAGCATCCAGCGCTTCCTCCAGCTCATGCAAGTCTTCCGTATCGAAGTGGGTGGGACAGAGGTAGATGGGGCGCCAGCGACTGAGATCCAATACCTGTGGAATTGGTAAATGGTGTGCCATGCGATGTAGTTCACTCGCTGATGCTCGGCTAGACAAACGAACTATCCAATTACAGGATCCAATGGCTCAGCACAGACCAAGAGTTGCTTCCGGGGCTTTCACCTGCTTCTGCGGCCGACGACGGACATGATCTGCTCAACATACGCTCACAGCGCCATCGATGCAAGCTGCGGAAAATGTGTCCCGATAGAGGCGGCGACGTTCCATCACCATGGCCTCGTTCGTCCCGCGTACCGTCTTTCCCACGCTGGAATCACTTCCGCGATCGTACTACCTCGGCCACCATGCAACAGGTCTTTCCAAGATGCGAACCATGCTGTCCCAGATCGACTTCATTGTCGAGTGCAGGGACTATCGCATACCGATGACTTCGCGGAACCCTGTGTTCGAAGACAGTCTGGCAGGGAAAGAGCGCATGGTTGTCTATACCAAGAGAGATCTGGGGAGCAATGGCACAGCGGAGGACCGAAAGGTAGATGGAGGGACATGTGTGGCACAGGCGCAACTGCTGATATCAGTCTTGATTTGGTAGAGAGAGCAATTGATCCGTCAATGGCATGAGCCATCCACCGTCGTCTTCTCCAGCCACAAGGACAAAAAGGACGTGCGCCGGGTTTTGGAGCGCATCAAGGACATTTCCGCCGCGCGTGGCGGTCTCACGGGCTCGCACGTGATGGTAGTGGGCATGCCTAACGTTGGAAAGTCGTCGCTGCTGAACGCGCTGCGGCGCGAGGGAGTGGGTAAGGGCAAAGCCGCACACACGGGGGCCCAACCGGGGATCACGCGAAAGATCGGCACGGGAGTGAAGATTGTGGGAGCGGACGAGACGGGCTCCGGAGGCGTGTATCTGCTCGACACACCCGGGGTGTTCATGCCGTATGTGCCGGACGCCGACGCCATGCTCAAGCTGGCGTTGTGTGGCAGTGTCAAGGATACGGTGGTGCCGGCGTTCCACCTCGCGGACTACCTGTTGTTTCGCATCAACCGGAACGACGCCACGGCCTATCGGGACTACGCCGAGCCCACGAACGACGCCATGCAGCTGCTGGATGCCATGGCGAGGAAAACCGGACGGCTCGCGAAGGGCGCGGAGCCTGATGTGGAGGGAACCGCGATATGGATGGTACAGCGCTGGCGCACGGGTCACTTGGGCACATTCCTCCTGGATGACATGTCAGGAGAGGCGCTCGCCGCCGATAGGAACAGCTCGCCGGTGGGCAGTTTGAACCAGGCGCGAAAGGCAGGCAAGCAGGCCGCGAGAGACCGAGCACGGGCGAGACGAGCAGGCACACATGAATGATGTGTGCGAGGCTGGCGTGCCAGGCCAGCGTTTCTGTCGCCCATGCTGATTTGCTGATTGGATGGTAACCATAAGTGAAGTCACATCACGGGTCAGTGAACTAGTTGCGGTTTCAATTCTCACGCGGGTGCACGGCCGCGGCCAGGGCCGGGCTTGGCTCCGGCTGGTCTCCACGGTTCCCTCGCCCTGGCAAACCGGGCTGCTCCTTCCGCATCAACCACGCGATCGCGGCCTGGCGGCAAACAGAGGCAGCACGTGTGACAGGTACGGCGGGCGAGTGGCACACGGCGAGGGCGCGGGAATTGACCCAACGGCGCAGAATGGCCTCGGCGACGGCGCTGCCAGAAGACGCGGGCGATGCGCCCGCCGGTGGCACGAAGAGGCGTCGCGCGGACGACGACACGCACGGCGGGCCGGCGGGCGACGCAGAGAGCAAGAGGCGGCGCACCAGCTCGGGTAAGAACTCACCAACAACCGCGCCGGCGGACACGGCGGCCGCGGAGCGCCGGCCAGCGCCGACGCCGGCCGACTCGGAGTCTCCGGCGTCCACGGCACAGAACGCGCCGGCCCCGACGGCCGACGACAGCCGAGAGTCGCGGCGAAAGAGCGAGGTCGCGGAGGAGAAGCAACGCAGCAAGCGGCTGTTCGGCGCGTTGCTGGGCCATCTGAACCCGGCGGGCGACCGCGCGGCGCGGCGGCGGGGGGAGATTGAGCACCGGAAAAAGGCTGAGCTCCAGAAGCAGGATGACGAACGACTCGAGTACCGCCAGAGAAGGCTTGGGCAGCTCGCCATCCAGCGCGCGCGGGAGCAGATCCGGGTCGACGAAGACGGCGTATGTTGTCCCCAGGCCGGCGCGAGCGCGAGGCCGAGGCCGACCGGGCAGGCGCTAACAACCCGGCAGATGCGCGTGCGCCACCGGCAGGCGCTGCACGTGGCCCACTTCCTGCACACCCGCGCGGAGCCACAGCTGGTATGCCGTCCTGTCCCGTCGTGTCCCGCCGTCGGTGTGGCGAGTTCCGCTGACCGGCCCAGTACTACCGTCCGTGGGAGCTCCTTCCCGACGAAGAAGACCGCATCGACGGCCAGGTCCGCGCCGCCCGCGCTCACGTGGACCGCGAGCGTGGCGAATGGGCCGCCGAGAAGAGCCGGCGCCTGGAGGCGGCCCATCCCGCCCTGGCTCAGGCCGGAGCGTGCTCCTCGAGTAAGGCCGGAGCCTTCCCATGCCGCTCGTGACAACGCTGACTTTGCTCAGACGGGGCAGCTGCGGCCGACGCCGAGGCCCACGAACCGCCACACAAGCCAGAGCCGAACGGCCCGGAAGCGGCGCCTGCAGAGGCCAAAGAAGCGTCCGATGCCGACGACCAGGCACCGCCAAAAGGGACGGACGAGGCCGGCCCGAATGACGCGCCCGACACGGCAGCAGCTCCCGAATCCAGCACCACCCTCGATGCCGCACACCAGCCTGCGGGAGCCGGCGCCAGCCGCGATACCAACGGGTCTGGCCCCAAAGCTGCCGACGAGTCCCCGGACGATGCGAGAGACGACGCTGACGACGAAGACCACTTTGTCGAGGGGGACGAGGACAATGTCATTTACTGATGTGGCGTGCTGCACGCGACGCTTGCAACGCTCTGCTTACCCTGTTTCGCAGCATCCGTCTTTGTGTGCAAGAGCTGAACCCAATCCATTCCGCGATTCGGAGCGCTGAACTGTGCTTTGCTTCCACGCAGCCTTTGTCCTTCTCACCCTTCCATTCTCAACCGCCGACTCACACGTGCGGTCCGCTGCGTACAATCAGAGGCACGCGCTTGGCGGGCACATTCTCGTGCTGGAGTCACGTGCTCACGGCTCTATGCTGACACTGCTGCCTCCTAGGTCTTGGCGTGCCCAAGGGAAATGGTGTTCGCCAAAGACATGGAGCCCACATCACAGATACGGCATGCCGTGCTGCGAACAGAAATATTCGTCTGTGGCAGCTTCAGGACGAGTTCCCGCCACGGTGATGAAGAGGGCATAGTTATCCACCCTCGTAAGTCTGCATCCGGTCGGCCTGCTCCGGCCACCGTGGTATGGAATCTTGGCGATGCGAATGCACGACGGGTCCGGTGATGCTTCCAGGCAACGGTGTGTTTGCTGAGCACGCGTGACAGAGTCCAGCCCATTCGTCTTCTGTCGACCGAGACAAAGCGACACTGCCCGTGCTGCTTTGTCTATCAACAATCCCCCCCCCACCTGGACCCAACCCAACAGAGACCTGATTGTGACTTGTGAAGCAACACGACCGCCATCATAAATTCCCGAGACCATCACGCAACCATTTCTCCTCTTTACCACATGCGAGTTGGCCTCGCTATGCCCTCTCTCCGACCGCAAAAATCGACTCGCCACCCGATCGACGGAGCACCAGCACGTATGAAGTCTTTCACCTTCACACAGGCGGGCCCACCTCCTGTACCACCCAAAGACCCGAGACGCACCTCCCGTGGGAAGCACGTGCCTGCAAAGCACGACAAGAAGCTCCACGCCGAATCCTGCCAACCTGCTACTTTGCGATGCGCTTGCAAGTCTCCCCCCCCTACACACGCACCCGACACCGGTCCTTCTTCCCTCGAGGACTCCGTTAATGCCATTCACAGCGAAATCGACGACTTCCTGCAAGATCTCAAGACCAACGGCTACGTCCTGCCGGCCGCCCGCTCCACCATCGCTCGTCGACTCGCTTTGCTCGAGGGCGCGTCCTCTCCGGGTGGGTGCGATGCCATCACACTGACCCACAGTCTGCCGCCAGCGAGCCGCTCTACGAAGCCTCCGTCAGAAGAAGCGGCCCCGAAGCTCCGCGGACCGCGAGCCATTGCAGCAGCATGGTCCGAGCTCGGTTCGCCGACATATCACTTCGTCGACCAAGATCGATTTGCACGCCGATGAAGCCTGCCTGGATACAAGGCGATTCCGTGGCCATCGGAAGACACTCTGCGTAGGCAGGCAGCACGGTAAGCGCACAGACTCGTACTCTTATATACACCTTCACATGCAATTAGTTCGGCTTTCACTGAATGAATCTCACCGCCTGTTGCATTCTGCACGGACTTGACAAATCCCCTCATGATTCCAATCCCGTCAACGACGTTTGTGTGCGGGAGGTTCGTCGCTGCTCACTGTCTTCTTCACGTGCAGAAAGCATGGTTCGTTGGTTCCAAGCTCACATACACGACACACCGCCGCCACGCCATGTCTCTTCGTTTGAGCTCACCACTCACTTCGCACTACATTCTTCACACGACAACGGCATCATCTTCCCCGCTTGCTGTTCCGAGCGCCATTCTTTCGAACACCGCAACCTTCTTCCACGCCCCCGTCCATTCCCGATTCGCATTCGACCGACATCCCTCTATCGCTGGGAGCGATCGACGCACGCGCAACGCGAACGCCATGGCCAGCTCCACCGCGACCGAGGCGCGCTGGGTCGCCGTTGCGACCGTCTACGTGCCGCCACCCGCTTCCACCCCACCGCTAGTCCGCACGACGCCCTACGCGTCGACTGCGACTGATGCCGGTGAGCCGGCCTCCGAGGAGGTGATACACACCGTCACGGCCGACGCGACGCGCACCACGACCGTCCACGTCCCGGCGGCGAGCCTCGCGTCCTCGACCACCGCGTCGGCCGTTGCCACCACGCATCCGCCACCACCCATCTCGACCGCGGCACGTTCGACGACGACGACAACGACCGAATCCTGCGGGTCGGGGGTGATCGGCCCCTCCGACCCCCGGGGCGCAAGCGCGGGAGCGGTGGCGGGAATCGCCGTCTCGGCACTCGTCGTGCTCGTGGGGATCATCACACTCGTCTTCATCGGCTGCATTCGGCGGCGAACGGCAGGAGGACGTGACGGCGGGGGCGGGGCCGGCGCCGGCGCCGCGGACATGGAGCTGGGAGACACGAGCCGTGCTGCTCCCCGCTCCGGCTTTTCCCAACGACCCTACGAACCGTGCGGCGACGCACAGACCACGCATGTGCCCGACGAGCCGCCACGCGCCCCCTTCTCCGCGCGTCCGTACACCCCACCACCCGGGCACGGTCAGTCTGCGCCTTTCCCGAGAGCCGGGGAGGCGCGGCCCCGACCAGACGAACCTGAGCGCGATCCGCCCGCGGCGTGGTCTCCCATCCACCACCACCACCACCACCCCGTCCGCCCGCGCGAGCCTCCTCCCCCGCCAAGAAGCATCGACACCCGTCGCGGCCCCCCCGCGCGCACCCGCACCCCCGCGCCCGCGGTCCCCGCACCACCACCACCACCACCACCACCCGTCCCGCCCAAGTCGGCTCGAAGAGCACACCTCCGCCCGCCTCCCCGCACGCACTCCCGAGCGCTCGGGGAGGCGGAGGCCGCCGCGCGCCGCCGCTCCGCTTCCTCCTCGCGCGACTCGACCGACGCCGTGCTCGGGCGCGCGGCGCCCCCGGCCGTGCCGTGACGGAATGCGCTTTTCTTTTCCCGCCCCCCCCCCCGCCCCCCTCCCGCTGACGTCCTTCCTCTTCGCACGACGACCCGACGCTCGGGCGTGGCGGTGGCGGGTTGGAAGGCATGAAACCTTTTTTTTTGTTTCCAAAAAAAAGAAAAAGAAAAAAAAAAACTCCCAGACGCTGCACCGCGAGCTTGGGCGGTGCGGGTGGGTGGCGGGTTTTGGTCCCCATGTGAGTGAGTGAGTGAGTGAGGTTGATTTGGGGGGGATCGTGCGTTTTCCCCGAGCCGTCGCGTCGGGCGTCGCGCGAGTCACACGCCGTGGAGGATGTGTTTGGGGACGAGGGTTGCGGGAGGCCGGATGGGACGCGATCGCGCGCGCCCGCGTGTTTGTCGTCCGACGGGGCGAGCTTTGCACGCCCGAGGAACAAACACTCGGGCTGGGGGGGGGGGGGGGGGGGGGGTGTGTGGAGGTGAGGGATGGGATGGGGCCACGGTGCCCCACAGAAATTCAGGCGGGTGCACAACACACGCGACGGAGGACGCGGAATGGCGAAGTTCGAGTCGGGAGAGCGATCGGTGTTCGGGTTCGGGAGGATGGTGGGGCGGAGGGAGTCAGGTGGTGGGAGGCTGGTGGGCTGTGTGTGTGGGTTTTCACCGCCTTTCGTCGGTTGCGGCCGCTCCGCGAAGGAGGTGTATGCAGTCAGTCCTCTGGGTATCCCAGCCGAGAGCTGATGAACGAATGAATTGGAGGTTGCAGGTGCGATGGCGAAGTGCGCCTCCTCCCCGCGGAACAAAGCGAATCCTGCTCGGCCGCAAGGGCGGTGGATGGATGGACCATGCAGCTCCAGACAACGACGCGCAGGCGTGCAGGGCTGTGGTCGGACAGGCCGCGCCATATGGCCTGTGAGAGCTTCGCACGGTCGCGTCCGGGACTCGGATCATGCTTGCACGCGACTGTTTTCTGCGGTCGTCGCGGTCACGGCATGCGGTCGGGCACGAGGTGCACGTGCGATGTGCTGGAGTGCGGAAGCTCCATTCCGGACGGCTCTTGCTCGACCCGATGCAAGTGGACGGATGCATCGCTCGCGTGAAATGCCGGCCTCGCGCATGGGGCCTGTCGGTGCCATCCGAAGCCAGCTCCGGGTCTCGCAGCAGTATGTCAATCTGCGTCACGGATGTCTTCATCGCCCCCGCTGCCTGCCTCACGTCTGCGGTTGGTTCCCTTCCCGTTGGCCTCCACTGCCTCGCCCTCACTGCCGTCCTCGGCACGTCCCCGCTCCGCCTCCGCCTCCGCCTCCTCCCGCTCCTCCTCCTCCCGATCCAACTCCGCCAGCTCGTCGCCCAACGCGCTTTCCCGGGGCTCAATGCGATCCTCATCCTCCAGCCACAACCTCGGATTGAGCTTGGGCAGCGTGGTGGCACAGACGCGAGTCTTGTTGAGCAGGTCATCGATGAACTCGTCCACGTGCGTCAGCACCCAGCCCTCCCGGACGCGCCGCTTCAGCTTGCGCGAATCGGCCAGGTAGGGCTCGAGGGTGGCGTAGACGTCCTCGTCGCGCTCCCAGGCCAGGCGGATGTAGAAGGCGGCCAGCGCGCGCAGGTACTTGTACTCGTCGCCGGCCTGGCGCAGGTAGAACAGCACGATGTCGCGGTCGGGCACGATCTGCAGCAGCTTGAAGGCCAGGCAGAGGAAGGGCGCGGGTTTCTGGCCGGCGCCGTACGTGCCGCCGATGAAGCTCAGCCGCACCGCGCGGTCCAGCAGCGTGGCCGCGTTGAGCCCGAAGCATTGCTCCTTCCAGTAGTAGCTGTCGACGATGCGGTCGCGCACCGGCTTTTCGAACAGCTTGAGCGGGTTGTCGCCGCGGACCAGCACGCCCTGGTAGCCGCGCTCGTCGAGCGCGCGCTTGGCGTCGGCGTGGTGGGCCATGGCGGTGCGGGCGGGGTGTAGTTGGTTGTTGCTCGGCGGGACAGACGTCCATGCCACGTGCAGCTGGTATGGTCAGAAGCCTTCACGTGCCAGTCCCCCGTCGCATGGTTGCTGTGCCAACAATCGGCAGGTGATGGACCGATGGCACGCCATGCAGCCACCCGGACACCATCGCACCGCCGACGACACCGTTCTCGACATGCAGCAATGCGGCTGGTGCTGACGCAGGCACAAGTGTCCGTGGCGCTGTCGTCCGGCATCGTCGTCTTCTTCACCCTGCTCCTGTTCCTCTCGGGCTACGTGCTGCAGCAACGGACGGTCAAGGGGCTGCAGGATGCCCTCCGCCCGCGCATCCCGCCGCGGCCGCGTGCGCACATTGTGCGAGCGCCGGACATGGCCGGAGAGCGAGCAGGCGAGGCCGACGTGGAGCGCGACGTGCGCAGTGCCGCCGCCGGCCGGAGTCTGGACTGGAGTCGTCTGGCACACGTCCAACTCGCGCGCACCCACCACGACGTCTGCTCCGCGATCATGGTCTTGGCCGCGCTGCACAAGCAAAAGAGCCCGGCCCGCAGACTGCTTCTGTTTCCCCAGGCCTGGGCCGAGCAGAACAAAGCGGCGAAAGGCGAGCCGGAAGACCCGTACGTCCAGAGCACCCGCCGACTCCTTCGGTTGGCCGCGCGGCGGTACAACGTTGAACTGCAGCCGTTGGCGCCCCTCCGCACCACGCGCGACGAGACGGGCGAGCCGGTCGAGACCTACAGCCTCGCCAGCGCCTACGCCCTCTCCCACGACTTCGACCGTCTCCTCGCGCTCGCGGCGCCCGGCACGCTGCTGGACGCCGAGCCGCTGGACGCGCTGCTCGCCTTCGCCGAGCCCACGCCGCTGGCGATGCTGCGCGCGGCCGCCGCGGGAGGCGACGACCACATCCGCGCCGACGACCTCGTCCTGCTGCAGCCCTCGGCACGCCTGTACCAGTCCCTGACCCACACCCTCCCCCCCGCCGCCTCCGCCTCCGCCTTCCACAACGACACCCACCTCCTCGCCGCCCTCGTCCCCTCCCCCCTCCTCCTGTCCTCCTCCGCCCTCGTCCGCTCCGTCGCCACCCTCCACGCCGCGCCCCCGCACGCCTTCAACCCCACCGCCTACCTCTCCCACCTCGCCTACCTCCGCTTCTCCGACCCCAAACTCCCCGGCCCCGAGTACGACGTGCCCTGGCCGCAGAAAGTGGCCGCGCGCCCGCGCAACCCCGACGCCGATTGGGTCTGGACCAAAGTGTACGGAGAGTTTGCCCAGATGAGGATGGAGATTTGCGGTCTGGACCTGGAGAGTTGGCGGCCTTTGAATTCGTGAGGACACGCCGAGGCGGCGCGGGTGCGGATGGGAGATACCCCGGTGTTTGTTTGTTTGTGTTTTGCACAAAAAGTCATTTCACGAACTGCTTCGTTCGCCACAGGCATTTCATGTTGACGGGGCTGTGTTCGGGGACTCTGCGATCTACATGTCACGCCACTCGGGTAGGAAGGGGGGGGGGGGGGGGGTTATGATATCCAGGCCCGCCCGCCCTGTCGACCGGGTCGAACCACGAAGACCACACACTCTCCCCACCATCAAACCTCGGGACGTCTCCGGCTGTACATTTCCCACCCACCCCCGCTCGGCCTCGCGGCGAGCTCCCCCCCCCCCGTGTCGGGCACGAGCCAGTCGGTCCAACGGCGTCCACCGCGCGCCTGTTCCGCCCGAGCGATTCTCCCGTCGGGAGCACACCCCCACGGCCACGCCGCCTGGAGCCCCACGCTGCTTCCGCCAGCACATTCTGTCTTCTCCTTCTGTGTTCGCCCCCTGCCCCCCAAACTCGAGCTCTGGTCCCAAGTCCAGTCATTCCCGACGCGCGCCCCCGGCGGCGGCGGCGGCGGCGGGCAGGTCGAGGCCGACGCGGCGCGCGGTTAGACGCACGCGGTGGTGGTCGGGCATGTGGAGGCCCGGGTTGTAGCGCTCGAGCAGGGCGGTGTAGAGGCGCTGGGCGGCGAGGTAGTGCAGGTACTGCTCGGCCTCGGCCAGGCGGCGGGCGGGCGGCTTGGCCGCCTGGTGCTGCAGCGAGGCGCACGCCGCCGGCGCGCCGCCGAAGTCGCCCCGCAGCTGCTGCTGCAGCGGCGACGGGTTCGCCAGCAGCGACGGCCGCCGCGCCGGCAGCTCGCGCAGCAGCTGGCGGTAGATCGCGCGCGCGCGGGAGGCGTGTGGTGACATATGGTGTGAGAGACGGGGGAGACGCGGGGGCAGCTCGCGGGTGACGGACGGTGGTGGTGGTGGGGGTTGGCACCCGGCTGCTTCGCGGCGCGAGGGATCGGGGTTCGCCGGGGGTGTCGTGGCGTGGGATGAGTCAGCGCGAATCGGCAACACCGGAGATGCTGCGGGCAGCGCGTGCGTGACGAAACGAAGGATGGGGAAACTCCGGTCGGGGCTCGATGGCGCTGTGGCATACGCGTGATGAGACGAATGGGATTTGGACAGATGGGGTGCCGGGAGACGGGGTGGTTTGGGGGTGGGGAGAGCACGTTGCGACGGTACCCATGCGGAATTCCCCATCATCGAAACTCCATCTGAGCCGCTTCCACCCAAGCACCACCTCCGTCCACGCTCTCTTGCCGGATGCGGTAGAGCTCGTCGATGAAGGCAGGAATGAACGTGCCTGGACCCCTGACGCTATCCTGAGCTGCCGCTCTCTCTGCCGCGATCTCGAACAGTAAGATGCCGGCCACGGCGGCCAGCAGCTTGTCTTCGCGCTCGACGGCCATGACACTTGCGATGGTGGTTCCCAGCGTGCACCCGCTGCCTGTGATCTCGCCGAGGTACTCGTGGCCGTTGCTGATGATGACCGTCCGCTCGCCGTCGGAGATGACATCTTTGCTGCCCGTCATGAGGGTGACATTGTGCTCTCGTGCCGCCGTCGCCTTCACGAGCCGCACTCTTTCCTCGAGCGACAGTTGCGAAGCCCCGGAGTCGACGCCGTGCTGTTGGAACCCCGTTGCGCCGGCCACGGTCCGGATCTCGCCCTCGTTGCCTTTGATGACGTCAAAGTAGCCGCCCGCCATCAGAGCCTTGACGCCGTCTCGACGCGGCTGAGTTGCTCCCGCTCCGACGGGGTCGAATAGTGTGGGGCCACCGACTGCGTTGTAGGCAGCGAGTGCCATGAGGTGGTTGTTGCGAGCTTCCGGTCGGGTCGTGCCCATGTTGATGACAAGACTGCCTCCGAGTCCGGCAAGATCTGCCGCTTCGAGGCCGTCGTTGGACATGATGGGAGAGGAACCGATGGCAAGAGCGACATTGGCGGCGAAATTCTGAACCACCAGGTTTGTCATGTTGTGGCACAGTGGCTTCTTTCTGGCCATCCGCGCGATGATGCCGGGCACTCGCTCCATGACATTTTGTGGCGTCAGAGCGGATTTCGTTCTGATGGCCGCGAACGGAGGCGGTGTTTTGACCAGCTGCAGGAGATGTGAGGAAGCCGCTTGGGCGTCTTCAGCAGCGACGATGGCACTCACGACGGCAATGCCATCGAGCTTCTTGCTGGGCGATGCGGTCTGGAAGAGCACACGCTGAGCGTTTCCCGCGTTGATGCCACCGATGCAGACGGTTTTGACATCGAGCGCGTGCTCTGCCAGAGCGCTCAAGATGTGCCGCACACCTGCTGTGCCTATGACGGACCGTGCATTCTGCTTGGTCGGTGTGGCGTAGACGGTGCCGAGGCCCACGTAGTCGGCGCCGTCCTTGGCAGCAACCAATGCTTCTTCCGCACTACCGACGCTGACTCCTATGATGGCATGGGGTCCCAAGATCCGGCGAGCAGTCTTCACGTCCAGGTCGTCTTGGCCAACATGCACGCCCTCGACTCCCGCAGCCAACGCCACGTCGACTCGGTCGTTGACCAGCAGCGGCACGTTGGCCGGCTTGGTGACGGCATGGAGGCGCTTGGCCGTCCTCACCAGCTCGGCCGTGTCGGAAGTCTTGTCTCGATATTGCACCATCGTAGCACCTGCATGCACGTGAGACGGAGATGCGTGGCGGACGGGGTGCACGAGCGTCTCACCTCCGGCGACGGCATCCTCGACGAGCGCGACCAGATCTCTGCCGCCGAGAATGGCCGCGGTCGAGTCGGTGACGAGGTACAGAGAGTAGTCTACTACGGGCTGGGGCGGCGCCATGGGGCATGGGCGTGGCTGGTGGCGGCTGTGCGGTGTCGAAGCGGCCGTCCGTTGCGCATGTGTCATGTGTCTGTCAGCATCCTGAGGCAGCCCGCGGCGGCCTGAGGCAGCGGCGGCCGCCTTGGCGACGCTTCGACGCTTGCTTCTTCTGCTTCTTTCCTTCCTGCTCGCTGCCTCCCACCAACACCTCCGCCCCGCCCCGCCCCGCCCTGCGTCCTGCCATCAGCAGCCCATCGACAGCCTGTCCGCCAGCACACACCGCCGCTGCTCTCCGCCAGCACACACCGCCGCTGCGCTCCGCCGGCAGACACTCATCGGCCCCCGCCCCTGCCCGCCGTCTCCGCCCCCCCAAGGACACCTCCACCGCCCGAACTGCACCGTCGACCAGAGCGCAGGGTATATGTATTCGTCCCGTGCGAACCCCTTTCTAGTCCAAGCGCCGCCTCTGCAGCAGCCATTCCGTATACTGCGAAGACCTCGTAGTAGTGGCCACGAGCGCAACAACGGCTGACTCTCCGCCCACATCCACCGCCCTGGGCCATCCAAAGACAATCGCCCGCACTTCCGCCCGCAGTTCCGCCCGCAAAGCCCCCAGTCCAGACACGCATCAGCAGCAAACGCTGACGCTCCTGTCCACTGCATGTCTCTCCCGACATCCCACAAGACATCGTAATTCCCGTGTCCCCCACTCCTCCGCCCGCCCCACCCAGCGTCTATCGCTTCCAGCAGCACTACCGCAGCCATGGCCAACGTCAACATCCGTCGTGATGTCGCCGATCCCTTCTACCGCTACAAGATGGAGCGTCTCCAGTCCAAGGTCGAGGGCAAGGGTAACGGCATCAAGACTGTTATCGTCAACCTGAGCAACGTTGCCCACCAGTTGGCCCGCCCGCCAAACTATGTCATCAAATACTTTGGCTTCGAACTTGGCGCCCAGACCAACATCGACCCCAAGGATGATCGCTGGATCATCAATGGCGCCCATGAGGCGAGCAAGCTCCAGGACCACCTGGATGGCTTCATCAACAAGTTCGTCCTCTGCAAGGACTGCAAGAACCCGGAGACTGTCGTCAACATCAAGGACGGGGAAATCCTCCTCGACTGCAAGGCTTGCGGCAAGATCTCCAAGGCCGACTTGCGCCACAAGCTGTCTTCCTTCATCCTGAAGAGCGCGCCAAAGAAGGGCAAGAAGGACAAGTCGACCAAGAAGGCTGATCGCAAGGCCCGCAAGGAAGCGGAGAAGAACGGAGATGCCGATGATGGCAATGGCAGTGGCCACAGCAATGGCGACAGTGGTTCCGATCGTGCTGAGGAGGAGAATGGAGATGTTGCCGGCGGCAGCGACGACGAGCTTACCAAGCGCATCAATGCCGAAGCCAAGGAACTGAAGGAGCGCGAAGTCAAGGACAAGGAGGTCGAGTGGTCTGTCGACATGTCTGAGGAGGCCATCAAGGCTCGCGCCATGGCTCTTCCCGATGACCTCAAGGGCGCTCTTTCCCTTGAGAACGGCGACGATGAAGAAGATGGCGGAAACGTATACGACGAGTTTGGTAAGTGGATCGAGAGCAAGGCTGAGGAGGACGGAGGCGTTGCCAAGGTCAAGGACGTCGATGTCTACCTCAAGGCGAAGGAGTTCGGTATCGACGCCAAGCACCGCACCCTTACTGTCTTGGCTCAGACGCTGTTTGATGATACCATCGTCAAGCAGATCGGCGCTCGTGCTGGCATGCTGAAGAAGATGATCACGTCCGAGCGCCACGAGAAGGCTTTCTTGGGTGGTATCGAGCGCTTCGTGGGCAACGACAAGCCAAACCTCATTCCCTCCGTGAGCGCCATCCTGCTCAAGATCTACGAGAACGACCTCGTCTCTGAGGAGGTCCTCAAGGGCTGGTGCAGCAAGGCCAGCAAGAAGCACGTCGACATCTCGACCTCTCGCAAAGTCCGCAAGAGTGCCGAGAAATTCGCCGAGTGGCTCGAGAACGCCGAATCCGACGAGGAGTCCGAGGAGGAGGATGAGTAGAAGGCATCAGGTGAGCTGCTCGGCCTTCTCCCTCCTTGGCTTGCGATGGGGTTTTTTGTGCGTTCAATCAGACTGTGTCACCCGTCTGTTCGAGCCTCGGGGGGTTGCTTTCAAAAAGCTTGTGCCTTCCGTCTGCTTCCGGGCATACACAGCAGTATAGCCCAGCTAGCTCACGTAGATGGCTCTCATAATACCAGCCGGGCCAATCATTCCTTCGTCTCTGACGTTTTGTGCTCGGGACTATTCGTCGCCTTGTGTACGTATCCTCAGGCAGACATTTTTGCTTGGTTACGATCATCATCGACTTTGCTACACCTCGTTACATAACTCGTTATCCTTCAATCGTCGCAACTTCATTTCTCGACATTCCTTTACAGCACTCGACGCATATTGGACACCATTCATCGCTTGACAGTGGACCGACACAATACACCGCTGGACAGTCCCCATGGATTCTTCTTTGCGCAATTCCAAACACCTTCTGAGCAAGATCAACGACCTCCAAAACAATCTCCTGAAGCGCTACGGCAATCTCGTCGCCCTCGCCGCGGTACGATCGTCCGTCCATGGGGGATTACCACCCACTCGGATCACGACCGCTGATGTGGAGTTTTCGTGCAACAGGTGCAACAGCCCGATCGCTCCGCCACCGCCGTGACACACTACCAAATCCAGACCGAGACGGCTGGGTTGGTAAGGAGCGAAAAGAACCCTCCCCTCTCCCCGACTCGAAATTCTGCTGACGGGACGGGGGGAAATGTTCCAGATCCGCGCCGCCGAAGAGATGCAGACTCTCATCCGGCACATGCAGGAAATGTGGCTCTTCGGCCAGCTTAACACCCTCGAAGACCGCCACGAGGAGAACCAGCAGGCCGCCGAGAACGCGGCCGTGGTCGCCGACCTCGTCGCCTTTCTGCGCCACCCCCCGCCGGAGCAGGCGGCAGAGCACGCCCGATCATGATGATCTCAAGCGCGTAAGGGTTTGCGGTCTCGTACTTGGCCGAGCAACATGTCTTCCCACACCGAGCGCGGCTGGTTGGGAAGGCGAAGCCGAGCACGAGCAAGGCGCCGAAGAAACGGAAAGAGCATCAGGTGATTGCCGAGGAGATGCGTATATGAGCGACGATTCCGCGACCAAGTATAATGTCTACTGTGTGGCTAATATCCCCCCACCCACTGCACTGTACATACCCGAACAACGACAGGTTCGAGATCCAGCCTCACGTCCGCGTCACACCGATTCGCAGCAGAATATTACGGTCCCAGCGGAAGAGAAACGTGCAAAATGGTAACTCCCACGCGAAGAATCGAACACCTGCTATCAAGCTCGAAAAAAAAATGCAAAAGGAATGGCCTGCCGTCTACCACACCTTACGAGCGAGAGTAAGCCGGAAAGGAGTGGCTTGTGGTAGACGACATTAAGTGGGCACACATTTCTTGAGCATATATTGGTAAAGACGGCCGGGGCCAGTCAGGGCTTGACCATTTGAGCAGCCTTACGCCAAGCATTATAAGCTGCCTTAGGCCTCGCTGCCTATAGAGAAGGTCAAGCATAGCTAAGTAAGACACGGGCAGTGTGTGGCTAATATACCCACTGTGTAGTTATACGACAACACCACAACACCGACAGGTTCGAGGTCCCGCCTTCCGTCGGCATGCAAAAGTTCAAAATGTTGGAACACCTGCCTAGCGAAGAATCGAACACCTGCTACCAAGCTCGAAAAAAACTGCAAAAAAGAAATGGCCTGCCGCCTACCACACCTTAAGAGCGAGAGTAAGCCGGAAAGGAGTGGCTTGTAGTAGACGGCATTAAGTGGGTACAGATTTCTTAAGCATGTATTGGTAAAGACGGCCGGGGCCAGTCAGGGCTTGACCATTTGAGCAGCCTTACGCCAAGCATTATAAGCTGCCTTAGGCCTCGCTGCCTATAGAGAAGGTCAAGCATAGCTAAGTAAGACACGGGCAGTGTGTGGCTAATATACCCACTGTGTAGTTATACGACAACACCACAACACCGACAGGTTCGAGGTCCCGCCTTCCGTCGGCATGCAAAAGTTCAAAATGTTGGAACACCTGCCTAGCGAAGAATCGAACACCTGCTACCAAGCTCGAAAAAAACTGCAAAAAAGAAATGGCCTGCCGCCTACCACACCTTAAGAGCGAGAGTAAGCCGGAAAGGAGTGGCTTGTAGTAGACGGCATTAAGTGGGTACAGATTTCTTAAGCATGTATTGGTAAAGACGGCCGGGGCCAGTCAGGGCTTGACCATTTGAGCAGCCTTATGCCAAGCATTATGACTGCCTTAGGCCTCGCTGCCTATAGAGGAACTCAAGCATAGCTAAGTCAGAGGACGCGGGCCGTGTATAGCTAATATACCCACTGTGTAGTTATACGACCATACCGACAGGTCCGCCTTACGCCGGCATGCAAAAGTTCAAAATGTTGCAACACCTGCCCAGCAAAAGAATCGAACACCCGCTACCAAGCTCGAAAAAACCTGCAAAAAAGGAATGGCCTGCCGCCTACCACACCTTAAGAGCGAGAGTAAGCCGGAAAGGAGTGGCTTGTGGTAGACGACATTAAGTTGGGCACACATTTCTTTACTATATAACACTAAAGACCGCGCGAGCCACTTACGGCTTGACCAGAGCAGCCTTGCGCCAAGCATTATATGGCTGACTCAGGCCTCATTGCCTATAACGCATAGCTAAGCAAGAGGACACAGGCAGTGTATAGCTAATCCGAGATCCAGCCTCGCGTCAGCATCCCGCGTGCGAGAAAGTAAAAAAGCGTAGCCGCCCATCCCGCGTGCGAGAAAGTCCAAAATCGTGGCCGCCGAGCAAAAGAATCGAACACCCGCTATCAAGCTCAAAAAAAAAAGCAAAAAGGAGATCCAGCCTTGCGTCAGCATCCAGCGCGCGAGAAAGTACAAAAGCGTAGCCGCCCATCCAGCGTGCGAGAAAGTCCAAAATCGTGGCCGCCGAACAAAAGAATCGAACACCCGCTATCAAGCTCAAAAAAAACGCAAAAAGGAATGGCCTGCCGCCTACCACACCTTACGAGCGAGAGTAAGCCGGAAAGGAGTGGCTTGTGGTAGACGACATTGAGTGGGTACAGATTTCAACAGCATATATCAGTAAAGACCGCGCGAGTCAGTCAGTTAGTCAGTCAGTCAGCGCTTGACCATTTCACCAGCCTTACGCCAAGCATTCATTATATGGCTGCCCCAGGCCTCGTTGCCTCTGAGGAAGTCGAGCATAGCTAAGTCAGAGGACACGGGCAGTGTGCAGCCAATCCGAGATCCAGCCTCGCGTCAGCATCCAGCATGCGAGAAAGTACAAAAGAATGGCCGCCGAGCATGCAGCGTGCGAGAAAGTACAAAAGAATGGCTGCCGAGCGAAAGAATCGAACACCCGCTATCAAGCTCAAAAAATGCAAAAAGGAATGGCCTGCCGCCTACCACACCTTACGAGCGAGAGTAAGCCGGAAAGGAGTGGCTTGTGGTAGACGACATTAAGTGGGTACAGATTTCAACAGCATATATCAGTAAAGACCGCGCGAGTCAGTCAGTCAGTCAGCGCTTGGCCATTTAACCAGCCTTACGCCAGGCATTCATTATAGGGCTGCCCCAGGTCCAGCCTCGCGTCAGCATGCAGCGTGCGAGAAAGTCCAAAAGAATTGCCGCCGAGCATGCAGCATGCGAGAAAGTCCAAAAGCGTGGCCGCCCATCCCGCGTGCGAGAAAGTACAAAAGAGTGGCTGCCGAGCCAAAGAATCGAACACCCGCTATCAAGCTCAAAAAAACCCGCAAAAAAAGGAATGGCCTGCCGCCTACCACACCTTTAGAGCGAGAGTAAGCCGGAAAGGAGTGGCTTGTGGTAGACGACATTAAGTGGGCACACATTTCTTGGGCATATAACACTCAAGACCGCGCGAGTCTGTCAGTCAGCGCTTGACCATTTCACCAGCCTGGCGCCAAGCTTCAGATTGCGATATGGGAAGTCAAAGTCAGGGCTTCACAATTTGAGCAGCCTTACGCCAAGCATTATATCGCTGCCCTAGGCCTCGTTGCCTATCGAGGCAGTCACTTCAAGCATAGCTGAGTCAAAGGACACGGGCAGTGTGCAGCTCATCCGAGATCCAGCCTTCCGTCGGCACCCAGCCTGCGATAACGTGCCGCGGTCCGCGTACGCGATAAAAGGGAACGGTCAAGCCACTCGGAAGTGACTTGACTGCTGTCTACCGGATGTATAACCCTTCGGGTGGCCGGGTTGACCGGAGCTGGGTTGGTGACCAGGCGGCCACCTCCGCATCATGCGAGAAAGGACACAATCGTGGCCGGCGAGAGCAAGAATCGAACACCCGATATCAAGCTCCAACAAAAAAGCAAAAAAAAAAGGAATGGCCTGCCGCCCACCACACCTTGCACGAGCGAGAGTCGGCCGGAAAGGAGTGGCTTGTGGCAGACGACATTACAGCGGGCTCACTTTTCTTGACCATATATCAGTCAAGACCGCGCGAGTCCGCGCCGGACAATTTTTCGCCGCAGCCTGCCGCCAAGCTTCCCATTGCGATATGGCAAGTCAAGCAACCCCGCCCCCACCCCCTCTGCGGCGATGATGCGCTGGTGGGACGACGCGGCGCGATCGAACATCGCCACCGGAGCGGCAGCGGCCGCTCGCATGAGAATCATCTCTTCCCCTCGCGTCCTATCCGCGCTCCCACGAGCTCGACAGGTGTCACGCACATGGCGTCGATCCTTTTTCTTTTGGAGGGAGGCGGGGACATGTCGTGGTGGGCGTTTTTGCAAGTGGAGGAGTGTGTGGCGATTGGGTGGGTGTTGGGGAGAGGTGGGACGCGCACGACTGGGCGAGAGTGAGTGAGTGAGGAGTGTGTCGGAGTGCAAGCGAGATGGAAATGATGCGGGGGATGAGAAGAGAAGAAGGGGGGGTGCGGGGGGTAGGCGCGCTTCGACTACGACTACGACTGCGACTACACAGTCGGCTTCTCCAACGCCTCCATCCTCAGCCCGGGCTTGACGATGACTCGCGGCTTCACCATGCGCTGATGGACCTCTTTGGTGGTCCATTCGGGCCCGATGGGAAGACGTCGCGAGCGTTCGTATTGCTCCTTGGTCTCGAATCCGTGGGGCAGCGCGGGCGCAAGGTATTTGCGGCCCTTGCGGTCCTGCTTTTCCGAGATGATGACGTGGTCCAGCGCGGCGTCGCGGCGATCGGCTCGGCGCACGCCGGCCACTTTGGTCTTGAAGAGCGGATTGTGCGCGGCGCGTCGGTTGGCTTTCTTGATGGCGTTGGAAAGACCGTCGCCGGTCCAGGAGCCCCAGCCCGGGAGGTGATGGGAGACTTCCTTTTCGTCTTCCGACGCCGCGAGGTCGGCTTTTTCGGCCGCGAATGCCGACACGACGTCGTCACCCGCAAACGCTCTGTGTTGGAGGGTTCGGTCTGGGGCGCGGAGATCACGGGGGTCTTCGGCTTCGGAATCTGATGATGCCGTGTCGCCCTTCTGGGGGGGAACAGTCATCCGGCCTGATGCGTCGCCCGAAGCGTCATCTGCGCTTGGCTTGTTGTTCGGCGCCGGTTGAGCTTTGGCCTTCACCGAGGACGAGTTGTCAAGACTCAAGTCGACCTCTGCGTCGACCTCGGCCTTGTTCTTCGATTGCTTCTTGGCAGCCTTGAACCATTCGAAGGTGCCGTTCGGCTTGCTGTCCGCGTCAGCAGCGGTCGACAGGCCTTTGGCGAGCGGACCACTCGCAGTATTGGTCTTCTTGAGAGTCCTTTCCGGCTCCACCTTCGTCTTGGCCGGAGGCTTCTCGGTCACGATGGTAGCTTCGTCTTGATCGTCGGCGTCTGACTCTTCCGGCACCTCCAACTCCGGCCTCTTCTCTTCTGACTGGCGCCTGGTCTCCTTTCCTGCCGGCCCAAAGATCGCACGCCCTAAGCTCTCATCCTCGACTTCGCTTTCTTCTTCGCCGTCGGCGATCGCCATTTCCTTTCGCAGCCGCTCAACGTCCTCGTCATTCTGTTTCCGCTTGCGCTCTTCCGCAGCTCGCATGAATTTTAGCCCAGCCAATCCATTGCGCTCGGCCGCACCACTTTTCAATGCTTGGAGCTTTTGTTCATCGATTTCGTTGTCACTATCATCGTCCGGAGAGGACAGACTGCCATCGTCGTCGGATATATCTTGCCCCGCCATACGTTTCCTGAGCTCCTCGTTCCGCCTCGCTTGTTCGGCCACACCATTTCGAGCACCGTCATCCCAAGTAGATCGGCTGGTCTGCTTCAATGACTTGGCCCATTTTGAGTCTCGATGCTTCGTGCTCATGCGTGCTTCAGCCCGCTTTCGATCATGCTTCTCCTTCTCGTCTTCGTCATCGTGCTCGTGACCCAGACCTTCAAGCGCCTCTCGTTCCCTTTGCGCCTTCCTCTCATTCTCCTTGCGATGCACTCTCCGGTAGCTCTTGGATTTGATCTTCGCAATGCGCTTTGCTTTGATCTCCTCTCGAAACAACAAATCCCGCGCTCGTCGAAGCTCGGCCCGCCGTCGTTCCACTTCTTCCACGGGCAAGTGTTTCACTGCCAGCCCTTCGGCTCTTAGAAGTCCCGCTTCCACGTCGTCTTCGCGATTCGCGCCCTCCTCGCCGTCCCGTTTCGTCTGCAGCCCTGATTCCAGCATGATGCGCTGTATTCTCTCTTCCAATTCGTTGGCAGGAGCTTGCAGGGTCGCGGGCAAGAACTTCTCCTTGCCGAGCGTGACGCCCTGGTCATCTGGGTGCTGGAGAGGGAATTGCAGGGTCTCTGCTTTTCTGTTGTGGATGACGGTATCACGCCACCGGTCAAGCTGCTCCTTGGCTTTCTGGGCGGCGATTTCACGATTGATGCGCTCTTGCTGTCGTTTTGGCAGCGGCGCAGCGATCGCCTTGGGCTGGTGTTTCTTCTTCAACTTGGCTCTCACGGCAGCCACCTCTGTGCCATCTGCGAAGTCATCGAGCGTCGCTATTGACCGCTGAGGCGCTTCCGGCTTCTTTGCTCCAGACTTTGCATCCAGACCTTCGAGGAAGTCCCGCAACCGCGCAACGCCTTCCTCGTCCACATCTTCATCCCCAGACTGCTCGGATTCGTCTTCGGATCCCTCGTCGTCGCCGTCTTCACTGCCACTGCTCTCTTCCCCATCTCCAGCGCCGGCCTGCTCCTCGTTGTGGTCGTCCAGCAGAGCAGCCAAGTCCACCGCGTCGTCGCCCAGGCCCAGACCTTCTTCGTCCTGACTGTCGCCGCTATCGTCTTCGCTTTCCGGCTTTTCGTCCAGATCCACGTCGCTCGCTCCGTCCCGCCGCCGAGACACAGCCTTCTTGGTGCTTTTCGGCTTCGCGCTGCCTCTGAACACAAAGCCCTCAAACCGCTCCTGGTCGCTCTCTCCAAACGCCGCATCGGAGTCCAGATCGCTGTCGTCGCCGTCCCCCGCCAGGCCGCCCAGCACAATCTCACGGCCGTCACTGTCGCTGCCGTAGTCCCGCTCGCCATCCCGATCTCGGTCGCGCCGCTGGGCCGGTCGCTTCCTCTGCGGCCTGTCGTCGTCGTCGCCGCCGCCGTCGCCGTCGTCGTCGTCGTCTCCTCCGCCGCTCCGCCGTCTCTTCGGCCTCGGCTGGTCGTCGTCGATTTCGCCCAGGCGGTGTCGCGGCACCGGCTGCTCCTGCGGCACCAGTTTCTGCGCCTGCACGTACGCATCCAACCCGCGCTTGGCACTCTTCTTTCGCGGCGCATTCTTGCACGTGACGCGGCGGCCTGCCAGGCTCGGACGGGTGATTCGTGGCGGCATCTTTCGGGCTGTCGGCGGTGGCGACGTTGATGCGCGATGATATGATTCCGTCTGGGAATTTGTGCCGCCAAATCTTGGCGTCTGCGGCGGAGTGGTCTGTGCTCGGCTCCAGCGTCGCCAACGACTTTATTTCTACGCGCCCCCTCCAGTCGCATCGCCACGACAAACATGCAGGCGTCGCCCATCCTCCAAAAAGCCATCCGCCGCCTGCCGCTCACCACCAAACAAGGTCCTCACAACTACTACAAAGGAAACCGAACGGGCGCGTTGGGCAGACATACCAAGTATGGAGGTTACATCGTCGATTTCAAGAAGGTCAGGACTTATGTGTGTCCTGATCTGACTGGGTTTGGTGTACGTTGCCCCGCTCCTCACCTTCACCGCGGGGCGGCATGGAAGTGTGTGTGTGTGCTGACGGGATGGCAATTCCAGCTGACCCCGTTCGTCACGGAACGCATCGCGAAGCCGGAGCGAGACTACTTTGGACATACGGAGACGAACAGCCGCATGGATGGGAAGGAATACATCAAGAAATGGAAGGCCGAGGGCGGAAACCTCTGACCGTGTACCACACATCGCAACGAGCTCGTGATGGAGCCAGTACCTCTGGCGCAACTGGACCGGCACCGGGCAGCGCAGCTTAGTGGCAAGTCGCGGGAATGGTGGGACTGCATGGCTGTGGTGGCGATTGAATGGGCTGGAAATTGCAGACAGGAGAGTTCCAGAAGAAGAGGACGGAGTGAATCCCTGCCAGGCATACTTTGGGATGGGACTATGTGACATACTTGTAAAGACAAAACAAGCGCGAGAGGATGATAGCTATAGCCAAAGACCATCGGTCCTACGCTTTTCCTTCCTCGACAACTAGATAGTGTACCCCGCGTGCTCTCAGATAGGAGATAGAACAGCAAATCGACTCATCTGTGTACATATTAGCCCTACCTTCAGCTCTATAATATCACGTATATCGGTTCTTAATCGTTGACGGACGTCAGTAGCTATTGGGTTCCTGTTATTTCCATCTGGAGATGATTGTGAGAAATAAGTGCCGAGCTGGCCGACCCGCACGATTCTGTCAGATAACAAGGCTAACAGCGGATGCGGATGGGGGAGGCGGGGGAGGCGTCAAGGAGAGAGAAGAGCAAGCGTCAAGAGGAATGAATGGGACCCCATCTCTCTCTCTCAAGGTCAATTCACTTGTTCCTCCATTTCCAACCGCCCCCGCCCCCCAATCATACCCGCAGATGGGGGTATGCCACGCATGGACGGGGCGGGGCGGCCTTGCGAGCAAAGATTCTATTCGCAATGGGCATTCCCAGTCGACGTGTAGCTACAACTCGGGTATGATCCTTCGGAAACGTGCCTACAGGGCCAATTTTTGTCACACCTAACCTTGCCCCGGGGGCCCATGGTGTCGCAATAGCCATGCTTGAAGCCGTAGACGCCCCCGTCTCGATAACATCTCTGGTGAAATGGATTAGCCGGCAGGGTTCCGAGAGGACACTATCTGCTCCAGGCTTACGGCTTCTTTTGGCTCCTCCTCTCGTCCGAAGAGCTGCTTCTCGGCCACGGCTCCGGAGAGACGGTGGTCAGCCGGCGCTGCGAGAGTGGCGGTGAAGGACAAGGCCGACAGGATGACGGTGGCGATGGCGGTGGTGGATTTCCTATTTGCGCGTGGGATAATAGATGCTGTGCGGAGAGGAGGTGGGGGCGGGCGCGTGCATGCATGCATGCATGCTTTATATTTTACCCTCGAGTCCTCTACCCGATCACCGTGCGAGCATCGTGCCGTGCTATACGTCGTACCTACACACCCGACGCCCGGCCGGCGCATCCGAGGATTGCCAAAGGACCGGCCGTGCCGCTGCAGGGTCTCGTGATGCTGTTCCGGACATGGGCCGCATCATCGGCTCCGACGAGGAAGGATGCAAACAACACCGCGCCGGGAACGGAATCCGACGCGACGGAACCGTGCAGTCGGGATGTAACCTCTCGATTGTTTGTCATGACGAACAACCGCCGGATCCACCCGCGGCACACGCCACCTCCATTCGCCGCCGTCCCCCGAGCCCTCCTCTACCGCGACGGTTCCTTCGACCAGCACGCCCCGTCGCTCGTGGTCAGCGCCGCCGATGCCGTTGTCCCCAGAGTGTACCTCG
This sequence comes from Pseudocercospora ulei, assembly GCA_016165855.1. Taxonomy (NCBI): domain Eukaryota; kingdom Fungi; phylum Ascomycota; class Dothideomycetes; order Mycosphaerellales; family Mycosphaerellaceae; genus Pseudocercospora; species Pseudocercospora ulei. The sequence continues at coordinate 606,258 of JACWNB010000006.1, read as the reverse complement.
GTCGGGTGGTCTCTTTGCAGTCGCCTAGCCAGCTAAGGTCAGTGCTCGGCGCGGAACCTGCGAACCACACCGGTGTCGCCGTGATGATGGGGGCTGCTCCCCCGCCGCCTACCACATCTCTCGTCCAGTCGGTATTCGACCGCCACGACATTCGGAGCGCAGCGCTTGTGGCTTTCTTGGTACTTGACACCTAGGCATCATCAGAGAAAGTCGTGCCCTCGTTCTCCTTCTTCCCCCCGCCGCCCAACCGCACTCACACCACGCGCGTACAGTGTACCGGAGGTGACCGCAGGCGTACTCAACCTTGGTATAGTCGCACATATTGGGTCGGTTCCGCCGTGTGTGGATGGATGATGTCTCTCGCCGTGGTTTTTTTTCCCTCCCCCCGCTTCGGAATTCTTCTTGAGTTGGGCTTCGATGTTCTCTCCAATGCCCGAGTGACGAGAGATGTGCGGCGACACTTAAGGAAAAAAAAAACACCCACACATCCACACACACACCCTCCCCGGGCTCTGGTCGATCGAAGCCAGATGACCCTCGTCCAGCAAACCGGGCGAAACAGATTGTCTTCCCGCCAGCGTGCTGCCAGAGGAACCCGTCCTCTCCACGCATCGGGTCGCAGCCGGCTCTACTGTACCTGATACACATCTGATGGCCGCAATGTTATGCGTTACCAGAGCACTTCCAATCGCATGCACTTTCGAAACTGGTTGACCTCTCGGCTCTGTACGATGGCGTGGGGTGGTCTTCAGACGAGGCTGTGGAAGAGCGATGGCTGAAGGTCGTACCCACGAATGAAGATCGCAGGGACCACAATGGAGCTTGCGATTCGTTCCCAGTCGCCCCTCCCCTCTCCCCCCCCCCTCTCCCCAGCGGAGTGTTCTGCGTGAGGAAAACGACTTGTAGAGAATGCCGAGGAGGGCCTAGCCTTTCAATTCCCACGCCATGCTAGCTAGCCATGGCAAGTACGAAGCAGCAAAGACTCTTCTGTGAACCAGCTTGCTCTGCTGCTGACAGGGAACTCTACTCTCCGATTTCGCCTGCGAAAGAGGCCACGTCTTCCGGGTGGGAGGGGTTGGGTGGCTGACTGCGGCTGCTTGCACAGCTATCTTGGCCGCCCGCCCGCCCGCTCTAGATCACGGCGGCGCCAGGCCTTGGGGGGGCACAATGCGAGCGAATCATCTCTGCCGAATGCAGTCTGCCATGTTTTCCCGCCATGGGTTGGGGTGTCTGACATGAGCCCAGCCCATTACATACCCAATGAAAGTGCAGATATTACCACCCCCCGGTAACTAGCCTTGGGACGGATATGACGACAAACACTTTCTCGCATCATTCGCTTCCCTCTCGCGTGAAACCCTGGGGGACCAACCAACCACACACGGACCCGAGAGTGTGTGTGCATGTGGACCACCGGAGAGATGCCGCCAGGGAGGGACACGCATTGGGGCACAGGGAGGGACGGGGGTCGGGGAAGGGGAGCCGCGCCGTCGGGATTTTCTGCGTAACATTCGCTGCAAATGCGGCCGGGGGGGGGGGGGGGGGCGTGATTCCAAGTGATGTATTCCAAACCCGCCACGAACCACATTCCTTGGTCCGCGCCATGGCTGCACTCGACGGCCTAGAAGCTCCAGGCTTCGGTGTTGCTGGGGGGTGCGCCTCCCCCTCCCCCACGTCGACGCACCACGCAACAGGCTGGGGCGAAGATGCGGTGCAGCGGAAGCCCATTCGACCACCTCTGTTCCTGCATTAGCCGTCGCAGGGCCACGCGCCGGGGTTCGTCGGGCACCCACTCGCGTGCGGCGCGGCACGGGGGAGCGATGCGCGCGTTCTGGAGCTCGCCGACCGCCCCCCCACCAAAAAAAAATTTATCGTTGGCCAGCTTTGGTTGCAGGTGGCAGCGTGGAGAGTGATGCGGGAACACGTTTCGCATGCCGCTGGTTGGAGCGGGAGAAGCGAGAGGTCAATCGGCGTGGGAGGTTCCAATTGACCGGGCCAGCGTGATCTTTGGGTCATTCGAGGGTAGGGTCCTTTGGGTCATTCGAGGGTAGGGTACGTTGGCGTCTCGCTCGGGCAAACCCGAAATGTATACATTGTTTCCCACCCCGGAGCACAATGTTGACGGCGCGGGAAGTTCGAGAAGGATTGAGAAGGCTGTCATGTAGTGATGAATGTGAAGCCGGATCGCCGGTGTGGCTACCCCGCGCGTAAATTGGACCTATATAAACGTTCTTTGGTGCGTCATCTACATCACAACAGGTGTTCATGGCACTTTGGCGGAGTGGTTAACGCGCTGGCCTGCTATCTCTGAGAGAGAGCCGACAGCCAGTTCCTTCGGGAGCGTGTGTTCGAATCACACAGGTGTCGCGTGACAGGACGTTGGGTCTTCTTTTTTTGGCAATTTAATGCAGCGTACATGCCTCAAAGCTCCCACCATTCTCTGAAGCCATTCCAATCAATCATGATTCAACCTCCGTTCAATCAAGTCGCCCCACGGTCGTTCAGGCGCATCAAAGCTACAGTGTTCGGCTGCTGCAATGGTGCGAAGTGTGAGGTGCCGTAATTGCCTAGTCCTATCGAACTGCCTGTTCATCCTCCTCCATCACAACCTGTGAATGTGTATGGACCGCTCCTCGGGCGCAAGTGAAGCTGAGATTGGTGGCAGGATCGAAGCCTGAATGCGCTTCGCTTAACGAATGATGCGCTCGTTTCTGCGCTTGATGGAGAGAAGGATGCACTCATTCCTCCAGATCGACTTCCTCCGCAACGCAATCCAAGATGGCCAGCTCCCACGCTGACTTGTACACAGTTCTTGCTATCGCGTCGCGCTTTTGTTTGCCCAGTCCCTCGCGGAGCCCGCAGTGCTCCTGAGTACGTCTATGGTTGGACCTTCGATCCCGGAACCCTGTGTGGTTGTACCGTCGGCAATCCAGCCCCCACCACGTAAGAACAGCTGATCGCGAAACCGACGATTGCATTACCCGTGGAGTGTGAATGTTGCCAGGTTGGTATACCAATGGCAACGACGCCGATCGCCTGCGATCGATATCGATCATCAAGATTTGAGATCTCGGGAGGGCTGTTGGTCCTCTGCTGCTGCCTTCGTTCCGTAATGCGCGTGGTGGCGCTTCACTCTGCACGAACTTTCTTGCCTCCATTCGTCTCGGGCGTCGCGTCTTCGTTGTTTTCTGCCCCGGCTTCCTCCTCATCGTCGTCGTCCACTACACGTCGCTTGCGCTTAGCAGCAGCGGTGCTAAATGAGATTTCCGCATTCTCCATCGGTTCCTCCGCGATGGCCTTCTCCTTGGCTTCCACCTTTTCTAGCGTGACTGTGTACTGCTCAAGCACACTGTCAAGTGCGGATTCCAACTTCTCCACACGCTCTTCGCGCTCGACTTGAGCGAGCTGGTCGCGGTTGAAGATGTAAAGTCGCTGCTTGACGTAGAGCCTCCAGAAGTAGTATGCTCGGTCGTTCTCATCACTGGCCTTCGCCTTCTTGGTGATGCGGTTCCGTGATCGATGGTGCGCCGGGATGAAGGAAAGAGTGTGCATTTCTACGAGTCGATCGAATTGGCGCTGCATGATCTTCGTTTGCCGCATGATTGCTTTCCGGACATCTTCAGGCACGATAAGCTCGGTCGGGATGTTCTTGTCATGAGCCAGGCTCTCTGCTGGAATATTGGTTTGGATGCGGAGCTGGGCGAATTGGGGAAAGTTTGCTCGAAGGTAGAGTAGATCGCAGAAATCGCGCAGGTCGTCAAACTTCTCGTTGGGATCCTCTACCGTGAACTCTCGCACGTTTTCTGCTGCTGTGAGATGGGCGAACATGGCCTTGTATAGCTCCTGGCCATGCCCGGATCCATGCCAAGGTGGCATCATCAGGAATTGGGAAAGTCGCTCTCGTGCTGGCAGTTCCAGAGGTGATGTGAAATCGGGTGCTCGCGAAAGCTGGTTAGCAGGTGCTTCGGGTGACGGAAGGAATTCTTCGATGGATTTTGAGCTGGGCGAGAATACGTCCCATGATACGCCCTTGATCTGACGCTCCGGAAAGGTGAAGTTTCGATATGAAGTGCCATAACCTGCGAGTGTGTACGGTGAGATGGGCTTTGTCGCCGAGCGGTTGACTTCGTAGACGAGGAAGATCTTCCAGCGATCGGCGGACCAGCCTTGATCAAGCTCTAGCAGGCTGCCGCCATCGATGAACATGGGCGCTAGTATCTGCATGTTGTCGAGCAGCTGCCTCGCTCTCTCATCTGCCAGACTCGCACACCAGATCTCGTAGGTCTTGCCGTCTCGCCCATACTCGCGTATCTTCTGGCCTGGAGGAAGAAAGTCGGCATCGTCAGCGAGGGATGATGCTTCACTCAATGCTGAAGCTGGCACAAAGTCTCGCAGAGCTTCTTCGATGTCCGTGGGTTGCACGTCGCCTTGGGCCGGGAAGACTTTGCCATAGTCGATCTCGAGCTTCGGCTCCATATCATGTGTTCGAAAGGAAAGGTTGATCTCAAGGTCTTGGTAGCCAAAAATGGCCTCTTCGTTGCCGAACATGGCATAGGTGAACTCCGGCTGGAATGTCGCGACCTTGTGGCCATCGCCGCGCACCAGCTGAATATTGAAGCACTCATTGCTGTTGCTGGACCATTGGTTGACCTGCTGCTCGATTTGCTGGGTGAGCTCGTCGCTGTCGTCCATATCGGCGTCCATGGTGGTTGCGGCGGGCGGTGTGTAGTGTGAGCGGCGGAAGGGAGCATGCTTTTCTCGGAGGGTCGCGTCGACTCGTGACTGCCCAGCTCGGCTCAGCTCAGTGCCTGTGCGTCACTCGTCATCCGTCATTCGCGGAATCCTGCACGCGCCCAGCCAAAAGCCGATGGTCGGTCGGGGCCGCAGCAGGGCGACAGGTCGAGGTTGGCGTCGAGCTCTGCATCGTGCTCATCGTCGTCTGTGCTGCTGAGTGAGATGTAGAAGAGCGGGACCACTCACTCACCTGCCACCATCACATGCGCGGTCGCGACCATGCGACCGTCCCGCTAGCCCACACCCGTCCGCTCGTTACATAACCATTTCTTCCGCCGACTCGGCCAGCGCGTCGTGCTCCTCTTTCACGCTGCCCCCAGCCGCCCATTGCTTCGCCCGCCACAATGCCCTTCTATTCGAGCGTGCGCAAGTCGTCGGCGGCCACGGGCGTCGGCGATGCAAATGCCTCCTTCCACGCCAATGGCAGTAATGGCATTCCTCGCCCCCCACGAACTCACGCCAGCGGGCGCGCCGTCCGAGCCACCACCACCAGACCGGCCAACTACTACGCTCCCCCGTTTGGCAATGCATCCGGCCTGGCAGATCGCGATTCGAATGCAGACAGTGCTGGGCCTGTGCAGCCTCAGGGTTTCTACCCAGGCATCACATACTTCACCGATGCCATCACCGCATTACCGAAAGAGGTCCAGAAGCATTTCACCCTGATGAAGGAGGTCGAAGCCAAGATCCATGGTCCTACAGAGCAGATAGGCCATATCATTGACCAGATCATGGAAATGCCAGTGCCCAGGCGCAAAGATACTGCGAGATCGACTGCGCCAAATGCTTCTGCGCCTGGCCTGCTGAGCTTGACCGCTGACCACAGCGCCTCTGGTAGTGCCAATGTCAGTCTGACCAACGGCCAAGCCGGTCGTCACAGTGCGCATGCTTCGGTCAATGGCTCTCTAGACGGCGAAGCACAAGTCGAAAACGAAGAGCATCGTCAGAAGAGGCTAAAGTGCTACGAACTGCGCGCCATGACCAATGGACTGCTCGCGAATCTGGATGAGAAAATCGTCGTGCTCTCGGAGGCGAATCGCGTGTTGCGATTACAGCATTCTCGACTGGACTCGGTCAAGTCGCAGCTCGATATCGAAATTCCCGAAGAGGCGCGGCTGGGAAGCATGACCCATTGGGCGTACAGTGACAACCGACAGAAGACGAAGGCCATTGCCAGTGGCGTGAGCAAGCCGAGAGATGTGGCTGCCATGAACAGCCTGGCTGTGGCCGGAGATATGCTGCACGAGCAAGAGATTGCGAATGTGAGGACAAATGCAGTGAAGGAAGCCACTCGTGAGAAGAGGGGAGGGAAAAGAGCAGAGCACGCTGGAGACTCCGACTTTGACGACAAGCTGCGCAAAGTGGCCAAGATTGGCAAAGGAAGGGTTGCAGGTGGATTGGGCACTTCGACCAATGCAGAGCCAGCAGCGAAGAGGAGAAAGCCAGGTGACAAAAGTCTTGGGGCACCCGGCATGGAGCGCACCATCTCTGCGCCAGGAAAAGCCGCGAAAGGAAGAGAGACTCCTCGAAGCACGCCAGCAGCAGAGCCAGCAGCGAAGACGAAGGCCACGAAAGCGAAGCCTGGTCTAACGGGGCCGAAGCGCAAGATGCCAGCTTCAGCGCAAAACAGCCCGATGCTGGCCAGCAGTCCTTTGGCAGCTTCCTTCAGCCCGGCCATCGCTGCTGCGTCACTTGAGGCAAGACCCATCAACTCACGAATGCGTCAAAACTCCTCCGCCACCAACCTCCGCCACGAACGCTTGCAAGACGAAGACATCAGCGCCAGCCAACCATCCTCGGCCACCAGCGAGAAGCCGGCGCCGAAGACAAATGGAAAGAGGAAGGTCCAAGAGACTACCGAAGAGCATGAACAGATTACTGGAGAAAATGCATCTGAGCTTGCTCGACAGCAGAGTGAGAAGCTGAAACGAGAGGACACGGAGATGCGGTATGGCAGCGGGAATGAACAGGATCGACCAGTCAACTCGCGATCTGGCAGCAGCAGCCAGAAGAATAGTGGGCGGAATACCAAGGTCAGCACACCCCGGACTGAAGCCTTTCCGACCTCGACCGCTCTTACTGGAGAGGCATTGGCGAGGTCGAGAAGTACGAGGAGTAAGCCAGGAGATCGCGATGGCAGCTCCAGCGAGCCTCAGACCCAGGGCAGTACCATGCGTAAAGGTTTGCATAAGCGCAGTGCCAGCAACAGTCACTTGGTCAAGCAGCTGGCGCCTTTCAACAAAAGCCCGAATCTCGACCGGGATACGATGGATGAGGAGGATGCGGACTCTGATGATGAGGACAAGGAGGGCCGTGAAGAAGAAGATCTGAATGAGGAAGATGGTGGGGAAGAGGAAGGCGAAGCAAGACGCGTCCGTGCAAGGCGGCCTGTGAGCAGGAGGTATGATACAGCGAATCGTGCACTTCTCAGCGTGAAACTGACATCATTAAGAAACACTGTCAACGCGACCACACTCCGCACCTCGCCTGCACCCATCAGCAGGGACAGCTCGCCACCAGCCTCACCTCCAACGACCGCAACGCGACAAAACACAAGAAGCACGCAACGAGGTGCTGCTGCTCCGCTCAAGGAGCACACTCCCCCTCTCGCCCACGACGAGGAAGACGAATCCGAACACGACCCAGACGACCCAGACGAGCCTAAATATTGCTACTGCAATAGAGGAAGCTACGGTGAGATGGTCGCATGCGATAACGATAACTGTCCGAAAGAGTGGTTCCATCTGGGCTGCACAGAGCTGAAAGAAGCGCCGGAAGAGGAAGAAAAGTGGTATTGTCGTGATTGTCGACCGAAAGGTCGAGGTGGGAGGGGCGGTGCGCGAGGCGGAAGAGGGAGGTTGGCTTAGAAGGCTTTATGAATGGACATGTACGCTTTGGGCAGCATGATTGCCTCGATGCCCGCTCACCACGCCTTCTTTCCGAACCTCATCTCTTGCAGCGATCCCGACGCAAACAAAGCTCGTCAATCACCTCCCACCTCGCCTGCTTGCGAAGAAATCGATGCCGCCGCGCTCACGCACCCTTCGCCTTCCATAGCCGTCGAGGAATGTCACTCGCCCGCCAGACTCGCGTCGTGAGTTTGAATCGTGAAGGTCGTGTCGCCATCTTGGCGCGAGGATATATGGGCCTGCTGCCCGACTTGAGCTTTTGCCGCCCGAGTCACAGGGTCGAGGAGGGGAGCTCGATGTGCGGATCGAATGGACATGCAACACACCTCGCCACGGGACTCACCTCCCCGTCAGCCGGACGCACGTGGACGGAACCGATCTGTCGCCGGGTCTTGGGCGCAGTTGGGACTGGATGTCCCAACTCCCGAATTTGGCGAGTGGACAACCAAGCTTGGCACCGCGACCATCGCGGTCTGAACCGCCATTCGTCGACCGAGTGGCGCGACAGTGATCAGAATGGGCATGAGTACAGTGCAGCAGGAGCGGGAAGGTGTAAGCATTGCAGCTCTGGCGACGCAGTTCAGTCATCGCCATGGCGGACAAACCATCTCACGCACTGTTTTTTGAACATCATGTACGAACTGGAGTCAAATGCCCTTATCGAATCACAATCCGATATGGTCTAGTGGCTAGGATTTCTCGCTCTCATACCGGCTCACGGTCAAGGGCCGAGGAGGCCGGGGTTCAATTCCCCGTGTCGGAAACAGCCCTGTAGTGGGCATCAGCTTTTTGTCGCCAGAGTTGTACACTACGGCTACCAACTCCCAATTGGAAAATTTTGCACTTCTAGCATCTAGTGTAACGTATATAACTGTTAGGTTGGCAGTAACGTATGTGGCCACTAAGCGAGTGGTATCACAAAGTTCATTAAATTCTCCGAGCATAACTCACCAATAGAGCCTAAGGCTTACTGCCAAGACCGGCGCTTACGGCACATACATAAAGCGCATGTCGCTAATGATACGGATGTGGATGTGGACAGCTGGCAGCCAGGCTTGGCAGGCTAGGCTTGGCAGGGCCACCTACACTCAAATACCTCCACCTCCGCTTGTAGGTAGATTCTTCCCTCTCCAGCCTTGGATATAGTAATCAAACAGCCGTATTGAATCATATCTACGTGCTCAGATCAAATACGGCTGTTTGATTGCTATATCCAAGGCTGGAGAGGGAATAATCTGCGTACAAGCGGAGGTGGAGGTATTTGAGTGTGTGCCAAGCCTGGCCCTGCCAAGCCTGCCACCCTCTACATCCGTAACAGCTAAAACAGATTGAAACCGCTTGTTAGTTTAATAATAATACTAGTGCTTAGTATTAGGGTGTACTATACGCTGCTAAAAATCTACTCTAACATTGCTGCTCGTTCGTGATCGCTCGTTGAGCCATCATAATATATGTTAAACCGATGTCGATCGACTGGAAGTCACAATATCCAAGTATCGTAGGAATGATCAATTTACACAGGGAATGATTTCCCGCGGGAAAATGGCATCGCTATCGCGGAGATATCGTGGAAATGAAGCAAGTATTGGCCAAGTTTCACGATGGAGACCACACGGGCAAGCCGGCCGGGTCTTCATGAGCAATTCGATTCTGCGACTGAGACAACCGTCGTCTGTACGGCAGACTCTTCTTCGGGATGGCTCCCGTTTCCATGCAACCTTGGTCGGAAAGTCATGTCGGCGTTCTGGTAAAGGGCTTGCATGCCTGGGAGATGTGGGCTGTCACGAGGTGGATTTTCTCGAAGCCACAGTTCTTTCGGCCAGTCGCTCTTCATTTGCTGCTTTGCTGCGAACGACGGCGATGAGCTTGCAAGATATGTGAAGGTGTTCACACGGATTGGCATCGCAACTTCCTGCTGCCACTTTGTTCGCTTGCCCGTAGCTGACAACGGCGCGTCACGGAGCCGTGTGTCACGACCGGACTCAGATGAGTACTAGCAAAATTTGCGGGTCTTGATGCAATTGTCGGGGGTTAATGCAACTGTACAAACAACGAGAACATACGCGAACGTAATCGCGGCGCGTCTAGAGCTTGGGGCCTTGCTTCTTCTTCATCTCCTCCCTCACCTTGTCTCTCATCAAGCGTCTCAGGATCTTGCCAGATGGCGATTTGGGCACCACGTCGATGAATTGTACGCCACCGCGGAGCCATTTGTGATTGCTCTTGGCCTTCTCGACATGCTGCGCGATCGACTTGGCCAATGCTTCGTCGCTGTCCCGGATTCCTGATTTCCTGACCACGAATGCCTTGGGCACTTCGCCTTCCCGATCGGATGGGACGCCGATGACGACAGCGTCGTTGACCGCAGGGTGCGTCAGAATGTGTGCCTCGAGCTCAGCGGGAGCCACCTGTGAGCCCTTCACCTTGATCAACTCCTTGATACGGTCGGTAATGAACACATGCTCGTGTCCGTTCGGTGACTTGGCAATGACAGCTTCATCTCCAGTACGCATATATCTTCCATCGGCTTCCTGGATGAATGTCTCCTTGGTCGCGTCGGGCCTGTTGAGGTATCCCAAGGCGACCCCTGGACTCTTCACCCACAGCTCACCGGGCTGGTTGTAGCCCGTGATCTCATTGCCTTCCCCGCTCACCAGACGGACGGTAATGCCCGGGAGCAGAGACCCAGAGCTTCCAAGCCAGATGTCGTGGGTCATGGTAGCGCAAACGGCCGTCGCAGTCTCTGTCAAGCCATAAGCTTGTCGCACGGCCCAAGTTGGGAACATTCTTTGAAGATCATCGGCCGTCTCTTTACCCAACGGCGCAGCACCAGTAAAACATGCTCGCACGTGGGAAAGGTCATATTGCTTGACTATGTCCCTCGCTTTCGTGAGGTGAATGATCATCGGCGGGACAAGATACAGCATGCTTATCTTGTAGTCCTGAATCGCCCGAAGGAGCCACTGAAAGTCGTATTTGGGTAGCACAACAACTCCATCACCTCGGTATGGACCCAGGTGCGAAATCACGATTAAGCCATAGATATGCGAGAAAGGGAGCAGGCCGAGGCAGTTCTCGGTATAGTAGGGATCGTTGAAGTCTTTCCGAGCCTTCTCTCGGTCCGCTGACTCGTGTGCCACCAGTTGTGTGGTGTTGGCGATGACGTTGTAGTGCGAGATCATGACACCTTTGGGCAGGCCGGAAGTGCCGCTGCTGTAGCACAAGAAGGCGCAGCGTTCCTTTGCATGCCCCTGGGGCCAGCTGTGGTCGGATGGGATGATCCGAGGGAGAGCTTTGCCTTTGTTGATCAGATGCTCGATCGTCGTGTGTCCATGGGTCGGCATTCCCGGAGTCAGCGCTTCTGGCAGAGGAAGCAGGTAGATGGCGTCATTGGGCAGCTGCGACTTCCTGACGCCGTCTTTGCACGTTTGAAGCAACGGCACGGCCGTGAAGATGGCCCTGGCACCAGAATCCTTCATGTGAAACTCAAGCTCGGATGAGCTGGATGCGGCGTTGACAGCCGTCAGCAGACCGCCGACGCGGTGCAGGGCCCAGGCGAGTGTGAGGTAGTCGATGGTGTTGAAGCTGAAGACGGCAACAACCTTAGTCCATTCCGAGCCCTCGTCTGGCTTCCAGCCAAACTCGTCGCACAAGGCGCGTGAAAGCCAATCGACTCGGTCTTTCATGTCAAGCGCACTGAATTGCCGCCCACTGAGGGCACAGCGAAAGGGCGGCTGGCTGTGCCCCATCGCATGTCGCCCATAGCGCTCGTTGAACATGAACGTCTCGATCGAGATGCTCTCGGGAATGCGAGGGCACTCGGGCACCCATGATGGCGGATGAAATGGCATAGCTTGGAACGGGGAGGGGGTGTGAGCTTTCGTCAATCCTTCGGGTGGTGACCATTTCTCCTAGCAGTTAAGCCGCTTTTTATCTTTTCCCAGCCAAGACCGTCAAGAATCTGCGACTGATAACCCCCATTCTTGGAAATATTGGGTCAGTTTGCAACTCTACTGACGTATTTGATCTCGAAGCGCGTACAGACGCCTTAAGACTTGGCCGTAAGGCGCTAGCGGTCAGTATTAGTAGGGGCCGATATAATTGTATGAGTGGGGAGTGTAACAGCGTATAGGACATCCGAGCAATCACTAAGCTGTAGTTAAACTGACAAGTGCCTCTGTCTACTAGTTGCGCCCTATGCTTGTATTGTGTTACAGTAGTAGTAGTACACCGGAGCTGACTCCGGCTTCCCCGCATTGAGGCCTAAGGCACCGCAGCCCGGGCCGCTCCAGCTTGGCTACTACCACTATACGAAAGGTGGCTACATACATAGATTCTTCCCCCTTTTGTTCTGAGCGTGCAGGTAACCATCAATACATCTCATTTGAAGACTATATCTCGAACTGAGGAAGGAAGAATCTATGTGGTGGTGGTGTGGTGGCTTTTCGTGGTGGTGGTGCCAAGCCCGGGTCGGTCCGTTCCGGGGAAGTGTGCCTGAGGCCGCAATCCAGGGTCCACCCCCATCCACCCTTTCCACCACCGCAACACCTTTAGCTTTTGATATAGTTATTAGTTACTGCAACGACAGAAAGAACCGTTAAATCATCCGGCCACCTAACTGTCCGCGCATTAACCAATTTAACATAACGCGGTACACAGTACACTGTAAAAGGTGATCTGACTAGCTGGCAGCCAGACTTGGCAGGCTAGGCTTGGCAGGCTAGGCTTGGCAAGGCCACACTTAAATACCTGCCCCTCCGCTTGTACGTGGATTCTTCCTCTCCAGCCTTGGATATAGTAATCAAAGACGGGTATTTGATCTGACTGGATAGATCCAAGGTCAATACCCTTCTTTGATTACTATATCCAAGGCTGGAGAGGGAAGAATCTACGTACACGCAAGGTCAATACCCGTTTTTGATTACTATATCCGAGGCTGGAGAGGAAGAATCCACGTACAAGCGGAGGGGCAGGTATTTAAGTGTGGCCCTGCCAAGCCTAGCCTGCCAAGTCTGGCTGCCAGCTGTCCACATCGGTATCAAAAGGGAACGGTTAAGTAACTCGGAAGTGACTTGACTGCAGTGTACTGGATATATATGTAAGGGCACACGTGGATGCTCTTACAGTAAGCTTATATAAGCACGAAGTTACTAAACTAAGTTAAGGAGGAAAGACAGTATATAGAAAGGTGCCCCTATATATATAGGGGGGGTATAGAGAGCCCCTTCTACTCTATTCAGCCTGACGTCATATACGTTGCCCTGCCCACTACCAGCCGCTATGACCCATCCGCTCGAATGCACTCTCCGCTGCCGATAATACGCCCCCATCTTGACTGAATCACCTCTGGAAGCCGTCCGTCTACTGGACTGGCCACTGACGGAGACCGGACTTGTTGGACTTCGCAGTCCACTGGAGCGCTTATGCCCAAGAAGCGCAACTTCAATTTTCGAAATCTCGAGGGTTCATCCAGTGGCAAAGCCAGCGCCAGCAAAGATGGCACGAACAAGGCATCAACGGTCAACGAGCGTCTCCGTGAGCTGAGGTGTCTTGAAGGCAAGGATGCAGCAAAGAAAAAGGCGGAGCTTGCCCAGCTCTCACAAAGCCAACGGTCCGTCTTACCTCCGGAGATCCAGAGAGTCCTTGGTGTGCCGGAGAGTGCGCCTCCGAAGCCAAAGCGTGGCGCTCGATTACGAATGCCAAATCCTACGCCTGGTCCTGCAGCTCCAGGTAGCTGGGCGAAGACTCCGCGATGGCCACGAATCATGGACCCCCGCACGGGAACACATGGGTTGAGGAAGACAGCAGCAGCCGACCAAGAACGTACCCGGCCGAAGGAATTGATGAGATTCGCTCGCTTGCTTGAGGAACAGGACAGCGATTCCGATGTCGGCCCATCCAGTCTTCAGCATATTGCCTTGAAGGCCGCTGCTGGGTCGTGGGACCTCTTTGATGCACGTGATCTTCCCATGCTGGGCGACTTGCCACTGCGGCTACGTGTGAAGCTCATCAGCTATCTTGGATTCTACGGCCCAGCGATCAATGGCAATGTGCTCGATGCTTTGACAAATGACCAAGAGCCGGTACGAAGCCTCGACCTGGCCGGCCTGATTGGACATGGTGCCTTGAGCATCGCCACACTGAACAACATTGCCGGGCAGACCTCGGTCAAGGAGACAGGATCTGTCAGTGACACGATTGCAGATTCTTGGGATCAAGATGAGAGTTCCGAGGCAGCTCGGGCTTTGAGCCTGCCTGCCACGCGCTTCTCGTATCTGTCACACCTCAGCCTTTCACATCCGCCTCCGAACGTCGGCTGGAAAGATCTGCTGTCTTTATCGAAGCGCATTCCAGCTGTCACGCACATGTCATTGGCATACTGGCCACGGCCGACGCTCACGCCTCATCTCGCCACGGCAACAGTCTCCGGCCAGAACAGTCCCGATGTCAACGCAGGAGGGTCACAATTCTATTCGGCCATGGATGAAGATTTCCACGAACCTGCTTCCATCCTTCGTGCACTGAGCTCGAGTCTGTTGCGCCTGACTTGGCTGGATCTGGAAGGATGCACAGAGTGGATGCCTGCTCTGGCGTACCACCAGGATGCGTCGTCAATGCCGCAGCAGCACGACTTGCAGGAGAATGATGCCTGGACAGCAGCGTCTGCTGTGACAAGCATATTCATCACGAACTGGGCCAACTTGACATATATCAATTGTGCTCAAGGCTGGCTGCCTAGCGCGGCGGTCATGCAACTGCTCCCGAAGCAGACCATGCCGTACATGCATCGTCAGATCGTGGCCCAGTTCGAGGACACGAGCCATGTGCTGCACTCGATGGCGTCGGGCATAGAAGGCATGACGTTAGCCTCACAGCGCAAAGCCGAGTCGTGGGTACATTTCGAGGATCGAGCATTCGCTGCGGAGCGGCGAATCAATGCCATCCGGCGGACAAGCAACATCAAGCCAGTTGACTTTGATCACGGATGGGACAAGGACAAGTCGCCTGTCCTGAGACGGTCGATGTGAGTTGCGCACGTTGCTTGCTGTGGCCGACTGGAGTGAATGAGGTTACAAGGCGGTTCAGATTTTCGCCTGCTTCACCCGCAACCCGCGGCGATGGATCGTGCCGAGCTATCATTGCAGCAACCTCACATCGGATCCCCTTTTTCGCCGTGTCATACTTCTGGTCGCGCATCTCTCTCCCTCTCCCTCTCTCCCTCTCTCGGACCATTGCCATCCAAGATATACATGCACCCAGCCCAACACCTCCGCAGCACGACTCCATCCCATCCCAGGCACACCTCACAGCGCGCACTCGATCCACAAACAGTGCTGCTTCCCGGGCCTGCGCCTCCACAAGCTCCAAGGTTCCGACCACGGTGGAGAGTTGGTTGGATATCTATGCAGGTACAATTGCCGGGTTTTGACGGCTTGGGTGGTGGTGGGAAGGGATTGGGGGTGGCACGGCGGTCCTTGAATGAGGACAGAATGGCATGCGGGTCCATCTCATGACTTGGTGGTGAAGTTGGGCTCCGAGCCATGGAGTTGCGGAAGACCCGTCGTGATCGAGGAAATTGCGACAGGTGATTGCGTCTCGAGATGGAGACGTCCGTGACTCAGGCTCGGTATCCCCCCGCCGCAATATGTACATATGAACACAGTGCCTTCCGCTGTCTGTCCCGCTTCTCCGAGACGCCTCGTGTGCTGCTTTCCGCGTGCAGAAATCACCCATTCGCCACATGCCTCTTTTACTTCCGGTACCACATCCTCGTGATCTTGGTATGTCTCATCTTCTTCTGCAGCTGGAAAATGCCGTACATGAGCGCTTCCGACGTAGGCGGGCAACCCGGCACGTAGATATCCACGGGCACGATCCTGTCACATCCTCTTGTGACCGAGTATGAGTAGTGGTAGTATCCGCCACCGTTCGCGCATGAGCCCATGGAGATCACCCATCGGGGATCTGGCATCTGATCGTACACTTGCCGCAACGCGGGAGCCATTTTGTTCGTAAGGGTGCCTGCCACAATCATGACGTCTGATTGACGCGGCGAAGCACGGAAAATGATGCCCAGGCGATCTTGGTCGTATCGTGGTGTGGAAAGATGCATCATTTCGACGGCGCAGCAGGCGAGACCAAAAGTCATGGGCCAAAGCGAGCCTTGACGCGCCCAGTTGGCTATTGAGTCGAGTGTGGTGCTGTCCGTGTCAGCAAAGTGGTCCCATCGTATCTCCAACACCCACATACAGTGCATATTGGACGAGGCTCTTGCTGCCATCCTGGCTCGCAAGTGGCACTTCCACATGGTCCTTGCCGGTGATGGCCTTCATCGGTGGCGTGCCTGGGCTGCCCTTCACTGCAGAACCCGTGCCGCGCACCGGCACTGATACTTCGGCGGGCTTCTTGGTAGACGATGATATCGATGCGGCAGCGGCCTGGAAAGGAGTGATCGCGGTCATTGGTTTGGCTGGCGAAGCTGTTAACATTCCTGCCGCCGGCGCGGAAGGGGTGAGTCGAGCGTACCGCGCAGCGCCACAGCCGCCGTTCTCGATACCGCGAGCATTGTGAGCGCGGGAGGGGCCAGATGTGGGCAGATACCAAGGGGCAGACGTGGGCAGAGATCAAGGTGCAGGCGTGGGCGAGGCAAATGTCCATGTGGTGACCTTACCTTCGACACGACATGATTGGCTACTCGGAGGGCAGGTGGCGGCTCTCACATGGAATAGGACCACTCGTCCCGTTTCATCCTCGCCATGGACCGCTCGCCCTCCATCGCAGCGATAGGCATCATCGGCCGTCACAACAATCCTCTGCATGTCGCCCTCTTCCCAGCAACCGGTGGCTTGTATGAAGCACAGCGCGACCACCTGGAATATTCCATGCTGCTCAACTCCTGCCTCGACATCTTTGAGGCTCGCATGCCCAGCAAAACGGTTGGCCATGATTTCGGCCTCCTTCATGCCGTCGACGAGCGCATAGCCATGTATGGCTGGCTCCTGAACACCGGAGTCAAGCTCGTCGTCGTCGTGGACATGGAAGGGCGTACGGCGCCGAACAGCGAAGCGGCCAAGACTGCCATTCTGGGCTTGAGAAACAGTGATTTGACTCCAGTACGTCCTCCTGTACGCTGCTCGCCAATGCTGCTGCCACGGCTAATCACCTCGTCACAGGCCTTTCAAGCTCTGCACGCGGCTTACATCCGCCTCCTGCGGGACCCATTCTACGTGCCAGATGACCACAATCCCAAAACAGCACCAACTCGTGGCAACCTGCAAATTGACCGTCCGAGATTCATCAAGCAAGTCGACAAAGTCGGCAATACTTGGTTCCCGGGCATCGTGCAGATATGAACGAGCTTCACACAACGTCGCTACGAGACGTGCTGGATCCATCGAGGACGCCTGCGGGAAGTGGCCGCGGGCTAGAGGTCGTCATGTCCTACGATGTGAAGCCTAAGCATAGATTCCGCCAAGTACCTTTGACGTGAGCTGAGGCAAGCTCCCAAGCACACTCCTTGGCCTCATGCACGCCCAGCATGTTCACGGTATCGTAGGAGCTCGGATACATTGCAGTGAACCTCTCTCGTGTCTCGCTGTACGACTGGTGACAGGGGGATGTCTGGATCCCACACAGCGTTGGTGTCTCGGCGATACAGACCCAGCACATTTCCAGAACCCTGATTGCTCCCTGGCCCTGGTCTCGGTCGGTGGCTGCCACCATATCCGTCCGGACTCACTTTCGTCCATCACTCCCCACGAAGTCTCAACCGTAGCAGGACTGCAGTTCTGCGACACTCCTGGTGTCCCACATCGTATTTGCACTCGGTCACGGCCGGGCTCCTCGATCTGCCAACCGAGTTGCGCATGACGATATTTGAAATGGTTCTCTGCATCGACATCGATGTCGGTGGTCCAAGGGAACCTGCGTTGCTTCGCGCCAACCACTTCAGCCAAAACACAGCACTGAGGCCATATCTCGAACACGCAAAACCTATGCGACAGCAAGCCATTGAATACAGGCATGGTGCGATAGCAAATACGCTGTACGAGATCACAAGCACCGAGGAAATCAACCCGGAAAAATCAAGCAAGAAGCGGCCCGCCGTAAGAGCATGGCACTTCCGCGAACGGTGGCCCGGTCACCGGCCGAATTCGGTTTGAGCTCGATGGACGCGCACCACAGTGATAGCACGTCCGCGCCCCACGTGGCCTGATTTCAGCCACGGCAAACGGAGCACGGCTGACAAGGACACTCAGTCACGGAAAGTATCACGGAAAGGTCAAGACCGGGGCGTCGTCTCGACAAAATGCCACTCGGCATCCGATGACTCTCGATCCCTGAATACAACTGGAGCCCATTGGCCAGTGGAGTTCGCTGACTGCATTCTCGCCGGATTCATCGGCCAGCTTCGAGCGTCACGTTGGCCGTGTGTCGGTTGATCGAACTGTCGAGAGCCTCGTCTCTTTCACGGTTGCAGTCTGCGACCTTGAATAGCATGGCGAGATCTTCCATGTCTGAGTGCTATGTCCTGGTCAGCATGCCACAAACGACGGTGAAGTGCATGTCCGCCACTTCGGGAGTGCAATCGTCTGTGCTGTGGTGGGCGTGGCGGGAGGCCATTGGGAGACGGCGCGTGTCAGAACTATGTGGCAGTCGATAATATACAGCCGCGATATGTGTCCGCAAAGCAAAGGGGTTTTCCGGCCGTCCACGGCCTTCCACGTTATCTATATATGGTTGCTCGATGTTGCTTGAGCGATTGGAGCAACGCCTGGATGCCGCCATGCTTCCTCTTGGCCTCGATCGACGCGGAAGTCGGGGAGACTAATGTGCCATCGGCAGCGCGAACGGCCAGCCGCGGTGATTTCTGGCCTTCGATCCTGACGCCCACGACTTCTACCGGGCCACTGCGCAATGCATACGCCGAGTGGTGATCGGGCACCGACATCCACGGGCCATGGTACTTGACGCGTGCGGTTTTGCCCAGACACACTTCGTGAACGGTTTCGTCCCAAAGCTCCAACACACGGCCGTATCGAATCACTTTGTCTGCGGGCCAAGTGCGCCAGTCGATGCGAGCGTCTTCTTTGGTAATCTTGGGGGCGTGGGCCAATTCTCCTGTCTCCAAGTTGCTGCCGGCATTGGGCAAAGGTTGTGGGTGCGCAAAGGTCCCCTTTTCGATCGCGTTGCGAAGAAGGATGGCTCCCAGGCGCCCCAGGGTCTCGGACAGATGCTCCAGCGAGCAATCGTCCGGCACCGGTACGCTCTCCCGGGCCAGGATCACACCGTGGTCAAATTTGGTCGGATGCATGGTTTGAAGAGAGACGCCGGTCTGCTTTCTTCCCAGCATCAGCGCATATTGCAACGGAGACGCGCCGCGCAAGTCGGGGAGCAGCGAAGGATGGACATTGAGCCCCCCATATCGAGCGGCTTGCAGTATGCGTGCAGGGAAAAGCAGGCCAAAGGAGACGGCGACAACAAGGTCGACGGGCGTCGGCGGCGTCCAAGCAGTAAAGGCATCGATTTGGTGGATTCGTAGATTCAGTGATTCGGCGACGGGCTTGATGGGCACTATCGTCGCCATTTAGCACATTCTCGCAAAGCATGTCGAGAAGGCATGACTACCTTGCCGGATATGTTTGAGGCCCCGGCCTGTCCGCTTGTCGGTCCTACACACGACCTCGATGGAGGAGACGGTGTCCGGTCTCTGTTCCTTCAGCTCATGCAGAGCCCGCAGCGAGTGGCTGCTGAACTCGCCCGCTCCGCAGAAGAGGATTCGCAAAGGATCGCGACGCGTCCCGCATGTGCTGAAGCACTGTTTGGGGCACGCTGCAGTCCGCGCTCCGCGCCACGCGCGGAGGAGCAGCCGGGAAGGCAGTGTTCGGCTGCGGGTGAGCATCGTGGCGGCAACGTGAGAATGCGAAGGCACCCGCGCAGTTCGAGTCCGCGGATCAAAATTCGCGTCGCGTCTCCTACAAACTTCCCCCAGTCTGCCACGTACAACGAAGGAGAGAGAGAGAGATATATATATATATATATACGGCTACTCGTCGTGCATAACTACTCCGCATAGCTAGCCATGCTCAGACACAACATGATGAGAACATGATGTCACCGCCAATTGCGCTGTGACGGGCATCAAACTCGGCAAGATTTCCGACCCCATTCTCTCCCTGCGGTCCATCGACGCTGCTACGGATCAAACAGGAGGCGACGTTCAGGATGTACCGGGCAAACCGAGCCAGCTCGACCCTCAACCGCCAGCTGAACATGCACCTACACCTGAAGCGGGCGAAAAGCTCGACCAAGCAGCTGGCAAGCTGAAGGACAGAAAGGGCATTGATCACGGGCGGTGGTTCTGGCATTGGGCGAGCGACAGACAGCAGTGCTCTTCGCTATGGGAGGGGCGATAACTTTATCACATAACTACCTGACAGAGGAGAAGGACGATTGTTGTGAATGGTTAAGAGCTTGATCAAAGAGCGGTGAGATATGATTGGTGATTGCAATGCATGGGATGAACATGTTGTACAGGTGGCATGATGATGACATGGGAGACACAGATACTGATCAATTTGGGCAGTTTGCTGTCCCATGCCTCTCCTTCCTGACGCCGTGTAGGATGCGTCATACATGTGACCACAGCAACGGGACAAGTCGTGAAATTGACAGGCACACAATGTTGCTATGCATCGTCAACTGCTTCAAGCAATGTCGAGTCAAGCGAGGATCAACACTGGCCTCGCTTGCTAAGGTTCGGTATGGTAGTACAGTTCAAGCTATTGGTTTCATCTCATTCACCGCATACTCCTCAACTCTTCGCCAGCGAAAGAGCTGTTCCCCGAGGTGATAGTAGGCTCGAACACCATTGTCATTCACAATGTTGCAATCCTTCTACCTCGTCCCATGTGGCTGGTTGAGCGATACAGAGCCAGCCAGCATCTTGTCCTCCTCCTTACTTCGCTTCCTTCAAATCCTCCTCTTCGACACTGCCCATAGTATCAGCCGAGCTGGAGGTGGACATCTTCTCCAGCTCGTGCTGATCCGGACCGTGAATGTCCTCGTCGTACTCCACGAGAGCCTCTGGATCCATGTCTTCGAACTTGGTCTTCAGAGCGCTGTGGCCGGCGGCCATGGAGCTGGAGTTGCTGCGGCGCTTGGGCTTGGCCATGTTGTAGTTGTAGTCTTCGAGCTCGGATGTGCCTACTTGACCCCTGGAGTGAGGTATGTTAGCTGCCAGCCAACACTGCGTATCAACAATGAATGACGAAGGATGTGGTGAGTTCGGACAGCTCCAGGTCGTTATCGCAGAGCTTCAGAGGCCGTATGTGATAGCGCTTTGCATAAACATAGCTCCACTTCAAGTGACATCAGGCGATGTCAAGGCATTGAAGTGCTGCTGATAGAATGTGCATCAGGCGATGTCAAGGCATTGAAGTGCTGCTGATAGAATGTGATCGCAGAGCTACGATGTGATGGGAACAACTCACCAATTGCCTTTGCCGCCACCTTGCTTCTTGACGCTCTGAGGGTTGCAGCTAAAGAAGCCTTCCTTAGCAAAGTAGCGTGGGAGATGCTCTTCTGGGCCAGCTTTGCCATTGGCAAGACCAGCGTGGTGGCGATCAGTGGCTTTGTGAGTGCGGGTCACTGGAAGAAGTGGTCAGCATATCGTTGAGAGGGAGACCGCAACAGATGAGTCAATGCAGCTTCAAACAGCACGAGGCCGGAAGCGGTAGACCTACTGTTGAATGTGGTAGTTGGCGGTGGTTGAGAATGTGGAGGAGATTGAGTAGTCTTGTATCTGTACGCGTGTTGAAAGTGTGGATTGGATGACGACGGTTGTTGTTGCTTGGACGAAGATGAGTGAAGTCCCGGAAGCTTCCATATAAGCTCATAGGAAGGTAGGAACGCACAGATAGCAGTCACGCGACTGTAAAGGCAAGGGCGATGCCGGAAGTACGTAGCTTGCAGCCGGCTACTACATCAGTCCACTGCCTACAGAAACGGGCGGTTTATCGGCAATCGCGCCACCCATTGGCAACATTGCGTCGTCTCCTTAGACCTGAGAGGCGGCAACCTAGGCCTGAGCTGCGAGCCCCGCGGCTGGTACATCTGTCTGGCCATCACCTGCTGCAGGCGTGGCCCAGAACGGCCCTCCTCTGTCTGGCTGATGTTCGGGTAACTACGCCAGATTGGATTTCCACGCGGTGCCGGCTGCATGGCTTCCATCGCCTTCATCGATGGCGTAGCTGTGTTGACATCTGGGCCTGCAGCCTGACGTCAGTCGGAAGAGCCTTGTCGCGTGATCGCCAGGGTCTCCTAGGGCGAATGGCCAACGGTTCTCGCAGCAGCCACTTCGCTATCGTACACTCCATGTTCACGCTCAAAGAACCGTGCGGAGCTCGGCATCAAGTGATAACTAAGCTCAATGTCATACGTGCCCACGAGGAAGCTGCCAATCGCTGTGAAGAGACACGATGCAGGCACTGACAGGGTTCTCCACACTTCGGCCGGCTGCAGCGGCAGGAGCCGGCAAGGCAGTTTTAACCGCGCTGGTCTATGTCAAACCGCTACTTTTAACGCGCTGGTACCGCTACTTTTAACGCGCTGGTCTATGTCAAACCGCTACTTTTAACGCGCTGGTCTATGTCAAACCGCTACCAATGCTGTCTCAGAGCCCATCGGCGATGGGACGACGTGCGGAAAGCAGAACGAGGGCAGGTAGGAGCGTGGAGGGAGCGCGCTTCGCATGTCTCTTCTCTAACGAACGACCACACGATTCCCCAACACACATGCTATATTGAGTCTCGTGCCTCGGACACGGATCGCGTGCGAGTCGTTCACAGGCTGCATGTCCACCACGATCATGGACGTGGTAGCTTTTCTTTCTTTCGATCGCGGTCGGAGCTGCCGTGCGCCAGGCGCGATTCGGTCCCATCAACCATGCACCTCGGCTGCGGGCAGAAGTGAATGGCCTCGCAAGCTTCAGACGTGCCCTCATGTCCACCAAAGTGCCATGCCCAAGCGTGGGGTTGCAGCGTGCCGAAGAGAAGGAGTCGTGGCAAGCGCATCCCGTTGGTTTGATGTGATCGGTGGTGTGTTGGCAGTAAATGGAAGCCGGAGCGCAACGCCATCGCTTCGCTTCCAACGGCAATGCGAGATCCTGCTCGAGCTAGCAAATCCTGTCGGTGGAGCGAGAACGGCTCTACGTTTCCCCGTTTACCGTGGAGTGAGCGGAATTTTGTCGTGTTTCATCCATACGTACGTGTCAAGTCAAGAAAAAGGATGTCACTTCTGCGATCAAGTCCATGCTCGTGTGGAACTTTGCATGCAATGTTCATGGCCCTTGCACACCGGACGCCAGCGTACCGACGCCATTGTAAATCTCAGAATTCCGCCTCCTGACCAGATCCACCCCGACGAGTGTCATGCTCTCGTTTCATATCGGCCGTGATGTAACTCCTCTCTCTGTTCAGCTCCTCGCTGCCAAGCCTACCGCGGTACGACGCGATCTGCCAAATTCTTCCCGATTTCTGACCATGGAGCCTAGCCTGCGAGCATCTGTCTCTCGTCACCTATTCCCTGACAGGAATCGATCCCTTCTCGATGTCGACTGCAGATGTCGTAGCCTGAGCGAGCTCCTCTCCATCCTGCTCATCCACGCTCATACCCCGCTGCAGGATTGAGCTCTCCTTAACGGGACTTCCACTTTGGCCTTGGGATGGTGTAGAGTGCAGCAATGGAGGAGCGCCAGAGATTGATCCTCGGGGGCAGTTCTCAGTTGGAGTGCCGGCGGACTGTGATTGCGATAGATGTGGGATGTTCTCAGGTCTGGGAAAGCTGTCAGCATATGTAGTACACAAATGTCCTCAAGTTAAGGACCACCTACGTCGGATGCTCCCGACCTAGGCCTCCTCCCAGCGATCCACCATCGGACTTGCCAGCCTTTGACATAGCATAATCACCAGAGTCAAAGTACTTGCGTTCCTGAAGCTTCTTGCTGAACAGGTCCTTCTTGTTTGGAAGCTTGCCATAAAGTCGGAACAGCTTCTGCTCCTCCTCGGTTAGCGAGCTTATGTCCACCTTGTTCTTCTGGTGTGGGTTCAACGCCATGGTGTCTGTGGAAATTTGATATCGGTAGAACGAGCGGAAAGGGCTTTCCTGGACCTGCAGGAATAGCTTCTTTGTCTGTCCGAGCAGTATCTCTGCCTGTGCCGAAGGATCGATACTCCAACCGGCTGTTTCTCTCCACAAAGCGTTGTGTGCCTGCTTCCGCGGACTAGCAGGTGTCTCCGGATGCGATCTTAGAGATTGTTGCTATCGAGCCGCTTGGTCAGACGTGCGAGCCAGTCTGCGATTCGAGGTGACTGGCGGTGCAAGCAAGGAGTGAAGAGGAGTGCGAAGAAAGGTGAAGCCCGTGATGCCTGAGGTCTCCAAGAGGGAAGGTGCAACGATACGGAAGTCGGAAGATCTTCAAGCGACTAAGTCTTGGTTGAAGTCAAAACTCACGGCTCATCCTGCCCTTCGACAAACTCCATTAATCACCGTAAAAGAACAGGGCTATACAGGAACATCACAACAGCATGCACCCTACTTGAGCACGCGACGGGCAATTCAATGAGTTGATCCCCGACAGCCGGATATACAGAAGTTCGCTGCACGGTCATCCTGCACGCAACAAGCATGCCAGCACTTCCCATACAGAATCCTACAAGAACTATGACCAGCTTGAAGTAGTGATGAGGGACACGTCTGCTCGAAGTGCGCTCTTTTCTCATTCTGTCCGCGCCAGACCGTAGCCTGGCTTGGTCTTCTGGGACGAGACTTGATTGGAATACCACCTGACTGATGCCACCACCTTGGACGAGCCGCGCAAATAACGTATGGGTAGTGAACCAGCTCGGCCGTCACTTTCTAGGCTCGCCCCAGGCTGGCCTAGGCCCATCGATAGGCCTACAGCGCTCATTGAGTCTGCCTGCAGAAAATGTTCGAGATCTTCTCGCTGAAGCGAATGCCGGAGGGATCCGCTGTGGCTACTATGCTGCTTCGAATTACCGAGCGATCTGACAAATCTACAGCGACAACTTCTGGGGAGTACGGCATTGAGATCCGGTATGGACTGGCTTGGTACGAGACGTTGGCGAACGTGGCCACCAACGTTTGCATACAGGTCATCTTGTCATGCTTCGTGTATGCACTGTACGCAACGTCTTGGTCGAGCGGTGCTTAGATAAGACTGCTTTGCAAGCATAGCACAGTTCGGCGCTTTCTGGCTTAGGCAGCTTCGGGTCAGGGCTAGGGCCAGGAAAGGGATGAGTATTGAAATCTTGACTGGTCTTCCCTTAATGCATGATCGGCACAGTCACTGAGTAGCACGCAGGACTGTCCTTCGCTTGGACTCCTGCCGTCACGTACAGCGACGTCATCTGATCGTCGTCGCTACAGAAAAGCTGTGGTCGCTCTCTACGATAGAAGTAGTGAAGCAGCACATGGTAGTTTTCTCGATTATCCTGCCATGCGATGGGATCCTCAGCCGGATTGGTGAAGAAGGGCTTGTCACTGTTCAGTCCGGTGTATCTGTCCCCGGACTTGTCCGCCATTGCCGGCACAGTCAATCCAGTCTCTTGTCTACCAGTGCAATTGTACGTTCAGTCGCAGTAGAAGAGCAGTACATCAGAGTTACACCCATTGCCATATTGCAGCCTGGTCGTCGAAGTGTTTGTGAAGAGGCAGTGGTAAGGGATCAGTGACGACGGCATTCCAGACCTTGAGACCCCCTAGCCTTGAGATTGAGGCAAAAGACATTTAACTATGTCATGTAAACCTTAAGAAAAGTCATTTAACTATGCCGTGTGGCCTGTAGGTGATACCCTACTCATCTTGGTGGCTCGTATAGCGCTGCCAAATTTCTCTAAACCCTACATAGTAATACGACTTGCCATTTGATCGTTGGTCCGGCCTTTCCGGCCTTTCTCGTAAGACTGCCTATGTATAAGTACTCGTTGTGGTGCCGATGGCGCACTACGTGGGCGCCTTTGTGACCATGAAGCTCAACCTCGTCCTTCTTGCCCTTCTCCAACAAGCGCTATGTGCGCCGCAAGCTGTTGATCCCGCCGACCTCCATTCGGCCCTCCAATTCGACCACCTCGACGCGTGGACCGAAAGGGTTGCCGCCAAGCGACAGCTTTCTAAGGACGCGGTCCGGTCCAACGTTCGGGCCGTAACATTTCATCTTGACCCGGACCACCCGGTTCCGGGCGGCGAACACGCCAAGCTCGAACGAAGGCAGAAACCCACTAAAGACTATCCGGATCTGTATCTGAGCGAAGTACGAAACGATCGAATCACGGGCAATCGGGTTCGTGATTACAATGGGCGATGCCGCCGTAACAACCTACAACCGCGCAACAGCCCATTTACGCCGAACAACCACGTCTTCTCCTTCTGGCGCGCGGTGGGCGGAGGCTGCGACGGCAAAACGGTGCACATCTCGTGCAGGTTGCCCAGTGAATTTGCGCCCCACGGCTGGAACCAGGACGCGCGAGCAAACACCCACGACACGACGTTGGTGTGCGCGGCCGGCGAAGCGTGCACAACGTTTCAGGCGCACAACTTCGCGACCGGACGGCCCTCGTCGTGGGGCGGCTGCGCGTCGCAGCGAACGACCGACAGGACCACAAAGGTGAATGGGATCACGAATCACCTGGGTTACTACCTGTGTCCGATCACGCGTGGGACATCACGCGAATGGGACGTCTACGCCGAGACGACCGACGGGCGAGAAGTTCAATGGACATTGTTCACGGGCGTGGAGCATATTTCGCCAGTCGTTTCTCGGTCGCCGACTTTCATGTTTGCCAACACGGTCGCGTGGACAGGAGAAAGCGCCAACGCTCAGCCTTCGCTGATGTTCGAGAGATTAAATGCGCCTGCGACGATTCGCGTGTATTCGCATGTGATCCTATAAGCTTACACGCTTGCGAGAGCACACCAACAAGTTACAGGCTTGCGAGAGCACGCACCGTCTCGAGTGTGACTTGTTGGTGGTAGATGCCGTTCTCGCTGTGCTCGATTGGATATGGGAGGGTTAGCAAGTACGTAGCTTACTTGGTCTTAGCAAGCCGCCACAATATCGTATCTCGTCCATTCTGATGGAGCAGTCGCACTGAACGGTCGTTCCTCGAGGAGCTTGCTGAATTTCCTTGAGACACCCGCCTTCGCCAGCCAGGCTGCGTTGGAGTAGTCATCAACAGCACCATTGTTTGCCCGTGGCGGATGGCGTTCGTTCCCCACACAACGGAGAAGCTCTGGTTGGCTGAAAGTTGCTGCACCTGCGCCTGGGAACTGAGGCAAAGCATCTTTGGCGCAATAGCAATAACTAACCAGTCGACCTGAGAGCACGAGCAGAAGTCCAAGATCTCCGGAAAATCACGGCAGCACGCTCTCTCTACACATCATGGCCGACGCAAAGCAACAAATCATGGACCAAGTCCGCCAGCAAAGTGCACTCGCCAATGCACGATTACTCGTAGAGGTCAGCATATACGCTCAGGCCACACATCAACCAAGACGATTCTGACACGGTGTGCAGAAACTGAACGAACACTGCTTCCAGCGCTGCGTCCCCAAGCCCGGCTCGTCATTGAGCTCGGGCGAAACGGCCTGCTACACCGCGTGCATGGAGAAATACATGGCAAGCTGGAACACCGTATCGGAACAATATCTTGGGCACGTGCAAAAAGCCATCGGCAATGGACAAGGAGCTTTGGGGGCTTGAGAGTCAGATGGAAATGTCGAGATAAATGGCGTAGGAGGCAGGAGGGCGAGCGCTGCGACAAAACCTGCGGAGCATTTGACGGCGTTTGGGGTGACCTGCGGCAATCTTTATGAGTGCGAGTCCCGGAAGAACAGGGCAGAAAGAGGTGCACGATACTGTACATTGTACGTCGCGTCAGATGGCGGCAAGCTGTATGATACGTGATCTATACGCCGGAAACACGGCGTGAAAAACATGCGCCGTGATCGCAAATGCTCCGAAACTTCTGCGCCGACTGCGGGGCATCAACATCTTCGTCATTGCTTCCAAGCCGTGATCGATGGCTTGGTGGGCGGCGGGCTCATCGTCGTCTTCGCTCGCTCGGCGTACTCCTTCACAATAATGCTACACGACACCTCTTTGCAAAGCTGTTTCCGCCGTGCGGCTGGAAGCAGGCTTGCGAACTCGAGACCAGACGCACGCTCGACGGCCTCCAAGGGCACCTCGAAGTCTTGCAGAGGCTTATCGTTGGGAATCTTGTCGTTGGGCAGCACAAATGCGCCAAGGCTGACCTTGCCTCCAGCCTTTCCATCCTCCGCGAAGACGATCTTGTAAAAGTGTGTGGGGACCGCAATATTTGGTGGATGTCCAACCACTTCATATGACACTTTCCACTTGCCATCCGCGTCTCGCTTGGGGAGATACAGAGGTCCGGTCACGATTCGTACGGAAGGGTAGAAGGATGTTAAACGTCGGCAAAAGTCCTCGAAATGGGCCCAGTAGTCGCGATTGAAGCCCTCTCCCACTTGAGGGCACATGTTCGACAGCGAGAACGTCGAGTCCATGGCTTCCTGGCTCCATTTGGCGTCTGCTGCTGGTACTTGGTGACCGCGGTCATAGCCTGATCGGAAATAGTCCTTCAGCTTTCCCCGAAACTTTTCGGGGATGCTCATATCTTCCGTGAATGCGGAATGTCTTCGGTCGCCTTCTCGCATAAGCAGGCTTGCTGGTGTGATGTGTTCGGCTACCCAGTGTGGGTTCCTCGTCGCTCTGTTGAATGCGGAAGTCAATGAGCATGCATTTCGAATATCCGAAACTGGCCCGGGAAAGCCATATTGGAAAATGCCTGCGGGATCGACTGGAGACACCGCTGGCACTTTCGATTCATCTCGAGGAAAGGTGACAGGAGCGGGAGGCGGCGGGGCTGTTCGCGAACCGGGAATCGATGTCGTTGTCGTAGTCGTTGCGACAGTATTCGTCTGCCGTTCTTTGGGCTGTCGAAAACCATAGAGGGCTGCAGTGGCGGCTGCTCCGACCGCTGCACCTGCTCCAGCGACCACAGCCAAGGTGAATTTTGACATGGCGTGAGCTGGTGGAGGCATCCACAAGCAGCGAGCAGATACTCGCTATGTACTTAGTTGAGTAGTTTATACGATGTAGTACAAACCCTCCTAAAGTTTGGCGACGCGCTCGCGGCCTGACGCGCCGGTCGGGCCGAGCCGAGCCGACCAAAGGTCAGACTGAGGCTTCAACCTCCATCGACAGCTCAACAGCTAACCATCGTCTTTTAAACCTGCCTGAAGAAGCTCGTCCAGCGGCAGAATTAACGACGCGGCTCATAACCGCTAGCCACGCTTTTGGGCACGAAGAGAAACGTTTCCAGAACTCACCTATCGGTCAAGTTCGAGTCGCGCGCAGCCTGAGCCACTCCATCCATCCAAGATACAACTACTGATAATGCAGTGAACGATCTCATTCGCAGTCTACCACGCACATGCGGCACGACCACAAAATCACGACGAACTCTCATCTGCTGGTCTAAATCGCATGTTGTTTGGCAATAGCAATTATGCGTGTTTGTCTGTCTCAGTGATTGTCCATGATCACCACTATTTGGAGGCACTATTGTCGAAATCATCAGCACAAGATCACACGCACGCCATGATCGCACCGCATCACATGATCTTGCAAGATGGCATGTCCCGCTTTCCATTCACGACGGGTCCGTCGTCGTGACAAGCGATATTTAACAACAGCTCTCAGCCGCCTTCCTTTCTGCTTTCCACTAACAGTCCATCAGCAACCGACACAAGTCTCAACCCAACGCAATCTCTACATGAGTCTCAACCCTGAAGCAAAGATATACACACCACGACAAAACCAGAAGCCAACTTTGCCAAAGTTCATCAGCCCAGAAGGTGCTGTCTTCTCTTACGAACCACACCTCCTCGGATGGCATCAGGAAGCGAAGAGTGACCACACATCCTCCCTCGACCAACCATTTGCCGACTCAGAACATTTCTGGCACCAGGACCCTCTTTGGGTACAAAAACAGTTATACTACTATCAAGGAATTGGATTTGTCGACACCCCGCTGTACCAAGTTGTCACAATGGACGGCCATGCCACTTTCATTGGATACCGGACCAAGAACGGCAAGCAGGTCGTGCCGGTGGACAAGTCACAGGTGCGGGGCCGATGTTCGGCAATGGTCGAGGTTTATATTGGTGATAGTTTCGTCCAGAAGATGCCGTTACGTCTGCTGAGGCGCTTCTCGGGGGCTGCCAAGGAGCAATTTCCTAAACCACCACAGAGTAAGCCACCACAGAAGGAGGCAGAGAAGAAGGCAGATTCGGTGTCCGTAAGTTCTGATGCTGGACCTGCAAGCAGAAGCCAGCCCATCACTCGATCACCAACCAGTGTCTCTGATGCACCAGCAGCCACCGCATTCGGCCAGCCGAAGCAGAAATATCTCGTACTTGGTCTCCCCGGTGTTGACCCCGCCAACTATCCCCGTGCGACCTTCGTTCAGCAAGCCCTGAATTGGATGAAGTCCAATCAAAATGAGAACGACGGCAGCAAGTTGCTCGACTACGGTCCTAAGGAGCCCGCCACCTTCTCCTTGCTCGAATTGCTTGAGATCTACCAGGTTGCTTTGGCATGCCGGCTTCAGCCCTCTGCTCTGGTCGATACGCTGCGTACCGAGCTCAAGGAGCGCGTCACTTTCGCCCTGCACAAGGAAGTCCTGGAATTGCTCGACGATATCACCACGTACCTTCCCCTCAACGACTCGGTCACAACACGAGCTATCATGGCAGCATGGGACCGGTGGGACGATCAAATGTACACGGCTGACGAATGGCTGGCGATCAAGGACTTCCTCCTCAACAACGAGAACGTGAAGCTGGCTCAAAAGGCGAAAGGCTTCTTCAATTTCCGCATGAAGGGTCGGAAAGAGCGAGAGGTAAATCGTTTTGTGGAGAGCAACAAGCCGACCGAGCTTCCACAGGAGAAGAGCGGCCGGAGACGGAATCGACGCGCGCAGCAGCAGCAGCAGCGGCAGCAGAAGCGCGAGCAGGCTTAGACGCGTTTGCATCGATCTGAATGCTCATGCCACGTACTGAGGCCCATCTGTCGCGCGCCTGACTCGTGTAGCGGCGCAGTCGAACGAACGTGGCTGGGATTGGCGAGAGCAGGCTGCGACGCAAGTGCACCGATTTGCTTGTTTATACCCTCTACGGAGGCCTGCATGGCCATGTGCCTGACTGGCCGAGCATTGGAACTCGGCGAGCATGAGATACCAGCGAGCGTTGGCTTCCCGCAGGCACTGAAAGCGAGCAAGCATTGCATATCGATGAGCGAGGGAGCGACACTCTGCTAATATGATTCGAGACGGCAGGTTAGATCTCGCATATGGCAGCGTTGTTGTCTTCGAAATCCAAACGCCCCCCCCCATGAACTTATCACCCTGCCTTTCCTTTTTCCCCAGCGGTGCAACCTCCAAAGCTCTTGCCGCCCCCCGCCCCATCCCCCCTTACCTGACCGGTGGCACGGCCCGGCCAAGCTGCAGATGGCTTTCCACCCATACTTAAGCGAGCTTCACACCCACCCACCCAACCCACCCATCCACCCACACAAACAAACACACCCCCCCCCCGCATCCCAAAAATCCCAGCCATGTCCACCAACAAGAAAGTCATCCTCACCGACCACGCCCCCAAGCCGCTTCCGGGCCTGTACTCGCAGGCGGTCGTGGCCAACGGGACGGTGTACTGCTCGGGCCAGGTGGGGATGGACGCGGCGACGGGCCAGCTGGTGGAGGGCGGCGTGGGCGAGCGCACCGTGTGTTGCTCCCTTTCCCCCTTTCCCTTTCCCCTGTCCCGCGCTCGCGCTGACGCGTGCAGCACCAATGCATCCGCAACCTGGGCAGCGTGCTGCAGGCGGCGGGGACGTCGCTGGAGCAGGCGGTCAAAGTCAACGTCTTCCTCGCCGACATGGCCGACTTCGCGGCCATGAACGACGTCTACCGCACCTACTGGGGCGAGCGGAAGCCCGTGCGCACGTGTGTGGCGGCGAAGCAGTTGCCGTTTGGGACGGGTGAGTGAGGGAGGTGGTGGTGGGGTGTGCGGGGGGGGAAGTGTGCTGACGTCGCGGTGTAGATGTTGAGGTGGAGTGTATTGCGGTGTTGCCGTGAGGAAGGGCCGAGCGTCGAGCGGAGGAGAGGATGGGATGAGGGACAAGCGAAGGAGAGGGATGGCAGTGGTCGAGGCAGACCCCGCGGGAGATGTCGCTACGCTATGCAGTATGAACAATAACGAAGGAGAAGATGATGACGACGACGACGACGACGCCGGCCGTGCCCATCTACCATGACATCCACAGAGCATACTGTCGTCATGTTCATCATGACGAAGCATGAACGGCCGCCTCTTGCAATCTCGACATCATACGTTCCCCGCCGATTGCTCACCGAATGGCGCTTGCTGGAGCCGGGATTTCTGCCGGCTCGCGATAATAGATCATCCCAGAAGAGAAATGCCTCGATCGTGACGTTGAATGTAAAGGCCGGAAAGTGCTTGGCTTCGGAGGTGTGCTCTGAGGCGCCGGAGCCGATCGAAACAGTGATCCACTGCCGGGGAAAGAGCTGGGATGGGCTCCGTCGTGCGAGATTCGTTCTTTCATGCGTCTCAGGAAGCCGGTCTTGTGAGGCTGTCCGGGCTGCTCCGGCGGCGGCTGAGCGCCAGCACCGACATGCCGCTGTTTCGCAAAGGCGGTTGGGTCAATACCAAGACTGGTCGCTGCTTTCGACGACACGCTTGGGTTCGTGCTAGATCGAATATTCGTCCGTCCTCGGGCAGGAAGCGGCGGAACGGATGGTTCCGGCGATGCATTGTCCAACAGCAGCCTGGGAGCCGGAGAGGAGGGGCCCGCGAAAGATTGCTGTGGGGTGGGAGGATGTTTGCCCGACTCACGACGCTCTCTCCGCTGCCACGGCTGTGATGTGGCGTCGGGACTGTCCCTGTTGCCAACGTGAAAGGCCGACCAAGGCGAGGAAGCCTCTCGAGGAATGGACCGAGACGTGCGTGGGGTGCTGGTACGCTGATGTCTCGTGGTAAGTGGAGAAGACGGTGCCTCGATTGCTTCCGCCGGGTCGCCCGAAGGCTGCAGCTTCGGCACAGGCTCGTCATTCGGCACTCGCAACAGGCTGACGCTGTTCTTTCGAGCACAATGTGGGCTAACGCCGAGCCTTTCGGCTGCGAGCTGCATCGAGGTGGTTCTGAAGCGGCCATACTCATCCTCAAACCGCGATGGATCGACGGAGAGATCTCCCTCAAGCAACGATCTGTTGTTGGTGAGGTCGGCAATCTTGCGATCGTATTCCTGGGTGATCGATCGAAACTCTTCCGCATGCTTCAAGGCGATCTGCGACTTCCGTTTCGACAAGCGTTTGCTATGTGCGGCAACAAGCTCTTCTTCGGCGTGGCGCAGTGCTTTGACCTGGTCGACAGGCATGCTGGTGAGCATGGCGTTCGGCTCGAAAGGACTTTCGAAGTCTTCGCCGTATTTAGCCAGAAGCTTCTTCCGATCTTTGGCGAGTGCCGCTGTCTGCTTCGATGTGACCATGCGCTCCATTAGGGCCTTGCCTTGAGCAAGGGAGCCAATCTTCGCGTTGTAGTCTGCCGATAGATCGTCTTTGGCTCGTTGTAGCTCGCCGATGTGCTCTTGAATTTGTCTCGCAAAAAGAGCCTCATTGGCGCTGATGACGCTGCCCAGTTCGGAGGGATATGCTCGGGAATTGTCAAGATAGTCCTCGAACGAGCGACTCCTCCAGGCTCTATCGAATCCGTTCTTGGCTTGCCTCACGCTGGCACTGAGTAGCGTGGTTGGTGGATGGCTGTATCTTGGGCTAGGCCGGCTTACTCTGGTCTTGTTCGGTGTGAGAGAAGCCGAATCCGCGTCTGGTCCCGACACCAGCGTATCAGTCTGAATGAGGACATCGATCGTGCTCCGAGACGACAGCTTAGGCCTGGAACCTTGTTGCGAAAGCATCTCAAGCTCATTAACCAGGAACTCATTCTGCTTGGCAACTTCACTCTTCTCGTCCAGCCGCTTCTGAAGCAATATTCGCATTGTAGCACGTTCCTCTGCCATCGTCGAGAGCTGCAACTTCAGTTCATTCACATCTTCAGTAACCTCTTCAGTGACCTCTTCACGACGAGGCCCTGTGACCGAAAATCTTGGGGTTGCGGCGCGACTCGAGTGTCTGATTTGAAGGTCACGCAAAGATGTCTTGACTTCTTCGAGCTGCTGGGTAAGGTCAACCTTCTCTTTAGAGAGAGCGACGACGAGATCTTCCGAGTGGATCTTAGCCTCGGCGACGCGGCGATCAGTTTGCGCAAGTTGCTGTCGCAACGAAGCCAAAGACCTTTCTGCCTCTGCTTGTCCAGTCAGAGAGCCATCGAGTCGCGCTTGCATCGCTGCAAGTTCAGCCTTGAACGATTGCTCCTTGGCCGCGACTGCAGCCGCCTTCTCCTCTTGCAGTCGTGCCTTGACATCGGCCAACTTAGCCGCGCTTGCGGTCTCCGATCCCCGAAGTTCCCAGCTGTGAGCAGCAGCTTGCGACGTGCTGTTCTCTTCGGTAGCGCGAGGGGCCTGCTCACGCGCAGCGTCAATCTCCTTGCGATGCGTATGCTCCAGCGCGGTCAACTGTGCCGGCGAGTATTTCGAAATGCTGAGCCGTATCTGCGCGACGGCGTCCTGATGTCGCTTCTTGAGGTTTCGGACTTCCGCCTGCCCGCTCTGTCGAGCCTTGGCCACGGCAGCGTCAAGAGCAGCTCGGTGTTGCTGTTGTGCAGCGGCCAATGCTGTCGAGTGCTCAGTGTTGATCTGCAACATCTTCGCGGTCCAGGCTGTCTCATGTTCCGCCAGTGTTTGCTCGTAGCTGGACTTGGCTTGCTGCAGCTGAGATTCGAGCGTCGATTGCAGCTGTCCGACTTCCTGAGCGTGCTCGGCTTGGAGGCTGGCGAGTCTGGCGTCGTGGTCCACTTGCAATGAATGGAGCTTGGAGTCGTGGGCCTCGAGTGTCCTTTCGTGCTCGACAACTTGGGTCTCCAGCTTCTCCGAGAGCGCTTTGATTTCTGCCATGTGTCTAGCTTCCAAATCCATGATGTGGGCCTCGTTGCCACTTTCGATGGCGCTCACGCGTGACAAAGCATGGCCGATTTCTCGCCTGAGATGTTCATTCTCAGTATGAGCTTGCGAACGCAGATCCTGGTTCGCTGCTTTGTGCTTCTCTTCGGCCTGTTCCAATGCCCGGGCATGCTGTTTCTGTAGCAATTCGAGGGCTGCCGCGTGGGAAGTCTCGGTGTCTTGCTGCTTCGCACGAGCGACGTCAAGTTCTTCTGTGAGCTTGTTCATGCGTTGCTCATAATCTGCGGCTTCGGCATCCTTTTCTTGCTTCGTGCTGTCTAGTTCTTTTATGATTTTGCTGATCTCTTCGCTCTTGGCATGCAGTCCAGACTCCCGAGTTGAACTTTCGAGCTCCGCGAATGCATCTCGAGAACTGCGAAGCTGCTCTACGACACCGCCAAGCGCAGTTTGAGCATCCTTCAGCTTTTGTGCATTCTCTGCGTCCAGGGAGTCGATTTGCTGGAGCAACGAGGCCGTTACTTGCAACTCGCTCGCCAGAAGGCCATTGGTCCGATGGTACTTGGCATGAGCGCTTGCTTCGACTTCTCGCAGTTGACGCTTGAGATCATCGAGATCACTGCTGGCTGAGTCAAGCTGAGCCCTGTACTGGGAGTGGAGGGCCTCCAGCTCCTTTGTGTGCGAGATATGTACGCTGCTAGCTTTTTGTTGTGCTTGGTCGAGTTCGCCGCGTAGTGCTATCAGCTGTCGCTCGTACGCAACCTTTGACTGCTCGAGCTCGGACTTGTGCGTCTTGCTGGTGGCGGCCAAGATCGCTGCGTGTTCGGACTTGAGCTGGTCGACATCGTCCTTATGAGCGTTCTTCAGGTTGTGGACCTGCGCGGTGGCTAGCTCAAGCTTTTCTCCCAGCTCGTTAATGGTATCCTGCTTTCGATCGCGCTCATAGGTGGCCTCGGCGTGTTCCTTCTTGTGCCTCTCTGCCACGTGTACGGCGTCTGTCAGTCGGCCTTTCTGCTCCTCAACTTGGCCAACGAGCTGATCACGCCGCTTTTCATGCTCATTGCGTTCTTGCACGACCAACGCGTGAGCGGTTTCAAGCTTCCGCTGCAACTCTGCAACGACGGACTGCTGCTGGTCGCGCTCAGATGTCGCGCTATCACAGCGCTTTCTCAGAGTATCCAGCTCCTCCTTCCGTGTTCGGTCGCTTTCGGCGTGGGTCTCAAGGAGTTTCTGGAGGTGCTCGGTCACCTGTTTGTTCTCGCCTTCCAGCTTGGCCAGCCTCTCATTCGCCGCAAGAGAGGATGCCTCGGCCTCGTCTTTCCGAGCCTGCAATTGTTCAGTGCACTGCTGCGCAGTCTTGTGTGCCTCTTCGGCGTGGCTCTTCTCTGCCCGCAGCGCTTCCAGCTGCTTCTGATTCTGCTGCAAGGACGTTGTGAGGTGCTGCACCTGGCGGTTCAAGCGCACAATGTCTTCCTGTGCCGCCTGGAGTGCGGCCTGCACACTCTGCCTCTCACATGTGGACTCCCGCAACTGCGCCTCCAGCCGCTCTTTCTCGCTCGTCAGGGCATCGACGCGCAGCTCGGCGGACTCGAGCAGCGACTCCAGCTGCTCCCTCTGCTTCTCAACCCTTTCCTGCGCTCGCTGGAGTTCTTCGTCTCTCTCGTCAAACACCGACTCGGCTTCGGACTCCGACTCCTGCCCGGGGTCGATCTGCGAGATCCTGCGTTCCAATGCCGGCCTGGGTTCGTGCTGTTCGTGCTTGATTCTCTTCTTCAGCGAATCCAGTTCGTGGAAGATCTGGCTGTGCGTGACCGGCTCGCCCGAGTGTTTGCTGTTGCGGAACAGTACGGCCGTGACACTGCCGGAATGCTGCGGCGGCGCATCGTGGGCTCGGGCCACGAGATTCTTGATATGGTCGATCTCTTGGCTGATTGTCTTGGGTCCCGTCGACGATCCGGGTCGTTCGGTACTCTCGCTCCATGCTCGGCTGGGAGGACGCAGGCTTCCAGCATTGAACGACGCTCGCGGTGGAAAGTCCATCTCGAGTCAGCGTGGTTGGTTAAGCTACCGACGTCCCGCCAGGGTGCAACACAAATCGGTCGAGACTCGTCGTCCACCACGTCCACGAACACGGCAGGGTCGTGCAAGGGCAGAGATAAAAACACACCCGAGCATGAAACGAATGACGATTACACATGAAAATTTTCCAACTAACGACCCAGTATAACCAAGTATGTGACGGCGGCGTGTAGGGATGTGCTGGTCGAGAATGGTCGAGAACGAAGCGTCGGGACTCCGGTGTTTGTGGTACCACACCCGGATCTGTTACGCGCGAAGGATGAGAGACATCCAGACTGGCAAATGTTGTTGTCCTCTGGCCGTACATTGGGGCACCAGTAACGGCGCTGCGTAACGCAAGTGATGAATAGCTGCCATGCCGCACATCTTCCTGCTGTGACTCTTTCATGACGCGGAGGACCGGGAGGGCTTTCGCCCGTACACATGCGACAAAAGGCCACGGCCATCGTTGTGGTGGCGTCAGGAGTCGCCTGTACTCACGTTCACGCTTGGGCTGCATCCACTCGTGCCACCGATCCCGAGGCGAGGGAATGCTGGTACTATCCAACTTGATGGCATCTTCCCATATAACCTCAGCCTCCATTGCCTATTGCTTCCATATGCTAAAACGTTCCGGCATTCCGGCCCGTCCTCTAGTTTCCCTGGTCTATAATTAGGTCCCGTGCCGAAGTGATAGCAGTGTGTAGGTATTGGTTCTGGCCGTTTCTGCAGTGCTTGCGATCTGGCCTCGGTGGCCGCGCGGCGAGTAGGCGGGCCTGGGTTACGTAGCATGTTCAGAGGGAGCCTTTCCTCATCCTGAGGAGTCGGGCCGATGCCAAATGCCCATTCAAGCCAAGCTCTGCAGGGGCGGCCGTCTTGGGACGGTCGTATGGATTCGAATCTCAAGCGTCCAGAAGCTGAGGGGAGAAAACTCGCTCGGGGCGCCGAGCAGTTCTTGAGCGCGAGGGATTGTAGATGCTCCCTTTTGACACCGTCAATGGATTGATGTTACTAATGTGCGCTCGCTCCCTCAATGTTGCACGCCTCCTTGCGCATGTCGCGAGATGCCAGTTTATATTATGACCTGACCAATATGTTCTGAATACAGGACACTGCGATTGCTGATGCTTCCGCATCATTCATTTGTTTGCGCTCTGTCCAAATGGTTGTTCTTCGGGCCAGCATGTTGTTGCAGGCGCCGGAGTGATTGCTTCAGCCTAATGGTGCTACTGATTCACGGCCGTGAACGCACTCCTGCCGCATTGTTCCCTCTCAACGCCAGCAGGATCCGCTGACGGGAGGGCTTTCCTTTCACCATCGCCTACCACTGTCGGCCCAGCACCAACAGACTCCCCGATGGCACCTGAGCCGCGACCTATAGGCCGTGATTCGCGAGTCTCCTCACCTCCCAGACCGTTCATGCTGCGAGCCGATGCGCTGCTGGGAACTCCCGTTGGCGGGCCAGGTTGAGCATACGCGTTCTCGTGAGGCAATGGCATAGACCGCCGGGCGGTTTGTGCAGCTGCCTGCGCTACGTTTTCCGAATATCCATAGTGGCTGCCATCGTGAATGGCGTTGGCGGCAACTTGGTGTCCTCCCGGAGCTGGCACAAGAGGCAGGCCTGCCGAGCTACTTGGGCCGGCGGCAAAGGCGAAGGTGTTCTGCTGGAAGGTGTTTGCAGGGGGTGCTGGGCCACCAGACGGGCGCCGACGTCTCTTGTCACGATATGGCCGGTCTGGTGGTGGCGTCTGTGCACCCTCGTCGCCACTTCCCTCGCTCGCGTCAATGTTATACTCCATCCGCTTCCGTAGTTCGTCGAGCAGGAAAGCTCTCTCGAGGCGCATCTTCATGATAGCTCGGTCAAGGCGATGCCTCCGCGTCCGCGCCTCATCGTTAGCAGCTTCGACTTCATTCAGGCGGCGCTTGAGCTGTATGCATTTGCGGTAGTAGGCTTTCTCGACGCTCGGCGCGAGTGGTGTGTTCGCAGTCGACTCTGCTGTAGAAGTTGTCAGTACGACCGATGGACGGAACACGTGTCGCGACACGGTTTACCTGATGGGCCGGGCGGTGCCATCTTGAGAGAGCGAGAGATGTGGGCTGGGTGCTTGGACGATAACGAACGATTGATGCTGTGTTTGCGTCGGTCAAGAGAGATGTAGTGGCGATTCGCTACTGCCGGCATTGGTCATCTTCACAATTGACATCACGGGCGCTACCACGGGGCAACTGAACCCGCAGCAGGTTTCGCCTGTCGCAGCCAGCCATGCTCGAGGTCGTGCATGTGCCTGCCACCACATTCTACCTTCCACCAGATATGACAGCCTAAGTGTGATTCTCCTTCTTACCTGACACCAACAACCAGCACATCTTCCACGATGGCGCGGCGCCGGGACTGCGATTATTATGATAGCGACGCGTCTAGCCGCGATGGCAGGAGGCGGCGCCGCCCGCGACATCCTTCGCCTTCGAGAAGCTCATATTTCTCTCGTGCGACCTACTCGCGCCGCCACTCCTATCCGCCAGAGACACCGATTGAGGAGAAGGGCAGGAGCAAGGCTGGCACGATTGTGAAGCTCGGCCTCGGCATCGCACTTGTCTTGGGTGTGCATACGGCAGTGAATGAGTGGATCAGGCGAAATGGAGAAGAAGACGAGCGTCGCTATCATCTTGACAAGCGGCGCGCATTTGAGAAGGCCAAGGCGACGCGAAGGCGTGAAGAAGATGCTGAAGAGAAGCGAAGGCAGATGGAGGAAGACTCCGACAGCGAGGAGATTGAGCGGGAAGTCATCATCAGGGAGGGAAGGAGGATCGCATATGTGCCTGCGGATGCGGAGCCATCGAGAGAACAACCAGAGATACGAGGCTATCTGACCGCGCCTGACGATCACCACAATCGAGAGAACTGGCAGGAGAGAGACGAGTGGGACGAGCGAGATGAATGGGACGAGCGAGATCCGAGTCGAGCGCAGTCTGTTGGTGGACTTGGTCGAAGTCGATTTGGCGGTAGGAGCAAGAGTGTCAGAGGCAATGAGAGGAATGGCCGGAGCAGAAGTCGGCCAGCAGTGAATGTTCCGAGGTGAGGGTATCAGTATATCCTTCGACATTGGTCTTGAATCTCCTAGCACCCTTCCATCGGGCCAGTTCCATCAAGGCGTGTGCGATACTGGCAACAACCAGTGTGACTCGGCATTTGCCTCCTGAACGCATGGCTTTCAAGGCGCTGAAGGTAGTGAGACATTCCAGAGAGGTTCGGCGTCGCGCACTGGCATACCGCGTCCAGCATCGGTAACTTGGGCAAAACAAGCGTTGGTGTTTCACTTACCGCAGGTGAATTGTAGCCTGCCCTCCTGGGCTGTGCATTCTTAAATTCGCTTCTTCCACGACTTGATCGAACACAATACTCTGAAAATGTCCAGCAGAACCTCGAGACGCTGCCAAACCCACGGCGGCCGCTTCCACCGAAGCCCGTCGGTTCAGCACGTGAATAGCAACACATCTTCGCGGTCAGCTATGACCGCTATCTCCCAAGACGCCGTTACTCCCCGCGCTACGCCTGCAGGCGCGGAATACGTGGAGGACAGCCCCGTCATCCCAGAAACGACACCTTGCTCAAGAGCGGCTCATGCTCCCCATCGTGCAGCGCCTGTCCCACGAGACGCCGCTAAGCGACTTGACAGTTCAGCAGGCGAGGGCGAGAGCGAACAGGGAATGCCGGCGACACCGTGGGCAGAGAGGAATCGCCGCGAGAACGACCGCAACCTGCAAGCGGTAATCGAAGAAGGCGCCGAGTCCGAGAGAAGCCGCCTGCGCAGAGCCGTCACTCGTCTCCAGGAGAAGCTCGGCATCTCTACCAAATTATTGAACAATCTCAAAGTTCGGAACGAAATCCATCAAGCCGACGCTGATCGAAGGGAAGCCGAACTCGCACAGAAACGGGAGGCTCGAGACGCTGCTTTGGGCCGCATGAATTCTGATGCGAAGGCCTCAACCAGGGCCCAGGCCGTTCTGCAGAGTCTCATCTCTCTCATTCTCATCAGCGCCATCGTCTACGTATGCATATGCTGGATCAATGGACCTGAAATGTCCTACATTCGGCGGCGCAGGCGCGAAGTCTGGGGAGTCTGAGGCTGTTGAGCAACAGAACAGACGAAAGCAGTAGATTTGCGACCCGAAGGCGTCAGACTGGATCAAGATGGGACAGTGTCACACCTGACCGGAACATGCTTGGCGTTGAAACAACCACGCCAAGTGTGCTCACATCACTTTGTCCCCGAGTGACCTGTCTGGCCTGAGGCTTTGTTAGACAGCGCGTAACGCGACTTCCCTTCCGTCACCGACCGACCTCCTGGTGAATGCTCGACACCCGACAGCATGGCTTCCCAGGCTTATAATCCCGACA
Organism: Pseudocercospora ulei; assembly: GCA_016165855.1. Lineage (NCBI taxonomy): Eukaryota > Fungi > Ascomycota > Dothideomycetes > Mycosphaerellales > Mycosphaerellaceae > Pseudocercospora > Pseudocercospora ulei. Next base: position 564,911 of record JACWNB010000006.1, on the reverse strand, counting down.
GCCTGACCGTGTCCTCCGTTCCCTTCCACCCCATACCCACGATACAAGCAACCGGCTGCAAACCCACATCGGACTGATCCGCAGCTTCACCAGATCAAGATCCCATCGAGAAAGTGCACACATGTCTTCCTCCCCAAACCACTTCTCCACTGGCCTGCGCTGTAATTTCTGCCGACTCCACCGCAACATCGACTCTCCCCCACGACCCTGCTTCTGCGAGACCCTGCAGAGTCTCACTCAATCAGAACTGTTCTGCGCCATCGCCACCCCGGCAGCCACCAGAAGACGAGCAGCAAGGGCTCCCAGGCTGATTCGCCAGCGATCAAACAATCCAGAGCCCGACAACGACAGCAGTGCCTTCCTTGCATCCAGCCCTGCCCACCGCAGAAGTACAGACGCCGGCTCCACCCTCGCCACCGCAACAGGTCTCCTCACACCACGGCCATCTCGAGAGCCAGCATCTCCAAGCACCACGGCGGTCGACGATCCCGACAATATCGTTGTCCTCGAGTCAGATCGCAACACACCCGTGCACACCCCCGAGCCAGAACAAATGCCTTCCCCAGCATCGACCCAGATCGTCCTCGAGACACCACGCGTGCAGCTCCACATCCACGGCCGCGATGACCATGATGCCGGTTTCCACACCTCCCCGACCGAGCGCGAGATCGACATGGAGAGCCTCGACACCGTCCAACTCCGCCGCGTCTTCAACCAGCTCACCACAGAACTGGAGAACAGCACGGCTCAAGTCGACCGCCTCATCACCCAGAGTCAGATCTACGCGGCCGACAAACTCGCCAAGGAGACCTACGATGTGCAGACGCAGCTTGAGCTCGTGCAGGCCAGGATCGATGCCGTCGAGGCCGAGCAGACGAGGATCAGGAGTTCGAAGAGGTACGGCACGGCTTTGGCCATCTTGTGCACGCTGGTCGTTGTGCATGTTTTCTGGTGTGGGTGGAATCGTGCCAACTTCACGTATGCGGAGAAGAGGAGGTGGGAAGCGTTTGCATGAGCTTCGACGGACGGCTGGCGCTGCGCGAGGATTCGGGGGTCCGTGTTTGATTTGGAACGTCGGCGCTCGAGTGTGGGAAACAAAATTTTGCATCGAGATTGAATGTCGGCACCGGAGGGTGGGGGGGCACATGTGGTTGCATGGGGACTCGCCATAGAAGCGTGGATGGATCACAGTCGACGCGCGAGTTAAGATCGCCCTGCCCGCCCACACCGTAAACCTTCTTCCACCACACCCAAACGCCACGCGCCTTCGGATTTCCAGCCCGCATTCTGCCCCCCATCCGTGCACCCCTCGTCCTCCCATCTCCGACCCTTCGGTCTAGTCATCGTAGCCCGGGGGCGGCTGCCGCGGGCCTTTCGGAACTGCGCACGTGCGCACCGTCAGCATCTCCGCATGCGCGGCACCTGAGGCAAGCGGGATTCCGTACTGGGATATGTGAGGGGGATTTGCGGCCTCGGGCCATCGCCGAGCCGGGATCGGATCGGGGGGACGGTGAACTGTGCAGGTGCGGTCAGGACACTCTCGTGGCGTGGCGGTGGGAGATGCGGCAGAGCGTGGCCTACCATGGCCACGGGACCCATGCTGCCCACCACAACCGACCAGAACATGGCCGGCTTCTTGCGGGCCATGTAGGAGATCCATTGCGTGGGCGCTTGCCAGAATGTCACGGGTGCCATGGTGTTGCTTTTCCGCTGCTCTCGGTCGGCCCGCGCTCGGGTGGCGGTGCGGAGGGGTGTTCGCTCGGGTGGCCGTGTGGGGGGTTATGCGCTCGGGTGGCCGTGTCGAGTGTTATGCCGTCGTGTGGGCGTGTTGAGTGTGATCCCCTCGTGTGGCCGGGCGTGTTGAGTGTGATTCCCTCGTGTGGCCGTTGCTGAGTGGAATCTCCTCGCGGAGCCGTGTCAAAGTCCGGACGTGGTTTGCGCTGGTCATCCCATCGCTCTTCCGTCCGTCCGGCGAAGCTTGACCGCCGCCAAGACATGCAGTCGAAGTCCCTGGACAGCTGGCGTGGAGCTACGGTAGCAACATACTTCTTGTTGTTCGACGGCCACCCCAAACCACGACATGAGGCTACCGATATCAGGCCTCCTGTTCGGCCTGCTGAGCCTCGCATCGGCATTGAGCGCGGCTGGAAGCAAACTGCTGGTCGTCATCGATGGCGATGCCGATAAAGCAAAGTACACCCAGTTTTGGGCAGATCTCGAGAGTGAGCGGCGACAAGCATTGCATATGCTCGTCATATGCCAGTGACCACGTGCTGATGTATCTACAGATCGAGGCTTCCAGATAACATATCGCGCGCCCAAAGACGCGTCATTATCGCTGTTTCAATATGGACTTCCGGCCTACTCACATCTACTTCTCCTGCCAGTCAAAGCCAAGGGCCTGGGACCGGCTCTCACACCCAAGCTGCTGGTCGACTTCGTAAATGCCGGATCCAATGTCCTCCTCGCGCTGTCCTCCCACAAGGCAGTACCGAGCGCCATCTCCAGCTTGCTCCTCGAGATGGACATCGACTTACCCGCCGGCCGATCGAGTGTTGTCGTCGACCATTTCAACTACGACAGCAGGGGCGCTGCAGAGAATCATGATGTCCTGCTCCTTCCAGCGCCAACGCTCAAGCCGAGCGTCAGGAACTTTTTCCGCGTGCATGGCTTGCTTGCTTTCCCACATTCAGTCGGACAAGCCCTGGGTAATGCCTCCCCATTGCTTTCGCCCATTGTCAAAGCTCCGAGCACGGCATACGTATACGACCCGAAAGATGGCAACGACAGTGCACCAGAAGACCTCTTTGCGACCGGCTCGCAGATCAGCATCGTTTCTGCGTTCCAGGCGCGCAACAGCGCACGCTTCACCGTCCTCGGCAGCGCTGAGGCATTGGAGGACAAGTGGTTTGATGCGGTAGTTCAGCTGCCAGGCGCTGGAAAGAAGGGCGAGAAGAGCGGCAACAGGGCATTCGCGGAGAAGCTTTCCATGTGGACATTCAAAGAGCTTGGAGTGCTGAAGGTCGGTCGAATCAAGCACTACTTGAACGACGCATCGCAGAAGGATGTCGCAAACACATCTGACGCCGCACCCCACGCGCCGAACCCAACCATCTACCGCATCAAGAACGATGTGCACTATGAAATCGAGGTCGGCGAGTGGAAGATCGACCACTGGGCACCGTTCGATCCACCTGCCGGTGACAACATCCAGCTCGAGTTCAGCATGCTGTCGCCATTCCACCGACTGAACTTGAAGCCGAAGAGCCACACCGCCAACAGCACAATCTACGAGCAGGACTTCCGGACCCCAGATCAGCACGGCGTGTTCAACTTCTTCGTCGAATACCGACGACCCTTTTACACCAACGTTGAGGAGAAGGTCACCGTCACCGTCCGCCACTTCGCGCACGACGAATGGCCCCGATCCTACGTCATCTCCGCGGCTTGGCCATGGATCTCCGGCATCTGGGTCACCGTGGCGGGGTGGGTCATTTTTGTCGCCGTGTGGCTGTACAGCGCGCCGCCCCAGGCCAAGACCAAGACAAGGTAGACACACGAGAGCGAGAGCCGTCCGATGTGGACCTGTATCTATGCAGAGCTACGAAAATGCCATTGATGTCTGGTCCTCGCCGTGCGCCACTTTCCCCGAAGCCGAGAAAGCAGCTCTCCCCGTTGCTCCGCCCCCCCACCCATCACATATCCGTCACGCGCAGACTGACCATGCAGCACGGGACCAGCACCTTGCCCACCAAAACTGTTCGACGAACGACCCGGGCCAGGCCCGGGTCGTCCCGCGTCGCTTGGTGCTGCGGGCTGGCGGGACAGGATCACAATATCGAAACGAGGGCCTCCACATCCCCGACCATACACACACCGCTCGGAGAATTTGTGCGGTGCCACGTGGAATCTCCCGCGGCGAAGAACGTTCGCGGGTCGGGGCGCTCCGTGGCACCGAACCTTTGCGGGACCCTGTCCGTGCGAGACTCGGCGGAGGGAGGATATATAGGCAGTCCAGGTGGGAGGGGGGGGAGGGGGAGGTGATGGGTCGTGAAGGGAGGAGAAGGTGTGCTTCATGTACACGGCGCGTGTCGATACCGGAGCTACACGGGATTTTTGGCGCATGGTGCGGCGCGGCGATCGGCGGCTCACCGCTGCGGCAGCATGTTCTTGATGCTGCGGAAATAGTCCTCGTGGACCGTTTCTGATATCTCCTCTTTGGTGAGCCAGGCAAAGTCCTTGACGCCGGCCTCGTTCTGGGCGATGTCGGCTTGACCGGCCATGATGCGGGCCTTCATGAAGAATACCTTCTCGCCGTACTCTTCCTGTTCATATTCTGTGTTTGCCGTGGTCACGAGCCTGTGGGGCAAGATCTTGGTAAGCTCGGGCTGGGCAAAAACGTTGATATAATGGCCGACCGGATGGTTGCCGACGACCCATGTGTTCATGTTGATGCCTGCGATCTCAAACAAAACACGCTCGGCGGCCTGTTCGATGAGTTAGCAAGATCGCTTGTCCGATGGCTCGGAAGCACATACTTGATGCAGGTTCTCCCTCCCGTATATCCGATCCTGTGGAAAGCGCCATTGATCGGCTTGATCTTTGACGAGAAGGTACAGGCTTCGATCCATTTTTCGATCCAGACTGCGAACGTCGTTCTTTCGATCCGCTTCTGATATTCGCGGCGATGGCCTCTCGATCACCATGTCGCCCACCGGCTTCCGCACGCCCTCGCCAGCTGTTGCGTCGCCACTCGCAGCCTCTCCGCGGGCGTCGGCATCGTCCGGTGGTTCTGCATCGACGATGTTCTTGCCCTCGGCATCTCGTATCAGGCCGTCGATGATGACCTCGGGCTCTCCCAACCGGCTGCCCACCCGCACTTCATCGTCCCACGCCTCCTCGCCATATGCATTGTACACGCCCACATCTCGGGCCGCGGCTATGCGTGCCTGCACTTTGCGCTTGAACTCGAGCTGCTGCGGGGTGCCTTTTTTGTAGTAGAAATATCGGGTGAAGGGCAAGGCGAGCCGTTCATTGAGTCTTTTCTGATAGAGGTAGAAGGCCTTCTCGAACGACGTCAACTCCCGCGTCAGTAAAGGCGGACGTGACAGTACGGGACTGCACAGGACGCGAAATGCTTTTCGAGGTCCCGTCTGCGTGGCGGGCGGCGGCGGCGCCGGCGCCTCCTTCTCTACCGCCGCCGCGGCCGCCGAAGCATTTCGCCGTGATGCGATGCCATTGCGCCGCATCTCACACAAACAGGAGCTGCATATCGAGTCGCGTGAGAGGACTGTGTTCTGTTAGTGATGACCATGACGCATCCGGACGGCGCCTCCTTCTATACCCATCTGTGAAGCGATCCGCCTCGCGCTCTTCTGGCCGGCATGCATCGTCCGCTGGTCCAATGTATGTGCTCACTATGCTCATATGCTCATTCCATTCAAAGCCGGTCCGCCTCGACAGATGTTCGGGAGTCTTCTCCAGGCGGTCAAGCGCCGGTGGCTGGCGACCCACGCCAAATTTCCTCCTTCGCCTCCTCTGCTTCTGAATCTGCATCGCACCATTCCTTATCATCTGGGGCACTGCTTCTTCGTAGCCTCCGGATCATTTACTCGTGCGCAGACCGACTCGGGCAGTCTTTTTCGCTAGCGGCACCTTCGCATTTTCCAAGGGAACTGTTAGATAGATCCTGCCCACAAATCCATCCTGATCTTTGATCCCATGGCAGGCAGATGGCTTGGCTGGGCTCTGTCCTCATTGCCCTTCCAATCGCTCTCTGCACGCAGGCACTCTCGCTCCTCATCACCACAGCGATCCACCTTCCCCAGCAACTTCCCTCACTGGCCTGGCGGGTCGCCCGCGCCAGGTGAGGCCAGCGCCGGTGCCTCTGGGCGGAACGGGGGAACTAGATCTGAAGCTCTTGCCACGTAGTCCTGCTACAGAGAATCGCCGCGTTCTCACACGCGGATGCCGTTGCCGAGCCTTCATGCCTCAGAGGTCAGCTAAGAGTGGTGCAGATGTGAGTGGCAAGTGCTCCGTGGGATCCGAGTCCCACACACGATCAGTCGGGCACGGTCTTGCGTGCATTGTTTCCGACAGAACGCAAACAGCATGTCACTGGCAGTCTTGGTCTGGGCTCCAGCGGTGCACGAGAAAGGGTTGGGAGCGGCCACCAATTTTGTGATCGTCTTCGGGCATACATACAGCTTCAGACGTACTGGAGTAGCAACACGACAGCTTGCATGTATGAACGCCGCTTTTTCATGCATCGGCCGCCTTCACCTCGATATGCGGCCGACAACTTCACATCAGATCGGTGTCACTCTCGTCCGGCATCACTGGGCAACCACGCCTGTTCCGAACCAACCCCCCATGGAACTTCCTTGCGACCATGCCATCAACCCGCTCGATCACCAGTCCTCGGGACAGTCTCTCGCGTTTCGCCTTGCGTAGCAGGTAGATAGATGATGATGCGCTTTGTCTGCTTCCACTTCCCGCAGAGGAGAGAGATCCGGACCGCCACAACTTCTTTGTCTGCCCCCCCCCCCCGCCTGGGTGTCAAGCCGTCCCGCATCATTGTCGCATCTGGCCCAACATGTCTCGATCCGGCGATCACCCCATCCAAAGACGGGGCCCCTTGCGCCCACAAGTAGCGCCGAAGCACCCCTTGGTATTGTTCCTGACTCGCCACACGGGACGGGGAGTTGACCATGTCCTACCACGACCTCAACCGGCGAAGTGTCGACGACCTGCCCGGGGTCACAGCGGAAGAGTGGAAACTCAGCGAAGCCGAGCGGACGCGGAGGGGACGGATGCGCCAGGTGTGGAAGGTGGCGGGATATGTCATCTCACACATCCTGGTGCCGTTCCTGGTGGTGATGGTCGCCTTCGATCTGAGCAAAGGCTATCTCCAGAGGACCAGCGACTGGGATGTGCAGAAGACGTACGGGACCGACAAGCGATACATGTCTTTGGACCACCAGTACGATTACCTGTGGGCGCAGGATATGGAGGTCAATTGGGGGAGCATCAAACTGCCCCGGGACATCTCCGATTCGTTGGGCGCGACGGGGCTCGTCGAGTATGGCACCATTGCGATGTGAGTGTGCGCGCGCGTGTGTGTGTGTCCCGGAGTGCACGGTCGGAAGTCCCGAGAGGGGGGGGGGGATGGGCTGACATCCAACTCGACCAAAGGTTCCACAACCTTCATTGTCTGGCCATGATGCGCAAAACGCTCCAAGAAGCATACCACGGCAAACGACCGGCGTTTGACTGGTCGGGCGATAAGCATTGGCCTCACTGCCTGTACCACATGCGTCAAGCCATCCTCTGCCATGCCGACGATACCATCGAGCTCCCGCGAGCCAACAATGGCTCGCTGATCGCCGAAGCCAACATCTCCGGTGTCACGGACATTCGACATTGTCGGTCGGCAGACAAGCTGTACAAAATGCAGGACAAGTATGTGGAGTGGGGACCGGACGACGCCGGCGATGAACATCACCATTAATGAAGGAAGTATCGCATTCCACGGCCGGGTGCAAGGAGGAGAGCCATGGGCGGTTGCTCGGTTTCCGTCAAAAGCAGTTCGTGCATCGATCCGGCGTAGACCAAAGAAGCACCCCCTCCTTTCGAAAAAGATAAAAAAAAAGCATTCTTCACATTGTTCTTGTCCCCATTGACATCCCAATGCTGCTTGACCGATTGGTTCCCCGGTTACCATCTGTCCTCCGGACTTATGCGGTAGGTATGTCCGTCCTGCGAAAGCCATCGTACAAGTGGGGGAGTAACAGGGACGTGGAGGAGTCGGAAGTGGCGTTGTGACCGATGCAGCCGAGAGTGAAGAGCCATGCTTCGCGTCGGCTGAGATGATCTCCCGCGAACCGGACGGGTATCTCACGTGCGATCACGACTGACGCCATGGGGGTTTCCGATACACGTCACAAGATTGATTCGGCACTGCACGCCGCGGGCATTGTGATTTTGCTACGAGGGCGGTCATCTATTCTGTCGTGTGTTCATGTCATTCGTCCCCAGCGCCGTGATGCAGAGGCAGGTGGGAGGGAGACGGGGATTCACAAGGCCGCCATCAAGGCCGCCCCCATCACCGCTAAACCGTGAGCGGCCCAGTGCTGGGCATGCTTGCCCGCGGCGGCGGAAGCGCTGTTGAGACTGGGCGCTGCCGAGCGGGTTGGCGAGCCGCCTTCGACAATCGAGGTGTAGGTCGAAGTCGTCGGCCCCTCACTGCCTGTGTAAACGGTCACACTCGTGACAGTCGATGGTGCAGACAGCGTTGGCGAGACTGTGGTTAGATAGATAGAGGTAAAATTCCCGCCCGTCGTCGTGACTGGCACGATACTAGCATTGGTTGGAGCGCCGAGATTCGACTTGGAGCCCGACAGAGTGCTCGTCACGCTTGCGGTGCTGGACGTGGTGGAGGTGATTGACGTGCTGTTGCAAAGGATAGATTCGACTTGTACGGAATTGGTGGAAAGAAAGCTAGGCGACGTGCTCGTGAATGGAAGACCGGCGGTGCGAGTGAGATTGTGGGATCGAAACGGGGTGCACGTGACGGATTCTAGCGCGACTCCGCGGGCGCCTGTCAGGTAAAGAGCAGACACGACGTCGAGGGCAGAATTGGTGTATCGGGTGTTCAGCGGCACGTCGATGGTTGTGTTTGTCGGGGCGTTGCCGGCTCCTCCGCGACTGGCCTGAATGGTGATTGTGGCCGTCTGAGCCGCAACGCGGGCAGCAACAAGGAATCCCGTCGCAGCAATGTGGGAAAACATAGTGAAGGGAGTACGGTGTGCAGGCCGACGACACGCAGGGCGAAGCGGGAGAAAGAAAGGCGGACTCGGATTCTCGGTCGCCAGGCATTTAACTCGCCCAGGCAGGTGCCGGTCGAGGCTGGTCAGCCGTGGCCGCAGGAGGCAGACGAGAAATGTGGCGATGCAAATCCCCTGCCCCGTTCTGCGTGCACAGCATGCGGTGGAAGGGCGGCCAAAAATACCCACGTCCCCAAGCAATCCCTTGATCCGAGGAGGAGGCGGGGAGTGGCGGGGCGGTGCTCTTCCTCTGCAGCCATACGGGCATTCCACCTTTCTTTCTCCTACCGCTGTGGGCATTCCAGCTTTCTCCGACCTACCGCTGTTGCCATTCCAGCTTTCTCCGACCTACCGCTGTTGCCATTCCACCTTTCTCCTACCGCTGCTGACCAACACCACCCTTCGTACAGTTAAACGAAGCAAGGCTGGGCGAAGTTTCACTGTACCCGAGAGCTGCAGACGTACCGGTACAGCCGCCCGGCGGCGCACCGTGTTCTTTGCTGGCGACTGCCGTGTGATCTGCTGGCTGGCGACTGCCCGTGATGCATTTATGACGTGATATACAGACGCGTTGCTCAGCGCCTTCCCTCTCTTCCCTCTCTTTCCTGCACACACAACTGCCTCTCTTTAAAAGCCTCTGCACACACAACTACTTCTCTTTCCTCCACGTTGGCTTATCGCATATCCAGCTACAACCACCCCCTTGTGCAACTGATGGCGACACTTGGCGCACAGAAAACGCCTCCATGGAAGCGGACACCACCTCTTTCGGCCCCGCAGAGCACAGCCACTGCTGCTGCTGCTTTCCATAAGGGCAAGAAGGACAAGAGGGACAACAACAACAGGAAAAGCAAGGTTGAAGCAGTGCACAACATTGTTCATACTTCTCACCGCAGTAGTGGTTTCTGAGGTTGATACGGCGTGAGCGGTGTTGATTGGAGTGATTCTGAACTAGCTTGACTGCTGACTGATTGTCTACGTTAACTGTCAGTGGCGTGCATTTCTTCCAGAAGATTTGTCATCCATTGGATCTCACGGCAGGTCTCAGTGAGTGCAAGCCAGCACCACGGCCTCTTGACCGCCTGTACGAGCCAAGTTCAGAAGAACCCTCATCAGAACGCTACCAGCTGTTCAACAGATGGATTGGTGAGCTGCAGATGCTTGCTAATTACACACGGCCAGATATCAGCCACGCTGTGAATCACCCGGCTCGTTGGCTTCAGAACCCATCTTCTGAACATGTGAAAGCAACCCAGAAGATATGGCGATTTCTGAAAGGCACAGTGGACTATGGTCTCACAATCTTAGAAGGCCATACCACCTGCTATTCTGATTCAGATTTCGCTGGTGACCCTTCTACATCGCGCTCAACAACAGACCCCATTTTTTCATCAACACGTTCAGAGCCTCAATCGAGCTCGCCGGCAGGGGCGGTGTTGCGGGAGTGTTGCGACCTCGTACTCGTGCGTAGGGCGTGGGGCGTTATATCGTACCCGTAGAGCGTCTGGCATGGACCGTCGAATTCTTTCCCAGACGACCAACCTCGAGGCCGGGTCGGTGATGGACGTGTGACGACGGTGAGGATGGCGGCAGAGAAGCGTGGGGTGGGAAGCATGCATGCCGGCTTGTATTTCGACAGGCGAACCACCCACGTGGGATGGGAGACCACCAGCCGATGGAGTTGTGGAAGCGGAGACCTCGAGCCAGAGTCGGTTGTGGGAGTGTGACGATGGTGAGGAAGGCGGCGTGGAAGGAGCATTGGGGTAGGAAGCATCCATGTCGGGTTGTATTTCTACAGTCACACCACCCACACGAGGTATGATGGACCTGCGTGCGCGGTGGACACGGTCTCTCGGCCCCGGACCGCCGCGTGCCGCCTCGCGTCTTATGCCGCAGCAGCTCGGTAGAGGAGCTCTTCCGCTCTCCGCTCCTCCACCCGCGCAACGACGTCTCCGTCGTACAAGTCCTCGGGCGGCGTGCCTTGTTGGAGAACCAGGCGCTCGTGCTGGATGATTTCGTCCTTGGTCATACACACCAAATCGCACAGCTCCAAGCGGTCCCATTTCTGACCGGGCGTGTCCGTGTCGATCCAGCGGCCTTCGGGCTTGCGCCAGCGGGTCAAGGCCAGCCTCGCGGCGAGGCCGGAGACGACGCTGCGGCCGCGGTAGACCTCTTCGACGAGATATCCGACGTCGTCGGGGGTGACGGGGAGGCGGAGACCGACGGGGTCCAGACCCTGGTGGCGCGCCACGCGCTCCTCCAGGCCTTGGATGTGCGCGAGGATGCCGTGGTACATCTTGTCGCGCGCCTTGCTGGGCAGGTAGTCGTGCGGGTAGCCGGAGATTTGGAGCATGATGTGGTTGGCGACGCAGAGGCCGAAGACGGCCGGCATGGTGCCCAGCACGGGAAGGATGCGAACCCGAAAGTCGGGCAAGACGCCGAGCTCCCCCACCGCACCGTGCCGGAACTCGTCTTCGGGGAGCGGGAGCAGCTGGGCTTTGCCGGGACCGGCCTTCTCCTGCGAGTATACGACCGGGATGCCGTCTTTGACACCTTTCATGCGGAGCCGGCGGCGGGTTGTGCGCGACAGAGGGTCGTCGGTGGATGCGGAGATATCGCCGATGAAGACCCGCGTCGGGTCTGATTTGCAGCCTGCGCCCATGGATGAAATGATGGGGATGCCGTTCGTCGCGCAGTAGTGGAGCAGCGCCACCTTGGAATCGATGTTGTCAATCGCATCGATCACGTAGGTCGGTGGCTGGCCATCGCTCCACGGTCCCAGTTGCGTGCCTGCGACGGCCTCGCTGAAGAGCTCGTTTCGGGCGTCGAAATGGGTCCATGGCACAATCTGCTCGAGTCGCCGTTCCAAGCATTGGACCTTGGGTGTGCCCACGTCGGCCAGGGTGGCCACTGCGTGCCGATTGAGCGAGCTCAACGTGACCTGGTCGAAGTCGATCAGTCGCAGTTTGCCGCATCCCGATCGTGCCAATGCCGCGGCAGCATGGGATCCCACACCACCACATCCGACCACCACGACAAACGCTTGGCGCAGTTTGGCCAACCCACCGTCGGTGAGAAAGACACGGTTTCGCGCGAGCTGTTCAAGGATCAGAGCTGTTCCCAACACGCGTCAGCCCGTTGGCCACCCGGGAGAGCCCAGCCAGCATGTCACCTTCATCGTAATCGCCCCGCCGTGCTCGTCGGGCCACCGCGACACCCTTCTCGTCACCCCTGGCGTCTGGCGCGTGGTCGGGATCAGCGCCCCCGATCCCATTGATCTGAGCGTCTGTCAGATCAGCGCTCTCCCATCGCGGCGAATCCAGGCTGCATACCCTACCGACTGCGTGGGGCGATGCCGCCAAGTCCGGGATGGAGTCTTTGAGATGGTGGACTTTGCGGCGTCTCTGTGCTTCTTGGAGCGCGATGACCGCACTCGCGGCGATCGCGGCGGATGCCAGCGCGGTGCAGGCCAGATGGAATTTGTGGCTGCCCGCTACATTCGACCACCCGCCCAGCATTCTGTGATGGACTCCACCCGCCGCGCGACAGTCGGTCGTCAGTGCATGTGGAGTGGCGCCCGACCCAAATCCGACGTCGCGCAGCAGCACGCGCGTGTGGCGGCGGTGGCTGAACGAAGTTGTTGGAGCCCCAGCAGGAACCAGCTGGCATGACTAACAGAACTGGTTATGTAACCAACTACCCACATCTTCGATCGTTTTGCACCACACGCATTGCCGACGAACCCTCGCGCCGTCTGGAGTCCACTAATTGCCGGTGACAACGCCCGCCATGGCCTTTCGCGCGTTCTTCGGGTGGACCTCCGTCCTGCTGGCAGCATCGCGTGCCAGCGGGGATTCTGCGCCGCCGCCGGCGGAGTCCGACATCAAGTCGGTCCCGCTGCGGACGCATAGCCTGCAGATGGTGAGTCCCCCACTCCCCCCCGCCGCCGACGACGACTCGCGGCTCCGTCGCTCACGCGCGACCCTTGGGCCAGCCATACCTCGACAACGAGATGCATTCCCGGTGGTGGGACTACGGCGGATCGACGTTGATCCGCACCGACCACTTCGTGCGGCTCACGGCCGAACACGCGTCGCAGGCGGGCTGGATCTACAGCCGCGTGCCGCTGACCGCGACGAACTGGGAGGTGGAGGTGGAGTTCCGGATCTCGGGGACGGGCACTCTCTTCGGCGACGGGATGGCCATGTGGCTGACCAAGGAGCGGGCGGAGCCGGGCCCGGTGTTCGGCATGCGGGACCGGTTCGAGGGCCTGGGGCTGTTCTTCGACACGTACAAGAACAACCGCCCCGGCGCGGTGTTCCCCTACGTCATGGCCATGGTGGGCGACGGCAAGACGGCCTACGACCAGCAGAACGACGGCAAGGCCAACGAGGTGGCCGGCTGCTCGGCCCGCGGGCTGCGCAACCCCGACCTCCCCATCACCAAGGCCCGGGTCACGTATTTCCAGGGCAAGAACCTGACGGTGGATCTGATGTACAAGAAGGAGGACGAGTGGACCCGCTGCTTCGACGTCGACGCCGTCAAGCTCTCCACCGTCGCATACCTCGGCTTCAGTGCCGAGACGGGCGAACTCTCGGACAACCACGACATCTACTCCGTCGCCACCAAGAGCCTGTACTCGCCCAGCGGAGAGAGTGGAGCGGCGACCAGCAAAGCGCCCAGCGGCACGCACGGCACGAAGAGCCGGCCCCTGCACCCCGCGGGAGGAGAAGGCGGCGGTTGGGGCTCGTTCTTCTTCAAGTTCGTCATTTTCGGCCTGGTGCTCACGGGAGCTTACGTCGGCTTCACCGCCTACCGTGCACGACAACGAGACAGGTTTTGATGCTCCCAGCGAGAGTAAAACGTCCCGGCGGTCGTTCGCGAACCGTGTGCAATCTTCTCCACCATGGACCGCATTCGCATTGTGTCTGTGTCTGTATCTGTCTGTCCTTCCCTCTCTCTCTCCCCGTGCATGTATGCGCCCTCAGATCAGCTCTCAGTGTTGTGCCATCAACGACAACCAGCGCGCGGGGGGCCCGCGCGCGGCTGCCCTTCATCTTTGGCTTTAGAATTAACTGTGCATCATCACCGGACGAATCCGCCACGCGTCCCGCGGCCGCCCACCGTTCCGTCCACCCACGCCTCCTCTCCCGCCGTTCCTCGTGCCCCCACCCACACCCGCGGCGTGCATGCGTGCGTGCGTGCGTGCCCGCCGTCCCGCGAACCAGCCCTGGCCCCCGACGAGGAGCAACGTGCCGCTCCGATTGAAAACTATCATTGCGTGCAGAAATCTCACCGCGACGGTCCCCGCGCGCGCGCGCGCGGGGACCGTCGCTAGATTCGCGATTGCGCGTTCGGTCATCGGGCACGCGTGGGTGCTGACACTCGTCGTGTGGGGGCGGCGGCGGGCGGTTTCGGCGGGGATGCGGGCGCGACGCGGCAGCGGGACGGGATGGGGTGGGGGGGAGGGGGAGAGAGGGGGGGGGTGTGCTGACGAAGGCGCGGGCGGGGGATGCGGGAGTGGAAAACGCGCCCGCGCCCCCTTCCTCAGATTTCTGTTCTGGTGAGTACAGGCATGGGTGGATCTGCGTTCCTCTGCGGCGCGGAGGAACGAGATCGCTTCTGGTAGCTCGGTGAGGTGGTCTTCATGGGAAAATGGGGGGGGTTGCTGCGGGGGAGACAGGGTGAGCGGCGTGTCTCGTGCGAGGCGTCGGATGCAACGTACCGTTTTCCACTTGGTGCGGCGGCGGGATGTGGAAGAAGAAGAAGACGGAAAGTGAGGACACGCGAGGGCGGAAAGAAAGCGCAGCGCGCGTCGGCCGCTCGGGCCGGACCGCGTGCCAAGACGGGGGGGGGGGTTGGAAGGGAAGCTTCCCAACGTGCAATCGCGAATGTGCTGCGAGATACGCTCTCACCTCTTCGCAGGGACTGTCACTACACATATCCTCTCCCGTGAGATGGCTGGTTGTTCCTCCACATACAATGGCGGACAAAAAACCCCGATCAACGCCAACCCGCAACATCGATTAACCCCAGCCGGTGTGCCGCCGTGCAAAGTTCCAACATCCGACGACAGGGAAAGGTGCCAAGCTTGCATCAGAAGCCCGCAGACGAACGACGCTGACTGCCCACAAAAGGAATCGCCGCTCGTGGCGCTGTCTCGGGAGCGACAAGATTAGTTCCCCCCAAAAGATGGGCTAGTAATGCAAGAACCAAGAAGAAGAGGCAAAGAAGAAGAGGAAGGTTGGTCTTGGTCCCGTCCCAATCATGCCATCGGCATGCCACCGGGCCCGTGTGATCCGGGACCAAAAAAATCGGCATCGATGGGTTTCGCGAGGATGACTGCTTTACGCGACTTCCTCCTCGGCCCAGCCGGGCAGTGCACCGTCAGACACTCCCAGTCCGTAGCCACCCGCCGAAATGCCATTCACGGTCGAGCCGAGACCATATAAGCCGCTGTGCTGAGCCTGGCTGTGTGGCGCCTGCTGCAGCGAGAATGCCGGCAAGCTGATCGCGCGATGGTGTGCGCTTCGGCTTGCATTTTGACTCGCCTGGTGAGAGTACGGGCTGGTCGCCCGCATGCCGTTGGTGGTGCTCACGCTCTGGTGGCTGCCGTGGCCGAAGTGGTGTGATGGCGGCTCGAGCACAGTCGATCGCGTGGCGGCGACCTCGTTCGGCGATGAGTAGAAAGCCTGCTGGTTCGAGAGGCGCGAGGCAGAGCTTGGCCGAGAGGGTTGGTAGGTGTGGACGGACAGACCGTAGTCGTTCATCGGGCCAAGATGACGCTGGAGCTGCGCTGCTTGCTGGGCCTGCTGTTCCGCTGCGGCTTGCGCGCTCTGCTGTGTCGCCGCCAGGTAGAGCGTGAGCGGGTTGTTGTTGCCGGTGTTGAAGATGGTCGAGGCGGTTGGGCCGTTCAGAGGATTAAAGCCGCTGTGTGACGGTCCCGAGCTGGCAGGCGAAATGGAGTTCTGCGCTCTGTTCGGTGCGAGCCCATTGATCGGAGATGGCGAGGTCTCGCTAGACTGCTGCTGCTGCTGCTGTTGCTGCTGCTGTTGATGGGCTTGTTGTCGCACTGTCTGGCTGTTGATGATCTGTCTCGGGGGGTTGCCGCACCGATCCTTGCCAAAGTTGACTTTGAAGCGCTTGTACTCCTCCTTACCTCGAACGGCCTCGATCGCCTTGATGGCATTGGCAATGTTGGTGAAGTTCACAAACGCACAGCTCTTCTCGCGCAAGGTGTTAACCAGCTCGATCTCGCCGTACTCCTGGAAATCCTGTCGCAAACGATCCTCGGTCCATGACTCGTCCAGGTTACCGATATACACGTTTCGCGAAGCACCGCCCGACACAGCCAAGGCTATAGCGGGGGGCAGCGCACCGGAGTGCTTGCCCCAGCCGATCTTGAGACGTCGATTGTGGATCATGAGACCCTGCAGGTTGCTGAGAGCGTAGAACGAGGCGGCCGAGGTGGGATCGATGAATGTCACGAAGCAGATGTGCTTGTCGGGAATGTATCGGATGTGGTGCAGCAGGCCACCTCGCACGACATTGCATATCTCTTCGATGCTCGTCTCGGGGTGGATGTTGCCGAGGTAGACGGTGCGATTGCCCAGGTTGTTCATGCCTCCCGCGGTGGTTGCAACTGCAGCCGCAGCGACCGACTGCTGTGCCAGCGCGTTGGTGATGAGATCTCGGTCTGCGCCATTCAGGACATGAGCGTAGCCCGGCGCGATCCCAAGGTACTGCGCGGCGTTCTGCTGCTGCGTCTTGGACACGTAGGCGCACCGGTCCTTGCCGTAGTAGACACGACGAGGAGCCTGCCACTTCGGCTCCTGAGGAAGCTGGGTCACAGCTTTGATGGCGTTGCCGATGGAGAGGAAGTGGACGAAGGCGATGGCCTTCTCCTTGACAATCTTGACCGTGTCGATCGGGCCGAACTTGCTCAGATCCTCCCTCAACTCGTCCTCGGAGACATCCTCCTGCAAATTGCCCAGATAGACGTTCCTCGATGCTCCCGATTGCTGGACGGCCAACGCGACGGAAGTCGGGACAGAGGACGGCTTGCCCCAGCCGATCTTGATGTCCTGACCCTTGATCGATAGCTTCTTCAGGATGGCATCCGAATGGAAGTGCGTCGCGGAGCTAGCGTCGAGGAAAGAGATGAACGCGCAATTCTTGTCAGGCAGCAGACGAACCGACTCGATCTGACCGCTGCGCACGTGACCCAGGATTTCTTCCGCCGATGTGTCCGGAGGAATATTGCCCAAGTAGACGGTCCGGCTGGTTCCAGACACAAGACCGGACGCCATGTGCATCGCCGGGCCATAAGCGCCCAGGTTGCCGCTGGCGACGGCATTGAAGCCCGTCGGTGGAGACTGAAGGCCAGCGAAGTAAGACGACGCGTGGAGGGCGGTGGGAGAGGCCAGCGGCTGGTAGCCGGTGGGTGACATGGCAGCCTGCTGCTGGTGGTATGCATGGTTCACTTGGCTCGGTTGATGGCGCTGACCCCCGTGCTGCTGCGGGAATGCCTGAAACTGCGGGGACTGGAAGCTCGAAGGCGAACCTGGCTGAAAGGGGCTGCCGATCAACAAGTTGCTCGGCAGAAGCGGTGTAAAGTTCATATCGTAAGCCGTCTGTGGAGTTTGCATATCGGGGCCGGCGTAATTGCTGCGGGCCGTGTTGATGGGCTGCACGCTGTTTCTGCACGGATGTCGGTCTCCATACCCACCCAAGGATGGCTGGGCCAGGTGAAACAAGCCGTCGGGAAAGCCGCTGCCTTCAGAGTTCATGGACGACTTGACCGCGAATGACTTGGCCGGGCGATGTCCCAGACCCGGTCCGGTTGAGATTGTGTCGCCGCTCTGCATGCCAAGCATGTGCGGCGGGAGCACAAGGCTGTCCCGCGGATTGGCTGATAGCACGGCCGTGGTGACGGTGTTTGCAGGCCCGGCTCTACACAAACCGGACACCAACCTGGCAGAAGAAAGTCGTAATTAGAAGGTGGTACACGGGTTGGCACGATGACCGGACAAGCGGCCTCCACTGCTGCCGGATGCTGTTAGCTGTGGCCCGCACGTGTCTCGCTGCCGACGAGCACCACGCGAAGGAGGGTCGAGAGACAGCCCGATGCATTCGACGTCCACACTCACATGCGATGGCACCGCTCTCGAACGCGCGACGAACAAGTGCAAGAAGCAATCCCAATATGCTCTACAGCCGGAGTCCAGCGAAGGCCCTCTGGTATCCAAGATATGTACACTCCGCCGTCTTTGTTTCCGAAGCTGTCCGCGATGGGGGAGCGCAGCGGGAGATTATGGGCAGCTCGGGGCCGAGAACCAGGGATCGGAGTCGGGGGAGGGCGAGAAGCAAACAGGTCCAAGACTCCAACCGCGTGCACGAAGAGAGCGAAGGTAAGGAGCGACAACACAGTGCAGCGAGCGAGACGCAACGCTCGAATGGAGAAGAAGTCAGGACGGCGGCGGCGAGGTGCCTAGCGAAATAGTATAGCATGCCGGGACCATGCAAACAGGAAATGAGAGGAGAGACGGTTGCCACCTCTCGAAAAGGGATGGGGGGGAGGGGGAGGGGGGCGACGGTCGAACACGTGGGAACGGCCCGGCCCAGGATGCTACTATTAGCGTGCGGGCGTGGGCAGTCCAGAATCGGGGCAGCGGCGTCGTTCGGCCTCGTCCGTCGTCGTCGTCGTCCGTCGCGCGCCGTCGTCCGTCGCCGCCGTGGCGAGCTTCGCCGCGCCACGTCCATCTCGCCCCGGACGTGGCCATTCTCGATGCACGCTTTTCTGCCGCGTTCCTGGCACGCGGGCGGCCGGGCTGCCGCGAACCACGCCGGCGGCCAGGGCGATTCGGTTCCTGCGCATGGCAGCGGCGCTAAGCTGAGTGGGCTGCAGGTGCAGATGCAGGCGGCGGCGCAGAGACAAGGGGGAGGGGGCGGGGGGCCCGCGCCGTGACTCGGCGCCCGGCGATGGCTGTGGTGACGCTCGACGCCATCGACTGCTCATGTCTGGTACGGGTGGGGACGGCGCTGAATCACGAAACAACCCACGAACAGCCGGGCGTGCTGACGGACGGCGCTGGAACCCGACACCATTTGACTTTCTCCCGCCCTGAACCTACCGTCTCTCCTGCGCGGCTCTCCGCGAGGAAAGGAACGAGGGAACGGAAGATTGCAGGTGCTGCCGGTCGGCGGACGCGTCAGGCGACGCGCGTGTCGAGGCAGGAAGAATCTGGTGGTGCATAATCAATCTCCTGCGCCCGGCGGTCGACCGGTGATACACTTGGTCGCAGCAGATGGGAGAAGGAGGAAAGAGAGCAGATGCAAGCGAATTTCTGTCCGTCTGACGCGTCACATCTGCGCCACCGCGGTATCCCACAGCCTCCCCCGTTCAAACTCATGATAGTCGGCGCGGAACTGCCCTTGGCTGCTCAACGGCACCTCGACCACATCCATGATCCGCTGCAGCTCCCATTGCAAACTCTCCTCGATCCTGCCATGCACGAGCTTCAAGACGGCCATGCACCGACGATAGCTGACGACGAAGACGGAGCTGGTCGAGTGGGCACCCAGTCGATACCTCCACGGCAGTCGGTCGAGACCTGCACGGCGATTGACCGTCCAGCGTCGCAAGTGGCTCTCCATGCACGCGAGTTTCTCCGACGAGTGCGGGGTGAAGGACAACGCCAGCATCAGGTTGGGATTCAGGCGAAGGCTTTTGAGCTCGGAACAGTAAAGGCTCCCGATGGTGCGCATCAGGCTGCTGAAGTCGAAGTCGACCACTTGCACCTCGATCCTGGCCGTGGCCAGCAGCAGGGGGAGGTACTCGGCACGACATTGTCGCGAGGTGACCAAAAGGGATGGGACCGCATCGGCGGGCCTTTTCTTTCG
This sequence comes from Pseudocercospora ulei, assembly GCA_016165855.1. Taxonomy (NCBI): domain Eukaryota; kingdom Fungi; phylum Ascomycota; class Dothideomycetes; order Mycosphaerellales; family Mycosphaerellaceae; genus Pseudocercospora; species Pseudocercospora ulei. The sequence continues at coordinate 545,184 of JACWNB010000006.1, read as the reverse complement.
TGGGTAAGCGAGCTTACCCTGCTTTCGATCGACGAGCCGAAGAACAACGCCGTCAGCTGTCAGTGACCAGATGTAGTTTCGAAGTTCCGCGGGGAGTGAAAAGAAATGAGTCGTCGGTCTCGCTGAGGAGTTGCTGGTGGTGCTGCACCTGGTGGCAACAGTGGACTGGCGACCCGAAAGTGTGGCGGAAGCCTTGCTATTTCGCCTGAATGTGTGGAACATGCCGACAGGTGTGGTATGGCTTGAATGTGACGACTTTGTGTTCGGAAAGGTGTAACGTTACACTCGCAAAGACGGTGCTCAAAGTGGGGTTGGCGATAGCGTGGGCGTCACGCGATCAGGCATCGCCGAAGTGTGTGTGACTCAGCTAGAACACATCAAATGTGCTGTGCCGTTGAGGCATCCGTGTGCTCGGACGATGTTCTGTCCATGATGACCTACGTTACAGGCCGTAGCAGCGGGTGTGCTTCGGTATTGCTGTGGACATCGTCAGCGTCATCATTGGCGGTCTGGGGCTCCGAAAACCCACAACACATATTTGTCCAGACTGATCACGTCGGTGTCGGAGAAGATCAAGTAGAAGTACTTCAAAGTCTCCGCTAACCAGAAGCTCTCCATGTGATCGACGAGCTCAGACTCTCGCTGCGTGACGTCCTTGAGTGCTGCAAATGCAATCTTGGTCCTCGTGTGCTTGATGATGGCTTGGAACATGTCCCAGGCCTTGTCCTGAAGGGCATGATCGCCTGTTGTGCGGTACAGGATGAAAAGAGACTCGATCGCTTCGGGTCGCAAAAGGTAGCGACGATCGGTGATGTCGCTGAATCCCGGCGCAAGGCTGTTCTTTTGGATGACTCTCTGCGCCTGCTCTGCGTACTCGTCAGGAAGGTATCCGCGATTGGCTTTCTCCACCACAGCACGGTGCCACGTGTCTTCATTCCAAGTACAATTTCCCGAGTCTGATTCCTCGCATGGCAGCGCGGAGAAGATTTCCGGCATGATACCCGTCGGCATACTTTCGTATGCCCAGACACACCCATCGACGAGCTCGCGAGCGGTTTCCATGTCGCGGCTCTGCCGAAAAATTTTACTCCCCAGTGCAACCATGCCACCGGCGAAACAAGCAAGGTGTTCCGCTCGAGGAAGGAGTTTGGTATCCGATGCTGAATACCGCTTCGCAGTCCCCGCCAACAGCATCTTAAGGCCGTCCGGGTTCTGCGGCTGGAAGAAGATGCTCTCCTTGGCAGCTGCCAAGGCAGCCGAGTACATGGTGCGATACTGATCTGTTTGGCCTGCGAGCAGTAAGTGCTGCTTGGGCAAATACTCGTACAAGCTGTCGGCCATGCCTCCCAATGTAAAGGTGGAATCGCGTTTGAAATTGGCGTTTTGGGCATCGACGAAGACTGGCCACAGACCAGGGAGTTTGGTCTCGTTCTGAGAAGCCTCGAGCAGGTTGGTGACTCTGGCGACTGCATCGTACCATTTGGGGTTTCCCGTGAGTTGGGAGAGCCGGGTGAACTCCAGAGTCAGGGATCCCACTTCGGCGAGCAAAGAAAACTTGTTTGCTTCCTGTTCGTTTCCCAAAACAGCATCTGCAGCTTTCCATCGAGTCACTGGCATGCGGTTTGGCGTATCGAAGGCCAAATAGAGCATGTCTCCTAGCTCAATCGCCCGGTCCAGCAACACGCCGTGTTTGTGCCCGCTGACATCGTACGCAGACATCAGTCCGCCGAGGTAGCTGCGCCAATCAGCGCCATGGCCAACCCCCCCATCTCGCATCTTTTGCATACCGAATGGTGGTCTCAAACACATTGACCTCGTCAAACTCACTGATGGTAAAGTCGAGATGCTTCACGGCCGAGACGGCTGCGTTGAACTCTTCCTCCATGCCCATGATCCAAAGCGAATCGAGCGTGTCCACCAACGTTGCGCCCCAGCCTCCGAATGGATTCCGACCTTTCCCAGTGATTGGAGAAAGCTCGTCTTGCAACCACGCGTGCTGCTTATAGCCGTCCCAGGAATGGCGAAAGGCATCCTCGACTGCTCTTCGACGTGTGCGCCGCTGCTCTCCACGCTCAGGGCTTTCGGGCGGGAAGTCGGATTGGACATTGGGGATTTCTACCGGTGGTCCTGTTGGGATTGTGGTGTACCGGTCCACGGGATGGTTCTGCTTGACCTTCCTCCATTCGAACTTGGCCTGGAAGAAGCCCGGGTGCAGGACACGGGAGATGGCTTGGGCCCGGGAGTCCCTCGAGCGTGACGGGTGGGATGGGTGTTGCTGGTGGTCGGGCTGCGCTAGCACATTGAACAGTGCGACAAATATGGCTATGGCAATGAGGGCGAGGACGATGTAACGGCGAAGAGGAAGGAGCATGACAGGCGTCGCGGAGACGCTGCAAACGAGTGATCAAGGAGACAAGGAAGGACTTATTGTGTGGACAGCCGCGTGTGAAACGGTACGGCAGTGGTAGCGAAGGGGGCGTCTGCCCTTCGAACCCAGCATTGAAGAGTACATACATGGTTGGATGCAGGAGAAGCAAAGCCAAGGATTGGACGAGGGTCGTGCTTTCGGTGCAAGGAACCTGTCTCAACGCATGCGTGCGACGTCGAGCGGGATTACCGCGAGTCTCCATCAGGGCTGTATTTCCGTCTGACGCCACGGGCTTCTTCATTGTGCAGGATGATGCTGTGCAGAAGGCGAGATGGGACGGAGCAGTGACGACGCGCGGGTCTGAGAGGCAGAACTATTTCGTGCCGAGGCCCGTCACGTGCTTGCTGACTGCATGGTCGAGAACAGATTGAGAAGCGAAGACAGATGAGCGACTTGGATGCCAGGCACCACCGTGCCATAGCACGAAATCTCTGGACGCCGCACGTACCATGGCTGAGATGTGGCCCTCTTTGCCGCAATGCGCGGCGCTCGCGACGGCGCTCAAAGTCTTGCTGTGGCCCGCATAGTGCGCTTGATCGTTCTTTGCCTAACTGCACGACCTGACTTGGATATCATAGCAAGTCGACGGACTTCGAAGTGCATCGTAATTGGCTTGCCATCACCAGTTCTCTGCCGCTGCGCGAGTGGTATTTTGAGGTCGGCCGGGCTGTTGTGACCTGGCACGCAATCCTGTAACTGACAGCCGTACAGAACACGTCGGAATGGACGCTCGACTACCCTCCTTTCTTTGCCTACTTCGAGTGGGTCATGTCCCAGATTGCCAAGTACATTGATGTCAACATGCTCGAAGTGCCAAACCTCGGCTACGATAGCTGGCGGACCGTCTACTTTCAAAGGGCGACCGTACTCATATCAGAGCTCGTCCTCTTCGGAGCGCTGGCATTCTTCATCGGCTCATCTCCGGCAAGCTCGAAACGGCAAAGCCATGCTGCTGCGCTGTCCGTCCTTCTTTCACCCGGCCTTTTGATCATCGACCACATTCACTTCCAATACAATGGCGCCATGTACGGTGTCCTGATCCTGTCGTTAGTCTTGGCCCGCTACCAGCACGGTGGACTTCTCCCCAGCGGGCTCGTGTTTATGGCACTTCTGTGCATGAAGCACATTTACCTCTACCTTGCGCCGGCTTACTTCGTCTACCTGCTCCGCACATACTGTCTGGGGCGACGGTCGATGCTCGACATCAGTGTCTTAAATTGCATCAAGCTCGGCTTCGGTCTTGTCGCCATTGCCGCGGCAGCATTCGGTCCGTTTGTGCAGTACGGATGGCGAGAGCAGATGCCACAGATCTTGGGCAGATTGTTCCCCTTCAGCCGAGGTCTGTGCCACGCGTATTGGGCGCCCAATGTGTGGGCCATGTACTCCTTCGCCGATCGCGTCTTGATCTATCTGGCGCCCTACCTCAAGCTACCCGTGCACGCGGATGCGGTCTACAGTCTTACGCGAGGACTCGCCGGCGATACACGCTTTGCAGTACTTCCGGATATCCCGCCACGACTCACGTTCGTGCTCACGCTCGCCGCGCAGATGGTCAGTCATTGTTCGGCGCTTCGAAAGCCATCGCTAACATTGACAGCCCGCACTGGTCAAGCTGTTCCTGCAGCCGACGTGGGACAATTTCGTCGCGACCGTCACTCTGTGCGGCTACGCTTCGTTCCTCTTTGGCTGGCACGTGCACGAGAAGGCCGTCTTACTCGTGGTCATTCCATTCAGCCTGCTCGCGCTCAAAGATCGACGTTGGCTCGGAGCATTCCGACCACTTGCCGTTGCTGGTCACGTGAGCCTCCTTCCTCTGTTGTTCACGGCCATGGAGTTTCCCGTCAAAGTGCTATACACGACTCTGTGGCTGATCACATTCTTGTTGGCATTTGATCAGCTCGCACCTGCGTGAGTGGGGCCCTGCGTGAACCCCATGTCCAAATCGACCAACGACTGACTTCACACTCCCAGGTCGGAGAAGCCACGCGTGTTCCTCTTCGATCGATTCACCTTGCTGTACATGGCGGGTGCGATCCCGCTGATTGCATATTGCTCGCTCGCGCATCGTGTGATGTTCGGAGCACGGTTCGAGTTCCTGCCACTCATGTGCACCAGCGTGTATTCTGCCGTGGGCGTGGTCGGGAGCTGGCTTGGGTTCTCGGTGGTATTTTTCACGTCTTGACTGCGATATATGTATATATAGATGGATAGATCGATAGACAGATCAGAATACTGCATGGCGTCTCGATGATGCTCAGTGCTGGGTGCTCGATGCTGGGTGCTCAATGCTCAATGCTCAATGCTGTCAAGTCGAAGAAGTCGAAGCTGCGCGGGCTCGGATTCGCGAGTGGAGCGCGGCGGCCGCAGCGGGCGAGCGAGCGACCCTGGCTGGCCCCGAGCGATGCTGGCGCTGGCGCTCTACTTTTCAGTGCTCGACGAGTTCTCCTCCCTCCACACCATGTCAAATCCACTCCGCCCGCCGCTTCCCCTCCGCGCTCCGGTCGACATCGACGCCCGCCGCGCCCCCCCACGCCACCGCCCCGTCGACGACGCGTCGCCGGCCTCGACTGCGCCCTCTCTCGCTGCTGGCCGGCCGACCTTGGACCTCCACCGCCCGCCTGCACCTGCACCGGCTCCTTCTTGCACCCGCACCTGCTCCTTCCTGCACCTGCGCCGGCACCCGCACCTGCGCCTGCAGTGCAGCGGCGCACGTCACGCGCCGCGCCGCCTCCACCCGCGCCATCGCCCGCCGCCGCCGCCGCCGCAGCACCACCGGCCATCGCCCGCCGCCAGCACCGCCCGCCAGCACTCGCCGCCGTCTCGCGCCGGGTCTCGCGGTCCAGCGCACTCCACCGCCGCCCGTCCCGCGGCGCCCCGCCCCGACGCAGCCGCGAGCTGGGCCGCGTGAACGATGGTGCGCACTCCCCCAGCACGTTGCGTAGACGCGGCCAACATGGAAGCACAGGTCCTCAGCAAGAGAAAGCCCGTCCACCTCCTCCCCGCCCCGCCCAACGTCGCAGACAACGCCGAAGTAAGTCCGCCGCGAACCCGTCCGCCGCCGCACACCGCCGTCTGATGCGCGTGTCGCAGGTCTATGTGATGAAAGGGACCAACGAGGTCTTCACCGACTACGAGAAGTACCTGAGACGGTATGTTGGCCTGCACGGCCCCTGCCGCAGCCCGGTCGGCCATGGCTAAAGTCGTCTACAGGTTTGACTGGCTCAACCAGGTGCGCTGCTTCGATGCCGCTGGCCATCGCCGCCGGTGCTGATGGTGCGCAGAAAAAGTTCACCGATGCCGTCAACGGCAAGTCGGGCCTCACGTATTGGGACGCGCTGGAGTCGGAGGTCGGCTGTCACACGATTGCATCTGCGTCCCGACGCTGACCGTGGCCAGACCAAGAGCTCGGCGTCGATCGAGAACATCTTCCCGGAAGTCTTGCGCGACCCCATCCTGCGCAAGGTGCAGTTCTCCACCGTCTCGCGGATGGACGAGCTTGGTGGGTCGTGTTGGTCGCCTCGATGTCGCCCGACTAATTCCTGACAGTCAACACCCTCTTTGACGAGTTCAAGAGTGACTACTTTCCTGGCGAGGATGTCGTGTGCACTCTTGACAACGGCGAGCAGTTCGAGGGTGCCATCCGGGAGAAAGCGAAGTTCCCGATGATTAGAGGCGCGGACGGATCGGTGCAGCGGGAACCCTTTTCACGATACTTCATCAAGACGCCCAATCCCTACGAAGAAGCTCTCCTGGACGACAAGCACATCCGCCGAAATCGCAAGATCTTCACCAAGCAGAACCTGCGAGCCTTCCTGAAGAACTCGTTGCAGAGGGAAGCCTGGACGGGAGCGCCGTGGCTGGTGAAGGAGCACCTGGCCATTCACTATCGGCTGCCTATGGAGATCCCTCAGCATCTTTTCCAGGATGCCAAACTCTTACAGACCAAGCAGCCCACCGTTTCCATGCGCCCGCCGAAGGTCAAGAAACCGAAGCACATGTCACCCGTTGAGTTCGAACAGATGCGCCAGCAGGAGTTGATGATCATGCAACAGCAGCATCAGGTACAACAGCAACAGCAGCAGTCGCGCGGTGGGGCACCTCGTCCACAGCTGAACTACCAACAGCAGCAACAACAGATGGCTAACAGAATAGAGTCGCGACCGCCACCGCCGCCAGCCATCAAATATCCCATCGAAGATCTGGATTTGCCGCCCAAGCGCAACGGCACCACTCGGCCCGAGCTGAAGTTCTTCACCGACGAAATGACAGAATACATCCGCGGCGGCCGCAACATCCATCTGGACGACATCGAGATCGAGTCGATGGGTATGCTGTTGGAAGTTTGGAACACCCTCAACGTCCAATGTGAAGTATACATGCTGGACAGCTTCACGTTCGATGACTTCGTGGATGCCATGCGATATTCCGAACTCGACCCTCCTTGCGAGCTTCTGGAGGAAATACATTGTTCCGTGCTTAAACTGTTTGTCGACGCGAAAGGCAAACTTCTCGTCAAAGATTTGCCCAAGAAGAAGGTCGAGGAGCCTCCTGCCGATGATTCGGAAGCGCAGGATGAGAGCGAGGTTTCTACGCCCGTCGCCGATGTGCCCGCCCGCTCCACCCGAAGCAGATTGAGCCACATCGAGAACGCTGCAGACATGCCGCCCAGCCCCAAGATCGGAAGTGCCCATCGCGCTGCAGAAATGCTTGCGGAGCGTGACTGGATCGAGCGACTGGCCGCACGAGACTTCGAGGACGGCGGTTGGCAAATCATTGTCGTCGGCATCCTCCATCAGCTGTCGTCGAGCCCGTCGTTCAAGGCGAAATGCGACAAGATCCTATCCCACCTGGCACCCATGGACGCCGACGCCGTCGTGGAGACAGCACACGTCCAATACGCCTCCATGGACATCAACTTGCGCATCGCCGCTCTCCAGATGTTGACCATCATGACGGTGCGGACCGACAAGATCAAGGACTTCCTCGAGGCTTGCAGCGAAGACATGACGGAAGTCAGAAAGCGCAAGATCGAGCACCAGCGCGAAAAGAAGTCGGCCATGGAAGAACTTGCCGTCAAGGATCGCGAGTACAAGATCCTCCTCCCGGACAACATGCCGCCCTCGCCGACTTCGGACACGATTCCGGTCGATACGGAGGCCACCGAGGATTCCATCGAACTCAATGGCACGGGTAGTTCGCCGGATCCAGACGACGATGCTCCCGTCGGCGGCAGGTCTTTGCGACGCGGCAACGACCGCAAGCGCAAGCGCGAGGAGGAACAGGCACGACGCGGCAAGGAGAGGGCGGAGAAAGCCGAGGCGGCCAAGAAGCAGACGAAAGAAGCCAAAGCTTTCAACCGACTCAAGAAGGAGATCCAGGAGCTCAAGGAGCGAATCGCATCGCATGAAGAGAAGATTGCGGATTGCGATGCAGACCTGCGCGAGGCCAACGTCCAGCGCACCAAGGTTCTGGGCAAGGATCGTTTCTGCAATCGCTACTACTGGTTTGAGCGGAACGGACAGCCGTTTGGCGGGCTCCCCAACTCCAGCACGGCATCGTACGGTTATGCGAACGGCCGCATCTGGGTCCAGGGTCCTGACGACATGGAACGCGAAGGCTTCGTCGATCGCACTCCGGAGGAACAAGCAGAATATGCTTCGAGATTCCAGATGACGGTGCCGCAGCGACGTCAACAGGAAGAAGGATCGACCGTCCTCAACTCTGCCCAGGAGTGGGGGTTTTACGACGATCCCGATCGACTGGACAACCTCATCGGATGGCTCGATGACCGAGGCGAGCGGGAGAAGAAGCTGCGAAAGGAATTGCTGGAGTGGCGCGACAAGATTACGCAGTACATGGAGGCGCACAAGCGCTTCATGGACGAAGAGACGGCCAAGAAGATTGACGTCGAGGAAGAGGCCCCTGCTCGAATCTCGACCCGGAAGAGAGAGGCTGAGGAGCAGGCCGATGCCCAAGCGAGATGTCTGAAGTGGACCAACACAATGGCCTACGACGAGCTCGGTCACATCCACAGCCGATCGACTCCCAAGAAGAAGGAGCGGGCAAGCAAGACGGGCGCCGCCGCGCGAGAGTTGAAGGGTCTCGCGGTGCCTGTCAGTCGCAACGGTAAGCTTCCCAGTCGACAGGGCGAAAGATATAACTTCAAATGAGTCGGCGGAAGCTCGTCCGCGAGTCGTGGATGGCTGCGCGGGCGGTCAGGGACTTGTCGAACCGCGAATGCACGATTTACGACACATTGCCCGGCGTGCAAGGTGCTCCGACAGGCCGTAGAGCCGCCGCCGAGCTTTTGTTTACTTGATGATTTTGGCGGGTGGTGGCTCTCCACTTGCTTTCGACGGCATGGCGCGCGGCGTATCAGCCCGCTGGTGGGGGGGAAGGGGGAGGGAATCGGCTGGCGAGGAGGGTGGCAGGCAGAAAAAAGGAGCCTTTCTGTAGCTACCACCAGATACCAAGATTCGGAAAAGAGGTATTATATATATCGACATGCTCGCCACTCTCGTGATTGCTTGATTGATCGATCCATCGCTTGCTCGCACACACATCGCTTTCGCGTCCCGTGAACCTTGGGCCCCCAAGACTTGCTTCGTTCACCCAACATCTCTCCGTCAACCATGTTCTTCGTCATCTTCTGGCCGACGGCATCCTCCCCCGGCTCATCGTTCGTCACATCCTCACCCAATGTCGTCCGACCATCCCATCTCGCCATCGTCCGTCGTTCTTCCGTGTGGGCGGGTGATGTGCACAAACCTCCCCACACCCGGCACACGTGGTTCCACGCACACAACGTCGCGTTGCGCGAACGAAGACGGAGAGAAGAAGCGGAGAGAGAGGCGAAGGCGCTCCGCCCGTTCGACTTTGCAAGACCCCGTGCGTGCTGGCGGCTGGAGAGCGGGTTGGTTCGACATGCTTCGACGGTCGCAACCCCGTTCAACACATACATACATACATACATGTATGTGCGCGGGGGGAGGAGAAGCGTGTGGGTTGATCGACGACGGGTCTCCGCGCGTCGAGCGACACGTGGACGGCGGGCTCCACTCTGTAGCTTTTCTGCCTGCCGACGTGACCACAATCGTGACGAGATGGGATGGCCACGAGATCGCATGGGCGAGATCGGGGTTCGGTCGATCTGGGGGGTAGGCGGTGGCGCGGCGAAAGCTTTCGCAGACGTGGCGCAGATTCCAAGCCTTCCCTGCGGTGGTCGAGGTGCAGTTCTGGGCGGTGGGCCGTGGGGGTTCGACCGGGTTCATTTCCAACACAGGGGCGTGCCATTCGACAACCCGCCCCCCGCCGACCGACTTTCACCGCGTCGCGGCGGCGTCGGTGGGCGGGTTTCCCTGGCGCGTGAAGAAGCGCTTTTGTTCCAGACACCGCTCGCTCTTGCACCCGGGGCAGCGCAAGCTCAGCTGCGGACTGCACGCGACGCCGGCGGTCAAGTGCTCGGCGGCGAGGTTCGCGAGGGCTTTGATGAACGTGGGCGAGCCGTTCAGGCTTTCGCACCTGCGCACGCGTCCCTCGGCGCCCAGGGCGTTGGCCTCGTGGATGACCTCGCGGTCGATCTCGTACAGGGTCTCGATGTGGTCCGAGGTGAAGGCGATGGGGATCAGGAGCACGTCTTTCTGTCCGCGCTGGACGAGACTCGGCACCGCCGCGGCCGTTTGCGCGCCCAGCCACGCCGACGGGCCGACCTGCGACTGCCACACCAGGCGGTACGGGTTCTTGTGTCCCAGCCGCTGCTGCACCGCCCACACCGTCGCGGCGACCTCGCTGGGATAGGGATCGCCTCGGTTGACCACGCTCATCGGGAGCGAGTGGGCGGAGTAGAGCAGGACCACGCTGTCGCGGACCGGGGCGGGGTATGTCGCGAGCTGTCGGGTGATGTTTTCGGCGAACGCTTCGACCAGGCCGGGGTGAGTGGGCCAGCGATCGATGACGCTCCACCGGATGCTGCCTTGGGCGGGCGCTTCGGAGCTGCGCGCTGGCGATTCCAGGCGCTGGCGCCATTTCCACAGCTCGTTCAGGGACGAGCCCGTGGTGGAGCAGGAATATTGCGGGTACTGGGTGAACGCCACCGCCCGGCCGCCCCTCCCGCGGCCGAACCCGTCGGCAAACAGTCGGTGGTACATTTCTTCCGTCAACGGGTTCGCGTACCGGAACGCGACGTACGGCTTGTGAGGCGCGGACTCGGGATTCGTGCGGTCCAGGATCTTGCACATTTCTGCCGCCTGATACTCGCTCCACCGGCGGATGGGGCTCCCGCCCCCGATGTCCGCGTACTGCTTCTTGATCTTGGGCGTGCGCCGCTTGCTGATCAAGGGCCCGAGATAGTTTTGGAGAGGGCCCAGAGGAATCAGATCGGCGTCGGCAAAGAGCCGAGACAGGAAGCCGCCGACTTCGTCGGTCGTCGCCGGCCCGCCCATGTTCATGAAGACCATCGCGGTCGGGCCGTTCTTGCCGACCGAGTCCTGGGTGACGGGCGGGTTCTGCACCGTGGCCATGCGTCTTCGCTGGGGATGTTGCCATATCCGCGGGCCGTGGCGGGTGGCGGTGGCGGCAGCTGCGAGATGCAGACCTTGAGACGGCGGCGCTCGACGTGCGAGCGTCTTGAGCGGGCTCATCATGGCGGGAGGTTTGTTGCTTTCGCACTGCGCAATAGAACGTTCTGCCAGAGGTGGTGTGAGCTAAGCACTGCGCGATGTTCTGCCAGAGGTGGTGTGAGCTAAGCACAGCAGCCAACCCCCAGAAGATAAGAGGTAAGCAGCTACTTGTACTTAAACTTCTCAGGGTCGTTAGTTGAGCCTTTAACCTCACCTCTGATGATGCTTTCTTAGCCTAGCTGAGCTCAGCTCACCTCCGACAGTGAAACTTGGCCAAGACTCAACTGGAATTTGATGTGACGCGGTACACTTAGCCTAGAAGAGCTCGAAGACTATGTAATTAAGCAAGGAATTAATGTCAAGGAAGAGGCTGAGGAGTGTGTGGGTTGCTGTGAGAACTGAGGTTGGGCGGAGGAGCTAAAGAACTAAAGTCTGAAGTGTAGTTGTGTGTTTGGGAGTTAGAAGGTTGTTCTGGGTTGACTGTATAAGACAAGCTATAAAGAAGGAAAACCGAAAAATAAGAGGGCGGCAGCTGCTTCTTATGTCCCTCTGCCCTAGCGGGTTGTTTGCCCCTTTGCTGCTGGCTTTCCTAAGAAGTTTCTTAACAAACTTATTTCCTTTGTTCTACTAACCGAGTTACTTCTAAAACCTTCTTTTCTTAAAGGTTCCAGAACTAAAACAGAACCTTCTAAAGGGTGGATCGAGTCGCTTCCAGTGCGCATAGAAGCTTCCTAGTCAGACTAGTAAGTATTAAGTTAAAGGCTGTTAAGGGTAGTAGAGCTGGATAGGACCTTAGGACTGTTAGGGGTTTTCCACTGTCTGCTAGCTGTAGTTCTAGTGTCTTTCCTAACCTAATTGTTCGTCCTTGTAGGACCGATTGTAGCGCTTCTAACGCAGCAAGAATTGTCTTAGTTGGACCTTTAGTTGTTAAGATATAGCCTGTGAACTATAGTGGTACTTGGTAGGACTTTGGTACTGTTGTCCTTGCTCTTCCAGCTGTTAACCGTAACAGTAGCCCCCCTTTGATCTGAGCACGTGGATGTAATTCAATACGGCTACTTTGATAACTATATCCAAGGCTAGAGAGGGAAGAATCTGCGTACAAGCGGAGGTAGAGGTATTTGAGTGTGCGCCAAGCCTGGTCCTGCCAAGCCTGCCACCTTCCAGCACCTTCCAGCCCTCTACCTCCACATCCGTATCACTACCGCCCTCCCCAACTAGCGATTGCCCTCAGTCCTCAATTGCAATCAGCCTATCAATCGCATCGTGCCAAACCAGGTCGCAGAGGTCGCATCACAACAGGTCGCTCTAACCTATGTCGCTCCAAACCAGGTCGCTCGCACTAAACCAGGTCGTAGGGGTCGCAAATTCAGCTTTGTATTAAGGTCGCTTTTGAGCTTTAATTTCCGTGCGTTGAGTCTCAATCTCGTGCCAATGCCTTGCTAAGGCTGCAGAATTCTCAGAGGTCGTCGGGGTCGCAGAGGTCGTTTGTCGCAGAGGTCGCTTTTAAGCTTGCTTTTGAGGTCGCTTTTGAGCTTGCTTTTGAGGTCGCTTTTGAGCTTGCTTTTAAGGTCGCTTTTGAGCTTCAATTTCCGTGCGTTTTGAGTCTTAATCTCGTGCCTTTTTGCCGTCGCTTCGGTGCTTCAATTGGTGCCTCAATTTGCTGCCTTAATCTCGTGCCTTTTCGAGCCTCAATCTCTGCATTTCGCCGTGCCTTTTTGAGCTTCAATCTCGTCGCTTTGGTGCCTCAATTGGTGCCTCGTCTCGTGCCTTGTTTACCGTTACTTTGATGCCTTGATTGGTGCCTTAATTGGTGCCTTGCCAAGGCTGCAGAATTCTTAGAGGTCTTCCGGAGGTCGCAGAGGTTGCCTTGCAAACACGTGTCGCTTCTCGAGCCGTCGCTTCTCAAGCCGTCGCTTCTCGAGCTGTGCGTGTTGGTTTCGGTAGTGTCGCTGCTGGCCGCACGTGTCGCTGCTTTGATTGCCAGTTACGTGTCGTCGCTCTGATAGCCAGTCCCCGTCGCTGCTGTAATTGCCTGTATTGTCTGCACCTGTATGTTGTCCCTATGTCTGCCTGCAGCAGCTGTGTGTCGTCTGCAGCTCTATGTTGTCTACAATTGCCTTGTACTGCTTGTGCTGAGTCGGGTGCCGTGCCGGGTGCCGTGCCTAGTGCAGTGCCTAGTGCAGTACCTGGAGCCGTATTGTGCTCTGCCTGGGTGTTCTGTACAGCAGCCCTGTCTGCAGCAGTCTGTGTTGTCTGTACCTGTATTGCCTGCAGCTATGCCTCTGTTGTCTGCAGCAGCTGTGCCTGCCTACAGTAGCCTTGTGTTGTCTGCAGCTCTGCCTTGTGCTCTGCCTCTGCTTTGCCTGTATTGTCTGCAGCTGTGCTCTACCTAGGTGCTCTGTAGCTACTGTTAAACTGTACTTCTGAACCGTGCATCTAAACGTGCGAGGTCGCGGAGGCCGCGGAGGTCGTAGGGGTCGCGTAGGTCGCAGAGGCCGCAGAGGCTGCAGAGTCGTCGGGCTTGCGGAGGTCGTCGGGGTCGCAGAGGTCGCTCAGGGTCGCAGAGGTCGCTCAGGGTCGCAGAGGTCGCTCAGGGTCGCAGAGGTCGCTCAGGGTCGCAGAGGTCGCTCAGGGTCGCAGAGGTCGCTCAGGGTCGCAGAGGTCGCTCGATTCTAAACACGTGCTTCCAAATTCTGAACTGTGTATGTTGTCTGCAGCAGTCCTGTATGTTGCCTCTGTGTTGTCTGCAGCTGTGCCAGCCTACAGCTGTGCCTCTGAACGTGATCTTCTGAATGTGCAGGCCCTTCTAAACAGGGTCTTCCAAACCAACTGTCGCGTTGTATGTGTCGCTTATCTCGATTATAGACCGTACATCTCGATTGCTAAGCATGCTGCTTGTCTTGTCCCTAATTGCTGCGATTTTTGAACTGCTGGTCGTACTACTGCCGGTCGCGCTGTTTGTATCGCTCTTGCTGCTTCTGTCTGATTGCTGTACGTCCCGATTGTAGTGCCTCTCGATAGGCAGATGTTGCTTGTAGCCGTACTGTGCCTTGTCTTGTCCTTAATAGCTGAATGTGCTAAATAGAATAGTCTATTAAAGACCCGAAAAAAACAAATGTCGTCGGCCTAGGTCCTGCTAGGTGCATCTTGTCGTCGTCGTCGTCGCTCTCGCTCCTTGCTCTCTCGCTCTCGTCCTCGTCGCTCCTATATCGTCCTTCTCGACCTTCTTATTCTTCTCGTCCTTCTCGTCGCTCTCGTCCTTCTCATCGCTCTTGTCGTCCAAACCTTTTAAAACTCTCTCTCTTTAAAACTCCTCTTCTTCTCGATAGGGGCACTTCTCTTCCCTAAAAACTCTCTCTTCTTCTTAATAGGGGGTAGGGGGGGTAGAGTAGTATGCACACGTATGATTAAGTAATCGGATATAATTCGACGGCCTCCTTTGTACATATACAGTACATACTCTAGGTTGTCGGTTGCACGTACGTTAATCGAGTACCCAGATATAATTCGACGGGCTCTTTCGCGTAGTGTAGGTATTGTTAAAGTAAGCCTTGGATATAATAATCTGAGCACATAGATGTAATTTAATACAGCTACTTTGATAACTATATCCAAGGCTAGAGAGGGAAGAATCTACGTATAAGCAGAGGTAGAGGTATTTAAGTATAGGGCAAGCCTAGTCCTGCCAAGCCTGCTACCTTCTAGCACCTTCCAGCCCTCTACCTCTATATCCGTATCACCCTTAAAATAGCTAAGTTCCTACAAAGCCTAAGTAGTTCCAGATACTAAGGGTAAGCCTGTTTATTCCCAGGAGCAGGTCTTGTTAGGGGGCGCTGTCCAGCCAGGTCCTGGACCTAAGCCAGCCGTCGCCCTAAGGATTGCGATTTAGCGGCGCTAGCACGACCCCTTACCCTGTACAGAGGGAGAATCCTACAGCCCTATACAGAGGGAAATTGCCGCCCCTCTATACAGAGGGAAAACTCTGTATCCCTATATAGAGGGAAACTCCTAACCCTCTGTATAGAGCGAAAACCTTATACCCCTATATATGTTGCGGCAGCAGAAAGGTAATACACATGTAGAGGGCTGGAAGGTGCTGGAAGGTGGCAGGCTTGGCAGGGCCAGGCTTGGCAGCTGCACACTCAAATATCTCTACCTCTGCTTGTACGTAGATTCTTCCCTCTCCAGCCTTGGATATAGTTATCAAAGACGGGTATTGACCTTGCGTCTACTGCAGTCAGATCAAAAGGGGTGGGACTAAGTAATAGGGTGGACCCTTGGAATTTCGTCTCGGCCCTTCTGGACCGAGCCGGGCCTTGGCACACTACCCCTAAAGCCCTTACCTACTACTATATAGATTCCTTTCCCTCCTTAGTTCGAGATATAGTTATCAAAAAGGCTGTATTAAACTATATCTGCGTGCCCAGATTATTATATCTTGTACTTACTTACTACACCAACTCCGCGCTATACGAAAGGGTCTGTTAAATTATCCGGCTACCTAAATAACGTACGCGCACACTACAAACCAAAACACTAGCACTGTAAGACAGCTATAGAAAGCTTCTTAACAGTAGAGGGCGGCGTTACAGGCTGCAGCGGAAAGAGAAAGACTAACAGACCGAGGGATAGGCATACTAGCATCCTCGACGATAGAATAGCTACTAAGGGCCTTATAGAAGAAGAGATAGAAGAAGCAAAGAAGGGCATAGAGGGCTATGCCAAACTGTATGCACGCAAGCCGTATAAAATAGAAGAGTATCTAGCAGAAAATAGAGCTAAGAAGGTAATACGGATGTAGATGTAGACAGCTGGCAGCTAGGCTTGGCAGGGCCAGGCTTGGCGCACACTCAAATACCTCTACCTCTGCTTGTACGTAGATTCTTCCCTCTCCAGCCTTAGATATAGTTATTAAAGACGGGTATTAACCTTGCGTCTACTGCAGTCAGATTATTATATCCAAGGCTTACTTCAACAACACCGGCACTACGCGAAAGAGCCCGTTGAATTACATCCGGGTACTCGAATAACGTACGTACAACCGACAACCCAGAGTGTATACTATATATATACAAAGGAGGCCGTTGAATTATATCCGGTTACTTAATCGTACATGTGCATGCTACTCTACACCCCCCCTCCCCCGATTAAGAAGAAGAGAGAGTTTTAGAGAAGAGAAGTGCTCCTATCGAGAAGAAGAGTTTTAAAGAGAGAGGTCCATTACAGAGGACATTAAGAAGAAGAGTTTTAGGAAAGAGAGGTGCCCCTACGAGTAGATCGCGAGTTTTGAAGAAGAGCGAGAGCGACGAGAGAGCGACGAGAACGAGAGCGACGAGAACGACGAGAAGAACGAGAAGGTTAAGAAGGACAATATAGGAGCGAGAAGGACGAGGAGTGATCCGAGCGCGCAGATAAGGTTCAATACGGCTGTTTTGATAACTATATCTCGAACTGAGGAGGGAAAGGAATCTATGTAGTGGTAGTGGTGGACTTCCGTAGAGGTGGTGGTGCCAAGGCCCGGCTCGGTCCGTTCCGGAACCTAAATCCCAGAAGGGGCCGAGCCGAAATTTAGGGTCCACCCTATTAATCTGTCCCACCTCTTTCCACCGCCGCAACACTACCCCCCTCCCTCACCAGCGGTCGCCCTCGACCGCTTAGTCACCCCGTCCATCCTAGAATCCCCACTTTTTTTTTTTTTTTTTTTTAATTCGTCGTCTCTCTCTCGAAAATCCCCTCTGACGGTAATGTTACCTCTTCCGTCTTCCATCGCCGGACTCCTTACGTTATCGGCATCTGAGGTCCTTTACTTGGCGTTTATGTAATCGGTGCGCCTAGTCCGTGCTATCTGATCTGAGCCGTGGGTTATCTGAGCTGCGGCGTAGCTGGTCTGTGCGCTGGCGCCGAAGGTCTATATAGATCTTTCCGCAGCTCTATCTCTTCTTCTTTTTCTTTCTCTACCAAAGCCTTCGCCTACTACAGGGTCGGCGGCGCTGGCACGCTACGGCGTTAGCGAGCTGGCGGCCGAACCGGCAGTAGGTAGTGGCCGCGTCGAAGACCTCCCTAAAGGCGACTGTTACGATCGTCTTTATCGGCTTCCGCGCCGGTAGAGCGGACGCGGCTTTCTTCTTTCCGAACTATCAACTTTGGAGCTACTTAGGCTTTGGCTTCGTCGGATTCCGGACGTAAAACTCTCTTAGCAGTTCTGCCGAGTTCTGCAGATTTTCGACCAGATACTATTCGTAGTCTTCCAGCTGTTGCAGCGGTGGAAAGAGGTAGGACAGATTGATAGGGTGGACCCTGGATTTCGGCTCGGCCCGGTCGGGCCGAGCCGGGCCTTGGCACTACTACTATCAAAGCCCACCACCACCACCACTACATAGATTCCTTTCCCTCCTTAGTTCGAGATATAGTCTTCAAAAAGGCCGTATTGAATTATATCTGCGTGCCTGGTAATACGGGGTAGGTTGGCCCGTGTCATTACTATGCCTTGCCAAGGTTCATATATCTGGTACACATTGGTCAAGTCACTTCCGAGTTACTTGACCAGTCCCTTTTGGCTTAAGTATACCGCGCTGCATCACTTAACTCGGAAGTAACTGCTAAAAGTGTACGATAAAAGGCCCGGGTTCAATTCCCAGGGGGCGCATCTTTCAACAGGAGAGTGGAAGCAGCGTTGACGTATGTCCGTTTGTCCACCACTCCGTACAGAATAAGGCAGACCCGGTAAAGGTCTAGCTGGCTGTATGCAGACCTGCCGGGGGGGGGTTGATTGCGTATACTGCATAGGGGGGCTGTGCAATAGCATACGTAGCCTATAAGTAAGCGCAGCTTACGAGGTCGTAAGCCTGTAGCGCAGGGGGTAGTAATACAGGGTGGGTTGGCCCGTGTCATTACTATGCCTTGCTAAGGTTCATATATCTGGTACATATTGGTCAAGTCACTTCCGAGTTACTTGACCAGTCCCTTTTGGCTTAAGTGTACCGCGCCGCATCACCCGGATCATTATATCTCGAACTCACTCTCTATACCAACCCCCGCGCTGCGCGAAAGGGCCCGTCGAACTATCCGGAAACCTGAATAACGCACGCGCACCACACTACACAAACTAACAACAACACCCAGGGCACCGTAAGAAGATAGAAGGCTTCTTAGCGGCAGAGAGTAGCGTTACAGGCCGCAGCAGAAGCAGAAAAGGAAAGACTAACAGAGCGAGTAGGCGCTCAAGCGTTATTAACGATAAGATTGTTATTAGCGGTTGTACAGCAGAAGAGACCGCTAAGTTCAAGAAACGAATAGCTGAGTATAGGAAGATCTACGACTGCACGATCGAGGAACTGGAAGACTATGTAAACGAGAACGGGATAGGAAAGGTCTACGATAGTATAGACCTTATTAAGACGCTGTTTCTCAGAACGCTGGAAGAAAACAGACAACTAAGAGAAGAAACTAAAGCGGTAAGGGCTGAGAAGGAATCGGCGGAAACGATTATCGACATATTAGAAAACCAGGCAGCGAATCGAATAGCGCAGTTGAAGGCGCTAAAGAATCAACTGACCGATATGGAAGCAGCGAAGTCGTCGCCGCCACTGCGTCGAGAAACCTACGAGGAGACCGCCTTACCAGCGGCCTATAGTCAAGGTAGCACTACGATGACGCTACTGCCGGACCTACCTGCTTTCGGCGGCAGAGACCCTAAAGCATAGGAGGCATTTAAGAAGAAGATCAAGAACAAGATAAGCTGCGATTACGCATCGAGCAGCGAAGAGGATAGATTGGCGTACCTGGAATCGCGATTAGAAGGTGAAGCTTTTTCGCTAGTGGCGGACCTGGAAGAAGTAACGGCCGACGACGCTATTAAAGCGCTGGACCAGCGTTTCGGAGACCCCTTCCGGAAGAAGACGGCCCGCGAGCAGCTGGATAAGATCAACTAGAACCGTCAGACATTCGAAGAGTTCTACGGACTGTTTAGGAAATACGCTATTAGAGCGAGAGTAGCAGAAGATAAGCAGCTGCACCTACTAAGGCAGAAACTGAGCCCTAAGCTCGCCGCAGCCATAGCGTCAGTGGAAGACGAAGACCTTCAGAGCTTCGTGCATTAAGCGAGAGTTACCGCTAGAAACTTGAACGCGTACGGAAAACCGACGACACGTAAACTGATTCAGAAGCCGTCGGCGCAGCCGACAAGAGCCCCCGCGCCCTTTCGACAAACTCCCTAGCAGTCGCTATATTCACTACGATCGGCGTTCGTCCCCACCTGCTATGCGTATAGAAAATCCGGCCATATCGCTATAAGATGCTAAGCAACAGCACAGCAGAAGCAAGAGTATCGAGCAACGAAGCAGCTGCCACTGCCAAGAAAGACTATTTAAGCCATCGAACCGGCTCCAAACGACACGGACAGCGTAGACGGCGGGGTGCAGTTAAGAATTATAGGAAAAGACCAGCTGGACGGATAGGCCCCCTATCTAGCGTAAAGAACAGGGCACCCCTGCGAAAGGCACTACACTGGAGCGAATCGGCACGAGAAGAAAGCATTAACAGCTGCAGCGATCCGCTCTCGGCAGCTGTAGAAGTGAATACGGAAACGGCTATTATCCTTCCTATTACGATCCACCCTGTTAAGAAGTCGAGCTAAACCCTCTAGCTGAAAGCCTTTATCGACACCGGAGCTCTTATTAGCACGGCGATCCACCACCGGCTAGTTCAGAAGCTAATAAATGGATACGGCTATCCGGTGGAACTGGCGTCGCCGACGCGGATTTCGGTATAGAACGGACAAGACACGGAAAGCGTTACGCACTATGTGCTGCTAAAGACTACCTTGGCCAGTCGCACTACGGAAGCGACGTTCCGAATTATGGATATCGGAAGATTTGACGTTATCATAGGGCAGAAATGGATAAAGAATCAGAAAGCTATTATTGACGTAGACGAAGGCACGATAGGGTTCAAAACCCTAGGCAACGCCACTACCGAGCCGAAAGCTACGGAGTCCGCAAAAGAGGCTCCGTCCGATCGTTCCGAACCCCTAGTTATGGTCGGAATAATAAGTTTAGAAGCCGTAACGACCCTCGCGAAGTCGCCGGACAATAAGATCTACGCTATCTCAATAAAAGACATCGAAGACTATCGGAAGATAATGGCGGAAGAAGAGGTAGATCTACTGGAGGTGCTGCCAAACGAGCTCTAGGGTTACGCTAATGTCTTCTCAAAAGCAGACTCCAACCTCCTGCCGCTCTACCGGCCGGAATACGACAATAAGATCAAGTTAAAAGAGGGGGCTACATTGCTGATCCGGGCACGCAGATATGATTCAATACGGCCTTTTGATGACTATATCTCGAACTGAAGAGGGAAAGGAATCTATGTGGTGGTAGTGGTAGGCTTTGATGGTGGTGGTGCCAAGGCCCGGCTCGGCCCGGACGGGCCGAGCCGAAATTCCAGGGTCCACCCCATCAATCTGTCCCACCTCTTTCTACCACCGCAACACTACCCCCCTCCCTCACCAGCGGTCGCCCTCGACCGCTTAGTCACCTCATCCATCCGAAAATGTCCACTTTTTTTTTTTTTTTTTTTTTTTTTTTTTTTTTGATTCACCGCCTCTTTTCTCGAAAACTCCTTTCAACGTCGACGTCACCTCTTCCGTCTTCCATCAAAAACAATGTCTTCTTCGTCTCTTTCTTAACTTCTTACGTTATCTGCATCCGAAGTCCTTCACTTGGCGTTCATGTGATCGACGCTATCTGATCCGTGCTATCTGATCTGAGCCGTGGGTCATCTGAGCTGCGGCGTAGGTGGTCTGTGCTCCGGCTCGGAGGTCCATATAGGTCTGTCCGCGGCGTCGTTTTTCTTCTTCTTTTTCTTTTCCACCAAGGCCTCCACGCGGTCGCCGAGCGACTGCCTGGAGCAATCAATTCCACTACGATCGTTTTCATCGGCTTCCGCGCCGGTGGAGCGGACGCGGCTTTCTTCTTTCTTCCGGCGTCGTCGACATCAGAGCCACGCCGGTTTCGGCTTTTCCGGGTTCTGCACGTAGAACTCTCTCAGCAGCTCCGCTGAATTCCGCAGGTTTTCGACTGGATACCATTTATAGTCTTCCGGCCAGCCCTTCCACGAGATCCTCGCTTTGATGGACCCCCTCGTCTCCTTTACGTCTATTACGTCTTCTACCTCCTATTCTTCCTTATCGTCCATCTCGATTGGCGGGGGTTCGGCGAACCCCTGTTCCGGAAGGCCGTCCTCAGGGTCTAGGCTCAGCAGATCTGAATGGAAAACATCGTAGATCCGGAACGCCTTTGGCAGCTCGAGTCGATAGGTTACCGGCGACCTCTTTTCTATTATCTTGAACGGACCTACGTAACGTAGGTTGAGCTTCGCGTTCCCTTTTAGCCTCAGGTTCCGCGTGTTGAGCTATACCTTTTGGCCTTCCTCGAATTCCGTCGGTGACCGCTTTCTATTAGCTCGAGTCACCATCTTCTTCTAAGCCGATTCCATCGCTTCTTTCGCCACTTTGATAGCTTCTTCCATCTGAGATCGTAGCGCTTCTGCCGCCGCGGCGGCGACTCTCTTCGACGACGTAGCGGGGGTAATTGAAAGCTCCGGCGAGCCGGCGTCGCTTGGCGGCTGGAAGCTCATCCTCGGAAGATAGCCATGCGTTATCTCGAACGGCGCCAGCGAGGTTGCTTCGGACGGTGACGAGTTAGCGCAGAATTCGGCCATCGGCAACACCTTAACCCAATCTTTTTGATAATGGCCGCAGAAGGTTCGTAGATATCGCTCCATCTCTCGGTTAGCCACTTTAGACTGACTGTCGGTCTGTGGATGAGCGGCTGTGCTGAGCTTTCTACGAATTCCGAGAGCTTGGTTGATGGATTTCCATACGTCGGCGGTGAATTGAGGACCCCTATCCGTAGTGATAGTGTCCGGTAGGCCATGGTGCTTCTACACGTGTTGGATTAACATCCGTGCTGTCTCTTCTGCGGTGGTTCCTTTATCTCTCGCTCGGCAGGGGATGAAGTGGCGTTCTTTGCTCAATCGGTCCACTACGTTTAGCGTGGCGTCGTATCTATCGGATTCCGGCAGGCCGGTTACGAAGTCCATCGTAATATGTTGCTATGGTTTCTCGGGGATCGGAAGTGGCTTCAGCAGACCGGCCGGAAGACTGTGACGTGGCTTCGCGGCTCTGCACGCGTAGCAGTTGGCGATAAACCGGTAAATCCGCTTATAGATCCGCGGAAACCAGTAGGTCGTTCTCAATGCCTGCATCGTTTTCTTCGCGCCTGCGTAGCCGACATCTACGGAGCCGTAGATCAGTTAGATGACCTTAGTGATTAGTTCTTCCGGAACTATCAGCTTCCCTGAACCGGTTTTGCCGAGCTTCTGCTTCTGGTTGAGCTGCTCCACCTTCTCGTAGAGAGTCTCTTCCTTAGGGGCCGGTTCCATTGGTTTTGGTTCGGTCTGCAGCTCCGCCGCGCAGATCCCCGCCTCCTTCAACACCTCGGCGTCTACCATCCGTTCGGTTAACACCTTCTGGAACATGTTCGGATCTTCTTTTGCGCGGCTAGTTTTTCCTTCTCTTCTCGTCAGCGCGTCAGCCTTTCCGTTTTGAGCCCCGGGTCGATAAGTGATCTTGAAGTCGAATCCTAATAAGTAGGCCGCCTACCGTGCCTGACGTCGTAAGAGCTTCTGCGTCTTCATAAAGTAGGCCAGCGACTGGTGGTCCGTAAGAACCTGGACCGTGCTCTTTCCAGCTATAAGCTCCAGTTTCTACTCCTCGAAAGCCTGAATGATCGCCAGCAGCTCCTTATCGTAGATAGCGTAGTTCCGCTTAGCTTCGCTTATGGACTTGCTGAAGAAGGCGACTGGATGGAGGGTCTCGTCGTCGCTATATTAAGAAAGGACTCCGGCCGTTACTGTGTCGGAAGCGTCCGTTTCTACGTAGATCGTCTTTTCTGGCCGGAAGTGTGCCAGAACTGGCGCAGAGGCCACCGCTTCTTTCAGCCGCACGAAAGCTTCCGTGCACTTCTTATTCTATAGGCCGGCGGCCTCTTTCTTCAGCGCCTCGTTCAGGGGTCTCGCTATCTTGCTGAAGTCCTTAATGAACCGTCGATAGTAGCTGCAGAAGCCGAGAAACGCTCTGATTTGCGTAGTGTTTCCGGATTTCGGCTGCTTCCACTCCGCGACGGCGGCGACCTTTAAGGGGTCTATACGAATTCCATCTCTTCCGACGATGAGACCGAGATATTTGACCTCGGTTTGATAGAACTCGCTCTTCTTCGTGTCCGCGTTCAATCCCACCTCGCGGAGCCTCTTCAACACCCTCTCGATGTAGTCCGTGTGTTGCTCTCTCGTTCTATCGGTGTAGATAAGGATGTCGTCCAAGTAGATAGACACGAACCGTTCCAGCATGTCTATAAAAGTGTGGTTCATAAAGCGTTGCTACACTGCCGGCGCGTTGGTGAGTCCGAACGGCATTACCAGCTACTTGAAATTGCCTATACGCGTCGCGAACGTCGTAAGGTCTTCCGTCTGCCCTTCTTTATTCCTTAGTCGATGGAACGCTTGGCGGATGTCCAGCTTGCTGAACTACTTAGCCTTCGCCACGCGCTGTATAGTCTTATCTATCAGCAGCAGGGGGTATACGTCCCTCTTAGTGACCTTATTGAGGCCTCGATAGTCTACGCAGAGTCGCAGACCACCCCCCGGTTTCCTTACGAAAAGAATCGGTAACGCGTATTCCGCGGAGCTTGGCGTAATAAACTTCTTCGCTAAGTTTTCGCGGACAAACACCTCTACCTGGTCCAGTTCGGCCGGTGACAGTCTCCTTAGGGGCTCAGTTCTTGGCAAGGTGGCCCCCTCTTTCAGCCTGATCTTATTATCGTATTCCGGCCGGTGGAGCGGCAGGAGGTTGGAGTCTGCTTTTGAGAAGACGTCAGCGTAACTATGGAGCTCCTTTGGCAACACCTCTAGCGGATCCACTTCTTCTTCCGCTATCATCTTCCTGTAGTCTTCTATGTCTTTTATCGAGATGGCGTAGATCTCATTATCCGGCGACTTCGTAAGGGTCGTTATAGCTTCTGAGCTTATCATTCCGACGGTAACCGGGGGTTCGGAACGATCGGACGGAGCCTCTTTGGCGGGCTCCGTGACTTTCAATTCGGCGGCGGCGGTAGCGGCTGATGCTTTATGACACGATACTCCTGCTTCTGCTTATCCGATGCTTGGCAGCTCGTAGCGATGTGGCCAGGCTTTCCGCACGCGAAACAGGTAGGGACGAACGACGGTCGCGGCACGTAAGGCGGCTGGGGGCCGCGTCGGAAGGGCGCGGGGGCTCTGGTTGTCCGCATCAGCGACGGCGACGGCGACGGCTTCTGAACCGATTCTCGTAATTTCGCGTAAGCGCTCAAGTTTCTCGCTGTGACCCTCGTTTGATGCACGAAGCCCTCCAGGTCTTCGTCTTCTACAGACGCCATAGCGGCGGCCAGTTCAGGGTTCAGCTTCTGCCTTAATAGGTGGAGCTGCTCATCTTCCGCCACTCGGGCCCTAATTGCATATTTTCTGAACAAACCGTAGAATTCCTTAAACGTCTGCCGGTTCTGGTTGATCTTATCCAGCTGCTTACAGGCTGTCTTCTTTCGGAATGGGTCTCCGAAGCGTTGATCTAACGCTTTAATCGCTTCTTCGGCGGTCACCTCTTCTAGGTCCGCCACCAACGAAAAAGCTTCACCTTCTAGTCGCGCCTCTAAATAGGCCAATCTGTCTTCTTCGCTGCTTGATGCGTGATCGCGGTTCATCTTATTCTTGATCTTCTTCTTGAACGCCTCCTACGCTTCGGAGTCTCCGCCACCGAAAACCGGTGGATCCGGTAATGACGTCATCAGCGTGCCACCTTGACTGTAGGCCGCCGGCGAGGTGGTTTCCACTTGGGTTTCTCGCCGCAGTGGCGGCGACGATCTCGCTGCTTCTATATCAGCCAGTTGATCCTTTAGCGCCTTCAGCTGCGCCATTCGATTCGCCGCTTAGTGTTCCAACACTTCGACGATAGTCTCTGCCGATTCCTTCTCGGCCCTTACCGTCTCTACTTCCTCTCTTAGCTGTCTGTTTTCTTCCAGTGTTCTGTAGAACAGCGTCTTAATGAGGTCTATACCGTCGTAGACCTTCCCTATTCCGTTCTCGTTTACGTAGTCTTCCAGTTCCTCGATCGTGCAGTCGTAGATCTTCTTATATTCGCTTATTCGTTCCTTGATCTCAGCGGTCTCTTCCGCTGTAAAACCTCTGATAACGATCTTATCGTCAATTACACTAGAGCGCCTGCTCGCTCTATTAGTCTTTCCTTTTCTGCTTCTGCTGCGGCCTGTAACGCCGCTCTCTACCGCTAAGAAGTCTTCCATCTTCTTACGGTGCCTGGGGTTGGTTGTTGTTGGTGGGTGCGCGTGCGTTATTCGGGTTTCCGGATGGTTCAACGGGCCCTTTCGCGCAGCGCGGGGTTGTAGAGAGTGAGTTCGAGATATAATGATCCGGGCACGCAGATATGATTCAATACGGCCTTTTAATGACTATATCTCGAACTGAAGAGGGAAAGGAATCTATGTGGTGGTAGTGGTAGGCTTTGATAGTGGTGGTGCCAAGGCCCGGCTCGGTCCGGACGGGCCGAGCCGAAATTCCAGGGTCCACCCCATCAATCTGTCCTACCTCTTTCTACCACCGCAACAATTGCCGAGAACCGAGCCCCTAAGAAGACTGTCGCCAGCCGAACTGGACTAAGTAGAGGTGTTTGTTTGTAAAAACCTAGCGAAGAAGTTTATTACGCCGAGCTCTGCGGAATATGCGTTACCGATTCTTTTCGTAAGGAAACCAGGGGGTGGTCTATAACTCTGCGTAGACTACAGGGGCCTCAACAAGGTTACTAAGAGAGACGTATATCCACTGCCGCTGATTAATAAGACTATACAGCGGGTAGCGAAGGCTAAGTGGTTCAGCAAGCTGGACATCCGCCAAGCGTTCTATCGACTAAGGAATAAAGAAGGGCAGACAGAAGACCTTACGACGTTCGCGACGCGTATAGGCAATTTCAAGTAGCTGGTAATGCCGTTCGGACTCACCAACGCGCCAGCAGTATAGCAACGCTTTATAAACCACACCTTTATAGACATGTTGGAACGGTTCGTGTCAATTTACCTAGACGACATCCTTATCTACACCGATAGAACGAGAGAGCAACACACGGACTACATCGAGAGAGTATTGAAAAGGCTCCGCGAGGTCGGATTGAACGCGGATACGAAGAAGAGCGAGTTCTATTAAACCGAGGTCAAATATCTCGGTCTTATCGTCGGAAGAGATAGAATTCGTATAGACCCCTCGAAGGTTACCGCCGTCGCGGAGTGGAAGAAGCCGAAATCCGGAAACATTACGCAAATCAGAGCGTTTCTCGGCTTCTGCAGCTACTATCGGCGGTTTATTAAAGACTTTAGCAAGATAGCAAGACCCCTGAATAAGGCATTAAAGAAGGAGGCCGCTGGCCTGTAGAATAAGAGGTGCACGGAAGCGTTTAACCGGCTGAAAGAAGCAGTGGCCTCGGCGCCGGTTCTGGCACACTTCTGGCCGGAAAAGACGATCTACGTAGAAACGGACGCTTCCGACACAGTGACGGCGGGGGTCCTTTCTTAATATAGTGACGACGAAACCCTCTATCCAGTCGCTTTCTTTAGCAAGTCAATAAGCGAGGCCGAACGGAACTACGCGATCTACGATAAAGAACTGCTGGCTATTATTCAGGCCTTTGAGGAGTGGAAACCGGAGCTTATAGCTGGAAAGAGCACGGTCCAGGTTCTTACGGACCACCAGTCGCTGACCTACTTTATAAAGACGCAGAAGCTCTTACGCCGCCAAGCTTGGTAAGCCGCCTACTTATTAGGATTCGACTTTAAGATCACATATCGACCGGGGGCTCAAAACGGAAAGGCGGACGCGCTAACGCGAAGAGAAGGAAAAACAAGCTGTGCGAAAGAAGATCTGAACATGTTCCAGAAGGTGTTAACCGAGTAGATAGTAGACGCAGAGGTGTTAAAAGAGGTAGGGGTCTGTACGGTGGAGCCGGCCCCTAAAGAAGAGACGCTCTACGAGAAGGTAAAGCAGCTTAACCAGCAACAGAAACTCGGCAAAACCGGTTCAGGGAAGCTGATAGTTCCGGAAGAACTAATTACGGAGGTCATCCAGCTGGTCCATAGCTCTATAGACGTTGGTTACGCCAGCTTAAAGAAGACGATAGAAGCTATAAGGATGATCTACTGGTTTCCGCAGATCTACGAACGGATCTATCGATTTATCGCCAATTGCTACGTATACAGAGCCGCGAAGCCACGTTAGGGCCTTCCGGCAGGCTTATTAAAGCCACTTCCGATCCCCGAGAAACCATAGCAGCATATTACGATAGACTTCGTAACCGGCCTGCCGGATTCCGATAGATACGACGCTACACTGAACGTAGTGGACCGATTAAGCAAAGAACGCCACTTCATCCCCTGTCGAGCGAGAGACGACAGAACTACTGCAGAAGAAACGGCGAGAATGTTGATTCAACACGTATAGAAGCACTATAGCCTGCCGGACACTATTACTACGGATAGGGGTCCTCAATTCACCGCCGATGTGTAGAAAGCTATTAACCAAGCCCTCGGAATTTATGGAAAGCTTAGCACTGCCGCTTACCCTCAAACTAACGGCCAATTAGAAGTGGCCAACTGTAAGATAGAGAAATATCTACGGATCTTCTGCGGCTATTATTAGGAAGAATAGGTTAAGGTGTTGCCGATAGCCGAGTTCTGCGCTAACTCGGCACTGTCTAAGGCCACCTCGCTGGCGCCGTTCGAGATAACGCACGGCTATCTTCCAAGGATAAGCTTCCAGCCGCCAAACGGACCCAGCTCCGCGGAACTACCTACCGCTACGTCGTCGAAGAGAGTCGCTGCCGCGGCGGCAGAAGCGCTACGATCTCAGATAGAAGAAGCGATTAAGGTGGCGAAAGAAGCGATGGAGACGGCTTAGAAGAAGATGCTGACTCGAACTAATAGAAGCCGGTCGCTAATAGAATTCGAGGAAGGTCAAAAGGTGTGGCTTAACGCGCGAAACCTAAGGCTAAAAGGAAACGCGAAGCTCAACCTACGCTACGTAGGTCCGTTCAAGATAATAGAAAAGAGGTCGCCGGTAACTTATCGGCTCGAGCTGCCGAAGGTGTTCCGGATCTACGACGTTTTCTATTCCGATCTACTAAGCCTGGACCCTAAGAACGGTCTGCCGCAGCAGGGGTTCGCCGAACCCCCACCAGTCGATATAGACGGTGATAAAGAAGAGTAGGAGGTGGAAGACGTAATGGACGTAAAGAAGACGAGGGGGTCTATCAAAGCGAGGATCTCGTAGAAGGGGTGGCCGGAAGACTATAAATGGTATCCGATCGAGAATCTCCGGAATTCGGCGGAGCTGCTAAGAGACTTTTACACGCGGAACCTGGAAAAACCGAAGCCAGCGTAGCTCTGATGCCGACAATAGAGACACGTCCGCTCTACCGGCGAGGAAGCCGATAAAGGCGATCGTGCTTCTAGAATTGATAGCTCTAGGCACTACTACGTTGGTCGGCGACCGCGTAGAGGGTAAAGGCTTTAGTGGAAGAGAAAAAGAAGAAGAAAAACGGCGCCGCGGAAAGATCTATATAGACCTCCGCGCCGGCGCACAGGCCAGCTATGCCGCAGCTCAGATAACCCACAGCTCAGATCAGATAGCGTCGATTACATAAACACTAAGTAAAGGACTTCAGATAACGATAACGTAAGAGGTTGAAAAAGAGATAAAGAGGACGTTGTTTCTAATAGAAGACAGAAGAAGTAACGTTGGCGTTAGAGGGAATTTTCAAGAAGGAAACGATAAATCAAAAAAAAAAAAAAGAGAGAGAGTGCAGTTTTTCGGATGGATGGGGTGACTAAGCGGTCGAGGGCGACCGCTGGTAAGGGAGGGGGGTAGTGTTGCGGCGGTGGAAAGAGGTGGGACAGATTAATAGAGTGGACCCTGGATTTCGGCTCGGCCCGGTCGGGCCGAGCCGGGCCTTAGCACCACCACTATCAAAGCCCACTACCACTACCACCACATAGATTCCTTTCCCTCCTCAGTTCGAGATATAGTCTTCAAAAAGGCCGTATTGAATCATATCTGCGTGCCCGGATCACTAGCCACCCCTTCTACGAGATCCTCGCTTTAATGGACCCCCTTATCTTCTTTACGTCGATTACATCTTCTACCTCCTACTCTTCTTCCTTACCGTCCATCTCGATAGGCAGGGGTTCGGCGAACCCCTGTTCCGGCAGACCGTTCTTAGGGTCTAGGCTTAGCAGATCCAAATGAAAGACATCGTAGATACGGAACGATTTCGGTAGCTAGAGTCGATAAGTTACCGGCGACCTCTTTTCCACTATCGTGAACGGACCTACGTAGCGTAGATTCAACTTGGCGTTGCCTTTTAGCCTCAGGGTCTTCGTATTTAGCTATACTCTTTGGCCTTCCTCGAATTCTATTGGTGACCGCTTCTTATTAGCTCGAGTTACTATCTTCTTCTAAGCCGATTCTATCGCATCTTTCGCTACTTTAATCGCTGCTTCTATCTGAGATCGGAGCGCTTCCGCCGCTGCGGTGGCGATTCTCTTTAACGACGTAGTAGTAGTAGAAAGCTCCGGCGAGCCAGCGTCGCTCAGCGGATGGAAGCTTAGCCTCGGAAGATAACCGTAGGTTATCTCGAACGGCGCCAGCGACGTCGCTTCTAACTGTGTTAAGTTCGCGCAGAATTCGGCTATCGGCAACACCTTAACCTAATCTTCTTAATAATAGCTGCAGAAGGTTCGTAGGTATCGCTCTATCTTACAGTTAGCGACTTTAGACTGACCGTCGGTCTGCGGGTAAGCGGCTGTGCTGAGCTTTCCGCTAATTCCGAGAGCTTGGTTAATAGCTTTCTATACGTCGGCGGTGAATTAAGGACCCCTATCCGTAGTAATAGTGTCCGGCAGGCTATAGTGCTTCTACACGTATTGAATCAACATCCGTGCGGTTTCTTCTGTAGTGGTTCCTTCGTCTCTCGCTCGGCAGGGGATGAAGTGTCGTTCTTTGCTTAGCCTATCCACTACGTTCAGCGTAGCGTTATATCTATCTAAATCCGGCAGGCCGGTTACAAAGTCTATTGTAATGTGTTGCTACAGTTTCTCGGGGATCGGAAGTGGCTTTAGCAGACCGGCCGGAAGACCGTAACGTGGCTTTACGGCTCTGCACACGTGGCAATTAGCGATGAATCGGTAGGTCCGTTCGTAGATCCGCGGAAACCAGTAGATCGTCCTTACGGCTTCTATTGTCTTTTTCGAGCTGGCGTAACCAACGTCCTTAGAGCTATGGACTAGTTGGACGACCTTAGTAATTAGTTCTTCCAGAACTATCAGTTTCCCTGAACCGGTTTTGCCGAGTTTCTGTTGCTGGTTAAGCTTCTTTACCCTTTCGTAGAGAGTTTCTTCCTTAGGGGCCGGCTCTACTGCGCAGACCCCTACCTCTTTCAGCACCTCTGCGTCTACTATCCGTTCGGTCAACACCTTCTGGAACATGTTAGGATCTTCTTTCGCGCAGCTGGTTTTTCCTTCCCTTCGCGTTAGCGCGTTAGCCTTTCCGTTTTGAGCCCCTGGTCGATAGGTAATCTTAAAGTTGAACCCGGATAAGTAGGCAGCCTACCGTACTTAACGTCGCGAAAGCTTCTGCGTCTTTATAAAGTAGGTCAGCGACTAGTGGTCCGTAAGGACCTGAACCGTGCTCTTTCCAGCTATAAGCTCTGGCTTCCACTCCTCGAAGGCCTGAATAATCGCCAGCAGCTCCTTATCGTAGATAGCGTAGTTTCGTTCAGCATTATTTATGGACTTGCTAAAGAAGGCTACTGGATAGAGGGTTTCGTTATCGCTATATTAAGAAAGGACCCCTGCCGTTACTGTATCGGAAGCGTTAGTTTCTACGTAGATCGTCTTTTCCGGCCGGAAGTGTGCCAGAACTGGCGCAGAGACCACTGCTTCTTTCAGCCAGTTAAAGGCTTCTGTGCACTTCTTATTCTATAGGCCGGCGGCCTCTTTCTTTAGTGCTTCGTTTAGGGGTCTCGCTATCTTGCTAAAGTCCTTAATAAACCGTCGATAGTAGCTACAGAATCCGAGAAACGCCCTGATCTGCGTAGTGTTTCCGGATTTCGGCTGCTTCCATTCCGCGACGGCAGCGACCTTTAATAGGTCCATCCGAATTCCATCTCTTCTGACAATAAGACCGAGATATTTGACCTCGGTTTGGTAGAACTCGCTCTTTTTCGTGTCCGCATTTAGTCCGACCTCGCGGAGCCTAGTTAACACCTTCTCGATGTAGTCCGTGTGTTGCTCTCTCGTTCTATCTGTATAGATAAGGATGTCGTCCAGGTAGATAGACACGAACCGTTCCAATATGTCTATAAAGGTGTGGTTTATAAAGCGTTGCTACACCGCCGGCGCGTTGGTAAGTCCAAAAGGCATTACCAACTACTTGAAATTGCCCATATGCGTCGCGAACGTCGTAAGGTCTTCTGTCTGTCCTTCCTCGTTTCTTAATCGATAGAACGCTTGGCGGATGTCTAGCTTGCTAAACCACTTAGCCTTTGCCACTCGCTGTATGGTCTTATCTATTAGCGGCAGTAGATATACGTCTCTCTTAGTGACCTCGTTAAGGCCTCGATAGTCTACGCAGAGCCGCAGACCACCCCCTGGTTTCCTTACGAAGAGAATCGGTAATGCATATTTAGCAGAACTCGGCGCGATAAACTTCTTCGCCAGATTTTTACGAACGAACACCTCTACTTAATCCAGTTCCGCCGGCGACAGTCGTCTTAGGGGCTCGGTTCTTGGCAGTGTAGCTCCCTCTTTTAATCGAATCTTGTTGTTATATTCCGGTCGATAGAGCGGCAATAGGTTGGAGTCGGCTTTTGAAAAGACGTCGGCGTAACTATAGAGTTCGTTTGGCAGCACCTCCAGTGGATCCACTTCTTCTTCCGCTATTATCTTCCGGTACTCTTCGATGTCTTTCATCGAGATAGCGTAGATCTCGTTGCTCGGCGACTTCGCGAGGGTCGTTATTGCTTCTAAACTCATTATTCCGACGATGACCGGGGGTTTAGAACAATTAGGCGGAGCCGCTTCGATCGTCGTAACGTTCGGTTTAGCTTTGGCCACTACGACCGGTTCGGTGACTGATTTGACGGCGGCTAAGCCGCTGATCAATTTTCTGAATCCGAGTGTGCCTTCTCCTACGTCAATAATCGCTCCCTGGTTCTTTATCCATTTCTGCCCTACAATAATGTCAAACCTTCCGATATCTATAATTCGGAACGTCGCTTCCGTAGTGCGACCTGCTAAGGTAGTCCTTAATAGCACATAGTGCGTAACACTCTCTGTATCTTGTCTATTGTACGCCGAAATCCGGGTCGGCGACGCTAATTCCACTGGATAGCTGTATCTATTTGTCAGCTTCCGGACTAGCCGATAGTGGATCGCTGCACCGATAAGAGCTCCAGTATCGATAAAAGCTTTCAGCTAGAGGGGTCTACGCGACTTCTCGACGGGGTGGATCGTAATGGGAAGGATGATCGCTGTTTCCGTATTCACTTCTACAGCTGCCGAGAGCGGATCGCTGCAGCTGTTAATGCTTTCTTCTCGTAGTGGTTCGCTTCGATTCAGTGCCCTATTGTCAATGCTGGGTAGGGGGCCTATCCGTCCAGCTAGTCTTTTCCTATAATTCTTAGCTGCACCCCGCCGTCTACGCTGTCAGTGTCGTTCGGAGCCGGTTCGATGGCTTAAATAGTCTTTCTCGGCAGTGGCAGCTGCTTCGTTGCTCGATACTCCTGCTTCTGCTGTGCTGTTGCTTGGCATCTCGTAGCGATGTGGCCTGGCTTTCTGTACACATAGTAGGTAGGGACAAACGACGAACGCTGCGAGTTAAATAGCTGCTAGGGGCGTTGTCGGTATAGGACTGGGGCTCTGTTTTTATTCGGCGACTGCTTCTAAGCCGGTTTACGTGTCGTCGATTTCCCGTATGCGTTTAGGTTTCTCGCAGTAACTCTCGCTCGGTGCACGAAGCTCTTAAGGTCTTCGTCTTCCACCGACGCTATAGCGGCGGCCAGTTCAGGGTTCAGCTTCTGCCTTAGTAGGTAGAGCTGCTTACCTTCCGCTACTCGGGCCCTAATCGCATATTTTCTAAATAGTCCGTAGAATTCTTTAAACGTCTGCCGGTTCTGATTGATCTTGTCCAGCTGCTTACGGGCTGTCTTCTTTTGGAATGGGTCTCCGAAGCGCTAGTCTAGTGCTTTGATCGCCTCCTCGGCGGTTACCTCTTCCAGGTCCGCTACTAGCGAAAAAGCTTTACCTTCCAATTGCGATTCCAGGTATGCCAATCTATCTCTAGCACTGTTTCCGGCGTAGTCGCAGTCTATCTTATTCTTTATCTTCTTCTTAAACGCTTCCCAGTCTTTAGGGTCTCCGCCTCTAAACGCCGGCGGGTCCGGCAATAATGTTATTAAGGTGCTACCTTAACTATAGGCCGCTAGTAAGGCGGTCTCTACATGGGTTTCTCGCCGCAGTGGCGGCGACTTCGCTGTTTCCGTATTAGCTAGTTGATCCTTCAGCGCCTTTAGTTGCGCTAGTCGATTCGCCGCCTAGTTTTCTAACACGTCGATAATAGTCTCTGCTGATTCCTTTTCGGCCCTTACCGCTTTAGTTTCTTCTCTTAGTTGCCTGTTCTCTTCCAGCGTTCTGTAGAACAGCGTCTTAATAAGGTCTATACTATCGTAGACCTTTCCTACCCTATTCTCGTTTACATAGTCTTCGAGTTCCTCGATCGTGCAGTCGTGGATCTTCTTGTATTCGCTTATTCGTTCCTTAATCTCTGCTGTCTCTTCTACTGTAAAACCGCTAATAATGATCTTATTATCAATAACACTAGAGCGCCTACTCGCTCTGTCAGTCTTTCTCTTTCTGCGGCGGCCTGTTACGCTGCTCTCTACCGCTAAGAAGCCTTCTATTTTCTTGCAGTGCCTTTGGGGGTTGTTGTTTTGGTGTATGTGTGTAGGTACGCGTGCGTTATTCGGGTTTCTGGATAGTTTGACGGGCCCTTTCGCGCAGCGCGGGTTTGGTGTAGAGAGTAAGTTCGAGATATAATAATCCGAGTGCGCAGATAAGGTTCAATACGGCTGTTTTAATAACTATATCTTGAACTAAGGAGGGAAAGGAATCTATATAGTAGTAGTGGTAGACTTCCGTAGAGGTGGTAGTGCCAAGGCCCGGCTCGGTCCGTTCCGGAACATAAATCCCAGAAGGGGCCGAGCCGAAATTCAGGGTCTACCCTATTATTCTGTCCCACCTCTTTCCACCGCTGCAACAAGGAGCAAGAGCAAGGAGCGAGAGCGACGACGACGACGAGACGCACCTAGCAGGACCTAGGGCGACGACATTCGTTTCTTTAGGTCTTTGACAGACCGTTCTATTTAGACAAGGCCAATTGCAACGAGACAACCGACAATTGCGACAGCCTAAGCACCCAGGCACGAGCACCTAGGCATAGGTATAAGGCAATTGCAGACAACACACAGGTGTAGACAACACACAGGTGCAGACAATACACACTATTTAGGTTTAGAAGAGCACAAGGCAGAGCACAAGGCACAGCTGCAGGCAGGCAGCTGCAGACAACAGAGGCACAGCTGCTACAGACAGGTACAGCTGCTACAGACAACATAGGCAAGGCAACCTCTGCGACCTCTGCGACCTTAAGAGCAGCACGAGCGACAAGAGCAGCACGAGCGACAAGAGCAGTACGACCAGCGAGCCCTAAGCACTAACGAGCACCTAGGCACGAGCGACAAGAGCAGCAAGGCAACACAAGCAGCGCGACCGGCAGCACAATCGAGTGTTCAACAAGCAACATCTGCCTATCGAGAGGCACTACAATCGAGAGACATACGGCCAGCCAGCGATCGAGGCGTACATTTAGCATTCGGCACATTCAGCAATCGAGACGTACAGCAGAGCACAAGGCAGAGCACCTAGCTGCAGAGCACCCAGGCGGAGCACAAGACACGAGCAGCAAAGCAACACAAGCAGCAAAGCGACACGAGCAGTGCACCTAGGCACGAGCACCCAGGCACAAGCACCTAGGTACGAGCACCTAGGCACAAGTACAAGACAGCTGCAGACAACACAGAGGCACAGCTGCAGACAACACAGCTGCAGACAAGACAGAGCTACTAGGCCAGAGCTACTAGGCCAGGCATATAGAGCACCTAGCTGCAGGCACAACACAAGGCAGCAGAGCAAGGCAGAGCACTAGGCAGAGCACTAGGCAGAGCCCCTAGGCAGAGCACTAGGCATAGCTGCTGCAGACAATATAGACAAAGCATAGGCAAAGCGACCGTCTAAGAAGCGACCGTCGAGAAGCAACGGCTCGAGAAGCGAAGGCTCGAGAAGCGACGGCTTAAGAAGCGACTGTCTAAGAAGCGACTGTCTAAGAAGCGACCGTCTAAGAAGCGACCGTCTGAGAAGCGACCGTCTAAGAAGCGACCGTCTAAGAAGCGACCGTCGAGAAGCGACCGTCGAGAAGCGACCGTCGAGAAGCGACCGTCGAGAAGCGACCGTCGAGAAGCGACCGTCGAGAAGCGACCGTCGAGAAGCGACCGTCGAGAAGCGACACGTGTTTGCAAGACGACCTCTGCGAGCTCCGCGACTGATCTGACTAAGGTAGACTCTAGGTCAATACCCGTTTTTAATAACTATATCTAAGGCTAGAGAGGGAAGAATCTACGTACAAGCAGAGGTAGAGGTATTTGAGTGTGCGCCAAGCCTGGCCCTGCCAAGCCTAGCTGCCAGCTGTCTACATCTATATCCGTATCACTACTGATCTGACTGCAGTAGACTCTAGGTCAATACCCGTCTTTAATAACTATATCCAAGGCTGAAGAGGGAAGAATCTACGTACAAGCGGAGGTGCGGTATTTGAGTGTGTGCCAAGCCTAGTCCTGCTAAGCCTGCCACCTTCCAGCACCTTCTAGCTCTCTATATCTACATCCGTATTACTACCGCCCTCCCTGACCAGCGATTGCCCTTAATCGCAATCAGCCAATCAATCGCAATCAGCCTATCAATCGCAATTAGCTAAACCAGGTCGCGTCGTGCCAAACCAGGTCGCAGGTATCGAGTCAAACTAGGTCGCAGAGGTCGCGGATCGTGATCCGGGCACGCAGATATGGTTCAATACGGCCTTTTGATGACTATATCTCGAACTGAGGAGGGAAGGGAATCTATGTGGTGGTGGGCGCGCGCTTTGATGGTGGTGGTGCCAAGGCCCGGCTCGGCCCGGACGGACCGAGCCGAAATTCCAGGGTCCACCCCATCAATCTGTCCTACCTCTTTCCACCGTCGCAACACTACCCCCCTCCCTCACCAGCGGTCGCCCTCGACCGCTTAGTTATTCCATCCGTCCTAGAAACCTCCACTGTTTTGTTTTTTTTTTTTTTTTTTTTTTTTTTTTTTGAAAATCCCTTTCAACGTTGACGTTACCTCTTCCGTCTTTTATCAAAAACAACGTCCTCTTCATCTCTTTCTCAACCTTTTACGTTATCGGCTTCCGAAGTCCTTCACTTGATCGTTCATGTGATCGACGCTATCTGATTCGTGCCATCTGATCTGAGCCGTGGGTCTTCTGAGCTGCGGTCTGAGCGGTCTGTGCGTTGTCTCGGGGGTCCATATAGATCCGTCCGCGGCTCCGTTTCTTCTTCTTTTCTTTCTCTACCGAAGTCAGCACTCCATCGCAGGGGGGCGGCGGCGCTGGCACGTCGCGGCGTCGGCGAGCTGCCTGCGCTGCACGTGCGGCGCTCACTGTCCCTCTACGATCTGAGCAGCGATCGTTTTCATCGGCTTCCGCGCCGGTAGAGCGGACGCTGCTTTCTTCTTCTTCCGTAAGGATCGGTATCAGAGCCATTCCGGCCTCGGCTTCGTCGGATTCCGCGCGTAAAAGTCTCTTAGCAGCTCCGCCGAATTCCGGAGGTTCTCGATCGGATACCACTCGTAGTCTTCTGGCCACCCCTTCTACGAGATTCTCGCTTTGATGGACCCCCTCGTCTTCTTTACGTCCATTACGTCTTCCACCTCCTATTCTTCTTCCTTACCGTCCATCTCAACTGGTAGGGGTTCAGCGAACCCCTGTTCCGGAAGGCCGTCCTCAGGGTCCAGGCTTAGCAGATCTGAATGGAAAACATCGTGGATCCGGAACGACTTCGGCAGCTCGAGTCGATAGGTCACCGGCGACCTCTTTTCTATTATTTTGAACGGACCTACGTAGCGTAGGTTGAGCTTCGCGTTCCCTTTTAGCCTCAGGTTTCTCGTGTTGAGCCATACCTTTTGGCCTTCCTCGAATTCTATCGGTGACCGCTTTCTATTAGCTCGAGTCACCATCTTCTTCTGAGCCAATTCCATCGCTTCTTTCGCCACCTTGATCGCTTCTTCTATCTGATATCGTAGCGCTTCTGCCGTCGCTGCAGCTACCCTCTTTGACGACGTAGCGGTGGAAAGCCCCTGCGAATCGACGTCGCTCGGCGGCTGAAAGCTCATTCTCGGAAGATAGCCGTGCGTTATCTCGAACGGCGCCAGCGACGTTGCCTCCGACTATGTCGAGTTTGCGCAGAATTCGGCCATTGGCAACATCTCGACCCACTTTTCTTAATGATGGCTGCAGAACGTTCGTAGATATCGCTCCATCTCTCGATTAGCCACTTCGGACTGACCGTCCGTTTGAGGATAAGCGGCGGTGCTGAGCTTTCCATGGATTCCGAGAGCTTGGTTGATAGCTTTCTACACGTCGGCAGTGAATTGAGGACCTCTATCCGTAGTAATAGTGTCCGGCAGCCCATAGTGCTTCCATACGTGCTTAATCAGCATTCTCGCTGTTTCTTCCGCATTGGTTCCTTCGTCTCTCGCTCGACAGGGGATGAAGTGTCGCTCTTTGCTCAGCCTATCCACTACGTTCAGCGTGGCGTCGTAGCCGTCCGACTCCGGCAGGCCGGTCACGAAGTCCATCGTGATGTGCTGCCACGGTTTCTCGGGGACCGGAAGCGGCTTCAGTAGACCAGCCGGAAGACCGTAACGTGGCTTCGCGGCTCTGCATACGTGGCAATTAGCGATAAATCGATGGATCCGTTCGTAGATTCGCGGAAACCAGTAGATCGTCCTTACGGCTTCTATCGTCTTCTTCGTACCGGCGTAACCAACGTCCTTCGATTTATGGATCAGCCGGATGACCTCTGTAACTAGTTCTTCCGGAACTATCAGCTTCCCTGAGCCCGTTTTGCCGAGCTTCTGCTGTTGGTTGAGCCGCTCTACCTTCTTGTAGAGTGTCTCTTCTTCAGTCGGAGACTCTTCAATCGGCGATTCCACCGCGTGTATCCCTACTTCTTTCAACACCTCTGCGTCTACTATCCGCTCAGTCAACACCTTCTGGAACATATTCGGATCTTCCTTCGCGCGGCTGGTCTTCCCTTCTCGTCTCGTCAGCGCGTCAGCCTTTCCGTTTTGAGCTCCGGGTCGATAAGTAATCTTAAAGTCGAACCCTGATAAGTAGGCGGCCTACCGAGCTTGACGTCGTAAGAGCTTCTGCGTCTTTATAAAGTAGGTCAGCGACTGGTGGTCCGTAAGAACCTGGACCGTGCTCTTTCCAGCTATAAGCTCCGGTTTCCACTCCTCGAAAGCCTGAATGATCGCCAGCAGTTCTTTATTATAGATGGCGTAGTTCCGCTCGGCTTCCGTTATGGATTTGCTGAAGAAGGCCACTGGGTAAAGGGTCTCGCCGTCGTCAGCGTATTGAGAAAGGACCCCTGCCGTCACTGTATCGGAAGCGTCCGTTTCCACGTAGATCGTCTTTTCCGGCCGGAAGTGTGCTAGAACCGGCGCCGATGCCACTGCTTCTTTCAGCCGGTTGAAGGCTTCCGCGCACTTTTCGTTCTATAGGCCGGCGGCCTCTTTCTTTAGCGCCTCGTTCAGGGGTCTCGCTATCTTGCTGAAGTCCTTGATAAACCGTCGATAGTAGCTGCAGAATCCGAGAAACGCCCTGATCTGCGTGGTGTTTCCGGATTTCGGCTGCTTCCATTCCGCGACGGCGGCGACCTTTGACGGGTCCATCCGAATTCCATCTCTTCTGACGATAAGACCGAGATATTTGACCTCGGTTTAATAGAACTCGCTCTTCTTCGTGTCCGCATTCAATCCGACCTCGCGGAGCCTCTTCAATACTCTCTCGATGTGGTCCGTGTGTTGCTCTCTCGTTCTATCAGTGTAGATGAGGATGTCGTCTAAATAGATAGACACGAACCGCTCCAGCATGTCTATAAAAGTGTGGTTTATAAAGCGTTGCTACACTGCCGGCGCGTTGGTAAGTCCGAACGGCATCACCAGCTACTTGAAATTGCCTATACGCGTCGCGAACGTCGTAAGGTCTTCCGTTTGCCCTTCTTTATTCCTTAGTCGATGGAACGCTTGGCGGATGTCCAGTTTGCTGAACCACTTAGCCTTCGCCACTCTTTGGATAGTTTCGTCGATCAACGGCAGTGGATATACATCTCTCTTGGTGACCTCGTTAAGA
The DNA here is from genome assembly GCA_016165855.1 of Pseudocercospora ulei. NCBI lineage: Eukaryota > Fungi > Ascomycota > Dothideomycetes > Mycosphaerellales > Mycosphaerellaceae > Pseudocercospora > Pseudocercospora ulei. Next base: position 505,428 of record JACWNB010000006.1, on the reverse strand, counting down.
CCGCGGTAGTCCACGCAGAGTCGCAGACTACCCCCTGGTTTCCTTACGAAAAGAATCGGTAACGCATATTCGGCCGAACTCGGCGTAATAAACTTCTTCGCCAGATTTTCGTAAACAAACACCTCTACCTAGTCCAGTTCCGCCGGCGACAGTCGTCTTAGGGGCTCGGTTCTCGGCAGCGCGGCTCCTTCTTTCAGCCGGATCTTGTTGTTATATTCCGGTCGATAGAGCGGCAGGAGGTTGGAATCGGCCTTTGAGAAGACGTCAGCGTAACTATAGAGTTCTTTCGGTAGCACCTCCAGCGGATCCACTTCTTCTTCCGCCATTATCTTTCTGTGGTCTTCGATGTCTTTCATCGAGATAGCGTAGATCTCGTTGTCCGGCGACTTCGCGAGGGTCGTTATGGCTTCTGAACTTATCATTCCGACGGTAACTGGGGGTTCGGAACGATCGGACGGAGCCTCTCTTGCGGACTCCGTGGCTTTCGGCTTGGCGGCGACGGTGGCGACCTTTCCGATGGTCCCTGCTCCGCTACCCGGGGTTTTGAACCTGATCGTTCCTTTATCTACGTCAACGATGGCTTTCTGGTTCTTTATCTATTTCTGCCCTATAATGATGTCAAACCTTCCGATATCCATAATCCGGAACGTCGCTTCCGTGGTTCGACCAGCTAGCGTAGTCCTTAATGGCACGTAGTGCGTGACGCTTTCCGTGTCTTGTCCGTTATATGCCGAGATTCGCGTCAGCGACGCCAGTTCCACTGGATAACTGTATCCATTTATCAGCTTCCTGACCAGTCGGTGATGGATCGCTGCGCCGATGAGAGCTCCGGTGTCGATGAAAGCTTTCAGCTAAAGTGGCTTGCTCGATCCGCTAAGGGGGTGCACAGTGATTGGAAGAATAATGGCTGTTTCCGTGTTCACTTCCACCGCCGCCGAGAGCGGGTCGCTGCAGCTGTTAACGCTCTCTTTCGTCGACGCGGTTCGTGTTGGTGCCCTGTTGTCCACGCTGGATAGGGGGCCTATCCTTCTAGCTGGTCTTTTCCCAGGATTCGCAGGGGCACTCCACCGTCCACGCTATCAGTGTCGTTCGAGGCCGGCTCCATAGCTTGTATGGTCTTTCTCGGTGGCGGCGGCGGCTTCGTTGCTCGATATTCCTACTTCTGCTTATCCGATGCTTAGCAGCTCGTGGCGATATAGCCAGGCTTTCCACACGCGTAGCAGGTGGGGACGAACGACGATCGCGGCACGTAAGGCGACCGGACGCTTCGTCGGAAAGGCGCAGGGGCTCTGATTCCCTGCGGCGACGGCGACGACTTCTGAGTCGATTCTCGTGCTTTCGCGTAGGCGTTCAAGTTTCTTCCTGTAACTCTCGCTCTATGCACGAAGCCCTCGAGGTCTTCGTCTTCTACGGACGCCATCGCTGCAGCTAGCTCAGGGCTTAGCTTCTGTCTCAGTAAGTGCAGCTGCTTATCTTCTGCCACTCTCGCTCTGATGGCGTATTTCCTGAACAGTCCGTAGAACTCTTCGAATGTCTGCTTGTTCTGGTTGATTTTGTCCAGCTGCTTACGGGCCGTCTTTTTTCTAAAGGGGTCGCCGAAACGCTGGTCCAGCGCCTTGATTGCTTCTTTAGCGGTTACCTCTTCCAGGTCCGCCACTAGCGAAAAAGCTTCGCCTTCCAACCGCGATTCCAGGTACGCCAACCTATCTCCGGCGCTGTTCGATGCGTGATCGCGGCTCATCTTATTCTTGATCTTCTTCTTAAATTCTTCCCAGTCTTCGGGGTCTCCGCTCTTAAATGCCGGTGGGTCCGGTAATGACGTTATCAACGTGCCACCTTGACTGTAGGCCGCCGGTGAGGCGGTCTCAGTTGGTTCTTCTCGATGCGGTGGCGGCGGCGCCGACGACGTCGCTACTTCTATGTCAGTTAGTTGATCCTTTAGTGCCTTTAGCTGCGCTATCCGATTCGCCGCTTGGTGTTCCAACACGTCGACGATAGTCTCTGCCGATTCCTTCTCGGCCCTCACCGTCTCTATTTCCTCCCTTAACTGTCTGTTTTCTTCTATGCTCCTATAGAACTTCTTTTCTATAAAGGTGATGGTGTCAAACACCTTCTTAGCTCCATGCTCTGTAAGATATTCCCCTATCTTATCGGGCGTGCGCCCGTACAGTTCGGCGTAGCCCTCCATGCCCTTTCTCGCTTTATCTACCTCTTCTTCCGTAAGGCCTTTATAGGTCATTCCATCGTCGAGAATGCTGGTGCGTCTATCTCTCGGTCTGTCGCTCTTTCTCTTTCCGCTGCGGCCTGTGACGCCGCTCTCTACCGCTGAGAAGCCTTCCATCTTCTCGCGGTGCCTGGGGTTTTTTGTTGGTGTGTGTGTAGTGCGCGTGCGTTATTCGGGTTTCCGGATGGTTCGACGGGCCCTTTCGCGCAGCGCGAGGTTGGTGTAGAGAGAGAGTTCGAGATATAATGATCCGGGCACGCAGATATAGTTCAATACGGCCTTTTGATGACTATATCTCGAACTGAGGAGGGAAGGGAATCTATGTGGTGGTGGGCGCGCGCTTTAATGGTGGTGGTGCCAAGGCCCGGCTCGGCCCGGACGGACCGAGCCGAAATTCCAGGGTCCACCCTATCAATCTGTCCCACCTCTTTCCACCGTCGCAACAGATCGTAGGGTTTGCAGATTCAGCTTTGCTATCGGCCAATTAGGTCGCTCCAAAACAGGTCGCTTTTGAGGTCGCTTTTGAGCTTCAATTTCTGTGCGTTTTGAGTCTTAATCTCGTGCCTTTTTAAGCCTCAATCTCGTACCTTTTTGAGCCTTGATCTCGTGACTTTTTGCCGTTACTTTGGTGCCTTAATTGGTGCCTTGATCTCGTGCGTTTTGCCGTCGCTTTCAGCCTCGATTGGTGCCTTGCCAAGGCTGCAGAGGTCTCGGAGGTCGTTGAGGTCGCGGAGCTCGCAGAGGTCGCGGAGCTATCGGGGTCGCGGAGTCGCAGAGGTTCGCAGAGGTCGCGGCTGCAGCGGTCGCAGCTGCAGAGATCGCGAGGTCGTAGAGGTCGTCGAGGTTGTTAGAGTCGCTTTGCAAGCATATATCGCTTCTAAACTGCGTCGCTTCTCGAGCTGTCGCTTCTTAAGCCGTCGCTTCTCTGACGGTCGCTTTGGTACCTTGCCAAGGCTGCAGAATTCTTAGATTGTCGCAGAGGTCGTCGGAGCTGCAGAGGTCGTAGGGTCGCAGAGGTCGTCGGGGCTGCAGAGGCTGCTGAGTTTTCGGAGGCTGCAGAGGTTGTTGGGGGCGTAGAGGTCGTTAGGGGCGCAGAGGCTTCCAGAGGTCGCAGAGGTCGCAGCCTACGTATGTCGCTTCTCGACGGTCGCTCGCTTCTCGACGGTCGCTCGCTTCTCGACGGTCGCTCGCTTCTTAAGCTGTCGCTCGCTTCTTAGACCGTCGCTCGCTTCTTAACGGTTGCTCGCTTCTCGAGCCGTCGCTTCGCTTCTTAGACAGTCGCTTCTCGAGCCGTCGCCTCGCTTCTCGGACGGTCGCTCGCTTCTTAGACGCTCGCCTCGCTCGCTTCTCAGACGCTCGCCTCGCTTCTTAACCGTCGCTTCTTAACCTGTCGCTTCTCGACCCGTCGCTTCTCGAACCATTGCTTCTCGGACGGTCGCTTCGCCTGTGCTTTGCCTGGTGCTCTGCCTAGTGCTCTGCCTGCTTAGTGCTCTTGCTCGGTGCTCTTGCTCGGCCTAGGTGCTCTTGCTCTGCAGCTGGTGCTCTGCAGCTGTGCCTTGTGCTCTTCTAAACCTAAACAGTGTATGTTGTCTGCACCTGTGTTGTCTGCAATTGCCTTGTACCTATGCCTAGGTGCTCTGCCTCTGCTTTGCCTGTGTTGTCTGCAGCAGCTGTACCTAGCTGCTCTGGAGCTGGATATGCCTGGAGCTAGCTGTGCCTGCTTGCAGTAGCTCTGTCTGTAGTGCTTTGTCTCTGGCGCTTTTGCTCTAGGCTCGCTGATGCTTAGGCTCGCTGGTGCTTGTGTCGCTTTGGCCCTGTTGCTACGTCCCGATTCCTTTGTGCCTCTTATCTTGTCCTCGATTCTGAACTGCTGGTCGCGTTGCTTTGCTTGTATCGCTCGTACCTCGATCGCTGAACTGTCTCGATAGGCCTTGTCCGAATAGAATAGTCTGTCAAAGACCCGAAAAAAAAACGAATGTCGTCGCCCTAGGTCCTGCTAGGTGCGTCTTGTTATCGTCGTCGCTCTCGCTCCTCGCTCCTCGTCGCTCTCGTCGCTCTCTCGTTACTCTCTCGCTCTTCTCGTCCTATCTCAAAACTTCAAAACTCGTACGATCTGCTCGTAGGGCACTTCTCTTCCTGATTTCCCTCTTATAGGGGCACTCTCTCTCTTCTCGATAGGGGCACTTCTCTTCCCTAAAACTCTTCCTCTCGATGTCCTCTGTAATGGACCTCTCTCTTCAAAACTCTTCTTCTTCTCGATTAGGGGAGGGGGGGTAGAGTAGCATGCACATGTACGATTAAGTAACCGGATATAATTCAACGGCCTCCTTTGTACATATACAGTACACACTCTGGGTTGTCGGTTGCACGTACGTTAATCGAGTACCCGGATATAATTTAATAGGCTCTTTCGCGTAGTGCAGGTTAGGTGTTAGGTTTGAGCCTTGGATATAATGATCTGACTGCAGTAGACTCTAGGTCAATACCCGTCTTTGATAACTATATCCAAGGCTGGAGAGGGAAGAATCTACGTACAAGCGGAGGTGCGGTATTTAAGTGTGTGCTAAGCCTGGTCCTGCTAAGCCTGCCACCTTCCAGCACCTTCCAGCCCTCTATATCCACATCTGTATCAACTACCGCCCTCCCTAACCAGCGATTGCCCTTAATTGCAATCAATCTATCAATCGCAATCAGCCAATCAGGTCGCACCAATCCAGGTCGCAAATTCGGTCGCAGAGGTCGCTTTTCAAGCTCCAATTTCTGAGCCTTTTGCTATCGCTTTCGGCCAATTAGGTCGCTTTAAAACAGGTCGCTTTTGAGGTCGCTTTTGAGCTTCAATCTCCATGCGTTTTGAGTCTCAATCTCGTGCCTTTTTGAGCCTTAATCTCGTGCCTTTTTGAGCCTCAATCTCGTGCCTTTTTGAGCCTCAATCTCGTGCCTTTTTGAGCCTCAATCTCGTGCCTTTTTGAGTCTTAATCTCGTGTCTTTTGACGTCGCTTTGGTGCCTTGTTTGCTGCCTTGTTTGCTGCCTTGTTTGCTGCAGAGGTCGCGGAGTTCTCGGAGGTTGCAGAGGTTGTCTTGCAAACACGTGTCGCTTCTCGACAGTCGCTTCTCGACGGTCGCTTCTCGACGGTCGCTTCTCGACGGTCGCCTCTCGACGGTCGCTTCTCGAGCCGTCGCTTTTCGAGCTGTCGCTTCTTAAACGGTCGTAGAGGTCTCGGAGGTCGTAGAGGTCGCAGAAGGTCGTAGAGGCTTGTAGAGGTCGCTTTGCAAACACGTGCTGCTTCTGAACTGTCGCTTCTCGACGGTCGCTTCTCGAGTTGTCGCTTCTTAAGCCGTCGCTTCTTAAGCCGTCGCTTCTCAAGCCGTCGCTTCTTAAGCCGTCGCTTCTTAAGCCGTCGCTTCTTAAGCCGTCGCTTCTTAAGCCGTCGCTTCTTAAGCCGTCGCTTCTTAAGCCGTCGCTTCTTAAGCCGTCGCTTCTTGTTCTCGACAGTCGCTTCTTAGACGGTCGCTTCTTAGACGGTCGCTTCTCGAGCTGTCGCTTTTTAAGCCGTCGCTTTTTAAGCCGTCGCTAGTCGCTTCTTAAGCCGTCGCTTCTTGTTCTCGACGGTCGCTTCTCAGACGGTCGCTTCTTAGACGGTCGCTTCTTAGACGGTTGCTTCTCGACAGTCGCTTCTTAACAGTTGCTTCTTAGACGCTCGCTTCTTAAGCCGTCGCTCGCTTCTTAAACGGTTGCAGAGGTCTCGGAGGTCGCGGAGGTTGTCTTGCAAACACGTATCGCTTCTTGACGGTCGCTTCTCGACGGTCGGTTCTTGTCGGTTACTTCTCGACGGTCGCTAAGGTCTCGGAGGTCGTCGGGGTCGCGGAGGTCGTTAGGGTCGCAGAGGTCGCGGATGTCGTAGAGGCCGTCGGGGTCGCGGAGCTCGCGGAGGTCGCGGAGTCGCAGAGGTTGCAGCCTATAGATGTCGCTTCTCGACTGTCGCTTCTTGACAGTCGCTCGCTTCTTAAGCCGTCGCTTTGCCTGTCTGCAGCAGCTATGCCTCTGTTGTCTGCAGATGCCCTGTGTTGTCCAGTGCTCTGCCTAGGTGCTTGTGCCTAGGTGCTTGTACAGGTGCTTGTGCCTAGGTGCTCGTGTTGCTTGTTATATGCGTTGCTTGTCGCTTTGCCTTGTGCCTTACCTCGATTGCTGAACTTCTCGATAGGCCTTGTCCGAATAGAATAGTCTGTTAAAGACCTGAAAAAACGAATGTCGTCGCCCTAGGTCCTGCTAGGTACGTCTCGTCGTCGTCGTCGCTCTCGCTCCTTGCTCTCGCTCCTTGTCCTTCTCGCTCCTACATCGTCCTTCTTAACCTTCTTGTTCTTCTCGTCGTTCTCGTCGCTCTCGTTCTCGTCGCTCCCTTTCTCGTCGCTCTCGTTCTCGTCGCTCTCGCTCTTCTTCAAAACTCGCGATCTACTCGTAGGGGCACTCTCTTCCCTAAAACTCTCTCTTCTTCTCGATAGGGGCACTTCTCTTCCCTAAAACTCTCTCTTCTTCTCGATCGGGGGAGGGGGGTAGAGTAGCATGCACATGTACAATTAAGTAACTGGATATAATTTAACGGCCTCCTTCGTACATATACAGTACACACTCTAGGTTGTTAGTTGCACGTACGTTATTCGAGTACCCGGATGTAATTTAACGGGCTCTTTCGCGTAGTGCAGGTGTTGTTAAAGTGAGCCTTAGATATAATAATCTGACTAAGGTAGACTCTAGGTCAATACCTGTCTTTAATAACTATATCCAAGGCTAGAGAGGGAAGAATCTACGTACAAGCGGAGGTAGAGGTATTTAAGTGTGCGCTAAGCCTGGCCCTGCCAAGCCTAGCTGCTAGCTGTCTACATCCACTTCCGTATTAGCGACCTCCGCAGCCTTGACGGCCTCCGCGGCCTCCGCAGCCTCGACGACCTCTGCGACCTCTGCGGCCCTAACGACCTCTGCAGCCGCGACCTCTAAGAATTCTGCAGCCTTGGCAAGGCACTAAACAAGGCACCAATCGAGGCCGAAAGCGACGGCAAAAGGCACGAGATTGAGACTCAAAAAGGCACGAGATTGAGGCTTAAAAAGGCACGAGATTAAGACTTAAAACGCACGGAAATTGAAGCTTAGAAGCGACCTTAAAAGCGACCTTAAAGCGACCTCAAAAGCGACCTGTTTTGGAGCGACCTGATTGGCCGATAGCAAAGCTGAATTCGCGACTCCTACGACCTGGTTTGGAGCAGCCTGGTTTGGAGCGACCTGGATTGGAGCGACCTAGTTGACAATAGTGAAGCTGAATTTGCGACCCCTGCAACCTGGATTAATGCAACAATGCGACCTAGTTTGGCACCTTTGCGACCTGGTTTGGCTAATTGCGATTGAGGGCAATCGCTGGTTAGGGAGGGCAGTAGTAATACAGATGTAGATGTAGACAGTAATCCGAGCGTGCAGATAAGGTTCAATACGGCTGTTTTGATAACTATATCTCGAACTGAGGAGGGAAAGGAATCTATGTAGTGGTGGTGGTGGACTTCCGTAGAGGTAGTAGTGCTAAGGCCCGGCTCGGTCCGTTCCGGAACCTAAATCCTGGAAGGGGCCGAGCCGAAATTTAGGGTCCACCCTATTAATCTGTCCTACCTCTTTCCACTGCCGCAACACTACCCCCCTCCCTTACTAGCGGTCGCCCTCGACCGCTTAGTCACCCCATCCCTCCTAAAATTCCTACTTTTTTTTTTTTTTTTTCGTCGTCTCTTTCTCAAAAATCCCCTCTGACGGTAATGTTACCTCTTCTATCTTCTATTGCTGAACTCCTTACGTTATCGGCATCTAAGGTCCTTCACTTAGTGTTTATGTGATCGGTGCGCCTAATCCGTGCCATCTGATCTAAGCCGTAGGTTATCTAAGCTGCGGCGTAGCTGGTCTGTGCGCCGGCGCAGAAGGTCTATATAGATCTTTCTGTAGCTCTATCTCTTCTTCTTTTTCCTTCTCTACTAAAGCCTTTACCTACTACAGGGTCGGCGGCGCTGGCACGCTACGGCGTTAGCGAGCTGGCGGCTGAACCGGCGGTAGGTAGTGGCTGCGTCGAAGACCTCCCTAAAGGCGACCGTTACGATCGTTTTCTTCGGCCTCTACGCCGATAGAGCGGACGCAGCTTTCTTCTTTCTTCCGTATCGTCGACATTAGAGCTACGCTGGTTTCGGCTTTTCCGGGTTCTGCACGTAGAACTCTCTTAGCAGCTCCGCCGAATTCCGCAGGTTTTTGACCGGGTACTATTCGTAGTCTTCCGGCCACCCCTTCTACGAGATCCTCGCTTTGATGGACCCCCTTATCTTCTTTACGTCTATTACATCTTCTACCTCCTACTCTTCTTCCTTACTGTCTATCTCGATAGGCGGGGGTTCGGCGAACCCCTGTTCCGGCAGGCCGTCTTTAGGGTCCAAGCTTAACAGGTCCGAATAGAATACGTCGTAGATCCGGAACGATTTTGGTAGCTGGAGCCGATAGGTCACCGGCGACCTCTTTTCTATTATCTTGAACGGACCTACGTAGCGTAGATTGAGCTTGGCGTTGCCTTTTATCCTTAGGTTTCGTGTGTTAAGCTATACCTTTTGACCTTCCTCGAATTCTATTAGTGACCTTTTTCTATTAGCCCGAGTTACTATCTTCTCCTAAGTTGATTCCATCGCTTTCTTCGCTACCTTAATGGCTTCTTCCATCTAAGATCGGAGCGCTTCTGCCGCCGCGGCGGCGACTCTCTTTGACGACGTAGCGGTAGAAAGCTCCGGCAAGCCGGCGTCGCTTGGCGGATAGAAGCTTAATCTCGGAAGATAACCGTAGGTTATCTTAAACGGCGCTAGCGACGTTGCTTCTAACTGTGCTAAGTTCGCGCAGAATTCGGCTATTGGCAACACCTCTACCCACTTTTCTTAATAATGGCCGCAGAAGGTTCGTAGATATCGCTCTATCTCTCGATTAGCCACTTTAGACTAACTGTCAGTTTGAGGGTAAGCGGCGGTGCTGAGCTTTCCACGAATCCCGAGAGCTTGGTTAACGGCTTTCTATACGTTAGCAGTAAATTAAGGACCCCTATCCGTAGTAATAGTGTCCGGCAGGCTATAGTGCTTCTATACGTGTTGAATCAATATCCGCACTGTCTCTTCTGCAGTAGTTCCTTCGTCTCTCGCTCGGCAGAGGATGAAGTAGCGCTCTTTGCTTAGCCTATCTACTACGTTTAGCGTAGCGTTATATCTATTAGAGTCCGGCAGGCCAGTTACTAAGTCTATCGTAATGTGTTGCTACGGTCTCTCGGGGATCGGAAGTGGCTTTAGCAGACCGGCCGGAAGGCCATAACGTGGCTTTACGGCTCGGCATACGTGGCAATTGGCGATAAATCGGTGGATCCTTTCGTAGATCCGCGGAAACTAGTAGATCGTCCTTACGGCTTTTATTGTCTTTTTCGAGCCGGCGTAACCAACGTCCTTAGAGCTATAGACTAGTTGGACGACCTTAGTGATTAGTTCTTCTGGAACTATTAGCTTCCCTGAACCGGTTTTGCCGAGTTTCTGTTGCTAGTTAAGCTGCTTTACCTTTTCGTAGAGAGTTTCTTCCTTAGGGGCCGGCTCTACTGCGCAGACCCCTACCTCTTTCAGCACCTCTGCGTCTACTATCCGTTCGGTCAACACCTTCTGGAACATGTTTAGGTCTTCTTTCGCGCGGCTGGTTTTTCCTTCCCTTCGCGTTAGCGCGTTAGCCTTTCCGTTTTAAGCCCCTAGTCGATAGGTAATCTTAAAGTCGAACCTAGATAAGTAGGCAGCCTACTGTGCTTAACGTCGTAAAAGCTTCTGCGTCTTTAAAAAGTAAGTCAGCGACTAATGGTCCGTAAGGACCTGGACCGTGCTCTTTCTAGCTATAAGCTCTGGCTTCTACTCCTCGAAGGCCTGAATAATAGCTAGCAGCTCTTTATTATAGATTGCGTAGTTTCGTTTAGCATTATTTATAGACTTGCTAAAGAAAGCCACTGGATGGAGGGTTTCGTCGTCGCTATATTAAGAAAGGACCCCTGCTGTTATAGTATCGGAAGCGTCCGTTTCTACGTAGATCGTCTTTTCCGGTCGGAAGTGCGCCAGAACCGGCGCCGAAGCCACTGCTTCTTTCAGCCGGTTAAAGGCTTCCGTGCACTTCTTATTCTATAGGCCAGCTGCTTCTTTCTTTAGTGCCTCGTTCAGGGGTCTCGCTATCTTGCTGAAGTCCTTAATAAACTGTCGATAGTAGCTGCAGAAGCCGAGAAACGCTCTGATTTGCGTAGTGTTTCCGGATTTCGGCTGCTTCTATTCTGCGATAGCGGCGACCTTTAAGGGGTCTATACGAATTCTATCCTTTCTGACGATAAGACCGAGATATTTGACCTTGGTTTGGTAGAACTCGCTCTTCTTCGTGTCCGCGTTCAATCCTACTTCGCGGAGTCTCTTTAGCACCCTCTCGACGTAGTCTGTGTGCTGATCTCTCGTTCCGTCTGTATAGATAAGAATATCGTCCAAATAGATAGACACGAACCGCTCCAGTATGTCTATAAAGGAGTAGTTTATAAAGCGTTGCTACACCGCCGGCGCGTTGGTAAGTCCGAAAGGCATTACCAGCTACTTAAAATTGCCTATATGCGTAGCGAACGTCGTAAGATCTTCTGTTCGCCCTTCCTCGTTCCTTAGTCGATAGAACGCTTAGCGGATGTCCAGCTTGCTGAACCACTTAGCCTTCGCTATACGCTATATAGTCTTGTCTATTAGCGGCAGCAGGTATACGTCTCTCTTGGTAACCTCGTTAAGGCCTCGATAGTCTACACACAGTCAGAGACCACCTCCGGGCTTCTGCACGAAAAGAATCGGTAACGCGTATTCGGCAGAACTCGGCGTAATAAACTTCTTCGCCAGGTTTTTGCGAACAAACACCTCTACCTAATCCAGTTCCGCCGGCGACAGTCGTCTTAGGGACTCGGTTCTTGGCAGTGTAGCCCCCTCTTTTAGTCGGATCTTGTTGTTATATTCCAGTCGATAGAGCGGCAATAGGTTGGAGTCGGCTTTTGAGAAGACGTTAGCGTAACCGTAGAGCTCGTTTGGCAGCACCTCCAGTAGGTCCACTTCCTCTTCCGCTATTATCTTCCGGTAGTCCTCGATGTTCTTTATAGAGATAGCGTAGATCTCACTGTCCGTCGATTTCGCGAGGGTCGTTAGGGCTTCTAAGCTTACTATTCCGACGGTAGCTAGGGGTTCTGAACGGTCGGACTGGGTTACAATAGCAGTCGCTACTTTCGATTCGGCTACAGTGGCGGCGGTGCCGTTGCCTAGAGTTTTGAATCTGATCGTTCCTTCGTCTACGTCGATAATGGCTTTCTGGTTCTTTATCTATTTCTGCCCTATAATAATGTCAAACCTTCCTATATCCATAATCCGGAACGTCGCTTCTGTAGTTCGGCCAGCCAAGGTAGTCTTTAGCAGCACGTAGTGCGTAACACTTTCCGTGTCTTGTCCGTTGTATGCCGAAATCTTCGTCGGCGACGCCAGTTCCACCGGATAGCCGTATCTATTCGTCAGCTTCTGGACCAGCCGATAGTAGATCGCTGTACTAATAAGAGCTCCGGTGTCGATAAAGGCCTTTAGCTAAAGTGGTTTGCTCGATCTGTTAAGGGGGTGGACAGTAATTGGAAGGATAATAGCTGTTTCTGTGTTTACTTCCACCGCCGCCGAGAGCGGGTCGCTGCAGCTGTTAATGCTTTCTTCTCGTAGCGATTCGCTTCGATTCTGCGCCCTATTGTTAGTGCTAGGTAGGGGGCCTATCCGTCCAGCTGGTCTTTTCCTATAATTCTTAACTGCACCCCGCCGTCTACGCTGTTAGTGTCGTTCGGAGCCGGTTCGATAGCTTGAATAGTCCTTCTCGGCGGTGGCGGCTGCTTCGTTGCTCGATACTCCTGCTTCTACTGTGCCATTACTTGGCATCTCGTAGCGATATGGCCGGGCTTTCCGTACGCGTAGCAGGTGGGGACGAACCCCGAACGCTGCGAATTAAATGGCTGCTGGGGGCGTTGTCGGTATAGGACAGGGGCTCTGGTTCCATTCGGCGACAGCGACGGCTTCTAAGCCGGTTTATGTGTCGTCGATTTTCCGTACGCGTTCAGGTTTCTCGCGGTAACTCTCGCTCGGTGTACGAAGCTCTTAAGGTCTTCGTCTTCTACCGACGCTATAGCGGCGGCCAGTTCAGGGTTCAGCTTCTGCCTTAGTAGGTAGAGCTGCTTACCTTCTGCTACTCGGGCCCTAATCGCATATTTTCTGAATAGTCTGTAGAATTCTTTAAACGTCTGCCGGTTCTAATTGATCTTGTCCAGCTGCTTACAGGCTGTCTTTTTTCGGAATAGGTCTCCGAAGCGCTGGTCTAGTGCTTTAATCGCTTCCTCGGCGTTCGCCTCTTCTAGGTCTGCTACTAGCGAAAAAGCTTCACCTTCCAATCGCGATTCCAGGTACGCCAATCTGTCTCTGGCACTGTTTCCGGCGTAGTCGCGGTCTATCTTATTCTTTATCTTCTTCTTAAACGCTTCCCAGTCTTTAGGGTCTCTGCCTCTAAACGCCGGCGGGTCCGGCAATAATGTTATTAAGGTGCTACCTTGACTATAGGCCGCTAGTAAGGCGGTCTCTGCGTAGGTTTCTCGCTGCAGTGGCAGCGACGACTTCGCTGCTTCTATATCAGCCAGTTGATCCTTTAGCGCCTTTAGTTACGTCAGTCGATTTGCTGCCTGGTTTTCTAACACGTCGATAATAGTCTCTACCGATTCCTTTTCGGCCCTTACTGCTTTAGTTTCTTCTCTTAGTTGCCTGTTCTCTTCTAGCATTCTGTAGAACAGCGTCTTAATAAGGTCTATACCATCGTAGACCTTTCCTACCCTATTCTCGTTTATATAGTCTTCGAGTTCCTCGATCGTGCAGTCGTGGATCTTCTTGTATTCGCTTATTTGTTCCTTAATCTCTGCAGTCTCTTCCGCTATAAAACCGCTAATAATAATCTTATTATTAATAACACTGGAGCGCCTACTCGCTCTGTCAGTCTTTCTCTTTCCGCAGCGGCCTGTTACGCTGCTCTCTACCGCTAAGAAGCCCTCTATCTTCTTACAGTGCCTTTGGGGGTTGTTGTTTTAGTGTGTGTGTAGGTGCGCGTGCGTTATTCGGGGTTTCGGATAGTTCGACGGGCCCTTTCGCGCAGCGCGGGGTTAGTGTAGAGAGTGAGTTCGAGATATAATAATCCGAGCGCGCAGATAAGGTTCAATACGGCTGTTTTAATAACTATATCTCGAACTGAGGAGGGAAAGGAATCTATGTAGTAGTGGTAGTGGACTTCCGTAGAGGTAGTAGTGCCAAGGCCCGGCTCGGTCCGTTCTGGAACCTAAATCCTAGAAGGGGCCGAGCCGAAATTCAGGGTCCACCCTATCAATCTGTCCCACCTCTTTCCACTGCCACAACAGACAGCTGGCAGCTAGGCTTAGCAGGGCCAGGCTTAGCGCACACTTAAATACCTCTACCTCCGCTTGTACGTAGATTCTTCCCTCTCTAGCCTTAGATATAGTTATTAAAGACAGGTATTGACCTTGCGTCTATTGCAGTCAGATTAGCGCCAGCACGACCCTACCCTCTGTACAGAGTTACTAATAGGACTCCACTCCTATATAGAGGGAGAATCCTATAGCCCTACACAGAGGGGAATTGCTGCCCCTCTAAACAGAGGGAAAACTCTGCACTACTATACAGAGGGAAACTCCCGACCCTCTATACAGAGTGCGAACCTTGCATCCCTGCATAGAGGGAAATTGCTAGCTTAGCTTTGTAGGTACAAATTGTACAGTAGCAGACAACAAAGGAACTGCCTATTAGTTCCTTTATATAGATACCTAACCTTAAGTTTCTAAACTAAGATTCTTAAGCCCTGTTACAGCAGCAGAAAGGGGTGGGACTGGATAATAGGGTGGACCCTTGGAATTTCGGCTCGGCCCTTCCGGACCGAGCCGGGCCTTGGCATGCCGCCGCCCCTAAAGCTCTTATCCACCACTACATAGACTCCTTTCCCTCCTTAGTTCGAGATATAGTTATCAAAACAGCTGTATTGAACCTTATCTGCGCGCTCAGATTATTATATCTCGAACTCACTCTCTACACTAACCCCGCGCTGCGCGAAAGGGCCCGTCGAACTATCCGAAAACCCGAATAACGCACGCGCACTACACAAACAAAACCCAGCACTGTAAGAAGATAGAAGGCTTCTTAACGGTAGACAGCAGCGTTACAGGCTGCAGCGGAAAGAGAAAGACTGACAGACCGAGAGATAGGCGTACCAGCATCCTCGACGACGGAACGACCAATAAAGGCCTTACGGAAAAAGAGGTAGATAAAGCGAGAAAGGGCATAGAGGGCTACGCCGAACTGTACGCACGCACGCTAGATAAGATAGGAGAATATCTTACAGAACACGGAGCTAAGAAGGTGTTCGATATTATAACCTTCGTCGAAAAGAAGTTCTTTAGGAACAGGGAAGAAAACAGACAGTTAAGAGAGGAAATAGAGACGGTAAGGGCCGAGAAAGAGTCGGCCGAGACCATTATAGATGTGCTGGAAAACCAAGCGGCGAACCGACTAGCACAACTAAAGGAGATAAAGACCTAGCTAGCTAAGATAGAGAGAGCGACGTTGCCGCTACCGCATCGAGAAGAACTAGCAGAGACCGCCTTACCGGCGGCCTATAGTTAAGGAGGCACCTTAATAACATTATTGCCAGACCTGCTAGCGTTTAGAGGCGGAGACCCTAAAGGCTAGGAAGCGTTTAAGAAGAAGATAAAGAATAAGATAGACCGCGACTACGCCGGAAACAGTGCCGGAGATAGATTGGCGTACCTAGAATCGCGATTGGAAGGTAAAGCTTTTTCGCTAGTAGCAGACCTGGAAGAGGTGACCGCCGAGGAAGCGATCAGAGCACTAGACCAGCGCTTTAGAGACCTATTCCGAAAGAAGACAGCCTGTAAGCAGCTGGACAAGATTAATTAGAACTGGCAGACGTTTGAAGAATTCTACAGGCTATTTAGAAAACATGCTATTAGGGCCAGAGTAGCAGAAGACGAGCAGCTCCGTCTACTAAGACAGAAGCTGAACCCTGAACTGGCTGCAGCTATAGCCTCGGTAGAAGATAAAGACCTTAAGAGCTTCGTACACCGAGCGAGAGTTACAGCGAGAAACCTAAGCGCCTACGCGAAATTACGCGAATCGAACCAGAAGCCGTTAACAACGCAGACGGCGCGGCCCCCTGCGCCTTTCCGACGAACCCCCCAGCAGTCGTCGTATTTACTACGATCGGCGTTCGTCCCTACCTGTTTCGCGTGCGGAAAACCCAGCTATATCGCTACGAGATGCCAAGCAACGGCCTAGCAGAAGCTCGGCAAAACAGGTTCGGGGAAGCTGATAGTTCCAGACGAACTAATTACTGAGGTCGTCCAACTGGTCTATAGCTCTAAGGACGTTGGTTACGCCGGCTCAAAGAAGACGATAGAAGCCGTAAGGACGATCTACTGGTTTCCGCGGATCTACAAACGGATCCACCGATTTATCGCTAATTGCCACGTATGCCAAGCCGCGAAGCTACGTTACGGCCTTCCGGCGGGCCTACTAAAGCCGCTTCCGATCCCCGAGAAGCCGTGGCAGCATATTACGATAGATTTCGTAGCCGGACTGCCGGACTCGGACGGCTACGATGCTACGCTTAACGTAGTGGATCGACTAAGCAAGGAACGCCGCTTTATCTCCTGCCGAGCAAAGAATAAAGGAACTACTGCAGAAGAAACAGCGAGAATGCTATTTAAGCACGTGTAGAAACACTACGGTCTGCCGGACACTATTACTACGGATAGGGGCCCTTAGTTCACTGCCGACGTATAGAGAGCCATTAATCAAACCCTCGGAATTCGTAGAAAGCTCAGCACAGCAGCTTACCCTCAGACCGACAGTTAGTCCGAGGTGGCTAACCGTAAGATAGAGAAATATCTACAGATCTTCTACAGCCATTATTAAGAAAAGTAGGTTAAGATACTGCCAATAGCTGAATTCTGCGCGAACTTAGCACAGTTAGAAGCAACGTCGCTAGCGCCGCTCGAGATAACCTACGGTTATCTTCCGAGGCTAAGCTTCCTGATCTGACTGCGGTAGACTCTAGGTCAATACCCGTCTTTAATAACTATATCCAAGGCTGGAGAGGGAAGAATCTACGTACAAGCGGAGGTGGAGGTATTTGAGTGTGCGCCAAGCCTGGCCCTGCCAAGCCTAGCTGCCAGCTGTCCACATCCACATCCGTATCACTACCGCCCTCCCCAACCAGCGATTGCCCTCAATCGCAATCAATCAATCGCAATCAGCCAATCAGGTCGCACCAATCCAGGTCGCAAATTCAGTCGCAGAGGTCGCATCAAAACAGGTCGCTCCAAACCCGGTCGTAGGGGTCGCAGATTCAGCTTCGCTATCAGCCAATCAGGTCGCACCAAAACAGGTCGCTTTTGAGGTCGCTTTTAAGGTCGCTTTTGAGGTCGCTTTTGAGGTCGCTTTTGAGCTTCAATTTCCGTGCGTTTGGAGCCTCAATCTCGTGCGTTTTTGAGCCTCAATCTCGTGCCTTTTTGAGCCTCAATCTCGTGCGTTTTGCCGTTGCTTCCGGCCTCGATTAGTGCCTTGTTTGGTGCCTTTTGACGTCGCTTTGGTGCCTTGTTATGCCTTGTTTGCTGCAGAGGTCGCGGAGGTCTCGGAGGTTGCAGAGGTCGCGGAGGTCGTCGAGGTCGTCTTGCAAACACGTGTCGCTCCTCGACGGTCGCTCGCTTCTTAAGCCGTCGCTCGCTTCTCAGACGGTCGCTTCTCGAGCCGTCGCTTTGCCTGTGCTTTGTCTGTATTGTCCGTAGCAGCTGTGCCTGCCTGGTGCTCTGCCTGGTGCAGCTGTGCCTCTGTTGTCTGCAGCTGCCTTTCTGAACATGCAGTGCTTGTGTTGTCTGCAGCTGCCTGCCTGCAGCTGTGCCTCTAAACTGTGCTGCCTCTGCTTTGCCTGTGTTGTCTGCAGCAGCTGTGCCTGTCTGTAGCTGCTGTGCCCTCTGTTGTCTGTAGCAGCTGTGCCTGTCTGCAGTTGCTGTGCCTTGTGCTCTTGCTCTATGCTCTTGTAGGTGCTCGTGCCTAGGTGCTCGTGCCTGGGTGCTCGTGCCTTGTGCTCTTGTTGCTCGTGCCAATTGCTGAGTCGTCGAGGCTGCAGAGGTCGCAGAGCTCGCTGAGGCCGCGGAGCTCGCTGAGGCCGCGGAGCTCGCTGAGGCCGCGGAGCTCGCTAAGGCCGTAGAGCTCGGGGTCGCAGAGTCGCAGAGGTTGTTGGGGGCGCGGAGCTCGCAGAGGTCGCGGAGCTCGCAGAGGTCGCGGAGCTCGCAGAGGTCGCGGAGGTCGCGGAGGTCGTCGAGGTTGTCGAGGTCGCGGAGGTCGTTGAGGCCGCGGAGGTCGCGGAGGTCGTCGAGGCCGCGGAGGTCGTCGGGGTCGCGGCTGCAGATGTCGTTTGTCGCAGAGGTCGTAGAGGTCGCAGCCTACGTATGTCGCTTCTCGACGGTCGCTTCTCGACGGTCGCTTCTCGAGACGGTCGCTCGCTTCTCGACGGTCGCTTCTCGACGGTCGCTCGCTTCTCGACGGTCGCTCGCTTCTCGACGGTCGCTTGCTTCTCGACGGTCGCTCGCTTCTCGACGGTCGACCGTCGCTTCTTAGACAGTCGCTTTGCCTGTGCTCTGCTGCCTGTGTTGTCTATAGCAGCTGTGCCTGCCTGCAGCTGCGCCTGGTGCTCTGCCTGGTGCTCTGCCTAGTGCTCTGCCTCTGGTGCTCTGCCTCTGGACTGTGCTGCTTCTGAACCTGAACAGTGTGTTGCCTGCCCTGTTGTGCCTGTATGCAGTAGCTGTGCCTGTCTGCAGCTGTATTGTCTGCAGCTGTGTTGTCGGCAGCTGCCTTGTACTGCTTGTGCTAAGCCGGGTGCTGTGCCTAGGTGCTTAGGGCTCGCTGGTGCCTAGGTGCTCGTGCTGCTCTTGTCGTTCGTGCTGCTCTTGTCGCTCGTGCTTGGGGGCTCGTACTCGGTGCTCTGCCTTGTGCTGGCCTTGATTGCTGAATGTCCTGATTGGCCTTGTCCGAATAGAATGGTCTGTCAAAGACCTGAATTGGTCTGTCAAAGACCCGAAAAAAACGAATGTCGTCGCCCTAGGTCCTGCTAGGTGCGCTCTCGTCGTCGTCGCTCCGTCGTCGTCGCTCTCGCTCCTCGCTCTCGCTCCTCGCTCTCGCTCCTCGTCCTCGTCGCTCCTACATCGTCCTTCTCGTCCTTCTCGTCGCTCTCGTTGCTCTTTCGCTCTTCTTTAAAACTCTCTCTTCTTCTCGATAGGGGCACTTCTCTTCCCTAAAACTCTCTCTTCTTGATAGGGGCACTTCTCTTCCCTAAGACTCTCTCTTCTTCTTCTTCTCGATCGGGGGAGGGTAGAGTAGTATGCACACGCACAATTAAGTAACCGGATATAATTCGACGGCCTCCTTTGTACGTATACAGTACACACTCTAGGTTGATTGCACGTACGTTAATCGAGTACCCGGATGTAATTCAACGGGCTCTTTCGCGTAGTGCGGGTTAGGTGTTGGGTTTGAGCCTTGGATATAATGATCCGACTAAGGTAGACTCTAGGTCAATACCCGTCTTTGATAACTATATCCAAGGCTAGAGAGGGAAGAATCTACGTACAAGCGGAGGTGGAGGTATTTGAGTGTGCGCCAAGCCTGGCCCTGCCAAGCCTAGCTGCCAGCTGTCCACATCCACATCCGTATCACTTCCAGCCGCCGAGCGACGCCGGCTTGCTGGAGCTTTCTACTACTACGTCGTTAAAGAGAGTCGCCGCCGTAGCGGCGGAAGCGCTCCGATCTTAGATAGAAGAAGCGATCAAAGTGGCTAAAGAAGTGATAGAATCGGCTTAGAAGAAGATAGTAACTCGAACTAATAGAAAGCGGTCGCCAATAGAATTCGAGGAAGGTCAAAATGTCTGGCTTAACACGCGAAACCTAAGGCTAAAAGGCAACGCGAAGCTTAACCTACGCTACGTAGGTCCGTTCAAGATAGTGGAAAAGAGATCGCCGGTAACTTATCGGCTCCAGCTACTAAAGGCGTTCCGGATCTACGACGTTTTCTATTCAGATCTGCTAAGCCTAGACTCTAAGAACGGTCTGCCGGAGCAGGGCTTCGCCGAACCCCCGCCGGTCGAGATAGACGGTAATAAAGAAGAGTAGGAGGTAGAAGACGTAATAGACGTAAAGAAGGCGAGGGGGTCCATCAAAGCAAGGATCTCGTAGAAGGGGTAGCCGGAAGACTATAAATAGTATCCAGTCGAGAACCTCTGGAATTTGGCAGAGCTACTAAGAGAGTTCTACGTGCGGAACCCGAAGAAGCCGAAACCCGAATAGGTCCGAAGCTGATTATACTAGAAGAAAGAAAGAAGAAAGCCACGTCCGCTCTACCGACGCAGAAGCCGATAAAAACGATCGTAACGGTCGCCTCGGGGATGTCTTCGACTTGTCTACTACCTATCGGCGGTGCGGCAGGAAGCTCGCCGACGCTATAGCGTGCCAGCGCCGCCGCCCCTACGATAGGGTAAGGACTTCGGTAGGGAAGAAAAAGAAGAAGAAGAAACGACGCCGCAGACGGATCTATATAGACCTCTAAGGCGACACACAGACCAGCCGAGCCGCAGCTCAGAAGACCGCAGATCAGATTAGATAGCATCGATTACATAAACGCCAGGTAAAGGACTTTAGACACCGACGATATAAGAAATTAAAGAAGCGATAAACAGAACGTTGTTTTTAATAGAAGACGGAAGAGGTAACATCTGATCCGAGCGCGCAGATGTGGTTCAATACGGCTGTTTTGATAACTATATCTCGAACTAAGGAGGGAAAGGAATCTATGTAGTGGTAGTGGAGGGCTTTCGTAGTAGTAGTGCCAAGTCCCGGCTCGGCCCGTCCGGGCCGAGCCGAAATTCCAGGGTCCACTCTATTAATCTGTCCCACCTCTTTCCACCGCTGCAACACTACCCTCCTCCCTCACCAGCGGTCGCCCTCGACCGCTTAGTCACATTATCTATTTGAAAATCTCCACTTTTTTTTTTTTTTTTTTTTTGTGTTTCGTCGTCTCCTTCTCGAAAATCCCCTCTGACAGTGATGTTACCTCTTCCGTCTTCCATTAAAAACAACGTCCTCTTTATCTCTTTTTTAACTTCTTACGTTATTGGCATCTAAAGTCCTTTACTTAGCGTTTATGTAATCGGTGCGCTTGATTCGTGCTATCTGATCTGAGCCGTAGGTTATCTAAGCTGCGGCGTGGATAGTCTGTGCGCCGGCGCGGAGGTCTATATAGATCTTTCCGTAGCGCCGTTTTTCTTCTTCTTTTTCTCTTCTACTAAAGCCTTTACCTACTACGCAGTCGGCGGCGCTGGCACGCTACGGCGTGCGCGAGCTACCGGCCGACGCGGTAGTAGTAGAGCACAATCACTTCCTAAAGAAACCTTACGATCGTTTTTATTAGCTTCTGCGCCGGTGGAGCGGACGTAGCTTTCTTTGTTTTCTTCCAGAAGGGTCGGCTTTAGAGCTATTCCGGCTTCGGCATCTTCGGGTTCCTCGCGTAAAAATCTCTTAGCAGCTCCGCCGAATTCCGGAGATTCTCGATCGGATACTATTTATAATCTTCCGGCCACCCCTTCTACGAGATCCTCGCTTTGATGGACCCTCTCGTCTTTCTTACGTCCATTACGTCTTCTACCTCCCACTCTTCCTCTTTACTGTCCATTTTAACCGGCGGGGGTTCGGCGAACCCCTGCTGCGGCAGACCGTTCTTAGGGTCCAAGCTTAGTAGATCGGAATGGAAAACGTCGTAGATCCGGAACGCCTTCGGCAGCTCGAGCCGATAAGTTACCGGCGACCTCTTTTCTATTATCTTGAACGGACCTACGTAGCGTAGGTTAAGCTTCGCGTTTCCTTTTAGCCTTAGGTTTCGCGTATTGAGCTATACCTTTTGACTTTCTTCGAATTCTATTGGCGACCGGCTTCTATTAGTTCGAGTCAGCATCTTCTTCTAAGCCGTCTCCATCGCTTCTTTCGCCACTTTGATCGCTTCTTCTATCTAAGATCGTAGCGCTTCTGCCGCCGCGGCGGCGACTCTCTTTAACGACGTAGAAAGCTCTAGCGAATCGGCGTCGCTCGGCGGATGGAAGCTCAACCTCAGAAGATAACTGTGTGTTATCTCGAACGGCGCCAGCGACGTCGCTTCTGACCGTGCTGAATTGGCGCAGAATTCGGCCATTGGCAGCACCTCTACCCACTTTTCTTAATAGTGGCCGCAGAAGATCCGTAGATATTTCTCTATCTTACGGTTGGCCACTTCTGATTGACCGTCGGTCTAAGGGTAAGCGGCTGTGCTAAGCTTTCTACGGATTCCGAGCTTTCGATTAATAGCCTTCTATACGTCTGCGGTAAATTAAGGACCCCTATCTATAGTAATAGTGTCCGGTAGGCTATAGTGCTTCTATACGTGTTGAATTAATATCCGTGCGGTCTCTTCTGCAGTGGTTCCTTCGTCTCTTGCTCGGCAGGGGATAAAGTGTCGTTCTTTGCTTAGCCTATCCACTACGTTAAGGGTGGCATCGTATCTATCGGAATCCGGCAGGCCGGTTACGAAATCCATCGTAATGTGCTGCTATAGTTTCTTGGGGATCGGCAGTGGCTTTAATAAGCCTGCCGGAAGGCCGTAACGTAGCTTCGCGGCTCTGCATACGTAGCAATTGGCGATAAATCGGTGGATCCGTTCGTAGATCCGCAGAAACCAGTAGATCGTCCTTATAGCTTCTATCGTCCTCTTTGAGCTAGCATAACTAACGTCCTTAGAGCTATAGACCGATTGGATAACCTCCGTAACCAGTTCTTCCGGAATTATCAGCTTTCCTAAGCCGGTTTTGCCTAGCTTCTGCTGCTAATTGAGCTGCTCTACCTTCTCGTAGAGAGTCTTTTCTTCGATTGGCGGCTCTATTGGTTCTGGTTCGGTCTGCAGTTCCGCTGCGCAGATCCCCGCTTCCTTCAACACCTCGGCGTCTACTATCCGTTCGGTTAGCACCTTCTGAAACATGTTTGGATCTTCTTTCGCGCGGCTGGTTTTTCCTTCCCTTCGCGTTAGCGCGTTAGCCTTTCCGTTTTGAGCCCCTGGTCGATAGGTGATCTTAAAGTCGAACCCTAATAAGTAGGCAGCCTACTGTGCTTAACGTCGTAAGAGCTTCTGTGTCTTTATAAAGTAGGTCAGCGACTAGTGGTCCGTAAGGACCTGGACCGTGCTCTTTCTAGCTATAAGCTCTGGTTTCTATTCCTCGAAAGCCTGAATAATCGCTAGCAGCTCCTTATCGTAGATAGCGTAGTTCCGTTCGGCCTCCGTTATAGACTTGCTAAAGAAAGCCACTGGATAGAGGGTCTCGTCGTCGCTATATTAAGAAAGGACCCCTGCCGCTACTGTATCGGAAGCGTCCGTTTCTACGTAGATCGTCTTTTCCGGTCGGAAGTGCGCCAAAACCGGCGCCGAAGCCACTGCTTCTTTCAGCCGTACGAAAGCTTCTGTGCACTTCTCATTCTATAGGCCGGCGGCCTCTTTTTTTAGTGCTTCGTTCAGGGGTCTCGCTATCTTGCTGAAGTCCTTAATGAACTGTCGATAGTAGCTGCAGAAGCCGAGGAACGCCCTAATTTGCGTAGTATTTCCAGATTTCGGCTGCTTCCATTCGGCGACGGCGGCGACCTTTAAGGAGTCCATACGAGTTCTATCTCTTCCGACGATAAGACCGAGATATTTAACCTTAGTTTGATAGAACTCGCTCTTTTTCGTGTGCGCGTTCAGTCCGACCTCGCGGAGCCTGATCAATACCTTCTCGATGTAGTCCGTGTGTTTTTCTCTCGTTCTATCTGTATAGATAAGGATGTCGTCTAGGTAGATAGACACGAACCGTTCCAATATGTCTATAAAGGTGTGGTTTATAAAGCGTTGCCACACCGCCGGCGCGTTGGTAAGTCCGAAAGGCATTACCAACCACTTGAAATTGCCTATATGCGTCGCGAACGTCGTAAGGTCTTCTGTCTGCCCTTCTTTATTCCTCAGTTAATAGAATGCTTGGCAGATGTCCAGCTTGCTAAACTACTTAGCCTTCGCCACCCGCTGTATAGTCTTATTAATTAGCGGCAGTGGATACACGTCTCTCTTAGTAACCTCGTTAAGGCCTCGATAGTCCACACACAGTCGGAGACTACCTCCGGGCTTCCGCACGAAAAGGATCGGTAACGCGTATTTAGCAGAACTCGGCGTAATAAACTTCTTCGCCAGGTTTTCGCGAACGAACACCTCTACTTAGTCCAGTTCTGCCGGTGACAGTCTTCTTAGGGGCTCGGTTCTTGGCAAAATAGCTCCCTCTTTTAACCTGATCTTGTTGTCGTATTCTGGCCGGTAGAGCGGCAGGAGGTTGGAGTCTGCTTTTAAGAACACGTTAGCGTAACCGTAGAGCTCCGCCGGCAGCACCTCTAGTGGATCTACCTCTTCTTCCGCTATTATCTTCCGGTAGTCTTCGATATCTTTTATTAAGATGGCGTAGACCTTAGTGTCCGGCGACTTCGCGAGAGTCGTTATAGTTTCTAAACTTATCATTCCGACTGTAACCAGGGGTTTGGAACGATCGGATAGAGCCTCTTTCGCGGACTCCGTGACTTTCGGCTTGGCGGCAGCAGTGGCGTTGCCTAGGGTTTTGAACCCTATCGTGCCTTCGTCTATATTAATAACGGCTTTCTAGTTCTTTATCCATTTCTGCCCTATAATAATGTCAAACTTTCCGATATCTATAATTCGGAACGTCGCTTCTGTAGTGCGGCCAGCTAAGGTAGTCTTTAGCGGCACGTAGTGCGTAACGCTTTCCGTGTCTTGTCCGTTATATGCCGAAATCTTCGTCGGTGACGCCAGTTCCACTGGATAACTGTATCTATTTATTAGCTTCTGAACTAGCTGGTAGTGGATAGCTGCTCCGATAAGAGCTCCGGTATCGATAAAAGCTCTTAGCTAAAGTAGTTTGCTCGATCTGTTAAGGGGGTAGACAGTAATTGGAAGGATAATAGCTGTTTCCGTGTTCACTTCCATCGCAGCCGATAGCGGATCGCTGCAGCTATTGATGCTCTCTTCCGTCGACGTAGTTCGCGTTAATGCCCTGTTGTCTATGCTAGATAGGGGGCCTATCCTTCTAGCTGGTCTTTTCCCAAGATTCGCAGTGGCACTCCACCGTCTACGCTGTCAGTATCGTTCGACGCCGGCTTAATGGCTTGGATAGTCTTTCTCGGCAGCGGCGGCTTCGTTGCTCGATATTCCTGCTTCTGCTTGTCCGATGCTTGGCATTTCGTAGCGATGTGGCCAGGCTTGCTACACGTATAGCAGGTGGGGACGAACGACAGCCGCAGCGAATACGACGATTGCTGGGAGTTTCGTCGGAAAGGCGCAGGGGCTCTGGTTCCCTGCAGCGACGGCAACAGCTTCTGGTTCGATTCGCGTAATTTCGCGTAAGCGCTTAAGTTTCTCCCGGTGACTCTCGCTCTATGCACGAAGCTCTTAAGGTCTTCGTCTTCTACAGACGCTATAGCTGCGGCCAGTTCAGGGTTTAGCTTCTGCCTTAATAGGTAAAGCTGCTTATCTTCTGCTACCTGGGCCCTAATCGCATATTTTCTAAACAAACCGTAGAATTCTTTAAACGTCTGCCGGTTCTGATTGATCTTGTCCAGCTGCTTACAGGCTGTCTTCTTTCGGAATGGATCTCCGAAGCGTTGATCTAGCGCTTTAATCGCTTCTTTAGCGGTTACCTCTTCTAGGTCCGCCACTAGCGAAAAAGCTTCTCCTTCTAACCGCGATTCCAGGTACACCAATTTATCTCTAGCGCTGTTCGATGCGTAATCGCGGCTTATCTTATTCTTGATCTTCTTCTTAAACTCTTCCCAGTCTTTAGGGTCTCTGCCTTTGAATGCCGGCGGGTCCGGCAATAATGTTATTAGGGTGCTACCTTGACTATAGGCCGCCAGTAAGGCGGTCTCTTCTTGTTCTTCTCGATGCAGTAGCGGCGGTGCTGACGACATCGCTGCTTCCATCTTAGCCAGTTGATCCTTTAGTGCCTTTAGCTGCGCTAGTCAATTCGCCGCCTGGTTTTCCAGCATATTTATAATAGTCTCGGCCGATTCCCTCTCGGCTCTTACCGTCTTTACTTCCTCTCTTAACTGTCTCTTTTCTTTAAGCGTTCTAAAGAACAGCGTCTTAATGAGGTCTATACTATTATAGACCTTTCCTATCCTATTCTCGTTTACATAGTCTTCTAGTTCCTCGATCGTGCAGTCGTAGATCTTCCTATATTTAGCTATTCGTTCCTTGAACTTAGCGGTCTCTTCCGCTGTGAAACTGCTAATAACGATCTTATCGTCAATAACGCTTAAGCGCCTACTCGATCTGTTAGTCTTTCCTTTTCTGCTTCTGCTGCGGCCTATAACGCCGCTCTCTACTGCTAAGAAGTCTTCTATCTTCTTACAGTGCCTTGGGGATTGTTGTTAGTGTAGGTGCGCGTGCGTTATTCGGGTTTCTGGATAGTTTGACAGGCCCTTTCGCGCAGCGCGGGGTTGGTGTAGAGAGTGAGTTCGAGATATAATGATCTGAGCGCGCAGATGTAGTTCAATACGGCTGTTTTAATAACTATATCTGGAACTAAGGAGGGAAAGGAATCTATATAGTAGTGGTGGAGGGCTTTCGTAGTGGTAGTGCCAAGGCCCGGCTCGGCCCGTCCGGGCCGAGCCGAAATTCCAGGGTCCACCCTATCAATCTGTCCTACCTCTTTCTACTGCTGCAACAACATCGGCGTTGGAGAGGATTTTCGAGAAGGAGACGACGAATTAAAAAAAAAAGTAAAGATTTTCAGATAGATAGGGTGACTAAGCGGTCGAGGGCGACTGCTAGTAAGGGAGGGGGGTAGTGTTACAGCGGCAGAAAGGGGTAGGACTGGATAATAGGGTGGACCCTTGGAATTTCGGCTTAGTCCGGAAGGACCGAGCCGGGCCTTGGCATGCCGCCGCCCCTAAAGCTCTTATCTACCACTATATAGACTCCTTTCCCTCCTCAGTTCGAGATATAGTTATCAAAACAGCCGTATTGAACCTTATCTACGCGCTCGGATCAAGCCCTTACATTAGGAACTAATCTTACTATCGGTAACCGCAGTAATACAACGAAGATAGACAGCGATATCTCTATAGACCCTACGGCTATACAGAGACAGATGCACCGCGCGTACGAGGAGCTGCTAGAGCATAAGAGGCAGCTCGAGCAGCAAGTAAACTACTAGGCTGCAATAATTTCCTAACAGGAACAGGAGCTACGACAGCTTAGGGCGTCCGATCGCGATCCGACTCCTACAACGACGAACACGACGGCCTACACCCCGACCCCCAAGAGCAAACTCCCTAACGTTACTACTTACGATAGCGAGGCTCTGGCTAAATACCCCTCCTAGGCTGCCTAGATACGCTCTAAGCTTCTAGTCGACTTAGGAGCATACCCAACTAAGCTAGACAAGGTAGTGTACCTCTTTAGGAGGTTAAAGGACAGGGCGGTAGCACGGATTCTGCTGTACTATAAGACAGCCATTGCTAACCTGGCAATAGCTACGACGACGATGCTCTAGGCAGCTCTCGACAAGAGCTATAAGGACCTAGACTGCAAGAGCCGAGCACTCCTACAGGTTAATACGATAAAGCAAGGATGCAAGACTATACGAGAATTCCTCGCAGAATACGACTAGACTCTAGCAGAGGCAGGAGGACTCCAATAGGAGGACAGGATAAAAATTACCTCTCTAGAAGTAGGCCTCTCTAAGGAGATTATAACGGGACTAGTAGGCGTAACGCAACTAGCTACATACGAGGAATTCTGTAATCTCCTTAGGATAGTCGACGACTAGCAGCGCAGGCTCGGACAGATAAGCTGCGCTTATAAGATGCGACAACCTCTCTAGCGGTAGACAGACGCTATAGACTAGGAACTAACGGCGACAAGGGTAGCAGCAGCTGTTACTGTACAGCTAAGGGCTGCCGCTAAAAGGGCACAGTAGGTAGACATAGCTACCCTAGACAAGAGAAGGGCAGAAGGGAGCTGCTACTGGTGTAGCAAGATAGGCTACACTATACGGAATTGCAGGCTTTTGCTAGTAGAGAGACCTAGGGGACGGCCGACTACTGCAAGGGTAGCAACTGCGGCGCCCTAACAAGAGGATTAGGAGTCCTACTTGGACGACGACGAGTTAGGAAAAGAGTAGCCTCTAAGCGAAGGCTCTACTAGAGGTATATACGAGATAGATTGCCAAATTAAAGCACTACTTAGCTATCTTTTAAGAGCACCTACATAACGACTACGCCGTTCATCGTACGGCCTACGCTAAACGGGTCCGCAACGGCGCGGACACTGATTAACACGGGATGTTTAGTGTACGGAGTAATTAGCGAAGACTTCGTACAGAGACACTATATTAAGACGACCCCTACTGTACCTGTACGTATATTAGGCATTACTAGGCGAGGACCAGACATTACCTATATAGTGAAAGTAACGATAGAGGTACAGGGACACTATAAGCAGAACTTATACCTCTATGTCGTATAGGACAAGTTAGGGTATAACCTAATATTAGGGAAGCTATAGATAGAGCGCTAGCAGGGCAAGCTAGACATAGGATAAGGACGGCTGTACCTGGCAGCGACGAAACAGAGGCTCCGAGACTAAGGGAGGGTCCCGCAGGGCGGCAATGCTAAGGCCGAAATCAACACTGCGACTGCAGACATTAAGAAGGCATTGGCGCCTAAGAAAGTAACGGACCCCTATACGAAGCTCCTAAGGGAATACGCAGGATACCTAGACCTCTTTAAGCCAAAGTCGGCCTCTAAACTGCTGCTACACTAAGGATAATATAGATGTGGATGTGGACAGCTAGCAGCTAGGCTTGGCAGGGCTAGGCTTGGCGTACACTTAAATACCTCCACCTCCGCTTGTACGTAGATTCTTCCCTCTCTAGCCTTGGATATAGTTATTAAAGACAGGTATTAACCTTGCGTCTACTGCAGTCAGATTATTATATCCAAGGCTTAAACCCAATACCTAACCCGCACTACGCGAAAGAGCCCGTTAAATTACATCCAGGTACTCGATTAACGTACGTGCAACCAACCTAGAGTATGTACTGTATGTGTACAAAGGAGGCTGTCGAATTACATCCGGTTACTTAATTGTGCATGTATATACTACTCTACCCCCCCCCCCCCCCTCCTCCCCTAACCGAGAAGAGAGAGTTTTTAGGGAAGAGAAGTGCCCCTATCGAGAAGAGAGAGAGTTTTAGGGAAGAGAAGTGCCCCTATCGAGAAGAAGAGAGAGTTTTACAGAGAGTGCCTACGCGAGCAGATCGCGAGTTTTAAAGAAGAGCGAGAGAGCGACGAGAGCGACGAGAGCGGGAACGACGATGTAGGAGCGACGAGGACGAGGAGCAAGAGCGAGGAGTAAGAGCGACGACGACAGAGCGACGACGACGAGAGCGCACCTAGCAGGACCTAGGGCAACAACATTTGTTTTTTCAGGTCTTTAACAGACTATTCTATTCGGACAAGGCCTATTAAGAAGTTCAGCAATCGAGGCAAGGCACAAGGCAAAGCGACAAGCAACGCATACGACAAGCAACACGAGCACCTAGGCACGAGCACCTGCACGAGCACCCAAGCACAAGCACCTAGGCGGAGCACTGGACAACAGGCAGCTGCAGACAACACATACTGTTTAGGTTCAGAGGCAGCACAGTTCAGAGGTATAGCTGCAGACAGGCACAGCAGCTGTAGGCAACACAGGGCATCTGTAGACAACAGAGGCACAGCTGCAGACAACATAAGGCAGCTGCTGCAGACAATACAGGCACTGCATGTTTGGAAAGGCTCTGCACGTTCAGAAGGGCACTATATGTTCAGAAAGACACTGCATGTTCAGAAAGGCACTGCAAGTTCAGAAGCGACAGACCTCTACGACCCCGACGACCTCCGCGACCTCTACGACATCCGCGACCTCTGCGACTGTCGAGAAGTAACCGACAAGAACCGACCGTCTAAGAAGCGACTGTCTAAGAAGCGACCGCCCGAGAAGCAAAGCGACGGCTCAAGAAGCGACCATCGAGAAGCGACTGTTGAGAAGCGACCGTCGAGAAGCGACTGTCGAGAAGCGAGCGACCGTCTAAGAAGCGACGGTCTGAGAAGCGACCGTCTAAGAAGCGACCGCCCGAGAAGCGAAGCGACGGCTTAAGAAGCGACCATCGAGAAGCGACTGTCGAGAAGCGACTGTCGAGAAGCGACTGTCGAGAAGCGAGCGACGGTCTAAGAAGCGACGGTCTAAGAAGCGACCGTCTAAGAAGCGACCGCCCGAGAAGCGAAGCGACGGCTTAAGAAGCGACCATCGAGAAGCGACTGTCGAGAAGCGACCGTCGAGAAGCGACTGTCGAGAAGCGAGCGACCGTCTAAGAAGCGACGGTCTAAGAAGCGACCGTCTAAGAAGCGACCGTCCAAGAAGCGAAGCGACGGCTTAAGAAGCGACGGCTTAAGAAGCAACGGTTCGAGAAGCAAGCGACGGCTTAAGAAGTAAGCGACCGTCTAAGAAACGAGCAACCCTCGAGAAGCGACAGCTCGAGAAGCGACAGCTCGAGAAGCGACGGCTCGAGAAGCGACTGTCTAAGAAGCGACCGTCTAAGAAGCAACCGTCTAAGAAGCGACCGTCGAAAAGCGACATACGTACGTAGGCTGCGACCTCTGCGACCTCTGGAAGCCTCTGCGCCCCCAACAACCTCGGCGACATCCGCGACCTCCGCGACCCTAACGACCTCCGCGAACTCTAAGAATTCTGCAGCCTTGGCAAGGCACCAAAAGGCACGAGATTGAGGCACCAAAGCGACGGCAAAACGCACGAGATTAAGGCACCAATTAAGGCACCAAAGCGACGGCAAAAAGGCACGAGATTGAGACTCAAAAAGGCACGAGATTAAGACTCAAAACGCACAGAAATTGAAGCTCAAAAGCGACCTCAAAAGCGACCTCAAAAGCGACCTGTTTTGGAGCGACCTGATTAGCCGATAGCGAAGCTGAATCTGCGACCCCTACGACCTGGTTTGGCCAATTGCGATTAAGGGCAATCGCTAGTTGGGGAGGGCGGTAGTAATATAGATGTAGATATAGACAGCTAGCAACTAGGCTTGGCAGGGCTAGGCTTGGCGCACACTCAAATACCTCCACCTCCGCTTGTACGTAGATTCTTCCCTCTCTAGCCTTGGATATAGTTATTAAAGACAGGTATTGACCTTGCGTCTACTACAGTCAGATCAAAGGAGAAGGGATTAACTACAACATCCAGCTAGAGCCCCGTCCGGATAGGAGTCTGCCTAAGGTACCCTACGGCCCGCTATACGGAATGTCTTCTAGAGAACTCCTAGTACTGCGCAAGACACTGGACGACCTACTTACTAAAGGTTTTATATAGGCAAGTACCTCGTCTGTAGGAGCCCTAGTGCTGTTTGTCTATAAGGAAGGGAAGGCCGGCTTGCGTTTCTGCGTAGACTACAGAGGCATTAACACGATTACTAAGAAGGACCGGTACCCCCTACCCCTTATTAAGGAGACTCTCGGACGGATTAGCAAGGCAAAGTGGTTTACTAAGCTTAACGTAGTCTTAGCTTTCTACAAGATACGGATTCAGGAAGGCTGTAAATAGATAACTGCCTTCCGTACGAGATATAGTCTTTTCGAGTAGCTTGTTACTCCCTTTAGCCTTACCAATGCACCGGCAACCTTCTAGAGGTACATTAACAGGTCCCTACAAGGGTTACTAGACGATATCTGCTTAGCGTACCTCGGCGACACCCTGGTTTTTACAGACGGCACTTATACAGATTACGTACAGGACATTAAGAAGGTACTAGATCGACTGCAACAGGCTGGATTGTACCTTAATATCGACAAATGCGAATTCGGTATACAGTGTACGAAATACCTAGGGTTTATTATCGAGGCAGGGAAAGGCATTAGCATAGATAGGAAGAAGATTAATACTACTAAGCAATAGAAGCCGCCTATAAATGTTAAGGGCGTACAGAAATTTCTTAGGTTTGCTAACTTCTACTACCAGTTTATACAGAACTACTCGGAGATCGTGCGCCCCCTAGTCGAGCTAATACATAAGGACAAGCAGTTCAAGTAGATAGACGAGTGTAATAGAAGCTTCAATAGGCTAAAGGAGCTCTTTACAACAGGACTAACGCTTGCCGCCTTCGACCTGGAACGTACGACGATACTAGAAACCGACTCTTTAGAGTACTGCATAATACAGGGTGGGTTGGCCCATGTTATTATTATGCCTTGCCAAGGTTTATATATCTAGTACACATTGGTCAAGTCACTTCCGAGTTACTTAACCAGTCTCTTTTGGCTTAAGTATACTGCGTTACATAATCCGAGCGCGCAGATAAGGTTCAATACGGCTGTTTTAATAACTATATCTCGAACTAAGGAGGGAAAGGAATCTATGTAGTGGTAGTGGTAGGCTTCCGTGGAGGTGGTGGTGCCAAGGCCCGGCTCGGTCCGTTCCGGAACCTAAATCCCAGAAGGGGGGCTGAGCCAAAATCCAGGGTCCACCCTATTAATCTGTCCCACCCCTTTCTGCCGCCGTAACATTACATCACTTAACTCGGAAGTGACTGCTGAAAGTGTACGATAAAAGGCCCAGGTTCAGTTCCTAGGGGGCGCATCTTTTAACAGGAGAGTGGAAGCAGCGTTGACGTATGTCCATTTGTCTACCACTCTGTACAGAATAAGGCAGACCTAGTAAAGGTCCAGCTGGCTGTGTGCAGACCTGCTAGGGGGGGGGGGTTGATTGCGTATGCTGCATAGGGGGACTGTGCAATAGCATACGTAGCCTGTAAGTAAGTGCAGCTTACGAGGTCGTAAGCCTGTAGCGCAGGGGGTAGTAATACAGGGTAGGTTGGCCTGTGTTATTACTATGCCTTGCCAAGGTTTATATATCTGGTACATATTAGTCAAGTCACTTCCGAGTTACTTAACCAGTCCCTTTTGGCTTAAGTGTACCGCGTTACATTACTGCATAGGAGGTATCTTATTATAGGTAGGCTTAGACGGACTCCTGTACCTATACGCGTACTTCTCTAAGAAGAACTCCCTAGCTAAGTGCAACTACCCTATCTACGACAAGGAATTGCTAGCAGTCGTACAGTGTTGCGAAGCGTAGGATAGAGAACTCTGCTTAGTTCCCAAGTTCCCCGCCCTAATTAACTACAAGAATCTGGAGTACTTTACGCAGCCCTAGAAGC
The DNA here is from genome assembly GCA_016165855.1 of Pseudocercospora ulei. Taxonomy (NCBI): domain Eukaryota; kingdom Fungi; phylum Ascomycota; class Dothideomycetes; order Mycosphaerellales; family Mycosphaerellaceae; genus Pseudocercospora; species Pseudocercospora ulei. The sequence continues at coordinate 472,641 of JACWNB010000006.1, read as the reverse complement.
TATCTAAGAGACACGTACGATAGGCAATGTACCTAAGCCGGTTTAATATAAGACTCTAGTATCACAAGGGTAAGGACAACAGCTAGGCCGATGCGCTATCTAGACGGGACCAGGACATGCCAACAACGTACGATAACGACCGGCTAAAGTTACGAACATTCCAGATGTTTAAGGAGGAGCTAGGCGAAGGGACTATCCGCCTAGTAGCGGCACATATATAGGAACCCCAACTGCAGGCATAGGAAGAGGCAGTGGAAAAGGACGACGTATACTAAGGGGCCTATACAGCGATCTAAGGAAGACAGCGGAAGCTCTTAGCAGAGCTCTACCTTAAGGTGTTAGTAGCAGAGTGCTTAGTAGACGAGGAGAACAACCTAAAGTTCAGGAATCAGATTTAGGTCCCGGCAGACGAGAAGCTCTATATAAGCTTAATATAACAGGCGTATAATTCTATAGCAACCGGGCACCTGGGGCGCCAGGAGACGTATAGTATCGTCGCTAGGGACTACTACTAGCCGGCGATAGCGAAGGACATTCGCAGGTTCGTATAGAACTGCAATATATATAGGAGGACAAAGCCCTAGCATAAACTAAAGCATAGGCTGCTAAAACCCCTACCAATACCGGACCGGCCCTAGCAAGACCTAACAGTGGTCTTTATTACAGACCTCCCTAAGAGTAACGGATGGCGGAACATTATAGTAGTTACAGACAAGCTAACGAAGGGGGTAATATTAGAAGGAATAGACTCTATTACAGCTAAGGATACTGCCTAGACATTTATACAGACGACGTTTAGCAAGTACGGATTCCTCAGGTCAATTGTATCAGACCGGGGTACACAGTTTACGAGCCAGCTCTAGGCAAGGGTCTGCCAGTTGTTAAACGTAGAACGTCGCCTATTAACTGCATAGCACCTGCAGACGGATAGCGCAACGGAAAGGGTTAATTCGACATTAGAAGCGTACCTCCGAGTATACGTCGACTATAACTAGATAAACTGGAACCGCCTTCTCCCTATAGCGGAGCTAGCTATTAACAGCCGTACGGCTAATGCTACAAGATTGTCCCCCTTCTTTATAACTTACAGATACGACTACTCCCTGCTTCTACTAACCCTAAGTAGCGCTACCCTACGCCCTGTACGATCCCCAATTCATTAGGGAGAAACTATCGTATAGACGATTACAAATGCCTACTAATAGGCGAAAGCGAGCCTAGCTATAGCTTAACAGAACGCAGAAGAGCAGGCTAATAAGGGACGACAGGCTGCACCAAGGTATAAGGCAGGGGATAAGGTCTAGCTAAACTAGCGCAACATCTGTACAGACCGGCCGAGCAAGAAGCTAGATTGGAAGAATCGGAAGTTTACGGTAGTCCAACTAGTAGGGACATACGCCGAACGACTTAACACTCCCCTAGGGATCTACCTAGTCTTCTATATAGACCTCGTACAGCTAGCGAACACGGACCCCCTGCTGCACTAGACGACAGATAACGCGCGCCTACTAGCGATTATAACTAAGGGCTAGGAAGAGTACAAGGTAGAAGGAATCCTTAAGAGCTAAAGGAAGAAGAAGAGGGTAGAGTACCTAGTAAAATAGAGAGGATAAGCAGAGCCTACGTAGGAACCGTACGAGGCTCTGCAGGACATAACTGCACTGGACAGGTAGGAGGAGAACTACGTCCCTGCCCAGTCTCAATAACACTGCGCTATACAGCGAAAAGGGGGCCCGATCTACCCTAAATACAGGGCAGCCGCTAGCAACGTAGGTCGCCGAAGGATCGGGAATTAAGACGTAGGACACTACTGGATCCTACCAACACTATACTGTACTACACTGTACAGAAGGGGGTAGGAGGAGGAGAACAGCTAGGAGACAGGTAAGAAGGAGAGTAGAAGTAGGAGGGGAACGAGAGCAACACCGTCCGAAAACTTTTATATACTACCTTAAGATAGCTTACTAGCTACTACCCCTAGGACTAAGGCAGCCAACTCTATACCTAAAACCTTAATCGCCTCCCAGCCGGCAGGGGCCCCAGCACTAGAAGGAGTAGAAGGGTAGCTTAGCAACACTCTGCTGCTAGTTAATATAGCACCTAAGACGTTAGCTTAGACTATACAGAAGACGGGGACCTGTACAGACTGGAAGCGAAGTTGCTAGTCGAACTGGGCACCCTATTGCTAGAGGAGAAAATAGGAAGGGACACTAGCTAGACAGGCGGAAGAAGAGCCAGCACCTACGAGAAAACTACAGCAGGAACGGCTAGACGGGATGCGTAGCATAACTAGTAGTAACTAGTAGTAACTAGTAGTAGTAATAGTAGTAGTAGCGGACGGTTAGGCGGACGGGTAGCAGATAGGGAATAAAGGAGAAAGAGAAGAAGAGAGAGAGAGAAAATAGAAAGGGTTTATATACAGAGTAATAGCTGCCTGCTATATAGGGCAATAACAACTAGGGCAGCTGCCACAACCGCATAAGGGGGGACAAACGAGGCAACTACGACCTAAGGCCTATACTAGCAGGGGCCTACTAGGCGGCTGGACAGAGGCGGGAACACCTACCTAGGAGTAAACTCCGGACGACGACCAAGGTACAGAGACAGAGCCAGATAGCCCAGCGGCGCCGGACCGTACGGTTAGGACGCAGAGCGTATAGCTAGGGGCTAGAGGGTAGGAGGGGAACGAACAGTTAGGACCGAGCACCTCCTACATCTTTATAACTGCTCGTAGGCCTCCTCTGCCTTAGCCTCGGCATCCTTAAAATAGCTAACGGAATTGGTCAAGTTTAGGTAGAAGCGATCCAGCACTATCTGCCTTCCTTGCCTGCAGGTCCTCCTCTGCTCTAGCTACAGGATCTAGGAGGACAAGTGCAAGGTTGCAATAGCGGAGAGGGAGGCCGCTAGGCAAGTGCCTAGGCGAAGACTGGAAAGCGCTACCTGCTAGAGGAACCCTTAGAGCTAAGGGTATACAACTCGCTATTGTACAAAAGAAGTACTATAAGAAGGGAGGGGGGTATTGTTAGGGGGCGCCGTCCAGTCCAGGTCTAGGACCTAAGCCAGCCGTCGCCCTAAGGACTGCAACTTAGTAGCGCTAGCATAACCCTACCCTCTATACAGAGTTACCGACAGGACTCCACTCCTATATAGAGGGAGAATCCTATAGCCCTATATAGAGGGGAATTGCCGCCCCTCTAAACAGAGAGAAAACTCTACTCTACTATATAGAGGGAAACTCCCGACCCTCTATACAGAGTGCAAACCTTGCATCCCTGCACAGAGGGAAATTGCTAGCTTAGCTTTATAGATACAAATTGTACAGCAGCAGACGACGAAGGAACTGCCTATTAGTTCCTTTATATAGATACCTAACCTTAAGTTTCTAAACCAAGATTCTTAAGCCCTTACACTTACCGGCGGCCTACAGTTAAGGCGGCACCTCGATAACGTTACTACCTAACCTACCGGCGTTTAGAGGCAGAGACCCTAAAGACTAGGAAGCGTTTAAGAAAAAGATAAAGAACAAGATAGATCGCGATTATGCCGAAAACAGTAAAGAAGACAGGTTAGCATACCTAGAATCGCGACTAGAAGGTAAAGCTTTTTTGTTAGTAGCGGACCTAGAAGAGGTAACTGCCGAAGAAGCGATTAAAGCGCTAGATTAACGCTCCGGAGATCTATTCTAAAAGAAGACAGCCTATAAGCAACTAGATAAGATTAACTAGAACCGGCAGACGTTTAAGGAGTTCTACAGACTGTTCAGAAAATATGCTCTTAGAGCCAGAGTGTCAGAAGATAAGCAGCTCTACCTACTAAGGCAGAAGCTAAACCCTAAACTGGCTGCAGCTATAGCTTCGGTAGAAGACGAAGACCTCGAGAGCTTCGTGCACCGAGCGAGAGTTACTGCCAGGAACCTAAGCGCCTACGCGAAATCGGCATCGCGCGGACCGATTTAGAAGCAGTCGGCGCCGACAACACGACCCCCTGCTCCTTTCCGCCGAGGCCCTACCTAGCAGACACCTTATCTGCCGCGTTCGTCGTTCGTCCCTACCTGCTATACATACGGAAAGCCTAGCTACATCGCTACTAGATGTGCGGCGATAGCCTAGCAGAAGCAGGAATATCGTGCTACAAAGCTGCAGCTGCTAAGAAAGACTATCTAAGCTATTAAGCCGGCTCCGAACGACACCGACAGTATAGATAGTAGAGTGCTACTGCGAATCCTAGGAAAAGACTAGCTGGACGGATAGGCCCCCTATCTAGTATAGACAATAGGGCACCGATACGAACTACGTCGCTAGAAGAAGGAAGTATCAACAGCTATAGCAATCCGCTCTTAGCGGCAGTAGAAGTAAACGCGGAGACGGCTATTATCCTTCCGATTACGGTCTACCTCCTCGAAGGCTCGCATCGACCATTCCAATTAAGAGCTTTTATCGACACAGGAGCGCTTATTGGAGCCGCGATCCACTATCGATTGGTTTAGAAGCTAATAAACGGATACAGTTACCTAGTGGAATTAGCGTCGCTAACACAAATTTCGGCGTACAACGGACAGGATACAGAAAGTGTTACGCACTATATGCTATTAAGGACCACACTGGCTGGTCGGACTACGGAAGCTACGTTCTGAATTATAGATATCAGAAGGTTTAACATTATTATAGGACAGAAATAGATAAAGAACTAGAAAGCCGTTATCGACGTAGGTAAAGGCACGCTAGGGTTCAAAAACTAGCAGAGCGGAGTCGCTGCCAAATCGGTCACCGCCGTCGCCGCAAAACCGAATGTTACGATTATCAAAGCGGTTCCGATAGATAGGTCCGACCCCCTAGACACGATCAGAATAATAAGCTTAGAAGCTTTAACAATCCTCGCGAGGTCGCCGGACAATAATAATATAACGCGGTACACTTAAGCCAAAAGGGACTGGTCAAGTAACTCGGAAGTGACTTGACCAATGTGTACCAGATATATAAACTTTGGCAAGGCATAGTAATAACACGGGCCAACCCACCCTGTATCAAATAAGATTTACGCTATCTTAATAAAAGACATCGAAGACTATCAGAAAATAATAGCGGAAGAAGAAGTGGATCCGTTAGAGGTGTTACCAAAAGAACTCTATAGTTACACTAACGTGTTCCCGAAAGCCGACTCCAACCTCCTACCGCTCTACCGACCAGAATATAACAACAAGATCCGGCTAAAAGAAGGAGCCGCGTTGCCAAGAACCGAACCCTTAAGAAGGCTGTCGCCAGCTAAGCTGGACTAAGTAGAGGTGTTTGTTCGAGAAAACCTAGCGAAGAAGTTTATAACGCCGAGCTCTACTGAGTATGCATTACTGATTCTTTTCGTGCAGAAACCCGGAGGTAGTCTCTGACTGTGCGTAGATTACCGAGGCCTTAATAAGGTTACCAAGAGAGACGTGTACCTACTACGATTGATCGATAAGACTGTACAGCGTATAGCAAAGGCTAAGTGGTTTAGCAAGCTGGATATTTGCTAAGCGTTCTACCGATTAAAGAACGAGGAAGGACAAACGGAAGACCTTACGACATTCGCTACGCGTATAGGCAATTTTAAGTAGTTAGTAATGCCTTTCGGACTTAATACGGATGTGGATATGGACAGCTGGCAGCTAGGCTTGGCAGGGCCAGGCTTGGCGCACACTCAAATACCTCTACCTCCGCTTATACGTAGATTCTTCCCTCTCTAGCCTTAGATATAGTTATTAAAGACGGGTATTGACCTTGTGTCTATTGCAGTCAGATCATTATATCTAAGGCTTACTCCAATACCCAACCTGCACTACGCAAAAGAGCCTGTCGAATTATATCCGGGTACTCGATTAACGTACGTGCAACCGACAACCTAGAGTGTGTACTGTATATATACGAAGGAGGCTGTTGAATTATATCCGGTTACTTAATCGTACATGTGCATGATACTCTAGCCCCCCCTCCCCCTATCGAGAAGAAAAGAGAGTTTTAAAGAAGAGCGAGAGAGCGACGAGAGCGACGAGAAGGACGAGGAGCGAGAGCGACGACAACGAGAGCGACGACGACGAGAGCGCACCTAGCAGGACCTAGGGCGACGACATTTGTTTTTTCGGGTCTTGGACAGACTATTCTATTTGGACATACCAATCAAGACGACCGGCAATCAGCACCTGCACAAGCACCTAGGCAGAGCACAAGACAAGAGCAGCAAAGCGACACAAGCAGCGTACCTAGGCAGAGCAAGAAAACAGAGCAAGAGCTGCAGACAACAGGCAGCTACAGACAATACAGGGCTACTATAGACAACATACAGGTATAGACAACACACACTGTTCAGGTTCAGAAGAGCATAAGGCAGAGTACAAGGCACGGCTGCAGGCAATACAGGTGCAGACAGTACAGGCAAACCAGCTGCAGAGCACCAGCTGCAGAGCACCAAGCAGGCAGAGCCCCTAGGCCGAGCACTAGGCAGAGCACTAGGCCGAGCACCTAGGCACGAGCACCCAGGCACGAGCACCCAGGTACGAGCACCTAGGCATAGGTACAAGGCAATTGTAGACAATATACAGGTGCAGACAACATACAGGTACAGACAATACACACTGTTCAGGTTTAGAAGAGCACAAGGCAGAGCATAAGGCACAGCTGCAGGCAGGCTACTGCAGACAATAGAGGCACAGCTGCTGCAGACAACAGAGGCATAGCTGCTACAGACAACAGAGGCACAGCTGCTGTAGACAGGCACAGCTGCTGTAGACAATACAGGCAGAGCCCCTAGGCAGAGCCCCCAGGCAGACAGCTGCAGACAACAGAGGCACAGCTGCTGCAGACAACAGAGGCATAGCTGCTGCAGACAGGCAAAGCGACGGCTTAAGAAGCGAGCGACTGTCAAGAAGCGACCGTCTAAGAAGCGAGCGACTGTCGAGAAGCGACAGTTAAGAAGCGACATCTATAGGCTGCATCCTCTGCGACTCCGCGACCTCCGCGAGCTCCGCGACCCCGACGACCTCTGCGACCTCCGCGACCTCCGCGACCTCTAAGACCTCTGCAGCCTACCAAGAAGCAACAGCTTAAGAAGCGACGGCTCGAGAAGCGACGGCTTAAGAAGCGACGGCTCGAGAAGCGACGGCTCGACGACCGTCGAGAAGCGACCGTCGAGAAGCGACCGTCGAGAAGCGACCGTCGAGAAGCGACCGTCGAGAAGCGACCGTCGAGAAGCGACCGTCGAGAAGCGACCGTCGAGAAGCGACCGTCGAGAAGCGACCGTCGAGAAGCGACCGTCGAGAAGCGACCGTCGAGAAGCGACCGTCGAGAAGCGACCGTCGAGAAGCGACCGTCGAGAAGCGACCGTCGAGAAGCGACCGTCGAGAAGCGACCGTCGAGAAGCGACCGTCGAGAAGCGACCGTCGAGAAGCGACCGTCGAGAAGCGACCGTCGAGAAGCGACCGTCGAGAAGCGACCGTCGAGAAGCGACCGTCGAGAAGCGACCGTCGAGAAGCGACCGTCGAGAAGCGACCGTTAAAAAGCGACACGTGTTTGCGAGACAACCTCTGCAAGCTCTGCGACCTCTGCGAGCTCCGCGACCTCCGCGACCTCCGCGGCCTCGACGACCTTCGCGACCTCTGCAGCCTCTAAGAACTCCGCGACCTCTGCAGCAAACAAGGCAGCAAACAAGGCACCAAAGCGACGTCAAAAGGCACGAGAACAAGGCACTAAAGCGACGTTAAAAGGCAAGAGACTGGGGCTTAAAAAGGCACGAGATTAAGACTCAAAACGCACAGAAATTAAAGCTTAAAAGCGACCTCAAAAGCGACCTGTTTTGGTGTAACCTAATTGGCCAAAAGCAATAGCAAAGCGCACTGAAATTGAAGCTGGATTTGCGACCCCTGCGACCTAGTTTGGAACGACCTAGTTTGGAACAACCTGGTTTGGCTAATTGCGATTAATAGGCTAATTGCGATTAATAGGCTAATTGCGATTAATAGATTGATTGCGATTAAGGGCAATCGCTGGTTGGGGAGGGCGGTAGTAATACAGATGTAGATGTAGACAGCTGGCAGCTAGGCTTGGCAGGGCTAGGCTTGGCGCACACTCAAATACCTCTACCTCCGCTTATACGTAGATTCTTCCCTCTCTAGCCTTGGATATAGTTATCAAAGACGGGTATTGACCTTGCGTCTACTGCAGTCGGATTACGTAGTTTCTATAGGGATGTCGCTGTCTATCTTTGTTGTATTACTGCAGTTACTAACAGTAAGATTAGTTCCTAATATAAAGGGTTTAAGAATCTTAGTTTAGAAACTTAAAGCTAGGTATCTATATAAAGGAACTAATAAGCAGTTCCTTCGTCGTCCGTAATACGGGGTGGGTTGGCCCGTGTTATTACTATGCCTTGCCAAGGTTTATATATCTGGTACACATTAGTCAAGTCACTTCCGAGTTACTTGACTAGTCTCTTTTGGCTTAAGTGTACTGCGTCACATCACTTAACTCGGAAGTAACTGCTGAAAGTGTACGATAAAAGGCCTAGGTTCAATTCCTAGGGGGCGCATCTTTCAACAGGAGAGTGGAAGCAGCGTTGACGTATGTCCGTTTGTCTACCACTCTGTACAGAATAAGGCAGACCTAGTAAAGGTCCAGCTGGCTGTGTGCAGACCTGCTAGGGGGGGGGGGGTTTGATTGCGTATGCTGCATAGGGGGACTGTGCAATAGCATACGTAGCCTGTAAGTAAGTGCAGCTTACGAGGTCGTAAGCCTGTAGCGCAGGGGGTAGTAATACGGGGTGGGTTGGCCTGTGTTATTACTATGCCTTGCCAAGGTTCATATATCTGGTACACATTAGTCAAGTCACTTCCGAGTTACTTAACCAGTCCCTTTTGGCTTAAGTGTACTGCATCACATCAGTCCGCTGCTGTACAATTTGTACCTACGAAGCTAAGCTAGCAATTTCCCTCTATATTAATCCGGGCACGCAGATATAGTTCAATACAGCCTTTTTAATAACTATATCTCGAACTAAGGAGGGAAAGGAATCTATATAGTAATAGGTAAGGGCTTTAGGGGTAGTGTGCTAAGGCCTAGCTCGGTCTAGAAGGGCCGAGCCAAAATTCTAAGGGTCCACCCTATTACTTGGTCCCACCCCTTTCTGCTGCTGCAACACCACCCCCCTCCCTTACTAGCGGTCGCCCTTAACTGGTTACTTGTCTGTCCCCCCCCCCCCCCCCCCCCCCCCCCCCCCCCCCCTTTTTTTAACGTTACCTCTTTGCTTTCTTCTATTTCAAAACTATCCCCTTTCTTCGTCTTCTTTCTTCTTACATTGTCGCTATCTAACGTCTCTTACTTCGGCTTCTATCTAATCGGAAGAGCTATCTAATCTAAGCTGGCAGCCGTCTAAGCTGCGGCAAAGCTGGTCTGTGCGCTGCTACAGAGGTCTATATAGATCTATCTGCGGCTCGCTATCTTCTTCTTCTTTTTCTTCTCCACTATAGCCTTTAGCGCTACCGCAAGGCTGCTTTAGTAGCGTCGGCTTCGTTCTCTGCTGTTATTATCCGTCCGGCTAGGCTGGCGGATAGTAGTAACAGAGAGCAAATACAGTTACTAAGCGCGCCGACGCGGTAGCGCCGTTCTCGGCCTTACTGCTATTATCCGCCGGTCCTGGCTAGTGGTAGTGGTAGTAGAGCCGAGAACTCTAGCTAAGCGATCGCTACGATCGTCTTTATCGGCTTCTATGCTAATAGAGCGGACGCAGCTTTTCTTCTTCTTCCTTAACTATTAGCTTCGGAGCTACTCTAGCTTTGGCTTCTTCTAGTTTCGTGTATAGAATTCCTTTAGCAGCTCTATTGAATTCCGGAGATTCTCAATCGGATACTATTTATAATCTTCCGGCTATCCCTTCTACAAGATCCTTGCTTCGATGGATCCTCTTAGCTCTCTTATATCTATTACGTCTTCTACTTTCTATTCTTCTTCTTTACTGTCTATTTTAACCAGTAGGGGTTTAGTAAACCCCTAATCCGGAAGACCGTCTTTAGGGTCCAAACTCAGCAGATCCAAATAAAAGACATTGTAGATCCGGAATGATTTCGGTAGCTAGAGCCGATAAGTTACTGGCGACCTCTTTTCTACTATCTTAAACGGACCTACGTAGCGGGGGTTAAGCTTGGCGTTGCCTTTCAGCCTTAGGTTCTGCGTATTAAGCTATACCTTTTGGCCTTCTTCGAATTCTATTAGTGACCGCTTTCTATTAGCTCGAGTTACTATCTTCTTCTAGGCCGATTCTATTGCCTCTTTCGCTACCGTAATCGCTTCTGCTATCTAAGATCAGAGAGCTTCTGCCGCAGCGGCGGCGACTCTCTTCGACGAGGTAGTGGTGGGTATAGAAGATTCCAAAGAGCTGGGTTCGTTCGGCAGTTGGAAGCTTATTCTTAGAAGATAACTATAAGTTACCTCGAACGGCGCTAGTAAGGTAGCCTCTAACTGTGCTAAATTGGCGCAGAATTCGGCTATCGGCAACACCTTAACCTATTCTGCTTAATAATAACTGCAGAAGATTTATAGATATTTCTCTATCTCTTAGTTAGCTACTTTAGACTAACTGTCGGTTTGAGGGTAAGCGGCCGTGCTAAGCCTTCTACGAATTCCGAGAGCTTGGTTAATGGCCTTCTATATATTAGCTGTAAATTAAGGACCTCTATCCGGAGTAATAGTGTCTAGCAGACCGTAGTGCTTCTATATATGCTAAATCAGTATTCTCGCCGTTTCTTCTGCAGTAGTTCCTTTATCCTTCGCTTAGCAGGGGATAAAGTAGCGCTCTTTGCTTAGTCGATCTACTACGTTAAGCGTAGTATTATATCTACCAGAATCCGGCAGGCCGGTTACGAAATCTATTATAATATGCTGCTACGGTTTCTTAGGGATCGGAAGTAGCTTTAACAGACCGGCCAGAAGACCCTAACGTAGCTTCGCGGCTCGGCAGACGTAGCAATTAGCGATAAACCGGTAGATCTGCTCGAAGATTTGCGGAAACCAGTAGATCGTCCTTACTGCTTCTATCGTCTTCTTTAAGCTAGCGTAGCCAACATCCTTAGAACTATAGACCAGCTGGACGACCTCTGTAATTAGTTCTTCCAGAACTATTAGCTTCCCTGAACCGGTTTTGCCGAGCTTCTGTTGCTGGTTAAGCCGCTCTACTTTTTTGTAGAGAGTCTCTTCCTCGGTCGCCGGCTCCACTACGCAGACCCCTACCTCTTTTAATACCTCGGCGTCTACTATTCGCTCGGTTAGCACCTTCTGGAACATGTTCAGATCTTCCTTCGCGTAGCTGGTCTTCCCTTCTCTTCTCGTTAACGCGTCGGCCTTTCTATTTTGAGCTCTAAGTTAATAGGTAATCTTAAAGTCGAATCCGGATAAGAAGCCAGCCTACCGGGCTTGGCGGCGTAATAGCTTCTACGTCTTTATAAAGTAGGTAAGCGACTGGTAGTCTGTAAGGACCTAGACTGTGCTCTTTCTAGCTACAAGTTCCAGCTTCCACTCCTCGAACGCCTGTATAATAGCTAATAGTTCTTTGTCGTAGATGGCGTAGTTCCGTTCGGCCTTAGTTATAGACTTGCTAAAGAAGGCTACCGGATAGAGGGTCTCGCCGTCGTTAGCGTATTAAGAAAGGACCCCTGCTGTTACTATATCAGAAGCGTCTGTTTCTACGTAGATCGTCTTTTCTAGTTAGAAGTGCGCTAGAACCAGCGCCGAGGCCACTACTTCTTTCAGTTAGATAAAAGCTTCTGTACACTTCTTATTCTAAAGGCCAGCGGCCTCCTTCTTTAGTGCTTCGTTCAGGGGTCTCGCTATCTTGCTGAAGTCCTTAATAAACTGTCGATAGTAGCTGCAGAATCCGAGAAACGCTCTGATTTGCTTAGTGTTTCCGGATTTTGGTTGCTTCTATTCCGCTACAGCGGCGACATTTAAGGGGTCTATCCGAATCCCTTCTCTTCCGACGATAAGACCGAGATATTTGACTTTGGTCTAATAAAACTCGCTCTTCTTTGTGTCTGCGTTTAATCCGACTTCGCAGAGCCTAATTAGCACCTTCTCGATGTAGTCCGTATACTGTTCTCTTGTTCTATTAGTGTAGATAAGGATGTCGTCTAAGTAGATCGACACGAATCGTTCCAGCATGTCTATAAAGGTGTGGTTTATAAAGCGTTGCTACACCGCCAGCGCGTTAGTGAGTCCTGATCTAACTGCAGTAGACGCAAGGTCAATACCCGTCTTTGATAACTATATCCAAGGCCAGAGAGGGAAGAATCTACGTATAAGCGGAGGTAGAGGTATTTGAGTGTGCGCCAAGCCTAGCCCTGCCAAGCCTAGCTGCCAGCTGTCCACATCTACATCCGTATTACTACCGCCCTCCCCAACTAGCGATTGCCCTTAATCGCAATCAATCTATTAATCGCAATCAGCCCATTAATCGCAATCAGCCTATTAATCGCAATCAGCCTATTAATCGCAATTAGCCTATTAATCGCAATCAGCCAAACTAGGTTGTTCCAAACTAGGTCGTTCCAAACCAGGTCGCAGGGGTCGCAAATCCAGCTTCAATTTCAGTGCGCTTTGCTATTGCTTTTGGCCAATTAGGTTACACCAAAACAGGTCGCTTTTAAGGTCGCTTTTAAGCTTTAATTTCTGTGCGTTTTGAGTCTCAATCTCGTGCCTTTTTGAGCCTCAGTCTCGTGCCTTATAACGTCGCTTTAGTGCCTTATTCTCGTGCCTTTTAACGTCGCTTTGGTGCCTTGTTTGCTGCCTTGTTTGCTGCAGAGGTCGCGGAGTTCTCGGAGGTTGCAGAGGTCGCGGAGCTTGCAGAGGTTGTCTCGCAAACACGTGTCGCTTCTTGACGGTCGCTTCTTAACGGTCGCTTCTTAACGGTCGCTCGCTTCTCGACGGTCGCTCGCTTCTCGACAGTCGCTCGCTTCTCGACGGTCGCTCGCTTCTCGACGGTCGCTCGCTTCTCGACGGTTGCTCGCTTCTCGACAGTCGCTTCTCGAGCCGTCGCTTCTTAAGCTGTTGCTTCTCGGTAGGCTGCAGAGGTCTTAGAGGTCGCGGAGGTTGCGGAGGTCGCCGAGGTTGTCTTGCAAACACGTGTCGCTTCTCGACGGTCGCTTCTTAGACGGTCGCTTCTCGACGGTCGCTTCTCAAGCCGTCGCTTCTTAAGCCGTCGCTTCTTAAACGGTCGCAGAGGTCTCGGAGGTCGTCGGGGTCGCAGAGGCCTGCAGAGGTCGCAGCTGCAGAGGTCGCTTCTCGACGGTCGCTTCTCGACGGTCGCTTCTCGACGGTCGCTTCTCGACGGTCGCTTCTCGACGGTCGCTTCTCAACAGTCGCTTCTCGAGCCGTCGCTTCCTTCTCGGACGGTTGCTCGCTTCTCGACGGTCGCTCGCTTCTCGTTGGTCGCTCGCTTCTTGACGGTCGCTCGCTTCTCGTCGGTCGCTCGCTTCTCGACGGTCGCTTCTCGAGCCCTCGCTTTTCGAGCCGTCGCTCGCTTCTCAAGCGGTCGCAGAGGTCTCGGAGGTCGCGGAGGTCGCAGAGGCTGCCTTGTAAAAACATGTCGCTTCTTAAGCCGTCGCTTCTTGAGCTGTCTCGAGCCGTCGCTTTGCCTGTGCTTTGCCTATGTTGTCTGCAGCAGCTCTATGTTGTCTGCAGCTGTACCTCTGTTGTCTGCAGCAGCTGTGCCTGTCTCTGCCTAGTGCCCTGCCTGGTGCCCTGCCTGATGCTCTGCAGCTAGTGCTCTGCAGCTGGTGCTCTGCAGCTAGTGCTCTGCAGCTGGTGCTCTGCAGCTAGTGCTGATTGCCGGTCGTCTTGATTGGTATGTCTAAATAGAATAGTCTGTCAAAGACCCGAAAAAAATGAATGTCGTCGCCCTAGCTCCTGCTCGGTGCGCTCTTGTCGTCGTCGCTCCGTCGTCGTCGCTCTCGCTCCTCGCTCTCGCTCCTCGCTCTCGCTCCTTGTCCTTCTTGTCCTCGTCGCTCTCTCCTATCTCAAAACTTCAAAACTCGTACGATCTGCTTATAGGGGCACTTCTCTTCCTAACATCCCTCTCGTAGGGGCACTCTTCTCTCTTCAAAACTCTTCTTCTTCTTGATAGGGGCACTTCTCTTCCCTAAAACTCTCTCTCTTCTTAATGTCCTCTGTAATGGACCTCTCTCTTTAAAACTCTTCTTCTCGATCGGGGGAGGGGGGGGTAGAGTAGCATGCACATGTATAATTAAGTAACCGGATATAATTCAACAGCCTCCTTTGTACATATACAGTACACACTCTGGGTTGTCGGTTGCACGTACGTTAATCGAGTACCCGGATATAATTTGACGGGCTCTTTCGCGTAGTGCAGGTTAGGTGTTGGAGTAAGCCTTGGATATAATAATCTGACTGCAGTAGACGCAAGGTTAATACTCGTCTTTAATAACTATATCCAAGGCTAGAGAGGGAAGAATCTACGTACAAGCGGAGGTAGAGGTATTTGAGTGTGCGCCAAGCCTAGCCCTGCCAAGCCTAGCTGCCAGCTGTCCACATCCACATCCGTATTACTACGGCTATATAGGATTACATACGCAATATATACAAAGAGCTGCTAAGGCGCGCGACCTAGCTCGAAGAACAAATAGGCTATTAGGCCTTAACAATTTCCTAACAGGAACAGGAGCTCCGACAGCTATAAGGGCTTAAGAATCTTAGTTTAGAAACTTAAGGCTAGGTATCTACATAAAGGAACTAATAGGCAGTTCCTTCGTCGTACGCTGCTGTACAATTTGTACCTACGAAGCTAAGCTAGCAATTTCCCTCTATATAGAGATACAAGGTTTATACTCTATACAGAGGGTTAGGAGTTTCCCTCTGTATAGTAATACAGAGTTTTTCCTCCGTTTAGAGGGGCGGCAATTCCCCTCTATATAGGGCTACAGGATTCTCTCTCTGTACAGGGGTAGGGTCGTATTAGTAACTCTGTACAGAGGGTAGGGTCGTGCTAGCGCTGCTAAGTCGCAATCCTTAGGGCGACGGCTGGCTTAGGTCTAGGACCTGGCTGGACAGCGCCCCCTAACAATACCCCCCTCCCTTCTTATAGTATTTCTTTCGTACGACGGCGTATCGTACAGTCTTAGCTCCTAGCGTTCCTCTTGCAGGTCGCGATTTCCCGTCTCTGTCTAGTTATCTATAGGGCCGTTGCTTGTCCGGGCACTAGGTTGTAGTTGCCTTGTTTGCCCTCCTTTATACAGTTGTAGCAGCTGCCCTAGTTGCTATTGCCTCGTATAGCAGGCAGCTACTACTCTATATATTAAGCCTCCCCTCTATCTCTTTCTCTTCCTCTCTTTCTCTTCTATTACCTACCTGCTACACGTCTACCCGGCTGTCTACTACAACTACTACTACTACTACTACTAACGCTACTATTATGCTACGCACTCCGTCTGCCCAGTCCCGTCGTAGCTCTCTTGTAGTTGCCGGTCCGTCCTCCTACTGTCCGGCCGGCGCCCCCCCCTACTTCTACCTCTAGCTATAGAACGCCTAGCTTAACTAGCAACTCCGCTTTTGGTTCGTACAGGTCTCCTTCTTCTGTACAGTCCTAGCTAAAGTCTTAGGTGCTACACTAATAAGCAGCAGGACGCTGCTAAGCTGCCCTTCTACTCCTTCTAGTATAACCCTGTCCGAATTACGCCTTAGTAGGTCGCTACAGCCCGGCTGTCGTACGTTAATGCTATCCTTATAGCTACCTATAGCTAGTCCTATACTGCTTATACTAACTCCTCCTAGGGCTCGTTCAGCCTTTACTGCCTCCCTAGCTTCTAGGCTAGCGTATACGCCTCGTATAAGTAGAAGGATAGCTCCCTCTACTGCTCCTACCGTCTTCTAGGGGAGGCACGTAGGGGGGTGCCTCTGCTCTACAGTGCTGGCCTAGATAGGAGTCCCGCTAGCTAGGAGGTAATTAAGATTTTAGACAGGGAGTCGGCGGCCTTATTGTTAACTGCCCTAGTTCTAGGGGGTAGCGGCTAGTAAGCTACCCTAAGGTAGTATATAAAAGTTTTCGGACAGTTCCGCGCTCGTTCTCTTCTTAATTTTACTCCTATTCCTACCTGTCTCCTAGCTGTTCTCTCCCTCCTGCTCCCTTCTGTACAGTATAGTATTGGTAGGACCTAGTTAGGTCCTACGTCTTAATTCCCAATCCTTCGATAACCTAATATTGCTAGCGGCTGTCCTGTACCTAGGGTAGATCGTACCCTTTTTACTGTACGGCGCAGTGTTACTGCGACTAGGCAGGGGGACGGCTCTCCTCCTACCTGTCCAGCGCAGACGTGTCCTAGAGGGCCTTATACAGTTCCTACGTAGGTTCTGCCTACCCTTTCTACTTAACTAGGTACTCTACCCTCTTCTACTTCCTTTAGCTCTTAAGAATTTCTTCTACCTTGTACTCTTCCTAGCCTTTAGTAATAATCGCTAGAGGGCGCGCGTCGTCGTCGTCTAGTGCAGTAGGGGGTCCGTATGTACTGGCTATACGAGGTCTATATAGAAGACTAGGTAGATCTCTAGGGAAGTGTTAAGTCGTACAGCGTATGTCCCTACTGGCTAGACTACTGTAAACTCCCAGTTCTTCCAATCTAGTTTCTTGCTTAGCCGGTCTATACAGATATTGCGCTAGTTTAGCTAGACCTTATCTCCTGCCTCCTACCTTAGTGCAGCCTGTCGTCCTTTGTTAGCCTGCTCTTCTGTATTCTGTTAAGCTATAGCTAAACTCGCTTTCGCCTATTAGTAGGCGTTTGTAATCGTCTGTACGATAGCTTCTCTCTGCTAAATTAGGGATCGTACAGGGCGTAGGGTAGCGCTACTTAGGGTTGGTAGAAGCAGGGAGTAGTCGTATCCGTAAGTTATAAAGAAGGGGGACAATCCTGTAGTATTAGCTGTACAGCTGTTAATAGCCAGCTCCGCTATAGGGAGAAGGCGGTTCCAGTTTGTCTAGTTATAGTCGACGTACGCTTAGAGGTACGCTTCCAACGTCGAATTAACCCTTTCCGTCGCGCCGTCTGTCTACAGGTACTATGCGGTTAATAGGCGACGTTCTACGTTCAACAACTGGCAGACCCTTGCCTAGAGCTAGCTCGTAAACTGTATACCCTAGTCCGATACAATTGACCTAGGGAATCCGGACTTGCTGAACGTCGTCCGTATAAATGCCTAGGCAGTGTCCTTAGCTATAATAGAGTCTATTCCTTCTAATATTACCCCCTTCGTTAGCTTGTCTATAACTACTATAATGTTCTGCCGTCCGTCGCTCTTAGGCAGGTCTGTAATAAAGACCACTGTTAGGTCTTGCTAGGGCCGGTCCGGTATCGGTAGGGGTTTTAGCAGCCTATGCTTTAGTTTATGCTAGGGCTTTGTCCTCCTGTATATATCGCAGTTCTGTACGAACCTGCGAATGTCCTTCGCTATCGCCGGCCAGTAGTAGTCCCTAGCGACGATGCTGTACGTCTCCTTGCGCCCTAGGAGCCTGGATGCTATAGAATTATGCGTCTGTTATATTAAGCTTGTATAGAGCTTCTTGTCTGCCAGGACCCAAATCCGATTCCTAAACTTTAGGTTGTTCTCCTTATCTACTAAGCACTCTGCTGCCGACACCTTAAGGTAAAGCTCTGCTAGGAGCTTTCGCTGTCCTCCTTCGATCGCTGTACAGGCCCCTCGGTATACCTCGTCCTTTTCCACTGCTTCTTCCTATACCTGCAGTTAGGGTTCCTATATATATACCGCTGCTAGGCGGATAGTTCCTTTGCCTGGCTCCTCCTTAAACATCTAGAATGTTCGTAATTTCAACCGGTCGTCCTCGTACGTTGTTAGCATGTCCTAGTCCCGTCTAGATAGCGCATCGGCCCTGCTGTTGTCCTTTCCCTTGCAATACTGGAGTCTTATATTAAAGCGGCTTAGGTATATTGCCTATTATATGTGTCTCTTAGACAGCTTCCAGGCTTGCATAAAGTATTCTAGATTCTTGTAGTTAGTTAGAGCAAGGAACTTAGGAACTGAGCAGAGTTCTCTATCCTACGCTTCGGAACACTGTACGACTGCTAGCAATTCCTTGTTATAGATAGGGTAGTTGCACTTAGCTATAAAGTTCTTCTTAGAGAAGTACGCGCATAGGTGCAGGAGTCCGTCCGAGCCTACCTATAACAAGATGCCTCCTATGCAGTACCCTAAGGAGTCAGTTTCCAGTATCGTTGTACGTTCTAGGTCGAAGGCAGCAAGCGTTGGTCCTGTTGTAAAGAGCTTCTTTAGCCTGTTAAAGCTTCTATTACACTCGTCCGTCTACTTAAACTGCTTGTCCTTATATGTTAGCTCGACTAGGGGGCGTACGATCTCTAAGTAGTTCTGTATAAACTAGTGGTAGAAGTTAGCAAACCTAAGAAATTCCTGTACGCCCTTAACGCTTGTAGGCAGTTTCTATTGCTTAATAGCATAAATCTTCTTTCTATCTATACTAATGCATTTCCCTGCCTCGATAATGTTGCAGCGGTAGAAAGGGGTAGGACGGAGTAATAGGGTAGACCCTCGGAATTTTGGCTCGGCCCTTCCGGACTGAGCCGGGCCTTGGCACGCCACCCCCCTTCCCCCCCCCCCCCTCCCAAAGGTCTCGTCCACCACTACATAGATTCCTTTCCCTCCTTAGTTCGAGATATAGTTATTAAAAAGGCCGTATTGAATCATATCTGCGTGCCCGGATTATTATATCTCGAACTCACTCCCTACACTACTACCGCGCTGCGCAAAAGGGACTGTTAAATTATCCGGACCCCCGAATAACGCACGCGCACCAAACTAAACAAAACACTAGCACCGTAAGATAGCTATAGAGAGCTTCTTAACGGTAGAGGGCACCGACACAAACTACATTACAGAAAGAAAGTATCAACAGCTGCAGCGATCCGCTCTTAGCGGCGGTAGAAGTGAACACAGAAACAGCTATTATCCTTCCAATCACTGTTCACCCTCTTAACGGATCGAGCAAACCACTTCAGCTAAGAGCTTTTATCGACACGGGGGCCCTTATCGGAGCGGCTATCCACTATCGATTGGTTTAAAAGATAATAAAAGGATATAGCTATCCAGTAGAGCTAGCGTCGCTAACACGGATTTCAGCATACAACAGACAGGACACGGAGAGTGTTATGCACTATGTGCCATTAAAGACCACCTTGGCAGGTCGCACTACAGAGGCGACGTTCCGAATTATAGATATCGGAAGGTTTGACATTATTATAGGACAAAAATAGATAAAGAACCAGGGAGCAATTATTGACGTAGGTAAAGGCACACTCGGATTTAGAACACTAATTAGCGGCTCCGCCGCCGTCAAATCAGTCACCGAACTGGTTACAGTTGCCAATGTCAAACCGAACGTTACGACTATCGAAGTGGCTCCAAAGGATCGGCCCGAACCTTAAGGCACGATCGGAATAATAAGTTCAGAAGCTTTGACGACCCTCGCGGGGTCGTCGGACAACGAGATTTATGCTATCTTAATAAAGGATATCGAAGACTACTAGAAGATAATAGTAGAAGAAGAAGTGGATCTACTAGAGGTGTTACCGAAAGAACTCTATAGTTACACTAACGTGTTCTTAAAGGCTGACTCCAACCTCTTGCTGCTCCACCGACCGGAATATAACAACAAGATCTAGCTGAAAGAAGGAGCCGCGCTGCCGAGAACCGAGCCCCTAAGACGCTTATCTCCGGCCGAGCTGGACTAGGTAGAAGTGTTTGTTCGAGAGAATCTAGCAAAGAAGTTTATTACGCCAAGCTTAGCAGAATATGCGTCACCGATTCTTTTCGTGCGGAAACCAGGAGGTGGTCTCCGACTATATGTAGATTACCGAGGCCTTAATAAAGTCACCAAGAGAGATGTGTATCCGCTGCCTCTAATAGATAAGACTATACAGCGTGTGGCGAAGGCTAAGTGGTTCAGCAAGCTGGACATCCGCCAAGCGTTCTATCGATTAAGGAACGAGGAAGGGCAGACGGAAGACCTTACGACATTCGCTATGCGCATAGGCAATTTCAAGTAGCTAGTAATGCCTTTCGGACTCACCAACGCGCCGGCTATATAGCAACGCTTTATAAACTACACTTTTATAGACATTCTAGAACGGTTCGTTTTAATCTACTTAGACGACATTCTAATCTACACCAAAGGAACGAGAGAGCAACATACGGACTACATTAAGAGGGTATTAAAGAGACTCCGCGAGGTCGGATTAAACGCGGACACGAAGAAGAGCGAGTTCTATCAGACCGAAGTTAAATATCTCGGTCTTATTATCGGAAGAGAAGGAACTCGGATAGACCCGTCGAAAGTGGCCGCTGTCGCGGAATGGAAGCAACCGACATCCGGAAACACTACGCAAATTAGAGCGTTTTTCGGGTTCTGCAGCTACTACCGACGATTTATCAAAGACTTTAGCAAGATAGCGAGACCACTGAATAAAGCGTTGAAAAAGGAGGCTGCTGGCCTATAGAATAAGAAGTGTACAGAAGCTTTCAACCGGCTAAAGGAGGCAGTAGCCTTAGCGCCAGTACTAGCGCACTTTAGACTGGAAAAGATAATCTATATAGAGACAGACGCTTCCGACACAGTAACAGCAGGGGTCCTTTCTTAATACGCTAACGACAACCAGACTCTCCATCCAGTAGCTTTCTTTAGCAAGTCTATAAATAATGCTAAGAGAAACTACGCTATCTATAATAAAGAACTGCTAGCTATTATTCAGGCCTTCGAAGAGTGGAAACCGGAACTTATAGCTGGACAGAGCACGATCTAGGTCCTTACGGACTACCAGTCGCTGACCTACTTTATAAAGACGCAGAAGCTCTTACGACGTTAGGCACGGTAGGCTACCTACTTATCTGGGTTCGACTTTAAGATTACTTATCGACTAGGAGCTCAAAACGGAAAAGCCGACGCACTAACGAGGAGGGAAGGAAGGACCAGCCGCGCGAAAGAGGATCCGAACATGTTTCAGAAGGTGCTGACAGAACGAATAGTAGACGCCGAGGTGTTTAAAGAGGTAGGGATCTGTATAATAGAGCCGCTAATTAAAGAAGAGATGCTGCACGAGAAAGTGGAACGGTTTAATCAGCAGCAGAAGCTTGGCAAAACCGGCTTAGGGAAACTAATCGTTCAAGAAGAACTGATTATAGAGGTTATCTAGCTGGTCTATAGCTCTAAGGATGTTGGTTATGCAGGATCGAAGAAGACGATAGAAGCAATAAGGACGACCTACTAGTTTCTGCGAATCTTCGAGCAGATACATCGGTTTATTACTAACTGCTACGTGTGCCGAGCAGCAAAGCCACGTTACGGCCTTCTAGCCGGCCTGCTAAAGCTACTTTCGATCCCCGAGAAACTATAGCAGCACATTATAATGGATTTCGTAACCGGCCTGCCGGACTCCGATAGATATAACGCTACGCTCAATGTAGTAGATCGGCTGAGCAAAGAGCGCTATTTCATTCCCTGTCGAGCTAAGGATAAAGGAACTACTGCAGAAGAAACAGCGAGAATGTTGATCCAACACGTATAGAAGCACTATAGGCTGCCGGACACTATTACTACAGATAGGGGTCCTCAATTCACTGCAGACGTATAGAAAGCTATTAACTAGGCTCTTGGAATTCGTAGAAAGCTCAGCATAGCTGCTTACCCTTAGACCGACAGACAGTCGGAAGTGATCTGAGCGCGCAGATAAGGTTCAATACGGCTGTTTTGATAACTATATCTCGAACTAAGGAGGGAAAGGAATCTATGTAGTAGTAGTGTTGGGCCTCCGTGGTGGTGGTAGTGCCAAGGCCCGGCTCGGCCTAGACGGGCCGAGCCGAAATTCTAAGGGTCTACCCTATTACTTAGTTCCACCCCTTTCTGCCGCCGTAACACCACCTCCCTCCCTTACCAGCGGTCGCCCTCGACCGCTTAGTCACCCTATCTATCCGAAAATCTTTCCTTTTTTTTTTTGAAAATCCCCTCTAACAGTGATGTTATCTCTTCCGTCTTCTATTAAAAACAACGTTCTCTTCGTCGCTTCTTGGATTTCTTACGTCGTCGGCATCTGAAGTCCTTTACTTGGCGTTTATATAATTAACGCTATCTAATCTGATCTGTGGTCTTCTGAGCTGCGGTTCGGCTGGTCTGTGCGTCGCCTTAGGGGTCTATATAGATCTTTCTGCAGCACCGTTTTTCTTCTTCTTTTTCTCTTCTACCAAAGCCTTTACCTACTACGGGGTCGGCGGCGCTAGCACGCCACGGCGTCGGCGAGCTGCCTGCCGAACCGGCGGTAGGTAGTGGCCGCGTCGAAGACCTTCCCGAAGCGACCGTTACAATCGTTTTTCTTTGGCCTCTGCACCGGTCGAGCGGACGCAGCTTTCTTCTTTCCGAACTATCTCTTTCGGAGGTCGTCAGTTTCGGAGCTATCCGGGTTTCGGCTTCTACGGGTTCCGCACGTAGAACTCTCTTAGCAGCTCCGCCGAATTCCGGAGGTTTTCGACCGGATACTATTTATAGTCTTCCGGCTACCCCTTCTACGAGATCCTCGCTTTAATAGACCCCCTTATCTTTTTTACGTCTATTACATCTTCTACCTCCCACTCTTCTTCCTCGCCGTCTATCTCAATAGGCGGGGGTTCGGCGAACCCCTGTTCCGGCAGGCCGTCTTTAGGGTCCAAGCCTAACAGGTCCAAATGGAAGACATCGTAGATCCGGAACGATTTCGGTAGCTAGAGCCGATAAGTTACTAGCGATCTCCTTTCCACTATATTAAACGGACCTACGTAGCGTAGGTTAAGCTTCGCATTGCCTTTTAGCCTTAGGTTTCGCGTGTTAAGCTAGACCTTTTAACCTTCCTCGAATTCTATCGGCGACCGCTTTCTATTAGTTCGAGTTACTATCTTCTTCTAAGCTGATTCCATCGCTTCTTTCGCTACCTTGATAGCTTCTTCCATTTGAGCCTTAAGTGCTTTAGCCGCAGCGGCGGCGACCCTCTTTGACGACGTGGCAGTAGATGGTTCCGCAGAGCTGGGTTCGTTCGGCGGCTGGAAACTTATTCTCGGAAGGTAACTGTAAGTTATCTCGAACGGCGCCAGTAACGTGGCTTCTGACTGTGCTGAATTGGCGCAGAACTCAGCTATCGGCAGCATCTCTACCTATTTTTCTTGATAATGGCCGCAGAAGGTTCGTAGATATCGCTCTATCTCGCGATTAGCCACTTCGGACTGACTGTCAGTTTAAGAGTGGGCGGCGGTGCTGAGCTTTCTACGAATTCCGAGAGCTTGGTTAATGGCTTTCTATACGTCGGCGGTGAATTAAGGACCCCTATCCGTAGTAATAGTGTCCAGCAGGCTATAGTGCTTCTATACGTGTTGAATCAACATCCGCGCTGTCTCTTCCGCAGTAGTTCCATCGTCTCTCGCTCGGCAGGGGATGAAGTGGCGCTCTTTGCTTAGCCTATCTACTACGTTAAGCGTAGCGTCGTAACTATCTGAATTCGGCAGGCCGGTTACGAAATCTATCGTAATGTGCTGCTACGGCTTCTCGGGGATCGGAAGTGGCTTTAGTAGACCCGCCGGAAGACCGTAACGTAGCTTCGCGGCTCGGCATACGTAGCAATTGGCGATAAATCGGTGGATCCGTTCGTAGATCCGCGGAAACTAGTAGATCGTCCTTACGGCTTCTATTGTCTTCTTCGAGCTAGCGTAACCAACGTCCTTAGAGCTATAGATCAGCTGGATAACCTCTGTAATCAGTTCTTCCGGAACTATCAGCTTCCCTAAGCCTGTTTTGCCGAGTTTCTGTTGCTGGTTGAGCTGCTCTACCTTTTCGTAGAGAGTCTTTTCCTTAGGGGCCGGTTCTACTGCGTAGACCCCTACCTATTTCAACACCTCTGCGTCTACTATCCGCTCGGTCAACACCTTCTGGAACATATTCGGATCTTCTTTCGCGCGGCTAGTCTTTCCTTCTCTTCTTATTAGTGCGTTAGCCTTTCCGTTTTAAGCTCCGGGTCGATAAGTGATCTTGAAGTCGAACCCGGATAAGTAGGCAGCCCACCGTGCTTAACGTCGTAAGAGCTTCTGCGTCTTTATAAAGTAAGTCAGCGACTGGTGGTCCGTTGGGACCTGGACCGTGCTCTTTCTAGCTATAAGCTCTGGCTTCCACTCTTTAAAGGCCTGAATAATGGCCAGCAGTTCTTTATTATAGATAGCATAGTTCCGTTTAGCATCATTTATGGACTTGCTAAAGAAAGCTACTAGATAGAGCGTTTCGTCGTCGTTAGCGTATTAAGAAAGGACCCCTGCCGTCACTATATCGGAAGCGTCCGTTTCTACGTAGATCGTCTTTTCTAGCCGGAAGTGCGCTAGCACTGGCGCTAAGGCCACCGCTTCCTTTAGCCGGTTGAAAGCTTCCGTACACTTCTTATTCTATAGGCCAGCGACCTCCTTCTTTAACGCCTCGTTCAGTGGTCTCGCTATCTTGCTAAAGTCCTTAACAAACTGTCGATAGTAGCTGCAGAATCAGAGAAACGCTCTGATTTGCATAGTGTTTCCGGATGTCGGCTGCTTCCATTCCGCGACGGCGGCGATCTTTAGGGCGTCTATCCGAATTCTATCTCTTCTGACGATAAGACCGAGATATTTGACCTCGGTTTGGTAGAACTCGCTCTTTTTCGTGTCTGCGTTCAGTCCTACTTTGCGGAGTCTTATCAGCACCCTCTTAACGTAGTCTGTGTGCTGATCTCTCGTTCCGTCCGTGTAGATAAGAATATCGTCCAAATAGATGGACACGAACCGCTCTAGCATGTCTATAAAAGTGTGGTTTATAAAGCGTTGCCACACTGCCAGCGCGTTGGTAAGTTTAAAAGGCATTACCAACTACTTGAAATTGCCTATACGCATCGCGAACGTCGTAAGGTCTTCTGTCTGCCCTCCTTCGTTCCTTAGTCGGTAGAACGCCTGTCGAATGTCCAGTTTGCTAAACTATTTAGCTTTAGCCACTCGTTGTATAGTCTCGTCGATTAGTGGCAGCGGGTATACGTCTCTCTTAGTAACCTCGTTAAGGCCTCGATAGTCTACGCAGAGTCGCAGACCACCCCCTGGGTTCCTTACAAAGAGAATCAGTAACGCGTATTCGGCAGAACTTAGCGTAATAAACTTCTTTGCCAAATTTTCGCGAACGAACACCTCTACCTAGTCCAGTTCGGCCGGCGACAGTCTTCTTAGGGGCTCGGTTCTCGGCAACGTAGCCCCTTCCTTTAGTTGGATCTTGTTGTCGTATTCCGGTCGATAGAGCAGCAGGAGGTTGGAGTCGGCTTTTAAGAAGACGTTAGCGTAACCGTAGAGCTCGTTTGGCAGCACCTCTAGTGGATCTACTTCTTCTTCCGCTATTATCTTCCGGTGGTCTTCGATGTCTTTTATTAAGATAGCGTAAATCTCGTTGTCTAGTAACTTCGCGAGGATCGATAAAGCTTCTAAGCTTATTATTCTAATCGTAGGCGCAGGCTCGGTAGAGGTAGGCAGAGCCGTTTCGCCGCTAGTCGCCTCTGATCTTGCTGTCGCGGCTGCGACCGATTCGGTAGTAACGGCGCTGTTACCTTGGGTTTTAAATCTGATCGTTCCTTTATCTACGTCGATAATAGCTTTCTGGTTCTTTATCTATTTCTGTCCTATAATAATGTCAAATCGTCCGAGATCTATAATCCGGAACGTCGCTTCTATAGTGCGACCAGCCAAGGTAGTCTTCAGCGGCACGTAGTGCATAATGCTTTCTGTATCTTGTCCGTTATACGCCGAAATCCGCGTCGGCGACGCTAGCTCTACTGGATAGCTATATCCTTTTATCACTTTCTGAACCAGTCGGTAGTGGATCGCCGCTCCAATGAGGGCTCTAGTATCAATAAATGCTTTTAGCTAGAGGGGTCTACCCGACTTCTTAACGGGGTAGATCGTAATAGGAAGGATAATCGCCGTTTCCGTATTTACTTCTACGACTGCCGAGAGCGGATCGCTGCAGCTGTTAATGCTTTCTTCTTGTAGCGATTCGCTTCGATTTAGTGCCCTGTTGTCAATGCTGGGTAAAGGGCCTATCCGTCTAGCTAGTCTTTTCCTATAATTCTTAACTGTACCCCGCCGTCTACGCTGTTAGTATCGTTCGGAGCCGGCTCCATAGCTTGTATAGTCTTTCTCGGTAGCTGCGGCTGCTGCTTTATAACACGATACTCCTGCTTCTGCTTATCTGATGCTTGGCATCTTGTGGCGATGTAGCTAGGCTTGCTATATGCGTAGCAGGTAGGGACGAACGACGAACGCTGCGAATTAAATGGCTGCTAGGGGCGTTGTCGGTAGAGTGGAGGGGTTCTGGTTCCCTGCGCCGACGGCAACGGCTTCTGAGTCGGTTTACGTGTTGATATAGATGTGGAGGGCTGGAAGGTGCTGGAAGGTAGAAGGTGCTAGAAGGTGGCAGGCTTGGCAGGACCAGGCTTGGCACACACTCGAATGCCTCCACCTCCGCTTGTACGTAGATTCCTCCCTCTTTAGCCTTAGATATAGTTATTAAAGACGGGTATTAACCTAGAGTCTACCGCAGTCAGATTATTATATCCAAGGCTCACTCCAATACCTAACCTGCACTACGCGAAAGAGCCCGTCGAATTATATCCGGGTACTCGATTAACGTACGTGCAACTAACAACCCAGAGTGTGTACTGTATATGTACGAAGGAGGCCGTTGAATTATATCCGGTTACTTAATCGTACATGTGCATGCTACTCTACCCCCCCCCCCCCCCTCCCCCGATCGAGAAGACGAAGAAGAGTTTTAGGGAAGAGAAGTGCCCCTATCGAGAAGAGAGAGAGTTTTGAAGAGAGAGAGTACCCCTACGAGAGGGATATTAGGGAAGAGAGGTGCCCCTATCGAGAAGAAGAGAGAGTTTTAGGGAAGAGAGTGCCCCTACGAGTAGATCGCGAGTTTTGAAGAAGAGCGAGAGTAACGAGAGAGCGACGACGACGATGTAGGGACAAGGAGAGCGACGACGACGACGGGAGCGACGACGACGAGAGCGCACCTAGCAGGACCTAGGGCGACGACATTCGTTTTTCTAGGTCTTTAACAGACCATTCTATTTGGACAAGGCCTATAGAGAAGTTCAGCAATCGAGGCAAAGCAAGGCGACCTCTGCGACAAGCGACCTCCGCGACCTCTACGACCTAGTCGGCAGCAACACGTACAGTTCAGCAATCGAGAAAGGCATGTTTAGTTCGGCAAAGCGACACGTTTACTACAGCCAGGAATCAACAGTTCAGGCCTACGTTTAGGCACAAGTTCAGGCCTACGTTTAGGCGAGAAGCACGGTTAGAAGCAGGTGTTTAAAAGAGGCACAGCTGCTGCAGACAGGCACAGCTGTTTGCAGACAACAGAGGCACGGCTGTAGGCAATACAGGTACAGACAGTGCAGGCAATACAAGGCAGCTGCTGCAGACAACAGAGGCACGGCTGCAGAGCACCAGCTGCAGAGCACCAGCTGCAGAGCACCAGCTGCAGAGCACCAGCTGCAGAGCACTAGCTGCAGAGCACTAGCTACAGAGCACCAGCCGAGCAAGAGCACCCAGGCACGAGCTCTAGGCAGAGCACCAGGCAGGGCACCAGGCAAAGCACAGGCGAAGCGACCGTCGAGAAGCGACCGTCGAAAAGCGACATACGTACATAGGCTGCGACCTCCGCAACTCCACGACCTCGCGATCTCTGCAGCTGCGACCGCTGCAGCTGCGACCTCTGCGAGCCTCTGCGACCTCGCGACCCCGATAACCTCCGCGACCTCCGAGACCTCTGCGACCGTCGAGAAGCGACCATTGAGAAGCGACCATTGAGAAGCGACCGTTAAGAAGCGAGCGACCGTCGAGAAGCGAGCGACTGTCGAGAAGCGACACGTGTTTGCAAGACACCCTCTGCGACTCCGCGACCCCGAGCTCTGCGACCTTAGCGAGCTCTGCGACCTCTGCGACCGTTTGAGAAGCGACGGCTTGAGAAGCAACGGTTCGAGAAGCGAGCGAGGCGAGCGTCTAAGAAGCGAGCGACTGTCGAGAAGCGAAGCGACGGCTTGAGAAGCAAGCGACTGTCGAGAAGTGACTGTCCGAGAAGCGACCGACAAGAAGCGACCGTCGAGAAGCGACATATGTAGGCTGCGACCTCTGCGACCTCTACAGCCTCTGCGACCCTACGACCTCCGCAGCTCCGGCGACCTCCGCGACCTCTGCAACCTCCGACCTCCGCGACCTCCGCGGCCTTGACGACCTCCGCGACCTCTGCAACCTCTGAGAACTCCGCGACCTCTGCAGCAAACAAGGCAGCAAACAAGGCACCAATTAAGGCACTAAAGTGACGGCAAAAAGGCACGAGATTGAGGCTTAAAACGCACGGAAATTGAAGCTCAAAAGCGACCTGTTTAGTACGACCTATTTGGCCAAAAGCAATGGCAAAGCGCACTGAAATTGAAGCTGGATTTGCGACCCCTACGACCTGGTTTGGCTGATTGCGATTGATGGGCTGATTGCGATTGTAGGCAATCGCCGGTTAGGGAGGGCGGTAGTGATATAGATGTGGAGGGCTGGAAGGTGCTGGAAGGTAGAAGGTGCTGGAAGGTGGCAGGCTTGGCAGGACCAGGCTTGGCACACACTTAAATGCCTCTACCTCCGCTTGTACGTAGATTCTTCCCTCTCCAGCCTTGGATAAAGTTATTAAAGACGGGTATTGACCTAGAGTCTACCGCAGTCAGATCACGTGTCGTCGGTTTTCTATATGCGTTTAGGTTTCTTGCTGTTACTCTCGCCTAGTGCACGAAGCTCTAAAGGTCTTCGTCTTCCACCGACGCTATAGCCGCCGCGAGCTTAGGGCTCAGTTTCTGTCTTAGTAAGTGTAGCTGCTTATCCTTAGCTACCCTCGCTCTAATAGCATATTTCCTAAACAGCCCGTAAAATTCTTCAAATGTCAGCCGATTCTAACTGATCTTGTCCAGTTGTTCGCGGGCCGTCTTCTTCCGGAAGGGGTCTCCAAAACGCTGGTCCAGCGCATTGATCGCTTCTTTAGCGGTTACCTCTTCCAGGTCCGCTACTAGCGAAAAAGCTTTACCTTCTAATCGCGATTCCAGGTACGCCAATCTATCCTCTTCGCTGCTCGATGCGTAATCGCGTGTAAGGGGCTCAGGAATCTTGGTTCAGAAACTTAAGGTCAGGTATCTACATAAAGGAACTAGTAGGCAGTTCCTTCGTCGTCTGCTCTATACGATTTGTATCTACGAAGCCAAGCCAGCAATTTCCCCTCTGTGCAGGGGTGCAAGTTTCACCCTCTATACAGAGGATCGGGAGTTACCTTCTCCGTACGGTAGTGTAGGGTCTTTCCCCTAATCCGAGGGGCGGTAGCTCCCCTTTGTGCAGGACCGCGGTGTTCTCCCTCCGTACAGGAGTAGGGTCCTGTCGGTAGCTCCGTACGGAGGGTAGGGTCGTGCTGGCGCCGCTAAGTCGCAGTCCTCGGGGCGACGGTCGGCTTAGGTCGGGTTCAGGACCTGGGCTAGGCGGCGCCCCCTAACAATACCCCCCCCCTCCCCTTCTCGTAGTGTTTCTTCCGTACGGCGGCGTGCTTATACTACCCAGCTCCCGCCGTACCTTTGGCAGGTCGCGGCTTCCTATTTTTTTTTTTTTTTTTGTGTCGTCCGAGTCGTCGTCTATCGTCGCTTCCCCCTAGGTCGCAGTTGCCTCTTGCTATTTCACTTGTTTGCAGCAGCTGCCCTGCTTGCTATTTCCCCTCTGGCAGGCACCGTCCCCTATAGCAGGCAGCCTGCTTAATCCCTCTCTCTCTTCTTCCCTTCCCCCTTCTCTTCTCCCTGTATACCGTATACCGCTATCTACTACTATCCACCAACCGCTAACTACCAACTACCAACTAGCTACTAACTACTACTAGCTACTAACTACTACTAGCTACTATGTCGTCCGCCCTGTCCGGTGCTTCCCTCGCTGTTGCTGGCCCCGCTACGCCCCCTCGTCCGGCTGGGGTCCCCCCCTACTTCGAGCTTGTACAGTAGGACTCTTAACTTAACCAGCAGCTACGCTTCCGGTTCGTACGGATTCTCGTCTTCTATACAGTCTTAGCTAACGTTCTAGGTGCTACACTCGCGAGCAGCAGGATGCGGCCGGGCTCCCCTTCTACGCCTTCTAGTGTAACTCCGCCCGGGTTATACTATAGCGGGTAGCTACGGCCCGCCTGTCGTACGTTAACGCCCTCCTTATTGCTACCCGGGGCCAGCTTTGTGCCCCCTGCCCTAACTCCCCCTGGCCTACACTTAGCCTATACCGCCTCCTAGGTTTCTGGGCGGGGGTATATGCCTTATGTAAGTAGAAGGATGGCTCCTTCTACTGCCCCTTCCGCCGTCCGGGGGAGGCACGTAGGGGTAGGGGGGTGCCTCTGCTTCCTGGGGCTGGCCCCGGTAGGGGTGGGGGCCCGGCCAGGCCTGAGGTAGTGGAGGTATTAGATGATAAGTAGGTGGTTCTGGTCCCCGGGGGGGGGGGGTAGTGGTAGTGGCTAGTGAGCTACCCCCCCCCCCCCCCCCCCCCCCCAGATAGTGTGAGAAATTTTAGACGGTGTCCCTCTTAGCTCGTCTTATTTCCACTCCCCCTCCTATTTGTCCCTTAGCTGTTCCTTCCTTCCAGCCCTTATCCTGTACAGTGTCGTACGATATTGTGTCAGTAGGGCCTCGTAGTGTCCTACGTCGTAGTATTCGATCCTTTGACAACCTAGGTCTGTCCGCGGCTACCCTGTCCTTAGGGTAGATCGTGCCCCCTTCCGCCGTACGACGCGGTGTTACTGTTACTAGGTAGGGGGATGGTTCTCCTCCTATCTGTCTAGCGCGGTTGTTTCCTGCAGAGCCTCGTACGGTTCCTACGTAGGCTCTGCCTATCCTCTCCATTTTACTAAGTACTCTACCTTCCCCTGCTTCTTCCGACTCTTAATAATCCCCTCTACTTTATACTCTTCCTGGCCGTCGGTAATAATTGCGGGTAGGCGCGCATCGTTAGTCGTCTAGTGCGGCAGAGGGTCCGTGTTCGCCAGTCGTACGAGGTCTACGTAGAAGACTGGGTAAATCCCTAGGGGGGTGTTTAGTCGTACAGCGTGTGTCCCTACCGGTTGGATTACCGTAAACTTCCTGTTCCTCCAATCTAGCTTCTTGCTCGGCCGGTCCGTACAGATGTTCTGCTGGTTTAACCAGACCTCGTCCCCTGCCTCGTACCTTGGTGCAGCCTGTCGTCCCTTGTTCGCCTGCTCTTCCGCATTCTGCTAAGCTATAGCCAGGCTCGCCTTTGCCTATTGGTAGGCGTTCGTAATCGTCCGTACGATGGCCTCTCCTTGCTAGATTGGGGATCGTACGGGGCGCGGGGTGTTACTACTTAGGGTCGGTAGGAGCGGGGAATAGTTATATCTATAGGTCGTAAAGAAGGGGGACAGTCCTGTAGCATCGGCCGTACGGCTGTTAATAGCCAGCTCCGCTATTGGGAGGAGGCGGTTCCAGTTCGTCTAGTTATAGTTGACGTACGCTCGGAGGTACGCTTCCAAGGTTAAATTGACCCTCTCCGTCGCCCCGTCCGTCTGCGGGTGCTATGCGGTTAACAGGCGACGCTCTACCTTCAGCAGCTGGCAGATCCTTGCCTAGAGCTGGCTCGTAAACTGTGTCCCCCGATCTGACACAATTGACCTAGGGAAACCGTGCTTGCTGAACGTCGTCCGGATAAAGGCCTAGGCGGAGTCTTCGGCTGTAATGGAGTCCATCCCCTCTAGTATTACCCCCTTCGTTAACTTATCCGTAACTACTATAATGTTTCGCCGTCCGTCGCTCTTAGGGAGGTCTGTAATAAAGTCTACTGTTAGATCTTGCTAGGGCCGGTCCGGTATCGGCAGAGGCTTTAGCAGCCCGTGTTTTAGCTCGCGCTAGGGCTTCGTCCGTCCGCATATATCGCAGTTCTGTACGAACCTGCGAATGTCTTTCGCTATCGCCGGCCAGTAGTAGTCCCGGGCGATAATGCTGTACGTCTCCTCGCGCCCTAGGTGCCCAGTAGCTACAGAGTTATGTGCCCGTTGTATTAGGTTCGTACGGAGCTTCCCGTCCGCCGGGACCTATATCCGATTTCTGAACCTTAGGTTGTTCTCCTCGTCTACCGAGCACTCGGCCGTCGACACCTTAAGGTGGAGCTCGGCTGGGAGCTTTTGTTGCCCTCCCTAGATCGCCGTACGGGCCCCTCGGTATACCTCGTCCTTTTCCACTGCTTCTTCCTATGCTTATAGTTAGGGTTCCTATAGGTGTATCGCTGCTAGGCAGATAGTCTCCCCGCCTGGCTCCCCTTTAAACATCTGGAATGTTCGTAACTTTAGCTGGTCGTCCTCGT
This sequence comes from Pseudocercospora ulei, assembly GCA_016165855.1. Classification (NCBI taxonomy): domain Eukaryota; kingdom Fungi; phylum Ascomycota; class Dothideomycetes; order Mycosphaerellales; family Mycosphaerellaceae; genus Pseudocercospora; species Pseudocercospora ulei. Next base: position 440,146 of record JACWNB010000006.1, on the reverse strand, counting down.
ACGTTGTTGGCATGTCCTGGTCCTTTCTAGACAGAGCATCGGCCCTGCTGTTGTCCTTACCCTTGCAGTACTGGAGTTTGATGTTAAAACGGCTTAGGTACATTGCCTATCGTACGTGCCTCTTAGACAGCTTCCGGGGTTAAGTGAAGTATTCTAAGTTCTTATAGTCCGTTAGGGCGAGGAACTCGGGCACTAAGCGGAGTTCTCTATCCTAGGCTTTACAACACTGTACGACTGCCAGCAATTCTTTGTCGTAGATAGGGTAGTTGCACTTAGCTAGGGAGTTCTTCTTAGAGAAATACGCGCATAGGTGTAGGAGTCCGTCCGAGCCTACCTGTAACAGGATACCCCTAATGCAGTACCCCGAGGAGTCAGTTTCCAGTATTGTCGTACGCTCTAGGTTGAAAGCGGCAAGCGTTGGTCCTGTAGTAAAGAGTTCCTTTAGCTTGTTAAAGCTCTTATCGCATCCGTCCGTCTATTTGAACTGCTTGTCTTTGTACGTTAGCTCAACTAGGGGTTGTACGATCTCCGAGTAGTTCCGTATAAACTGGCGATAGAAGTTGGCAAACCCAAGAAATTCCTATACGCCCTTGACGTTCGTAGGCGGCTTCTATTGCTTAATAGCGTTAATCTTCTTCCTATCTATGCTAATGCCTTTCCCTGCCTCGATAATAAAACCTAGGTATTTCGTACGTTGGACACCGAATTCGCATTTGTCGATGTCGAGGTACAAGCCAGCCTGCTGCAGCCGGTCCAGCACCTTCTTAACATCTCGTACGTAATCTGCGTAAGTGCCGTCCGTAAAAACCAGGGTGTCGTCGAGGTATGCCGAGCAGATGTCGTCCAATAACCCCTGCAGGGACTTGTTAATGTACCTTTAGAAGGTTGCTGGTGCATTGGCAAGGCCGAAGGGGGTAACAAGCCACTTAAAAAGACTATATCTCGTACGGAAGGCCGTTATCTATTTACAGCCCTCCTTAATCCGTATCTTGTAGAAGGCCGAGACTACGTTAAGCTTAGTGAACCACTTCGCCTTGCTAATTCGTCCGAGGGTTTCCTTAATAAGGGGTAGGGGGTACCGGTCCTTCTTAGTAATCGCGTTGATGCCTCTGTAGTCTACGCAGAAGCGCAATCCGGCCTTCCCCTCCTTGTAGACAAACAGCACTAGGGCTCCTGCGGACGACGTACTGGCCCGAATAAATCCTTTGGCAAGCAGGTCGTCCAGCGTCTTGCGCAATACTAAGAGTTCTCCAGAGGACATTCTATACAGCAGTCCGTATAGTACCTCCAGCAGGCCCCTATCCGGACGGGGTTCCAGCTAGATGTTATAGTCAATCCCTTCCCCTTAGTATAGTGGCAGCTTCGAGGCTGACTTTGGTTTAAAGAGGTCCAGGTACCCTACATACTCTCTTAGGAGCTTCGTACAGGGGTCTGTCGCCTCCTTAGGTGCCAATGCCTTCTTAATGTCTGCCGTTGCTGTGTTAATTTCGGCCTCGGCATTGCCACCTTGCAGGAGCCTCCCCTGGTCCCAGATTCTCCGCTTCGTTGCTGCTAGGTATAGCCGTCCTCGTCCGACGTCCAGCTTGCCCTTCCAGCGCTCTATCTAGGGCTTTCCCAGTATCAGGTTATACCCTAACTTGTCCTGTACGACATAGAGGTATAAGTCTTGCTCGTGGTGTCCCTGTACCTCCATTGTTACTTTTACTATGTAGGTAATGTCCGGTCCTCGCCCAGTAATGCCTAGCATGCGTATAGGTACTGTAGGGGTCGTCTTAATCCGATGTCTCTGTACGAAGTCTTCGCTGATCACTCTATACACTAAACATCCTGTGTTAATCAATGTCCGCGCCGTTGCGGACCCGTTTAACGTTAGCCGTACGATAAACGGCGTCGTCGTTATGTAATTGCTCTTGAAAGATGGCTAAGTAATGCTTTGATTTGGCAGTCTATCTCGCACCCGCCTCTAGCAGAGTCTTCGCTTAGAGGCTACTCTTTTCCCGACTTATCGTCGTCCGAATAGGACACCTGATCTTCTCGTTAAGGCGCTGCAGTTGCTACTCTCGCAGTGGTCGGCCGTCCACTAGGTCTCTCTACTGGCAGAAGCCCGCAGTTCCGTACAGTGTGGCCCATCTTACTACACCGGTAGCAGCTCCCTTCTGCTCGTCTCTTGTTAAGGGTAGCCGTGTCCACCTATTGCGCCTTTTTGGTAACGGCCCTTGGCCGTACGGTGGTTGCTGCCGCCACCCTCGTCGTCGTTGGTTCCCAGTCTATAGCGTCTGTCTGTCGCTAGGGGGCTTGTCTTATCTCCTAAGCGCGGCCTATCCGTCCTAGCCTGCGTTGCTGGTCGTCGACTATCCTAAGAAGGTTACAGAATTCCTCGTACGTAGCTGGCCGCATTACACCTACCAGCCCTGTTATGATCTCCTTAGAGAGGCCTACCTCTAAAGAGGTAATCTTTATCCTGTCTTCCTATTAGAGACCCCCTGCTTCTGCCAAAGTCTGGTCAAATTCCGCGAGGAATTCTCGTACGGTCTTGCGTCCTTGTTTCATCGTATTAACCCGTAGGAGTGCTCGGCTCTCGCGGTCCGGGTCCTTGTAGCTCTTGTCTAGAGCTGCCTAGAGCATCGTCGTCGTAGCTATTGCCGGGTTGGCAATAGCTGTCTCGTAGTACGGCAGAATCCGTGCTGCCGCCCTGCCCTTTAATCTCCTAAAGAGGTAGACTACCTTGTCCAGCTCGGTCGGGTATGCTCCTAAGTCGACTAGGAGCTTGGAGCGTATCTGAGCTGCCTAAGAGGGGTACTCGGCCGGAGCCTTACTATCGTACGTAGAGACGTCGGGGAGTTTGCTCTTAGGGGTCGGGGTGTGGATTATTGTGCTCGTCGTCGTCGTAGGGGTCGGATCGCGATCGGACGCCCTAAGCTGTCGTAGCTCCTGTTCCTGTTGGGAAATCATCGCAGCCTAGTGGCTTACTTGTTGTTCGAGCTGCCTCTTGCTTTCCAGCAGCTCCTCGTACACGCGGTGCATATGTCCCCCTATAGCCGTAGGTTCTATAGGGATGTCGCCGTCTATCTCTGTTCTATTACCGCGGTTACCGACAGTGTAACTAGTTCCTAATGTAAGGGGCTTAGGAATCTTAGTTCAGAAACTTGAGGTCGGGTATCTATATAAAGGAACTGGTAGGCAGTTCCTTCGTCGTCTGCTCCGTACGATTTGTATCTACGAAGCCAAGCCAGCAATTTCCCCTCTGTGCAGGGGTGCAAGTTTCACCCTCCGTACAGAGGATCGGGAGTTACCTTCTCCGTACAGTAGTGCAGGGTCTTTCCCCTAATCCGAGGGGCGGTAGCTCCCCTTTGTGCAGGACCGCGGTGTTCTCCCTCTGTACAGGAGTGGGGTCCTGTCGGTGGCTCCGTACAGAGGGTGGGGTCGTGCTAGCGCCGCTAAGTCGCAGTCCTCGGGGCGACGGTCGGCTCAGGTTAGGTTCAGGACCTGGGCCAGGCGGCGCCCCCTAACATCGCGGCTTATCTTATTCTTGATCTTCTTCTTAAATGCCTCCTACGCTTTAGGGTCTCTGCTACTAAAAGTAGGTAGGTCCGGCAGTGGCGTTATCGTAGTGCTACCTTGACTATAGGCCGCCGATAAGGCGGTCTCCGCTTGTGCTTCTCGCTGCAGTAGCGGCGACTTCGCTGCTTCCATATCAGCTATTTGATGCTTCAGCGCCTTTAGCTGCGCTAATCGATTCGCCGCCTAGTTTTCTAACACGTCGATAATAGTTTCTGCCGATTCCTTCTCGTCCCTTACCGCTTTAGTTTCTTCTCTTAGTTGTCTGTTCTCTTCCAGCTTTCTGTAGAACAGCGTCTTAATAAGGTCTATACTATCGTAGACCTTTCCTACCCTATTCTCGTTTACATAGTCTTCGAGTTCCTCGATCGTGCAGTCGTGGATCTTCTTGTATTCGCTTATTCGTTCCTTAATCTCTGCGGTCTCTTCTGCCGTAGACCGCTAATCATAATCTTATTATCAATAACACTGGAGCGCCTACTCGCTCTCTCAGTCTTTCTCTTTCCGCGGCGGCCTGTTACGCCACTCTCTACTGCTGAGAAGCCTTCCGTCTTCTTACAGTGCCTTTGGGGGTTGTTGTTTTGGTGTATGTGTAGGTGCGCGTGCGTTATTCGGGTTTCCGGATGGTTCGACGGGCCCTTTCGCGCAGCGCGGGGTTGGTGTAGAGAGTGAGTTCGAGATATTATAATGATCTGACTGTAGTAGACGCAAGGTCAATGCCCGTCTTTAATAACTATATCTAAGGCTAGAGAGGGAAGAATCTACGTACAAGCGGAGGGATGTATTTAAGTGTACGCCAAGCCTGGCCCTGCCAAGCCTAGCTGCCAGCTGTCCACATCTACATCCGTATTACTACCGCCCTCCCTAACTAGCGATTGCCCTCAATCGCGATCAATCTATCAATCGCAATTAGCCAATTAGGTCGTACCAATCCAGGTCGCAAATTCAGTCGCAGAGGTCGCTTTTCAAGCTCTAATTTCCGTGCGTTTTGAGCCTTAATCTTATGCCTTTTTGCCGTCACTTTGGTGCCTTAATCTCGTGCCTTTTTAAGCTTTGATCTCGTGCCTTTTTGCCGTTACTTTGGTGCCTTAATTAGTGCCTTGTCAAGGCTGCAGAATTCTCAGAGGTCGCGGCTGCAGAGGTTGTTAGGGCCGCAGAGGTCGCAGAGGTCGTTAAGGCTGCGGAGGTTGTCTTGCAAACACGTGTTGCTTCTTAGACGGTCGCTTCTTAGACGGTCGCTTGCTTCTTAACGGTCGTAGAGGTCGCGGAGGTCGCAGCTGCAGAGGTCTCGGAGGTCGCAGAGGTCGCAGCCTATATATGTCGCTTCTTGACGGTCGCTTCTTCTCGGACGGTCGCTCGCTTCTTAGACGGTCGCTCGCTTCTCAGACGCTCGCCTTGCTTCTCGAGCCGTCGCTTCTCGAGCCGTCGCTTTTCGAGCCGTCGCTTCTCGACGGTCGCTTCGCTTTTCGACGGTCGCTTCTCTTTTCGACAGTTGCTTCTCGACGGTCGCAGAGGTCTCGGAGGTCGCGGAGGTCGCAGAGGTTGTCGGGGTCGCGGAGTCGCAGAGGTTGCCTTGCAAACACATGTCGTTTCTCGAGCCGTCGCTTCTTAACAGTCGCTTTGGTGCCTTGATTTCGTGCCTTGCTAAGGCTGCAGAATTCTTAGAGGTCGCGGCTGCAGAGGTCGTCGGGGCCGCGGAGGTCGCGGAGGTTGTCGAGGCTGCGGAGGTCGCGGAGTCGCAGAGGTTGCAGCCTATGGATGTGGCTTCTCGACTGTCGCTTCTCGACAGTCGCTCGCTTCTCGACGGTCGCTCGCTTCTCGACGGTCGCTTCTCGAGCTGTCGCTTTGCCTGTCTGCAGCTGTCTGCCTGGGGGCTCTGCCTAGTGCTCTGCCTTGTACTGTCTGCAGCAGCTGTGCCTCTGTTGTCTGCAGCTGTCTGCCTAGGGGCTCTGCCTGGGGGCTCTGCCTGGTGCTCTGCCTAGGTGCTTGTGCCTAGGTGCTCGTTGCTGCTCGTATCGCTTTGCTGCTCGTGTTGTGCTCTGCCTAGGTGCTCTGCAGCTAGGTGCTCTGCAGCTAGGTGCTCTGCCTTGTGCTCGTGTTTAGGTGCTCGTGCCTATATGCTCGTGCCTAGGTGCTCTGCCTTCTGCTAGCTGTACGCCTCGACTGCTAAACGTCCCGATTGCTGAATGTCCCTTGGCCTTGTCTAAATAGAATAGTCTGTTAAAGACCTAAATTGGTCTGTTAAAGACCCGAAAAAAACAAATGTCGTCGCCCTAGCTCCTGCTAGGTGCGCTCTCGTCGTCGTCGCTCCGTCGTCGTCGCTCTCGCTCCTCGCTCTCGCTCCTCGTCCTCGTCGCTCCTACATCGTCGTTCTCGCTCTCGTCCTTCTCGTCCTATCTTAGAACTTTAAAACTCGTACGATCTGCTCGTAGGGGCACTTCTCTTCCTAACATCCCTCTTGTAGGGGCACTCTCTCTCTTCAAAACTCTCTCTCTTCTCGATAGGGGCACTTCTCTTCCCTAAAACTCTTCTTCTCGATGTCCTCTGTAATGGACCTCTCTCTTCAAAACTCTTCTTCTCGATTGGGGGAGGGGGGGGTAGAGTAGCATGCATATATACGATTAAGTAACCGGATATAATTCAACGGCCTCCTTCGTACATATACAGTACACACTCTGGGTTGTCGGTTGTGATCCGGGCACGTAGATATGATTCAATACGGCCTTTTTAATGACTATATCTCGAACTAAGGAGGGAAAGGAATCTATGTAGTGGCGGTGGTGGGCTTTAATGGAGGGTGGTGCCAAGGCCCGGCTCGGTCCGGAAGGGCCGAGCCGAAATCCAGGGTCCACCCCATCAATCCGTCCCACCTCTTTCCACCGCCGCAACAGGTTGCACGTACGTTATTCAAGTACCCGGATGTAATTTAACGGGCTCTTTCGCGTAGTGCAGGTGTTGTTAAAGTAAGCCTTGGATATAGGGATCTAACTGCAGTAGACGCAAGGTCAATACCCGTCTTTAATAACTATATCCAAGGCTGGAGAGGGAAGAATCTACGTACAAGCAGAGGGAGGTATTTGAGTGTGCGCCAAGCCTGGCCCTGCCAAGCCTAGCTGCCAGCTGTCCACATCCACATCCGTATTAGGAAGTAGCCAACCGTAAGATAGAAAAGTATCTGAGAATCTTCTGCGGCTATTATTAAGCAGAATAGGTTAAGGTGTTGCCGATGGCCGAATTCTGCGCAAATTCTGCACGATCGGAAGCTACCTTACTAGCGCCGTTCGAGATAACTTACAGCTACCTTCCGAAGATAAGCTTTTAACTACTAAACAAACCCAGCTCTTTAGAACATTCTACTACCACCTCGTCGAAGAGAATCGCTACGGCGGCGGCAGAAGCGCTCCGATCTCAGATAGAAGAAGCGATTAAGGTAGCGAAAGAAGCGATAGAATTAGCTTAGAAGAAGATAGTAACTCGAGCTAATAGAAAGAGGTCACCGATAGAATTCGAGGAAGGCTAAAAGGTATAGCTCAACACGCGGAACCTAAGGCTGAATGGCAACGCGAAGCTCAACCCTTATTACGTAGGTCCGTTCAAGATAATAGAAAAGAGGTCGCCGGTAACCTACCAGCTCCAGCTGCCGAAATCGTTCTGGATCTACGATGTCTTTTATTCGGATCTGCTAAGCCTAGATCCGGAAGATAATCTTCCGGATTAGGGGTTTAATAAACCCCTGTCGATCGAAATGGAAGGTAAAGAAGAAGAATAGGAGGTGGAAGACGTTATAGATATAAGAAGACAAAGGGGATCTATCGAAGCGAGGATCTTATAGAAAGGATCCAGCCTGTTACAGTCGATCTAGTACCTTCTTAACGTCCCGTACGTAATCTGCATAGATGCTGTCTGTGAAAACTAGGGTGTCGTCAAGGTACGCTAAGCAGATGTCGTCTAGTAACCCTTGCAGGGACCTATTAATGTACCTCTAGAAGGTTGCTAGTACATTAGCAAGGCTAAAGGGGGTAACAAACTACTCGAAAAGACTATATCTCGTACGGAAGGCAGTTATCTATTTACAGCCTTCCTTAATCCTTATCTTATAGAAAGCCGAGACTACGTTAAGCTTAGTAAACCACTTTGCCTTGCTAATCCGTCCGAGAGTCTCCTTAATAAGGGGTAGTGTTGATTTCGGCCTTAGCATTGCCGCCCTATAGAAGTGTTAGGGGGCGCCGCCCAGCCCAGGTCCTAGACCCGACCTAAGCTAGCTGTTGATCCGGGCGCGCAGATATGATTCAATACGGCCTTTTTGATGACTATATCTCGAACTGAAGAGGGAAAGGAATCTATGTGGTGGTGGTGGTGGGCTTTGATGGTGGTGGTGCCAAGGCCCGGCTCAGCCCGGACGGGCCGAGCCGAAATTCCAGGGTCCACCCTATCAATCTGTCCTACCTCTTTCTACCACCGCAACACTACCCCCCTCCCTCACCAGCGGTCGCCCTCGACCGCTTAGTCACCTCATCTATCCGAAAATGTCCACTTTTTTTTTTTTTTTTTTTTTTGATTCGCCGCCTCTTTTCTCGAAAACTCCTTTCAACGTCGACGTCACCTCTTCCGTCTTCCATCAAAAACAATGTCCTCTTCGTCTCTTTCTTAACTTCTTACGTTATCTGCATCCGAAGTCCTTTACTTAACGTTTATGTGATCGACGCTATCTGATCCGTGCTATCTGATCTGAGCCGTGGGTCATCTGAGCTGCGGCGTAGGTGGTCTGTGCGCTGCTTCGGAGGTCTATATAGATCCGTCTACGGCTCCGTTTCTTCTTCTTTTCTTTCTCTACCGGAGTCAGCACTCCATCGCAGGGGGGGGGGGGGGGGCGGCGGCGCTAGCACGCTACGGCGTGCGCAGCCTACTGTCCCTCTACGATCTGAGCAGCGATCGTTTTTATCGGCTTCCGCGCCGGTGGAGCGGACGCTGCTTTCTTCGTTTAGCTTTAGAGCCATTCCGGCTTCGGCTTCTTCGGGTTCCGCACGTAGAAGTCTCTCAGCAGCTCCGCCGAATTTCGCAGGTTTTCGACCGGATACCATTTATAGTCTTCCGGCTACCCCTTCTACGAGATCCTCGCTTCGATGGACCCCCTTATCTTCTTTACGTCTACCACATCTTCTACCTCCTACTCTTCTTCATCACCGCCCATCTTAACTGGTGGGGGTTCAGCGAACCCCTGTTCCGGAAGGCCGTCCTTAGGGTCCAGGCTCAGCAGATCTAAATGGAAAACATCGTAGATCCGGAACACCTTTGGCAGCTCAAGTCGATAGGTCACCGGCGACCTCTTTTCTATTATCTTGAACGGACCTACGTAACGTAGGTTGAGCTTCGCGTTCCCTTTTAGCCTTAGGTTCCGCGTGTTAAGCTATACCTTTTGGCCTTCCTCGAATTCCATCGGTAACCGCTTTCTATTAGCTCGATTTACTATCTTCTTCTGAGCTGATTCCATCGCTTCTTTCGCTACTTTGACCGCTTCTTCCATCTGAGATCGGAGCGCTTCCGCCGCCGCGGCGGCGACTCTCTTCGACGACGTAGCGGTGGATGGTTCCGTAGAGCTGGGTTCGTTTGGCGGCTGAAAGCTCATCCTCGGAAGATAGCCGTGCATTATCTCGAACGGCGCCAGCGAGGTGGCTTCGGATAGTGCCGAGTTAGCGCAGAACTCGGCCATTGGCAACACCTTAACCCATTCTTCTTAATGGTGGCCGCAGAAGGTTCGCAGATATCGCTCTATCTTACGGTTAGCCACTTCGGACTGGCCGTCCGTTTGAGGGTAAGCGGCGGTGCTAAGCTTTCCATGGATTCCGAGAGCTTGGTTAATAGCTTTCCACACATCGGCGGTGAATTGAGGACCCCTATCTGTGGTGATAGTGTCCGGTAAGCTATGATGCTTCTATACGTGTCGAATCAACATCCGTACGGTCTCTTCCGCAGTGGTTCCTTCATCTCTCGCTCGGCAGGGGATGAAGTGGCGTTCTTTGCTTAATCGGTCTACTACGTTCAGCGTAGCGTCGTATCCATCGGATTCCGGCAGGCCGGTTACGAAGTCCATCGTAATATGTTGCTATAGTTTCTCGGGGATCGGAAGTGGCTTCAGCAGACCGGCTAGAAGACCGTAACGTGGCTTCGCGGCTCTGTACGCGTAGCAGTTGGCGATAAACCGGTAAATCCGCTTATAGATCCGCGGAAACCAGTAGGTCGTTCTTATTGCCTGCATCGTTTTCTTCGCGCCTGCGTGGCCCACATCTACGGAGCTATGGACCAGCTGGATGACTTCTGTAATTAGTTCTTCCGGAACTATTATCTTCCCTGAACCGGTTTTGCCGAGCTTCTGTTGTTGATTGAGCCGTTCTACCTTCTCGTAGAGCGTCTCTTCCTTAGGGGTCAGTTCCACTGCGCAGACCCCTACCTCTTTCAACACCTCTGCGTCTACTATTCGCTCGGTCAACACCTTCTGGAACAGGTTAGGGTCTTCTTTCGCGCGGCTGGTTTTTCCTTCTCTTCTCGTTAGCGCGTCAGCCTTTCCATTTTGAGCCCTGGGTCGATAAGTGATCTTGAAGTCGAATCCTAATAAGTAGGCGGCCTACCGTGCCTAACGTCGTAAGAGCTTCTGCGTCTTTATAAAGTAGGCCAGCGACTGGTAGTCCGTAAGAACCTGGATCGGCCCTTTTCCAGCTATAAGTTCCGGTTTCCACTCTTTAAAGGCCTGAACGATGGCCAGCAGCTCCTTATCGTAGATGGCGTAATTCCGCTTAGCTTCGCTTATTGACTTGCTAAAGAATGCGACTGGATGGAGGGTTTCGTCGTTACCATATTGAGAAAGGACTCCGGCCGTTACTGTGTCGGAAGCGTCTGTTTCCACGTAGATTGTCTTTTCTGGCCGGAAGTGTGCCAGGACTGGCGCAGAGGCCACTGCTTCTTTCAGCCGTACGAAAGCTTCCGTGCACTTCTTATTCCATAGGCCGGCGGCCTCTTTCTTTAGCGCCTCGTTCAGGGGTCTCGCTATCTTGCTAAAGTCCTTGATAAACTGTCGATAGTAGCTGCAGAAGCCGAGAAACGCTCTGATTTGCGTAGTGTTTCCGGATTTCGGCTGCTTCCACTCCGCGACGGCGGCGACCTTTGATGGGTCTATACGAATTCCACCTCTTCCGACGATAAGACCGAGATATTTGACCTCGGTTTAATAGAACTCGCTCTTCTTCGTGTCCGCGTTCAACCCGACCTCGCGGAGCCTGATCAACACCTTCTCGATGTAGTCTGTATGTTGTTCTCTCGTTCCATCTGTATAGATAAGGATGTCGTCCAGGTAAATTGACACGAACCGTTCCAATATGTCTATAAAGGTGTGGTTTATAAAGCGTTGCTATACTGCCGGCGCGTTGGTGAGTCCGAACGGCATCACCAGCTACTTAAAATTGCCTATACGCGTCGCGAACGTCGTGAGGTTTTCTGTTTGCCCTTCTTCGTTTCTCAATCGATGGAACGCTTGGCGGATGTCCAGCTTGCTGAACTATTTAGCCTTTGCCACTCTTTGGATAGTTTCGTTAATTAACGGCAGTGGATATACGTCTCTTTTGGTGACCTTATTGAGGCCTCGATAGTCTACGCAGAGTCGCAGACCACCCCCTGGTTTCCTTACGAAAAGAATCGGTAACGCGTATTCGGCAGAACTCGGCGTAATAAACTTCTTCGCCAGGTTTTCACGAACAAACACCTCCACTTGGTCCAATTCGGCCGGCGACAGTCGTCTTAGGGGCTCGGTTCTTGGCAATGTAGCCCCTTCTTTCAACCTGATCTTGTTATTATATTCCGGTCGATAGAGCGGCAGGAGGTTGGAGTCGGCCTTCGAGAAAACGTCAGCGTAACTATAGAGTTCTTTCGGTAGCACCTCTAGCGGATCCACTTCTTCTTCCGCTATTATCTTCCTGTAATCTTCGATGTCTTTTATCGAGATAGCGTAAATCTCGTTGTCCGGCGACTTCGCAAGGGTCGTTATAGCTTCTGAACTTATTATTCCGACGGTAACCGGGGGTTCGTAACGATCGGACGGAGCCTCTTTCGCAGACTCTGTAGCTTTCGGCTTGGCGACGACGGTGGCGACCTTTCCGATGGTCCCTGCTCCGCTACCCGGGGTTTTGAACCTGATAGTTCCTTTATCTACGTCAACGATGGCTTTGTGGTTCTTCATCTATTTCTGCCCTATAATGATGTCAAACCTTCCGATATCCATAATTCGGAACGTCGCCTCTGTGGTGCGACCAGCCAGTGTGGTCCTTAGCGGCACGTAGTGCGTGACGCTTTCCGTGTCTTGTCTATTGTACGCCGAAATCCGCGTCGGCGACGCCAGTTCCACTGGATAACCGTATCTATTCGTCAGCTTCCGGACCAGTCGGTGGTGGATCGCCGCGCCGATGAGAGCTCCGGTGTCGATAAAAGCTTTTAGCTAAAGCGGTTTGCTCGATCCGTTAAGGGGGTAGACAGTGATTGGAAGGATAATAGCTGTTTCCGTGTTCACTTCCACCGCCGCCGAGAGCGGATCGCTGCAGCTGTTAATGCTTTCTTCTCGTGGCGATTCGCTTCGATTCGGTGCCCTATTGTCAATGCTGGATAGGGGGCCTATCCGTCCAGCTGGTCTTTTCCTATAATTCTTAGCTGCACGCTGCCGTCTACGCTGTCGGTGTCGTTCAGGGCTGGCTCTATAGCTTGTATGGTCTTCCTCGGTGGTTGCTGCAGCTGCAGCTGCCTTATAACACGATAGTCCTGCTTCTGCTTGTCCGATGCTTGGCATCTCGTAGCGATGTGGCCAGGCTTGCTACACGCGAAACAGGTAGGGACGAACGACGAGCGCTGTAACTGATAAGGTAGCTGCTGTGGCGCTCTCCGGAAAGGCGCGGGGGGTCGTGTGGTCTGCGTTATCAGCGACTTCTGGTTCGATTCGCGTGATTTCGCGTAAGCGCTCAAGTTTCTTGCGGTGACTCTCGCTTGGTGGACGAAGCTCTTAAGGCCTTCGTCTTCTATAGACGCCATGGCAGCGGCCAGCTTAGGACTCAGCTTCTGCCTTAATAGGTGGAGCTGCTTATCTTCCGCCACTCGGGCCCTAATCGCATATTTTCTGAACAAACCGTAGAATTCCTCAAACGTCTGCCGGTTCTGGTTGATCTTATCTAGCTGCTTACGGGCTGTCTTCTTTCGGAATGGGTCTCCGAAGCGTTAATCTAACGCTTTGATCGCTTCTTCGGCGGTTACCTCTTCCAGGTCTGCCACTAACGAAAAAGCTTCACCTTCTAGTCGCGCCTCTAAATAGGCCAATCTGTCTTCTTCGCTGCTTAATGCGTAATCGCGGTTCATCTTATTCTTAATCTTCTTCTTGAACGCCTCCTACGCTTCGGAGTCTCCGCTACCGAAAACTGGTGGATCCGGTAATAACGTTATCAACGTGCTACCTTAACTGTAGGCCGCCGGCGAGGTGGTTTCTACTTGGGTTTCTCGCCGCAGTGGCGGCGACGATCTCGCTGCTTCTATATTAGCCAGTTAATCCTTCAGCGCCTTCAGCTGCGCTATTCGATTCGCCGCTTGGTGTTCCAACACTTCGACGATAGTCTCTGCCGATTCCTTCTCGGCCCTTACTGTCTCTACTTCCTCTCTTAGCTGTCTGTTTTCTTCCAGTGTCCTGTAGAACAGCGTCTTAATAAGGTCTATACCGTCGTAGACCTTCCCTATTCCGTTCTCGTTTACGTAGTCTTCCAGTTCCTCGATCGTACAGTCGTGGATCTTCTTGTATTCCTTTATTCGTTCCTTAATCTCTGCGGTCTCTTTAGCTGTAAAACCTCTAATAACGACCTTATCTTCAACTACGCTGGAGCGTCTGCTTGCTCTGTCAGTCTTTCCTTTTCTGCTTCTGCTGCGGCCTGTAACGCCGCTCTCTACCGCTGAGAAGTCTTCCATCTTCTTACGGTGCCTGGGGTTGGTTGTTGTTGGTAGGTGCGCGTGCGTTATTCGGGTTTCCGGATGGTTCAACGGGCCCTTTCGCGCAGCGCGGGGTTGTAGAGAGTGAGTTCGAGATATAATGATCCGGGCGCGCAGATATGATTCAATACGGCCTTTTTGATAACTATATCTCGAACTAAAGAGGGAAAGGAATCTATGTGGTGGTAGTGGTAGGCTTTGATGGTGGTGGTGCCAAGGCCCGGCTCGGCCCGGACGGGCCGAGCCGAAATTCCAGGGTCCACCCCATCAATCTGTCCCACCTCTTTCTACCACCGCAACAGCTGTCGCCCTAAGGACTGCGACTTAGCAGCGCCAGCACGACCCTACCCTCTGTACGGGATTATTAACAGGACCCTACTCCTATATAGAGGGAGAACCCTACAGCCCTGTACAGAGGGGAAGTACTGCCCCTCTAAACGAAGGGAAAACTCTGCACTACTATATAGAGGGAGAACTCCCGATCCTCTGTATAGAGTGTAAACCTTGCATCCCTATATAGAGGGAAATTGCTGGCTTAGCTTTGTAGGTACAAATTGTACAGCAGCAGACGACGAAGGAACTGCCTATTAGTTCCTTTATATAGATACCTAGCCTTAAGTTTCTAAACTAAGATTCTTAAGCCCTTACATTAGGAACTAATCTTACTGTCGGTAACCGCAGTAATACAACAAAGATAGACGGCGACATCTCTATAGAACCTACGGCTATGCAGGGACAGATGCACTGCGCGTACGAGGAGCTGTTGGCACACAAGGCCCAGCTCGAACAACAAGTAAGCCACTAGGCTGCGATAATTTCCTAACGGGAACAGGAGCTACGACAGCTTAGGGCGTCCGATCGCAATCCGACCCCTACTACGACGACGACGAACACGATAGCCTACACCCCGACCCCTAAGAGCAAACTCCCTAACGTCACTATATACGATAGTAAGGCTCTAGCTAAGTATCCCTCCTAGGCTGCCCAGATGCGCTCCAAGCTTCTAGTTAACTTAGGAGCTTACCTAACTAAGCTAGACAAGGTAGTTTACCTCTTCGGGAGGTTAAAGGGCAGGGCGGCAGCACAGATTCTGCTGTACTACGAGACGGCTATTGCCAACCCGGCAATAGCTATAACGACGATGCTCTAGGCAGCTCTTAACAAGAGCTACAAGGACCCAGACTGCGAGAGCCGAGCACTCCTACAGGTTAACACGATAAAACAAGGACGCAAGACTATACGAGAATTCCTCGCGGAATACGACTAGACACTAGCAGAGGCAGGAGGTCTCTAATAGGAGGACAGGATAAAAATTACCTCTTTAGAGGTAGGCCTTTCTAAGGAGATTATAATAGAACTAGTAGGCGTAATGCGACCAGCTACGTACAAGGAATTCTGTAATCTCCTTAGGATAGTCGACGACTAGCAGCGCAGGCTCGGACAGATAAGCTGCGCTTATAAGATGCAACAACCCCTCTAGCGGCAGACGGACGCTATAGACTAGGAACTAACAACGACGAGGGTAGAGGCAGCCGTTACCGTACGGCCAAGGGCCGCTACTAGAAGGGCATAATAGGTAGACATAGCTACCCTTAACAAGAGGCAAGCAGAAGAAAGCTGCTATTGTTACGGCAGCAGAAAGGGGTAGGACTGGATAATAGGGTGGACCCTTGGAATTTCGGCTCGGCCCTTCCGGACCGAGCCGGGCCTTAGCATGCCGCCGCCCCTAAAGCTCTTATCCACCACTACATAGACTCCTTTCCCTCCTTAGTTCGAGATATAGTTATCAAAAAGGCCGTATTGAATTATATCTGCGTGCCCGGATTATTATATCTCAAACTCACTCTCTATACAAACCCCGCGCTGCGCGAAAGGGCCCGTCGAACTATCCGGACGCTCGAATAATGCACGCGCACACACACACCAAAACGACAACCCCCAAGGCACCGTAAGAAGATAGAAAGCTTCTCGACGGTAGAGAGCGGCGTTATAGGCCAGAGCAGAAGCAGAAAAGGAAAGACTAACAGAGCGAGTAGGCCCTCTAGTGTAATTAATAACGAAATCATTATTAGCGGTTTTATAGCAGAAGAGGCCGCTAAGGACAAGGAACGAATAGCCGAATATAAGAAAATCTACGACTATACGATCGAGGAACTGGAAGACTATGTAAACGAGAATGGAATAGGGAAGGTCTACGACGGCATAGACCTTATTAAGACGCTGTTCTACAGGACGCTAGAAGAGAACAGACAGCTAAGAGAGGAAACGGAGGCGGGAAGGGCCGAGAAGGAATCGGCAGAAACCATTATCGACGTGTTAGAGAACTAGGCGTCGAATAGACTGGCGCAACTAAAGGCGCTAAAGGATCAACTAGCTGATATAGAAGCAGCAAAGTCGTCGCCGCTACCGCGGCGAGAAACCTACG
The DNA here is from genome assembly GCA_016165855.1 of Pseudocercospora ulei. Classification (NCBI taxonomy): domain Eukaryota; kingdom Fungi; phylum Ascomycota; class Dothideomycetes; order Mycosphaerellales; family Mycosphaerellaceae; genus Pseudocercospora; species Pseudocercospora ulei. The sequence goes on along the minus strand of JACWNB010000006.1, from coordinate 424,158 downwards.
CAGAGACCGCCTTACTGGCGGCCTATAGTCAAGGTAGCACTACGATAACGCTACTACCGGACCTACCTGCTTTCGGTGGCGGAGGCCCTAAAGCGTAGGAGGCGTTTAAGAAGAAGATCAAGAAGAAGATAAGCCGCGATTACGCAGCAAGCAGCGAAGAAGACAGACTGGCCTATTTAGAGGCGCGACTAGAAGGCGAAGCGTTCTCGCTAGTAGCGGACCTAGAAGAAGTAACCGCTAAAGAAGCGATTAAAGCGCTGGATCAACGCTTCGGAGACCCCTTTAGGAAGAAGACGGCCTGTAAGCAGCTAGACAAGATTAACCAGAACCGGCAGACGTTCGAGGAGTTCTACAGATTGTTCAGAAAATATGCGATCAGGGCCCGAGTAGCGGAAGATAAGCAGCTCCACCTACTGAGGCAGAAGCTAAACCCTGAACTGGCCGCCGCTATAGCGTCTGTAGAAGACGAAGACCTTAAGAGCTTCGTGCACCGAGCGAGAGTTACAGCGAGAAACCTGAGCGCCTACGCGAAATTACGCGAATCGAACCAGAAGCCGTTAACAACGCAGACGGCGCGACCCCCTGCGCCTTTCCAACGAACCCCCTCGCAGTCGTCGTATTCACTACGATCGGCGTTCGTCCCCACCTGTTTCGCGTGCGGAAAACCCGGCTATATCGCTACGAGATGCCAAGCAACGGCCTAGCAGTAGCAGGAGTATCGCGCTATAAAGCAGCCGCAGCCGCAGCTACTGAGAAAGACTATCCAAGCTATCGAACCGACGCCGAACGACACTGACAGTGTGGATAGTAGGGTGCAATTAAGAATCTTGGAAAAAGATTAGCTGGACGGATAGACCCACCGCCTAGCGTAAACGATAGGGCACTCCTGCGAACGGCGCTGGCACAAGAAGAGAGTATTAACAGCTGTAACGATCCACTGTCAGCGGCAGTGGAAACGAATATAGAAACAGCTATTATCCTTCCTATTGCGATCCACCCTATTAAGAAGTCACTCCTAATCCGAGCGCGTAGATAAGGTTCAATACGGCTGTTTTAATAACTATATCTCGAACTAAGGAGGGAAAGGAATCTATATAGTGGTAGTGGTGGACTTCCGTAGAGGTAGTGGTGCCAAGGCCCGGCTCGGTCCGTTCCGGAACCTAAATCCCGGAAGGGGCTAAGCCGAAATTTAGGGTCTACCCTATTAATCTGTCCTACCTCTTTCTACTGCCGCAACACTACCCCCCTCCCTTACTAGCGGTCGCCCTCGACCGCTTAGTCACCCCATCCCTCCTAATATCCCCACTTTTTTTTTTATTTTTTTTTAAATTTTTATTTTTAATTTTTTTTTTATTTTTTATTTTTTATTTTTTTTTTTCGTTATCTCTTTCTCGAAAATCCCCTCCGACGGTGATGTTACCTCTTCCGTCTTCTATCGCTAAACTCCTTACGTTATCGGCATCTAAGGTCCTTTACTTAGCGTTTATATAATCGGTGCACCTGATCCGTGCTATCTAATCTGAGCCGTAGGTTATCTAAGCTGCAGCGTGGCTAGTCTGTGCGCCGGTGCGGAAGGTCTATATAGATCTTTCCGCGGCTCTATCTTTTCTTCTTTTTCCTTCTCTACCAAAGCCCTTACCTACTACGGGGTCGGCGGCGCTGGCACGCTACAGCGTTAGCGAGCTGGCGGCCGAACCGGCGGTAGGTAGTGGCCGTGTCGAAGACCTCCCTAAAGGCGACCGTTACGATCGTTTTCTTCGGCCTCTGCGCCGATAGAGCGGACGCGGCTTTCTTCTTTCTTCTGCATCGTCGACATTAGAGCTACGGTAGTTTCGGCTTTTCCGGGTTCTGCACGTAGAACTCTCTTAGCAGCTCTGCCGAATTCCGCAGGTTTTCGACTGGGTACTATTCGTAGTCTTCCGGCCACCCCTTCTACGAGATCCTCGCTTTAATGGACCCCCTTATCTTCTTTACGTCTATTACATCTTCTACCTCCCACTCTTCTTCCTTACCGTCCATCTCGATAGGCAGGGGTTCGGCGAACCCCTGTTCCGGCAGGCCGTCTTTAGGGTCCAAGCTTAACAGGTCCAAATGGAATACGTCGTAGATCCGGAACGATTTCAGTAGCTGGAGCCGATAGGTTACCAGCGACCTCTTTTCTATTATCTTGAACGGACCTACGTGGCGTAGATTGAGCTTGGCGTTGACTTTTATCCTCAGGTTTCGTGTGTTAAGCTATACCTTTTGACCTTCCTCGAATTCTATTAGTAACCTTTTTCTATTAGCCCGAGTTACTATCTTCTCCTAAGTTAATTCCATCGCTTTCTTCGCTACCTTAATGGCTTCTTCCATCTAAGATCGGAGCGCTTCTGCCGCTGCGGCAGCGACTCTCTTTGACGACGTAGCGGTAGAAAGCTCCGGCAAGCCGGCGTCGCTTAGCGGATGGAAGCTTAATCTCAGAAAATAACCGTAGGTTATCTCGAACGGCGCTAGCGACGTTGCTTCTAACTATGCTAAGTTCGCGCAGAATTTGGTTATTAGCAACACCTCTACCTACTTTTCTTAATAATAGCCGCAGAAGGTTCGTAGATATCGCTCTATCTCTCGATTAGCCACTTCAGACTAACTGTCAGTTTAAGGGTGAGCGGCGGTGCTGAGCTTTCCACGAATTCCGAGAGCTTGGTTGACGGCTTTCTATACGTCGGCGGTGAATTAAGGACCCCTATCCGTAGTAATAGTGTCCAGCAGGCTATAGTGCTTCTATATATGTTGAATCAATATCCGCGCTGTCTCTTCTGCAGTGGTTCCTTCGTCTCTTGCTCGGCAGGGGATGAAGTGGCGCTCTTTGCTTAGCCTATCCACTACGTTTAGCGTAGCGTTATATCTATCGGAGTCCGGCAGGCCGGTTACGAAGTCTATCGTAATGTGTTGCTACAGCCTCTCGGGGATCGGAAGTGGCTTCAGCAGACCGGCCGGAAGGCCGTAACGTGGCTTTACGGCTCGGCATACGTAACAATTGGCAATAAATCAGTAGATCCTTTCGTAGATCCGCGGAAATCAGTAGATCGTCCTTACGGCTTCTATTGTCTTTTTCGAGCCGGCGTAACCAACGTCCTTAGAGCTATAGACCAGTTGGATGACCTTAGTAATTAGTTCTTCCGGAACTATCAGCTTCCCTGAACCGGTTTTGCCGAGTTTCTGTTGCTAGTTAAGCTGCTTTACCTTTTCGTAGAGAGTTTCTTCCTTAGGGGCCAGCTCTACCGCGCAGACCCCTACCTCTTTCAGCACCTCTGCGTCTACTATCCGTTTGGTCAACACCTTCTGGAACATGTTCGGGTCTTCTTTCGCGCGGCTGGTTTTTCCTTCCCTTCGCGTTAGCGCGTTAGCCTTTCCGTTTTGAGCCCCTAGTCAATAGGCAATCTTAAAGTCGAACCTGGATAAGTAGGCAGCCTACCGTGCTTAACGTCGTGAAAGCTTCTGCGTCTTTATAAAGTAAGTCAGCGACTGATAGTCCGTAAGGACCTGGACCGTGCTCTTTCTAGCTATAAGCTCTGGCTTCCACTCCTCGAAGGCCTGAATAATAGCTAGCAGCTCTTTATTATAGATTGCGTAGTTTCGTTCAGCATTATTTATAGAGTTGCTAAAGAAAGCTACTGGATAGAGGGTTTCGTCGTCGCTATATTAAGAAAGGACCCCTGCTGTTACAGTATTGGAAGCGTCCATTTCTACGTAGATCGTCTTTTCCGGTCGGAAGTGCGCCAGAACCGGCGCCGAAGCCACTGCTTCTTTCAGCCGGTTAAAGGCTTCCGTGCACTTCTTATTCTATAGGCTAGCTGCTTCTTTCTTTAGTGCCTCGTTCAGGGGTCTCGCTATCTTGCTAAAGTCCTTAATAAACCGTCGATAGTAGCTAGAGAAGCCGAGAAACGCTCTGATTTGCGTAGTGTTTCCGGATTTCGGCTGCTTCCATTCCGCGACAGCGGCGACCTTTAAGGGGTCTATACGAATTCTATCCCTTCCGACGATAAGACCGAGATATTTGACCTTGGTTTGGTAGAACTCGCTCTTCTTCGTATCTACGTTTAATCCTACTTCGCGGAGTCTCTTTAGCACCCTCTCGACGTAGTCCGTATGCTGATCTCTCGTTCCGTCCGTAGAGATAAGAATATCGTCCAAATAGATAGACACGAACCGCTCCAGCATGTCTATAAAGGAGTGGTTTATAAAGCGTTGCTACACCGCCGGCGCGTTGGTAAGTCCGAAAGGCATTACTAGCTACTTAAAATTGCCTATACGCGTAGCGAACGTCGTAAGATCTTCTGTTCGCCCTTCCTCGTTCCTTAGTCGATAGAACGCTTGGCGGATGTCTAGCTTGCTGAACTACTTAGCCTTCGCTACGCGCTGTATAGTCTCGTCTATTAGCGGCAGCGGATATACGTCTCTCTTAGTAACCTCGTTAAGGCCTTGATAGTCTACATACAGTCGGAGACTACCTCCGGGCTTCTGTACGAAAAGAATCGGTAACGCATATTCGGCAGAACTCGGCGTAATAAACTTCTTCGCTAGGTTTTCGCGAACGAACACCTCTACCTAATCCAGTTCCGCCGGCGACAGTCGTCTTAGGGGCTCGGTTCTTGGCAGCGTAGCCCCCTCTTTCAGTCGGATCTTGTTGTTATATTCCGGTCGATAGAGCGGCAATAGGTTGGAGTCGGCTTTTGAGAAGACGTTAGCGTAACCGTAGAGCTCGTTTGGCAGCACCTCCAGTAGGTCCACTTCCCCTTCCGCCATTATCTTCCAGTAGTCCTCGACGTCCTTTATAGAGATAGCGTAGATCTTACTGTCCGTCGATTTCGCGAGGGTCGTTAGGGCTTCTAAGCTTACTATTCCGACAGTAGCCAGGGGTTCTGAACGGTCGGACTGGGTTACAATAGCAGTCGCTACTTTCGATTCGGCTACGGTGGCGGCAGTGCCGTTGCCTAGAGTTTTGAATCTGATCGTTCCTTTGTCTACGTCGATAATAGCTTTCTGGTTCTTTATCTATTTCTGCCCTATAATAATGTCAAACCTTCCTATATCCATAATCCGGAACGTCGCTTCCGTAGTTCGGCCAGCCAAGGTAGTCTTTAGCGGCACGTAGTGCGTAACACTTTCTGTGTCTTGTCCGTTGTATGCCGAAATCTTCGTCGGCGACGCCAGTTCCACCGGATAGCCGTATCTATTCGTCAGCTTCTGGACCAGCCGATAGTAGATCGCTGTACTAATAAGAGCTCCGGTGTCGATAAAGGCCTTTAGCTAAAGTGGTTTGCTCGATCCGTTAAGGGGGTAGACAGTAATTAGAAGGATAATAGCTGTTTCCGTGTTTACTTCTACCGCCGCCGAGAGCGGGTCGCTGCAGCTGTTAATGCTTTCTTCTCGTAGCGATTCGCTTCGATTCTGCGCCCTATTGTTAGTGCTAGGTAGGGGGCCTATCCGTCTAGCTGGTCTTTTCCTATAATTCTTAACTGCAACCCGCCGTCTACGCTGTCAGTGTCGTTCGGAGCCGGTTCGATAGCTTGAATAGTCCTTCTCAGCGGTGGCGGCTGCTTCGTTGCTCGATACTCCTGCTTCTGCTGTACCGTTGCTTGGCATCTTGTAGCGATATAGCCGGGCTTTCCGCACGTGTAGCAGGTAGGGACGAACGACGAACGCTGCGAATTAAATGGCTGCTGGGGGCGTTGTCGGTATAGGACGGGGGCTCTGGTTCCATTCGGCGACGGCGACGGCTTCTAAGCCAGTTTACGTATCGTCGATTTTCCGTACGCGTTCAGGTTTCTTACAGTAACTCTCGCTCGGTGCACGAAGCTCTTAAGGTCTTCGTCTTCTACCGACGCTATAGCGGCGGCTAGTTCAGGGTTCAGCTTCTGCCTTAGTAGCTAGAGCTGCGTACCTTCCGCTACTCGGGCCCTGATCGCATATTTTCTGAATAGTCCGTAGAATTCTTTAAACGTCTGCCGGTTCTGATTGATCTTGTCTAGCTGCTTACAGGCTGTCTTTTTTCGGAATAGGTCTCCGAAGCGCTAGTTCAGTGCTTTGATCGCTTCCTCGGCGTTCGCCTCTTCCAGGTCCGCTACTAGCGAAAAAGCTTCACCTTCTAATCGCGATTCCAGGTACGCCAATCTGTCTCTAGCACTGTTTCCGGCGTAGTCGCGGTCTATCTTATTCTTTATCTTCTTCTTAAACACTTCCTAGTCTTTAGGGTCTCCGCCTACGAACGCCGGCGGGTCCGGCAATAATGTTATTAAGGTGCCACCTTGACTATAGGCCGCTAGTAAGGCGGTCTCTGCGTAGGTTTCTCGCTGCGGTGGCAGCACCGACTTCGCTGCTTCTGTATCAGCTAGTTAATCCTTTAGCGCCTTCAGTTGCATTAGTCGATTCGCCGCCTGGTTTTCTAACAAGTCGATAATAGTCTCTGCCGATTCCTTTTCGGCCCTTACCGCTTTAGTTTCTTCTCTTAGTTGCCTGTTCTCTTCTAGCGTTCTGTAGAACAGTGTCTTAATAAGGTCTATACTATCGTAGACCTTTCCTACCCTATTCTCGTTTACATAGTCTTCGAGTTCCTCGATCGTGCAGTCGTGGATCTTCTTGTATTCGCTTATTCGTTCCTTAATCTCTGCGGTCTCTTCTGCCGTAGACCGCTAATAATAATCTTATTATCAATAACACTGGAGCGCCTACTCGCTCTGTTAGTCTTTCTCTTTCTGCAGCGGCCTGTTACGCCGCTCTCTACTGCTAAGAAGCCTTCCATCTTCTTACAGTGCCTTTAGGGGTTGTTGTTTTGGTGTGTATGTAGGTGCGCATGCGTTATTCGGGTTTCCGGATAGTTCGACGGGCCCTTTCGCACAGCGCGGGGTTGGTGTAGAGAGTGAGTTCGAGATATAATAATCCGAGCGCGCAGATAAGGTTCAACACGGCTGTTTTAATAACTATATCTTGAACTAAGGAGGGAAAGGAATCTATATAGTAGTCATGGTGGACTTCTGTAGAGGTAGTAGTGCCAAGGCCCGGCTCGGTCCGTTCCGGAACCTAAATCCCGGAAGGGGCCGAGCCGAAATTCAGGGTCCACCCTATCAATCTGTCCCACCTCTTTCCACCGCTGCAACAACTCCTATCGATCCAGCTAAAAGCTTTTATCGACACAGGAGCTCTTATCAGTGCAGCGATCCACCATTGGCTAGTCCGGAAGCTGACGAATGGATACGGCTATCTAGTGGAATTAGCGTTGCCGACGAAGATTTCGGCATACAACGGACAAGACATGGAAAGCGTTACGCACTACGTGCCGCTAAAGACTACCTTGGCTGGTCGCACTATGGAAGCGACGTTCCGAATTATAGATATCGGAAGGTTTGACATCATTATAGGGCAGAAATAGATAAAGAACCAGAAAGCCATTATCGACGTAGATAAAGGAACGATCAGATTCAAAACCCAAGGTAACAGCGCCGTTACTACCGAATCGGTCGCAGCCGCGACAGCAAGATTAGAGGCGACCAGCGGCGAAACGGCTCTGCCTACCTCTACCGAGCCTGCGCCTATAATCGGAATAATAAGCTCCGAAGCTTTATCGACCCTCGCAAAGTCACTAGACAACGAGATTTACGCTATCTTAATAAAAGACATCGAAGACTACTGGAAGATAATGGCGGAAGAAGAAGTGGATCTACTAGAGGTGCTGCCAAACGAGCTCTATAGTTACACTAACGTGTTCTCAAAGGCCGACTCCAACCTCTTGCCACTCCACCGACCGGAATATATCAACAAGATCCGGCTAAAAGAAGGAGCCGCGCTGCCGAGGACCGAGCCCCTAAGACGCTTATCTCCGGCCGAGCTGGACTAGGTAGAAGTGTTTGTTTAAGAGAACCTATCGAAGAAGTTTATTACGCTGAGCTTAGCAGAATATGCATTACCGATTCTTTTCGTACGGAAGCCCGGAGGTAGTCTCCGACTGTATGTAGACTACTGAGGCCTTAATAAGGTTACCAAGAGGGACGTGTATCCACTGCCGCTAATAGACGAGACTATACAGCGCGTAGCCAAGGCTAAGTAGTTTAGCAAGCTGGACATCTGCCAAGCGTTCTATCGATTAAGGAACAAGGAAGGGCAAACAGAAGATCTTACGACGTTTGCCACGCGTATAGGCAATTTTAAGTAGCTGGTAATGCCGTTCGGACTTACTAACGCGCCGGCAGTGTAGCAACGCTTTATGAACCACACCTTTATAGACATGTTAGAACAGTTCGTGTCTATCTACTTGGACGACATCCTTATCTATACAGATAGAACGAGAGAGCAACACACGGACTACATTGAGAAGGTGCTAACTAGGCTCCGCGAGGTCGGATTGAACGCGGACACGAAGAAGAGCGAGTTCTATTAAACTAAGGTTAAGTATCTTAGTCTTATCGTCGGAAGAGACGGAATTCGTATAGACCTATCAAAGGTCGCCGCCGTTGCGGAATGGAGGCAGCCGAAATCCGGAAACACTATACAGATCAGGGCGTTTCTCGGATTCTGCAGCTACTATCGAAGGTTTATTAAGGACTTTAGCAGGATAGCGAGACCCTTGAACGAAGCGTTAAAGAAAGAGGCTGCCGGCCTATAGAATAAGAAGTGCACAGAAGCCTTTAACCGGCTAAAAGAAGCAGTGGCCTCGGCGCCGGTTCTGGCACACTTCCGGCCGGAAAAGACAATCTATATAGAAACGGACGCTTCCGACACAGTAACGGCAGGGGTTCTTTCTTAATACGCTAACGATAGCGAGACCCTCTACCTGGTGGCCTTCTTTAGCAAATCCATAACAGAAGCTAAGCGGAACTACGCTATCTATAATAAAGAACTGCTAGCTATTATACAGGCGTTCAAGGAGTGGAAGCCAGAGCTTATAGCTAGAAAGAGCACGGTCCAGGTCCTTACGGACCACCAGTCGCTGACCTACTTTATAAAGACATAGAAGCTCTTACGACGTTAAGCACGGTAGGCTGCCTACTTATCCGGGCTCGACTTTAAGATTACCTATCGACTAGGAGCTCAAAACAGAAAGGCTAACGCACTAACAAGAAGGGAAGGAAAGACCAGCCGCGCGAAAGAAGATCCGAACATGTTTCAGAAGGTGCTGACCGAACGGATAGTAGACGCCGAGGTGTTGAAGGAAGCAGGGATCTGCGCGGCAGAACTGCAGACCGAACCGGAACCGACAGAACTGGAGACCGAAAAAGAAACGCTTTACGAGAGGGTAGAACGGCTTGATCAACAGCAGAAGCTCGGCAGAACAGGCTTAGGAAAGCTGATAGTTCCGGAAGAACTGGTTACAGAGGTTATCCAATTGGTCCTGATCCGGGCACGCAGATATGATTCAATACGGCCTTTTTGATAACTATATCTCGAACTGAAGAGGGAAAGGAATCTATGTAGTGGTAGTGGTGGGCTTTGGTGGTGGTGGTGCCAAGGCCCGGCTCGGCCCGGACGGGCCGAGCCGAAATTCCAGGGTCCACCCCATCAATCTGTCCCACCTCTTTCTACCACCGCAACACTACCCCCCTCCCTCACCAGCGGTCGCCCTCGACCGCTTAGTCACCTTATCCATCCGAAAATGTCCACTTTTTTTTTTTTTTTTTTTTGATTCGCCGCCTCTTTTCTCGAAAACTCCTTTCAACGTCGACGTTACCTCTTCCGTCCTCTATCAAAAACAATGTCCTATTCGTCTCTTTCTCAACTTCTTACGTTATCTGCCTCCGAAGTCCTTCACTTGGCGTTCATATAATCGACGCCATCTGATCCGTGCCATCTGATCTAAGCCGTGGGTCATCTGAGCTGCGGCGTAGGTGGTCTGTGCGCTGCCTCGGAGGTCTATATAGATCCGTCCGCGGCGCCGTTTCTTTTTCTTTTTCTTCTTTCTTATCCTACAAAGTCATCGCCGCCGACGCGGTCGGCGGCGCTGGCGCGCCACGGGGCCGGCGAGATGCCTCCCACTGCACGTGCGGCGGCGGCGTCCTCGAAGACCTCCCCGAAAGCGACGATCGTCTCCGTCGGCTTCTGCGCCGGTGGAGCGGACGCTGCTTTCTTCTTCTTCCGTAAGGATCGGCATCAGAGCTATTCCGGCTTCGGCTTCGTCGGATTCCGCGCGTAAAAGTCTCTCAGCAGCTCCGCCGAATTCCGGAGGTTCTCGATTGGATACCATTTATAGTCTTCTAGCCACCCCTTCTACGAGATTCTTGCTTTGATGGACCCCCTTATCTTCTTTACGTCCATTACGTCTTCTACCTCCCACTCTTCTTCACTATCTTCTATCTTAACCGGCAGGGGTTCGGCGAACCCCTGCCTCGGCAGACCGTCCTCAGGGTCCAAGCTTAGCAGATCTGAATGGAAAACGTCGTGGATCCGGAACGCCTTCGGCAGCTCCAGTCGATAGGTCACCGGCGACCTCTTTTCTACTATCTTGAACGGACCTACGTAGCGCGGGCTGAGCTTGGCGTTCCCTTTTAGCCTCAGGTTCCGCGTGTTGAGCCATACCCTTTAACCTTCCTCGAATTCCATTAGGGACCTTTTTCTATTAGCTCGAGTTACTATCTTCTTCTGAGCCGATTCCATCGCTTCTTTCGCCACTTTGGTCGCTTCTTCCATTTGAGATCGTAGCGCTTCTGCCGCCGCGGCGGCGACTCTCTTCGACGACGTAGCGGTGGATGGTTCTGCGGAGCTAGGTTCGCTTGGCGGCTGAAAGCTCATCCTCGGAAGATAGCTATGCGTTATCTCGAACGGCGCCAGCGAGGTGGCTTCGGATAGTGCCGAGTTGGCGCAGAATTCGGCCATCGGCAACACCTCAATCCACTTTTCTTAATGATGGCCGCAGAAGGTTCGCAGATATCGTTCCATCTCTCGGTTAGCTACTTCAGACTGGCCGTCGGTCTGCGGGTGAGCGGCTGTGCTGAGCTTTCCACGAATTCCGAGAGCTTGGTTGATGGATTTCTATACGTCGGCGGTGAATTAAGGACCCCTATCCGTAGTGATAGTGTCCGGTAGGCTATAGTGCTTCTATACGTGTTGAATCAGCATTCTCGCAGTTTCTTCCGCAGTGGTCCCTTTATCCTTGGCTCGGCAGGGGATGAAGTAGCGTTCTTTGCTAAGCCGGTCCACCACATTGAGCGTAGCGTTATATCTATCGGCTTCCGGCAGGCCGGTTACGAAATCCATCGTAATGTGCTGCCACGGCTTCTCGGGGATCGGAAGCGGCTTCAGTAAGCCTGCCGGAAGGCCGTAACGTGGCTTCGCCGCTCTGCATACGTGGCAATTGGCGATAAATCGGTGGATCCGTTCGTAGATCCGTAGAAACCAGTAGACCGTCCTTATGGCTTCTATCGTCTTCTTTGAGCCGGCGTAGCCAACGTCTATAGAGCTATGGACCAGCTGGATGACCTCCGTAATTAGTTCTTCTGGAACTATCATCTTCCCTAAGCCGGTCTTGCCGAGCTTCTGCTTCTGGTTAAGCTGCTCCACCTTCTCGTAGAGAGTCTCTTCCTTAGGGGCCGGTTCTATTGGTTTTGGTTCGGTCTGCAGCTCCGCCGCGCAGATCCCCGCTTCCTTCAACACCTCGGCGTCTACTATCCGTTCGGTCAACACCTTCTGGAACATGTTCGGATCTTCTTTTGCGCGGCTGGTTTTTCCTTCTCTTCTCGTCAGCGCGTCAGCCTTTCCGTTTTGAGCTCCTGGTCGATATGTGATCTTGAAGTCGAACCCTGATAGGTAGGCAGCCCACCGTGCCTGTCGTCGTAAGAGCTTCTGCGTCTTTATAAAGTAGGTCAGTAACTGGTGGTCTGTGAGAACCTGGACCGTACTCTTTCCAGCTATAAGCTCCGGCTTCCACTCCTCGAAAGCCTGAATGATCGCCAGCAGCTCCTTATCGTAGATGGCGTAGTTCCGCTTAGCTTCGCTTATGGACTTGCTGAAGAAGGCTACTGGATAGAGGGTCTCGTCGTCGCCATATTGAGAAAGGACTCCTGCCGTTACTGTGTCGGAAGCATCCGTTTCCACGTAGATCGTCTTTTCCGGTCGAAAGTGTGCCAGGACCGGCGCCGAGGCCACTGCTTCTTTCAGCTAGTTAAAGGCTTCTGTGCACTTCTCATTCTATAGGCCGGCGGCCTCTTTCTTTAGTGCCTCGTTCAGGGGTCTCGCTATCTTGCTGAAGTCCTTGATGAATCGTCGATAGTAACTGCAGAAGCCGAGAAACGCTCTGATTTGCGTAGTGTTTCCGGATCTCGGCTGTTTCCATTCCGCGACGGCGGCGACCTTTAATAGGTCTATACGAATTCCATCTCTTCCGACGATGAGACCGAGATATTTAACCTCGGTTTGATAGAACTCGCTCTTCTTCGTGTCCGCGTTCAATCCGACCTCGCGGAGCCTCTTTAACACTCTCTCGATGTGGTCCGTGTGTTGCTCTCTCGTTCTATCTGTATAGATAAGGATGTCGTCCAGGTAGATGGACACGAACCGTTCCAGCATATCCATAAAAGTGTAGTTCATAAAGCGTTGCCACACTGCCGGCGCGTTGGTGAGTCCGAAAGGCATCACTAACTACTTGAAATTGCCTATACGCGTCGCGAACGTCGTAAGGTCTTCTGTCTGTCCTTCTTTATTCCTCAGTCGATAGAACGCTTGGCGGATGTCCAGCTTGCTGAACCACTTAGCCTTCGCCACTCTTTAGATGGTTTCGTCGATCAACGGCAGTGGATATACGTCTCTCTTGGTAACCTCGTTGAGGCCGCGATAGTCTACGCAGAGTCGCAGACCACCCCCTAGTTTCCTTACGAAAAGAATCGGTAACGCATATTCCGCGGAACTCGGCATAATGAACTTCTTCGCCAGGTTTTTACGAACAAACACTTCCACTTAGTCCAGTTTAGCCGGCGACAGTCTTCTTAGGGGCTCAGTTCTTGGCAATTTGGCCCCCTCTTTCAACCTGATCTTATTGTCGTATTCCGGCCGGTGGAGCGGCAGGAGGTTGGAGTCTGCTTTTGAGAAGACATCAGCGTAACTATAGAGCTCGTTTGGCAGCACCTCCAGTAGATCCACTTCTTCTTCCGCTATTATCTTCCTGTAGTCTTCTATGTCTTTTATCGAGATAGCGTAGATCTCATTATCCGGCGACTTCGCGAGGGTCGTTATGGCTTCTGAGCTTATTATTCCGACGGTAACCGGGGGTTCGGAACGATCGGACGGAGCCTCTTTGGCGGACTCCGTAACTTTCAATTCGGCGGCGGCGGTGGCGTCGCCTAGGGTTTTGAACCCTATCGTGCCTTCGTCTACATCAATGACGGCTTTCTGGTTCTTCATCCATTTCTGCCCTATAATGATGTCAAATCTTCCGATATCCATGATTCGGAACGTCGCTTCCGTAGTGCGACCCGCCAAAGTGGTCCTTAATGGCACATAGTGCGTAACACTCTCCGTGTCTTGTCCGTTATATGCCGAAATCTTCGTCGGCGACGCTAGTTCCACTGGATAACCGTATCCATTTGTCAGCTTCCGGACCAGTCGGTGGTGGATCGCCGCGCCAATAAGAGCTCCTGTGTCGATGAAAGCTCTTAACTAAAGTGGTTTGCTCGACCTGTTAAGGGGGTGGACAGTGATTAGAAGAATGATGGCTGTTTCCGTGTTCACTTCCACCGCAGCCGATAGCGGATCGCTGCAGCTGTTGATGCTTTCTTCTTGCGGCGATTCGCTTCGATTTGGTGCCCTATTGTCAATGCTGGATAGGGGGCCTATCCGTCCAGCTGGCCTTTTCCCATGATTCTCAGCTGCACGCCGCCGTCTACGCTGTCAGCATCGTTCGGAGCCGGCTCGATGGCTTGAATTGTCTTTCTTAGCGGCTGCGGCTAAGGCTGCTTTATAACACGATAGTCCTGCTTCTGCTAAGCCGTCGCTTGGCATCTCGTAGCGATGTGGCCAGGCTTTCCGCATGCGTAGCACGTGGGGGCGAACGACGGTCGCGGCCCGTAAGACGGCTAGGGGCTGCGTCGGAAGGGCGCAGGGGCTCTGGTTGTCCGCATTAGCGACGGCGACGGCGACGGCTTCTAAACCGATTCTCGTGATTTCGCGTAAGCGCTTAAGTTTCTTGCAGTGACTCTCGCTTGGTGCACGAAGCTCTGAAGGTCTTCGTCTTCTACTAACGCCATGGCCGCAGCGAGCTTAGGGCTCAGTTTCTGTCTTAGTAGGTGCAGCTGCTTATCTTCTGCTACTCTCGCTCTAATAGCATATTTCCTGAACAGTCCGTAGAACTCTTCGAACGTCTGCCGGTTCTGACTGATCTTGTCCAGTTGTTCGCGAGCCGTCTTCTTCTGGAAGGGGTCTCCGAAACGCTGGTCCAGCGCCTTAATGGCTTCGCCGGCTGTTACTTCTTCCAGGTCCGCCACTAGTGAAAAAGCTTCACCTTCCAGTCGCGATTCCAGGTACGCCAATCTATCTTCTTCGCTGCTCGATGTATAATCGCGGCTTATCTTATTCTTGATCTTCTTCTTAAATGCCTCCTACGCTTTAGGGTCTCCGCCACCGAAAGCAGGTAGGTCCGGCAGTGGCGTCATCGTAGTGCCACCTTGACTGTAGGCCGCCGGCGAGGTGGTTTCCACTTGGGTTTCTCGCCGCGGTGGCGGCGACGGTCTCGCTGCTTCTATATCAGCCAGTTGATCCTTTAGTGCCTTTAGCTGCGCCATTCGATTCGCCGCTTGGTGTTCCAACACTTCGACGATAGTCTCTGCCGATTCCTTCTCGGCCCTCACCGTCTCTACTTCCTCTCTTAGCTGTCTGTTTTCTTCCAGTGTCCTGTAGAACAGCGTCTCAATGAGGTCTATACCGTCGTAGACCTTCCCTATTCCGTTCTCGTTTACATAGTCTTCCAGTTCCTCGATCGTGCAGTCGTGGATCTTCTTATATTCGCTTATTCGTTCCTTAATCTCAGCGGTCTCTTCCGCTGTAAAACCTCTGATAACGATCTTATCGTCAATTACACTGGAGCGCCTGCTCGCTCTGTCAGTCTTTCTCTTTCCGCAGCGGCCTGTTACGCCGCTCTCTACCGCTAAGAAGCCTTCCATCTTCTTACGGTGCCTTGGGGTTGGTTGTTGTGTGTTGTTGGGTGCGCGTGCGTTATTCGGGTTTCCGGATAGTTTAACGGGCCCTTTCGCGCAGCGCGGGGTTGTAGAGAGTGAGTTCGAGATATAATAATCCGGGCACGCAGATATGATTTAATACGGCCTTTTTGATAACTATATCTCGAACTGAAGAGGGAAAGGAATCTATGTGGTGGTAGTAGTGGGCTTTGGTGGTGGTGGTGCCAAGGCCCGGCTCGGCCCGGACGGGCCGAGCCGAAATTCCAGGGTCCACCCCATCAATCTGTCCCACCTCTTTCTACCACCGCAACAGGTCCATAGCTCTAAGGACGTTGGTTACGCAGGATCAAAGAAAACGATAGAAGCCGTAAGGACGATCTACTAGTTTCCGCAAATCTACGAGCGGATCCACCGGTTTATCGGCAATTGCTACGCGTACCGGGCCGCGAAGCTACGTTACAGTCTTGCGGCCAGTCTGCTAAAGCCACTTCCGATCCCTAAGAAACCGTAGCAACACATTACGATAGACTTCGTAACCGGCCTGCCGGACTCCGATAGATATAACGCTACGCTAAACGTAGTGGACCGACTAAGCAAGGAACGCTACTTCATCTCCTGCCGAGCGAGAGACGAAGGAACCACTGCAGAAGAGACCGCACGGATGTTGATTCAATACGTATAGAAGCACTATAGCCTGCCGGACACTATTACTACAGATAGGGGTCCTTAATTTACTAGCGACGTATAGAAAGCTATTAACCAAGCTCTCGGAATTAGTGGAAAGCTCAGCACAGCAGCTTACCCTTAGACTGATAGTCAGTCCTAGGTAGCCAACTGTAAGATAGAGAAATATCTACAGATCTTCTGCGGCTATTATTAAGAAAAGTAGGTTAAGATGCTGCCAATAGCCGAATTCTGCGCTAACTTAGCACAGTTAGAAGCAACGTCGCTGGCGCCGTTTGAGATAACCCACAGTTATCTTCCGAGGCTAAGCTTCCAGCCGCTAAGCGACGCCGGCTCGCCGGAGCTTTCCACTACTACGTCGTCAAAGAGAGTCGCCGCGGCGGCGGCGGAAGCGCTCCGATCTCAGATAGAAGAAGCGATTAAAGTAGCGAAAGAAGCGATAGAATCGGCTTAGAAGAAGATAGTAACTCGAACTAATAGAAAGCGGTCGCCGATAGAATTCGAGAAAGGTTAAAAGGTCTGGCTCAACACGCGAAACCTAAGGCTAAAAGGCAACGCAAAGCTCAACCTACGCTACGTAGGTCCGTTCAAGATAGTGGAAAAGAGATCGCCGGTAACTTATCGGCTCCAGCTGCCAAAGGCGTTCCGGATCTACGACGTTTTCCATTCAGATCTGCTAAGCCTAGACCCTAAGAACGGTCTGCCGGAGCAGGGCTTCGCCGAACCCCCGCCGGTCGAGATAGACGGTAATAAAGAAGAGTAGGAGGTAGAAGACGTAATAGACGTAAAGAAGGCGAGGGGGTCCATTAAAGCGAGGATCTCGTAGAAGGGGTAGCCGGAAGACTATAAATAGTATCCAGTCGAGAACCTCCGGAATTCGGCGGAGCTACTAAGAGAGTTCTACGTGCGGAACCCGAAGAAGCCGAAACCCGAATAGGTCTGAAGCTAATTATGCCGGAAGAAAGAAAGAAGAAAGCTACGTCCGCTCTACCGACGCGGAAGCCGATAAAAACGATTGTAACGGTCGCCTTAGAGAGGTCTTCGACTCGTCCACTACCTATCGGCAGTGCAGCAGGAAGCTTGCCGATGCTTTAGCGTGCCAGCGCTGCCACCCCTACGATAGGGTAAGGACTTCGGTAGGGAAGAAAAAGAAGAAGAAGAAACGACGCTGCAGACGGATCTATATAGACCTCTAAGGCGACGCATAGACTAGCCGAGCCGCAGCTTAGAAGACCGCGGATTAGATCAGATAGCGTCGATTACATAAACGCTAGGTAAAGGACTTTAGACACCGACGACGTAGGAAATCAAAGAAGCGATAAAGAGAACGTTGTTTTTAATAGAAGACGGAAGAGGTAACATCGGCGTTAGAGGGGATTTTCGAGAAGGAGACGACAAATTAAAAAAAAAAAGTGAAGATTTTCGGATAGATAGGGTAACTAAGCGGTCGAGGGCGACCGCTAGTAAGGGAGGGGGGTAGTGTTACAGCGGCAGAAAGGGGTGGGACTGGATAATAGGGTGGACCCTTAGAATTTCGGCTCGGCCCTTCCGGACCGAGCTGGGCCTTGGCATACTGCTACTCCTAAAGCTCTTATCCACTACTACATAGACTCCTTTCCCTCCTTAGTTCGAGATATAGTTATCAAAAAGGCTGTATTGAATTATATCTGCGTGCCCGGATCAGCTATAGGTGTAGCAAGATAGGCTACACTACATAGAATTGCAGGCTTTTGCTAGTAGAGAGACCTAGGGGACGGCCGACCACTGCAAGGGTAGCAACTGCGACGCCCTAACAAGAGGAACAGGAGCCCTACTCGGACGACGACGAGTTAAGAAAAGAGTAGCCTCTAAGCGAAGGCTCTGCTAGAGGCATATACGAGATAGATTGCTAAATTAAAGCACTACTTAGCTATCTTTTAAGAGCAACTACATAACGACTACGCCGTTTATCGTATAGCCAACGTTGAACAGGTCTGTAACGGCGCGAACATTAATTAATACAGGATGTTTAGTGTACGGAGTAATTAGCGAAGACTTCGTATAGAGACACTGTATTAAGACGACCCCTACTGTACCTATACGCATGTTAGGCATTACTAGGAGGGGACCGGACATTACCTATATAGTAAAAGTAACGATAGAGATACAGGGACACTATAAGCAGGACTTATACCTCTATGTCGTACAGGACAAGTTAGGGTATAACCTAATACTAGGGAAGCTGTAGATAGAGTGCTGGAAGGGCAAGCTAGACGTTAGACGAGGACGGCTGTACCTGGCAGCGACGAAGCAGAGGCTCCAGGACCAAGGGAGGGCTCTGCAGGGTATCAATGCTAAGGCCGAAATTAATACAGTGACAAAGCAGAGGCCCTAGGACTAAGGGAGGGCTCTGCAGGGTAGCAATACTAAGGCCGAAATCAACACGGCAACTGCGGACATTAAGAAGGCATTAGCACCTAAGAAGGCGACGGACCCCTGTACGAAGCTCCTAAGGGAATACGCTAGATACCTAGACCTCTTCGAGCCAAAGTCGGCCTTAAAACTGCTGCTACACCAAGGAGAGGGGATTGACTACAACATCTAGCTAGAGCCCTGTCTAGACAGGAGCCTGCCTAAGGTACTGTACAGTCCGCTATACAGAATGTCCTCTAGAGAACTCCTAGTGCTGCGCAAGACACTGGACGACCTACTTGCTAAAGGTTTCATTTAGGCAAGTACCTTATCTGCAGGAGCCCTAGTGCTGTTTGTCTATAAGGAGGGGAAGGCCGGCCTGCGTTTCTGCGTAGACCATAGAGGCATTAACGCGATTTCTAAGAAGGACTAGTACC
The DNA here is from genome assembly GCA_016165855.1 of Pseudocercospora ulei. Taxonomy (NCBI): domain Eukaryota; kingdom Fungi; phylum Ascomycota; class Dothideomycetes; order Mycosphaerellales; family Mycosphaerellaceae; genus Pseudocercospora; species Pseudocercospora ulei. Next base: position 405,515 of record JACWNB010000006.1, on the reverse strand, counting down.
CCCTACCCCTTATTAAGGAGACTCTTAGACAGATTAGCAAGGCAAAGTAGTTTACTAAGCTTAACGTAGTCTTAGCTTTCTACAAGATACGGATTAAGGAAAGCTGTAAATAGATAACCGCCTTCTGTACAAGATATAGTCTTTTCGAGTAGCTTGTTACCCCCTTTAGCCTTGCCAACGTACTAGCAACCTTCTAAAGGTACATTAACAAGTCCTTACAAGGGTTACTAGACGACATCTGCTTGGGATACCTCGATAACACACTGGTTTTTACAGACGGCTCCTATGCAGATTACGTACAGGACGTTAAGAAGATACTAGATCGACTGTAACGGGCTGGATTGTACCTTGACATCGACAAATGTAAATTCGGTATACAGCGTACAAAATACCTAGGGTTTATTATCGAGGTAGGGAAAGGCATTAGTATAGATAGGAAGAAGATTAATGCTATTAAGCAATAGAAGCCGCCTACGAACGTTAAGGGCGTACGGGAATTTCTTGGATTTGCTAACTTCTACTGCTAGTTTATACAGAACTACTTAGAGATCGTACGCCCCCTAGTCAAGCTAACACATAAGGACAAGCAGTTCAAATAGACGGACGAGTGCGATAGGAGCTTTAACAAGCTAAAGGAGCTCTTTACTATAGGACTAACGCTTGCTGCCTTCGACCTGGAACGTACGACGATACTGGAAACCGACTCCTTAGGGTACTGCATTAGAGGTATCCTGTTATAGGTAGGCTTAGACAGACTCCTAAACCTATGCGCATATTTCTCTAAGAAGAACTCCCTAGCTAAGTGCAACTACCCTATCTACGATAAGGAATTGCTAGCGGTCGTACAGTGTTGCGAACCGTAGGATAGAGAACTCCGCTTAGTCCCTAAGTTCCTTACCCTAACTAACTACAAGAACCTAGAGTACTTTATATAGCCCCGGAAGCTGTCTAAGAGGCACGTACGATAGGCAATATACCTAAGCCGGTTTAACATAAGACTCTAGTATCGTAAGGGCAAAGACAACAGCAGGGCTAATGCGCTATCCAGACAGGACCAGGACATACCAACGATGTACGAGGACGACCGGCTAAAGTTATAAACATTCCAGATGTTTAAGGAGGAGCTAGGCGAGGAGACCATCCGCCTAGCAGTAGCACATATATAGGAACCCTAACTGCAAGCATAGGAAGAGGCAGTAGAAAAGGACGAGGTGTACTGAGGGGCCTATATAGCGATCTAAGGAGGACAGCGGAAGCTCCTAGCAGAGCTCTATCCTAAGGTGTCGGCAGCAGAGTGCTTAGTAGACGAGGAGAACAACCTAAAGTTCAGGAATCGGATCTGGGTCCTGGCAGACGAGAAGCTCTATACGAGCGTAATACAACAGGCGCATAATTCTATAGCTACTAGGTACCTAGGGCACGAGGAGATGTACAGCATCATCGCTAGGGACTACTACTAGCCGGCGATAGCAAAGGACATCCGCAGGTTTGTACAGAACTGCGACGTATACGGACAGACGAAGCCCTAGCGCGAACTAAAGCATAGGCTGCTAAAACCCCTACCAATCCTAGACCGGCCCTAGCAAGACCTAACAGTAGACTTTATTACAGACCTCCCTAAGAGCGACGGACGGAGGAACATTATAGTAGTAACAGACAAGCTAACAAGGGGGGTAATACTAGAGGGAATAGACTCTATTACAGCTAAGGACACTGCCTAGGCCTTTATACAGACGACTTTCAGCAAGCACAGTTTCCCTCGGTCAATTGTGTCGGACTAGGGTACGCAGTTTACGAGCTAGCTCTAGGCAAGAGTCTGCCAGTTGCTAAATATAGAACGTCGCCTATTAACCGTATAGCACCTGCAGACGGACGGTGCGACAGAGAGGGTTAATTCGACGTTGGAAGCGTACCTCTAAGCATATGTCGACTATAATTAGACAAACTAGAACCGTCTTCTCCCTATAGCAGAGCTAGCTATTAACAGCTATACGGCTTAATGTAACGCGGTACACTTAAGCCAAAAGGGACTGGTCAAGTAACTCGGAAGTGACTTAACCAATGTGTACTAGATATATAAACCTTAGCAAGGCATAGTAATAACACGGGCTAACCCACCCTATATTACTACCCCCTGCGCTACAGGCTTACGACCTTGTAAGCTGCGCTTACCTACAGGCTACGTATGCTATTGCACAGCCCCCCTATACAGCATACGCAATTAACCCCCCCCCCCAGCAGGTCTGCACACAGCCAGCTGGATCTTTACCGGGTCTGCCTTATTCTGTACAGAGTAGTAGACAAACGGACATACGTTAACGCTGCTTCCACTCTCCTGTTAAAAGATGCGCCCCCTAGGAATTGAACCCGGGCCTTTTATCGTACACTTTCAGCAGTTACTTCTGAGTTAAGTAATGTAACGCGGTACACTTAAGCTAAAAGGGACTAGTTAAGTAACTCGGAAGTGACTTGACTAATGTGTACCAGATATATAAACCTTGGCAAGGCATAGTAATAACACAGGCCAACCTATCCTGTATTACGGCTAATGCTACAGGATTGTCTCCCTTCTTTATAGCCTATAGATACGACTATTCCCCGCTCCTACCGACCCTAAGTAGAGACACCCTACGCCCCGTACAATCCCCTATTTAGCAGGGAGAGGCTATCGTACAGACGATTACGAACGCCTACTAATAGGCGAAGGCGAGTCTAGCTATAGCTTAACAGAACGCGGAAGAGCCGGCTAATAAGAGACAGCAGGCTGCACCAAGATATAAGGCAGGGGATAAGGTCTAGTTAAACTAGCGCAACATCTGTACAGACCGGCCAAGCAAGAAGCTAGATTAGAAGAACCGGAAATTTACAGTAGTCCGACCAGTAGGAACATATACTATACTGCTTAACACTCCCCTAGGGATCTACCTAGTCTTTTACGTAGACCTCGTCTAGCTAGCGAACACAGACCCCCTGCTGCACTAGGCGACAGATAACGCGCGCCTACTAGCGATTATAACTAAGGGCTAGGAAGAATATAAGGTAGAAGGAATCCTTAAGAGCCGAAGGAAGCGGAAGAAGGTAGAGTACCTAGTAAAATAGAGAGGATAGGCAGAGCCTACGTAGGAAGTATACAAGGCCCTACAAGACACAACCGCGCTGGACAGGTAGGAGGAAAACTATCCCCCTACCTAGTTACAGTAACACTATACTATATAGCGAAAAGGGGCGCGATCTACCCTAAGTGTTAGGGGGCGCCGCCCGGCTCAGGCCCTGGACCCGACCTAAACCGACCGTCGCCCTAAGGACTGCGACTTAGCAGCGCTAGCACGACCCTACCCTCTATACGGAACCACCGACAGGACCCCACTCCTATACAGAGGAAGAACACTACGGTCCTACACAAAGGGGAGCTACTGCCCCTCTAAATAGGGGGGGAAACTCTGCATTACTGTACAGAGGAGGTAACTCCCGATCCTCTATACAGAGGGTAAACCTTGCACCCCTGCATAAAGGGGAATTGCTAGCTTAGCTTCGTAAGTACAAATCGTACGGCAGCAGACGACGAAGGAACTGCCTATCAGTTCCTTTATATAGATACCCAACTGCAAGTTTTTGAACTAAGATTCTTAGGCCCCTTACATTAGGAACTAATCTCACTGTCGGTAACTGCAGTAACAAAGCAAAGATAGACAGCGACATCCCTATAGAAACTACGGCTATAGAGGGACATATGCACTGCGTGTACGAGGAGCTGCTAGAAAGCAAGAGGCAGCTTAAGCAGCAAGTAAGCTACCAGGCTGCGTTGATTTCCTAGCGGGAACAGGAGCTACGACAGCTTAGGGCGTCCGATCGCGATTCGACCCCTACGATAACGACGAACACAATAACCTACACCCCGACCCCTAAAAGCAAACTCCCCGACGTCTCTACGTACAATAGCGAGGCTCCGGCCAAATACCCCTCCTAGGCTGCCTAGATGCGCTCTAAGCTCCTAGTCAACTTAGGAGCATACCCGACCGAGCTAGACAAAGTAGTTTACCTCTTTAGGAGGTTAAAGGGCAGGGCAGCAGCACGAATTCTGCCGTACTACGAGACGGCTATTGCCAACCCGACAATAGCTACGACGACGATGCTCTAGGCAGCTCTAGACAAGAGCTATAAGGGCCCGGACTGCGAGAGCCGAGCACTCCTACAGGTTAACACGATTAAGCAAGGACGCAAGACCATATAGGAATTCCTCGCGGAATTTGACCAGACTTTAGCAGAAGCGGGAGGACTCCAATAGGAGGACAGGATAAAAATTACCTCTTTAGAGGTAGGCCTCTTTAAGGAAATTATAACAGGGCTGGTAGGCGTAATACGACCGGCTATATACAAGGAATTTTGCGACCTCCTTAGGATAGTCGACGACTAGCAGCGCAGGCTTAGACGGATAGGCTGCACTTAGGAGATAAGACAACCCCTCTAGCGACAGACAGACGCTATAGACTAGGAACCGACGACAACGAGGGTAGCGGCAGTAGCTACTGTACGGCCAAGGGCCGCTACCAAAAGGGCGCAATAGGTAGATACAGCTACCCTTAACAAGAGATAAGCAGAAGGGAGCTGCTACCGGTGTAGCAAGATAGGCTACGCTGTACAGAGTTGCGGGCTTCTGCCAGCAGAGAGACCTAGGGGACGGCTAACTACTGCGAGGGTAGCAACTGCAGCGCCTTAACAAGAAGATCAGGAGTCCTACTTAGACGACGACGAGTCGGGAAAAGAGTAGCCTCTAAGCGAAGACTCTGCCAGAGGCGGGTGCGAGATAGACTGCTAAATCAAAGCATTACTTGGCCATCTTTTAAGAGCAATCACATAACGACGACGCTGTTTATCGTACGGCCGACGTTAAACGGGTCCGCAACGGCGCGGACATTGATTGACAACATAGGATGTTCGGTGTATAGAGTAATTAGCGAAGACTTCGTACAGAGACATCGGATTAAGACAACCCCTACGGTACCCGTACGTATGCTGGGCATTACCGGGCAGGGACCGGACATTACCTATATAGTGAAAGTAACGATAGAGGTACAGGGACACTATAAGCAGGACTTATACCTCTATGTCGTACGGGACAAGTTAGGGTACGACCTAATACTAGGAAAGCCTTAGATACAGCGCTAGAGGGGCAAGCTAGACGTCGGACGAGGACGGCTGTACCTAGCAGTAATAAAGCGGAGAATCTGGGACCAGAGGAAGATCTCGCAAGGTGGTAATGCTAAGGCCGAAATCAACACGGCAACGGCAGACATCGAGAAGGCATTAGCACCTAAGGAAGTAACGAACCCCTATACGAAGCTCCTAAGGGAGTATACTAGATACCTGGACCTCTTCGAGCCGAAGTCGGCCTCGAAGCTGCTACTGCACTAAGGGGAAGGGATTGACTATAACATCTAACTAGAACCCTGTCCGGATAGGGGCTTGCTAGAGGTACTGTACGGACCGCTGTATAGAATGTCCTCTAGAGAACTCCTAGTATTGCGCAAAACCCTAGACGACCTGCTAGCTAAAGGGTTTATTTAGGCTAGTACGTCGTCTGCAGGGGCCCTAGTTCTGTTTGTCTACAAGGAAGGGAAGGCCGGATTGCGTTTCTGCGTAGACTACAGAGGCATTAACGCGATTACTAAGAAGGACCGGTACCCCCTACCCCTTATTAAGGAGACTCTCGGACGGATTAGCAAGGCGAAGTAGTTTACTAAGCTTAATATAGTCTCAGCCTTCTACAAGATACGGATCAAGGAAGGCTGTAAATAGATAACTGTCTTCTGTACGAGATATAGCCTTTTTAAGTAGCTTGTTACCCCCTTCAGCCTTGCCAATGCACTGGCAACCTTCTAAAGATACATTAACAAGTCCCTACAAGGGTTACTAGACGACATCTGCTCGGCATACCTCGACGACACCCTAGTTTTTACAGACGGCACCTACGCAGATTACGTACAGGATGTTAAGAAGGTATTGGACCGACTGCAGCAGGCTGGCTTGTACCTCGACATCGACAAATGTGAATTTGGTGTCCAACGTACAAAATACCTAGGTTTTATTATTAAGGCAGGGAAAGGCATTAGTATAGATAGGAAGAAGATTAATGCTATTAAGCAATAGAAGCCGCCTACGAGCGTTAAGGGCGTACAGGAATTTCTTGGGTTTGCCAACTTCTACCGCTAGTTTATACAGAACTACTCGGAGATCGTACGCCCCCTAGTAGAGCTAATGCACAAGGACAAGCAGTTTAAATAGACGGACGAATAAGATAGGAGCTTCGACAAGCTAAAGGGACTCTTTACTATAGGACCAACGCTTGCTGCCTTCGACCCGGAGCATACGACGATACTGGAAACTAACTCCTCGGGGTACTGCATTGGAGGTATCCTGTTACAGGTAGGCTCGGACGGACTCCTATACCCTTGCGCGTATTTCTCTAAGAAGAACTCCCTAGCTAAGTGCAACTACCCTATCTACAACAAAGAGTTGCTAGCAGTCGTACAGTGTTGCGAAGCCTAGGATAGAGAACTCCGCTCGGTGCCCGAGTTCCTCGCCCTAACGGACTATAAGAACCTGGAATACTTTACTTAACCCCGGAAGCTGTCCGAGAGGCACGTACGATAGGCAATGTACCTAAGCCGGTTTAATATAAGACTCTAGTATCGCAAGGGTAAGGACAACAGCAGGGCCGATGCACTGTCTAGACAGGACTAGGATATGCCAACGACGTACAAGGACAACCGGCTAAAGTTACGAACCTTCTAGATGTTTAAGGGGGAGCTAGGCGAGGGGACTGTCCGCCTAGCGGCGACACACCTATAGGAACCCTAACTGCCAGTATAGGAAGAGGCAGTGGAAAAGGACGAGGTATACTAAGGGACCCGGACGGCGATCTAGGGGGGGCAACGGAAGCTCCTAGCCGAGCTCCACCTTAAGGTGTCGGCAGCCGAGTGCTTAGTAGACAAGGAGAACAACCTAAAGTTCGGAAATCGGACATAGGTCCCGGCAGATAAGAAGCTCCGGACGAGCTTAATATAATAGGTGCATAACTCTATAGCTACCGGACACCTAGGGCGTAAGGAGACGTACAGCATTATCGCCTGGGACTACTACTAGCCGGCGATAGCGAAGGACATTCGCAGGTTCGTACAGAACTGCGATGTATACGGACGGACAAAGCCCTAGCGCAAGCTAAAGCATAGGCTGCTAAAGCCCCTGCCGATACCGGACAGGCCCTAGCAAGACCTTATAGTAGACTTTATTACGGACCTCCCTAAGAGCGACGGACGGCGAAACATTATAGTAGTTACGGACAAGTTAACGAAGGGGGTAATACTAGAGGGAATGGACTCTATTACAGCTAAAGACACTGCCTAGGCCTTTATACGTACAACGTTCAGCAAGCACGGTTTCCCTAGGTCAATTGTATTAGACTAGGGGACACAGTTTACGAGCTAACTCTAGACAAGGGTATGCCAGTTGCTAAAGGTAGAACGTCGCCTGTTAACCGCATAGCACCTACAGACAGACGGGGCGACGGAGAGGGTCAATTCAACCTTAGAAGCGTACCTCCGAGCGTACGTCGACTATAACTAGACGAACTGGAACCGACTTCTCCCTATAGCAGAGCTAGCTATTAACAGCCGTACGGCTAATGCTACAGGACTGTCCCCTTTCTTTACGACCTATAGATACGACTATTCCCTGCTCCTACCGACCCCGAGTAGTAACACCCTGCGCCCTATACGATCCCCAGTTCAGCAAGGAGAGGCCATCGTACAGACGATTACGAACGTCTACCAATAGGCAAAGGCGAGCCTAGCTATAGCCTAACAGAACGCAGAAGAGCAGGCCAACAAGGGACGACAGGCTGCACCAAGGTACGAGGCAGGGGATAAGGTCTAGCTAAACTAGCGAAACATCCGTATAGACCGGCCGAGCAAGAAGCTAGATTGGAGGAACAGGAAGTTTACAGTAGTCCGGCCAGTAGGGACATACGCTGTACGACTAAACACTCCCCTAGGAATTTACCTAGTCTTCTATATAGACCTTGTACGACCGGCGAACACAGACCCCCTACTGCACTAGACGACTAACGACGCGCGCCTACCCGCAATTATAACCGAGGGCCAGGAAGAGTATAAAGTAGAGGGGATCCTTAAGAGTCGGAGGAAGCAGGGGAAGGCAGAGTACTTAGTAAAATGGAGAGGATAGGCAGAGCCTATATAGGAACTGTACGAGGCTCTGCAAGACACAACTGCACTAGACAGATAGGAGGAGAACTATCCCCCTGCCCAGTTATAGTAATACTGCGCCGTATAGCGGAAGGAGGCACGATCTACCCTAAGGACAGAGTAGCTGCAGGCAGACCTAGGTTGTTAAAGGATCGAGTATTACAACGTAGGACACTACAGGGCCCTACTAACACGACATCGTACGACACTGTACGAGATAAGGGCTAGAAGAAAGGAACAGCTAAGGGACAAATAGGAGGGAGAGTAGAAATAAGATAAGTTAAGAGAAAACTGTCCGAAATTTCTTACTATCTAGGGGGGGGGGGGTGGCTCACTAGCCACCACCCTAGGGGACCAGAGCAACCGACTTATTATCTAAGACCTCCACTACCTTAGGCCCGGCCGGGCCCCCACCCCTACTAGGGCCAGCCCCAGGGAGCAGAGGCACCCCCCTACCCCTACGTACCTCCCCTAGACAGTGGAAGAGGCAGTAGAAGGAGCTATCCTTCTACTTGCACAAGGCACACACCCTAGCCTAGAAGCCTAGGAGGCGGTATAGGCTAAGTAAGAGCTAGGGGGAGTTGTGGCAGGGGGCACAGAGCTAGCCCTAGGTAGCAATAAGGAGGGCGTTAACGTACGACGGCCGGGCTGTAGCTACCCGCTCGGGTATAACCTAGGCAGAGTTACACTAGAAGGCATAGAAGGGGAGGCCGGCCGCATCCTAATACTCGCAGGTATAGTACCTAAGACGTTAGCTTAGACTGTACAGAAGACGAGAATCCGTACGAACCGGAAGCGTAGCTGCTAGTTAAGTTAAGGGCCCTACTGCTAGAGGTAGAAGTAGGGGGGGACCCTAGCTAGACGAGGGGAGGAGGCAGGGCCAGCAACTACAAGGGAACCACCGGACAGGGCGGACGACATGTTAGATAGTAGCTAGTAGTAGTTGGTAGCTAGTAGTAGTTAGTAGACAGTAGTAGATAGTAGTAGACAGTAGACAGTAGAGGGAGAGGGGAGAAGGGGGAAGGAAAGAGAAGGGAGAAGGCTTAAGCTAACTGCCTGCTATAAGGGGAATAGCAAGCAGGGCAGCTGCTACAAACAGGTAAAATAGCAAGAGGCAACCGCGACCTAGGGGAGGCGACGAGGGACGACGACTTAGACGACCGGACGAAATAGGAAGCTGCGACCTGCTAAAGGAACAGCAGGAGCTAGGTAACTTAAGCACGCTGCTATATAGAAGAAGCACTACGAGAAGGGAAGGGGGGGGGGTATTGTTAGGGGGCGCCGCCCGGCTTAGGCCCTAGACCCGACCTAAACCGACTGTCGCCCTAAGGACTGCAACTTAGCAGCGCCAGCACGACCCTACCCTCTGTACGGAACTACCGACAGGACCCCACTCCTGTACAGAGGGAGAACACTACAGTCCTGCACAAAGGGGAGCTACCGCCCCTCTAGATAAGAGGGGAAACTCTGCATTACCGTACAGAGGAGGTAACTCCCGATCCTCTGTATAGAGAGTAAACCTTACACCCCTACACAAAGGGGAATTGCTAGCTTAGCTTCGTAAGTACAAATCGTACGGCAGCAGACGACGAAGGAACTGCCTATCAGTTCCTTTATATAGATACCTAACCGCAAGTTTCTAAACCAAGATTCTTAGACCCCTTACACTAAGGACAGGGCAGCTACTAACAACTTAGGTTGCTAAAGGATTAAGAATTATAACGTAGGACGCTGCAGGACCCTACCGACACTACACTGTACAGCACTATACGAAAGAAAGGCAGGAGGAAGGGAACAGGCAGAAAATAGGTAGAAAGGGAAGAGGAAGTAAGAGGAGTTAGGAGCAGAACCATCCGAAAATTCCTTACACTATCTGGAGGGGGAGGGAAGTAGCTTACTAGCTACTACTCTAGGGGACCAGGGCGGCCGACTCCCTATCTAAGATCTTAATTACCTCCCTCCCGGCAGGACCCCTACCTAGGCCAGCCCTAGGAAACAGAGGCACCCCCCTACCCCTACACGCCTCCTCTAGACAGTAGTAGAGGCAGTAGAGGGAGCTATCCTTCCACTTATACAAGGCACACACCCTAGCCCAGAAGCTGGAGAGGCGGTATAGGCTAAGTAAGGGCTAGAGGGAGTTAGGGCAGAGGGCGCAGGGCTAGCCCTAGGTAGTAATAAGGATAGCGTTAACGTACGACGTACAGGCTATAGCGACCTGCTAAGGTATAACCTAGGCAGGGTTACACTAGAAGGCGTAGAAGGGTAGCTCGGCTGCGTCCTACTGCTCGTTAGTATAGCACCTAAGACGTTAGCTTAGACTATATAGAGGAAGGGAACCTGTACAAACTAGAAGCAAAGCTGTTAATTAAATTAAGCATTCTACTACTAGAGGCAGAAATAGGAGGGGACCCTAGCCGGACAAGTAGAGGTAGACCTAGCGACTATAAGGGAGCTACAGCGAGTACGGCCAGACAGGGCAGAAGGCATAGTAGTAGCTAGTAGGTAGTAGTAGTAACTAGTAGTAGCTAGTAGTAGGGCTAGGGTTAGATAGTAGATAGTAGATAGTAGACAGTAGACAGTAGACGGTAGTAGACAGTAGACGGCGTAGAAGGGGGAGGTAGGCAGGGAAGGAAAGGAAAAGGGGGAAGGGAAAGAGAAGGGAGAGGCTTGGAATTTAGGGAGTAGCTGTCTACTATAGGAGGCAACGGCAACTAGGGCAACTACTAGAGCTGTATAAAAAGGCAAAGAGGCAACTACGACCTAGTAGGCGACGAGCAACGGCTATATAGACAATCGGACGAAAATAGGAAATCGCGACCTACTAAAGGAACACTAGGAGCTAAGGGTATACGACAGGCTACTATACGAAAGGAGCACTACGAGAAGGGAAGGGGAGGGTATTGTTAGGAGGCGCCGCCCAGCCCAGGTCCTAGACCCGACCTAAGCTAGCCGTCGCCCTAAGGACTGCGACTTAGCAGCGCTAGCACGACCCTACCCTCTATATAGGATTACCGACAGGACCCTACTCCTATATAGAGGGAGAACCCTATAGCCCTATACAGAGGGGAAGTGCTGCCTCTCTAAACAAAGGGAAAACTCTACACTACTATATAGAGGGAGAACTCCCGATCCTCTGTATAGAGTGTAAACCTTGCATCCCTATATAGAGGGAAATTGCTAGCTTAGCTTCGTAGGTACAAATTGTACAGTAGCAGACGACAAAGGAACTGCCTATTAGTTCCTTTATATAGATACCTAGACTTAAGTTTCTAAACCAAGATTCTTAAGCCCTTACAGGAAGCCTCCCTTAGTCTCGGAGCCTCTGCTTTGTCGCTACTAGGTAAAGCCGTCCCTGTCCAACGTCTAGCTTGCCCTGCTAGCGCTCTATCTATAGCTTCCCTAATATTAGGTTATAAGCCAACTTGTCCTATACGACATAGAGGTATAAGTCCTGCTTATAGTGTCCCTATATCTCTATCGTTACTTTCACTATATAGGTAATGTCCGGTCCTCGCCTAGTAATGCCCAACATACGTACACGTACAGTAGGGGTCGTCTTAATATAGTGTCTCTATACGAAGTCTTCGCTAATTACTCTATACACCAAACATCCTGTGTTAATTAAGGTCCGCGCCGTTGCGGACCCGTTTAGCGTAGGCTGTACGATAAACGGCGTAGTTGTTATGTAGTTGCTCTTAAAAGATAGCTAAGTAGTGCTTTAATTTAGCAATCTATCTCGTATACGCCTTTAGTAGAGCCTTCGCTTAGAGGCTATTCTTTTCCCGACTCGTCGTCGTCTAAGTAGGACTCCTAATCCTCTTGTTAGGGCGCTGCAGTTGCTACCCTTGCAGTAGTCGGCCGTCCTATAGGTCTCTCTACTAGTAAAAGCCCGCAATTCCGTACCGTATAGCCTATCTTGCTATACCAGTAGCAGCTCCCTTCTGCCCTTCTCTTATCTAGGGTAGCTATGTCTACCTACTATACCCTTTTGCCGGTAGCCCTTGGCCGTACAGTAACGGCTGCCGCTACCCTCGTCGTCGTCGTTAGTTCCTAGTCTATAGTGTCCGTCTGCTGCTAGAGAGGTTGTCGTATCTTATAAGTGCAGCTTATTTGTATTAACCTGTAGGAGTGCTCGGCTCTCGCAGTCTAGGTCCTTGTAGCTCTTGTTAAGAGCTGCCTAGAGCATCGTTATTGTAGCTATTGCCGGGTTGGCAATAGCCGTTTTATAGTACGGCAGAATCTGTGCTGCTGCCCTGCCCTTTAACCTCCTAAAGAGATACACTACCTTGTCTAGCTTAGTCGGGTATGCTCCTAAGTCGACTAGAAGCTTAGAGCGCATCTAGGCAGCCTAGGAGGGGTACTCGGCTGGAGCCTTACTATTGTAAGTAGTAACGTTAGGGAGTTTGCTCTTAGGGGTCGAGGTGTAGGCTATCGTGTTCGTCGTTATAGGGGTCGGATCGCAATCGGACGCCCTAAGCTGTCGTAGCTCCTGTTCCTGTTAGGAAATTATCGCAGCCTAGTAGCTTACTTGCTGCTTAAGCTGCCCCTTATGTTCCAGCAGCTCCTCGTACATGCGGTGTATCTGTCCCTGTATAGCTGTAGAGTCTATAGAGATGTCGCCGTCCATCTTCGTTATATTACTGCAGTTACCGACAGTAAGATTAGTTCCTAATATAAGGGCTTAAGAATCTTAGTTTAGAAACTTAAGGTTGGGTATCTATATAAAGGAACTAATAGGCAGTTCCTTTGTCGTCTGCTACTGTACAATTTGTACCTGTTAGGGGGCGCTGTCCAGCCTAGGTCCTGGACCTAAGCCAGCCGTTGCCCTAAGGACTGCGACTTAGCAGCGCTAGTACGACCCTACCCTCTGTACGGAGTTACCGATAGGACCCTACTCCTGTATAGAGGGAGAATCCTATAACTCTATATAGAGGGGAATTGCCGCCCCTCTAAACAGAGGGAAAACTCTGCACTACTATATAGAGGGAGAACTCCTAATCCTCTGTACAGAGTGTAAACCTTGCACCCCTATATAGAGAGAAATTGCTGGCTTGGCTTCGTAGGTACAAATTGTACAGCAGCAGACGACGAAGGAACTGCCTATTAGTTCCTTTATATAGATACTCAACCTTAAGTTTCTAAACCAAGACTCTTAAGCCCTTACATTAGGAACTAATCTTACTGTCGGTAACTGCAGTAATACAACGAAGATAGACAGCGACATCTCTATAGAACCTATAGCTATGCAGGGACAGATGCACTGCGCGTACGAGGATGTGCTAGAACATAAGAGGCAGCTCGAGCAGTAAGTAAACTACTAGGCTGCGATAATTTCCCAATAGGAACAGGAGCTACGACAGCTTAGGGCGTCCGATCGCGATCCGACCCCTACAACGACGAACACTATCGCCTACACCCTAACCCCTAAGAGCCAACTCCCTAACGTCACTATATACGATAGTAAGGCTCTGGCCGAGTACTCCTCCTAGGCTGCCTAGATGCGCTCTAAGCTTCTAGTCGACTTAGGAGCATACCCGACCGAGCTGGACAAGGTAGTTTACCTCTTCAGGAGGTTAAAGGGCAGGGCGGTAGCACAGATTCTGCCGTACTATAAGACAGCTATTGCCAACCCGGCAATAGCTACAACGACGATGCTCTAGGCAGCTCTTAACAAGAGCTACAAGGACCTAGACTGCGAGAGCCGAGCACTCCTAAAGGTCAATACGATAAAGCAAGGACGCAAGACCGTATAAGAGTTCCTTACAGAATACGACCAGACTCTAGCAGAGACAGGAGGTCTCTAATAGGAGGACAGGATAAAAATTACCTCCTTAGAGGTAGGCCTCTCTAAGGAGATTATAATAGGACTAGTAGGCGTAATACGACCAGCTATATACAAGGAATTCTGTAATCTCCTTAGAATAGTCGACGACTAGTAGCGCAGGCTTAGACGGATAAGCTGCGCTTATAAGTTGCGACAACCCCTCTAGCGGCAGACGGACGTTATAGACTAGGAACTAACGACGACGAGGGTAGCGGCAGCTGTTACTGTACAGCTAAGGGCCGCTACCAAAAGGGCGCAATAGGTAGACATAGCTACCCTTAACAAGAGGTAAGCAGAAGGGAGCTGCTACCGGTATAGCAAGATAGGCTATACTATACGGAATTGCGGGCTTTTGCTAGCAGAGAGACCTGGGGGACGGCCGGCCACCGCAAGGGTAGCAACTGCAGTGCCCTAACGAGAGGACTAGGAGTCCTACTCGGACGACAACGAGTCGGGAAAAGAGTAGCCTCTAAGCGAAGTCTCTGCCAGAGGCGTATACGAGATAGATTGCTAAATCAAAGCACTACTTAGTTATCTTTTAAGAGCAACTACATAACGACTACGCCGTTTATCGTACGGCCAACGTTAAACGGGTCCGCAACGGCGCGGACATTAATTAACACAGGATGTTTAGTGTACGGAGTAATTAGCGAAGACTTCGTACAGAGACACCGGATTAAGACGACCCCTACTGTACTAGTACGCATATTAGGCATTACTAGGCAAGGACTGGACATTACCTATATAGTGAAAGTAACGATAGAAGTACAGAGACACTATAAGCAGGACTTATACCTATATATCGTATAGGACAAGTTGGGGTATAACCTAATATTAGGGAAGCTATAGATATAGCGCTAGCGAGGCAAGCTAGACGTCGGACGAGGACGACTGTACCTAGCAGCGACGAAGTAGAGGCTCTAAGACCAAGGGAGGACTCTGTAGGGTAGCAATGCCAAGGCCCAGATCAACACTGCGACTGCAGACATTAAGAAGGCATTAGCGCCTAAGAAAGCGACGGACCCCTATACGAAGCTCCTAAGGGAATACGCAGGATACCTGGACCTCTTCGAGCCAAAGTCGGCCTCAAAACTGCTACTATACTAGGGAGAAGGGATTGACTTCGACATCTAGCTAGAGCCCTGTCCGGATAGGAGTCTGCCTAAGGTACTGTACGGCCCGCTGTACGGAATGTCCTCTAGAGAACCCCTAGTACTACGCAAGACACTGGACGACCTGCTTGCTAAAGGTTTTATTTAGGCAAGTACCTCGTCCGTAGGAGCCCTAGTGCTGTTTGTCTACAAGGAGGGGAAGGCCGGCTTGCGCTTCTACGTAGACTATAGAGGCATTAACGCGATTACTAAGAAGGACCGGTACCCCCTACCCCTTATTAAGGAGACTCTCGGACGGATCAGCAAGGCAAAGTAGTTTACTAAGCTTAACGTAGTCTTAACTTTCTACAAGATACGGATTAAGGAAGACTATAAATAGATAACTGCCTTCTGTACGAGATATAGTCTTTTTAAGTAGCTTGTTACCCCCTTTAGCCTTGCTAACGCACCGGCAACCTTCTAAAGGTACATTAACAAGTCCTTGCAAGGGTTACTAGACGACACCTGCTCGGCGTACCTCGACGACACACTAGTCTTTACGGACGGCACCTATGCAGACTATGTACAGGACGTCAAGAAGGTGCTAGACTGACTGCAGCAGGCTGGCTTGTACCTTAACATCGATAAATGTAAATTTAGTGTCTAGCGTACGAAATACCTAGGGTTTATTATCGAGGCAGGGAAAGGCATTAGCATAGATAGGAAAAAGATTAATGCTATTAAGCAATAGTAGCCGCCTATAAGCATTAAGGGCATACAGGAATTTCTTAGGTTTGCTAACTTCTACCGCCAGTTTATACAGAACTACTCGGAGATCGTACGCCCCCTAGTCGAGCTAACACATAAGAACAAGCAGTTTAAGTAGACGGACGAGTGCAATAGGAGCTTTAACAAGCTAAAGGAGCTCTTTACTACAGGACTAATACTTGCCGCCTTCGACCTAGAACGTACGACAATACTAGAAACCGACTCCTTAGGGTACTGTATAGGAGACATCTTGTTACAGGTAGGCTTAGACAGACTTCTGTACCTATGCGCGTATTTCTCTAAGAAGAACTCCCTAGCTAAGTGCAACTACCCTATCTACAACAAGGAATTGCTGGCAGTCGTACAGTGTTGCGAAGCTTAGGATAGTAAACTCTGCTCGGTTCCTAAGTTCCTCGCCCTAACTAACTATAAGAACCTAGAGTACTTTACACAGCCCTAGAAGCTGTCTAAGAGGCACGTACGATAGGCAATGTACCTAAGCTAGTTTAATATAAGACTCTAGTATCGCAAGGGTAAGGACAACAGCAGAGCTAATGCACTATCTAGACAGGACTAGGACATGCCAACGACGTACGAGGACAACCAGCTAAAATTACGAACATTCTAGATGTTTAATAAGGAGCCAGGCAAGGAGACTATCCGCCTAGCAGCGACACAAATATAGGAACTATAACTGCAGGCATAGGAAGAGGCAGTAGAAAAGGACGAGGTATACCGAGGGGCCTGTACGGCGATCTAAGGAGGACAGCGGAAGCTCCTAGCAGAGCTTTACCTTAAGGTGTCGGCAGCAGAGTGCTTAGTAGATAAGGAGAACAACCTGAAGTTTAGGAATCGGATTTGGGTCCTGGCGGACAAGAAGCTCTATATAAGCTTAATATAACGGGCGCATAACTCTATAGCAACCGGGCACCTAGGGCGTAAGGAGACGTATAGCATTGTCGCCAGGGACTACTACTAGCCGGCGATAGCGAGGGACATTCGCAGGTTTATACAGAACTGCGATATATATAGACGGACGAAGCCCTAGCGTAAACTAAAGCATAGGCTGCTAAAACCCCTACCAATCCCAGACCGGCCCTAGCAAGACCTAATAGTAGACTTTATTACAGACCTCCCTAAGAGCGACGGACGGCGGAATATTATAGTAGTAACGGACAAGCTAACGAAGGGGGTAATACTAGAGGGAATAGACTCTATTACGGCTAAGGACACTGCCTAGGTCTTTATACAGACGACGTTCAGCAAGCACAGTTTCCCTAGGTTAATTGTGTCGGACTAGGGTACGCAGTTTACGAGCCAGCTCTAGGCAAGGGTCTGCCAAATGCTAAACGTAGAACGTTGTCTGTTAACTGTATAGCACCTACAGACGGACAGTGCGACAGAGAGGATTAATTCGACGTTGGAAGCGTACCTCTAAGCGTACGTTAACTATAATTAGACAAACTGGAACCGCCTTCTCCCTATAGCGGAGCTGGCCATTACCAGCTGTACGGCTAATGCTACAGGATTGTCCCCCTTCTTTATAGCCTATAGATACGACCACTCCCTGCTCCTATCGACCCTAAGTAGTAACACCCTACACCCTGTACGATCCCTAATTTAGCAGGGAGAGGCTACCGTACAGACAATTACAAATGCCTATTAATAGGCGAAGGCGAGTCTAGCTATAGCTTAACAGAATACGGAAGAGCAGGTCAACAAGGGACAGCAGGCTGCACTAAGATACGAGGCAGGAGATAAGGTCTAGCTAAACTAGCGCAACATCTATACAGACCGGCCAAGCAAGAAGCTAGATTATAAGAACAGGAAGTTTACAGTAGTCCGACCAGTAGGGACACACACTATACGACTTAACACTCCCCTAGGGATCTACCCAGTCTTCTACGTAGACCTCGTACAGCTAGCGAACACGGACCCCCTGCTATACTAGACGACAGACGACGCGCGCCCACTAGCGATTATAACTAAGAGCTAGGAAGAGTACAAGGTAGAAGGAATCCTTAAGAGCTAAAGAAAGAAGAAGAGGGTAGAGTACCTAGTAAAATAGAGAGGATAGGCAGAGCCTACGTAGGAACTATACGAGGCTCTACAGGACACAACTGCGCTAGACAGGTAGGAGGAGAACTACTCCCCTGCCTAGTTCCAGTAACACTGCACCGTATAGCGAAAAGGGGCACGATCTACCCTAAGTATAGGGCAGCCGCTAGCGACTTAGGTTACTAAGGATCGAGAATCGAGATATAGGACACTACGGGATCCCACCGACACTACACTATACTACACTGTACAGAAGGGGGCAGGAGGAAGAGGACAGCTAGGAGACAGGTAGGAATAGGAGTAGAAGTAGGAAGGGAACGAGAGCAACACTGTCCGAAAGCTTTTATATACTACCTTAAGGTAGCCTACTAGCTACTACCCTAGGGACTAAGGCAGCCAACTCTATACCCGAAATCTTAATTACCCCCTGGCCGGCAGGGGCCCTAGCACTAGAGGAAGCAAAAGGGTAGCTTAACAACACCCTGCTACTGGTTAATATAGCACCTAAGACGTTAGCTTAGACTGTACAGAAGGCAGGGACCCGTACGAACCGGAAGCGAAGCTGCTAGTTAGGCTAGGCACTCTACTGTTAGAGGTAAAAATAGGAGGGGACACTAGCTAGACAGGCAGAAGAAGAGCTAGCAGCTATAAGAGAAACATAGCAGGAACGGCCGGACGGGATAGGTAGCATAACAATAGTAGCTAGTAGTGGTAGTTAGTAGTAGTAGTTAGTAGTTAGTAGTAGTAGTAGTAATAGTAGTAGTAGCGGACAGGTAGCAGATAGTGTTAAGGGGGGAGCTAAGAGGTTGGAAGAGGTCGATGTAAAAGTCGAAGTAGGTAGGAGGAGTTGGATAAAACAAAGTCTAAAGGAAGGGATATTAAAGTTAATATTAGAGGGGGAGGCTAAAGTCTAAAGTAAGGGATGTAAAAACTAAGTAAAGAAAGGAAGGGCTGGAGTCTAAGGTATAAAAGCTAAATTAATACACAAGACGAGCTATAAACAAGAAGAAGAGAAAGATTAGGTAGGTAGCAGCAGGTTCTTATATCTCCCTGCCCTAGCTAGTTGTTTGCGTATTTGCTAGTAGCTTTCTTATTAAACTCTGTTTCTTTGTTCTGCAAACAAATTCATTTCCTAGACCTGCTTTTTCCCAAGGTTCCAGAACTAAGTTAGGAGTGTTTGCATTGCAAGATAATTCGCCTTTCACTCTCTTAGAGTCTTCTTCTATCTAGTAGTTGTTAGCCTATAGTCTGTAAATCTCAATAGTTCTAGTTAGGTCTTAGATGCTGTTGTTTTCCGTTTTACATCTGTTAACTGTGTTTTCCGTTTTATATCTATTAACCGTAACAGTAGCCCCCTTAATATAGCGGAGTTCCTACGAAGCCTTAGTAGTTCGAGATACTAGGGGTAAGTCTGCTTATTCCTAGGAGCAGGCCTAATGTTACAGTCAATATTCTATTAGTAAGCAGAATCCAGTTCTCTTTAGCTGTACCGGGTTTCCAGGCAGTAGTCTCTAGAGTGGTTTTAACGGTAGAAGGCTTTAATCTTGTCCTTGTCGAAGATAATGTTTCTAAGGGGTTCCCAAGTAGTGTCCTAGTCTTCGTAGCTTTGCTATTGAACTTTGTACTTTGTCTGTCCATTAATTACTTAACAGTCTGTAATTTTGCGTATATAGTATTCTCCTTCTTCGTCTTTGTCGTCGTCTTCTGCAGGGAGAATGCGGGTTCGTTCTTGGTCTTACAATTAGATTAGGAAGGGATCTCCTTCTTTAGGTCTTAGTCGAACAGGATAGAAGACGTTGTAGATTTCCTAGTCTTCCGGAAGTTAGAGGCGGTATGCGTGCGAGCTGATCTTCTCTATAATAGGGAAGAGGCCTAGTTTTTTCCAGTCAAGTTTGCGAGAAGGTCTTCCTATAACAATGTTCTTAGAGTCCAGGTACACTCTGTCTCCTACTTAATAGTCTAGGGCTAGTTGTCGTTTTCGGTTAGCTTGTTCTTCGTAGATAGCCTAGGCATAAGTTATTTCTTCTTAGACTTCCTAATAGATCTAGGAGAGGTGCGTTGCCCAGTCGTCTACATCGACTTTGTCTAGGTCGTCGGGTCACAGTAGTGGGTCTTGAGGCTCTATTCCTGTTCGGGGGTAGTAGCCTCTAGTAGTATAGAAGGGTAAGTGTCCTGTCGTCTCCGACTCCTAGTTGCGCGCCGAGAATTCCACTGTTAGGATATGTTTTGGCCAGTCCTTTTGGTAGTAATCGATAAAGCAATGTAGCGTCTGTTCGAACAGTGCATTCGCAATTTCTGTTTAACTATCTGTTTCTAGGTAGTAGGACGTTAAGATGTAGTAATCAATGTTCAAAAGCTTGCAAAGGCGTTTCCAGGACTTGGCAATAAACTAAGAGCCTCTATTAGAGGTAATGCTGTCTGGAAGGCCTACGTAACGCTAGACGTATTCGTAAAATAGTCGAGCAGTTTCCTTAGAAGTTATGCTCTAGCAGGGTACTACAAAGCGGTCCTTAGAGTGTCGGTCTATAACTACAAAGACGTTCTTTGCCTTAACGCCTGCCCCAAGTAGTCCCTTAAGGGAGACAGGTAACAAAGTCTATTATAATGTATTTCTACGGGTGTTCAGGGGCCGGGAGAGGCTTTAGCAATCCTTGTAGACGTTGTCAGTCGTATTTGGCTGCCTTGCAGATAGGACAATTGTTTCTATATCTGCGGACGTGCTTCTACATTAACGGCTACTAGTAGTAACAGGAAGTAAGCTTGTAAAGCTTCGATCGTCCTAGGTGGCCTCCTACTGCCGAGTTGTAAACTGTCCTAAGGATGTATAGTCGTATTGAATTGTCTGTGTTCCGGGCACGCAGATATAATTCAATACGGCCTTTTTGAAGACTATATCTCGAACTGAGGAGGGAAAGGAATCTATGTAGTGGTGGACGAGACCTTTGGGGGGGGTGGCGTGCCAAGGCCTGGCTCGGTCCGGAAGGGCTAAGCCGAAATTCTAAGGGTCCACCCTATTATCCAGTCCCACCCCTTTCTGCCGCTGTAACACTACCCCCCTCCCTTACTAGCGGTCGCCCTCGACCGCTTAGTCACCCTATCTATCCAAAAATCTCCACTTTTTTTTTTTTTAATTCGTCGTCTCCTTCTCGAAAATCCCCTCCAACGCCGATGTTACCTCTTCCGTCGTCTATTAAAAACAACGTTCTCTTTATCGCTTCTTTAATTTCTTACGTCGTCGGCGTCTAAAGTCCTTTACTTGGCGTCTATCTGACCCGTGCGCCTGATCCGTGCCATCTGATCTAAGCCGTAGGTTATCTAAGCTGCGGCTCGGCTGGTCTGTGCGTCGCCTTAGAGGTCTATATAGATCTTTCCGCAGTGCCGTTTTTCTTCTTCTTTTTCTCTTCCACTAAAGCCTTTACCTACTACAGGGTCGGCAGCGCTGGCACGCTACAGCGTCGGCGAGCTGCCTGCCGAACCAGTAGTAGGTAGTGGCCGCGTCGAAGATCTCCCTAAGGCGACTGTAACGATCGTTTCCTTCGGCCTCTGCGCTAATAGGGCGGACGCGGCTTTCTTCTTCTTTCTTCCGCATTGTCGACATTAGAGCTACGCTGGTTTTGGCTTCTCCGGGTTCCGCACGTAGAACTCTCTTAGCAGCTCCGCCAAATTCTGCAGGTTCTCGATCGGATACTATTCGTAGTCTTCCGGCTACCCCTTCTATAAGATCCTCGCTTTAATAGACCCCCTTATCTTCTTTACGTCTATTACGTCTTCTACCTCCTACTCTTCTTCCTTACCGTCTATCTCGATAGGCAGGGGTTTAGCGAACCCCTGTTCCGGCAGGCCGTCTTTAGGGTCCAAGCTTAACAGGTCCGAATAGAAGACATCGTAGATCCGGAACGATTTTGGTAGCTGGAGCCGATAGGTCACCGGCGACCTTTTTTCTATTATCTTGAACGGACCCACGTAGCGTAGATTGAGCTTGGCGTTGCCTTTTAGCCTTAGGTTTCGCGTGTTAAGCTATACCTTTTGGCCTTCCTCGAATTCTAGTAGTGACCTTTTTCTATTAGCTCGAGTTACTATCTTCTTCTAAGTCGATTCTATCGCTTTCCTCGCTACCTTAATAGCTTCTTCCATTTAAGCCTTAAGTGCTTCAGCCGCAGCGGCGGCGACTCTCTTTAACGACGTAGCAGTGGATAGTTCTACGGAGCTGGGTTTATTCGGCGGTTGGAAACTTATTCTCGGAAGATAGCTATGCGTTATTTCGAACGGCGCCAGCGAGGTGGCCTTAGACAGTGCCGAGTTGGCGCAGAACTCGGCTATCGGCAACACCTTAACCCATTCTTCTTAATAGTAGCTGCAGAAGGTTTGCAGATATCGTTCTATCTCGCAGTTAGCCACTTTAGACTGACCGTTAGTTTAAGGGTAAGTGGCTGTGCTAAGCTTTCTACGAATCCCGAGGGCTTGGTTGATGGCTTTCTATACGTCGGCTGTGAATTGAGGACCCCTATCCGTAGTGATAGTGTCCGGCAGCCTATAGTGCTTCTATACGTGTTGGATCAACATTCTCGCCGTTTCTTCTGCAGTAGTTCCTTTATCCTTAGCTCGATAGGGGATAAAATAGCGCTCCTTGCTTAGTCGATCCACTATGTTGAGCGTAGCGTCGTAGCCGTCTGAGTCCGGCAGTCCGGTTACGAAATCTATCGTAATGTGCTGCTACGGCTTCTCGGGGATCGGAAGTGGCTTCAGTAGACCCACCAGAAGACCGTAACGTGGCTTCGCGGCTCGGCACACGTAGCAATTAGCGATAAATCGGTGGATCCGTTCGTAGATCCGCAGAAACCAGTAGATCGTCCTTACAGCTTCTATCGTCTTTTTCGAGCTAGCGTAACTAACGTCCTTAGAGCTATAGACCAGTTGGACGACCTTAGTGATTAGTTCTTCCGGAACTATCAGCTTCCCTAAACCGGTTTTGCCTAGCTTCTGATGCTAATTGAGCTGCTCTACCTTCTCGTAGAGAGTCTCTTCCTTAGGGGCCGGCTCTACTGCGCAGACTCCCACCTCTTTCAACACCTCTGCATCTACTATCCGCTCGGTTAACACCTTCTGGAACATGTTCGGATCTTCTTTCGCGCGGCTGGTTTTTCCTTCCCTTCGCGTTAGCGCGTCAGCCTTCTCGTTTTGAGCTCCGGGTCGATAAGTGATCTTAAAGTCGAACCCGGATAAGTAGGCCGCCTACTGCGCTTAACGGCGTAAGAGCTTCTGCGTCTTTATAAAGTAAGTCAGCAACTAGTGGTCCGTAAGGACCTGGATCGGGCTCTTTCCAGCTATAAGTTCCGGTTTCCACTCCTCGAAAGCCTGAATAATAGCTAGCAGCTCCTTATCGTAGATAGCGTAGTTCCGCTTAGCTTCGGTTATAGACTTGCTAAAGAAAGCTACTAGATAGAGGGTTTCGTCGTCGCTATATTAAGAAAGGACCCCTGCCGTTACTGTATCGGAAGCGTCCGTTTCTACGTAGATCGTCTTTTCCGGCCGGAAGTGTGCTAGAACTGGCGCAGAGGCCACCGCTTCTTTCAGCTAGTTAAAGGCTTCCGTGCACTTCTCGTTCTATAGGCCGGCGGCCTCCTTCTTTAACGCCTCGTTTAGGGGTCTTGCTATCTGGCTAAAGTCCTTAATAAACTGTCGATAGTAGCTACAGAAGCCGAGAAACGCTCTGATTTGCGTAGTATTCCCAGACTTCGGCTGCTTCTATTCGGCGACGGCGGCGATCTTTAAGGGGTCCACCCAAATTCTATCTCTTCCGACGATAAGACCGAGATATTTGACTTCGGTCTGATAGAACTCGCTCTTCTTCGTGTCCGCGTTCAATCCTACTTCGCGGAGTCTCTTTAGCACTCTCTCGACGTGGTCCGTATGCTGATCTCTCGTTCCGTCCGTATAGATAAGAATGTCGTCTAAGTAGATAGATACGAACCGCTCTAGTATGTCTATAAAAGTGTGGTTTATAAAGCGTTGCTACACTGCCGGCGCGTTGGTAAGTCCGAAAGGCATCACCAACTACTTGAAATTGCCTATACGCGTCGCGAACGTCGTAAGGTCTTCTGTCTGCCCTTCTTCGTTCCTTAGTTAATAGAACGCTTAGCAGATGTCCAGCTTGCTAAACTACTTAGCCTTTGCTACGCGCTGTATAGTCTTATCTATTAGCGGCAGTAGATATACGTCTCTCTTGGTGACCTCGTTAAGGCCTCGATAGTCTACGCAGAGTCGGAGACCACCCCCTGGTTTCCTTACGAAAAGAATCGGTAACGCGTATTCGGCAGAACTTGGCGTAATAAACTTCTTTACCAGATTTTTGCGAACGAACACCTCCACTTAGTCCAGTTCCGCCAGCGACAGTCGTCTTAGGGGCTCGGTTCTTAGCAGCGTAGCTCCCTCTTTTAGTCGGATCTTGTTGTTATATTCCGGTCGATAGAGCGGCAATAGGTTAGAGTTGGCTTTTAAGAAGACGTTAGCGTAACTATAGAGCTCGTTTGGCAGCACCTCCAGTAGATCCACTTCTTCTTCCGCTATTATCTTCCGGTAGTCTTCGATGTCTTTTATTAAAATAGCGTAAATTACGTTGTCCAGTGACTTCGCAAGGGTCGATAAAGCTTCCGAGCTTATCATTCCGATTATAGGCGCAGGCTCGGTAGAGGTAGGCAGAGCCGTTTCGCCGCTGGTCGCCTCTGATCTTGCTGTCGCAGCTGCGACCGATTCGGTAGTAACGGCGCTGTTACCTTGGGTCTTGAATCTAATCGTTCCTTTATCTACGTCGATAATAGCTTTCTGGTTCTTTATCTATTTCTGCCCTATAATGATGTCAAACCTTCCGATATCTATAATTCAGAACGTCGCTTCCGTAGTGCGACCTGCTAAGGTGGTCCTTAATAGCACATAGTGCGTAACACTCTCCGTGTCTTGTCCGTTGTACGCCGAAATCCGCGTTAGCGACGCCATTTCCACTGGATAGCTGTATCCCTTTGTCAGTTTCTGAACCAGTCGGTAGTGGATCGCCGCGCCGATAAGAGCTCCAGTGTCGATAAAAGCTTTTAACTAGAGGGGTTGGCGCGATTTCTTAACAGGGTAGATCGTAATAGGAAAGATAATCGCCGTTTCTGTGTTCGCTTCCACCGTCGCCGACAGTGGATCGTTACAACTGTTGATGCTCTCTCGTTCCTTTAGTGCCTTTCGCGGGGATGCCCTGTTTTTTACGCTGGATAGAGGGTCTATCCGTCCAGCTGGTCTTTTCCTATAATCCTTAATTGCACCCCCCCGTCTACACTGTTAGTATCGTTCGGCGCCGGTTCGATAGCTTGAATAGTCTTTCTCAGTGGCTGCGGCTGCGGCTGCTTTATAGCTCGATACTCCTGCTTCTGCTAGGCCGTTGCTTGGCATCTCGTAGCGATATAGCCGGGTTTTCTGCACGCGAAACAGGTGGAGACAAACGCCGATCGTAGTAAGTACGACGACTGCTAGGGGGTTCGTCGGAAAGGCGCAGGGGCTCTGACTGTCTGCGCCGACGGCAATAGCTTCTAAATCGGTTCGCGTGTCGTCGGTTTTCTGTACGCGTTTAGGTTTCTTACTGTTACTCTCGCCTAGTGCACGAAGCTCTAAAGGTCTTCGTCTTCCACCGACGCTATAGCCGCAGCGAGCTTAGGGCTCAGTTTCTGTCTCAGTAAGTGTAGCTGCTTATCCTTAGCCACTCTCGCTCTAATAGCATATTTCCTAAACAGCCTGTAAAATTCTTTAAATGTTAGCCGATTCTGACTGATCTTGTCCAGTTGTTTGCGGGCCGTCTTCTTCTGCAAGGGGTCTCCGAAACGCTGATCTAGCGCTTTGATAGCTTCGTCGGCGGTTACTTCTTCTAGGTCCGCTACTAGCGAAAAAGCTTTACCTTCTAATTGCGATTCCAGGTACGCCAATCTATCCTCTTCGCTGCTCGATGCATAATCGCGGCTTATCTTATTCTTGATCTTCTTCTTAAATGCCTCCTACGCTTTAGGGTCTCCGCTACCGAAAGCAGGTAGGTCCGGCAGTGGCGTTATCGTAGTGCCACCTTAACTATAGGCCGCCAGTAAGGCGGTCTCTGCGTAGGTTTCTCGCCGCAGTAGCGGCGACGACTTCGCTGCTTCTATATTAGCTAGTTGATCCTTTAGCGCCTTTAGCTGCGCTAGTCGATTCGCCGCCTGGTTTTCTAACACGTCGATAATAGTCTCTGCCGATTCCTTTTCGGCCCTTACTGCTTCGGTTTCTTCTCTTAGTTGTCTGTTCTCTTCTAGCGTTCTGTAAAACAGCATTTCGATAAGGTCTATGCCGTCGTAGACCTTCCCTATTCTATTCTCGTTTACATAGTCTTCCAGTTCCTCGAGTGTACAGTCGTGGATCTTCTTGTATTCGCTTATTCGTTCCTTAATCTCTGCGGTCTCTTCCGCTATAAAACCGTTAATAATGGTCTTATCATTAATAATACTAGAGCGCCTACTCGCTCTGTCAGTCTTTCTCTTTCTGCAGCGGCCTGTTACGCCGCTCTCTACCGCTAAGAAGCCTTCTATCTTCTTACAGTGCCTTGGGGGTTGTTGTTTTGGTGTGTGTGTGCGCGTGCGCGTGCGTTATTTGAGCGTCCGGATGGTTCGACGGGCCCTTTCGCGCAGCGCGGGGTTTAGTATAGTAAGTGAGTTCGAGATATAATGTTCCGGGCACGCAGATATAATTCAATACGGCCTTTTTAAAGACTATATCTCGAACTAAGGAGGGAAAGGAATCTATGTAGTAGTGGACGAGACCTTTAGGGGGGTGGCGTGCCAAGGCCCGGCTCGGTCCGGAAGGGCCGAGCTGAAATTCCAAGGGTCCACCCTATTATCTAGTCCTACCCCTTTCTGCCGCTGTAACAGTCTGTACCTTTAGGAACAAAAAGACGAGATCGAAGGTAAACTAGTCTATCCCTAAGTTCGCATTCTAAGAGAGAAAAGCTAGGGAAGGTACGCTAACCTATTTTAAGGGCTTGGATCAGTCCTTAAGCTTGTTCGTCTAATTTGTAAGCTTCTCTAATTATTAGGAGCAGTTCTCTAGGTTGATTTGCTTCTTCCGTTGATTTATTATTGTTCTGTTCGTTGTCGGAGATAACAGAGCCTTCAATTTTAGAGTCTTTGGTGTCAGATGTTTCGTTGTCTGGTTCGCTTTCTGAATCGTTATCCTCTAAGAAGTCAGGTGCCAGATATAGAGCAAAAGAGACAGCGATTGATAGTGTACCTTCTTTTAGGAAGGTCTTTAAGTCTTTGCTTAGGTTATAGGCCTTTAGGATAAATTGGTTACACATTGTCTGGCCTTCTTTTCGGTCTACTAGATAGGTTCCAGGCATCCGGGTAAGGGTATTAGCCCTTAAATTAAGAGATCTAGGCGCATATTAAATAACAAAGTTGAACCTTAAGAGGAATTTGCTCTAGCGGGCTTGTCTGCGATTAAGGATTTTGCTCTTTATAAAATAAATCAAGTTCTTATAGTCTAAACTAACTTAGGTCAGGTAGGCTGCACCTTCGAGTTCTAGTCGCCACTCTTTAAATACTTTAACGATTGCAAGGAGCTCCTTGTCGTATATCTCGTAATTGCATTCGGCAGGTAGCATCTTCTTTAAAAGGTAAGCTACTAGGAGCTATAGCTAGTTAGGCGATTTTCGTTAAAGGAGAACTGCTCTAATAGCTCCGTTAGAGGCGTCGGTTTCTACGCAGGTTTCTAAGTCAAAGTTAAAGTGTTAAAGGATTAGATCTTCAGTAAATCGTTGCCGTAGGAGGTTAAATGCGTGTTAGCAGGAGTTAGTCTAGTTAAACTTGGCTTCTTTCTTTGTCAGAGCAGTTAGTAGCTTTACTATTAAGCTAAAGCCCTAAATAAAACGACGGTAGAAGTTAGCAAACCCAAGGAAGCCTTGCACTTCTTTGACAGTCTTTAGGATCTTCCAGTCCAGGATTGCTTGAATCTTTGCTAGGTCTATACGGATGCCTTTGTCTAAGATAATAAGGCCAAGGAATTGAACTTCTTGTTAGTGAAATTCGTACTTGTTAATGTCCAGATGCAAGCCTGCTTCTGCTAGTTTCTCCAGTACCTTTCGGACGTGTTCCTAGTGTTCTTTTAATGTAGTGCTGTAGACTAGGACGTCGTTAATGTAAGCAGTAACAAATTGGTCTAAGTACTCTCTTAGTGTGTCGTTTATGTATTCTTAGAAAGTGCTAGGTGCATTGCACATTCCAAAGGGCATTACTAGGGATTCAAACAGGCCGTATCGGGTTCTGAATGCGGTCAACTATTCTTGTCCTTTAGCTATCCGAATCTTGTTAAAGGCTGCAATTATATCGAGCTTAGTAAACTATTTTGCTTTCGAAAGGCGTTCTAGTGTTTCTTAGATTAGAGGGATCGGATACCGGTTCTTCTTAGAGATAGCGTTAAGATTGCGGTAGTTAACACAGAAGCGCAGCCCTCTACTAGGCTTCTTAACAAACATAACAGAGCTGGCGGCAGGTAAGCGACTGGATCGAAAAAAGCCTTTCTAAAGGTTTTGTTACAGAAGCTTTTGCAGGACTTAGAGTTCTTCTCAGGACATTTAGTAGAGAGGTCCGAAAGGGGGTGTCTAACCTTCTTCTAGTTCAATCTTGTAATCGTAAGGTCGGTAAGGAGGTAGCTTGTTAGCTTCTTTAACTGACTATATACTAAGGAAGTTATAGTATTCTGTTAGTACTTTTGTCTCTAGATTAGTAGCTTCTCGGTTTTTGTCGAACTTAGCAAGGGCTTTCTCGAGGTCTTTCATTAATGCAGCAAAGATTTGAGCTCCTTTTTCCTTTGCAGCTGTATAGAAAGCAGCTGCGGATACTTAGAGTATCGAATCTTTTATGCCGTTCGCAGGAGTAAACTAAGTTAAAGTGTAGCAATAATTTCGGCAATGTTCTAAGTTTATGTCGAGGCTTCCAGTGTCCTAGTTAATCTGTAGGTTGTAGATCTTTAGCTAAGGCAATCCTAGGATTATTTTCTAGTTAGGTAGAGGTATAACAAAGCAAGAGAGGTGTTCTTTGTAGTTGTTCCTAAGTTGAAGTTTGACGTAGGCAATCTAAGTTATACCTCCTGCGGAGGCCTCGCTGCCTTTAAACATCTTTAAGGGTCTGGGGTATTTCAGGTTCTAAGTAGGGATTCCTAAGGAGTTAACAAGTCTAGGGTTAATAAAACTCTTACTAGTTGCGCCGCAGTCGATTATCGTAAGTACTAAGTGTATAGAATTCTTCTTAGTGTAGATATTTGCTGTAACTATAAAGGGAGGACAAGTTAACTTATCCTCTGCCTAAGTACAGAATTGCACTGTAGAAGAAGAGATTGCACGATGTCGATCTAAATGCTTGCCTGTTAGGCGTCTTGTTAACAGGCCTAAGCGTTTCCCTAGTCCTTGCTGTTGTCCTTTAGTGCTAGGGCAGCTGCAGAGAATCCGAGAGGGGTGCCTGCCTTGTTGCAGCGATTGACTAGAGTTGGGCAGTTAATTGCGATGTAGTTTGGCTCCCTACAGTACATACAGAGACGTTGGTTGCGGCAACGCTGCTTTTCTTCTTATATAAGTCGACTGTCTTAAAGCTTGGCTAAACTGACGTCTATAGGTTCGCTGTTAACAGGAGGAAGTCGTAGGGCTAAGGGAGGATTAGGTTGGTTTTAGGTAAATATAGGAAGAGTCGTAACCGGACGCTGGCTCGTACAGTTGTTAAGCGGGTTGCTGTGTGCCTTAATAATGTTTAAGAACAGGTTTCTACGACTGTCGAGGCGTTGGCAGAGGGTAACTAGTTCGTAAAATAACAAAGATTCGTGCTCTTAGTCTTCCAGTTTAGTAAGAAGTCCAGTGCTTAGACCAGCAACCAAAGCCGACTTTTGGGCTTCTGTGTCGTATTCGCAGTATCCGATTTCCTGTAAGAATTGTGCGTAGTAGTTAGAGAATAGCTTGTTGGTTTGCTTAAGGGTTCGGATTAGCTGCTAGGCTGTAGACTTGCAGTATAGGTTACCAAAGGCTAAGTTAAGAGCGGTAAGCAAGGTAGTAACGTCTAGGCAAGTAACTTGTAGTGTCTCTAAGTCAAACTAGTGTAAGACCTGTTGTAGTGCCTTGCCAGTAAGGAGGGAAAATGCGTACGAGACCTTCTGTTGTTTGTTTAGGAAGTGGTCCGCGTTAGCTAAGAGCTTAATTAACAATTGTAGTCGAAATTTATCAAACTTGTCCTTGTCTCTATAGAATGGTTCTAGGTCAGCCACTCTCTTGCTAGTAGGTTCTCTAGTGGTGTTCTGTGTCCTTAGGTTCAGAGCTTCCTGCAATTGTCCTTATGTCTAAGCTTTCTTAATTGTTAGGTTAGCAATCTTTCGTTCTATCTCTTGTACCTGATCCTTGCTATCTAATAGCATTGCTTCTAGGCTATTGATGTGTTAGTTAAGTTCCTTCACTTGTTCAATGCCTGTATAGACGGTGTTCGTTGCTGTAAAAAAGACTCAGAGGGCAAGGTTAGGATCGTTGTTTATTAGGTTAATAATTCCTTCTGCTAATAGGTCTAGTTGTAAGTATTCCTTAAAGGGGACCTCTTCTCGTAGGGTGTAGAAGACTATGTTAATAGTCTGGTGTTTGGGATATAGCTCGTAATGTTATAGGAGGAGCTAAGAGGTCGGAAGAGGTCGATGTTAATACAGGGTGGGTTGGCCCGTGTTATTACTATGCCTTGCCAAGGTTTATATATCTGGTATACATTGGTCAAGTTACTTCCGAGTTACTTGACCAGTCCCTTTTGGCTTAAGTGTACCGCGTTACATCACTTAACTCAGAAGTGACTGCTGAAAGTGTACGATAAAAGGCCCGGGTTTAATTCCTAGGGGGCGCATCTTTCAACGGGAGAGTAGAAGCAGCGTTAACGTATGTCCGTTTGTCTACCACTCCGTACAGAATAAGGCAGACCCAGTAAAGGTCCAGCTAGCTGTGTGCAGACCTGCTAGGGGGGGGGTTAATTGCGTATACTGCATAGGGGGGCTGTGCAATAGCATACGTAGCCTGTAAGTAAGCGCAGCTTACGAGGTCGTAAGTGTTAGGGGCGCGCCGTCCGGCCCAGGCCCTGAACCCGACCTAAGCCGAACGTCGCCCTAAGGACTGTGTTGCGGCGGTCGAAAGAGGTGGGACAGATTAATAGGGTGGACCCTTGGAATTTCGGCTCGGCCCGGGCGGGCCGAGCCGGGCCTTGGCACCACCACCTCTACGGAAGCCCACTACCACTACTACATAGATTCCTTTCTCTCCTCAGTTCGAGATATAGTTATTAAAAAGGCCGTATTAAGTTATATCTGCGTGCCCGGATTATTATATCTCGAACTCACTCTCTACACCAACACCCGCGCTGCGCGAAAGGGCCCGTCGAACTATCCGGAAACCCGAATAACGCACGCGCACCAACATTAACAACAACCCCCGAAGGCACCGTAAGAAGATAGAAGGCTTCTCGACGGTAGACAGCAGTGTAACAGGCCGCCGCGGAAAGAGAAAGACGGACAGAGCAAGCAGGCGCTCCAGTGTCATTAATAACGAGATCATTATCAGAGGTTTTACGGCGGAAGAGACCGCTGAGTTCAAGGAACGAATAGCTAAGTATAGGAAGATCCACGACTGCACGATCGAGGAACTGGAAGACTACGTAAACGAGAACAGGATAGGAAAGGTCTACGATAGTATAGACCTTATTAAGACGCTGTTTCTTAGAACGCTAGAAGAAAACAGACAACTAAGAGAAGAAACTAAAGCGGTAAGGACCGAGAAGGAATCGGCGGAAACAATCATCGACGTGTTAGAAAACTAGGCGGCGAATCGAATAGCGCAGTTAAAGGCGCTAAAGGATCAACTAACCGACATGGAAGCAGCGAAGTCGTCGCTGCTACCGCGCCGAGAAACCCACGAGGAGACCGCCTTACCAGCAGCCTATAGTCAAGGTAGCACTACGATAACGCTACTGCCGGACCTACCTGCTTTCGGTAGCGGAGACCCTAAAGCGTAGGAGGCATTTAAGAAGAAGATCAAGAACAAGATAAGCCGCGATTACGCATCGAGCGGCGAAGAGGATAGATTGGCGTACCTAGAATCGCGATTAGAAGGTAAAGCTTTTTCGCTAGTGGCGGACCTGGAAGAAGTAACGGCCGACGACGCTATCAAAGCGCTGGACCAGCGTTTCGGAGACCCCTTCCGGAAGAAGACGGCCTGCGAGCAGCTGGATAAGATCAACCAGAACCGTTAGACGTTCGAAGAGTTCTACGGACTGTTCAGGAAATACGCTATTAGAGCGAGAGTAGCAGAAGATAAGCAGCTGCACCTACTAAGGCAGAAACTAAGCCCTAAGCTCGCCGCAGCTATAGCGTCAGTGGAAGACGAAGACCTTCAGAGCTTCGTGCATTAAGCGAGAGTTACCGCTAGAAACTTGAACGTATACGGAAAACTGACGACACGTAAACTGATTCAGAAGCCGTCAGCGCAGCCGACAAGAGCCCCTGCGCCCTTTCGACGAACTCCCCAGCAGTCGCTATATTTACTACGATCGGCGTTCGTCCCCACCTGCTACGCGTATAGAAAACCCGGCTATATCGCTACGAGATGCCAAGCAACGGCACAGCAGAAGCAAGAGTATCGAGCAACAAAGCAGCCGCTACTGCCGAGAAAGACTATTCAAGCTATCGAACCGGCTCTGAACGACACGGACAGCGTAGACAGCGGGGTGCAGTTAAGAATTATAGGAAAAGACCAGCTGGAAGGATAGGCCCCCTATCCAGCACTGACAATAGGGCACCGAATCGAAGCGAATCGCTACGAGAAGAAAGCATTAACAGCTGCAGCGACCCGCTCTCGGCGGCGGTGGAAGTGAACACGGAAACAGCTATTATCCTCCTAATCACTGTCCACTCCCTCGACGGATCGGGCAAACCCCTCTAGCTGAAAGCTTTTATCGACACCAGAGCTCTTATCGGTGCGGCGATCCACCACCGACTAGTCCGGAAGCTGACGAATAGATACGGTTATCCGGTGGAACTGGCGTCGCCGACGAAGATTTCGGCATACAACGGACAAGACACGGAAAGCGTTACGCACTACGTGCCGTTGAAGACTACCCTAGCAGGTCGCACTACGGAAGCGACGTTCCGAATCATGGATATCGGAAGGTTTAACATTATTATAGGGCAGAAATGGATGAAAAACCAGGGGGCGATTATTAACGTAGGAGAAGGCACACTCGGATTCAGAAAAGTGAACGGCGGCTTAGCCGCCGTCCAACCAATCGCCGAATCGGTTACGGTGGCCGACGCCAAACCGAACGTCATAACAATAGAAGCGACTCCGTCCGATCGTTCCGCACCCTCGGTCACCGTCGGAATAATAAGTTTAGAAGCAATGACGACCCTCGCGAAGTCGCCGAGCAATAAGATCTACGCTATCTCGATAAAAGACATCGAAGACTACCGGAAGATAATGGCGGAAGATAAGGTGGATCCACTAGAGGTGCTGCCAAACGAGCTCTATAGTTACGCTAACGTCTTCTTAAAAGCAGACTCCAACCTCCTGCCGCTCTACCAGCCAGAATACGATAATAAGATCAGGTTAAAAGAAGGGGCCACATTGCCAAGAACCGAGCCCCTAAGACGACTGTCGCCGGCTGAATTGTACCAAGTGGAGGTGTTTGTTCGCGAAAACCTAGCGAAGAAGTTTATTACGCCGAGTTCTGCCGAATATGCGTTACCAATTCTTTTCGTAAGAAAACCAGGGGGTGGTCTGCGACTCTGTGTGGACTATCGAGGCCTCAACGAGGTCACCAAGAGAGACGTATACCCGCTGCCGCTGATCGACGAGACTATACAACGAGTAGCTAAAGCTAAATAGTTTAGCAAACTGGACATTCGACAAGCGTTCTACCGACTAAGGAACGAAGAAGGGCAGACAGAAGACCTTACGACGTTTGCGACGCGTATAGGCAATTTCAAGTAGTTAGTAATGCCTTTCGGACTCACTAACGCGCCGGCGGTGTAGCAACGCTTTATAAACCACACCTTTATAGACATGTTAGAACGGTTCGTGTCTATTTACCTAGACGACATCCTTATCTATACAGATAGAACGAAAGAACAACATACAGACCACATTAAGAAGGTGCTAACTAGGCTCCGTAAGGCCGGACTGAACGCGGACACGAAGAAGAGCGAGTTCTATCAAACTAAGGTCAAATATCTCGGTCTTATCGTTAGAAGGGATAGAATTCGTATAGACCCCTTAAAGGTCGCTGCCGTCGCCGAATAGAAGCAGCCGAAATCCGGAAATACTACGCAAATCAGGGCGTTCCTCGGCTTCTGCAGCTACTATCGACAGTTCATTAAGGACTTCAGCAAGATAGCGAGACCCCTGAACGAGGCACTAAAGAAAGAGGCCGCTAGCCTATAGAATAAGAAGTGCACGGAGGCTTTCGTACAGCTAAAGGAAGCAGTAGCTTTGGCGCCGGTGCTAGCGCACTTCCGACCGGAAAAGACGATCTACGTAGAAACGGACGCTTCCGACACAGTGACGGCAGGGGTCCTTTCTTAATATAGTGACGACGAAACCCTCTATCTAGTCGCTTTCTTTAGCAAGTCAATAAGCGAAGCTAAGCGGAACTACGCCATTTACGATAAGGAGCTGCTGGCGATTATTTAGGCTTTCGAGGAGTGGAAACCGGAACTTATAGCTGGAAAGAGCACGGTCCAGGTCCTTACGGACCACCAGTCGTTGACCTACTTTATAAAGACGCAGAAGCTCTTACGCCGCCAAGCTCGATAGGCAGCCTACTTATTAGGGTTCGACTTTAAGATTACCTATCGACCCAGAGCTTAAAACAGAAAGGCTAACGCACTGACGAGAAGAGAAGGGAAGACCAGCCGAGCGAAAGAAGATCCGAATATGTTCCAGAAGGTGTTGACCGAGCGGATAGTAGACGCCGAGGTGTTGAAAGAAGCAGGGATCTGCGCGGCAAAACTGCAGACCGAACCGGAACCGATGGAACTAGGGCCGCCGATTAAAGAAGAGATGCTCTACGAGAAGGTAAAGCAGCTTAACTAGCAACAGAAACTCGGCAAAACCGGTTCAGGGAAGCTGATAGTTCTGGAAGAACTAATTACGGAGGTTATCCAACTGGTCTATAGCTCTATAGAAGTTGGTTACGCCGGCTCAAAGAAGATGATAGAAGCTATAAGGACGGTCTACTGGTTTCCGCGGATCTACGAACGGATCTATCGATTTATCGCCAATTGCCACGTATGCAGAGCCGCGAAGCTACGTTACGGCCTTCCGGCAGGCTTATTAAAGCCACTTCCGATCCCTAAGAAACTATAGCAGCATATTACGATAGACTTCGTAACCGGCCTGCCGGATTCCGATAGATACGACGCTACGCTAAACGTAGTGGACCGATTAAGCAAAGAACGCCACTTTATCCCCTGTCGAGCGAGAGACGACAGAACTACTGCAGAAGAAACGGCGAGAATGTTGATTTAACACGTGTGGAAGCACTATAGCCTGCCGGACACTATTACTACGGATAGGGGTCCTTAATTCACCGCCGATGTATAGAAAGCTATCAACTAAGCCCTCGGAATTTATAGAAAGCTTAGCACCGCTGCTTACCCTCAAACTAACGGCTAATTAGAAGTGGCCAACTGTAAGATAGAGAAATATCTACGGATCTTCTGCAGCTATTATTAGGAAGAATAGGTTAAGGTGTTGCCGATGGCCGAGTTCTGCGCTAACTCGGCACCGTCTAAGGCCACCTCGCTGGCGCCGTTCGAGATAACGCACGGCTATCTTCCGAGGATAAGTTTTTAGCCGCTAAACGAACCCAGCTCTGCGGAACTACCTACCGCTACGTCGTCGAAGAGAGTCGCCGCCGCGGCGGCGGAAGCGCTCCAATCTCGGATGAAAGAAGCGATCAAAGTGGCGAAAGATGCGATGAAATCGGCTCAGAAGAAGATAGTAACTCGAGCTAATAGAAAGCAGTCGCTAAGGGAATTTAAGGAAGGTCAAAAGGTCTGGCTTAACACGCGAAACCTAAGACTAAAAGGCAATGCCAAGCTCAATCCGCGCTACGTAGGCCCGTTCAAGATAATAGAAAAGAGGTCGCCGGTGACCTATCGGCTCTAGCTACCTAAATTGTTCCGGATCTACGACGTCTTCCACTCAGATCTGCTAAGCCTAGACCCTGAGAACGGTCTGCCGGAGCAGGGGTTCGCCGAACCCCTGCCTATCGAGATGGACGGTAAAGAAGAAGAGTGGGAGGTAGAAGACGTAATAGACGTAAAGAAGACGAGGGGGTCCATCAAAGCGAGGATCTCGTAGAAGGGGTGGCTAGAAGACTATAAATAGTATCCGATCGAGAATCTCCAGAATTCGGCGGAGCTGCTAAGAGACTTTTACGCGCAGAACCCGAAAAAACCGAAGCCAGCGTAGCTCTAATGCCGACAATGAAGACACGTCCGCTCCACTGGCGTAGAAGCCGATAAAAACGATCGTACTTAAAGTAATTGCTTTAGGGACCACTACGTCGGCCGGCAGCGCCGCCAACCGCGTAGTGGGTAAAGGCTTTGGTGGAAGAGAAAAAAAGAAGAAGAAAAACGGCGCCGCAGAAAGATCTATATAGACCTCCGCGACGACGCACAGACCAGCTACGCCGCAGCTCAGAAGACCGCAGATCAGATCAGATAGCGTCGATTACATAAACGCCAAGTGAAGGACTTCAGACACCGACGATACGAAAAAAAAAAAGGCGACGAAAAGAACGTCAGTCGTAATAGAAGACAGAAGAGGTAACATCGGCGTTAGAGGGAATTTTCGAGAAGGAGACGATAAATCAAAAAAAAAAAAAAAATCGAAGAAAGGTTTTCGAATAGATGGGGTGACTAAGCGGTCGAGGGCGACCGCTGGTAAGGGAGGGGGGTAGTGTTGCGGCAGTGGAAAGAGGTGGGACAGATTAATAGGGTAGACCCTTGGAATTTCGGCTCGGCCCGGGCGGGCCGAGCCGGGCCTTGGCACAACCACCTCCACGGAAGCCTACTACCACTACCACATAGATTCCTTTCTCTCCTCAGTTCGAGATATAGTTATCAAAAAGGCTGTATTAAGTCATATCTGCGTGCCCGGATCAGACTGCGACTTAGCGGCGCCAGCACGACCCCACCCTCTGTACGGAACTACCGACAGGACCCCACTCCCGTACAGAGGGAGAACACTACGGTCCTGCGCAAAGGGGAGCTACCGCCCCTCTAAATAGGGGGGTGAACTATGCACCACCGTACAGAGGAGGTAACTCCCGACCCTCCGTACGGAGGGTGAACCTAGCACCCCTGCACAAAGGGGGAAATTGCTAGCTTGGCTTTGTAGGTACAAATCGTACAGCAGCAGACGACGAAGGAACTGCCTACTAGTTCCTTTATGTAGATACCCAACCTTAAGTTTCTAAATCAAGATTCTTAAGCCCCTTACAGTAAGCCTGTAGCGTAGGGGGTAGTAATACGGAGTGGGTTGGCCCGTGTTATTACTATGCCTTGCCAAGGTTGATATATCTGGTACACATTAGTCAAGTCACTTCCGAGTTACTTAACTAGTCTCTTTTGGCTTAAGTGTACCGCGTTACATTAGATGTAAAAGTCGAAGGAGGTAGGAGGAGTTAGATAAAACAAAGTCTAAAGGGAGGGATGTAAAAGTTAATATTAGAGGGGGAGGCTAAAGTCTAAAGTAAGGGATGTAAAAACTAAGTAAAGAAAGGAAGGGCTGGAGTCTAAGGTGTAAAAGCTAAATTAATGCACAAGACGAGCTATAAACAAGAAGAAGAGAAAGATTAGGTAGGTAGCAGCAGGTTCTTATATTCCCCTGCCCTAGCTAGTTGTTTGCGTGTTTGCTAGTGACTTTCTCATTAAACTCTGTTTCTTTGTTCTACAAACAAATTCATTTCCTAGACCCGCTTTTTCCTAAGGTTCCAGAACTAAGTTAGGATTGTTTGCATTGCGAGATGATTCGCCTTTCACTCTCTTAGAGTCTTCTTCTATCTAGTGGTTGTTAGCCTGTAGTCTGTAAATCTTGATAGTTCTGGTTAGGTCTTAGATGCTGTTGTGTTCCGTTTCACATCTGTTAACTGTGTTTTCCGTTTTGT
Organism: Pseudocercospora ulei; assembly: GCA_016165855.1. Classification (NCBI taxonomy): domain Eukaryota; kingdom Fungi; phylum Ascomycota; class Dothideomycetes; order Mycosphaerellales; family Mycosphaerellaceae; genus Pseudocercospora; species Pseudocercospora ulei. Next base: position 367,282 of record JACWNB010000006.1, on the reverse strand, counting down.
TGCGGCGGTGGAAAGAGGTGGGACGGATTAATAGGGTGGACCCTGGATTTTGGCTCGGCCCTTCCGGACCGAGCCGGGCCTTGGCACCACCCTCCATCAAAGCCCACCACCGCCACTATATAGATTCCTTTCCCTCCTCAGTTCGAGATATAGTTATCAAAAAGGCCGTATTGAATTATATCTGCGTGCCCGGATTATTATATCTCGAACTCACTCTCCACACCACACCCCGCGCTGCGCGAAAGGGCCCGTTGAACTATCCGGAAACCCGAATAACGCACGCGCACTCACCAACACACCAACAACAACCCCTACGGCACTGTAAGAAGATAGAAGGCTTCTTAGCGGTAGAGAGCGGCGTAACAGGCTGCCGCGGAAAGAGAAAGACTGACAGAGCGAGCAGACGCTCCAGTGTAGTTAACGATAAGATCGTTATTAGAGGTTTTACGGCGGAAGAGACCGCAGAGATTAAGGAACGAATAAGTGAATATAAGAAGATCCACGACTGCACGATCGAGGAACTGGAGAACTACGTAAATAAGAATAGGATAGGAAAGGTCTACGACGGTATAGACCTCATTAAGACGCTGTTCTACAGAACACTGGAAGAAAACAGACAGCTAAGAGAGGAAGTAGAGACAGTAAGGGCCGAGAAGGAATCGGCAGAGACTATCGTCGACGTGTTGGAACACTAAGCGTCGAATCGACTGGCGCAGCTAAAGGCGCTAAAGAATCAGATAGCTGATATAGAAGCAGCGAAGTCGTCGCCGCTACCGCGGCGAGAAACCTACGTAGAGACTGCCTTACCAGCAGCCTATAGTTAAGGTGGCACTACGATAACGCCACTGCCGGACCTACCTGTTTTCGGTAGCGGAGACCCTAAAGCGTAGGAGGCATTTAAGAAGAAGATCAAGAACAAGATAAGCCGCGATTACGCATCGAGCAGCGAAGAGGATAGATTGGCGTACCTAGAGTCGCGATTAGAAGGTAAAGCTTTTTCGCTGGTAGCGGACCTAGAAGAAGTGACAGCCGACGAAGCTATCAAAGCGCTAGACCAGCGTTTTGGAGACCCCTTCCGGAAGAAGACGGCCCGCGAGCGGCTGGATAAGATCAACCAGAACCGTCAGACATTCGAAGAGTTCTACGGACTGTTTAGGAAATACGCTATTAGAGCGAGAGTGGCAGAAGATAAGCAGCTGCACCTACTAAGGCAGAAACTGAGCCCTGAGCTCGCCGCGGCTATAGCGTCAGTAGAAGACGAAGACCTTTAGAGCTTCGTGCATTAAGCGAGAGTTACCGCTAGAAACTTGAACGCGTACGGAAAACCGACGACACGCGAACTGATTTAGAAGCCGTTAGCGCAGCCGACGAGAGCCCCCGCGCCCTTCCGACGCGGCCCCCAGCCGCCTTACGTGCCGCGACCGTCGTTCGTCCCCACCTGTTTCGCGTGCGGAAAGCCTGGCCACATTGCTACGAGCTGCCAAGCATCGGATAAGCAGAAGCAGGAGTATCGTGTTATAAAGCAGCCTTAGCCGCAGCCGCCGAGAAAGACAATTCAAGTCATCGAGCCGGCTCCGAACGATGCTGACAGCGTAGACGGCGGCGTACAGCTAAGAATTATAGGAAAAGACCAGCTGGACGGATAGGCCCCCTATCTAGCATAGACAACAGGGCATCAACGCGAACCACGTCGACGAAAGAAAGCATTAACAGCTGCAGCGATCCGCTCTCGGCGGCGGTGGAAGTGAACACGGAAACAGCTATTATCCTTCCAATCACTGTCTACCCCCTTAACGGATCGAGCAAACCACTTTAGCTGAAAGCCTTCATCGACACCGGAGCTCTCATTAGCGCAGCGATCCACTACCGACTAGTCCGGAAGCTGATAAATGGATACGGCTATCCAGTAGAACTGGCGTCGCCGACGCGGATTTCGGCGTACAACGGACAAGACACGGAAAGCGTTACGCACTACGTGCCGCTAAGGACTACACTAGCTGGTCGCACTACGGAAGCGACGTTCCGAATTATAGATATCGGAAGGTTTGACATTATTATAGGGCAGAAATGGATAAAGAACCAGAAAGCTATCGTTGACGTAGATAAAGGAACTATTAGGTTCAAAACCCCGGGTGGCGGAGCAGGGACTATCGGAAAGGTCGCCACTGTCGCCGCTAAGCCGAAAGCTACGGAGTCTGCAAAAGAGGCTCCGTCCGATCGTTCCGAACCCCCGGTTACCGTCGGAATAATGAGTTTAGAAGCTATAACGACCCTCGCGAAGTCGCCGGACAATAAGATTTACGCTATCTCGATAAAAGACATCGAAGACTACAGGAAGATAATAGCGGAAGAAGAAGTGGATCCGCTAGAGGTGCTACTGAAAGAACTCCATAGTTACGCTAACGTTTTCTCGAAGGCCGACTCCAACCTCCTGCCGCTCTATCGACCGGAATATAACAACAAGATCCGGCTGAAAGAAGGAGCTACGCTGCCAAGAACCGAGCCCCTAAGACGACTGTCGCCGGCGGAACTGGACCAAGTAGAGGTGTTTGTTCGCGAAAACCTAGCGAAGAAGTTTATTACGCCGAGTTCTGCCGAATATGCGTTACCGATTCTTTTCGTAAGAAAACCAGGGGGTGGTCTGCGACTCTGCGTAGACTATCGAGGCCTTAACGAGGTCACTAAGAGAGACGTCTATCTACTGCCGCTAATAGATAAGACTATACAGCGCGTGGCGAAGGCTAAGTAGTTCAGCAAGCTGGACATCCGCCAAGCGTTCTATCGATTAAGGAACGAGGAAGGGCAAACGGAAGATCTTACGACGTTCGCGACGCGTATAGGCAATTTCAAGTGGTTGGTAATGCCGTTCGGACTTACCAACCCGCCGGCAGTGTGGCAACGCTTTATAAACTACACCTTTATAGACATGCTGGAACAGTTCGTATCCATTTACTTGGACGACATCCTTATCTACACCGAAGGAACGAGAGAACAGCACACAGACCACATTAAGAAGGTGCTAACCAGGCTCCGCGAGGTCGGATTGAACGCAGACACGAAGAAGAGCGAGTTCTATTAAACGGAGGTTAAGTATCTCGGTCTTATCGTTAGAAGAAACGGAATTAGTATGGACCCCTCGAAGGTCGCCGCCGTCGCGGAATGGAAGCAGCCGAAATCCGGAAACACTACGCAGATCAGAGCGTTTCTCGGATTCTGCAGCTACTACCGACGGTTTATTAAGGACTTTAGCAAGATAGCGAGACCCCTGAACGAGGCGCTAAAGAAAGAGGCCGCGGGCCTATAGAATAAGAAGTGCACAGAAGCTTTCGTACGGCTGAAAGAGGCAGTGGCCTCGGCGCCGGTTCTGGCGCACTTCCGACCGGAAAAGACGATCTACGTAGAAACGGACGCTTCCGACACAGTAACGGCAGGGGTCCTTTCTCAATACGCTGACGATAGCGAGACCCTTTACCTAGTGGCCTTCTTCAGCAAATCCATAACGGAAGCTAAACGGAACTACGCTATCTACGATAAGGAGCTGCTAGCGATTATTCAGGCTTTCGAGGAGTGGAAACCGGAGCTTATAGCTGGAAAGAGCACGGTCCAGGTCCTTACGGACCACCAGTCGCTGACCTACTTTATAAAGACGCAGAAGCTTTTACAACGTTAAGCACGGTAGGCCGCCTACCTATCAGGGTTCGATTTTAAGATCACCTATCGACCAGGGGCTCAAAACGGAAAGGCCGACGCGCTAACGAGAAGAAATGGAAAGACCAGCTGCGCGAAAGAAGATCCGAACATGTTCCAGAAGGTGTTGACCGAGCGGATAGTAGACGCAGAGGTGTTGAAAGAGGTAGGGGTCTGCGCAGTGGAACCGGCCCCTAAGGAAGAGACGCTCTACGAGAAGGTGGAACGGCTTAATCAACAACAGAAGCTCGGCAGAACAGGCTCCGGAAAGCTAATAGTTCCGGAAGAACTAATCACTAAGGTCGTCCAACTAGTCCATAACTCTATAGATGTTGGCTACGCTGGCTTAAAGAAGACGATAGAAGCTATAAGGACGATCTACTGGTTCCCGCGGATCTACGAACGGATCCACCGATTTATCGCCAATTGCTACGTGTGCAGAGCCGCGAAACTACGTTACAGTCTTCCGGCCGGTCTGCTAAAGCCACTTCCGATCCCCGAGAAGCCGTAGCAGCACATTATAATGGATTTCGTAACCGGACTGCCGGACTCGAACGGCTACGACGCTACGCTTAATGTAGTGGATCGGCTAAGCAAAGAACGCTACTTCATCCCCTGTCGAGCTAAAGACGAAGGAACTACTGCGGAAGAAACGGCGAGAATGTTAATCCAGCATGTGTGGAAGCACTATAGCCTGCCGGACACTATCACTACGGATAGGGGTCCTCAAAAGTTCAGCATAGCCGCTTACCCTTAAACCGACGGTCAGTCTGAAGTCGCTAACTGTAAGATAGAGCGATACCTACGAACCTTCTGCGGTCATTATCAAGAAGATTGGGTTAAGGTATTGCCGATAGCCAAATTCTGCGCGAACTCAGCACAGTTAGAAGCAACGTTACTGGCGCCGTTCGAGATAACGCACGTTTGTCTTCCAAGAATGAGCTTTCAACCGCCAAAAGAACCCAGCTCTGCGGAACTATCCACCGCTACGTCGTCGAAGAGAGTCGCCGCTGCAGCGGCAGAAGCGCTACGATCTCAGATGGAAGAAGCAATCAAAGTGGCGAAAGAAGCGATAGAATCGGCTTAGAAGAAGATAGTGACTCGAACTAATAGAAGCCGGTCGCCAATAGAATTCGAAGAAGGTCAAAACGTATAGCTTAACACGCGAAACCTAAGGCTAAAAGGAAACGCGAAGCTCAACCCGCGCTACGTAGGTCCGTTCAAGATAATAGAAAAGAGGTCGCCGGTGACCTATCGGCTCTAGCTGCCGAAATCGTTCCGGATCTACGATGTCTTCTATTCCGATCTGCTGAGCCTGGACCCTAAGGACAGCCTTCCGGAACAGGGGTTCGCCGAACCCCCACCAGTTAAGATAGACGGTGAAGAAGAAGAATGGGAGGTAGAAGACGTAATAGACGTAAAGAAGACGAGGGGGTCCATCAAAGCGAGGATCTCGTAGAAGGGGTAGCCGGAAGACTATAAATGGTATCCGGTCGAGAACCTGCGGAATTCGGCGGAGCTGCTAAGAGAATTCTACGTGCGGAACCCGAAGAAGCCAAAACCGGCGTAGCTCTAATGTCGACAATTCCGGAAGAGAGAAGAAAGCCACGTCCGCTCCACCGGCGCGGAAGCTAATAAAGGCGATCGTAATGGAATTTATAGCTCTAGGCGGCCGGTCGGCGACAGCGTAGAGGATCTAGTAGAAAAGAAGAAGAAGAAGAAAAACGACGCTGCGGAAAGATCTATATAGACCTCCGCGCCGGAGCACAGACCAACCACGCCGCAGCTTAGATAACCCACGACTCAGATCAGATAGCACAGATCAGGCGCACCGATCACATAAACGACCAAGTGAAGGACTTCAGATGTTGATAACGTAAGAGATTCAAGAAGCGATGGAAGAAGGAAGAGGTAACATCACCGTCGGAGGGGATTTTCGAGGAAGAGACGACAAAAAAAAAAAAAAAAAAAAAAAGGGAATAGAGAAAGGTTTTCAGATAGATGGGGTGACTAAGCGGTCGAGGGCGACCGCTGGTGAGGGAGGGGGGTAGTGTTGCGGCGGTGGAAAGAGGTGGGACGGATTGATAGGGTGGACCCTGGATTTCGGCTCGGCCCTTCCGGACCGAGCCGGGCCTTGGCACCACCCTCTATCAAAGCCCACCACCGCCACTACATAGATTCCTTTCCCTCCTCAGTTCGAGATATAGTCATCAAAAAGGCCGTATTGAATCATATCTGCGTGCCCGGATCACGTTTTATATCTGTTGACCGTGACAATGGGGTGGACCCTGGATTTTGGCTCGGTCCCTTCCAAGATTTAGGTTCCGGAACGGACCGAGCCGGGACTTGACACACCACTACAAAAGCCCACTACTACTACTAGATAGAGTCTTTCCTCCTTAGTTCGCGATATAGTTATCAAATGAGCCAGTTCAAATAATATCTGCGTGAGCTCGGATCAGTTCTAGAATTAATATATAAGACAAGCTATAAACAAGAAGAAGAGAAAGGTTAGAGAGCTGTTGCAGGTTCTTCTAACTATACGAATTGCCTAGACAAGAAGCTTTAACTAATATTTAGCTGCGAATATTTAAGGTCTTTTAACAAACTAGTTACTAACTAACTAGTTGCTAGCTAACTAGTTACTAACTAACTAGATGCGAATCCCCACGGCAAACACACGGCATAGTGTAACAAGATTCCCTCTCGGACGACGAGCATTTGCCGACCCAACAAAAATGAACGACAACACGTGGCGCGGTGGTGACGACGACGAGGAAGATGAGGAAGCGGAAGTTGACGAAAGTGGCTACAAGGACCAGAAGGACGCGGTGCTGTTCGCCATTGACGCGAGCCAAAGCATGCTCCAGAAGCCATCCGACTCAGATCCCAAGCAGCCTGATACCGCCCTGTCGTCGACGGCGGCGGCGCTGAAATGCGCCTACGCGTTGATGCAGCAGCGTATCATCACCCACCCAAACGACATGATGGGAGTCTTGCTCTTCAACACGGAGAAGAGCAAGTTCCAGGAGCACGGCGACGCGTCCAGGAACTGGCAATATCCGCATTGCTACCTCCTCATGGATCTCGCCGTACCGGCAGCCGCGGATGTGAAGCATTTGCGCACTCTCGTGCACGACGACGAGGAAGCTGCCAGTGTTCTTCAAGCCAGCCAGGACGAGGTCAGCATGGCCAACGTGCTCTTTTGTGCCAACCAGCTCTTCACCACAAACGCGCCCAACTTCTCCTCCAGGCGTCTCTTCCTCGTCACCGACAATGACCATCCCCATGCCTCACATCGAGACGCCAGGAACAGCGCTGCTGTACGTGCCAAGGACCTTTACGATCTCGGAGTGACCATCGAGCTCTTTCCCATCTCTCATCCCGATCGCAACCACACATTTGATCGCACCACGTTCTACAACGACATAATCTACTCGTCCATTCCATCAGATCCGGATGCACCAATGCCTTTGACCTCAGACATTAAGGCAGCAAGTTCTACCGCCAAGGATGGCATCACCCTCCTGCAGTCTCTTCTGTCAGCTGTGGCCTCTCGAAATGCCCCAAGAAGAGCCTTTCTCAACCTACCACTTGAGATCGGTCCAGGCCTTAAAATTGGTGTCAAGGGTTACATCATGTTCAAGAGACAAGAACCAAAGCGCACCTCTTATGTCTACTTGCCCCCTGACAGCGAAAAGGCTCAGATTGCCGTCGGCAGTACCACCGTGGTAGAGGAAGAGACCGCTCGTACCGTTGAGAAGACCAACATTCGAAAGGCCTTCAAATTTGGGGGCGAGACAGTTACCTTTTCGCTCGAGGAAATGGCAAAGATCAAGGACTTTGGCGACCCGGTCATTCGCATAATTGGCTTCAAGCCGATGAGCTCATTGCCGACCTGGGCCACGCTCAACAAGTCCGACTTCATATATCCATCAGAAGAGAATTGGGTCGGCTCAACCCGAGTCTTTTCCGCTCTTCATCGCAAGCTGCTAAAGGACCAGAAATTCGGTCTGGCGTGGTACATCGCCCGTCGCAACGCCACGCCGAAACTGGCAGCGGTCATACCTGGTGCCGAAGAACGCAACGAGGGAGGCGATCAACATATGCCTCCAGGAATGTGGATCAAGCAATTACCATTCGCCGATGACATTCGCGGTCCACCGGAAACTAACGTCGTCAGAGCGCCGGACGATGTTGTAGACGCTATGCGCACGGTCGTGCAAATGGTACGTGGCAGCAAAGCTCTCATCCCGCGTCCGATCCTCAATCACCACCAGATGACTGATCGTATTTAGTTGCAACTTCCAAAAGGTGTATATGAGCCCACCAAGTACCCCAACCCTGCGCTCCAGTGGTTCTTCAAGATCTTGCAAGCGCTTGCCCTTGAAGAGGACTTACCGGAGCAACCCGAGGACAAAACTCTGCCCCGCTACAGACAGATACACAAGCGCACCGGGGGCTATGTGGTGGAATGGGGCGAGAAGCTCGACAAAGCCTTCGAGCAATGGCAGATAGCCAACGCTGGCAGAATCAAGCCCGCCACGAATGGTGCATCGAAGCGTACCGCCGCTGGTTCAGCCGCTTCTCGTAGCAAGAAAGTCAAGGACGAAGACGACAACGATGGCGTGACCGACGCGAGCATGCGCGCCGCCTATCAGCGAGGAACCATCGAGCAGTACACGATGCCAGAGTTGAGGCGCTGGATGAAGACCAAAGGCCTGGGTACCGCCGGGAAAAAGGCGGATTCGGTTGAGCTGATCACCAACTATATCGAGACCAAGATGGAGGCCGACTGAGTGAAGCGTGCCGGACCTCGTATCACAAGTGCCCGGCTTCATTGCCACTGCCGCTCCGTCCGGACCGCCCGCAGACCAAGGGTCGATCCATGGCCGCCGGCGGATCGAAAGGCAGAGATCTTCCTCCGACATCGTGGAACGTGACGGATCTGGCGCCGAGAGCATTCGGCTGCTCTGTTCCCTCTCGATCTTACTTATCCTCGCGCGGGCGAACGAGAATCACACTCTTCGCCCTCCTATCACCCCCGTATTACGAGAAGCTCGACTTTCGGCCAAGTAAGAAGACACTCGGTCTAGAGCTCTATAATTTCCACGTAGGGGTTTTAGGACGGTCGGCTAGACAGTCCTTTTAGTGATTTATGTAACGGCCTACGATGGATGCTCGCAAGTTAGACCAGAGTGTATAATTAGTTACTAAACTTCAGAGGAAAGATCGTGTTAGAGTAGGTTCGCAGCAGCGTGTAGTACACCTGTTACAGTTAACAGATAGAAGAGAAAGACTAACACTAGCAAGACTCTACCTAATACTACTATAATTAACAGACTATCTCTTAAGAACTATTAGTCTAATTAAGACAATTCTCTACACTAATCTAAGCTTACATAGATATTTTCGATACAGCTTATTTGATAACTATATCGCGAACTAAGGAGGGAAGACTCTATATAGTAGTAGTAGTAGTAGGCTTTCGTAGTATAGTATGCCAAGGCCCGGCTCGGTCCGTTCCGGAACCTAAATCCTGGAAGGGGCCAAGCCGAAATCCAGAGTCTACCTATCTGATATAGATGTGGAGGGCTGGAAGGTGCTGGAAGCTAGGCTTGGCAGGGCCAGGCTTGGCGCACACTCAAATACCTCCACCTCCGCTTGTACGTAGATTCTTCCCTCTCCAGCTTTGGATATAGTTATCAAAGACGGGTATTGACCTTGCGTCTACTGCAGTTAGATCATTATATCCAAGGCTCACTTTAACAACACCTGTTACGGCGGCAGAAAGGGGTGGGACAGATTAATAGGGTGGACCCTGGATTTCGGCTCGGCCCCTTCCGGGATTTAGGTTCCGGAACGGACTGAGCCGGGCCTTGGCACTACCACCTCTACAGAAGCCCACCACTACTACTACATAGATTCCTTTCCCTCCTCAGTTCGAGATATAGTTATCAAAACAGCTGTATTGAACCTTATCTGCGCGCTCGGATCATTATATCTCGAACTCACTCTCTACACTAACCCCGCGCTGCGCGAAAGGGCCTGTCAAACCGTCCGGAAACCCGAATAATGCACGCGCACCCAATATACACACACTAAAACAACAACCCCCAAAGGCACTGTAAGAAGATAGAAGGCTTCTCAGCGGTAGAGAGCGGCGTAACAGGCCGCTGCGGAAAGAGAAAGACTAACAGAGCGAGTAGGCGCTCTAGTGTTATTAATAATGAGATCATTATTAGCGGTTTTACGGCGGAAGAGACCGCAGAGATTAAGGAAAGAATAAGCGAATACAAGAAGATCCACGACTGCACGATCGAGGAACTGGAAGACTATGTAAACGAGAATAGGATAGGAAAGGTCTACGATAGTATAGACCTTATTAAGACGCTGTTCCGCAGAACGCTAGAAGAGAACAGACAACTAAGAGAAGAAACTAAAGCGGTAAGGGCCGAGAAGGAATCGGCAGAAACTATTATTAATATGTTAGAAAACCAGGCGGCAAACCGATTGGCGCAGCTAATGGCGCTAAAGAATCAAATAGCTGATATAGAAGCAGCGAAGTCGCCGCTACTGCGGCGAGAAGCCTACGTAGAGACCGCCTCACCGGCGGCCTATAGTCAAGGTAGCACTACGATAACGCCACTGCCGGACCTACCTGCTTTTAGTAGCGGAGACCCTAAAGCGTAGGAGGCATTTAAGAAGAAGATCAAGAATAAGATAAGCTGCGACTACGCATCGAGCAGCGAAGAGGATAGATTGGCGTACCTGGAATCGCGATTGGAAGGTAAAGCTTTTTCGCTAGTAGCGGACCTGGAAGAAGTAACCGCCGACGAAGCTATTAAGGCGCTGGACCAGCGTTTCGGAGACCCCTTCCAGAAGAAGACGGCCTGCAAACAACTAGACAAGATCAGTCAGAATCGGCTAACATTTAAAGAATTTTACAGGCTGTTTTTAGGAAATATACTATTAGAGCGAGAGTAGCTAAGGATAAGCAGCTACACTTACTAAGACAGAAACTGAGCCCTAAGCTCGCTGCGGCTATAGCGTCGGTAGAAGACGAAGACCTGCAGAGCTTCCTGCACTAGGCGAGAGTTACCGCTAGAAACTTGAACGCGTACGGAAAACCGACGATACGTAAATTGATTCAGAAGCCGTCGCCGTCGGCGCAGCCGACAAGAGCCCCTGCGCCTTTTCGACGAACCCCCTAGCAGTCGTCGTATTCGCAGCGTTCGTCGTTCGTCCCTACCTGCTACGCGTGCAGAAAGCCTGGCTACATCGCTACAAGATGCCAAGCAACGGCCCAGCAGAAGCAGGAGTATCGTGTTATAAAGCAGCAGCTGCTGCAGCCACCGAGAAAGACTATACAAGCTATAGAGCCGGCTCCGAACGACACTGACAGCGTAGACGGCGGGGTTTAGCTAAGGATTATAGGAAAAGACCAGCTGGACGGATAGGCCCCCTACCCAGCATTGACAATAGGGCACCGAATCGAAGCATATCGCTAGGAGAAGAAAGCATCAACAGCTGCAGCGATCCGCTCTCGGCAGCCGTAGAGGTAAATACAGAAACGGCGATTATCCTTCCTATTGCGATCCACCCCGTTAAGAAGCAACGCCAACCGCTCTAGCTAAGAGCCTTTATCGACACTAGAGCTCTTATAGGCGCGGCGATCCACCACCGACTGGTTCAGAAACTAACGAAGGGATACGGCTATCCGGTAGAGTTAGCGTCGCCGACGAAGATTTCGACATACAACGGACAAGACACGGAAAGTGTTACGCACTACGTGCCGCTAAAGACTACCTTAGCTGGCCGAACCACGGAAGCGACGTTCCGGATTATAGATATAGGAAGGTTTAACATTATTATAGGGCAGAAATAGATAAAGAACCAGAAAGCCATTATCGACATAGATAAAGGAACGATCAGATTCAAAACCCTAGGCAACGGCACCGCCGCCGCCGAACCGACCGCTGCCACTGTAGCCAAATCGAAAGTAGCGACTGCCATTGTAACCCAGTCCGACCGTTCCGAACCCCTGGCTACCGTCGGAATAGTGAGCTTAGAAGCCCTAACGACCCTCGCGAAATTGACAGACAGTGGGATCTGATGTAACGCAGTACACTTAAGCCAAAAGGGACTGGTCAAGTAACTCGGAAGTGACTTGACCAATGTGTACCAGATATATAAACCTTGGCAAGGCATAGTAATAACACGGGCTAACCCACCCCGTATTACTACCCCCTGCGCTACAGGCTTACGACCTCGTAAGCTGCGCTTACTTACAGGCTACGTATACTATTGCACAGCCCCCCTATGCAGCATACGCAATCAACCCCCCCCTAGCAGGTCTACACATAGCCAGCTGGACCTTTACCGGGTCTGCCTTATTCTGTACAGAGTGGTAGACAAACGGACATATGTCAACGCTGCTTCCACTCTCCCTTTAAAAGATGCGCCCTCTAGGAATTGAACCCGGGCCTTTTATCGTACACTTTTAGCAGTCACTTCTGAGTTAAGTAATGTAACGCAGTACACTTAAGCCAAAAGGGACTGGTTAAGTAACTCAGAAGTGACTTGACCAATGTGTACCAGATATATGAACCTTGGCAAGGCATAGTAATAACATAGGCTAACCCACCCTGTATTAAGATCTACGCTATCTCTATAAAGGACATCGAGGACCACCGGAAGATAATAGCGGAAGAGTAAGTGGATCCACTAGAGGTGCTGCCAAACGAGCTCTACGGTTATGCTGACGTCTTCTTAAAAGCCGACTCCAACCTATTGCCGCTCTATCGACCGGAATATAACAACAAGATCCGACTGAAAGAGGGGGCTACGCTGCCAAGAACCGAGCCCCTAAGACGACTGTCGCCGGCGGAACTGGACTAGGTAGAGGTGTTTGTTCGCAAAAACCTGGCAAAGAAGTTTATTACGCCGAGTTCTGCCAAATACGCGTTACCGATTCTTTTCGTGCGGAAGCCCGGAGGTAGTCTCCGACTGTATGTAGACTATCGAGGCCTTAACGAGGTTACTAAGAGAGACGTATACCCGCTGCCGCTAATAGACGAGACTATACAGCGCATAGCAAAGGCTAAGTAGTTCAGCAAGCTGGACATCTGCCAAGCGTTCTATCGACTAAGGAACGAAGAAGGGCAAACAGAAGATCTTACGACGTTCGCTACGCGTATAGGCAATTTTAAGTAGCTGGTAATGCCTTTCGGACTTACTAACGCGCCGGCGGTGTAGCAACGCTTTATAAACCACTCCTTTATAGACATGGTAGAGCGGTTCGTGTCTATCTATTTGGACGACATTCTTATCTATACAGACAGAACGAGAGATTAGCACACGGACTACGTCGAGAGGGTGCTGAAGAGACTCCGCGAAGTAGGATTGAACGCGGACACGAAGAAGAGCGAGTTCTACTAAACCGAGGTCAAATATCTCGGTCTTATCGTCAGAAGGGATGGAATTTGTATAGACCCCTTAAAGGTCGCCGCCGTCGCGGTGGGAAGCAGACGAAATCCGGAAACACTACGCAAATCAGAGCGTTTCTCGGCTTCTGCAGCTACTATCGACGGTTTATTAAGGACTTTAGCAAGATAGCGAGACCCCTGAACGAGGCGCTAAAGAAAGAAGCAGCTGGCCTATAGAATAAGAAGTGCACGGAAGCCTTTAACCGGCTGAAAGAAGCAGTGGCTTCGGCGCCGGTTCTAGCGCACTTCCGACTAGAAAAGACGATCTATGTAGAAACAGACGCTTCCGATACTGTAACGGCAGGGGTCCTTTCTTAATATAGCGACGACGAAACCCTCTATCCAGTAGCCTTCTTCAGCAAGTCTATAAATAATGCTGAACGAAACTACGCAATCTATAATAAAGAGCTACTGGCTATTATTCAGGCCTTCGAGGAGTGGAAGCCAGAGCTTATAGCTGGAAAGAGCACAGTCCAGGTCCTTACAGACCATTAGTCGCTGACTTACTTTATAAAGACGCAGAAGCTTTTACGACGTTAAGTACGGTAGGCTGCCTACTTATCCGGGTTCGACTTTAAGATTACCTATCGACCAGGGGCTCAAAACGGAAAGGCTAACGCGCTAACGCGAAGGGAAGGAAAAACCAGCCGCGCGAAAGAAGACCCGAACATGTTCCAGAAGGTGTTAACCGAACGGATAGTAGACGCAGAGATGCTGAAAGAGGTAGGGGTCTGCGCAGTGGAGCCGGCCCCTAAGGAAGAAACTCTCTACGAAAAGGTAAAGCAGCTTAACTAGCAACAGAAACTCGGCAAAACCGGTTCAGGGAAGCTAATAGTTCCAGAAGAACTAATCACTAAGGTCGTCCAACTGGTCCATAGCTCTAAGGACGTTAGTTACGCCGGCTCGAAAAAGACAATAGAAGCCGTAAGGACGATCTACTGGTTTCCGCAGATCTACGAAAGGATCTACCGATTTATCGCCAATTGCTATATGTGCCGAGCCGTAAAGCCACGTTACGGCCTTCCGGCCGGTCTGCTAAAGCCACTTCCGATCCCCGAGAGACTGTAGCAATACATTACGATGGACTTCGTAACTGGCCTGCCGGACTCCGATAGATGTAACGCTACGCTGAACGTAGTAGATAGGCTAAGCAAAGAGCGCCACTTCATCCCCTGCCGAGCGAGAGACGAAGGAACTACTGCAGAAGAGACAGCGCGGATGTTGATTCAACACGTATAGAAGCACTATAGCCTGCCGGACACTATTACTACGGATAGGGGTCCACAATTTACCGCTAACGTATAGAAAGCCGTCAACCAAGCTCTCGGAATTCGTAGAAAGCTCAGCACCGCCGCTCACCCTTAAACTAACAGTCAGTCTAAAGTGGCTAATCGAGAGATAGAGCGATATCTACAAACCTTCTGCGGCCATTATCAAGAAAAGTAGGTAGAGGTGTTGCTAATAGCCGAATTCTACGCGAACTTAGCACAGTTAGAAGCAACGTCGCTGGCGCCGTTCGAGATAACCTACAGTTATCTCCCGAGATTAAGCTTCCATCCGCCAAGCGACGCCGGCTTACCGGAGTTTTCCACCGCTACGTCGTCAAAGAGAGTCGCTACCGCGGCGGCAGAAGCGCTCCGATCTTAGATAGAAGAAGCTATTAAGGTAGCAAAGAAAGCGATAGAATTAACTTAGAAGAAGATAGTGACTCGAGCTAATAGAAAAAGGTCGCTACTGGAATTTAAAGAAGGCCAAAAGGTATAGCTCAACACGCGAAACCTAAGGCTAAAAGGCAACGCCAAGCTTAATCTACGCTACGTAGGTCCGTTTAAGATAATAGAAAAAAGGTCGCCGGTGACCTATCGGCTCCAGCTACCGAAATCGTTCCGGATCCACGATGTCTTCCATTTGGACCTGTTAAGCCTGGACCCTAAAGACGGCCTGCCGGAACAGGGGTTTGCCGAACCCCTGCCTATCGAGATGGACGATAAGGAAGAATAGGAGGTAGAAGACGTAATAGACGTAAAGAAGACGCGAGGGTCCATCAAAGCGAGGATCTCGTAGAAGGGGTGGCCGGAAGACTATAAATGGTATCCGGTCGAAAACCTCCGGAATTCGGCGGAGCTGCTAAGAGAGTTCTACGTGCGGAACCCGGAAAAGCCGAAACCAGCGTAGCTCTAATGTCGACGATACGGAAGAAAGAAGAAAGCCGCGTCCGCTCCATCGGCGCAGAGGCCGAAGAAAACGATCGTAACGGTCGCCTTTAGGGAGGTCTTCGACGCGGCCACTACCTACCGCCGGTTCGGCTGCCAGCTCGCTAACGCTATAGCGTGCCAGCGCCGCCGACCCCGTAGTAGGTAAAGGCTTTAGTAGAGAAAGAAGAAGAAGAAGAGATAGAGCTGCAGAAAGATCTATATAGACCTTCTACACCGGCGCACAGACCAGCTACGCCGCAGCTTAGATAACCTACGGCTTAGATCAGATAGCACAGATCAGGCGCACCGATTATATAAACGCCAAGTGAATAACTTCAGATACCGATAACGTAAGAAATTCAAGAAGCGATAAAGAGAACGTTGTTTTTAATAAAAGACAGAAGAGGTAACATTACCGTTAGAGGGGGATTTTTAAGAAGGAGACGACGAATCAAAAAAAAAAAAAAAAAAAGAAGAGAACAAGAGAGAAGATTTTCAGATAGATAAGGTGACTAAGCGGTCGAGGGCGACTGCTGGTAAGGGAGGGGGGTAGTGTTACGGCGGCAGAAAGGGGTGGGACAGATTAATAGGGTGGACCCTAGATTTTAGCTTAGCCCCTTCTAGGATTTAGGTTCCGGAACGGACCGAGCCGGGCCTTGGCACCACTACCTCTACGGAAGCCCACCACCACCACTACATAGATTCCTTTCCCTCCTTAGTTCGAGATATAGTTATCAAAACAGCCGTATTGAACCTTATCTGCGCGCTCGGATCAACACCTGCACTACGCGAAAGAGCCCGTTAAATTACATCCGGGTACTCAATTAACGTACGTGCAACCAACCTAGAGTGTGTACTGTATATGTACAAAGGAGGCCGTCGAATTACATCCGGTTACTTAATTGTGCATATGCATACTACTCTACCCCCCCTCCCCTAACCGAGAGGAAGAGTTTTATAGAAGAGAAGTGCCCCTATCGAGAAGAGAGAGAGTGCCCCTATAAGAGGGAAATCAGGAAGAGAAGTGCCCTACGAGCAGATCGTACGAGTTTTGAAGTTTTGAGATAGGACGAGAAGAGCAAGAGAGCGACGAGAGAGCGACAAGAGAGCGACGAGAGCGAGAGAGCGAGAGAGCGACGACGACGAGAGCGCACCTAGCAGGACCTAGGGCAACGACATTCGTTTTTCCAGGTCTTTGACAGACCATTCTATTTGGACAAGGCCTATCGAGAAGTTTAGCAATCGAGGCAAAGCACGAGGCAACAGAGGTACAGCCAGCACTAGGCACGAGCACCTAAGCACAGAGCAAGAGCACAGAGCAAGAGCACCTAGGTACAGGCACAGCTGCTGCAGTCAACACAGCTGTTGCAGTCAACGCAGCTGCTGTAGGCGGGCACAGCTGCAGACAACACATACTGTTCAGGTTCAGGCAGAGAAATCCAAGCAGAGCCCCTAGCTACAGAGCATAAGGCAGAGCACAAGGCAGGCAGCTGCAGACAATACAGAGACAACATACAGCTGCTGCAGACAAGACAAAGCTGCTACAGCTAGGCATAGCTAGCTCTAGGCACAGCCAGCTCTAGGCACGAGCACCTAGGTACGAGCACCTAGGCACGAGCACCTAGGCAGAGCACCGAGGCACAGGTATAAGGCAATTGCAGACAATACAGGCACAGCAGCTGCAGACGACACGGAGCTGCTGCAGACAATGCAGACAACATAGGGCTGCTGTAGGCAACATACACAGCTGCTGCAGACAACATAGGCACAGCTACTGTAGACAGCACAGGCAAAGCAGAGGCAGAGCACAAGGCACGGCTGCAGAGCACCAGCTGCAGAGCAAGAGCACCTAGGCCGAGCAAGAGCACTGAGCAAGAGCACCAAGCAGGCAGAGCACAAGGCACGAGCACTAAGGCACGAGCTCTAGGCAGAGCACTAGACAGAGCACCAGGCAAAGCATAGGCAAAGCGACGGTTTGAGAAGCGACGGCTTAAGAAGCGAGCAACAGCTTAAGAAGCGACTGTCCGAGAAGCGAGCGACCGTTAAGAAGCGAGCGACCGTCGAGAAGCGAGCGACCGTAGAGAAGCGACATATGTAGGCTGCGACCTCTGCGACCTCTGGAAGCCTCTGCGCCCCTAACGACCTCTGCGCCCCCAACAACCTCTGCGACCTCCGAGACCTCTGCAGCCTATCGAGAAGCGACACGTGTTTGCAAGACAACCTCTGCGACTCCGCGACCCCGAGTTCTGCGGCCTTAACGACCTCCGCGACCTCCGCGGCCCTGACAACCTCTGCAGCTGCGACCTCTGAGAATTCTGCAGCCTTGACAAGGCACTAATTAAGGCACCAAAGCGACGGCAAAAAGGCACGAGATTGAGGCTCAAAAAGGCACGAGATTAAGACTCAAAACGCACGGAAATTGAAGCTCAAAAGCGACCTGTTTTGGAGCGACCTAATTGGCCGATAGCGAAGCTGAATTTGCGACCCCTACGACCTGGTTTAGAGCGACCTCAGGAACCTCTGCGACTGAATTTGCGACCTGGATTGGTGCAACCTGATTGGCTGATTGCGATTGATAGGCTGATTGCGATTAATAGGCTGATTGCGATTAATGGGCTGATTGCGATTAATGGGCTGATTGCGATTAAGGGCAATCGCTAGTTAGGGAGGGCAGTAGTGATATAGATGTGGAGGGCTGGAAGGTGCTGGAAGCTAGGCTTGGCAGGGCCAGGCTTGGCGCACACTCAAATACCTCCACCTCCGCTTGTACGTAGATTCTTCCCTCTCTAGCCTTGGATATAGTTATCAAAGACGGGTATTGACCTTGCGTCTACTGCAGTCAGATTACTATCTATCTACTACCCCTTCTACTACTATAACACTACCTTACTCCCTTACTAGCAGTTGCCCTTAACCGCTTACTTATTCCCCCCTTAGTCTACTCCCGTTTCTAACCTCTTCGGCCAATAAGAATACTCTACTCTTTTCTATTTTAATAGAGCTCCTTTCTATCTATCTTCTTATCTTCTTTTCTGTCTCTATTTCTGCACTATAGCTGCCTTTTTCTGCCTGATTTCTGTCTGTTAATGCTTGAATCCTTCCCCTTTCTCGCTCTATTTCAACCTTATCTTATATATTTTCCTCTCTATATGTTTTCCATTTCTTCTTTATCTTAGTTATGTTACGGTAGCAGAAAGAAGTAGAGCTAAGTAATAGGGTAGACTCTTAGAATTTCGGCTCGGCCCTTCCAGACCAAGCCGGGCCTTAGCACACTACCCCTAAAGCCCTTACACACTACTACATAGATTCCTTTCCCTTCTTAGTTTAAGATATAGTTATTAAAACAGCTGTATTAAATTATATCTACATACTCGGATTATTATTGATCTGGGCACGCAGATATAATTTAATACGGCCTTTTTGATAACTATATCTCGAACTGAGGAGGGAAAGGAATCTATGTAGTGGTGGTGGGGAGCTTTCGTAGTGGTGGTGCCAAGGCCCGGCTCGGCCTGTCCGGGCCGAGTCGAAATTCTAGGGTCCGCCCTATCAATCTATCCTACCTCTTTCCACCGCCGCAACACTATCCCCCTCCCTTACTAGCGGTCGCCCTCGACCGCTTAGTCACCCTATCTATCCAAAAATCTCCACTTTTTTTTTTTTTTTTTTTGATTTATCGTCTCTTTCTCGAAAATCCCCTCCGACGGTAATGTTACCTCTTCCGTCTTCTATCGCTTCTTGAATTTCTTACGTTATTGGCGTCTAAGGTCCTTTACTTGGCGTTTATGTAATTGGTGCGCCTGATCCGTGCTATCTGATCTCAGCCGTGGGTTATCTGAGCTGCGGCGTAGCTGGTCTGTGCGCCGGCGCAGAGGTCTATATAGATCTTTCTGCTGCGCCGTTTTTCTTCTTCTTTTTTCTCTTCCACTAAAGCCTCTACCCACTACGCGGTCGGCGGCGCTGGCACGCTACGGCGTGCGCGAGCTACCGGCCGACGCAGTAGTAGTAGAGCACAATTACTTCCCGAAGAAACCTTACGATCGTTTTTATCGGCTTCCGAGCTGGTGGAGCGGACGTGGCTTTCTCCGTTTTCTTCTAGAAGGATCAGCTTCAGAGCCATTCCGGCTTCGGCTTTTTCGGGTTCCGCGCGTAAAAGTCTCTTAGCAGCTCCGCCAAATTCCGCAGGTTTTCGACCAGATACTATTTATAGTCTTCCAGCCACCCCTTCTACGAGATCCTCGCTTTGATAGGCCCCCTTATCTTCTTTACGTCCATTACATCTTCTACCTCCCACTCTTCTTTATTACTGTCTATCTCGATAGGCGGGGGTTCAGTGAACCCCTGTTCCGGCAGACCGTTCTCAGGGTCCAAGCTTAACAGGTCCGAATGAAAGACATCGTAGATCCGGAACGATTTCGGTAGCTGGAGCCGATAGGTCACCAGCGACCTCTTTTCTATTATCTTGAACGGACCCACGTAGCGCGGATTGAGCTTGGCGTTGCCTTTCAGCCTTAGGTTTCGCATATTGAGCTATACCTTTTGGCCTTCTTCGAATTCTATTGGTGACCGCTTCTTATTAGCTCGAGTTACTATCTTCTTCTAAGCTGATTCCATCGCGTCTTTCGCCACCTTAATCGCTTCTTTTATCTGAGATCGTAGCGCTTCCGCCGCTGCGGCGGCGACTCTCTTTAACGACGTGGTAGTAGTGGAAAGCTCCGGCGAGCCGGCATCGCTCGGTGGCTGGAAGCTTAGCCTCGGAAGATAACTGTAGGTTATCTCGAACGGCGCCAGCGACGTCGCTTCTAACCGTGTTGAGTTTACGCAGAATTCGGCTATCGGTAACACCTTAACCTATTCTTCTTAATAATGGCTGCAGAAGGTTCGTAGGTATCATTCTATCTTACAGTTAGCGACTTCAGACTGACTGTCGGTTTGAGGGTGAGCGGCCGTGCTAAGCTTTCTACAGATTCCGAGCTTTTGATTGATAGCCTTCTATACGTCTGCGGTGAATTAAGGACCCCTATCTGTAGTAATAGTGTCCGGCAGGCCATAGTGCTTCTATACGTGTTGAATCAACATCCGTACAGTCTCTTCTGCAGTGGTTCCTTCTTCTCTCGCTCGACAGGGGATGAAGTGTCGTTCTTTGCTTAGCCGATCCACTACATTAAGCGTAGCGTTATATCTATCGGAGTCCGGCAGGCCGGTTACGAAATCCATCGTAATGTGCTGCTATAGTTTCTCGTGGATCGGCAGTGGCTTCAATAAGCCTGCTGGAAAGCCGTAACGCGGCTTCGCTAATCGGCACACGTAGCAGTTGGCGATAAATCAGTGGATCCGTTCGTAGATCTGCGGAAACCAGTAGATCGTTCTTACAGCTTGCGTCGTTTTCTTCGCTCCAGCGTAGCCAACATCTATAGAGTTATGGACTAGGTAGATAACCTCCGTAATTAGTTCTTCCGGAACTATCAGCTTCCCTGAACCGGTTTTGCCGAGTTTCTGTTGCTGGTTAAGCTGCTTTACCTTCTCGTAGAGCGTCTCTTCTTCAATCGGCGGCCCTAGTTCCATTAGTTCCAGTTCGGTCTGCAGTTCTGCCGCGCAGATCCCCGCTTCTTTCAACACCTCGGCGTCTACTATCTGCTCGGTCAACACCTTCTGGAACATATTCGGATCTTCTTTTGCTCGGCTGGTCTTCCCTTCTCTTCTCGTTAGCGCGTTCGCTTTTCCGTTTTGAGCTCCGGGTCGATAGGTAATCTTAAAGTCGAACCCTAATAAGTAGGCGGCCTATCGAGCTTGGCGGCGTAAGAGCTTCTGCGTCTTTATAAAGTAGGTTAGCGACTGGTGGTCCGTAAGGACCTGGACCGTGCTCTTTCTAGCTATAAGTTCCGGTTTCCATTCCTCGAAAGCCTAAATAATCGCTAGCAGCTCCTTATTATAGGTAGCGTAATTCCGCTTAGCTTCGCTTATTAACTTGCTGAAGAAAGCGACTGGATGGAGGGTTTCGTCGTTACTATATTGAGAAAGGACCCCTGCTGTTACAGTATCGGAAGCGTCCGTTTCTACGTAGATCGTTTTTTTAGGTCGGAAGTGCGCCAGAACCGGCGCCGAAGCCACTGCTTCTTTCAGCCGCACGAAAGCTTCCGTGCACTTCTTGTTCTATAGGCCGGCGGCCTCTTTCTTCAACGCCTCGTTTAGGGGTCTCGCTATCTTGCTAAAGTCCTTAATAAACCGTCGATAGTAGCTGCAGAATCTAAGAAACGCCCTGATCTGCGTAGTTTTTCCGGATTTTGGTTGCTTCTATTCCGCTACGGCGGCGACCTTTAAGGAGTCTATCCGAATTCCATCTCTTCCGACGATAAGACCGAGATATTTGACCTCGGTTTGGTAGAACTCGCTCTTTTTCGTGTCCGCGTTCAATCCCACTTCGCGGAGTCTCTTTAACACCCTCTCGATGTGGTCCATGTGCTGTTCTTTCGTCCTATCGGTGTAGATAAGGATGTCGTCTAAGTAGACGGACACGAACTGTTCCAGCATGTCTATAAAGGTGTGGTTTATAAAGCGTTGCTACACTGCCGGCGCGTTGGTAAGTCCGAACGGCATTACTAGCTATTTAAAATTGCCTATACGCGTCGCGAACGTTATAAGGTCTTCTGTCTGCCCTTCTTCGTTCCTTAGTCGATAGAACGCTTGGCGGATGTCCAGCTTGCTAAACCACTTAGCCTTCGCTACCCGCTGTATAGTTTTATTAATCAGCGGCAGTGGGTATACGTCTCTCTTGGTAACCTCGTTAAGGCCTCGATAGTCTATGCAGAGTCGCAGACCACCCCCTGGTTTCCTTACGAAAAGAATCGGTAACGTATATTCAGCAGAACTTGGCGTAATAAACTTCTTCGCTAGGTTTTCGCGAACAAACACCTCCACTTAGTCTAATTCGGCCGGCGACAGTCGTCTTAGGGGCTCGGTTCTCGGCAGCGCGGCTCCTTCTTTCAGCCGGATCTTGTTGTTATATTCCGGTCGATAGAGCGGCAATAGGTTAGAGTCGACTTTTAAGAACACGTTAGCGTAATCGTAGAGCTCGCTTGGCAGCACCTCTAGTGGATCCACTTCTTCTTCCGCCATTATCTTCTAGTAGTCTTCGATGTCTTTTATCGAGATAGCGTAGATCTTATTGCTCGGCGACTTCGCGAGGGTCATTATTGCTTCTGAACTTATTATTCCGACGGTAACCGGAGGTTCGGAACGATCGGACGGAGCCTCTTTCGTAGACGCCGCGGCGTTCGGCTCGGCGGCGGCGGTCGTTCCGGTGGTCCCTGTTCCGCTACCTAGGGTTTTGAATCCTATCGTGCCTTTATCTACGTCGACGATAGCCTTCTGATTCTTTATCTATTTCTGCCCTATAATAATGTCAAACCTTCCGATATCTATAATTCGGAACGTCGCTTCTGTAGTGCGACCAGCCAAGGTAGTCTTTAGCGGCACGTAGTGCGTAACGCTTTCCGTGTCTTGTCCGTTGTACGCCGAAATCCTCGTCGGCGACGCCAATTCCACCGGATAACCGTATCCCTTTATTAGTTTCTGAACTAACCGGTAGTGGATCGCCGCGCTAATAAGAGCTCCGGTGTCGATAAAAGCTTTTAGCTAAAGTGGTTTGCTCGATCCGTTAAGGGGGTGGACAGTGATTAGAAGGATAATAGCTGTTTCCGTGTTTACTTCCACTGCAGCCGATAGCGGATCGCTGCAGCTATTGATGCTCTCTCGTTCTGTCGGTGCCTTTCGCAGGGATGCCCTGTTTTTTACGCTAGATAGGGGGTCTATCTGTCCAGCTAGTCTTTTCCTATAATTCTTAACTGCACCCTGCCGTCTACGCTGTCTGTGTCGTTCGGAGCTGGTTCGATAGCTTGAATAGTCTTTCTCGGCGGCAGCGGCTGCTTCGTTGCTCGATACTCTTGCTTCTGCTGTGCCGTTGCTTGGCATCTCGTAGCAATATGGCCAGGTTTTCCATACGCGTAGCAGGTAGGGACGAACGACGAACGCGGTGGATACGACGACTGCTGGGGGATTCGTCGGAAAGGCGCAGGGGCTCTGGTTCCCTGCAGCGACGGCGACGGCTTCTAGTTCGATTCGCGTAATTTCGCGTACGCGCTTAAGTTTCTCCTAGTGACTCTCGCTCTATGCACGAAGCTCTTAAGGTCTTTGTCTTCTACAGACGCTATAGCTGCGGCCAGTTCAGGGTTTAGCTTCTGCCTTAATAGGTGAAGCTGCTTATCTTCCGCTACCCGGGCCCTAATCGCATATTTTCTGAACAAACTGTAGAATTCTTCAAACGTCTGCCGGTTCTGATTGATCTTGTCTAGCTGCTTACAGGCTGTCTTCTTTCGGAATGGATCTCCGAAGCGTTGATCTAGCGCTTTGATTGCTTCTTTAGCGGTTACCTCTTCCAGGTCTGCTACTAGCGAAAAAGCTTCTCCTTCCAACTGCGATTCCAGGTACGCCAATTTATCTCTGGCGCTGTTCGATGCGTAATCGCGGCTTATCTTATTCTTGATCTTCTTCTTAAACTCTTCCCAGTCTTTAGGGTCTCTGCCTTTAAATGCCGGCAGGTCCGGCAATAATGTTATTAGGGTGCTACCTTGACTATAGGCCGCCAGTAAGGCAGTCTCTTCTTGTTCTTCTCGATACGGTAGCGGCAGTGCTGACGACATCGCTGCTTCTATCTCAGCCAGTTGATCCTTTAGTGCCTTTAGCTGCGCCAGTCGACTCGCCGCCTGGTTTTCTAGCACATCTATAATAGTCTCGGCCGATTCCCTCTCGGCTCTTACCGCCTCTACTTCCTCTCTTAACTGTCTCTTTTCTTCCAGCGTTCTAAAGAACAGCGTCTTAATAAGGTCTATACTATCGTAGACCTTTCCTATCCTATTCTCGTTTACATAGTCTTCCAGTTCCTCGATCGTGCAGTCGTAGATCTTCCTATATTCAGCTATTCGTTCCTTGAACTTAGCAGTCTCTTCCGCTGTGAAACCGCTGATAACGATCTTATCGTTAATGACACTAGAGCGCCTACTGGCTCTGTCAGTCTTTCTCTTTCCGCAGCGGCCTGTAACGCCGCTCTCTACTGCTAAGAAGTCTTCTATCTTCTTACGGTGCCTTGGGGGTTGTTGTTGGTGTTAGTGTAGGTGCGCGTGCGTTATTCGGGTTTCCGGATAGTTCGACGGGCCCTTTCGCGCAGCGCGGGGTTGGTGTAGAGAGTGAGTTCGAGATATAATAATCCGGGCACGCAGATATAATTCAATACGGCCTTTTTGATAACTATATCTCGAACTGAGGAGGGAAAGGAATCTATGTAGTAGTGGTAGGGAGCTTTTGTAGTGGTGGTGCCAAGGCCCGGCTCGGCCTATCCGGGCCGAGCCGAAATTCCAGGGTCCGCCCTATTAATCTGTCCTACCTCTTTCCACCGCTGCAACAATTATATCTCGAACTTACTAACTATACCAACCCTACGCTGCGCAAAAGGGCCCGTTAAACTACATCCGGCTACCTAAATAACGTATACGCACACTATAACCTAAACTAAACACTAGCACTGTAAGATAGCTATAGAAGGCTTCTCGACGGTAGAGGACAGTGTTACTAGCTATAGCGGAAAGAGAAAGACTAACAGAGTGATGTAACGCGGTACACTTAAGCCAAAAGGGACTGATTAAGTAACTCGGAAGTAACTTGATCAATGTGTACCAGATATATAAACCTTGGCAAGGCATAGTAGTAACCCGGGCCAACTACTCTGTATTACTACCCCCTGCGCTATATAATCCGAGCGCGCAGATAAGGTTCAATACGGCTGTTTTGATAACTATATCTCGAACTGAGGAGGGAAAGGAGTCTATGTAGTGGTAGTGGTAGGCTTTCGTAGTAGTAGTAGTGCTAAGGCCCGGCTCGGCCGGCTCGGCCCTTCTGGGCCGAGCCGAAATTTAGAGTCCACCCTATTAATCTGTCCCACCT
The DNA here is from genome assembly GCA_016165855.1 of Pseudocercospora ulei. Lineage (NCBI taxonomy): Eukaryota > Fungi > Ascomycota > Dothideomycetes > Mycosphaerellales > Mycosphaerellaceae > Pseudocercospora > Pseudocercospora ulei. The sequence continues at coordinate 341,916 of JACWNB010000006.1, read as the reverse complement.
CTTTCCACCGCCGTAACATTACCCCCCTCTCTTACTAGCGGTCGCCCTCGATCGCTTACTTATCTCTTCTATAGGTTTCTATTGTTGTTATCCAATAACGTCAATTTTTCCGTCTATCTATCTTTCCTTTGCATCTTTCGTTCTTTTCTATCTATTTCCCTCGATTCTACGTGCGCGCCAAGCCTCGTACGAACCATCAAATTCTGTCTATATCCACTTCCCTTTTCGGCTTCTTTCTTCTTTCTTTCTACTCCTTTGCTGTAGCAGTGGCCGCTTCCTCGTCTTTCTGCCTTAGGTTTTGCCTGGTCTTCCTATCTTCTTTTCGTTCCTTTCCGCGGATTTTAGTCGCCGATTTCGCTGTTTTTGACGTTACTTGTTTCGTCGTCTATCTGATCCGTGCGCCTAATCTGTGCTATCTGATCTGAACCGTAGGTTATCTAAGCTGCAGCGTGGCTGGCCTGTGCGTCGCCTTAGAGGTCTATATAGATCCGTCCGTAGCGTCGTTTTTCTTCTTCTTTTTCTCTTCTACTAAAGCCTTTACCTACTACAGGGTCGGCGGCGCTGGCACGCTACGGCGTTGGCGAGCTGCCTGCGGACCTAGCGGTAGGTAGTGGCCTCGTCGAAGACCTCCCTAAGGCGACTGTTACGATCGTTTTCTTCGGCCTCCGCGCCGATAGAGCGGACGCGGCTTTCTTCTTTCCGAACTATCAACCTTAGAGCTACTTAGGCTTCGGCTTCGTCGGATTTCGGACGTAAAATTCTCTTAGTAGCTCCGCTAAGTTCCGTAGGTTCTCGATCGGATACCATTCGTAGTCTTCCGGCTACCCCTTCTACGAGATCCTCGCTTTAATAGACCCCCTCGTCTTCTTTACATCTATTACGTCTTCTACCTCCTATTGTTCCTTATCGTCTATCTCGATTGGCAGGGGTTCGGCGAACCCCTGTTCCGGCAGGCCGTCTTTAGGGTCTAAGCTTAACAGGTCCGAATGGAAGACATCGTAGATCTGGAACGATTTCGGTAGCTAGAGCCGATAGGTCACCGGCGACCTCTTTTCTATTATCGTAAACGGACCTACGTAGCGCGGATTGAGCTTGGCGTTGCCTTTTAGCCTTAGGTTTCATGTATTAAGCTATACCTTTTGGCCTTGCTTGAATTCTATCGGTAACCGCTTCTTATTAGCTCGAGTTACTATCTTCTTCTAAGTCGATTCTATCGCTTCTTTCGCCACTTTGATCGCTTCTTCTATCTGAGATCGGAGCGCTTCCGCCACCGCGGCGGCGACCCTCTTTGACGACGTAGTAGTAGTAGTGGAAAGCTCCGGCGAGCCGGCGTCGCTTGGCGGATAGAAGCTTAGCCTCGGAAGATAACTGTAGGTTATCTCGAACGGCGCCAGCAACGTTGCTTCTAACCGTGTTAAGTTTGCGCAGAATTTAGCTATTAGCAACACCTCGACCTACTTTTCTTAATAATGGCCGCAGAAGGTTCGCAAATATCGCTCTATCTCGCGATTGGCCACTTTAGACTAACTATCGGTCTGAGGGTAAGCTGCTGTGCTGAGCTTTCCACTAATTCCGAGAGCTTAGTTAATAGCTTTCTATACGTTAGCGGTAAATTGAGGACCCCTATCCGTAGTAATAGTGTCCGGCAGGCTATAGTGCTTCTATACGTGTTGAATCAACATCCGTGCAGTCTCTTCCGCAGTGGTTCCTTCGTCTATCGCTCGGCAGGGGATGAAGTGGCGTTCCTTGCTTAGTCGGTCCAATACGTTCAGCGTAGCGTTATATCTATCGGAGTCCGGCAGGCCGGTTACGAAGTCTATTGTAATGTGTTGCTACAGTTTCTTAGGGATCGAAAGTAGCTTTAGCAGACCGGCCGGAAGACCGTAACGTGGCTTCGCGGCTCGGCATACGTAGCAATTGGCGATAAATCGGTAGATCCGTTTGTAGATCCGCGGAAACCAGTAGATTGTCCTTACAGCTTCTATTGTCTTCTTCGAGCTAGCGTAACCAACGTCCTTAGAGCTATAGACCAGTTGGACGACCTCAGTAATTAGTTCTTCTAGGACTATTAGCTTCCCTAAACCGGTTTTGCCGAGTTTCTGTTGCTAGTTAAGCTGCTCTACCTTTTCGTAGAGAATCTTTTCCTTAGGGGCCGGTTCTACTGCGCAGATCCCTACCTCTTTCAACACCTCTGCGTCTACTATCCGCTCGGTCAACCCCTTCTGGAACATGTTCGGATCTTGTTTTGCGCGGCTGGTCTTTCCTTCTCTTCTCGTCAGCGCGTTAGCCTTTCCGTTTTAAGCCCCTAGTCGATAAGTAATCTTGAAATCAAACCCGGATAAGTAGGCAGCCCACTGTGCTTAACGTCGTAAGAGCTTCTGCGTCTTTATAAAGTAGGTCAGCGACTGGTGGTCCGTAAGGACCTGGACTATGCTCTTTCTAGCTATAAGCTCCGGTTTCTACTCCTCGAAAGCCTAAATAATCGCTAGTAGCTCCTTATCGTAGATGGCGTAGTTTCGCTTAGCTTCGTTTATTGACTTGCTAAAGAAAGCGACTGGATGGAGGGTTTCGTCGTTACTATATTGAGAAAGGACCCCTGCCGTTACAGTGTTAGAAGCGTCCGTTTCTACGTAGATCGTCTTTTCTGGTCGGAAGTGCGCTAGAACCGGCGCCGAAGCCACTGCTTCTTTCAGCTGTACGAAAGCTTCTGTGCACTTCTTATTCTATAGGCCGGCGACCTCTTTCTTCAGTGCCTCGTTTAGGGGTCTCGCTATCTTGCTGAAGTCCTTAATAAACCGTCGATAGTAGCTGCAGAAGCCGAGAAACACTCTGATTTACGTAGTATTCCCAGACTTCGGCTGCTTCTATTCGGCGACGGCGGCGACCTTTAAGGGGTCCATCCGAATTCCATCTCTTCCAACGATAAGACCGAGATATTTGACTTCGGTTTGATAAAACTCGCTCTTTTTCGTGTCCGCGTTTAATCCGACCTCTCTGAGTCTTTTTAGCACCCTCTGGATGTAGTCCGTGTGCTGATCTCTCGTTCCATCCGTGTAGATAAGAATGTCGTCCAAATAGATAGACACGAACCGTTCTAGCATGTCTATAAAGATGTGGTTTATAAAGCGTTGCTACACTGCCGGCGCGTTAGTAAGTCCGAAAGGCATTACTAACCACTTGAAATTGCCTATACGCATCGCGAACGTCGTAAGGTCTTCTGTCTGCCCTTCTTCGTTCCTTAGTCGATAGAACGCTTAGCGGATGTCCAGCTTGCTGAACTACCTAGCCTTTGCTACGCGCTGTATAGTCTCGTCGATTAGCGGCAGCAGGTATACGTCTCTCTTGGTGACCTCGTTGAGGCCTCGGTAGTCTACACACAGTCGGAGACTACCTCCGGGCTTCCGTACGAAAAGAATCGGCGACGTATATTTGGCAGAACTCGGCGTAATAAACTTCTTCGCCAGATTTTCGCGAACAAACACCTCTACCTAGTCCAGTTCCGCTAGCGACAGTCGTCTTAGGGGCTCGGTTCTTGGCAGCGTAGCCCCCTCTTTTAGTCGGATCTTGTTGTTATATTCCAGTCGATAGAGCGGCAATAGGTTGGAGTCGGCTTTTAAGAAGACGTTAGCGTAACTATAGAGCTCGTTTGGTAGCACTTCCAGTAGATCCACTTCTTCTTCTGCTATTATCTTCCTGTAGTCTTCGATGTCTTTTATCGAGATAGCGTAGATCTCGTTGCTCGGCGACTTCGCGAGGGTCGTTATTGCTTCTGAACTCATTGTTCTGACGGTAAGCTGGGGTTCGGAACGATCGGACGGAGCCCCTTTCGCAGACTCCGTAGCTTTCGGCTCGGCAGCGGCGGTGGTGGCCGTTCCGATAGTTACTGCTTCGCCACCCGGGGTTTTGAATCCTATTGTGCCTTTATCTACGTTAATAATAGTCTTCTGGTTCTTTATCTATTTCTGCCCTATAATAATGTCAAATCGTCCGAGACCTATAATCCGGAACGTCGCTTCCGTAGTTCGACTAGCTAGTGTAGTCCTTAATGGCACGTAGTGCGTAACGTTCTCTGTGTCTTGTCCGTTGTATGCCGAGATCTTCGTCGGCGACGCTATCTCTACTGGATAGCTGTATCCCTTTATCAGTTTCTGAACCAGTCGGTAGTGGATCGCCGCGCCGATAAGAGCTCCAGTGTCGATAAAGGCTTTTAGCTGAAGTGGCTTGCTCGATCCGTTAAGGGGGTGGACAGTAATTAGAAGGATAATAGCTGTTTCCGTGTTTACTTCCACTGCCGCCGAGAGCAGGTCGCTGCAGCTGTTAATGCTTTCTTCTCGTAGCGATTCGCTTCGATTCGGTGCCCTATTGTTAATGCTGGGTAGGGGGCCTATCCGTCCAGCTGGTCTTTTCCTATAATTCTTAACTGCACCCCGCTGTCTACGCTGTTAGTGTCGTTCGGAGCCGGCTCCATAGCTTGTATAGTCTTTCTCGGTGGCTGCGGCTGCTTTATAACACGATACTCCTGCTTCTGCTTATCCGATGCTTGGCATCTCGTAGCGATGTAGCCAGGCTTGCTATACGCGTAGCAGGTAGGGACGAACGACGAACGCTGCGAATTGAATAGCTGCTAGGGGCGTTGTCGGTATAGGACGGGGGCTCTGGTTCCCTGCGGCAACGGCGACGGCTTCTGGATTAGTTTACGTGTCGTCAGTTTTCCGTACGCGTTCAAGTTCCTAGCGGTGACTCTCGCCTAGTGTACGAAGCTTTAAAGGTCTTCGTCTTCTACTAAGGCTATAGCTGTCGTCAGTTTAGGGCTCAGTTTCTGTCTTAGTAAGTGTAGCTGCTTATCCTTAGCTACTCTCGCTCTAATAGCATATTTCCTAAACAGTCCGTAGAACTCCTCGAACGTCTGTGTTGCAGCGGTGGAAAGAGGTAGGACAGATTGATGGGGTGGACCCTTGGAATTTCGGCTCGGCCCGCCCGGGCCGAGCCGGGCCTTGGCACCACCACCTCTACGGAAGCCCACTACCACCACTACATAGATTCCTTTCTCTCCTCAGTTCGAGATATAGTTATTAAAAAGGCTGTATTAAGTTATATCTGCGTGCCCGGATTATTATATCTCGAACTCACTCTCTACACTAACCCCGCGCTGCGCGAAAGGGCCCGTTGAACTATCCGGAAACCCGAATAACGCACGCGCATCAACACACACACACACTAACCCCCTAGGCACTGTAAGAAGATAGAAGGCTTCTTAGCGGTAGAGAGCGGCGTTATAGGCTGCAGCAGAAGTAGGAAAGGAAAGACTAACAGAGCGAGTAGGCGCTCTAGTGTCATTAATAATAAGATTATTATTAGCGGTTTTACGGCGGAAGAGACAGCAGAGATTAAGGAACGAATAGCTAAATATAGGAAGATCCACGACTGCACGATCGAGGAATTAGAAGACTACGTAAACGAGAACGGAATAAGGAAGGTCTACAATAGTATAGACCTTATTAAGACGCTGTTCTACAGAACGCTGGAAGAAAACAGGCAACTAAGAGAGGAAACTAAAGCGGTAAGGGCCGAGAAGGAATCAGCAGAAACTATTATCGACGTATTAGAAAACTAGGCGGCGAATCGAACGGCGCAGCTGAAGGCGCTAAAGGATCAACTAACTGATATAGAAGCAGCAAAGTCGTCGCCGCCGCGGCGAGAAACTTATGCGGAAACCGCCTTACTAGCGGCCTATAGTTAAGGTAGCACTACGATAACGCCACTGCTAGACCTACCTGCTTTCGGTGGCGGAGACCCTAAAGCGTAGGAGGCGTTTAAGAAGAAGATCAAGAATAAGATAAGCCGCGATTACGCATCGAGCGGCGAGGAGGATAGATTGGCGTACCTAGAATCGAGACTAGAAGGTAAAGCTTTTTCGCTGGTGGCGGAACTAGAAGAAGTAACCGCCGACGACGCTATTAAGGCGCTGGACCAGCGTTTCGGCGACCCCTTTCGGAAGAAGACGGCTCGTAAGCAGCTGGATAAGATCAACCAGAACCGGCAGACATTCGAAGAGTTCTACGGACTGTTTAGGAAATATGCTATTAGAGCGAGAGTGGCAGAAGATAAGCAGCTGCACTTACTAAGACAGAAACTGAGCCCTAAGCTAGCTGCGGCGATAGCGTCGGTGGAAGACGAAGACCTGCAGAGCTTCGTGCACTAGGCGAGAGTAACAGCAAGAAACCTGAACGCGTACGGAAAACCGACGATACGCGAACTGATTTAGAGGCCGTTGCCGCCGTCGCAGCCGACGAGAGCCCCTGCGCCCTTCCGCCGCGGCCCCTAGTCGCCTTACGTGCCGCGGCCGTCGTTCGTCCCCACCTGCTACGCGTGTAGCAAGCCTGGCCACATCGCAACGAGATGCCAAGCATCGGACAAGCAGAAGCAGGAATATCGAGCAACGAAGCCGCCGCCGCCGAGAAAGACCATCCAAGCCATCGAACCGGCTCCGAACGACACTGATAGCGTAGACGGCGGGGTCCAGTTAAGAATTATAGGAAAAGACCAGCTGGACGGATAGACCCCCTATCTAGCGTAAAAAACAGGGCATCCCTGCAAAAGGCACTAACGGAACGAGAGAGCATCAACAGTTGTAACGATCTACTGTCGGCGACAGTGGAAGCGAACACGGAAACGGCCATTATCCTTCCTATTACGATCCACCCTGTTGAGAAGTCGCGCCAACCCCTATAGTTAAAAGCTTTTATCGACACTGGAGCTCTTATTGGCGCGGCAATCCACCACCGATTGGTTTAGAAACTAATAAAAGGATATAGCTATCCAGTGGAACTAGCGTCGCCGACGAAGATTTCGGCATACAACGGACAAGACATAGAAAGTGTTACGCACTATGTGCTATTGAAGACCACACTAGCTGGTCGCACTACAGAAGCGACGTTCCGAATTATGGATATTGGAAAGTTTGACATCATTATAGGGCAGAAATAGATAAAGAACCAGGGGGCGATTATTGACGTAGGAGAAGGCACACTTGGATTCAGAAAATCGAACAGCGGCTTAGCCGCCGTCCAATCAATCGCCGAATCGGTTACGGTGGCCGATGCCAAACCGAACGTTATAACGATAGAAGCGACTCCGTCCTATCGTTCCGCACCCTCGGTTACCGTCAAAACGATAAGTTCAGAAGCAATAACGACCCTCGCGAAGTCGCCGAGCAATGAGATCTACGCTATCTCGATAAAAGACATCGAAGACTACCGGAAGATAATGGCGGAAGAAGAGGTGGATCTACTAGAGGTGCTGCCAAACGAGCTCTATAGTTACGCTAACGTCTTCTTAAAAGCAGACTCCAACCTCCTGCCGCTCCACTGGCCGGAATACGATAATAAGATCAGGTTTGATACGGATGTGGATGTAGACAGCTGGCAGCTAGGCTTGGCAGGGCCAGGCTTGGCAGCTGTCCACTCAAATGCCTCCACCTCCGCTTGTACGTAGATTCTTCCCTCTCCAGCCTTGGATATAGTTATCAAAGACGGGTATTGACCTTGCGTCTACCGCAGTCAGATTATTATATCCAAGGCTCACCTTAACAACACCTGCACTACGCGAAAGAGCCCGTTGAATTACATCCGGGTACTCGATTAACGTACGTGCAACCAACCCAGAGTGTGTACTGTATATGTACGAAGGAGGCCGTTAATTTATATCCGGTTACTTAATTGTACATATGCATACTACTCTATCCCTCCCCCCCTATCGAGAAGAAGAGAAAGTTTTAGGGAAGAGAAGTGCCCCTATCGAGAAGAAGAGAAAGTTTTAGGGAAGAGAGTGCCCCTACGAGCAGATCGTACGAGTTTTGAAGTTTTAAGATAGGACGAGAGAGCGACGAGAGAGTGACAAGAGCGACGAGAGCGAGAGAGCGACGACGACGAGAGCGCACCTAGCGGGACCTAGGGCGACGACATTCGTTTTTCGGGTCTTTAACAGACCATTCTATTCGGACAAGGCCAATCGGAACATTTAGCAATCGAGACATACAGCAATTGGCACGAGCAACAAGAGCACAAGGCAGAGCACAAGGCAAGGCTGCTGCAGACAGGCACAGCTGCTACAGACAGGCACAGCTGCTGCAGACAATACAGACAACAGAAAGGCAGCTGCAGACAACAGGCAGCTGTAGACAACACACATTTTTCAGGTTTAGAAGAGCATAAGGCAGAGCACCAGCTGCAGAGCACCAGCTGCAGAGCACCAGCTGCAGAGCAAGAGCACCTAGGCCGAGCAAGAGCACCGAGCAAGAGCACTAAGCAGGCACGAGCTCCAGGCAGAGCACCAGGCAGAGCACTAGGCAAAGCACAGGCAAAGCGACCGTCGAGAAGCGACGGCTCGAAAAGCGACGGCTCGAGAAGCGACCGTCGAGAAGCGAGCGACCGTCGAGAAGCAAGCGACCGTCGACAAGCGAGCGACCGTTCAAAAAGCGACATACGTAGGCTGCAATCTCTGCGATCTCTGCGACCTCTACGACCTCTGCGACAAACGACATCTGCAGCCGCAACCCCGACGACCTTCCGCGACCTCTGCAACCTCCAAGAACTCTGCGACCTCTAAGAATTCTGCAGCCTTGGCAAGGCACCAAACAAGGCACCAATTGAGGCACCAAAGCAACAGCAAAAAAGGCACGAGATTAAGGCTTAAAAAGGCACGAGATTAAGGCTCAAAAAGGCACGAGATTGAGGCTCAAAAAGGCACGAGATTAAGGCTCAAAACGCACGGAAATTGAAGCTTAAAAGCGACCTCAAAAGCGACCTCAAAAGCAACCTCAAAAGCGCCTGTTTTGGAGCGACCTAATTGGCCGAAAGCGATAGCAAAAGGCTCAGAAATTGGAGCTTAAAAAGCGACCTCTGCGACTGAATTTGCGACCTGGATTGGTGCGACCTGATTGGCTGATTGCGATTAATGGATTGATTGCGATTAAGGGCAATCGCTGGTTAGGGAGGGCGGTAGTAATACGGATGTGGATGTGGACAGCTGGCAGCTAGGCTTGGCAGGGCCAGGCTTGGCAGCTGTCCACTTAAATGCCTCTACCTCCGCTTGTACGTAGATTCTTCCCTCTCCAGCCTTGGATATAGTTATCAAAGACGGGTATTGACCTTGCGTCTACCGCAGTCAGATTAAGGTTGAAAGAAGGGGCCACATTGCTAAGAACCGAGCCCCTAAGACGACTGTCGCCGGCCGAATTGGACTAAGTGGAGGTGTTTGTTCGCGAAAACCTGGCGAAGAAGTTCATTACGCTAAGTTCTGCCGAATATGCGTTACCGATTCTTTTCGTAAGAAAACCAGGGGGTGGTCTGCGACTCTGTATAGACTATCGAGGCCTCAACGAGGTCACCAAGAGAGACGTATACCCGCTGCCGCTGATCGACGAGACTATACAACGAGTGGCTAAAGCTAAATAGTTCAGCAAACTGGACATTCGACAAGCGTTCTACCGACTAAGGAACGAAGAAGGGCAGATAGAAGACCTTACGACGTTTGCGACGCGTATAGGCAATTTCAAGTAGTTGGTAATGCCTTTCGGACTCACCAACGCGCCGGCGGTATAGCAACGCTTTATGAACCACACCTTTATAGACATGTTGGAACGGTTCGTGTCTATTTACCTGGACGACATCCTTATCTATACAGATAGAACGAAAGAACAGCACACGGACCACATTAAGAAGGTGCTAACCAGGCTCCGTAAGGCCGGACTGAACGCGGACACGAAGAAGAGCGAGTTCTATCAAACTAAGGTCAAATATCTCGGTCTTATCGTCGGAAGGGATGGAATTCGTATAGACCCCTTAAAGGTCGCCGCCGTCGCCGAATAGAAGCAGCCAAAATCCAGAAATACCACGCAAATTAGGGCGTTCCTCGGCTTCTGCAGCTACTATCGACGGTTTATTAAGGACTTTAGCAAGATAGCGAGACCCCTGAACGAGGCACTAAAGAAAGAGGCCGCTGGCCTATAGAATGAGAATAGCACGGAGGCTTTCGTACGGCTGAAGGAAGCAGTAGCTTCGGCGCCGGTGCTAGCGCACTTCCGACCGGAAAAGACGATCTACGTAGAAACGGACGCTTCCGACACAGTAACGGCAGGGGTCCTTTCTCAATATAGTGACGACGAAACCCTCCATCCAGTCGCTTTCTTTAGCAAGTCAATAAGCGAAGCTAAGCGGAACTACGCCATTTACGATAAGGAGCTGCTAGCGATTATTTAGGCTTTCGAGGAGTGGAAACCGGAACTTATAGCTGGAAAGAGCACGGTCCAGGTCCTTACGGACCACCAGTCGTTGACCTACTTTATAAAGACGCAGAAGCTCTTACGCCGCCAAGCTCAATAGGCAGCCTACTTATTAGGGTTCGACTTCAAGATTACCTATCGACCCGGAGCTCAAAACGGAAAGGCTAACGCGCTAACGAGAAGAGAAAGGAAGACCAGCCGAGCGAAAGAAGATCCGAATATGTTCCAGAAGGTGTTGACCGAGCGGATAGTAGACGCCGAGGTGTTGAAAGAAGCGGAGATCTGCGCGGCAAAACTGCAGACCGAACCGGAACCGATAGAACTAGGGCCGCCGATTGAAGAAGAGACGCTCTACGAGAAGGTGAAGCAGCTTAACTAGCAACAGAAACTCGGCAAAACCGGTTCAGGGAAGCTGATAGTTCTAGAAGAACTAATTACGGAGGTCATCTAACTGGTCTATAGCTCTATAGAAGTTGGTTACGCCAGCTTAAAGAAGACGATAGAAGCTATAAGGACGGTCTACTGGTTTCCGCGGATCTACGAACGGATCTATCGATTTATCGCCAATTGCCACGTATGCAGAGCTGCGAAGCTACGTTACGGCCTTCCGGCAGGCTTATTAAAGCCACTTCCGATCCCCGAGAAACTATAGCAGCATATTACGATGGACTTCGTAACCGGCCTGCCGGATTCCGATAGATACGACGCTACGCTGAACGTAGTGGACCGATTGAGCAAAGAACGCTACTTCATCCCCTGTCGAGCGAGAGACGATGGAACTACTGCGGAAGAAACGGCGAGAATGTTGATTCAATACGTGTAGAAGCACTATAGCCTGCCGGACACTATCACTACGGATAGGGGTCCTTAATTCACCGCCGATGTGTAGAAAGCTATCAACCAAGCCCTCGGAATTTATGGAAAGCTTAGCACCGCTGCTTACCCTCAAACTGACGGCCAATCAGAAGTAGCCAACTGTAAGATAGAGAAATATCTACGGATCTTCTGCAGCTATTATTAGGAAGAATAGGTTAAGGTGTTGCCGATGGCCGAGTTCTGCGCTAACTCGGCACTATCTAAGGCCACCTCGCTGGCGCCGTTTGAAATAACGCACAGCTATCTTCCGAGGATGAGTTTTCAGCCGCCAAACGAACCTAGCTCTGCGGAACTACCTACCGCTACGTCGTCGAAGAGAGTCGCCGCCGCGGCGGCGGAAGCGCTCCAATCTCGGATGAAAGAAGCGATCAAAGTGGCGAAAGACGCGATAGAATCGGCTTAGAAGAAGATAGTAACTCGAGCTAATAGAAAGCGGTCGCTAAGGGAATTCGAGGAAGGTCAAAAGGTCTGGCTCAATACGCGAAACCTAAGACTAAAAGGCAACGCCAAGCTCAATCCGCGCTACGTAGGCCCGTTCAAGATAATAGAAAAGAGGTCGCCGGTGACCTATCGGCTCCAGCTACCTAAATCGTTCCGGATCTACGACGTCTTCCACTTAGATCTGCTGAGCCTGGACCCTAAGAACGGTCTGCTGGAGCAGGGGTTCGCTGAACCCCCGCCTATCGAGATGGACGGTAAAGAAGAAGAGTAGGAGGTAGAAGACGTAATAGACGTAAAGAAGACGAGGGGGTCTATCAAAGCGAGGATCTCGTAGAAGGGGTAGCTGGAAGACTATAAATAGTATCCGATCGAGAATCTCCGGAATTTGGCGGAGCTGCTAAGAGACTTTTACGCGCAGAACCCGAAAAAACCGAAGCCAGCGTAGCTCTAATGCCGACAATAAAGACACGTCCGCTCTACCGGCGCGGAAGCCGATGAAAACGATCGTACTTAAAGTAATTGCTTCAGGGACCACTACGTCGGCCGGCAGCGCCGCCGACCGCGTAGTGGGTAAAGGCTTTGGTGGAAGAGAAAAAAAAAAGAAGAAGAAAAACGGCGCCGCGGAAAGATCTATATAGACCTCTGCGACGACGCACAGACCAGCTACGCCGCAGCTCAGAAGACCGCGGATCAGATCAGATGGCGTCGATTACATAAACGCCAAGTGCAGGACTTCAGACACCGACGATGCAAAAAAAAAAAAAAAAAAAAAAAAAAGGGGCGACGAAAAGAACGTCAGTCGTAATAGAAGACGGAAGAGGTGACATCGGCGTTGGAGGGAATTTTCGAGAAGGAGACGATAAATCGAAAAAAAAAAAAATCGAAGAAAGGTTTTCGAATACATAGGGTGACTAAGCGGTCGAGGGCGACCGCTGGTGAGGGAGGGGGGTAGTGTTGCGGCAGTAGAAAGAGGTGGGACAGATTGATAGGGTAGACCCTTGGAATTTCGGCTCGGCCCGCCCGGGCCAAGCCGGGCCTTGGCACCACCACCTCTACGGAAGCCCACCACCACCACCACATAGATTCCTTTCTCTCCTCAGTTCGAGATATAGTCATCAAAAAGGCCGTATTAAGTTATATCTGCGTGCCCGGATCAGTCTGCCGGTTCTGGTTGATCTTGTCCAGCTGCTTACAGGCCGTCTTCTTCCAGAAGGGGTCTCCGAAGCGCTGATCCAGCGCCTTAATAGCTTCGTCGGCGGTCACTTCTTCCAGGTCCGCCACTAGCGAAAAAGCTTTACCTTCTAATCGCGATTCTAGGTACGCCAATCTATCCTCTTCGCTGCTCGATGCGTAATCGCGGCTTATCTTATTCTTGATCTTCTTCTTAAATGCCTCCTACGCTTTAGGGTCTCCGCTACCGAAAGCAGGTAGGTCCGGCAGTAGCGTTATCGTAGTGCTACCTTGACTATAGGCCGCCGGTAAGGCGGTCTCCGCGTAGGTTTCTCGCCGCGGTGGCGGCGATGATTTCGCTGCTTCTATATTAGCTAGTTGATCCTTTAGCGCCTTTAGCTGCGCTAGCCGATTCGCCGCCTGGTTTTCTAACACGTCGATAATAGTTTCTGCCGATTCCTTCTCGGCCCTTACCGTCTTAGTTTCTTCTCTTAGTTGCCTGTTCTCTTCTAGCGTTCTGTAAAACAGCATCTCGATAAGGTCTATGCCGTCGTAGACCTTCCCTATTCTATTCTCGTTTACATAGTCTTCCAGTTCCTCGATCGTGCAGTCGTGGATTTTCTTGTATTCGCTTATTCGTTCCTTAATCTCTGCAGTCTCTTCCGCTGTAAAACTGTTAATAATAATCTTATTATTAATAACACTAGAGCGCCTACTCGCTCTGTTAGTCTTTCTCTTTCCGCGGCGGCCTGTTACGCTGCTGTCTACCGTCGAGAAGCCTTCTATCTTCTTATGGTGCCTTAGGGGTTGTTGTTTTGGTGTAGGTGTGTGCGCGTGCGTTATTCGAGCGTCCGGATGGTTCGACGGGCCCTTTCGCGCAGCGCAGGGTTTGGTGTAGTGAGCGAGTTCGAGATATAATGATCCGAGCGCGCAGATAAGGTTCAATACGGCTGTTTTGATAACTATATCTCGAACTGAGGAGGGAAAGGAGTCTATGTGGTGGTAGTGGTAGGCTTTGGTAGTGGTGGTAGTGCTAAGGCCCGGATTGGCCGGCTCGGCCCGGAAGGGCCGAGCCGAAATTCAGGGTCCACCCTATCAATCTGTCCTACCTCTTTCCACCGCCGTAACACTATAGGCTTACAACCTTATAAGCTGCGCTTACCTACAGGCTACGTATGCTATTGCACAGCCCCCCTGTACAGCATACGCAATTAACCCACCCCCCCGGCAGGTCTGTACACAGCTAGCTGGACCTGTACCGGGTCTGCCTTATTCTGTACAGAGTAGTAGACAAACAGACATGCGTTAACGCTGCTTCCACTCTCCCGTTAAAAGATGCGCCCCCTAGGAATTGAACCCGGGCCTTTTATCGTACAATTTCAGCAGTGACTTCCGAGTTAAGTAATGTAACGCGGTACACTTAAGCCAAAAGGGACTGATTAAGTAACTCGGAAGTGACTTGACCAATGTGTACCAGATATATGAACCTTGGCAAGGTATAGTAGTGACCTGGGCCAACCACCCTGTATTAGGAGGGAGGTAGTGTTGCAGTAGCAGAAAGGGGTAGGAACGAATGATAGGGTTTACCCTATCACTTAGTCCTACCACTTTCTGTCGCTGCAACATATAGTATTGAGAGCTTAGCGTTAATTAAGGAACATTAAACAACTTAGCAGCGCGTTTTAGGCTTCAAATTTTGCTACTCTAGTAGTACTCTAGTAGGCAGATAGGGCAAGAAGCAGTCTGCCTTCTTAATCAGACAATTAACTGTCTTGTTGTTAAGACATTGTGTGTTGATTGACAAGTTGATAGTGCCAAGAAAATTCTGCTACGTACATAGTACTGCCAAGTATGTGGTAATATACGTTACACGTTAACTCCGACATGTTCATCATCAGATCTGCTATTTTCGTTGATAGCTTGGGGTTTTGAGGACGCACTCATTCACCTTCTGACCCTCCATTCATCCTCTCGGGTACTGTTGCATCGAGGCATTGGATCCCCGTCACACGACGATGATGATTTGGCAGGTGCGCGCGCAGCGCATTGGGGTGCAGCGCCTGGATTATGTGGGCTGGTATGATACTTGGACTGGCGAAGGGCATTTGCGATGGCGTTTTGGGGCTTTCGATACCAGACGCATGTGTTCGATATATGTACCGAGCAGCCGAGGCCGCAGCGGGAGCAAGACGAACGTACAGCTTGACACGCAGAGGCGTGAGTGGCAGGCTCCTTAGTATGTCGGCTACGGAAATCCTGTCCAATGGGAACATTGGTGCTGCAAAGCCATCTTCTTGGAGCTTGGGCGATGGCCCCTGACACATGGGGCAGAGCCGTCGTGCTGCACGGAGCTGTGTATCGATATATGTATAAATAGAGAGGGAGAGATATATATATCCCGCAGTGCTGACCGTCGCATGCCCGAAGGCCCGGGGCAGCCATCGCATATAACCGCAGAGCACGCGCAGGAAGGACACGGACGGGCGTTGCTGTGTGTATGGGAAGAATAAGTGTTTCAGCCACCCCTTTAGCGCACAGCCAAGCCAGTTTCATCCTTGCTGCTCCTGGCTCGAGTCCTGGGAGGCTCTTGCCTTCACCAGACTGCAGACGGCTGCTCTCCGATAGATCTCTCGGCTGCCATTTCTCGTCCAGCCCTCGGCCACCACCTCCAACAACACCACCACTACTACCACCACCACCACCACCACCACTACTACTACCACCACCACCACCACCACTACCACCACCACCACCACTACCACCCACCACCACCACCCCCGCCCTCGCCCCCCTTTCCGCCAGCATTGTAATGCTTCCAGGCCCGTGACCCGCCCCGACCGTGCCTTTCGCCTTCCTGCTTCTCCAGAGCTTTACCGCTCTGTATATTACTGCCGGTCACTTCCTCACGCCTCAGACTCGCACGACTCGCCGTCGCTCTCACTCCTGAGACCTCCTTCTGACCGCGCCCTCTATCGCTGGACATCGAACCGTCCCCAGTGCCATCGCCCGCCCGTGACAGTCCAGCGCAGCCAGGCGCTTGCGGCCCTGGCATCAGGAAGCGCCTTGCTTTGTTGGAAACACCGGGACAGGAGACAGTCGCTGGCTTCGCACACGCGAGGAGCCGTTTTCTGTACCACGCCCGCCGCTGAACTGTGGAAAGGGGCTTTTGTGTGCGGTGCAGACACCGACGCATTTGCAGCAGCCATATCGCCTGCGCGAGTACACACGGCGACGCTGTGCACGCCGCCCGCTTTGTGACAGGATCACACATATCACATGACACGCAGGTCTTGAGCCCGGCACCGGCAACGCGTTGGGCCGTCTCCATTGCACACCTACTACCGCCCGCATCTTCTTCCTCACCCGAGGACGTCCACGGCTTCGACGACCCTCCGACGCTTTCGCCGTACCTTATCGCTGCTGACTGTTGCACAGTCCACCCAAACTCCTCTGAGCACGCCTGTGCCGGAATACTCTGGTACTCGCTTCCCACTGCGAAGCCCATTTCCTCAACCCACCCTAATCGGCTATGGCTCCCTCGGCTCGTCCAGACTACAAACTCAACCTCGAGGGCTTGCCTCAACTCTCGATGAATCAGTCGCGCTCAGCCAACACGTCGCAGGCCAACTCGCCCAACGAGCAGCCTGCAGGCTCAGGCCTCCGCTATCCGCTGGGCAATGGGTTAGGAGGCAGCATGAGCCAGGCTGGAACTGGACGCGCTGGAGCTGGCTCTCCATCCAAGGAATACGGCAGCCGCCTTTTCCCCAAGCGGTACGACAAAAAGCCACATGTCTGAAACGTTCCTTGGACACCAAGCTAACTCCTGTATAGAGCGCGTGAAATCCAGCAGCAAGAAGGTCTAACACCACAGATCTGGGGTCCTCCCACCACTGGCAGCGGCCACTCGACCCCTCTACGAGAAACCATACCGGAATCTCCAGGCAGCGACAGCTTTCCTAACTTTGACGCCGGCCAGGCTACAGGTGGTAGTCCTAACAACTCCGCGTCCTCGTCGATGCGCAGAACCCGAGCGGGCACCGTCCCATCCCGATTCCCTGCCATGTCTGCTCTCAACGGATCGCAGTCGCTCTTGCCCAAGTCTGGTCAACAAACTCCATCTGCTTCGCCCTATTCCGGCGCTGGCTCACCCGCTTTGGGAGATACCACTGTGGGAGCTCGTGGCCCTCCTGCAAGCAATGCTGCGTTGCTATCACGCTTAAGAGCCGGTTCAATGCCGCAACGTGCGAGTCTACTCACAACCAGTCCGTTTGGTAATTCATTGTTCGCGAGCAATTGGCTGGCAAGTCGGGAACGAGCAAGCACTTTGCAGAGCATACGATCCTCTGATGGACCATCCTCGCCGATTGGATCGCCTGCGGACGGCGATGTAAGAACTTTGGACTATCTCGGCCTGGTTGACACTCCTCAGCCGGGAGGGACATCTCTCTCCCAAGACGTGCTCGTGGGCCAGCAACGGCCAAACGGGGTCACCATCGCTGATCTCGCAGCATTGAATGCTTACAACAGCCGCAACACCGCGAATCGATTCCGATCATATTCAGTCAACGCCAAAGAAAAATATGCAAACGGAGAAGAGGATGAGATGGACGAGTATGAGCAGCTGAATCAGCAGCTGTACAATGGCACGATGACACCGACCTCTGAAGCTGCCGCTGCTCAAGCAGCGCTGATCCACGAGGCTGTGAGGCAACACAATCTTGAAGTCCAGGCGTTCGCCAACTTCGCCAGCTCCACAAGGCCAAGAGCTCGTACTGCGGGTGTGCTCGACTCGCCGTCCTCGCGCGCGATGCGTAGCTACATGCCGACTCCGTCTAGGCTAGACAGTAGCATCACCGCAGCTGATCTGCAAAGCAATGACGGCACAGAATTTGGTGGCCTCGCAGCGGCCGTTCATAACATGAACCTGAACAGGAAGCAATCGTACGAGGGAGGCCTCGAATCGAACCTCGAAACACCTACGAAAGCATTGTGGCTGGGCAACATACCTTCATCGACTACTGTCTCGTCCTTGAACGTAATCTTCAGCCAATACGGTCCCATCGAGTTCGCCAGAGTGCTGACTCACAAGAGCTGTGGCTTTGTGAATTTTGAGAAACATTCCGAGCGCCATCGCAGCAAAGGCACAGTGCAATGGGAAGGAGATCTTCCCTGGGTGCGGTCCTATCAGGATCGGCTTCGCGAAGGAGCAGAGTGCGTCAAACACCCCAGGAGCGAACGGAGCGTATCCATCGCCCAGTCCAGATCCATTCATCTCAAAGAACAGGATTGACAGCTCCATGAGTGGAGGCGCTGCAGCAGCTGGCAAAATCAACGCCGAGACTGCGGCTGCTGCACTAGTCACCCCCAATTTGTCCGAGATGAGAGGGGAGATCTGCAGCATTGTTTCTGAGTTTGGTGCAAATGAACAGGATCAGAATCGCATTGCACAAAGCCTGGATGAGGCGACGAGCTTCAACCAGTACGCACACGAGATGCCACCCATTCCCGAGCCAAGTCACAACCGCATGCACGATGCTCCACGCCTGCGTGAGATCAGGAAGCGTATCGACAACAACACCTGTAGTCTGACAGAGATCGAGAACATCGCCATGGACATGCTGCCCGAGATTGCTGAACTGTCCTCCGATTACCTTGGCAACACAGTTGTGCAAAAGCTGTTCGAGCACTGCTCCGAGGAGACGAAAGAGGCCATGCTGGCGGAGATTGCACCTCATCTGGCCGAAATTGGTGTGCACAAGAACGGTACCTGGGCAGCGCAGAAAATAATCGACGTCGCTCGGACGCCTGCCCAGATGCACATGATCGTGGACGCGCTGAGGCCTCACGGCGTCAGTCTGTTCCTGGATCAGTATGGCAATTACGTGATGCAATGTTGCCTTCGTTTTCAGGCGCCGCTCAACAATTTCATCTTCGAGACCATGCTGACCAAGCTGTGGGATGTTTCTCAAGGGCGTTTTGGTGCTCGTGCCATGCGCGCCTGTCTGGAAAGCCACTTTGCCACGGATGACCAGAAGCGGCTCATAGCAGCTGCCATTGCATTGCACGGCGTCCAGCTTGCGACCAACTCAAATGGTGCTCTCCTGCTAACCTGGTTCCTTGACACCTGCACGTTCCCCAGGCGTCGCTCTGTCCTAGCTCCGAGACTGATTCCCCATCTCGTGCACTTGTGTACGCACAAGGTTGCTTACCTGACTGTTTCTAAAGATCATCAATCAGCGCAACGAGCTGGATGCTCGCGACAACATTCTGCAGGCACTGTTTTTTGAGGATCGGACTCTGACAGATATCATTTCCGACCAATCCTGCGGTGCAACGTTTGTTTTCAAGGTTCTCACGACCCCATTTCTCGACGACAGTATTCGTCCTCAATGCTTGGAGAATGTTCGCAACGTACTGATGAAACTCAAGGCAGCACCATCGCAAGGTTACAAGCGGCTTATGGACGAGGTGGGCATGTCAACTCGGCATGGCGGCACTCCAGTGAGTGGTGATGGCCGCTCCATATCAAAGAACAGACAGATGAACGGCCACTTGCAACATCTAGACACGGCTCAGAACGGGTTTGGCCGATCGCCGTACTCTGCTCAGCAACAGATGATGGACCCGGGAACGGCTACCCACCTGCAGCGCACTGTCAGCATGGACTCCAACCACTTTGAACCGTACGTGCAACAATACACTCATAGCCCTGCTATGTCGAGCGCTGGTCTCAGCCCGATCAACCCACTTCAGTATCAACAAGCAATGCTGGCGCAAGGAGGCGTCGCGAGACCTCCTGGATTTTACGGTAACCCAGCTTATGGAGTCGCCCCTCCTGCGTCGCTTGTCGACCCGTTCAGGCAGAATATGAACGGCTCGCCAATGATGCCACCCGGTATTGGCATGCAGACCGGCTACGGACAGCAGGCATTCGCCAACCCTATGCTAGGCGTCAATGGCGGTCTGAATGGCTATGGCTATCAAATGCCGCAGCAATTCTTCTCGCAAGGGCCGAACCAGCAGATGGGTGGCAATCGCAGAGGCAGAGTAAGCGTGAACGGCATCAATGACGAGCAGGAGACCTCAACTAATGCTCGCAGCAGCGCTAATTTCTGACCGATTGTTATCACGGCCGCATTATTCATTTATCACATTTACACTGACGACACCTCGGGGATTGAGGGTTCAACTACATATTGTCTGTTCAGGCCGCCGTGCATGCAACAGGCCACGGGCCCCGCTTGTACATCTGTGGGCGGACCTTGTTTGCCTGCATTTGGTAGGAGTTTTCACCATGAATTGGCGCCAGGAACGGAACGGTCTGTTCGCACTTGGGAGCAACATGGAGCAAAACTTGATCTTCTGATCAAGAAATGGGGAGCAGAGACGGATGTGCAGCCTTATTCTTAATGCCCACATCTTTCGGTACCAGCATGCTCAGCCTGTCACTTCAGCATATGCTGCTCCTGGGACATTTCTCTGCACGACCCTAGCGGACATGGTTCTTCTGCCAAGAGACGGCACGTCCACGTCCGGCTGTGTATCTTTTTATCATCATTTCGATGTGTGTGTGTGAGAGAGTAGCTAAAACGGGAGTTTCTCCGGCGCTGGACAGGAAACAGGCGACTTGAAGAAGGGAAATCTTGTGGGAAGACTGATGGATAACTTCACAAAGTGAGGCTCAGACCCTCTCGTAGCGCCGCGCCGCGCCGCGCACTTCTTACGACCAAGGCGGTTGCTGTATGTCAAATGCCATCTTCTTCCGCACCCGACCAGCATGCTCGCCCGCGGTTTCATGAACATTTTCCTCCTCACCTCGACTGGTCGGCATCCGGCCGTTGTCGAAGGAGGCGGCGATTGTGTTGTATACATCACGTCAATGGCCAACAGGCTGGCCATACCAATCGACCGGCCACTTTTTCTTCGCACGAACAACTTGTCAATTAATACACAATAATGTATATAACTATTAGCTTAGCAGTATTATTAGAATAGCAGAATTTTCTTAGCACTATTAACTTGTCAATCAATACACAATGTCTTAACAACAAGGCAGTCAATCGTCTAATCAAGAAGGCAGACTAATTCTTACTCTATCTACCTATTCGTAAGGTAAATGTAAAAGCCTTTAACCTGCTGCTAAGTTGTTTAATGTCTCTTATTTAACGCTAAGGTCTTGATACTATAGAACTATATACTAGCTAAATAACTACTTTACAACAAGGCAAGGGCGATAACGAGGCAAGGACGACGAGGCAAGGACACGAGAGCACCTAGCAGGTCCTAGGGCGACGACATTTGTGTTTTCAGGTCTGTAACAGACTACTTTATTTGGGTCTTTGCCAGACTATTCTATTTGGACATACCTATTGGGACAAGGCCTATTGACAAGCAACACAAGCAGTGCAACCGGCAGCACAATCGAGGCCTTTCGCAATTGGGACAAGCGACAAGCAACCAGCAATTGAGACAACTAGTACGTTTAGCACAAGAGGCATCACAACGCGGTCGTAGGCAATATACAGTTCAGAAGGGCTATAGACAAGACATACGGTTTAGAAGCGAGACATTCAGTTCGAGTAGCGAGGTAAGACAGTTCAGTACAAGGCAAAACAGTTTAGTAAGAGGCAAGACAGTCGAGGCAAGACAGTTTAGTACGAGGCAAGGCAAAGCGACATATACAGACAGTAGCATGCTTAGAAGCAATACAGTTTTAATGCACAGTTTAGAAGCAACGCAGTTCAGATGCACGTTCTAAAGTATACGTTCTGAATGTTAAGGGAGTGACTGTAGTGTGTTCTAAATTGAACTAAAGAAGGAGTAGTTAGACTAAGGCCTAAAGGACTTAACTGAAACTAAAGACTTGATACGGGGTAGTTGGGCCCGGGTTTTTACTAAGCCTTGCCAAGGTTTATATATCTGGTATACATTGGTCAAGTCACTTCCGAGTTACTTAATCAGTCACTTTTGGCTTAAGTGTACCGCGTTACATTACTTAACTCAGAAGTAACTGCTAAAAGTGTAAGATAAAAGGCCCGGGTTCAATTCCTAGGGGGCACATCTTTTAATAAGAGAGTGGAAGCAGTGTCAACGTATGTCCGTTTGTCTACTACTCTATACAGAATAAGGCAGACCTGGTAAAGGTCCAGCTAGCTGTATGCAGACCTGCTAGGTGATGTAACGCGGTACACTTAAGCCAAAAGGGACTGGTCAAGTAACTCGGAAGTGACTTGACCAATGTGTACCAGATATATAAACCTTGGCAAGGCATAGTAATAACACGGGCCAACCCACCCTGTATTACTAGGGGGGGTTGATTGCGTACGCTGCATAGGGGGGCTGTGCAATAGCGTATTTAGCCTATAAGTAAGCGCAGCTTACGAGGTCGTAAGCCTATAGCGCAAGGGGTAGTAATACAGGGTAGTTAGGCCTAGGTTATTACCAAGCCTTGCCAAGGTTTATATATCTGGTACACATTAGTCAAGTTACTTCCGAGTTACTTAATCAGTCCCTTTTGGCTTAAGTGTACTGCGTTACATCAAGACTAAAAAGGGTAGTTCTAAGATTAAAACTACAAGACAAGCTATAAATAATCCGAGTACGTAGATATAATTCAATGCAGCTGTTTTAATAACTATATCTCGAACTAAGGAGGGAAAGGAATCTATATAGTGGTGTGTAAGGGCTTTAGAAATAGCATGCTAAGGCCCGGCTCGGTCTAGAAGGGCCGAGCTGAAATTCTAAGGGTCTACCCTATTACTTAGTCCCACTCCTTT
The DNA here is from genome assembly GCA_016165855.1 of Pseudocercospora ulei. Classification (NCBI taxonomy): domain Eukaryota; kingdom Fungi; phylum Ascomycota; class Dothideomycetes; order Mycosphaerellales; family Mycosphaerellaceae; genus Pseudocercospora; species Pseudocercospora ulei. Next base: position 319,371 of record JACWNB010000006.1, on the reverse strand, counting down.
CCGCCGCCGTAACACTACCCCCCTCTCTTATTAGCGGTCGACCTCGACCGCTTACTTATCTGTTCTGCCTCGGTGTCTTCTTCTTTCTCTCTTTTTTTTTGATTTGTCTTTCTTTTCTTCTTTTTCTTCTGCTTCTTTGTCTTCTTCTTCCGTCCAATTTGCGGCTTCTTCTACAGAAGTCCTTCTTAAAATCGACGTTACCTCTTCGTTTCTTCCGTCTCGAAAACATTATTCTTTTGTTATCTTCTTTCTTCTTATATCGTCGCCTTTTGAAGTCCTTTACTTAGCGTCTATCTAATCGGAGCTATCTAATCTAAGCTAACAGCTATCTAAGCTGCAGCGTAGCTAGCCTGTACGCTGCTACAGAGAGTCTATATAGATCTATCTGCAGTGCGCTATCTCTTCTTCTCTTTCTTCTTTACCAAGGCCTTAAGCGCTGTCGCAAAGCCGCTTTAATAGCGTTAGCTTCGTCTTTGCTGTTATTATCCGTCCTGCAGGACCGGCAGTGTTAGCGAAGACGAAAAACCGTTACAAAGTGCGCCAAAGCGGTGGCACTGTCCTCGACCTTACTGTTATTATCCGACTGGCAAAGCCGGTAGACGGTAACGGTGTAGCCGAGGACTCTAGCTAAGCGTACCGCCGTAATCGTTTCTATCAGTTTTCGCACTAATAGAGCGGACGCGGCCTTTCTTCTTCTTCTATCCCTTCTAGAGCTATTAACTTCAGAGCTACTTAGGTCTCGGCTTCCTCAGATTCTGGACGTAGAACTCTTCTAGCAGCTCTGCCGAATTCTGGAGATTCTCAATTAGATACTGTTTATAATCTTCTAGCTATCCCTTCTACGAAATCCTTGCTTTAATAGACCCCCTTATCTTCTTTACGTCTATTATATCTTCTACCTCCCACTCTTCTTCTTTACCGTTTATCTCGATTAGTAGGGGTTCGGCAAACCCCTATTCTGGAAGACTGTCTTTAGAGTCTAGACTTAACAGATCCGAATAGAAGATATCGTAGATTCGGAACGACTTCGGTAGCTAGAGCTGATAAGTTACTAGCGACGTCTTTTCCACTATCGTAAATGGACCTATGTAGCGGGAGCTGAGCTTGGCGTTGTCTTTTAGCCTTAGGTTCCGCGTATTAAGCTATACCTTTTGGCCTTCTTCAAATTCTATCGGTAACCGCTTTCTATTAGCTCGAGTTACTATCTTCTTCTAAGCCGATTCTATCGCCTCTTTCGCTACCTAGATTGTTTCTTCTATCTGAGATTTAAGCGCTTCTGCTGCGGCGGCGGCGACTTTCTTTGACGAAATAGTAGTAGAAGGTTCCGAAGGGCTAGGTTTGCTTAGCAGTTAAAAGCTTATTCTTGGAAGATAGCTATAAGTTATCTCAAACGGCGCCAGTAAGGTGGCCTCGGACAGCGCTACGTTAGCGCAGAATTCGGCTATCGGCAACACCTTAATCTATTCTTCTTAATAATAGCTGCAGAAGATTTATAGATATTTCTCTATCTTACAGTTAGCTACTTCGGACTAGCCGTCGATTTAAGGGTAAGCGGCTGTGCTAAGCTTTCTACAAATTCCGAGAACTTGGTTAATAGCCTTTTATACGTTAGCAGTGAATTAAGGACCCCTATCCGTAGTAATAGTGTCCAGCAGGCTATAGTGCTTTTATACGTACTGAATTAGTATCCTCGCTGTCTCTTCTGCAGTAGTGCCTTCGTCCTTTGCTTAGTAGGGCATAGAATAGCGTTCCTTACTTAGCCAATCTACTACGTTAAGGGTGGCATTGCATCTATCGGAATCCGGCAGGCCGGTTACGAAATCTATCGTAATATACTGCTATAGTTTTTCGGGGATCGGCAGTAGTTTTAGTAGACCGGCCGGAAGGCTGTAACGTAGCTTCGCTGCTCGATATATGTAACAATTAGCGATAAACCGGTAAATCCGCTCAAAGATCTGCAGAAACTAGTAGACCGTCTTTATAGCTTCTATCGTCTTCTTTACGCTAGCCTAGCCAACATCCTTTAAACTATAGACTAGCTAGATAACCTCTGTAATTAGTTCTTCTAGAACTATTAGCTTCCCTAAACCGGTTTTGCCGAGCTTCTGTAGCTAGTTAAGCTGCTCTGCTTTTTTGTAGAGCGTCTCTTCCTTGGTTGCTGGCTCTACTGCGCAGATCCCTACTTCTTTTAACAACTCGGCGCCTACTATCCGCTCGGTTAACACCTTCTAGAACATGTTTGGATCTTCTTTCGCGCGGCTAGTCTTCCCCTCTCTTCTCGTTAGCGCATTAGCCTTTCCGTTTTAAGCTCTGGGTCGATAAGTTATCTTAAAGTTAAACCCGGATAAGTAGGCAACTTACCGAGCTTGGCGACGCGAGAGCTTCTGCATCTTTATGAAATAGGTCAGTAACTGATAGTCCGTAAGGACCTGGACTGTGCTCTTTCTAGCTATAAGCTCCGGCTTCTACTCCTCGAAAGTCTGGGTAATAGCTAACAGCTCCTTATTGTAGATAGCGTAGTTCTGCTTAGCCTTATTTATAGACTTGCTAAAGAAGGTCACCAAATAGAGGGTCTCGTCGTAGTTATTATATTAAGAAAGGACCCCTGCTGTTACTGTGTCGGAAGCGTCCGTTTCTAGGTAGATCATCTTTTCTAGCTGGAAGTGCGCTAGCACTAGCGCCGAGGCCACTGCTTCTTTTAGCTAGTTAAAAGCCTCTGTGCACTTCTTATTCTATAGGCTAGCTGCCTCCTTTTTTAATGCCTTATTTAAGGGTCTTGCTATCTTGCTAAAGTCCTTAATAAATCGTTAATAGTAACTGCAGAACCTCAGAAAAGCTTTGATCTAGGTAGTATTTCCGGACTTCGGCTGTTTCTATTTAGCTACGGCAGCGACCTTTAAAGGGTCTATCCAAATTCTTTCTCTTCTGACGATAAGACCGAGATATTTGACTTCGGTCTAATAGAACTCGCTCTTCTTCGTGTCTGCGTTTAATCCGACCTCGCAGAGCCTAGTCAACACTCCTTCAATATAGTCCGTATATTGCTCTCTTATTCTATTAGTATAGATAAGAATATCGTCTAGGTAAATGGACACAAACCGCTCTAGCATGTCTATAAAGGTGTAATTTATAAAACGCTACTACACCGCCGGCGCATTAGTAAGTCCGAAAGGCATAACCAGCTACTTAAAGTTGCCTATACGCGTAGCGAACGTCGTAAGGTCTTCGGTCTGTCCTTCTTCGTTCCTTAGTCGATAGAACGCTTAGCGAATGTCCAGCTTGCTAAACTACTTAGCTTTCGCTACTCGTTGTATAGTCTTATCGATTAGCAGCAGCAGGTATACATCTCTCTTAGTGACCTTATTAAGGCCTCTGTAGTCTTTGTATAGTTAGAGACTACCTCTGGGTTTCTGTACGAAGAGGATCGGCGACGTATACTTAGCTAAGCTCGGCGTAATAAACTTCTTTGCTAGGTTTTCTCGAACAAACACTTCTACTTAGTCCAGCTCGGCCGGCAATAAGCGTCTTAGTAGTTCGGTTCTCGGCAGCGCAGCTCCTTCTTTTAGTCGGATCTTGTTATTGTATTCTAGTCGATAGAGCAGCAGGAGGTTGGAGTCGGCTTTTAAGAATACGTTAGCGTAGCTATAGAGTTCTTTTAGTAACGCCTCTAGTAGGTCTACTTCTTCTTCCGCTATTATCTTCCGGTAATCTTCGATGTCTTTTATTGAGATAGCGTAGATCTTATTCTCTAGCGACTTCGCGAGAGTTGTTAGGGCTTCTAAGCTTATTATTCCGACGGTATCTAGGGGATCGGAACGGTCGGACGGAACCGCTTTAGTAGTCGTAACGTTCAGTTTGGCAGCAACGACAGTGACCGATTCGATAGCGGCAGTGCCGTTCTGCTAGGTTTTGAAACCGAGTGTGCCTTGACCTACGTTAATAACAGCTTTCTAGTTCTTTATCTATTTCTGCCCTATAATAATATTAAACCGTCCGATGTCTAAAATTCGGAACGTTGCTTCGGTCGTTCGGCCGGCTAGGGTGGTCTTTAGCGGTATGTAATGCGTAACGCTCTCTGTGTCTTGTCCGTTATAAGCCGAAATTCGCGTTAGCGATGCTAGTTCTACTGGATAGCTATATCCCTTCGTTAGTTTTTGAACTAGTCGATAGTAAATTGCCGCGCCAATAAGGGCTCCTATATCAATAAAGACTTTTAATTAAAGAGGGCGATATAAGCCCTTCAGGGGGTAGACGGTAATTAGAAGGATAATAGCGGTCTCTGTATTTACTTCTACCGCTGCCGAGAGCGGATTGTTACAACTGTTAATGCTCTCTTCTTCTTCTAGCGATGCGGTTCGTAGCAGTGCCCTGTTGTTCGTGCTAGCTAGAGGGTCTATCCGTCTAGCTAATCTTTTCCTAAGATCCTTAATAGCACCCCGCCGTCTACACTATCAGTGTCGGTTAGCGCCGGCTCTATAGCTTGGATAGTCTTCCTTAGCAGCAGTAGCTTCGTAGCAAGGTATTCCTGCTTCTGCTAAGTTGTCGCTTGGCATCTAGTAGCGATATAGCTAGGCTTTCTGTACGTATAGCAGGTAGGGACGAACGGCGAACGCAGCGAATAAGATAGCTGCTAAGGGCCTCGTCGGAAAGGAGCGGAAGGTCGCGTTGTCTGCACTAACAACGATTTCTAAGTCAGTTCGCGTACTGTCGCTTTTCCGTACGCGTTTAAGTTTCTAGCAGTAACCCTTGCTAAGTGTGCAAAGCTTTTAAGGTCTTTGTCTTCTACCGAAGCTATAGCTCCGGCCAGTTTAGGGGTTAACTTCTGCCTTAGTAAGTGTAACTGTTTATCCTTAGACACTTTCGCTCTAATAGTATATTTCCTAAACAGTCCGTAAAATTCCTTAAATGTTAGCCGGTTTTAGCTTATCTTGTCTAGTTGTTTATATGCCGTCTTCTTTTGGAAAGGTTCTCCAAAGCGTTAATCTAGGGCTTTAATAGCTTCGTCGGCGGTTACATCTTCTAGGTCTGCTACTAGCGAGAACGCTTTACCTTATAATCGCGCCTCTAGATAGGCCAGTCTGTCTTCTTTACTGCTGGCTGCGTAATCGCGGCTTATCGTATTCCTTATCTTCTTCTTAAAAGCTTCCTAGGCCTTAAGGTCTCTGCCTCTAAAGGCAGGTAGATTAGGTAGTAATGTTATCGAAGTGCTACCTTAACTGTAGGCAGCCGGTAAGGCGGTTTCTGCTTGGCTTTCTCGTAGTAGCGGCGGCGCCGACGACGTCGCTGCCTCTATGTTAGCTAACTAAGCCCTTAGCGCTTTCAGTTATGCTATTCGTGTCGCTGCTTAGTTCTCTAACACCTCGATAATAGTCTCTGCTAATTCCTTATCGGCTATTACTGCCTCTATCTCTTCTCTTAGCTGTTTGTTCTCTTCTATCTTCTTGTAGAACATCTTTTTGATAAAGGTAATAGTGTCGTACACCTTCCTAGCACTATGTTCTATTAGGTGCTCCTCGAGTTTATCTAGTGTGCATACGTACAGCTCCTTAAAGCCTGCTATGTCCTCCTTTGCTTCGTCTGTCTCTTCTTCTATAAGACCTTTAGTAACTGTCCTATTATTAAGGATGCTGGCGCGCCTATCTCTCGCTCTGTTAGTCTTTCTCTTTCCGCTGCAGCCTGTAACGCCGCCCTCTACCGTCGAGAAGCCTTCTATAGCCTTCTTATAGTGCTAATGTGTTTGGTTTTAGGTTGTAGTGTGTGCATACGTTATTCGGGTAGCTGGATGTAGTTTAACAGACCCTTTCGCGCAGTGCAGGGTTAGTGTAGTTAGTAAGTTCGAGATATAATAATCCGAGCACGTAGATATAATTTAATACAGCTGTTTTAATAACTATATCTCGAACTAAGGAGGGAAAGGAATCTATATAGTAGTGTGTAAGGACTTTAGGAGTGGCATGCTAAGGCCTAACTCGGTCTAGAAGGGCCGAGCCGAAATTCTAAGGGTCTACCCTATTACTTAGTCCTACTCCTTTCTGCTACTATAACACTACCCCCCCTCCCTTATTAGCAGTTGCCCTCGACTGCTTACTTATCCCTTCTGCCTTTCTTTTTTTTTAATTCGTCTTTCTTTTCCTCTTTTTCTTCTGCTTCTTCGTCTTCTTCTTCCGTCCGGTTTGTAATAGGTTTAAGAATCTTAGTTTAGGAACTTGAAGCTAGGTATCTATATAAAGGAACTAATAGGCAGTTCCTTCGTCGTCCGACGCTGTACAATTTGTACCTACAAAGCCAAGCTAGCAATTTCCCTCTATGTAGGGGTATAGGGATTTCGCTCTATATAGAGGGTTAGGAGTTTCCCTCTGTATAGGGATATAGAGTTTTCCCTATATATAAAGGGGTGGCCATTTCCCTCTATATAGGGCTGTAGGGTTCTCCCTCTGTATAGGGGTAGGGTCGTGTTAGTAACTCTATACAGAGGGTAGAGTCGTACTGGCGCTGCTAAGTCGCAATCCTTAGGACGACGGCCAGTTTAGGTATAGGACCTAGCGGGGCAGCGTCCCCTAACATTACCCCCCTCCCTCCTTGTAGTTTGGTCCCTATACGTTGTTATATCGCATAATTGCTTATAGCGTTCCCTTTGCAAATAGTGTTGTCTATACTCGTCTGGTTGTCCGTAAGGTCGACCGTTATCCGGGCACTTGCTGTTCGGCAATGCCCGCTAGATGCCCTCCCTGTTGTTACTAGGGCCTCCTGTAGTAGTTGTCTCCTTCGCCGTTACGCAGTTACCCTACGTCCTAGGTCTCCCCCCTTCCTTAACGCTGCTGCAACCTTGGACTTGTCTATTAGGATCCTAAAGCCGAGGCGGAGGAGGGCCTACAAGCAGGGAAAGCAGGTAGTGCTAGATTGCTTCTACCTGATCTTAGCCGATTTCGGTCGCTGCTTTAAGGATGCCGAAGCTAAGGCGGAGGAGGACCTGCGAGCAGTTATAAAGATACAGGAGGCGCTCGGTCCTGTCTAGTTTACTATTTTCTACAGTCGCAGTCTGCCTATTTACCTGCCTTTTATCCTCTATATAGGTAAGCTGTCCTGTTCTTACCTGTCTATTTACCTGCCTTTTATTCCTTGTCCGTCTATCTCCTAGTCTATTGCTCTAGCTGTATATTCTGCGTCCTATCCGTATAGTCTGGCGGCGGCAGGCCGTCTAGCCTAATGTAACGCGGTACACTTAAGCCAAAAGGGACTGGTCAAGTAACTCGGAAGTGACTTAACCAATGTGTACCAGATATATGAACCTTGGCAAGGCATAGTAATGACACGGGCCAACCTACCCCGTATCACTACCCCCTGCGCTACAGGCTTACGACCTCGTAAGCTGCGCTTACTTACAGGCTACGTATGCTATTTGCACAGCCCCCCTATGCAGCATACGCAATCAACCCCCCCCCGGCAGGTCTGCACACAGCTAGCTGGACCTTTACCAGGTCTGCCTTATTCTGTACGGAGTGGTGGACAAACGGACATACGTCAACGCTGCTTCTACTCTCCCGTTGAAAGATGCGCCCCCTAGGAATTGAACCTGGGCCTTTTATCGTACACTTTCAGCAGTTACTTCCGAGTTAAGTGATGTGACGCAGTACACTTGAGCCAAAAGGGACTGGTCAAGTAACTCGGAAGTGACTTGACCAATGTGTACCAGATATATAAACCTTGGCAAGGCATAGTAATGACACAGGCCAACCTACCCCGTATTATAGCCGATTATCTTAGTTCCTGCTTAGGAAGCCTCGTCCTGGTGCCTTAGTCGCCGTCTAGGGCTTAGCACTTAGGTAGATGTCCCGGCCTGTTGTCGTCTGTAGGGTAACGTAGTGTACGTTTACCTAGCGGTTGTCTGTATAGTCCTATCCCCTAAAGCTATCTTTATTCCCCTTCTTCTACCTCTCTCTACTTCCTGCACCTATACTATGCTTCTTGCAGGCTCCCTAGTGTTGTCTCCTCTTTTATATCCCTAGGGATAGATATCCTTAGTTCCCCTCTATTCCTGCTCTTCCTTTGTAGCTTCCTAGTCTTGGATATAGCTGCCTAAGGTCCCTTGTAGCTGCTCAGTCCTAGCTGTAGCTGCCTAATGTTCCTTGCAGCGTTTGCAGGTGCTATACGGTTAACAGGCAGCGTTCTACGTTTAACAATTAGCAGACCCTTGCCTAGAGCTAGCTCGTAAACTGTATACCCTAGTTAGATACAATTGATCTAGGGAACCCGTGCTTGCTAAACGTTATCCTTATAAATGTCTAGGTAGTGTCCTCGGCCGTAATAGAGTCTATTCCCTCTAGTATTACCCCCCTCGTTAGCTTGTCTGTAACTACTATAATATTCTGCCGTCCGTTACTCTTAGGGAGGTCTGTAATAAAATCTACTGTTAGATCTTACTAGGGCCGGTCCGGTATTAGCAGGGGTTTTAACAGGCCGTGCTTTAGTTTATGCTAGGGCTTCGTCCGTCTGTAGACATTGCAGTTCTGTACGAATCTGCGGATATCCTTCGCTATTGCCGGCTAGTAGTAGTCCCTAGCGACGATGCTGTACGTCTCTTCGCGTCCTAGGTGCCTAGCTGCTATTAAGTCGTACACCTGTTGTATTAAGCTCGTACGTAGCTTCTCGTCTGCTAGGACCTAAATCCGATCTCTGAACTTTAGGTTGTTTTCCTCGTCTACTATGCACTCTGCCGCTAATACCTTAAGGTGGAGCTCTACTAGGAGCTTCCACTGTCCTCCTTAAATCGCTGTATAGGCACCTCGGTAAACATTGTCCCTTTCTACTGCCTCTTCCTACACCTATAGCTAGGGTTCCTATATGTATTTCGCTGCTAGGCGGATAGTATCTTCGCCTAGTTCCTCCTTAAACATCTAGAATGTTCGTAATTTCAGTCGGTCGTCGTCGTACGTCGCTGGCATGTCTTAATCTTGTCTAGATAGTGCGGTAGCCCTGCTGTTGTCCTTTCCCTTGCGATACTAGAGTCTTATATTAAATTAGCTTAGGTATATCGCCTATCGTACGTGTCTCTTAGAAAGCTTCTAGGGCTACGTAAAGTACTTGAGATTCTTATAGTCGGTTAGGGCGAGGAACTTAGGAACTGAACAGAGTCCTCTATCCTACGCCTTGCAACACTATACGACCGCTAGCAATTCCTTGTCGTAGATAGGGTAGTTGCATTCGGCCAGAGAGTTCTTCTTAGAGAAGTACGCGTATAGGTGCAGGAGCCCGTCCGGGCCTACCTGCGACAAGATACCTCCTATGCAGTATCCTAAGGAGTCAGTTTCTAGTATCGTTATACGTTCTAGGTTAAAGGCAGCAAGCGTTGGTCCTATAGTAAAGAGCTCCTTTAGCTTGTTAAAACTCTTGTTGCATTTATCTGTCTAGGCGAACTGTCTGTCCTTGTGTGTTAGCTTAACTAGGGGACGTACTATCTCTGAGTAGTTCTGTATAAACTAGCAGTAGAATTTAGCAAACCTAAGAAATTCTCGTACATCCTTAATACTTGTAGGGGGCTTCTATTGCTTAGTAGCGTCAATCTTCTTCCTGTCTATACTAATGCCCTTCCCTGCCTCGATAATAAATCCTAGATATTTCGTACGCTGTATGCCGAGTTTACATTTGTCGATGTCGAGGTACAGTCTAGCTTGGTGCAGGCGGTCCAGCACTTTCTTAACATCCTGTACGTAGTCTTCGTAGGTTCCGTCTATAAACACCAGTATGTTATCGAGGTACGCAGAGCAGATGTCGTCTAGTAGCCCTTGCAGGGACCTGTTAATATACCTCTAGAAGGTTGCTAGTGCGTTTGCAAGGCTAAAGGGGGTAACAAGCTATTCGAAAAGTCCGTACCTCGTATAGAAAGCGGTTATCTATTTACAGCCTTCCTTAACCTGTATCTTGTAGAAGGCCGAAACTACGTTAAGCTTAGTAAACTACTTTGCCTTGCTAATCCGTCCGAGGGTCTCCTTAATAAGGGGTAGGGGGTACTAGTCTATCCTAGTGATTGCGTTAATGCCTCTATAGTCTATACAGAAACGCAAGCCAGCCAAGCCTTCCTTATAGACAAACAGTACTAGGGCCCCTACGGATAACGTACTTGCACGAATAAAACCTTTAGCAAGTAGGTCGTCCAGTGTCTTGCGTAGTACTAGGAGTTCTCTAGAGGACATACTATACAGTAGGCTGTACAGTACTTTAGGCAGGCTTCTATCCGGACGGGGCTCGAGCTGGATGTCGTAGTCGATTCTATCTCCTCGGAATAGGGGTAGTTTTGAAGCCGACTTCGGCTCGAAGAGGTCTAGGTATTCTGAGTATTCCTGTAGGAGCTTCGTATAGGGGTCCGTTACTTTCTTAGGCGTTAAGGCCTTCTCGATGTCTGTAGTCGCAGTGTTGATCTTAGCGTTTAGGCTGGCCTTGCTCCTGGCTTTAGCGTTGCCGCCCTGCGAAATTCTCCCTTAGTCTCGCAGCCTCTGCTTTGTAGCTACTAGGTACAGGCGTCCCTGTCCGACGTCTAGCTTGCCCTGCTAGCACTCTATCTATAATCCGGGCACGCAGGTATAGTTTAATACAGCCTTTTTAATAACTATATCTCGAACTAAGGAGGGAAAAGAATCTATATAGTGGTAGGTAAGGGCTTTAGGGGTAGTGTGCCAGGGCCCGGCTCGGTCCAGAAGGGCCGAGCCGAAATTCTAAGGGTCCACCCTATTACTTAGTCCCACCCCTTTCTGCCGTTACAACACTACCCCCCTCCCTTACTAGCAGTCGACCTCGACCGCTTACTTATCTCTCTCTTTCTCTTTTTTTTTTTTACATTGTCGCTATCTAACGTCTTCGCTTGTCGTCTATCTAATCCGTGCCATCTGGTCGGAGCTAGCGGTTACCTAAGCTGCGGCGTAACCGGTCTGTACGCTGCTGTAGAGGTCTATATAGATCCTTCTATAGCGCCGTTTCTTTGTCTTTTTTCTTTCTCTACTAAAGACCTTACCTACTACAAGGCCGGCGGCGCCGACGCCGTAAAGCGGCGTCGGCGAGCTTCCTGCCGAAGCGGCGGTAGGTAGTGGCCGAGTCGAAGACTCTAGCAAAGCGACTGCTACGATTGTCTTTATCGGTTTCCGCACCGATAGAGCGGACGCAGCTTTTCTTCTTCTTCCAGAATAATTAGCTTTGGAGCTACTTAGGCTTCGGCTTCCTCGAATTCTGGACATAAAACTCTCTTAGCAGCTCTGCTGAATTCCGGAGGTTCTCGACCGGATACTATTTATAGTCTTCCGGCTACCCCTTCTACGAGATCTTTGCTTTAATGGACCCCCTGATCTTTCTTACGTCCATTACGTCTTCTACCTCCTACTCTTCTTCTTTACCGTCTATCTCGACCGATAGGGGTTTAGCAAACCCCTGTTCCGGAAGGCCATCGTTAGGGTCTAAGCTTAGCAGATCCAAATAAAAGACATCTTAGATCTGGAATAACCTCAGTAGCTAGAGCCGATAAGTTACCGGCGACCTCTTTTCTACTATCTTAAACGGACCTACGTAGCAGGGGTTAAGCTTGGTGTTGCCTTTTAGCCTTAGGTTCTGCGTATTGAGCTATACTTTTTAGCCTTCTTCGAATTCTATTAGTAACCGCTTTCTATTAGCTCGAGTTACTATCTTTTTCTAAGCCGATTCTATCGCCTCTTTCACTACCTTAATCGCTTCTTCTATCTGAGATCGGAGCGCTTCTGCCGCGGCGGCGGCGACTCTCTTCGACGAGGTGGCAGTAGATATAGAAGGTTCTAAAGAGCTGGGTTCGTTCGGCGGTTGGAAGCTTATTCTCGGAAGATAACCGTAAGTTATCTCAAACGGCGCGAGCGAGGTGGCTTCCGACTGTGCTGAATAGCGGCTCTATCGCACAGATCCCTACCTCTTTCAACACCTCGGCGTCTACTATCCGTTTGGTTAACACCTTTTAAAACATGTTTAGATTTTCTTTCGCGCGGCTGGTCTTTCCTTCTCTTCTCGTTAGCGCGTTAGCCTTTCTATGTTAAGCTCCAGGTCGATAGGTAATCTTGAAGTCGAATCTAGATAAGTAGGCAGCCTACTAGGCCTAGCGATATAATAGCTTCTGCGTCTTCATAAAGTAGGTAAGCGACTGGTGGTCCGTAAGGACCTGGACTGTGCTCTTTCCGGCTATAAGCTCCGGCTTCTACTCTTTGAATGCCTGTATAATAGCTAACAGTTCTTTATCGTAGATAGCGTAGTTCCGTTCGGCCTTAGTTATAGACTTGCTAAAGAAGGCCACCGGATAGAGGGTCTCGCCGTCGTTAGCATATTGAGAAAGGACCCCTGCCGTTACTGTGTCGGAAGCGTCCGTTTCTACGTAGATTGTCTTTTCTGGTCGGAAGTGCGCCAGAACCGGCGCCGAGGCCACTGCTTCTTTTAGTTAGATAAAAGCTTCTGTGTACTTCTTATTCTATAGGCTAGCGGCTTCCTTTTTTAATGCTTTGTTTAGGGGTCTCGCTATCTTGCTAAAGTCCTTAATAAGCTGTCGATAGTAGCTGCAGAATCCGAGAAACGCTCTGATTTGTGTAGTGTTTCCGGATTTCGGCTGCTTCCATTCCGCGACGGCGGCGACCTTAGAGGGATCTATTCGAATTCCTTCTCTTCTAACGATAAGACCGAGATATTTAACTTCGGTCTAATAGAACTTACTCTTCTTCGTGTCCGCGTTCAATCTGACCTCGCGGAGTCTCTTTAACACCCTCTTTATGTAGTCTGTGTGTTGTTCTCTTGTTCTATTAGTGTAGATAAGAATGTCGTCCAAGTAGATAGATACGAACTGTTCTAGCATGTCTATAAAGGTATAGTTTATAAAGCGTTGCTACACTGCCGGTACGTTGGTAAGTCCAAAAGGCGTTACTAACTACTTAAAATTGCCTATACACGTAGCGAATGTCGTAAGATCTTCTGTTTGCCATTTCTCGATTCTTAATCGGTGGAACGCTTAGCGAATATCCAGCTTGCTGAACTACTTAGCTTTAGCTATTCGTTGTATTGTCTCGTCGATTAGCGGCAGCGGATACACATCTCTCTTAGTAACCTTATTAAGGCTACGGTAATCTATGCACAGTTAGAGACTACCTCCAGGGTTTCGCATAAAAAGAATCGGTAACGCATATTCTGCAGAGCTTGGCGTAATGAACTTCTTCGCCAGGTTTTCTCAGACAAACACCTCTACTTAGTCTAGCTCGGCCAGCGATAAGCGTCTTAGGGGTTCGGTTCTCGGCAACGCGTCTCTTTCTTTCAGCCGGATCTTGTTGTTATATTCCGGTCGGTAGAGCGGCAGGAGGTTGGAGTTAGCCTTTAAGAACACGTTAGTATAGCCGTAGAGTTCTTTCAGTAACACCTCTAGCAGATCCACTTCTTCTTCCGCTATTATCTTCTAGTAGTCTTCGATGTCCTTTATTAAGATAGCGTAAATCTTATTGTCCAGCGACCTTGCGAGGGTCGTTAAAGCTTCCGAGCTTATTATTCCGATCGTGTCTAGAGGGTCGGGCCGATCTATCGGAACCGCTTCGATAGTTATAGCGTCCGGTTTCGCGGCGACGACGGTAACCGATTCGGCGACGACTCTGCTCTGCTGGTCTTTGAACCCTAGCGTGCCTTCGCCTACGTTAATAACAGCTTTCTAGTTCTTTATCTATTTCTGCCCTATAATAATGTCGAACCGTCCGATGTCTATAATTCGGAACGTAGCTTCCATAGTGCGACCAGCTAGGGTAGTCCTTAGCGGCATATAATGCGTAACACTCTCTATGTCTTGTCCGTTGTATGCCGAAATTCGCGTTAGCGACGCTAGCTTTACTAGATAACCGTATCCTTTTATCAGTTTCTAAACCAATCGATAGTGGATCGCGGCTCCGATAAGGACTCCTGTGTCGATAAAAGCCCTTAGCTAAAGTGGTCTACTCGAGCTATCGAGGGGGTAGACGGTAATTAGAAGGATAATAGCTGTTTCCGTGTTTACTTCCACTGCTACTAAGAGCGGATTGCTGCAGCTATTGATACTTCCTTCTTCCGGCGACGTAGTTCGTACCGGTGCCCTATTGTCTATGCTAGATAGGGGGCCTATCCGTCCAGCTGGTCTTTTCCTAAAATTTGCAGAGGCACTCTACTATCTACACTGTCGGTGTCTTTCGGAGCCGACTCGATGGCTTAGATAGTCTTTCTCGGCTGCTGCTGCTTCGTAGCTCGATACTCCCGCTTCTGCCAATCCGTAGCTTGGCATCTTGTAGCGATGTAGCTAGGCTTTCTATATGCGTAGCAGGTGGGGACGAACGACGAGCGCGGCGAATAAGATAGCTGCTAAGGTGCTCTCCGGAAAGGTGCAGGGGGTGGCGTTGTCTGCGTTATCGACGGCTTCTAGTTTGGTTCGCGCGATTTCGCGTAAGCGCTTAGGTTTCTAGCAGTAACTCTCGCTCGGTGCACGAAGCTCTTAAGATCTTCGTCCTCTATAGAAGCTTTAGCTGCGGCCAGTTCAGGGTTTAGCTTCTGCCTTGGTAGGTGGTGTTGCGGCGGTGGAAAGAGGTAGGACAGATTAATAGAGTAGACCCTGGATTTCGGCTCGGCCCGGACGGGCCGAGCCGGGCCTTGGCACCACTACTACGAAAGCCCTCTACCACTACCACATAGGTTCCTTTCCCTCCTTAGTTCGAGATATAGTTATCAAAACAGCTGTATTGAACTATATCTGCGCGCTCGGATTATTATATCTTAAACTTAGCTCTCTACACCAACCCCGCGCTGCGCGAAAGGGCCCGTCGAACTATCCAGAAACCGGAATAACGCACGCGCACTACACACACACACACTAACAACAACCCCTAAGGCACCGTAAGAAGATAGAAGGCTTCTTAGCGGTAGAGAGCGGCGTTTACAGGCCGCAGCAGAAAGAGAAAGACTGACAGACCAAGGGATAGGCGTACCAGCATTCTCGACGACGGAACGACCAATAAAGGCCTTACGAAAGAAGAGGTAGATAAAGCGAGAAAGGGCATAGAGGGCTACGCCGAACTGTACGGACGCACGCCGGATAAGATAGGAGAATATCTTATAGAGCACAGAGCTAAGAAGGTGTTTAACATTATTACCTTTATAGAAAAGAAGTTTTATAGGAACGTAGAAGAAAACAGACAGTTAAGGGAAGAAGTAGAGACAGTAAGGGCCGAGAAGGAATTGGCAGAAACCATTATCGACGTGTTAGAGAACTAGGCGGCGAATAGACTGGCGCAACTAAAGGCGCTAAAGGATCAACTGGCTAATATAGAAGCAGCGATGCCGCCGCCGCCAACGCATCGAGAAGAACAAGCAGAGACCGCCTTACTAGCGGCCTATAGTTAAGGTGGCACCTCGATAACATTATTACCGGACCCGCCAGCGTTTAGAGGTAGAGACCCTAAAGACTGGGAAGCGTTTAAGAAGAAGATAAAGAATAAGATAGACTGCGACTACGCCGGAAACAGCGCTAGAGACAGACTGGCGTACCTGGAATCGCGATTGGAAGGCGAAGCTTTTTCGCTAGTGGCGGACCTAGAAGAGGCGACTGCCGAGGAAGCGATTAGAGCACTAGACCAGCGCTTCGGAGACCTATTCCGAAAGAAGACGGCCCGTAAGCAGCTGGATAAGATCAACCAGAACCGGTAGACGTTTAAGGAGTTCTACAGTTTGTTCAGAAAATATGCGATTAGGGCCCGGGTAGCGGAAGATAAGCAGCTCTACCTATTAAGGCAGAAGCTAAACCCTAAACTGGCCGCAGCTATAGCGTCGGTAGAAGACGAAGACCTCGAGAGCTTCGTGCACAGAGCGAGAGTTACCGCGAGAAACTTGAGCGCTTATGCGAAATTACGCGAATCGGTTCAGAAGTCGTCGCCGTCGGCGCAGACGGCGCGGCCCCCTACGCCTTTCCGACGAACGCCCCAGCAGTCGTCGTATTCACTACGATCGGCGTTTGTCCCTACGTGCTACGCATGCGGAAAGCCTGGCCACATCGCTACGAGATGCTAAGCTTCGGATAAGCAGAAGCAGGAATATCGAGCAACGAAGCCGCCGCCACCGAGAAAGGCCATATAAGCTATAGAGCCGGCTCCGAACGATACTGACAGCGTAGACAGTAGAGTGCCACTGCGAATCTTGGGAAAAGACCAGCTGGAAGGATAGGCCCCCTATCCAGCATAGACAACAGGGCATTAACGCGAGCTACGTCGACGAAAGAGAGCATCAATAGCTGCAGCGATCCGCTATCGGCTGCAGTGGAAGTGAACACGGAAACAGCTATTATCCTTCTAATCACTGTCCACCCCCTTAACGGATCGAGCAAACCACTTCAGCTAAAAGCTTTTATCGACACCGGAGCTCTTATTAGCGCGGCGATCCACTACCGGTTAGTTTAGAAACTGATAAAGGGATACGGTTATCCGGTGGAATTGGCGTCGCTGACGAGGATTTCGGCGTACAACAGACAAGACACAGAAAGCGTTACGCACTACGTGCCGCTGAAGACTACCTTAGCTGGTCGCACTACGGAAGCGACGTTCCGAATTATGGATATCGGAAGATTTGACATTATTATAGGGCAGAAATAGATAAAGAATCAGAAGGCCATCGTCGACGTAGATAAAGGCACGATAGGATTCAAAACCCCGGGTAGCGGAACAGGGACCACCGGAACGATCGCCGCTGCCGAGCCGAACGCTGCAGCGTCCACAAAAGAGGCTCCGTCCGATCGTTCCGAACCTCTGGTCACCGTCGGAATAATGAGTTCAGAAGCAATAACGACCCTCGCGAAGTCGCCGAGCAATAAGATCTACGCTATCTCGATAAAAGACATCGAAGACTACTGGAAGATAATAGCGGAAGAAGAAGTGGATCCACTGGAGGTACTGCCAAAAGAGCTCTATAATTACGCTAACGTGTTCTTAAAAGCCGACTCTAACCTATTGCCGCTCTATCGACCGGAATATAACAACAAGATCCGACTAAAAGAGGGAGCTACGCTGCCAAGAACCGAGCCCCTAAGGCGACTGTTACCGGCCGAACTGGACCAAGTGGAGGTGTTTTTGTTCGCGAAAACCTAGCGAAGAAGTTTATTATACTGAGTTCTGCCGAATATGCGTTACTGATCCTTTTCGTACGGAAACCAGGGGGTGGTCTGCGACTCTGCGTAGACGATCGAGGCCTTAACGAGGTCACTAAGAGAGACGTATATCCACTGCCGTTAATCGACGAAACTATCCAAAGAGTAGCGAAGGCTAAGTGGTTCAGCAAGCTGGACATCCGCCAAGCATTCTATCGATTAAGAAACGAGGAAGGGCAGACGGAAGATCTCACAACGTTCGCTACGCGTATAGGCAATTTTAAGTAGCTGGTAATGCCGTTCAGTCTTACTAATACGCCGGCGGTGTAGCAACGCTTTATAAACCACTCCTTTATAGACATGCTAGAGCGGTTCGTGTCTATCTATTTGGACGACATTCTTATCTACACGGACAGAACGAGAGACTAGCACACGGACTATGTCGAGAGGGTGCTAAAGAGACTCTGCGAAGTGGGATTGAACGCGGACACGAAGAAGAGCGAGTTCTACCAAACCAAGGTCAAATATCTCGGTCTTATTGTTGGAAGAGATAGAATTCGTATAGACCCCTTAAAGGTCGCCGCCGTCGCCGAATAGAAGCAGCCGAAGTCTGGAAATACCACGCAAATCAGGGCGTTTCTCGGCTTCTGCAGCTACTATCGACGGTTTATTAAGGACTTTAGCAAGATAGCGAGACCCCTGAACGAGGCACTAAAGAAAGAGGCCGCCGGCCTATAGAATAAGAAGTGCACGGAAGCTTTCGCACAGCTGAAAGAAGCAATAGCTTCGGCGCCGGTTCTGGCGCACTTCCGACCGGAAAAGGCAATCTATGTAGAAACGGACGCTTCTAACACAGTAACAGCAGAGGTCCTTTCTCAATATAGCGACGACGAGACCCTTTACCTGGTGGCCTTCTTTAGTAAATCCATAACGGAAGCTAAGCGGAACTACGCTATCTACGATAAGGAGCTGCTAGCGATCATTCAGGCCTTCGAGGAGTGGAAGCCAGAGCTTATAGCTGGAAAGAGCATAGTCTAGGTCCTTACGGACCACCAGTCGCTGACCTACTTTATAAAGATGCAGAAGCTTTCGCGACGTTAAGCACGGTGGGCTGCCTACTTATCCGGGTTCAACTTTAAGATTACCTATCGACCAGGGGCTCAAAACGGAAAGGCTAACGCGCTAATGCGAAGGGAAGGAAAAACTAGCTGCGCGAAAGAAGATCCTAACATGTTCTAGAAGGTGTTGACCGAGCGGATAGTGGACGCAGAGGTGCTGAAAGAGGTAGGGGTCTGCGCAGTGGAGCCGGCCCCTAAGGAAGGAACTCTCTACGAAAAGGTAAAGCAGCTTAACTAGCAACAGAAACTCGGCAAAACCGGCTCAGGGAAGCTAATAGTTCTGGAAGAACTAATTACTGAGGTCGTCCAACTGGTCTATAGCTCTAAGGACGTTAGTTACGCTAGCTCGAAAAAGACAATAGAAGCCGTAAGGACGATCTACTGGTTTCCGCGAATCTACGAACAGATCCATCAATTTATCGCCAATTGCTACGTGTGCAGAGCCGTAAAGCTACGTTACGGTCTTCCGGCCGGTCTGCTAAAGCCACTTCCGATCCCCGAGAAACCGTAGCAACACATTACGATGGACTTCGTAACCGGCCTGCCGGATTCGGATAGATACGACGCTACGCTAAACGTAGTAGATAGGCTAAGCAAAGAACGACACTTTATCCCCTGCCGAGCGAGAGACGAAGGAACCACTACAGAAGAGACTGCACGGATGTTGATTCAACACGTATAGAAGCACTACGGCCTGCCGGACACTATTACTACAGATAGGGGGCCCTCAATTTACTGCCGACGTGTAGAAAGCTATTAACTAAGCTCTCGGAATTTATAGAAAACTCAGCACCGCCGCTTACCCTTAAACTAACGGTCAGTCTAAAGTGGTTAATCGAGAGATAGAGCGATATCTGCGAACCTTCTGCGGCTACCATTAAGAAGAATAGGTTAAGGTGTTGCCGATAGCCGAGTTCTGCGCCAACTCGGCACTGTCTAAGGCCACCTCGCTGGCGCCGTTCGAGATAACGTACGGCTATCTCCCGAGGATAAGCTTTCAGCCGCCAAACGAACCTAGCTCCGCAGAACTACCCACCGCTACGTCGTTAAAGAGAGTCGCCGCCGCAGCGGCAGAAGCGCTACGATCTAAGATAGAAGAAGCGAGCGATTAAGGTGGCGAAAGACGCGTTGGAATCGGCTTAGAAGAAGATAGTGACTCGAGCTAATAAGAAGCGGTCACCGATAGAATTCGAGGAAGGCCAAAAGGTATAGCTCAACACGCGGAACCTAAGGCTAAAAGGGAACGCCAAGCTCAACCCCCGCTACGTAGGTCCGTTCACGATAGTAGAAAAGAGGTCGCCAGTGACCTATCGACTCCAGCTACCGAAATCGTTCCGGATCTACGATGTCTTCTATTCGGACCTATTGAACTTAGACCCTGAAAACGGCCTGCCGGAGCAGGGGTTCGCTGAACCCCTGCTAATCGAGATAGACGATAAGGAAGAATGGGAGGTAGAAGACGTAATAGACGTAAAGAAGACGAGGGGGGTCTATCAAAGCGAGGATCTCGTAGAAGGGGTGGCCGGAAGACTACGAATAGTATCCGGTCGAAAATCTGCGAAACTCGGCGGAGCTGCTAAGGGAGTTCTACGCGCAGAACCCGGAAAAGCCGAAACCAGCGTGGCTCTAATGTCGACAACGCCGGAAGAAAGAAGAAAAAAAGCCACGTCCGCTCTACCGGCGCAGGAGCCGATAAAGACGATCGTGTCGGTCGCCTTTAGAGAGGCCTTCGACTCGGCCACCACCCACTACCGGCTCGACGCGGCCACTACCTACTGCCGGTTCGGCCGCTAGCTCGCTAACGCCGTGGCGTGCCAGCGCCACCGACCCTATAGTAGGTAAAGACTTTGGTAGAGAAAGAAAAAGAAGAAGAGATAGAGCTAAGGAAAGATCTATATAGACCTTCCGCACTAGTGCACAGACCAGCTACGCCGCAGCTTAGATAACCCACAGCTTAGATCAGATAGCACGGATCAGGCGCACCGATTACATAAACGCCAAGTAAAGGACCTTAGACGCCGATAACGTAAGGAATTCAAGAAGCAATAGAAGACGGAAGAGGTAACATTACCATTGGAGGGGATTTTTAAGAAAGAGACGACGAATCAAAAAAAAAAAAAAGTGGAGATTTTTGGATAGATGGGGTGACTAAGCGGTCGAGGGCGACCGCTAGTAAGGGAGGGGGGTAGTGTTGCAGCGGTGGAAAGAGGTGGGACAGATTGATAGGGTAGACCCTGGATTTCGGCTCGGCCCGTCCGGGCCGAGCCGGGCCTTGGCACCACCACTACGAAAGCCCTCCACTACCACTATATAGGTTCCTTTCCCTCCTTAGTTCGAGATATAGTTATCAAAACAGCCGTATTGAACCACATCTGCGCGCTCGGATTAGGTAGAGCTGCTCGTCTTCCGACACTCTAGCTCTAATAGCATATTTTCGGAACAGTCTTTAGAATTCCTTAAACGTCTGCCGGTTCTGGTTGATTTTGTCTAGTTGCTTACAGGCTGTCTTCTTTCGGAAGGGGTCTCCGAAGCGTTAATTTAGCGCTTTAATCGCTTCTTTGGCGGTTACCTCTTCTAGGTCCGCTACTAACGAAAAAGCTTTACCTTCTAACTGCAATTCCAGGTAGGCCAATCTATCTCCTGCACTGCTTCCGGCGTAATCGCGGTCTATCTTGTTCTTTATCTTCCTAGTCTTTAGGGTCTCCGCCTCTAAACGCCGGTAGGTTAGGTAGTAACATTATCGAGGTGCCTCCTTAACTGTAGGCCGCCGGTAAGGCGGTCTCTGCTTGTTCTTCTCGATGTAGCGGCGGCGCTAACGACATTACTGCTTCTATCTTAGCTAACTAAGTCTTTATCGCCTTTAGTTGTGCTAGTCAATTCGGTGCTTGGTTTTCTAGCACATTAATAATAGTCTCTGCCGATTCTTTCTCAGCTCTTACCGCTTTGCTTTCCTCTCTTAACTGCCTCTTCTCTTCTAGGGTGCTGTAAAACAGCGTCTTAATAAGGTCTATACCGTCGTAGACCTTCCCTACTCCGTTCTCGTTTACGTAATCTTTAAGTTCCTTGAGCGTACAGTCGTAGATCTTCTTATATTTGGTTATTCGTTCCTTAATCTCTACAGTCTCTTCTACTGTAAAACCTCTCATAATAAACTTATTATCAATTACGCTAGAGCGTCTACTCGCTCTGTTAGCCTTTTCTTTCCTGCTTCTGCTGCAGCCTGTAACGCCGCCTTCTACCGTTAAGAAGCTCTCTATAGCTGTCTTACAGTGCTGGGGGTTGTTGGTTTAGTGTGTGTGTGCGCGTGCGTTATTCGGGTTGCCGGATGGTTCAACGGACCCTTTCGCGCAGCGCGCAGTTAGTGTAGTGAGTAAGTTCGAGATATAATAATCCGGGCACGCAGATATGATTTAATACGGCCTTTTTAATAACTATATCTCAAACTAAGGAGGGAAAGGAATCTATATAGTGGTAGGTAAGAGCTTAAGGGGTGGTGTGCTAGGGCCCGGCTCGGTCTGGAAGGGCCGAGCCGAAATTCCAAGGGTCTACTCTATTACTCAGTCCCACCCCTTTCTGCCGTCGCAACAATCTATAGTTTCCCTAATATTAGGTCGTACTCTAACTTGTCCTATACG
Source organism: Pseudocercospora ulei (assembly GCA_016165855.1). Lineage (NCBI taxonomy): Eukaryota > Fungi > Ascomycota > Dothideomycetes > Mycosphaerellales > Mycosphaerellaceae > Pseudocercospora > Pseudocercospora ulei. The sequence continues at coordinate 297,490 of JACWNB010000006.1, read as the reverse complement.
ACGTAGAGGTGTAAGTTCTGCTCGTAGTGTCCTTGCAACTCTATTGTCACTTTTACTATATAGGTAATGTCTGGTTTTCGTCCGGTAATGCCCAACATGCATACAGGTACAGTAGGGGTTGTCTTAATATAGTAATTTCTGTACAAAGTCTTCGCTGATTACTCCGTATACAAAACATCCTGTGTAAATTAGCGTCCGCGTAGTAGCAGTCCTGTTTAGCGTAGGTCGTACGATAAACGGTATAGTTGTTATATAATTGCTCTTAAAAGATAGCTAAGTAGTGCTTTGATTTAGCAACCTATCTCGTATATACCTCTAGCTAAGTCTTTTCCTAGAGGCTATTCTTTTCCTGACTTCTCGTCGTCCGAGGGGAACTCTTAGGTCTTGTAGTAGGGCGCTGCAGTTGCTGCCCTCGTAGTGGTCGGCCATCCCCTAGGTCTCTCTATAGGCAAAAGCCCGCAATTCTGTACAGTATACCCTATCTAGCTACACCGGTAGCAGCTCTATTCTGCTCGTCTCTTATTAAGGGTAGCTGCGTCTACCTACTGCGTTCTTTTAGCGCCGGCCCTTAGCCGTATAGTAACGGCTGCCGCTACTCTTGTCGTTGTTGTTAGTTCCTAGTCTATAGCGTCCTGCTGCTAATAGAGGGGCTGTTGTATCTTGTAGGCGCAGCTTATCCGTCCAAGCCTGCGCTATTAGTCGTCGATTATCCTAAGGAGATTACAGAACGCCTTATACGAGGCTAGCCGCATTACGCCTACTAGTCCTGTTATAATCTCCTTAGAGAGGCCTACCTCTAAGGTAGTAATTTTTACCCTATCCTCCTATTAGAGTCCTCCTGCCTCTGCTAGGGTCTAGTCGTCCTCTGTAAGGAACTCTTGTATAGTCTTGCGTCCTTGCTTTATAGTGTTAACCTGTACAAGGGCTCGGCTTTCGCAGTCTAGGTCCTTATAGCTCCTGTCGAGAGCTGCCTAGAGCATTTTCGTAGTTGCTATTGCCGGGTTGGCAATAGCCGTTTTGTAGTATAGCAGAATTCGTGCTGCCGCCTTGCCCTTTAACCTCCTAAAGAGATACACTACCTTGTCTAGCTTAGTCAGGTATGCTCCTAAGTCGACTAGAAGCTTAGAGCGCATCTAGGCAGCCTAGGAGGGATACTTAGCTAGTGCCTTACTATCGTAGGTAGTAACGTCGGGGAGTTTGCTCTTAGGGACTGCGGTGTAGGCCGTCGTGTTCGTTGTCGTCGTCGTCGTCGTCGTTGTAGGGGTCGGGTCGCAATCGGACGCCCTAAGCTGTCGGAGCTCCTGTTCCTGTCAGGAAATCGTCGAGGCCTAAGAGCCTATTTGATCTTTAAGCTAGGTCCTGCGTGCCAGCAGCTCTATATACATGTAGTGTATCTAATCCTGCATAGCTGTAGGTTCTATAGGGATGTCGCTGTCTATCTTCGTTGTATTACTACAGTTACCGACAGTAAGACTAGTTCCTAATGTAATAGGTTTAAAAATCTTAGTTTAGAAATTTGAAGCTAGGTATCTATTCAAAGGAACTGATAGGCAGTTCCTTCGTCGTCTAACGCTGTACAATTTGTATCTACAAAGCTAAGCTAGCAATTTCCCTCTGTGTAGAGGTATAGGGATTTCGCTCTATACAGAGGGTTAGGAGTTTCCCTCTATATAGGGATGCAGAGTTTTCCCTGCGTATAGAGGGGCGGCTATTTCCCTCTGTGCAGGGCTATAGGGTTCTCCCTCTGTACAGGGGTAGGCTCGTATTAGTAACTCTGTACAGAGGGTAGGGTCGTGCTAGCGCCGCTAAGTCGCAATCCTCGGGACGACGGCCAGGTCAGGTACAGGACCTGGCAGGGCGGCGTCCCCTAACACAGTTTACGGCTTCTTCTACCAAAATTCTTCTTAAAATTAATGTTACCTCTTCTTTTCTATTATCTCGAAAATATTAGCCTTTTGTTATCTTCTTCTTTTCTTACATTATCGCTATCTGAAGTCCTTTATTTGGCGTCTATCTGATCGGAGCTATTTAATCTAAGCTAACAGCTATCTAAGCTGCAGCGTTACTAGTCTATATACTGCTGCTAAGAGTCTATATAGGTCCGTCCGCAGTGCGCTATCTCTTCTTCTTTTTCTTCTTTACTAAGGCCTTAAGCGCTACTGCAAAGCTGCTTTAGTAGCGTCGGCTTCGTCTCTACTGTTATTACCTGTCTAGCAGGACTAGCGGTTAGTGTCGGCAAAGACGAAGGCCGTTACAAAGTGCGCCAAAGCAGTAGCGCTATCCTATCCGACTCGCAAAGCTAGCGGACAGTAACAGTGTAGCCGGGGACTCTAGCCAAGCGCCCTGCTGCGATCGTTTCTATTAGTTTTCGCACCGATAGAGCGGACGCGACTTTTCTCCTTCTTCTATTTCTTCTAGAGCTATTAACTTCGGAGCTACTTAGGTCTCGGCTTTCTCGGGTTCCGGATATAGAACTCCTCTAACAGCTCTGCCGAATTCCGGAGATTTTCGATTAGATACTATTTATAATCTTCTGGCTATCCCTTCTACGAAATCCTCGCTTTAATAGACCCCCTTATCTTCTTTATATCTATTACGTCTTCCACCTCCTACTCTTCTTCTTTACTGTCTATCTTAATTAGTAGGGGTTTAGTGAACCCCTGTTCTAGAAGACCGTCTTTAGGGTCCAGACTTAATAGATCCGAATAGAAAACATCGTAGATTTGGAACGAGTTTAGTAGCTAGAGCCGATAAGTTACCGGCGACCTCTTTTCTACTATCGTAAACGGACCTACGTAGTAGGGGTTAAGCTTGGCGTTTCCTTTTAGCCTTAGGTTCCGCGTATTAAGCTATAGCTTTTAGCCTTCCTTAAATTCTATTGGTAACTGCTTTCTATTAGCTTAAATTACTATCTTCTTCTAAGCCAATTCTATCGCTTCTTTCGCCACCCTAATTGCTTCTTCTATCTGAGATTTGAGCACTTCTGCCGCGGCGGCAGCGACTCTCTTTAACAAGGTAGCAGTAGAAGATTCCGAAGAGCTGGGTTCGTTTAGCAGTTAAAAGCTTATTCTTAGAAGATAGCTATAAGTTATCTCGAACAGCGCTAGTAAGGTAGCCTTGGACAGTGCTGCATTTAGCGTAGAATTCGGCTATCGGCAATACCTTAACCTATTTTTCTTAATAATAGCTGCAGAAGATTCGTAGATATTTCTCTATCTTACAGTTAGCTACTTTAGACTAACTGTCGGTCTAAGGGTAAGCAGCTGTGCTAAGCTTTCTGCGAATTCCGAGAACTTAGTTAACAGCCTTCTATACGTTAGCGGTAAATTAAGGATCCCTATCCGTAGTAATAGTGTCTAGCAGGCTATAGTGCTTCTATACGTACTGAATTAGTATCCTCGCTGTCTCTTCTGTAGTAGTGCCTTCGTCCTTTGCTTAGTAGGGCATAGAATAGCGTTCCTTACTTAGCCAATCTACTACGTTAAGGGTGGCATTGCATCTATCGGAATCCGGCAGGCCGGTTACGAAATCTATCGTAATATGCTGCTACGGCTTCTTAGGGATTGGCAGTAGCTTTAGTAGACTGGCCGGAAGGCCGTAACGCAGCTTCGCAGCTCGACATACGTAACAATTGGCGATAAACTAGTAAATCCGCTCGAAGATCCGCGGAAACTAGTAGACCGTCCTTACAGCTTCTATCGTCTTCTTTGTGCTAGCGTAGCCAACATCCTTAGAACTATAGACTAGCTGGATAACCTCTGTAATTAGTTCCTCTAGAACTATTAGCTTCCCTAAACCGGTTTTGCCAAGCTTCTGTTGCTAGTTAAGCTACTCTACTTTTTCGTAGAGCGTCTCTTCCTTAGTCGCCGGCTCTGCTGTATAGATCCCTACTTCTTTTAACACCTCGGCGTCTACTATCCGCTCGGTTAACACTTTCTAGAACATGTTAGGATCTTCTTTTGCGCGGCTAGTCTTCCCCTCTCTTCTCGTAAGCGTATTAGCCTTTCTATTTTGAGCTCTAGGTCGATAAGTAATCTTAAAGTCGAACCTAGATAAATAGGCGGCCTACCAAGCCTGGCGGTGCGAGAGCTTCTGTGTCTTTATAAAGTAGGTTAACGACTAGTAGTCTGTAAGGACCTGGACTGTGCTCTTTCTAGCTATAAGCTCCAGCTTCTACTCCTCGAAAGCTTAGATAATAGCTAATAGCTTCTTGTCGTAGATAGCGTAGTTCCGCTTAGCCTTATTTATAGACTTGCTAAAGAAGGCTACCGGATAGAGGGTCTCGCCGTCGTCGTCGTATTAAGAAAAGGCCCCTGCGGTTACTGTATCGGAAGCGTCCGTTTCTAGGTAGATCGTCTTTTCCAGTCGGAAGTGCGCTAGTACTAGCGCTAAGGCTACCGCTTCTTTTAGTCGGTTAAAAGCCTCTGTGCACTTCTCGTTCTATAGGCTAGCGGCCTCCTTCTTTAATGCCTCGTTTAGGGGTCTTGCTATCTTGCTAAAGTCCTTAATAAATCGACAATAGTAACTGCAGAACCTAACAGAGGCTCTAACTTAGGTAGTGTTTCTGGACTTCGGCTGTTTCTATTTCGCTACTGCAGCGACCTTTCAAATTCCTTCTCTTCTGACACTAAGACTAAGATATTTAACTTTAGTCTAATAGAACTCGCTCTTTTACGTATCTGTGTTTAAGCCGACCTTGCGGAGCCTAGTTAGCACTCTCTCGATATAGTCCGTGTGCTGCTCTCTCGTTCTATCGGTGTATATAAGAATGTTGTCTAAGTAAATAGATACGAACTGCTCTAGCATGTCTATAAAGGTGTAATTTATAAAACGCTGCTATACTGCCGGCGCGTTAGTAAGTCCGAAAGGTATAACTAGCTACTTAAAGTTGCCTATGCGCGTAGCGAACGTCGTAAGGTCTTCTGTCTGTCCTTCCTCGTTCCTTAGTTAGTAGAACGCTTAGCAAATGTCTAGCTTACTGAACTACTTAGCTTTCGTTACTCGTTGTATAGTCTTATCGATTAGCGGCAGCAGGTATACATCTCTCTTAGTGACCTTATTAAGGCCTCTATAGTCTACGTATAGTCGGAGACTACCTCCGGGTTTCTGTACGAAAAGGATTAGCAACGTATACTTAGCAGAGCTTAGCGTAATAAACCTCTTTGCTAGGTTTTCTCGAACAAACACTTCTACTTAGTCTAGCTCGGCCAGCGATAGGCGTCTTAGGGGTTCGGTTCTTAGCAGCGCGGCTCCTTCTTTTAGTCGGATCTTGTTATCGTATTCTGGTTAATAGAGTTCTAGGAGGTTGGAGTCGGCTTTTAAGAATACGTTAGCATAGCTATAGAGTTCTTTTAGTAATACCTCTAGCAGGTCCACTTCTTCTTCTGCTATTATCTTTCGGTAATCTTCGATGTCTTTTATTAAGATAGCGTAAATCCTATTCTTTAGCGACTTCGCAAGAGTCGTTAGGGCTTCTAAGCTTATTATTCCGACGATATCTAGGGGATCCGAACGGTCGGCCGCAACCGCGTTAGTGACCGCGACGTTCGGTTCTGCAGCGACGATGGTGACCGATTCGACGGCGGCGGTGCTGCTCTGCTAGGTTTTAAACCTAAGTATACCTTTATCTACGTTAATAATAGCTTTCTAGTTCTTTATCTATTTCTGCCCTATAATAATGTTAAACCGTCCGATGTCTATAATTTGGAACGTTGCTTCTGTAGTGCGACCATCTAGGGTGGTCTTTAACAGCACATAATGCGTAACGCTTTCCGTGTCTTGTCCGTTATACGCCGAAATTTGCGTCAGCGACGCTAGCTCTACCAGATAGCTATATCCCTTCGTTAGTTTCTAAACTAGTCGATAGTAGATCGCCGCGCCGATAAGTGCTCCTGTGTCGATAAAGGCTTTTAATTAAAGGGCGGGGCGCAAGCTTTCGAGAAGGTAGACTGTAATTAGAAGGATAATAGCGGTCTCCGTATTCACTTCTACTGCTGCTAAGAGCGGATCGTTACAGCTGTTAATGCTCTCTCCTTCTTCCGACGATATAGTTCGTAGTTGTGCCCTATTATTTATACTAGGTAGGGGGCCTATCTGTCTAGCTAGTCTTTTCCTAAGATCCTTAATAGTACTCTACTGTCTATACTGTCGGTGTTGTTCGGCGCAGGCTCTATAGCTTACATAGTCTTCCTTAGCAGTAGCGGCTTCGTAGTACGGTATTCATACTTCTAGTAAGCTATTGCTTAGCATCTAGTAGCGATATAACCGGGTTTTCCGTATGCGTAACAAGTAGGGACGAACAGCGAAGGCAGTAAATAGGATAGCTGCTAGGGGCTTCGTTGGAAGGGGGCAGGGGGTCTCGTTGTCTGCGCTAACAACAATCTCTAATTCTGTTTGCGCACTGCCGATTTTCTGTACGTGTTCAAGTTTCTAGCACTAACTCTCGCCTAGTGCACTAATACGGATGTGGATGTAGACAGCTGGCAGCTAGGCTTGGCAGGGCCAGGCTTGGCGCACACTCAAATACCTCTACCTCCGCTTGTACGTAGATTCTTCCCTCTCTAGCCTTGGATATAGTTATTAAAGACGGGTATTGACCTTGCGTCTACTGCAGTTAGAAGCTTTCGAGGTCTTTGTCTTCTATTGAAGCTATAGCTCTAGCCAGTTCGGGGTTTAACTTCTGCTTTAGTAAGTGTAACTGTTTATCCTTAGACACTTTGGCTCTAATAGTATATTTCCTAAACAGCTCGTAAAATTCCTTAAACGTTAGCCGGTTTTGGTTAATCTTGTCTAGTTGCTTGCAGCCTATCTTCTTTTAGAAGGAGTCTCCGAAGCGTTGGTCTAGGGCTTTAATTGCTTCGTCGGCAGTTACATCTTCTAGGTCTACTACTAGCGAGAGCGCTTTACCTTCTAATTGCGCCTCTAGGTAGGCCAGTTTATCTTCTTCGCTGCTTCCGGCATAATTGCGACTTATCTTGTTCCTTATCTTCTTCTTAAAGGCTTCCTAGGTCTTAGGGTCTCCGCCCCTAAAGGCTAGTAGATTAGGTAGTAATGTTATCGAAGTGCTACCTTAACTGTAGGCAGCAGCTAAGGCAGTTTCCACTTAGTCTTCTCGTAGTAGCAGCAGTAGTGCCGACGACGTCGCTGCTGCTATGTTAGCTAATTAAGCCCTTAGCATCTTTAGTTACACTAGCTGTGTTGCCGCTTAGTCCTCTAATACCTTGATAATAGTCTCTGCCGATTCCTTCTTAGCTATTACTGCCTCTATCTCTTCTCTTAGCTGCTTGTTCTCTTCTATCTTCTCGTAAAACGTCTTCTCGATAAAGGTAATAGTGTTGTATACCTTTCTAGACCCGTATTCCGCTAGGTGTTCCTCGAGTTTATCTAGCGTATAGGCGTACAGCTCCTTATAGCCGGCTATGCCCTCCTTCGCTTCTTCTGTCTCTTCTTCTGTAAGACCTTTACTAGCTGTCCTATTATCTAGGATGCTAGCGCGCCTATCTCTCGCTCTGTTAGTCTTTCTCTTTCCACTACAGCCGGTAACGCCGCCCTCTACTGTTAAGAAGCCTTCTATAGCCTTCTTACAGTGCTGGTATGTTTAATTTATATTATAGTGTATGCATGCGTTATTTGGGTAACTAGATATAGTTTAACGGGCCCTTTCGCACAGTGCAGAGTTGGTATAGTTAATAAGCTCGAGATATAATAATCCGAGCACGCAAATATAATTTAATACAGCTGTTTTAATAACTATTACTCGAACTAAGGAGGGAAAGGAATCTATGTAGTGGTGTGTAAGGGCTTTAGGGGTGCCATGCCAAGGCCCAGCTCGGTCCGGAAGGGCCGAGCCGAAATTCTAGAGGTCTACCCTATTACTTAGTCCTACCCCTCTCTGCTGCTGTAACATACACCTTCCTAGCCCTATGTTCTGTTAGGTGCTCGTCGAGTTTATCTAGTGTGTATGTATACAGCTCCTTATAGCCTGCTATACCCTCCTTCGCTTCTTCTGTCTCTTCTTCTATAAGACCTTTACTAACTGTCCTCTCGTCTAGGATGCTAGCGCGCCTATCCCTCGCTCTGTTAGTCTTTCTCTTTCCGCTACAGCCTGTAACGCTGCTCTCTCTCGTTAAGAAGCCCTCTATAGCCTTCTTACTGTACTAATTGGTTTAGTTCGTGTTGTAGTATGCGCGTGCGTTATTTAGGTAACTAGATATAGTTTAACAGGCCCTTTCGCGTAGCGTAAGGTTAGTATAGTTAATAAGTTTAAGATGTAATAATCCGAGCGCGCAGATATAATTTAATACGGCTGTTTTAATAACTATATCTCGAACTAAGGAGGGGAAAGGAATCTATGTAGTAGTCTATAAGGGCTTTAGGGTAGTACGCTAAGGCCTAGCTCGGTCTAGAAGGGCCGAGCCAAAATTCCAAGGGTCTACCCTATTACTTAGTCCTATCCCTTTCTGCTGCTGTAACAGGCCGGACTGCAGGGTATAGTAGGAGTAGTAATAGTAGTAGATAGATAGATAGATAGACGGACAAGGTAGGCAGCGGACAGGCGGAAGGTAGATAGGAGGATAAGAAAGACAAAGATAGGAAGGGGGACCTAATATATAGGGCAACTGCCTGCTATATAAGATAATAGCAAACGAGGCAACTGCTACTAGGAGCCTTAGTTACCTACAGGGCAGGAGCACCTAACAGGCACTACTAGATAGCAAGGGCCCGGACAACTAGCAACTCTATAGACGACTAGACAAGTACAGGAAAACACTAGTTGCAAGGGGAACGCTAGGAGCTTAGGGCGTACAGCGCGACAGTGTACGAAGTCAACACTAAGAGGAGAGAGGGGGGTATTGTTAGGGGACGCCGCCCTGCTAGGTCCTAGACCTGAACTGGCTGTCGTCCTAAGCATTGCGACTTAGCAGCGCTAGCACGACCCTACCCTCTGTACAGAGGAAAATCCTGCAACTCTATGCAGAGGGAAAATCCTGCACCCCTATATAGGGGAAATCTCTGCACCCCTGTACAGAGGGAAATTGCTAGCTTGCTTTGTAGGTACAAAATGTACAGTAGCAGACGACAAAGGAACTGCCTATTAGTTCCTTTATGTGGATACCTAGCCTTAAGTTTCTAAACCAAGAATCTTAAGCCTCTAACATCTTCTACTATAAGGCCCTTAATAGCTGTACCCTTATCTATAGCGCTAGTACGCCTGTCTCTCTTCTTGTCCGTTTTTCTTCTGCTCCTGCTTCGGCTAGTAACGCTGCCTTCTACCGTCGAGAAGCTCTCTATAGCCTCCTTATAGTGCTAGTTGGTTTGGTTTAGGTTGTAGTATGCGTATGCAGTATTCGGGTGTCTAGATGTAATTCGACGGTCCCTTTTGCGTAGTGTAGGGGTTTTATAGTTAGTAAGTTCGAGATATAATAATCTGAGCGCGCAGATATAATTTAATATAGCTGTTTAATAACTATGTCTCGAACTCAAGAGTAAAAGGAATCTATGTAGTAGTGGCAGTAAGCTTTGTAGTAGTATTGTGCCAAGGCCCAGCATAGTCTAGAAGGGCCGAGCCAAAATTCTAAGAGTCTACCCTATTACTTAGTCCTACCCCTTTCTGCTACTGCAACACTGTACAGTACTGTAGAAGAACCCGTGGCACACCTAGCGGAACACAGACCCGGAAAGATGTATAACACTATTACCTTTATCGAGAAGGCGTTCTATAAGAAGATAGAAGAGAATAAGCAGTTAAGAGAAGAAATAGAAGCAGTAAGGGCTAAGAAGAAATCGGTAGAGACTATTATCGACGTGCTAGAGAACCAAGCAGCAAACCGACTAGAGCAACTAAAGGCGCTAAAGGCTTAGTTCGCTAACGTAGAGGTAGCGACGTCGTTACTACTGCTGCCACTACGAGAAAACTAAGCAAATACCGCCTTACTAGCGGCATACAGTTAAGGTAGCACCTCGATAACGTTACTACCTAATTTACCGGTATTTAGGAGTAGAGACCCTAAAGATTGGGAGGCATTTAAGAAGAAGGTAAAGAATAAGATAAACCGCGATTATACTAGAAGCAATAAAAAAGACAGATTAGCCTACCTAGAATCGCGACTGGAAGGCGAAACGTTCTTACTAGTTGCGGACCTAGAAGAGGTAACTGCCGATAAAGCAATCAAAGCACTGGAACAACGCTTTAGAGACCCCTTCCGAAAAAAGATAGCCCGTAAGCAGCTAGACAAGACTAACTAGAACTGGCTAAAGTTTAAGGAATTCTACAGTTTGTTTAGAAAATATGCTATTAGAGCTAAAGTGTCCGAAGACAAGCAGCTCTATTTACTAAGGCAGAAGTTAAACCCTAAGCTAGCCGGAGCTATAGCTTTAGTAGAAGAAGAATGTCTCGAGAGCTTCGTGCACTAAGCGAGAGTTACTGCCAGAAACCTAAGCGCCTACGCAAAATCGGCGCGCAAACCGATTTAGAAGCTGTCGGCGCCAACGACACGGCCCCCTGCTTCCTTCCGACGAGGCCCCCAGCAGCTATCCTATTCGCCGCGCTCGCAGTTCGTCCCTACCTGCTACGCGTACGGAAAGCCTAGCTATATTGCTACTAGGTACCAAGCAACGAATTAGCAGAAGCAGGAATACTGTGCTACGAAACCGCCGCCGCTACCAAGAAAGACTATCTAAGCTATCGAGCCGGCGCCGAACGACACTAGACGGTAGCGTAGACTTCCAATCGCTGTTTACCCCCTTAACGGCTCGAACCGCCCCCTTTAGTTAAAAGCTTTTATCGATACGGGAGTACTTATCGGCGCAGCAATCCACTATCAGTTAGTTCAGAAACTAATAAATAGATCCAGTTATCTAGTGGAATTAGCGTCGCCGACGCAAATTTCAGCGTACAACGGACAAGACATAGAGAGTGTTACGCATTATATGCTATTAAGGACTACCTTAGCTGGTCGCACTACAGAAGCGACGTTCCGAATTATAGATATCGGACAGTTTGACATTATTATAGGGCAGAAATAGATAAAGAATCAGAAAGCCGTTATTAACGTAGGCGAAGGCACACTCGGATTTAAGGCCTAACACAGCAGTGTCGCCGCCGCTGTAGAATCGACGACCGCCGCTGCCGCAGAACCGAAAGCCGCAGTCTTTAACGCGATTCCGACCAACCATTCCGATCCCCCGGATACCGTCGGAATAATAAGCTTAGAAGCCCTAACGACCCTAGCGAAGTCGCCAGAGAACGAGATCTACGCTATCTTAATAAAAGACATCGAAGACTATCGGAAGATAATAGCAGAAGAAGAGATAGACCTGCTAGAGGTATTACTAAAAGAACTCTTTAGCTACACTAACGTGTTCTTAAAAGCCGACTCTAACCTCCTACTGCTCTATCGACCGGAATACGACAATAAGATCTGATTAAAAGAAGGGGCTACGCTACCGAGAACCAAACCTCCAAGACGCTTATTGCCGGCCGAGCTAGACTAAGTAGAGGTGTTTGTTCGAGAGAACCTGGCGAAGAGGTTTATTACGCTAAGCTCTGCTAAGTATACGTTACTAATCCTATTTATAAGGAAACCCGGAGGTAGTCTCTAACTGTGTATAGACTACTAAGGCCTTAATAAGATTACTAAGAGAGATATGTATCCGCTGCTGCTAATTGATAAGACTATATAACGAGTGGCGAAAGCTAAGTGGTTTAGCAAGCTAGACATTCGCTAAGCGTTCTACCAACTAAGGAACGAAGAAGGACAAACCGAAGATCTTACAACATTCGCTACATACATAGGCAACTTTAAGTAGTTAGTTATACCTTTCGACCTTACCAACGCGCCGGCTGTATAGCAACGTTTTATAAATTACATCTTTATAGACATGCTAGAGCGGTTCGTATCTATTTACTTAGACGATATTCTTATCTACACTAATGGAACGAGAGAGCAGCATACGGACTACATCGAGAGGGTGCTAACTAGGCTCCGCGAGGTCGGACTAAACGAGGATACGAATATTAGACCGAGGTCAAATATCTTAGTCTTATAGCCAGAAGAGAAGGAATTCGGATAGACCCTTTAAAGGTCGCCGCCGTCGCGGAGTAGAAGCAGCTAAAGTTGGGAAACACCTCCTAGATCAGAGCTTTTCTCGGATTCTGTAGCTACTATCGACAATTTATTAAGGACTTTAGCAAGATAGCCAGACCCCTAAACGAAGCACTAAAGAAGGAGGCCGCTAGCCTATAGAATAAGAAGTGCATAGAGGCCTTTTATTGGCTAAAAGAAGCAGTAGCCTCGGCGCCAGTGCTAGCGCACTTCCGACCGGAAAAGACGATCTACCTAGAGACGGACGCACCCGATACAGTAACCGCAGGGGTCCTTTCTTAATACAGCGACAACGAAACCCTCCATCCAGTAGCCTTCTTTAGCAAGTCTATAAACGAGGCTAAGCAGAACTACGCTATCTACGATAAAGAACTGCTGGCTTTTATCCAGGCTTTCGAGGAGTAGAAGCCAGAGCTTATAGCTAGAAAGAGCACGGTCCAGGTCCTTACGGACTATTAGTTACTAACCCATTTTATAAAGACGCAGAAGTTATCGCGCTGCCAAGCTCGGTAGACTGCCTACTTGTTAGAGTTTGACTTTAAGATTACTTACTAACCTAAAGCTTAAAATAGAAAGGCTAACGCGTTAACGAGAAGAGAGGAGAAGGCTAGCTGCGCGAAAGAAGATCTGAACATGTTCTAGAAAGTGTTAGCCGAGCGGATAGTAGACGCTAAGGTGTTAAAAGAAGCAGGGATCTGCATAGTAGAGCCGCCGACCGAAGATAAGACACTCTACGAGAAAGTAGAGCAGCTTAATTAGCAGCAGAAACTTGGCAAAACCGGCTTAGGGAAGCTAATAGTTCTAGAAGAACTAATTACAGAGGTTATCTAGCTAGTCTATAGTTCTAAGGAGGTTGGCTACGCTAGCTTAAAGAAGACGATAGAAGCTATAAGGACAGTCTACTAGTTTCCGCGGATCTTCGAGCAGATCTACCGGTTTATTACTAATTGTTACGTATGCCGAGTCGCGAAGCTACGTTACAGCCTTGCGGCTAGTCTACTAAAGCTACTTCCAATCCCTAAGAAGCCGTAGCAGCACATTACGATAGATTTCGTAACCGGCCTGCCGGATTCTGATAGATATAATACTACCCTTAACGTAGTGGATCGTTTAAGCAAGGAACGCTACTTTATCCCCTGCCAAGCAAAGGATAAAGGAAATACTATAGAAGAAACAGCGAGAATGCTAATTCAGCACGTATAGAAACACTATAGCCTGCTGAACACTATCACTATAGATAGGGGTCCTCAATTTACCGCTAATATATAGAAGGCTATTAACTAAGTTCACGGAATTCGCGGAAAGCTTAGCATAGCCGCTTACCCTTAGACCGACGGCTAGTCCAAGGTAGCTAACTGTAAGATAGAGAAATATCTACGAATCTTCTGTAGCTATTATTAAGCAGAGTAGGTTAAGGTATTGCCAATAGCCGAATTCTGCGCCAATTCGGCACAGTCCGAGGCTACCTTGCTAGCGCTGTTCGAGATAACTTACGGTCATTTTCCGAGAATAAGTAACAAGAGCTACAAGGACCTAGACTGCGAGAGCCGAGCACTCCTACAGGTCAACACGATAAAACAAGGACGCAAGACTGTACGAGAATTCCTCGCAGAATACGACCAGACACTAGTAGAGGCAGGAGGTCTCTAATAGGAGGACAGGATAAAAATTACCTCTTTAGAGGTAGGTCTCTCTAAGGAGATTATAACGGGACTAATAGGCGTAATGCGACCAGCTACGTACGAGGAATTCTGTAATCTCCTTAGGATAGTCGACGACTAGCAGCGCAGGCTCGGACAGATAAGCTGCGCTTATAAGATGCGACAACCCCTCTAGCGGCAGACGGACGCTATAGACTAGGAACCAACGACAACGAGGGTAGCGGCAGCCGTTACCGTACGGCCAAAGGCCGCTACTAAAAGGGCACAATAGGTAGATATAGCTACCCTTAATAAGAGGCGAGCAGAAGGGAGCTACTACAGGTATAGCAAGATAGGCTACACTGCACGGAATTGCGGACTTTTGCTAGCAGAGAGACCTAGGGGACGGCCGACTACTGCAAGGGTAGCAACTGCGGCGCCCTAACAAGAGGAACAGGAGCCCTACTTAGACGACAACGAGTCGGGAAAAGAGTAGCCTCTAAGCGAAGGCTCTGCTAGAGGCGTATACGAGATAGATTGCTAAATCAAAGCACTACTTAGCTATCTTTTAAGAGCAACTATATAACGACTATGCCGTTTATCGTACGGCCAACGTTGAACGGGTCCGCAACGGCGCGGACATTGATTAACACAGGATGTTTAGTGCACGGAGTAATTAGCAAAGACTTCGTACAGAGACACTGTATTAAGACGGCCCCTACTGTACCTGTACGCATGTTGGGCATTACTAGGAGGGGACCGGACATTACACATATAGTAAAAGTAACGATAGAGATACAGGGACACTATAAGCAGGACTTATACCTCTATGTCGTACAGGACAAGTTAGGGTATAACCTAATACAAGGAAGCTATAGATAGAGCGCTAGAAGGGCAAGCTAGACGTTAGACAAGGACGGCTATACCTGGCAGCGACGAAGCAGAGGCTCCGGGACCAAGGAAGGGCTCCGCAGGGTGGCAATGCCAAGGCTAAAATCAATACGGCAACTACGGACATTAAGAAGGCATTAGTACCTAAGAAGGCGACGGACCCCTATACGAAGCTCCTAAGGGAATACGCTAGATACCTAGACCTCTTTAAGCCAAAGTCGGCCTTAAAACTGCCGCTACACCGAGGAGAGGGGATTAACTACGACATCCAGCTAGAGCCCCGTCCGGACGGGAGCCTGCCTAAGGTACTGTACGGTCCGCTGTACGGAATGTCCTCTAGAGAACTCCTAGTGCTGCGCAAGACACTGGACGACCTACTTGCTAAAGGGTTCGTTCAGGCAAGTACCTTATCTGTAGGAGCCCTAGTGCTGTTTGTCTATAAGGAGGGGAAGGCCGGCTTGCGTTTCTGCGTAGACTATAGAGGCATTAACGCGATTACCAAGAAGGACCGGTACCCCCTACCCCTTATTAAGGAGACTCTCGGACGGATTAGCAAGGCAAGGTGGTTTACTAAGCTTAACGTAGTCTCGGCTTTCTACAAGATACAGATTAAGGAAGGCTGTAAATAGATAACCGCCTTCTGTACAAGATATAGTCTTTTCGAGTAGTTTGTTACCCCCTTTAGCCTTGCCAACGCACTAGCAACCTTCTAATAGTACATTAACAAGTCCTTGCAAGGGTTACTAGACGACATCTGCTTAGTATACCTTAATAATACACTGGTTTTTACAGACGGCTCCTACGCAGATTACGTACAGGACGTTAAGAAGGTACTAGATCGACTGCAACGGGCTGGATTGTACCTTAACATCGACAAATGTAAATTCGGTGTACAGTATACGAAATACCTAGGGTTTATTATTAGAGTAGGGAAAGGCATTAGCATAGATAGGAAGAAGATTAATGCTATTAAGCAATAGAAGCCGCCTACGAACGTTAAGGGCGTACGGGAATTTCTCGGGTTTGCCAACTTCTACTACCAGTCTATACAGAACTACTCGGAGATCGTGGGCCCCCTAGTCGAGCTAATATACAAGGACAAGCAGTTCAAATAGACGGACGAGTGCGATAGCAGCTTTAACAAGCTAAAGGAGCTCTTTACCACAGGACCAACGCTTGCCGCCTTCGACCCGGAACATACAACGATACTAGAAACCGACTCCTTAGGGTACTGCATTAGAGGTATCCTGTTACAGGTAGGCTCGGACGGACTCCTGCACCTATGCGCATATTTCTCTAAGAAGAACTCCCTAGCTAAGTGCAACTACCCTATCTACGACAAGGAATTACTAGCGGTCATACAGTGTTGCGAAGCGTAGGATAGAGAACTCTGCTTAGTCCCCGAGTTCCTCGCCCTAACTAACTACAAGAACCTGGAGTACTTTACACAGCCCTGGAAGCTGTCTAAGAGGCACGTACGATAGGCAATATACCTAAGCTGGTTTAATATAAGACTCTAGTATCGTAAGGGCAAAGACAACAGCAGGGCTAATGCGCTATCTAGACAGGACCAGGATATGCTAACGACGTCTAAGGACGACTAGCTAAAGTTACGAACATTCCAGATGTTTAAGGAGGAGCCAGGCAAGGAGACTATCCGCCTAGCAGCGGCACACATATAGGAACCCTAACTGCAAGCATAGGAAGAGGCAGTAGAAAAGGACGAGGTGTACTAAAGGGCCTGTACAGCGATCTAAGGAGGACTGCGGAAGCTCCTAGCAGAGCTCTATCTTAAGGTGTCGGCAGCAGAGTGCTTAGTGGACGAGGAGAACAACCTAAAGTTCAGGAATCGGATCTAGGTCCCGGTAGACGAGAAGCTCTGTACAAGCTTAATACAACGGGCGCATAATTCTATAGCTACTAGGCACCTAGGGCGCGAGGAGATATACAGTATCGTCGCTAGGGACTACTACTAGCCGGCGATAGCGAAGGACATCCGCAGGTTTATACAGAACTGCGACGTGTACAGACAGACGAAGCCCTAGCGCGAACTGAAGTATAGGCTGCTAAAACCCCTACTAATCCTGGGCCGGCCCTAGCAAGACCTAACAGTAGAGTTTATTACAGACCTCCCCAAGAGCGACGGACAGAGGAATATTATAGTAGTAACGGACAAGCTAATAAGGGGGGTAATACTAAAGGGAATAGACTCTATTACAGCTAAGGACACTGCCTAGGCCTTTATACAGACGACGTTTAGCAAGTACGGTTTCCCTCGGTCAATTGTGTTAGACTAGGGTACGCAGTTTACGAGCCAGCTCTAGGCAAGGGTCTGCCAGTTGCTAAATGTAGAACGTTGCCTGTTAACCGCATAGCACCTGCAGACGGACGGTGCAACGGAGAGGGTCAATTCGACGTTGGAAGCGTACCTCTAAGCATACGTCGACTATAATTAGACAAACTAGAACCGTCTTCTCCCTATAGCAGAGCTAGCTATTAACAGCCGTACAGCTAATGCTATAGGATTGTCTCCCTTCTTTATAGCCTATAGATACGACTATTCCCTGCTCCTACCGACCCTAAGTAGAGACACCCTACGCTCTGTACGATCCCCTATTTAGTAGGGAGAGGCTATCGTACGGACGATTACAAACGCCTACCAATAGGCGAAGGCGAGTCTAGCTATAGCTTAACAGAACGCAGAAGAGCAGGCCAACAAGGGACAGCAGGCTGCACTGAGATATAAGGCAGGGGATAAGGTCTAGCTAAACTAGCGTAACATCTGTACAGACCGGCCAAGCAAGAAGCTAGATTAGAAGAACTAGAAATTTACAGTAGTCTGACTAGTAGGAACATACGCTATACGGCTTAACACTCACCTAGGGATCTACCTAGTCTTTTAGGTAGACCTCGTCCGGCCAGCGAACACAGACCCCCTGCTGCACTAGGCGACAGATAACGCGCGCCTACTAGCAATTATAACTAAGGGCTAGGAAGAATACAAGGTAGAAGGAATCCTTAAGAGCTAAAGGAATCAGAAGAAGGTAGAGTACCTAGTAAAATAGAGAGGATAGGCAGAGCCTACGTGGGAACCGTACGAGGCCCTGCAAGACACAACTGCGCTGGACAGGTAGGAGGAGAACTATCTCCCTGCCCAGTTACAGTAACACTGCGCCGTACGGCGAAAAGGGGGATCGAGAATTACGACGTAGGACACTACAGGATCCTACTAACACTACACTATACGGCACTGTACAGAAGAAGGGTAGGAAGAGAGGGACGGTTAGGAGGCAGGTAAGATAGGTAGAAATAAGAAGGAAACGAGAGCAACACTGTCTAAAAACTTCTATATACTACCTTAAGGTAGCTCGCTAGCCACTACCCCTAGGACCTAGGGCAGCCAACTCTATATCCGAAATCTTAATTACCCCCCGGCTAGTAGGGGCCCCAGCACTAGAGGAAGCAAAAGGGTAGCTTAACAACACCCTGCTACTAGTTAATATAGCACTTAAGTTATTAGCTTAAACTGCACAGAAGGCGAGGACCTGTACGAACTGGAAGCGAAGCCGCTAATAGAGCTAAGTGCTCTATTGTTAGAGGTAAAATAGGAGGGGACACTAGCCGAACAGGTAGGAGGAGAGCCAGCAACTGTTAGAGAGACACAGCGGGAACGGCCGGACGAGACAGGTAGCATAACGATAATAGCTAGTAGTAGTAGTTAGTAGATAGCTAGTAGTAACGGTAGTAACAGTAGTAATAGTAGTAGTAACGGACGGCTAGACAGACGGGTAGCAGATAGGGGATAAAGGAGAAAGAGAAGAAGAGAGAGAGGAAAGGGGGAGAGGGTTTATATACAGGGTAGTAGCTGCCTGCCTTATAGGGCAATAGCAACCAGGGCAGCTGCTACAACTGTATAAGGGAGGAAAAGCGAGGCAACTACGACCTAGGACCTGTACGAGCGACGTCCTACTAGACGACTGGACAGAGGCAGGAACCTCTACCTAGGAGGAACACTCTAGACGACGACTAAGGAATAGGGACAAAGCCAAATAGCGCAGTAGCGCCGGACTGTACGGTTAGGATGCGGAGTGCATAGCTAAGGGCTGGAAGGTAGGAGGGGAGCAAACAGAGGGACCGGACACCTCCTGTACCTTTATAACCGCTCGTAGGCCTCCTTAGCCTCGGCCCTAGTGTCGCTGAATTGGCAAACGGAATCGGTTAAGGTAGGTAGAAGCGATCTAGCACTACCTGCCTTCCCTGCCTGTAGATCCAGGAGGACAACACAAAGGTTAAACTAGCAGAGAGAGAGGTCGACAGGCAAGGCCTAAGCGAAGACAGGAAGCGCTACCTACTAGAGGAACATCTAAGGCTATACAACTCGCCGTCGTACAGAAGAACTACAACGAGAAGGGAGGGGGGTATTGTTAGGGGGCGCCGCCTAGCCTAGGTCCTAGACCTAACCTAAGCTAGCCATTGCCCTAAGGACTGCGACTTAGCGGCGCTAGCACGACCCTACCCTCTGTACGGAATTACTAACAGGACCCCACTCCTGTATAGAGGGAGAACCCTATAGCCCTGCATAGAGGGGAATTGCCTCCCCTCTAAACAGAGGGAGAACTCTGTACTACTGTATAGAGGGGGAACTCCCGATCCTCTATACAGAGTATAAACCTTGCATCCCTGCATAGAGGGAAATTGCTAGCTTGGCTTTATAGATACAAATTGTACAGCAGCAGACGACGAAGGAACTGCCTATTAGTTCCTTTATATAGATACCCGGCCTTAAGTTTCTAAACTAAGATTCCTAAGCCCCTTTTATTAGGAACTGATCTTACTGTCGGTAACTGTAGTAATAAAACAAAGATAGACGGCGACATCCCTATAGAACCTACGGCTATAGAGGGACATATACACTGCGCATACGAGGAGCTGCTAGAACACAAGAGGCAGCTCGAGCAGCAAGTAAACCACTAGCCTGCGATAATTTCCCAACGGGAACAGGAGCTACGACAGCTTAGGGCGTCCGATCGCGATCTGACCCCTACGACGACGACGACGAACACGATAGCCTACACCCCGACCCCCAAAAGCAAACTCCCCGACGTCTCTACGTACGATAGCAAGGCTCTGGCCGAGTACCCCTCCTAGGCTGCCCAGATACGCTCTAAGCTTCTAGTCGACTTAGGAGCATACCCGACCGAGCTAGACAAGGTAGTTTACCTCTTTAGGAGGTTAAAGGGCAGGGCGGCAGCACGAATTCTGCTGTACTACGAGACGGCTATTGCCAACCTAGCAATAGCTACGACGACGATGCTCTAGGCAGCTCTAGACAAGAGCTACAAGGACCTAGACTGCGAGAGCCGAGTACTCCTACAGGTTAACACGATAAAGCAAGGACGCAAGACCGTACAAGAATTCCTCGCGGAATTTAACTAGACTTTAGCAGAAGCAGGAGGTCTCTAATAGGAGGACAGGATAAAAATTACCTCTTTAGAGGTAGGCCTCTCTAAGGAGATTATAACGGGGCTAGTAGGCGTAATGCGACTAGCTATGTACGAGGAATTCTACGATCTCCTTAGGATAGTCGACGATCAGCAGCATAGGCTTAGACAGATAAGCTGCGCTTAAGAGATAAGACAACCCCTCTAGCGGCAAACAGACGCTATAGACTAGGAACCAACGACGACGAGGGTGGCGGCAGCCGTTGCCGTACGGCCAAGGGCCGCTACCAAAAGAGTGCAATAGGTAGATATAGCTACCCTTAACAAGAGACGAGCAGAAGGGAGCTGTTACCTAATCCGGGCACGCAGATATAATTTAATACGGCCTTTTTAATAACTACATCTCGAACTAAGGAGGGAAAGGAATCTATATAGTAGTAGTGGTAGGCTTTCGTAGTAGTAGTGCCAAGGCCCGGCTCGGCCCAGAAGGGCCGAGCCGAAATTCCAAGGGTCCACCCTATTACTTAGTCCCACCCCTTTCTGCTGCTGTAACACTACCCCCCTCCCTCACTAGCGGTTGCCCTCGACCGCTTACTTATCCTTATTTTTCTTCTCTTAATTTTTTTTTAATTGCTCTATTTGAATTCCTTTACTTGGCGTCTATCTAATCCGTGCGCCTGATCCGTGCTATCTAATCTGAACCGTAGGTTATCTGAGCCGCAGCGTAGCTGGTCTGTGCGCCGGCGCGGAGGTCTATATAGATCTTTCCGTAGCTCTATCTCTTCTTCTTCTTCTTTCTCCACCAAGGTCCTTACCTACTGCAGGGTCGGCAGCGCTGGCACGCCACGGCGTCGGCGAGCTGCCTACCGAGCCGGTAGTGGATGGTAGCTGCGTCAAAGACCTCCCCGAGGCGACTGTTACGATCGTTTTCTTTAGCCTCTGCGCCGATAGAGCGGACGCGGCTTTCTTCTTTCTAGAATAATTAGCTTTGGAGCTATTCGGGTTTCGGCTTCTACAGGTTCCGCACGTAGAACTCTCTTAGCAGCTCTGCCGAATTCCGGAGGTTCTCGATCGGATACTATTCGTAGTCTTCTGGCCACCCCTTCTACGAGATCTTCGCTTTAATAGACCCCCTTATCTTCTTTACGTCTATTACATCTTCTACCTCCTACTCTTCTTCCTTACTGTCTATCTCGATTGGCAGGGGTTCGGCGAACCCCTGTTCTGGAAGGCCGTCCTTAGGGTCCAGGCTTAGCAGGTCCGAATGGAAAACATCGTAGATCCGGAACGATTTCGGCAGCTGGAGCAGGTAGATTACTGGCGACCTCTTTTCCACTATCTTGAACGGACCTACGTGGCGTAGGTTAAGCTTCGCGTTACCTTTTAGCCTTAGGTTTTGCGTGTTAAGCTAGACCTTCTAACCTTCCTTAAATTCTATTAGCGACCGCTTTATATTAGTTCGAGTTACTATCTTCTTCTAAGCCGATTCTATCGCTTCTTTCGCCACTTTAATCGCTTCTTCTATCTGAGATCGGAGCGCTTCCGCCGCTGCAGCAGCGACTCTCTTTGACGACGTAGTAGTAGTGAAAAGCTCCGGCGAGCCGGCGTCGCTCGGCGGCTGGAAACTCATCCTCGGAAGATAGCTATGCGTTATTTCGAACGGCGCCAGCGACTGTAAGGGGCTCAAGAATCTTGATTCAGAAACTTAAGGTTGGGTATCTACATAAAGGAACTGATAGGCAGTTCCTTCGTCGTCTGCTGCCGTACAATTTGTACCTACGAAGCCAAGCCAGCAATTTCCCCCTTGTGCAGGGGTGCTAGGTTCACCCTCCGTACAGAGGGTCAGGAGTTACCTACTCTGTACGGTAGTGCATCGTTTACCCCTGTTTAGAGGGGCGGTAGCTCCCCTTCGGTAGCTTACCTTCGTGCAGGACTGTAGTGTTCTCCCTCTATACAGGAGTGGGGTCCTGTCGGCAGTTCCGTACGGAGGGAGGGGTCGTGCTGGCGCCGCTAAGTCGCAGTCCTTAGGGCGACGGTCAGCTTAGGTCGGGGTTAGGGCCTAGGCCGGACGGCGCGCCCCTAACAATACCCCCCCCCTTCCCCTCTCGTAGTGTTTCTTCTATACAGCGTCGCGCCTAAGTTAACCAGCTCCTGTTGTTTCTTTGGCGGGTTGCGGCTTCCTATTCCATCCGGTCGGCTAAGTTATCGCCCCTCGCTACTTCCCTTTAGTTGTAGTTGCCTCTTGCTATTTTATCTGTTTGTAGTAGCTGCCTTGTTCGCTATTTCCCTTATAGCAGGCAGTTGGCTCTAGCCTTCTCCTTTCTTTTCCCTCCCTTATACCGTCTACCGTCTACTGTCTATCTACTATTACTACTACTACCTGCTACCAACTACCAACCGCCAACCGCTACTAGCTACTATCTACTATGTCGTCCGCCCTGTCCGATAGCTCCTCTGTAGCTACTAGCTCCGCCTCCTCCCCTCCTCCGGCTGGGGTCCCTCCCTACTTTGCCCTCTAGGAGTAGGAACCGCAACTTAACTAGCAGCTACTCCTCCGGTTCGTACAGAATCCTGTCTTCTGTACAGTCTGGGCTAACATCTTAGGTGCTATACCTGCGAGCAGTAGGATGCGGCCAGGCTCCCCTTCTACGCCTTCTAGAGTAACCCTGTCTAGGTTATACCTAAGCAGATAGGCACGGCCCAGCCGTTATACGTTAATGCCCTCTTTATCGCTACTTAGGGCTAGCTCTATGCCCCCTGCCCTAACTCTCCCTAGCCTACATTTGGCCTATACTGCCTCCTAGGCTTCTGGGCTAGGGTGTGTGCCTTGTATAAGTAGAAGGATAGCTCCTTCTACTGCCCCTCCTGCCGTCTGGGGGAGGCACGTAGGGGTGGGGGTAGGGGGGTGCCTCCGCTTCCTAGGGCTGGTCCTAGTAGGGCCGGGGGCCCGGCCGGGCCCGAGGTAGTGGAGATCTCGGATAATAAGTAGGTAGCTCTGGTTTCCCTAGGGGGTGGCCCGTAAGCCACCCCCCCTACCCCCCTAGGTAGCGTAAGGAATTTCAGACGGTTTTCTTTTAACTCCTTCCGTTTCCACTTCCCCTCCTATTCGTCCCTTGGCCGTTCCTTTATTCTAGCCTTTATATCGTACAGTGTCGTACGATGTCGTGTTAGTAGGGCCTGTAGTGTCCTACGTCGTAATGCTCGATCCTTTGACAACCCTAGTCTGCCTGCAGCTACCCTATCCTTAGGGCAGATCGTGCCTCCTTCTGTCGTACAGCGCAGTGTTACTGTAACTGGGCAGGGGGATGATTCTCCTCCTACCTGTCTAGTGCAGTTGTGTCTTACAGAGTCTCGTATAGTTCCTACGTAGGCTCTGCCTATCCTCTCTATTTTACTAAGCACTCTGTCTTCCCTCGCCTCCTTCGACTCTTAAGGATCCCCTCTACTTTATACTCTTCCTAGCCCTCGGTTATAATTGCGGGTAGGCGCGCGTTGTTAGTCGTCTAGTGCAGCAGGGAGTCCGTGTTCGCTGGTCCTACGAGGTCTACGTAAAAGACTAGGTAGATCCCTAGGGGGGTGTTTAGTCGTATAGCGTATGTCCCTACCGGCCGGATTACTGTAAACTTCCTGTTCCTCTAGTCTAGCTTCTTGCTCGGCCGGTCCGTACAGATGTTCCGCTAGTTTAGCTAGACCTAATCCCCTGCCTTGTACCTTAGTGCCGCCTATCGTCCCTTGTTGGCCTGCTCTTCTGCATTCTGCTAGGTTATAGCTAGGCTCGCCTTTGCCTATTAGTAGGCGTTCGTAATCGTCCGTACAATAGCCTCTCCTTGCTAGATTAGGGATCGTACAGGGCGCAGGGTGTTACCGCTTAGGGTCGGCGGGAGCAGGGAGTAGTCGTATCTATAGGTCGTAAAGAAGGGGGACAGTCCTATAGCATCGGCCGTACGGCTATTAATAGCTAGCTCCGCTATAAGGAGGAGTCGGTTCTAGTTCGTCTAGTTATAGTCTACGTACGCTCGGAGGTACGCTTCCAAAGTTGAATTGACCCTCTCCGTCGCCCCGTCTGTTTGTAGGTGCTATGCGGTTAACAGACGACGTTCTACCTTTAGCAACTGGCATATCCTTGCCTAGAGCTAGCTCGTAAACTGTGTCCCCTAGTCTAATACGATTGACCTAGGGAAACCGTGCTTGCTGAACGTCGTCCGTATAAAGGCCTAGGCAGTGTCCTTAGCTGTAATAGAGTCTATTCCCTCTAGTATTACCCCCTTCGTTAACTTGTCTGTAACTACTATAATGTTCCGCCGTCCGTCGCTCTTAGGGAGGTCCGTAATAAAGTCTACTGTTAGATCTTGCTAGGGCCGGTCCGGTATCGGCAGGGGCTTTAGCAGCCTATGCTTTAGCTCGCGCTAGGGCTTCGTTCGTCCGTATATATCGCAGTTCTGTACGAACCTGCGAATGTCCTTTGCTATCGCCGGCCAGTAGTAGTCCCGGGCGATAATGCTGTACGTCTCCTCGCGCCCTAGGTGCCCGGTAGCTATAGAGTTATGCGCCTGTTGTATTAAGCTCGTACGGAGCTCCTCGTCCGCTAGGACCTATATCCGATTCCTGAACCTTAGGTTGTTCTCCTCGTCTACTAAACACTTAGCTGTCGACACCTTAAGATAGAGCTCGTCTAGGAGCTTCCGTTGCCCTCCCTAGATCGCCGTACGGGCCCCTTAGTATACTTCGTCCTTTTCTACTGCCTCTTCCTATGCTTGCAGTTAGGGTTCCTATAGGTGTGTCGCCGCTAGGCGGATAGTCTCCTCGTCTAGCTCCCCCTTAAACATCTGGAATGTTCGTAACTTTAGCTGGTCGTCTTCGTACATCGTTGGCATGTCCTAGTCCCGTCTAGACAGTGCATCGGCCCTGCTGTTATCCTTGCCCTTGCGGTACTAGAGTCTTATATTAAACCGGCTTAGGTATATTGCCTATCGTACGTGCCTCTCGGACAGCTTCTAGGGTTAAGTAAAGTATTCTAGGTTCTTGTAGTCCGTTAGGGCGAGGAACTTAGGCACCGAGCAGAGTTCTCTATCCTAGGCTTCGCAACACTGTACGACTGCCAGCAACTCTTTGTCGTAGATAGGGTAGTTGCACTTAGCTAGGGAGTTCTTCTTAGAGAAATACGCGTATAGGTATAGGAGTCCGTCCGAGCCTACCTATAACAGGATACCCCCGATGCAGTACCCCGAGGAGTCAGTTTCCAGTATTGTCGTACGCTCTAGGTCGAAGGCAGCGAGCGTTGGTCCTATAGTAAAGAGCTCCTTTAGCTTGTCGAAGCTCCTATTACATTCGTCCGTCTATTTGAACTGCTTGTCTTTATGCATTAGTTTAACTAGGGGGCGTACAATCTCTAAGTAGCTCTGTATAAACTAGTAGTAGAAGTTGGCAAACCCAAGAAATTCCCGTACGCCCTTAACGTTCGTAGGTGGCTTCTATTGCTTAATAGCATCAATCTTCTTCCTGTCTATACTAATGCCTTTCCCTGCCTCGATAATAAAACCTAGGTATTTCGTATATTAGACGCCGAATTCGCATTTGTCGATGTCGAGGTACAAGCCTGCCCGCTATAGTCGGTCTAGCACCTTCTTAACATCTCGTACGTAATCTGCATAGGTGCCGTCTGTAAAAACCAGGGTGTCGTCGAGGTATGCCGAGCAGATGTCGTCTAGTAGCCCTTGTAGGGACTTGTTAATGTACCTTTAGAAGGTTGCCAGTGCATTGGCAAGGCCGAAGGGGGTAACAAGCTACTTAAAAAGGCCGTATCTCGTACGGAAGGCCGTTATCTATTTACAGCCTTCCTTAATCCGTATCTTGTAAAAGGCCGAGACTACGTTAAGCTTAGTAAACTACTTCGCCTTACTGATCCGCCCGAGGGTCTCCTTAATAACGGGTAGGAGGTACCGGTCCTTCTTAGTAATCGCGTTAATGCCCCTGTAGTCTACGCAGAAACGCAATCCGGCCTTCCCCTCCTTATAGACAAACAGTACTAGGGCTCCCGCGGACGACGTACTAGCCCGAATAAACCCTTTGGCAAGTAGGTCGTCCAGCGTCTTGCGCAGTACTAAGAGTTCTCTAGAGGACATTCCGTACAGCGGTCCGTACGGTACCTCCGGCAGGCCCCTATCCAGACGGGGTTCTAGCTAGATGTTATAATCAATCCCTTCCCCTCGGTATAGCAGTAGCTTCGAGGCCGACTTTGGTTCAAAGAGGTCCAGGTACCCAATATACTCTCTTAGGAGCTTTGTATAGGGGTTTGTCGCCTCCTTAGGTGCTAATGCCTTCTCGATGTCCGCCGTCGCTGTGTTAATTTCGGCCTTAGTATTGTTACCTTGTAGGTACCTCCCCTAGTCCCGGATCCTCCGCCTCGTTACTGCCAGGTATAGCTGTCCTTATCCGACATCCAGCTTGCCCCTCTAGCACTCTATCTAAGGCTTTCCTAGTATTAGGTTATACCCTAACTTGTCCTGTACAACATAGAGGTATAAGTCTCGCTCGTAGTGTCCCTGTACCTCCAATGTTACTTTCACTATATAAGTAATGTCCGGTCCTCGCCCAGTAATGCCTAGCATACGTACAGGTACCGTAGGGGTCGTCTTAATCCGATGTCTCTGTACGAAGTCCTCGCTGATTACTCTATACACTAAACATCCTGTGTTAATCAATGTCTGCACTGTTGTAGACCCGTTCAACGTCGGCTGTACGATAAACAGCGTCGTCGTTATATAATTGCTCTTAAAAGATGGCCAAGTAACGCTTTAATTTAGCAGTCTATCTCGCGCCCGCCTCTAGCAGAGTCTTCGCTTAGAGGCTACTCTTTTCCCGACTCGTCGTCGTCCGAGTAGGACACCTGATCTTCTTGTTAAGGCGCCGCAATTGCTACCCTCGCGGTAGTCGGCCGTCCCCCGGGTCTCTCTACTAGTAGAAGCCTGCAATTCCGTACAGTGTAGCCTATCTTGCTATACCGGTAGCAGCTCCCTTCTGCTCGCCTCTTGTTAAGGGTAGCTGTATCTACCTATTGCGCCCTTTTAGTAGCGGTCCTTGGCCGTACAGTAGCTGCTGCTGCCACCCTCGTCGTCGTCGGTTCCTAGTCTATAGCATCTATCTGTCGCTAGGGGGGTTGTCTTATCTCCTAAGCACAGCCTATCCGTCCTAGCCTGCGTTGCTGGTCGTCGACTATCCTAAGAAGGTCGCAGAACTCCTCGTATATAGCTGGCCGCATTACACCTACCAGCCCCGTTATAATCTCCTTAGAGAGGCCTACCTCTAAAGAGGTAATCTTTATCCTGTCCTCCTATTAGAGACCCCCTGCTTCTGCTAAAGTCTAGTCAAATTCTGCGAGGAATTCTTATATAGTCTTGCGTCCTTGTTTTATCGTATTGACCTGTAGGAGTGCTCGGCTCTTGCAGTCCGGGTCCTTGTAGCTCTTGTCCAGAGCTGCCTAGAGACTGTCGTCGTAGCTATCGCCGGGTTGGCGATAGCCGTCTCGTAGTACGGCAGAATTCGTGCTGCCGCCCTGCCCTTTAACCTTCCGAAGAGGTAGACTACCTTGTCTAGCTCGGTCGGGTATGCTCCTAAGTCTACTAGGAGCTTAGAGCGCATCTAAGGCGCCTAGGAGGGGTACTCAGCCGGAGCCTTACTATCGTACGTAGAGACGTCGGGGAGTTTGCTCTTAGGGGTCGGGGTATAAATTATAGTGTTCGTCGTCGTTATAGGGGTCGGATCGCGATCGGACGCCCTAAGCTGTCGTAGCTCCTGTTCCTGTTAGGAAATCATCGCAGCCTGGTGGCTTACTTGTTGTTCGAGCTGCCTCTTGCTTTCTAGCAGCTCCTCGTATACGCAGTGTATATGTCCCTCTATAGCTGTAGGTTCTATAGGGATGTCGCCGTCTATCTTTATTCTATTACTGCGGTTACCGACAGTGAGATCAGTTTCTAATGTAAGAGGCTTAAGAATCTTGATTTAGAAACTTAAGGTTGGGTATCTATATAAAGGAACTAATAGGCAGTTCCTTCGTCGTCTGCTGCCGTACGATTTGTACCTACGAAGCTAAGCTAGCAATTTCCCCCTTATATAGGGGTGCCAGGTTTACCCTCTGTACAGAGGGTCGGGAGTTACCTCCTCTGTACAGTAGTACGTCGTTTACCCCCGTTTAGAGGGGCGGTAGCTCCCCTTCGGTAGCTCCCCTTCGTGCAGGACCGTAGTGTTCTCCCTCTGTACAGGAGTAGGGTCCTGTCGGCGGTTACGTACGGAGGGTAGGGTCGTGCTAGCGCCGCTAAGTCGCAGTCCTTAGGGCGACGTTCGGCTTAGGTCGGGTTTAGGGCCTAGGCCGGACGGCGCGCCCCTAACAATACCCCCCCCCCTTCCCTTCTCGTAGTGTTTCTTCTATACAGCGTCGCGCCTAAATCTACTAGCTCCTGTTGTTTCTTTGGCAGGTTGCGGCTTCCTATTCTGTCCGGTCGTCTAAGTCGTCGCCCCTCGCCACTTCCCTTAGGTCGTAGTTGCCTCTTGCCATTTTACCTGTTTGTAGTAGCTGCCTTGTTTGCTATTTCCCTTATAGCAGGCAGTTGGCTCTAGCCTTCTCCCTTCTTTTCCTTCCCTTATACCGTCTACTGTCTACTATCTATCTACTACCGTCTACTATCTACCGTCTACTATTACTACTAGCTACTAACTACCAACTACTACTAGCCACTATCTACTATGTCGTCCGTCCCGTCTAATAGCTCCCTTGTAGTTGCTGGCCCCGCCTCCTCCCCTAGTCTAGCTAGGGTCCTACCCTACTTCGTCCTCTAGGAGTAGGACCCTTAACTTGACTAGCAGCTACTCTTCCAGTTCGTACAGAATCCCGTCTTCCGTACGGTCTGGGCTAACGTCTTAGGTGCTATACCTGCGAGCAGTAGGATGCGGCTAGGCTCCCCTTCTACGCCTTCTAGTGTAACCCTGTCTAGGTTATACCCGAGCGGGTAGGCACGGCCCGGCTGTCGTATGTTAATGCCCTCCTTATCGCTACCTAGGGCCAGCTCTGTGCCCCCTGCCCTAACTCCCCCTAGCCTACACTTGGCCTGTACTGCCTCCTAGGCTTCTAGGCTAGGGTGTATGCCTCGTGTAAGTGGAAGGATAGCTCCTTCTACTGCCCCTTCCGCCGTCTGGGAGAGGCACGTAGGGGTGGGGGGGTGCCTCCGCTTCCTAGGGCTAGTTCTAGTAGGGGTGGGGGCCTAGCCGGGCCCGAGGTAGTAGAGGTTACAGATAATAAGTAGATAGTTCTGGTTCCCCCCCTAGGGAGGGTAGCTAGTAAACTACCCCCCCCCTCTCCCTAGGTAGCGTAAGGAATTTCGGACGGTTTTCTTTTAACTCCTTCTGTTTCTACTTCTCCTCCTATTCGTCCCTTAGCTGTCCCTTTCTTCTAGCCTTTATTTTATATAGTGTTGTATAATGTCGTGTCAGCGGGGCCCTATAGGGTCCTACGTCGTAATGCTCGATCCTTTAACAACCCTAGTCTGCCTACAGTTACCCTATCCTTAGGGCGGATCGTGCCTCCTTCCGTCGTATAGCGCAGTGTTACTGTAACTAGGCAGGAGGATATTTCTCCTCCTACCTGTCTAGTGCAGTTATGTCTTGTAGAGCCTCGTATAGTTCCTACGTAGGCTCTGCCTATCCTCTCTATTTTACTAAGTACTCTGTCTTCCCTCGCCTCCTTCGACTCTTAAGGATCCCCTCTACTTTATACTCTTCCTAGCCCTCGGTTATAATTATAGGTGGGCGCGCGTCGTTAGTCGTCTAGTGCGGCAGGGGGTCCGTATTCGCCAGTCGTACGAGGTCTACGTAAAAGACTAGGTAAATCCCTAGGGGAGTGTTTAGTCGTATAGCGTATGTCCCTACTGGCCGGATTACTATAAACTTCCTGTTCCTCTAATCTAGCTTCTTGCTTAGCCGGTCTGTACAGATGTTCTGCTGGTTTAGCTAGACCTGATCCCCTGCCTCGTACCTTAGTGCAGCCTGTCGTCCCTTGTTGGCCTGCTCTTCCGTATTCTGCTAGGCTATAGCTAGGCTCGCCTTTGCCTATTAGTAGGCGTTCGTAATCGTCTGTACGATCGCCTCTCCTTGCTAGATTAGGGATTGTACAGGGTGTAGGGTGTTACTGCTTAGGGTCGGTAGGAGCAGGGAGTAGTCGTATCTATAGGTTATAAAGAAGGGGGACAGTCCTGTAGCATTGGCCGTACAGCTGTTAATAGCTAGCTCCGCTATAGGGAGGAGTCGGTTCCAGTTCATCTAGTTATAGTCTATATACGCTCAGAGGTACGCTTCTAAAGTTGAATTGACCCTCTCCGTCGCCCCGTCTGTTTGTAGGTGCTATACGGTTAACAGACGACGTTCTACCTTTAGCAACTGGCAGATCCTTGCCCAGAGCTAGCTCGTAAACTGTGTCCCCCGGTCTAATACAATTGACCTAGGGAAACCGTGCTTACTAAACGTCGTCCGTATAAAGGCCTAGGCAGTGTCCTTAGCTGTAATAGAGTCCATTCCCTCTAGTATTACCCCCTTCGTTAACTTGTCCGTAACTACTATAATGTTTCGCCGTCTATCGCTCTTAGGGAGGTCCGTAATAAAGTCTACTGTTAGGTCTTGCCAGGGCCGGTCCGGTATCAGCAGGGGCTTTAGCAGCCTATGCTTCAGCTCGCGCTAGGGCTTCGTTCGTCTGTATACATCGCAGTTCTGTATAAACCTGCGAATGTTATTTGCTATCGCCGGCTAGTAGTAGTCCTAGGCGATAATGCTGTACGTCTCCTCGCGCCCTAGGTGCCTAGTAGCTATAGAGTTATACGCCTGTTATATTAAGCTCGTACAGAGCTTCTCGTCCGCTAGGACCTATATCCGATTCCTGAACCTTGGGTTGTTCTCTTCGTCTACTGAACACTCGGCTGTCGACACCTTAAGATAGAGCTCGGCTAGGAGCTTCCGTTGCCCTCCCTAGATCGCTGTACAGGCCCCTTAGTATACCTCGTCCTTTTCCACTGCCTCTTCCTATACTTGCAGTTAGGGTTCCTATAGGTATGTCGCCGCTAGGCGGATAGTCTCCCCGTCCGGCTCCCCCTTAAACATCTAGAATGTTCGTAACTTTAGCTAGTCGTCTTCGTACGTCGTTGGCATGTCCTAGTCCCGTCTAGACAGTGCATCGGCCCTACTGTTGTCCTTACCCTTGCAGTACTGGAGTCTTATGTTAAACCGGCTTAGGTACATTGCCTATCGTACGTGCCTCTCGGACAGCTTCCAGGGTTAAGTAAAGTATTCTAGGTTCTTGTAGTCTGTTAGGGCGAGGAACTTAGGCACTAAGCGGAGTTCTCTATCCTAGGCTTCGCAACACTGTACGACTGCCAGCAACTCTTTGTCGTAGATAGGGTAGTTGCACTTAGCTAGGGAGTTCTTCTTAGAGAAATACGCGCATAGGTGTAGGAGTCCGTCCGAGCCTACCTGTAACAGGATACCCTCGATGCAGTACTCCGAGGAGTTAGTTTCCAGTATTGTCGTACGCTCTAGGTCGAAGGCGGCAAGCGTTGGTCCTGTAGTAAAGAGCTCCTTTAGCTTGTCGAAGCTCCTATTACATTCGTCTGTCTATTTGAACTGCTTGTCTTTGTACGTTAGTTTAACTAGGGGGCGTACGATCTCTAAGTAGCTCCGTATAAACTGGCGGTAGAAGTTGGCAAACCTAAGAAATTCCTGTATGCCCTTAACGTTCGTAGGTAGCTTCTATTGCTTAATAGCATTAATCTTCTTCCTGTCTATACTAATGCCTTTCCCTGCCTCGATAATAAAACCTAGGTATTTCGTACCCTGGACGCCGAATTCGCATTTGTCGATGTCGAGGTACAAGCCTGCCTACTGCAGTCGGTCCAGCACCTTCTTGACATCTCGTACGTAATCTGCGTAGGTGCCGTCCGTAAAAACTAGGGTGTCGTCGAGGTATGCCGAGCAGATATCGTCTAGTAACCCTTGTAGGGACTTGTTAATGTAACTTTAGAAGGTTGCTGGTGCATTAGCAAGGCCGAAGGGGGTAATAAGCCACTTAAAAAGGCCGTTTCTCGTACAGAAGGCCGTTATCTATTTACAGCCTTCCTTGATCCGTATCTTGTGGAAGGCCGAGACTACGTTAAGCTTAGTAAACTACTTCGCCTTGCTAATCTGCCCGAGGGTCTCCTTAATAAGGGGTAGGGGGTACCGGTCCTTCTTAGTAATCGCGTTGATGCCCCTGTAGTCTACGCAGAAACGCAATCCGGCCTTCCCTGATGTAACGCGGTACACTTGAGCCAAAAGGGACTGGTCAAGTAACTCGGAAGTGACTTAACCAATGTGTACCAGATATATGAACCTTGGCAAGGCATAGTAATGACACGGGCCAACCCACCCTATATTACTACCCCCTGCGCTACAGGCTTACGACCTCGTAAGCTGCGCTTACTTACAGGCTACGTATGCGATTTGCACAGCCCTCCTATGCCGCATACGCAATCAACCCCCCCCTGGCAGGTCTGCATACAGCTAGCTGGACCTTTACCGGGTCTGCCTTATTCTGTACGGAGTGGTAGACAAACGGACATACGTCAACGCTGCTTCCACTCGCTAGTTAAAAGATGCGCCCCCTGGGAATTGAACCCGGGCCTTTTATCGTACACTTTCAGCAGTCACTTCCGAGTTAAGTGATGTAACGCGGTACACTTGAGCCAAAAGGGACTGGTTAAGTAACTCGGAAGTGACTTGACTAATGTGTACCAGATATATAAACCTTGGCAAGGCATAGTAATAACACGGGCCAACCCACCCCGTATTATTCCCCTCCTTATAGACAAACAGCACTAGGGCTCCCGCGGACGACGTACTGGCCTAAATAAACCCTTTAGCAAGCAGGTCGTCCAGCGTCTTGCGCAGTACTAAGAGTTCTCTAGAGGACATTCCGTACAGCGGTCCGTACAGTACCTCCGGCAGGCCCCTATCCAGACGGAGTTCTAGCTGGATGTTATAATCAATCCCTTCCCCTTAGTGTAGCAGCAGCTTCGAGGCCGACTTTGGTTTAAAGAGGTCCAGGTACCTAACATACTCTCTTAGGAGCTTCGTACAGGGGTTTGTCGCCTCCTTAGGTGCCAATGCCTTCTCGATGTCCGCCGTTGCTGTGTTAATTTCGGCCTTAGTATTGCCACCTTATAGGTACCTCCCCTAGTCCCGGATCCTCTGCTTTATTACTGCTAGGTATAGCCGTCCTCGTCCGACATCCAGCTTGCCCCTCTAGCGCTCTATCTAAGGCTTTCCTAGTATTAGGTTATACTCTAACTTGTCCTGTACAACATAGAGGTATAAGTCTCGCTCGTAGTGTCCCTGTACCTCTATTGTTACTTTTACTATATAGGTAATGTCCGGTCCTCGCCCGGTAATTCCCAGCATGCGTACAGGTACTGTAGGGGTCGTCTTAATCCGATGTCTCTGTACGAAGTCCTCGCTAATTACTCTATACACTAAACATCCTATGTTAATCAATGTCCGCACCGTTGCGGACCCGTTTAACGTCGGCTATATAATAAACAGCGTCGTCGTTATGTGATTGCTCTTAAAAGATAGCTAAGTAACGCTTTGATTTAGCAGTCTATCTCGCGCCCGCCTCTAGCAGAGTCTTCGCTTAGAGGCTACTCTTTTCCCGACTCGTCGTTGTCTAAGTAGGACACCTAATCTTCTTGTTAAGGCGCTGCAGTTGCCACCCTCGCAGTGGTCGGCCGTCCCCTGGATCTCTCTACTAGCAGAAGCCCGCAATTCCGTACAGTATAGCCTATCTTGCTATACCGGTAGCAGCTCCCTTCTGCTCGCCTCTTGTTAAGGGTGGCCGTATCTACCTATTGCGCCTTTTTAGTAGCAGCCCTTAGCCGTATAGTAGCTGCTGCTGCTACCCTCGTCGTCGTCGGTTCCTAGTCTATAGCGTCTATCTGTCGCTAGGGGGGTTGTCTTATCTCCTAAGCACAGCCTATCCGTCCTAGCCTGCGTTGCTAGTCGTCGACTATCCTAAGAAGGTCGCAGAATTCCTCGTACGTAGCTAGCCGCATTACACCTACTAGCCCTGTTATGATCTCCTTAGAGAGGCCTACCTCTAGAGAGGTAATCTTTATCCTGTCCTCCTATTAGAGACCCTCTGCTTCTGCCAAAGTCTAGTCAAATTCTGCAAGGAATTCTCGTACGGTCTTGCGTCCTTGTTTTATCGTATTGACCTATAGGAGTGCTCGGCTCTCGCAGTCCGGGTCCTTGTAGCTCTTGTCTAGAGCTGCCTAGAGCATCGTCGTCGTAGCTATCGCCGGGTTGGCGATAGCTGTTTCGTAGTACGGCAGAATTCGTGCTGCTGCCCTGCCCTTTAACCTCCTTAAGAGGTAGACTACCTTGTCTAGCTCGGTCGGGTATGCTCCTAAGTCTACTAGGAGCTTAGAGCGCATCTAAGCCGCCTAGGAGGGGTACTCGGCCGGAGCCTTACTATTGTATGTAGAGACGTCGGGGAGTTTGCTCTTAGGGGTCGGGGTATAGGTTATAGTGTTCGTCGTCGTCGTAGGGGTCGGATCGCGATCGGACGCCCTAAGCTGTCGTAGCTCCTGTTCTTGCTAGGAAATCATCGCAGCCTAGTAGTTTACTTGTTGTTCGAGCTGCCTCTTGCTTTCTAGCAGCTCCTCGTATACGCGGTGCATATGTCCCTCTATAGCTGTAGGTTGTATAGGGATGTCGCTGTCTATCTTGTTCTATTACTGCAGTTACCGACAGTGAGATCAGTTCCTAATATAAGGGGCTTAAGAATCTTGATTCAGAAACTTAAGGTTAGGTATCTACATAAAGGAACTGATAGGCAGTTCCTTCATCGTCTGCTGCCGTACAATTTGTACCTACGAAGCTAAGCTAGCAATTTCCCCCTTTGTGCAGGGGTGCTAAGTTTACCCTCTGTACAGAGGGTCAGGAGTTACCTCCTCTGTACAGTGGTACATAGTTCACCCCCCCTATTTAGGGGGGCAGTAGCTACCCTTTGCGCAGGACTGTATTGTTCTCCCTCTGTACGGGAGTAGGGTCCTGTTAGTGGTTACGTACAGAGGGTAGGGTCGTGCTGGCGCTGCTAAGTCGCAGTCCTTAGGGCGACGTTTGGCTTAGGTCGGGTTCAGGGCCAGGGCCGGACGGCGCGCCCATAACACTACGTACCTCTGCCGGACAGCGGTAAGGGCAGTAGAGGGAGCTATCCTTCCACTTATACGAGGCACACACCCTAGCCTAGAAGCCTAGGAGGCGGTATAGGCTAAGTAAGGGCTAGGGGGAGTTAGGGCAGGGGGCACAGGGCTGGCCCCAGGTAGCGATAAGGAGGGCGTTAACGTACAACGCCTAGGCTGTAGCTAGCTACTAGGGTATAACCTAGGCGGGGTTACATTAGAAGGCGTAGAAGGGTAGCTCGGCCGCATCCTGCTGCTCGTTAGTATAATAGCTAAGACGTTAGCTTAGACTGTACAGAAGACGGGAATCTATACGAACTAGAAGCGTAGCTGCTAGTTAAATTAAGGGCCCTACTGCTAGAGGCAGAAATAGGAGGGGACCCTAGCTAGACGAGCAGAGGCAGAGGGGCCAGCAACTACGAGGGGGCCACTAGATAGGGCGGACGACATAATAGTAGCTAGTAGTAGTAGTAGTAGCTAGTAGTAGATAGTAGCTAGTAGATAGTAGATAGTAGACAGTAGACGGTAGTAGATAGTAGTAGACGATAGACAGGGTAGGGGGAGAAGGTAGGCAGGGAATAGAAAGGAAAAGAGGGAGGGAAAGAGAAGGGAGAGGCTTAAGGTAACTGCCTACTATAAGAGGGAATAGCAAGCAGGGCAGCTACTACAAACAGGTAAAATAGCAAGAGGCAACTGCGACCCGGTAGGTAACGAGCGACGACGATATAGACGACCAGACGAAATAGGGAGTCGCGACCTGCCAAAGGAACAGTAGGAGCTAAGTGTGTTCGGTACGCTGCCGTACGAAAAGGGGCACTACAAGGAGGAAAGGGGGGGGATATATTGTTAGGGGGCGCCGCTCGGCCCAGGTCCTAAACCCGACCTAAGCCAACCGTCGCCCTAAGGACTGCGACTTAGCAGCGCCAGCATAACCCTACCCTCTGTACAGAACTACCGACAGGACCCCACTCCCGTACAGAGGAAGAACCCTATAGTCCTGCACAAAAGGGAACTACCGCCCCTCTAAATAGAGGGAAAACTCTATACTACTGTATAGAGGAGGGAACTCCCGATCCTCTATACAGAGGGTGAACCTTGCATCCCTACGCAGAAGGAAATTGCTAGCTTAGCTTCGTAGGTACAAATTGTACAGCAGCAGACGACGAAGGAACTGCCTATTAGTTCCTTTATATAGATACCCGGCCTTAAGTTTCTAAACTAAGATTCCTAAGCCCCTTTTATATAGTTCTAAGGATGTCGGTTACGCAGGCTCGAAGAAGACGATAGAAGCCGTAAGGACGATCTACTAGTTTCCGCGAATCTTCGAGCGGATCTACTAGTTTATCGCTAATTGTTATATATACCGAGTTGCGAAGCTACGTTACGGCCTTCCGGCCGGCCTGTTAAAGCCACTTCCGATCCCTAAGAAACTGTAGCAGCATATTACGATAGATTTCGTAACCGGCCTGCCGGATTCTAATAGATACAATGCTACCCCTAATGTAGTAGACCAAATAAGCAAGGAGTGCTACTTTATCCCCTGCCGAGCTAAGGCTAAAGGAACTACTGCAGAAGAGACAGCAAGAATGCTAATCCAGTACGTATAGAAGCACTATAGCCTGCCGGAAACTATTACTACGGATAGGGGTCCTTAATTTACTGCTAATGTATAGAAGGCTATTAACCAAGCTCTCGGAATTCGTAGAAAACTCAGTATAGCCGCTTACCCTTAAACCGACAATTAGTCCGAAGTAGCTAACTGCGAGATAGAGAAATATCTACGAATCTTCTACAGTTATTATTAAGCAGAGTAGGTTAAGGTATTGCCTATAGCCGAATTCTGCGCCAATTTAGCACAGTTAGAGGCCACCTTACTAGCGCTGTTTAAGATAACTTATAGCTATCTTCCGAGGATAAGCTTCCAACTGCCGAACGAACCCAGCTCTTCGAAATCTTCTACTAGCACTTCGTTAAAGAGAGTCGCCGCCGCTGCGGCCGAAGTACTTAAGGCTTAAATAGAAGAAGCAATTAAGGTAGCAAAGGAGGCGATAGAATCGGCTTAGAAGAAGATAGTAACTCGAACTAATAGAAAGCGGTCACTAATAGAATTCGAAGAAGGCTAAAAGGTATAGCTTAACACGCGGAACCTAAGGCTAAGAGGCAACGCCAAGCTTAACCCCCGTTACGTAGGCCCGTTTAAGATAGTAGAAAAGAGGTCGCTAGTAACTTATCGGCTCTAGCTACCGAAATCGTTCCAGATATACGATGTCTTTTATTCAGATCTGCTAAGTTTGGACCCTAAAGACAGTCTTCCGAATCAGGGGTTCGCTAAACCCCTGCCGATCGAGATAGACGGTAAGGAAGAAGAGTAGGAGGTAGAAGATGTAATAGACGTAAGAAAGATAAGGGCGTCTATTAAAGCGAAGATCTCGTGGAAGGGGTAGCAAGAAGACTATAAATAGTATCCAATTAAGAATCTCCGGAATTCGGTAGAGCTGCTAAAGGAGTTCTATATGCAGAATCCGGAGAAGCCAAAGCCTAAGTAGCTCCGAAGCTAATAGCTCTAAGAAAGAAGACGGATCGCATTCGCTCTATTAGTACAGAAGCCGATAGAAACGATTGCGACGGTACGCTTGCTTAGGGTCTTCGGCTCTACTACTACTACCGACCAGCAAAACCGGTCAGATAATAGCTATAAGGCCGAAGACTACTACCGCTTCGACGCGACGGTCGCCGACGCTGCCCTAAACAAGAAAGACCTATAGGCGGTCGATTTTATAAAGCGGCGTTAGCGCTGCCGGCTTTGCAGTAGCACTTAAGACTATAGTAGAAAAGAAAAAGAAGAGAAATAGCGAGCCGCAGATAGATCTATATAGACCTCTGCAGAGGCGCACAGGCCAGCCTCGCCGCAGCTCAGACGGCTGCTAGCTCAGATCAGATAGCTCTTCCGATTAGATAGACGCCGAAGTAAAGACGTTAGATAGCGACGATAGAAAAAAACAAAAACAAAAGAGAGATAAGTAAGCGGTCGCGGGCGACTGCTAGTAAGGGAGGAGGGTAGTGTAGCAGCAGCAGAAAGGGGTAGGACTAAGTAATAGGGTAGACCCTTAGAATTTTGGCTCGGCCCTTCTAGACCAAGCCGGGCCTTAGTACACTACCCCTAAAGCCCTTACCTGTTAGGGGGCGCCGCCCAGCCCAGGTCCTAGACCTAAGCCAGCCGTTGCTCTAAGGACTGCGACTTAGCGGCGCCAGCACGACCCTACCCTCTATACAGAGTTACCGACATAACCCTACTCCTGTATAGAGGGAGAATCCTATAACCCTATACAGAGGAGAACTGCCGCCCCTCTAAACAGAGGGAAAACTCTGCATTACTGTACAGAGGGAAACTCCCGATCCTCTATACAGAGTATAAACCTTGTATCTTTATACAGAGGGAAATTGCTAGCTTAGCTTCGTAGGTACAAATTGTACAGCAGCAAACGACAAAGGAACTGCCTATTAGTTCCTTTATGTAGATACCTAACCTTAAGTTTCTTAACCAAGATTCTTAAGCCCTTATATTAGGAACTAATCTTACTGTCGGTAACTGCGATAATACAACGAAGATAGACAGCGACATCCCTATAGAACCTGCGACCGTGCAGGATTGGATACACTACGCGTACGAGGAGCTGCTAGTATACAAAAGGCAGCTCGAGCAGCAAGTAAGCTACCAGGCTGCGATAATTTCCTAACAGGAACAGGAGCTACGACAGCTTAGGGCGTCCGATTGCGACCCGACCCCTACGACGACGACGATAAACACGACGGCCTATACCCTAGCCCCTAAGAGCAAACTCCCTAACGTTACTACTTACGATAGTAAGGCTCCAGCCGAGTACCCCTCCTAGGCTGCCCAGATGCGCTCTAAGCTTCTAGTCGACTTAGGAGCATACCCGACCGAGCTAGACAAGGTAGTGTACCTCTTTAGGAGGTTAAAGGGCAGGGCGGCAGCACGGATTCTGCCGTACTATAAGACGGCTATTGCCAACCTAGCAATAGCAACGACGACAATGCTCTAGGCAGCTCTTAATAGGAGCTACAAGGACCTAGACTACGAGAGCTAAGCACTTCTATAGGTTAATACAATAAAGCAAGGGTATAAGACTATACGAGAGTTCCTCGCAGAATACAACTAGATCCTAGCAGGGGCAGGAGGACTCTAATAGGAGGACAGGGTAAAAATTACTACCTTAGAGGTAGGCTTCTCTAAGGAGATTATAACAGGACTAGTAGGCGTAATGCGACCAGCTACATACGAGGAGTTCTATAATCTCCTTAGGATAGTCGACGACTAGTAGCGCAGGCTCGGACAGATAAGCTACGCCTATAAGATACGACAACCCCTCTAGCGGCAGACGGACGCTATAGACTAGGAACTAACGACAACGAGAGTAGGGGCAGCCGTTACTATACAGCTAAGGGCTGCCACTAAAAGGGTACAGTAGGTAGACATAGCTACCCTAGACAAGAGAAGGGCAGAAGGGAGCTGCTACAGGTGTAGCAAGATAGGCTACACTATACAGAATTGCAGGCTTTTGCTAGTAGAGAGACCTAGGGGACAGCCGACCACTGCAAGGGTAGCAACTGCGGCGCCCTAACAAGAGAACTGAGAGTCCCCCTCTAACAACGACAAGTCGGGAAAAGAGTAGCCTCTAAGCGAAGGCTCTGCTAGAGGCGTATATAAGATAGGTTGCCAAATTAAAGCACTACTTAGCTATCTTTTAAGAGCAATTATATAACAACTACGCCGTTTATCGTACGACCTATGCTAAACGGGACCGCTACGGCGCGGACACTAATTAACACAGGATGTTTAGTGTACGGAGTAATTAGTAAAGACTTCGTACAGAAACACTATATTAAGACGACCCCTATAGTACCTGTACGTATACTAGGCATTACCGGGCGAGAACCGGACATTACCTATATAGTAAAAGTAACGATAGAGCTGCAGGGACACTACGAGCAGGACTTATACCTCTATGTCGTATAGGACAAGTTGGGGTATTACCTAATATTAGGAAAGCTATAGATAGAGCGCTAGCGGAGCAAGCTGGACGTTGGACAGGGACGGCTGTACCTAGCAGTAACGAAGCAGAGGCTCCGGGACTAAGGGAGAGTTCCGCAGGGCGGTAATGCTAAGGCCGAAATCAACACTGCAAATACAGACATTAAGAAGGCATTAGCGCCTAAGAAAGTAACGGACCCCTGTACGAAGCTCCTAGCGGAATACGCAGAATAGCTAGACCTCTTCGAGCCAAAGTCGGCCTCGAAACTGCTACTACACTAAGGAGAAGGAACTCACTATAACATCTAGCTAGAGCCCCGTCCGGATAGGAGTCTGCCCGAAGTACTGTACAGCCTACTGTACAGCATATCCTCTAGAGAACTCCTAGTACTGCGCAAGACACTAGACGATCTACTTGCTAAGGGTTTCATTCGCGCAAGTACCTCGTCTGCAGGAGCCCTAGTGCTGTTTATCTATAAAGAGGGCAAGGCCGGCCTGCGTTTCTACATAGACTACAGAGGCATTAACGCGATTATTAAGAAGGACTAGTACCCCCTACCCCTTATTAAGGAGACTCTCGGACGGATTAGCAAGGCAAAGTAGTTTACTAAGCTTAACGTAGTCTTAGCCTTCTACAAAATACGGATTAAGGAAGGCTGTAAATAGATAACTGCCTTCTGTACGAGATATAGTCTTTTCGAGTAGCTTGTTACCCCCTTTAGCCTTGCCAACGCACTAGCAACCTTCTAGAGGTACATTAACAGGTCCCTGTAAGGGTTACTAGACGACATCTGTTTAGCGTACCTCGACGACACACTGGTTTTTACAGACAGAACCTGTACAGACTACGTACAGGACGTTAAGAAGGTACTAGATCGACTGCAACAGACCAGCTTGTACCTCGATATCGACAAATGTAAATTCGGTGTACAGCGTACGAAATACCTAAGGTTTATTATCGAGGCAGGGAAAGGCATTAGCATAGATAGGAAGAAGATTAATGCTATTAAGCAATAGCAGCTGCCTACAAGCGTTAAGGGCGTACAGGAATTCCTTAGGTTTGCTAACTTCTACCGCCAGTTTATACAGAACTACTTAGAGATCGTACGCCCCCTAGTCGAGCTAACATATAAGGACAAGCAGTTTAAATAGACGGACGAGTGTAATAGGAGCTTTAACTAGCTAAAGGAGCTCTTTACTGCAGGACTAACGCTTGCCGTCTTCGACCCGGAATGTATAACGATACTGGAAACTGACTCCTTAGAGTTTTATATAGGGGGTATCCTATTATAGGTAGGCTCGGACGGACTTCTGCACCTATGCGCGTACTTCTCTAAGAAGAACTCCCTAGCTAAGTGCAACTACCCTATCTACGACAAGGAATTGCTAGCAGTTGTACAGTGTTGCGAAGCGTAGGATAGAGAACTCCGCTCAGTTCCCGAGTTCCTTGCCCTAACTAACTACAAGAACCTCGAGTACTTTACGCAACCCCAGAAGCTGTCTAAGAGACACGTACGATAGGCAATGTACCTAAGCTGCTTTAATATAAGACTCTAGTATCATAAGGGAAAGGACAACAGCAGGGCCGATACGCTATCTAGACAGGATTAGGACATACTAACAACGTACGAGGACGACCAGCTAAAATTACGAACATTCTAGATGTTTAAGGAGGAGCTAGGCAAAGGGACTATCCGCCTAGCAGTAACATATATATAGGAACCCCAACTGCAGGCATAGGAAGAGGCAGTAGAAAAGGACGACGTATACTAAGGGGCCTGTACAGCGATCTAAGGAGGACAGCGGAAGCTCCTAGCAGAGCTTTACCTTAAGGTGTTAGAAGCAGAGTGCACAGTAGATAAGGAGAACTGTTGCGGCGGCAGAAAGGGGTGGGACTAAGCGATAGGGTGGACCCTCGGAATTTCGGCTGGGCCCTTCCGGACCGAGCCGGGCCTTGGCACACTACCCCCAAAGCTCTCGCCTACTACTACATAGATTCCTTTCCCTCCTTAGTTCGAGATATAGTTATTAAAAAGGCCGTATTGAATCTTATCTACGTGCCCGGATTATTATATCTCGAACTCACTTACTACACTGTTACCGCGCTGCGCGAAAGGGCCCGTCGAACTATCCGGAAACC
Source organism: Pseudocercospora ulei (assembly GCA_016165855.1). NCBI lineage: Eukaryota > Fungi > Ascomycota > Dothideomycetes > Mycosphaerellales > Mycosphaerellaceae > Pseudocercospora > Pseudocercospora ulei. The sequence goes on along the minus strand of JACWNB010000006.1, from coordinate 254,970 downwards.
CGAATAACGCACGCGCACCTACACACACACTAAAACAACAACCCCTAAAGGCACTGTAAGAAGATAGAAGGCTTCTTAGCGGTAGAGAGCGGCGTAACAGGCCGCCGCAGAAAGAGAAAGACTGACAGAGCGAGTAGGCGCTCTAGTGTTATTAATGATAAGATCATTATTAGCGGTTTTACGGCAGAAGAGACCGCAGAGGTTAAGGAACGAATAAGCGAATACAAGAAGATCTACGACTGCACGATCGAGGAACTGGAAGACTATGTAAACGAGAATAGGATAGGAAAGGTCTACGACAGTATAGACCTTATTAAGACGCTGTTCTACAGAACGCTGGAAGAGAACAGACAACTAAGAGAAGAAACTAAAGCAGTAAGGGCCGAAAAGGAATCGGCAGAGACTATTATTAACGTGTTAGAAAACTAGGCAGCGAATCGACTAACGCAACTGAAGGCGCTAAAGGATCAACTAGCTGATATAGAAGCAGCGAAGTCGTCGCCACCACCGCGGCGAGAAACCCACGCAGGGACCGCCTTACCGGCGGCCTATAGTCAAGGTGGCACTACGATAACGCTACTGCCGGACCTACCTGCTTTCGGTAGCAGAGACCCTAAAGCGTAGGAGGCGTTTAAGAAGAAGATTAAGAATAAGATAAACTGCGATTACGCATTAAGCAGCGAAGAGGATAGGTTGGCGTACCTGGAATCGCGATTAGAAGGTGAAGCCTTTTCGCTAGTAGCGGACCTAGAAGAGGTGACCGCCGACGAAGCTATTAAGGCGCTGGATCAGCGTTTCGGAGACCCCTTCCAGAAGAAGACGGCCTGTAAGCAGCTAGACAAGATCAACCAGAACTGGCAGACGTTCGAGGAGTTCTACGGACTGTTTAGGAAATATGCTATTAGAGCAAGAGTAGCAGAAGATAAGCAGCTGCACTTACTGAGACAGAAACTGAGCCCTAAGCTAACGACAGCTATAGCCTTAGTGGAAGACGAAGACCTTCAGAGCTTCGTGCACCAGGCGAGAGTTACCGCTAGAAACTTGAACGCGTACGGAAAATCGGCGACACGTAAACCGGCTTAGAAGCCGTCACCGTCGCCGCAGGGAACTAGAACCCCCGTCCTATACCGACAACGCCCCTAGCAGCTATTTAATTTGCAGCGTTCGTCGTTCGTCCCTACCTGCTACGCGTGTAGAAAGCCTGGCTATATCGCTACGAGATGCTAAGCATTGGATAAGCAGAAGCAGGAATATCGTGTTATAAAGCAGCCGCAGCCACCGAGAAAGACTATACAAGCTATAGAGCCGGCTCCGAACGACACTAAGAGCGTAGACGGTAGGGTACAGTTAAGGATTATAGGAAAAGACCAGCTGGAAGGATAGGCCCCCTATCCAGCGTAGAAGACAGGGCACCAACAAGAGCCACGTTACAGAGAAACGAAAGTATCAACAGCTGCAGCGATCCGCTCTTAGCAGCAGTGGAAGTAAACACGGAAACAGCTGATATCCTTCCAATTACTGTCCACCCTCTAGACGGATCGAGCAAACCACTTCAGTTGAAAGCTTTTATCGACACCGGAGCTCTCATTGGCGCGGCGATCTACTACCGACTAGTCCGGAAGTTGACGAATGGATACAGCTATCCAGTGGAGCTGGCGTTGCCGACGCGGATTTTGGCGTACAACGGACAAGACACGGAAAGCGTTACGCACTACGTGCCGCTAAAGACTACCTTAGGTGGTCGCACTACGGAAGCGACTTTCCGAATTATAGATATTAGAAGGTTTAACATTATTATAGGGCAGAAATAGATAAAGAACCAGAAAGCCATTATTGACGTAGATAAAGGAACGATTAGATTCAAAACCCTAGGCAACAGCACTGCCGCCACTGTAGCCAAATCGAACGCCGCGGCTGCCAATGTAACCCCGTCCGACCGCCCCGAACCCCTGGTCACTGTCGAAATAATAAGCTCGGAAGCTTTATCGACCCTCGCGAAGTCACTGGACAACGAGACTTACGCTATCTTAATAAAAGACATCGAAGACTACCGGAAGATAATGGCGGAAGAAGAAGTGGATCTACTGGAGGTGCTGCCAAACGAGCTCTATAGTTACGCTGACGTCTTCTTAAAAGCCGACTCCAACCTATTGCCGCTCTATCGACCGGAATACGACAACAAGATCCGACTAAAAGAGGGGGCTACGCTGCCAAGAACCGAGCCCCTAAGACGACTAGCGCCGGCGGAGCTGGACTAGGTAGAAGTGTTTGTTCGAGAGAATCCCGCGAAGAAGTTTATTACGCCGAGCTTAGCAGAATATGCGTCACCGATTCTTTTCGTACAGAAACCCGGAGGCGGTCTCCGAGTCTGCGTAGACTATCGAGGCCTTAACGAGGTCACTAAGAGAGACGTATACCTGCTGCCGCTAATCGACGAGACTATACAACGAGTAGCTAAAGCCAAATAGTTCAGCAAACTGGACATTCGACAGGCGTTCTACCGACTAAGGAACGAAGAAGGGCAAACGGAAGATCTTACAACGTTCGCTACGCGCATAGGCAACTTCAAGTAGCTAGTAATGCCTTTCGGACTTACCAACGCGCCGGCGGTGTAGCAACGCTTTATAAACCACTCCTTTATAGACATGCTAGAGCAGTTCGTGTCTATCTACTTAGACGACATCCTTATCTATACAGATAGAACGAGAGAGCAGCATACGGACCACATTAAGAAGGTGCTAACTAGGCTCTGCGAGGTCGGATTAAACGCAGATACGAAGAAGAGCGAGTTCTATTAAACCGAAGTCAAATATCTCGGTCTTATCGTTGGAAGAGATAGAATTCGGATAGACCCCTTAAAGGTCGCCGCTGTAGCGGGATGGAAGCAGCCGAAATCCGGAAACACTACGCAAATCAGAGCGTTTCTCGGATTCTGCAGCTACTATCGACAGTTTATTAAGGACTTTAGCAAGATCGCGAGACCCCTAAACGAAGCACTAAAGAAAGAGGCCGCCGGCCTATAGAATAAGAGGTGCACGGAAGCGTTCGACCGGCTAAAAGAAGCAGTAGCTACAGCGCCGGTTCTGGCACACTTCCGGCCGGAAAAGACAATCTACGTAGAAATAGACGCTTCCGACACAGTAACGGCAGGGGTCCTTTCTTAATACGCTAACGATAGCGAGACCCTTTACCTAGTAGCCTTCTTTAGCAAATCCATAACGGAAGCTAAGCGGAACTACGCGATCTACGACAAAGAACTACTAGCTATTATACAGGCGTTCGAGGAGTAGAAGCCAGAGCTTATAGCTGGAAAGAGCACGGTCTAGGTCCTTACGGACCACCAGTCGCTAACCTACCTTATGAAAACGCAGAAGCTCTTACGACGTTAAGCACGGTAGGCTGCCTACTTATCCGGGTTCGATTTCAAGATCACTTATCGACTAGGGGCTCAAAACGGAAAGGCTAACGCGCTAACGCGAAGAGAAGGGAAGACCAGCCGCGCGAAGGAAGATCCGAACATGTTTTAGAAGGTGCTAACCGAACGGATAGTAGATGCCGAGGTGTTAAAGGAAGCAGGGATCTGCGCGGCAGAACTGCAGAACGAACCGGAACCGACAGAACTGGAGACCGAAAAAGAAACGCTCTGCGAGAGGGTAGAACGGCTTAATCAACAGTAGAAGCTCGGCAGAACAGGCTTAGGAAAGCTAATAGTTCTGGAAGAACTGGTTATAGAGGTTATCCAACTAGTCCATAGCTCTAAGGACGTTGGTTACGCTAGCTCGAAGAAGACGATAGAAGCCGTAAGGACGATCTACTAGTTTCCGCGGATCTACGAACGGATCCACCGATTTATCGCCAATTGCTACGTATGCCGGACCGCGAAGCCACATTACGGTCTTCTAGCTAGTCTGCTAAAGCCACTTCCGATCCCCAAGAAACCGTAGCAACACATTACGATAGACTTCGTAACCGGCCTGCCGAATTCAGATAGATACGATGCTACCCTTAACGTAGTAGATAGGCTGAGCAAAGAACGCTACTTCATCCCCTGTCGAGCGAGAAACGAAGGAACTACTGCGGAAGAGACCGCACGAATGCTGATTAGACACGTATAGAAGTACTATAGCCTGCCGGACACTATCACTACGGATAGGGGTCCTCAATTCACTGCCGACATATAGAAAGCTATTAATTAAACCCTCGGAATTCGTAGAAAGCTCAGTACGGCAGCTTACCCTTAGACTAACGGCCAGTCTAAAGTGGCTAATCGCGAGATAGAGCGATATCTGCGAACCTTCTACAGCTATTATTAAGAAAAGTGGGTCGAGGTGTTGCCGATAGCTGAATTCTGCGCGAACTTAGCACGGTCGGAAGCAACGTCGCTGGCGCCGTTCGAGATAACGCATAGATGTCTTCCGAGAATAAGCTTTCAGCTGCCAAACGAACCCGGCTCTACGGAACTATCCACCGCTACGTCGTTAAAGAGAGTCGCCGCTGCGGTGGCAGAAGCGCTACGATCTTAGATAGAAGAAGCGATTAAGGTAGCGAAAGACGCGATGGAATCGGCTTAGAAGAAGATAGTGACTCGAGCTAATAGAAAAAGGTCGCTACTAGAATTCGAGGAAGGCCAAAAGGTATAGCTCAACACGCGAAACCTGAGGCTAAAAGGCAACGCTAAGCTCAATCTACGCTACGTAGGTCCGTTTAAGATAATAGAAAAGAGATCGCCGGTAACCTATCGGCTCCAGCTGCCGAAATCGTTCCAGATCTACGATGTCTTCCATTCGGACCTGTTAAGCTTGGACCCTAAAGACGGCCTGCCGGAACAGGGGTTTGCCAAACCCCCGCCTATCGAGATAGACGATAAGGAAGAATAGGAGGTAGAAGACGTAATAGACGTAAAGAAGACGCGAGGGTCTATCAAAGCGAGGATCTCGTAGAAGAGGTAGCCGGAAGACTATAAATAGTATCCGGTCGAAAACCTCCGGAATTCGGCGGAGCTGCTAAGAGAGTTCTACGTGCGAAACCTGAAGAAGCCGAAACCCGGATAGCTCCGAAACTGACGACCTTCAAAAGAGACAGAAGAAAAAGAAGAAAGCTGCGTCCGCTCCACTAGCGCAGAAGCCGATAAAGACGATCGTAACAGTCGCCTTTGAGAGGTCTTCGACGCAGCCACTACCCACCGCCAGTTCGGCTGCCAGCTCGCTAACGCCGTAGCGTGCTAGCGCCGCCGGCCCCGTAGTAAGTAAAGGCTTTGGTAGAAGAGAAAAAAGAAGAAGAAAAACGGCGCTGCGGAAGACCTATATAGACATCCGAGGCAACGCACAGACGAGCCGAACTACAGCTCAGATAACCCACGGCTCAGATCAGATAGCACAGATCAAACGCGCGGATCAGATAGACGCTATGTAAAGGACTTCAGACGCCGACGACGTAAGAAATTAAAGAAGCGATAAAGAGAACGATGTTTTTAATAGAAGACGAAGAAGTAACATTGGCGTTAAAGGGGATTTTCGAGAAGGAGACGACAACAAATCAAAAAAAAAAAGTAGAGATTTTCGGATAGATAGGGTGACTAAGCGGTTGAGGGCGACCGCTAGTAAGGGAGGGGGGTGGTGTTACGGGGGCAGAAAGGGGTGGGACTAAGTAATAGGGTAGACCCTTGGAATTTCGGCTCGGCCCGTCCGGGCCAAGCCGGGCCTTGGCAACCACCACTACAAAAGCCTACCACTACCACTACATAGATTCCTTTCCCTCCTCAGTTCGAGGTATAGTTATCAAAACAGCCGTATTGAACCTTATCTGCGCGCTCGGATCAGCAATTGGGCACTAACATAAACTACGTTACCGCAGAAAGGAAGCATTAATAGCTGCAGCGACCCGCTCTTAGCAGCGGTAGAAGTAAACACAGAAACAGCTATTATCCTTGCGATTACTGTCTACCCCCTCGATAGCTTAAGCAAACCATTTTAGCTAAGAGCTTTTATCGACACGGGAGCCCTTATCGGAGCGGCGATCCACTATCAATTAGTCTAAAAGCTGATAAACGGATACAGCTATCTAGTAGAGTTGGCATCGCCGACTTAGATTTCGGCATACAACGGACAAGACACAGAGAGTGTTACGCATTATGTGCTATTAAAGACTATCCTAGCTGGCCGCACTACACAGGCGACGTTCCGAATTATAGATATCGGGAGGTTTGACATTATTATAGGACAAAAATAGATAAAGAACTAGAAAGCCGTTATTAACGTAGGTAAAGGCACCCTTGGATTCAAAAACCAGCAGACCGGAATCGCCGCTGAATTGGTTACAGTCCCCAACGCTACACCGAAAGTCAAGACTATCGAAGGAGTTCCGGAGGATCAGTCCGACCCTCCAGACACGATAGGAATAATAAGCTCAGAAACTTTAACAACCCTCGCGAGGTCGTCGGACAACGAGGTTTATGCTATCTTAATAAAGAATATCGAAGACTACTAGAAGATAATAGCGGAAGAAGAAGTAGACCTACTAGAGGTGTTACCGAAAGAACTCTATAGTTACACTAACGTGTTCTTGAAGGCTAACTCCAACCTCTTGCCGCTCTACCGACCGGAATATAACAACAAGATCCGACTAAAAGAAGGAGCTAAGCTGCCGAGAACCGAGCCCTTAAGAAGACCGTCGCTAGCAGAGCTGGACCAGGTAGAAGTGTTCGTTCAAGAGAATCTAGCGAAGAAGTTCATTACGCCAAGCTTAGCAGAATATGCGTTACCGATTCTTTTCGTAAGAAAGCCTAGAGGTAGCCTCTGCCTATACGTAGATTACCGAGGCCTTAATAAGAGTACTAAGAGAGATGTGTATCCGCTGCCTCTAGTCAATAAGACTATACAGAGGTGGCAAAGGCTAAGTAGTTTAGCAAGCTGGATATCCGCCAAGCGTTCCACTAGTTAAGGAACGAGGAAGGACAAACGGAAGACCTTACGACATTCGCTACGCGCATAGGCAATTTCAAGTAGCTAGTAATGCCTTTCGGACTTACTAACGCGCCGACAGTGTAGCAACGCTTTATAAACTACACCTTTATAGACATGTTAGAACAGTTCGTGTCTATCTACTTGGACGACATTCTTATCTACACTAAGGGAACGAGAGAACAATATACAGACTACATTAAGAGGGTGTTAAAGAGACTCCGCGAGGTCGGACTAAACGCAGACACGAAGAAGAGCGAGTTCTACTAGACCGAAGTCAAATACCTCGGTCTTATCGTTGGAAGAGAGGGAATTTAGATAGACCCCTTAAAGGTCGCTGCAGTCGAGGAATGGAAGCAGCCGAAATCAGGAAACACTACGCAAATCAGAGCGTTTCTCGGATTCTGCAGCTACTATCGACGGTTTATTAAGGACTTTAGCAAGATAGCGAGACCCCTAAATAAGGCGTTAAAGAAGGAGGCCGCTAGCCTATAGAACGAGAAGTGTACGGAAGCTTTTAACCGACTAAAGGGGGCGGTGGCCTTAGCGCTAGTGCTAGCGCACTTCTGACCGGAAAAGATAATCTATATAGAAACGGACGCTTCCGACACAGTAACAGCAGGGGTCCTTTCTTAATACGCTAACGACGACGAGACTCTCTATCTAGTAGCTTTCTTTAGCAAGTCTATAAATAATGCTAAGAGGAACGACGCTATCTATAATAAAGAACTGTTAGCCATTATTCAGGCTTTCGAGGAGTGGAAACCGGAGCTTATAGCTAGACAGAGCACAGTCCAGGTCCTTACGGACCACTAGTTACTAACCTACTTTATAAAGACGCAGAAGCTATTACGCCGCCAGGCCCGGTAGGCCGCCTACTTATCTAGATTCGACTTCAAGATCACTTATCGACCTGGAGCTTAAAATGGGAAGGCTAATACGCTGATAAGAAGAGAAGGAAAGACCAGCCGCGCAAAAGAAGATCCGAACATGTTTCAGAAGGTGCTAACAGAACGAATAGTAGACGCCGAGGTGTTAAAAGAGGTAGGGATCTGTGCGATAGAGCCGCCAATTAAAGAACAGACACTGCACGAGAAAGTGGAATAGCTTAATTAGTAGCAGAAGGTCGGCAAAACCGGCTTAGGGAAACTGATCGTTCTAGAAGAATTGATTACAGAGGTTATCTAGCTAGTCTATAGCTCTACAGATGTTAGTTATGCAGGATCGAAGAAGACAATAGAAGCAATAAGGACGACCTACTAGTTTCCGCGAATCTTCGAACGGATACATCGGTTTATTACTAACTGTTACATATGCAGATTAGCGAAGCTACGTTACGGCCTTCCGGCCGGCCTGTTAAAGCCACTTCCGATTCCCGAGAAACTATAGCAGCACATTACAATAGACTTCGTAACCGGCCTGCCGGATTCCGATAGATATAACGCTACGCTTAATATAGTGGATCGGCTAAGCAAAGAGCGCTATTTCATCCCCTGCCGAGCTAAGGATAAAGGAACTACTGCAGAAGAAACGGCGAGAATGTTAATCCAGTACGTGTAGAAGCACTACAGGCTGCCGGATACTATCACTACGGATAGGGGCCCTTAATTCACTGTAGACGTATAGAAAGCCATTAACCAAGCCCTTAGAATTCGTAGAAAGCTCAGCACGGCCGCTTACCCTTAGACCGACGGCCAGTCTAAAGTGGCCAATCGTAAGATAGAGGAATATCTAAGAATCTTCTGCAGCCATTATTAAGCAGAATAGGTTAAGGTGTTGCCGATAGCCGAATTCTGCACTAATTCTACACGATTAGAAGCTACCTCACTATATAAGGGGCTCAAGAATCTTGATTCAGAAACTTGAGGTTGGGTATCTACATAAAGGAACTAATAGGCAGTTCCTTCGTCGTCTGCTGCTGTACGATTTGTACCTACGAAGCCAAGCCAGCGATTTCCCCCTTTGTGCAGGGGTGCTAGGTTCACCCTCTATACAGAGGGTCGGGAGTTACCTCCTCCTTACGGTAGTGCATAGTTTACCCCCCCTATTTAGAGGGGCGGTAGCTCCCCTTTACGTAGGACCGTAGTGTTCTCCCTCTATACAGGAGTAGGGTCCTGTCGGTAGTTCCGTATAGAGGGGGGGGTCGTGCTAGCGCCGCTAAGTCGCAGTCCTTAGGGCGACGTTCGGCTTAGGTCGGGTTTAGGGCCTGGGCCGGACGGCGCGCCCCTAACAATACCCCCCCCCCTTCCCTTCTCGTAGTGTTTCTTCCGTACAGCGTCGCGCCTAAATCAACCAGCTCCTATTGTTTCTTTGGCAGGTTGCGGCTTCCTATTCCGTCTAGTCGTCTAAGTCGTCGCCCCTCGCTACTTCCCTTAGGTCGTAGTTGCCTCTTGCTATTTTACCTGTTTGTAGCAGCTGCCTTGTTTGCTATTTCCCTTATAGCAGGCAGTTGGCTCCAGCCTTCTCCCTTCTTTTCCTTCCCTTACACCGTCTACTGTCCACTATCTATCTACTACTGTCTACTATCTACCGTCTATCCACTACCGTCCACTATCTACTATCTACTATTACTACTACTACTAGCTACTAACCACAAACTACTACTAGCTACTATCTACTATGTTGTCCGCCCTGTCCGATAGCTCCCTTGTAGTTGCTGGCCCCGCCTCCTCCCCTTGTCCGGCTAGGGTCCTACCCTACTTCGTCCTCTAGGAGTGGGACCCTTAACTTAACTAGCAGCTACTCTTCCGGTTCGTACAGAATCCCGTCTTCTATACGGTCTGGGCTAACGTCTTAGGTGCTACACCTGCGAGCAGTAGGATGCGGCCGGGCTCCCCTTCTACGCCTTCTAGTGTAACCCTGTCTGGGTTACACCTAAGCGGGTGGGCACGGCCCAGCCGTCGTACGTTAATGCCCTCCTTATCGCTACCTAGGGCCAGCTCTGTGCCCCCTGCCCTAACTTCCCCTAGCCTACACTTAGCCTATACCGCCTCCTAGGCTTTTGGGCTAGGGTATGTGCCTTGTGCAAGTAGAAGGATAGCTCCTTCTACTGCCCCTTCTGCCGTCTAGGGGAGGCACGTAGGGGTAGGGGGGTGCCTCCGCTTCCTGGGGCTAGTTCTAGTAGGGGCAGGGGCCCGGCCAGGCCCGAGGTAGTAGAGGTTACAGATAATAAGTAGGTAGTTCTGGTTCCCCTAGGGGGGGGGTGGCTAGTAAGCTACCCCCCCCCCTCTCTAGGTAGTGTAAGGAATTTCGGACGGTTTTCTTTTAACTCCTTCCGTTTCTACTTCCCCTCCTATTCGTCCCTTAGCTGTTCCTTTCTTCTAGCTTTTATTTCGTACAGTGTCGTACGATGTCGTATTAGCAGGGCCCCGTAGTGTCCTATATCGTAATGCTCGATCCTTTAACAACCCTAGTCTGCCTACAGCTACCCTATCCTTAGGGTAGATCGTGCCTCCTTCCGTCGTACGGCGTAGTGTTACTGTAACTGGGCAGGGGGATAATTCTCCTCCTACCTGTCTAGTGCGGTTGTGTCTTGCAGAGCCTTGTAGGGTTCCTATATAGGCTCTGCCTATCCTCTCTATTTTACTAAGTACTCTATCTTCCCTCGCTTCCTTCGACTCTTAAGGATCCCCTCTACTTTATACTCTTCCTAGCCCTTAGTTATAATTGCAGGTAGGCGCGCGTCGTCAGTCGTCTAGTGCGGCAGGGGGTCCGTATTCGCCGGTCGTACGAGGTCTATGTAGAAGACTAAGTAAATCCCTAGGGGGGTGTTTAGTCGTATAGCGTATGTCCCTATTAGCCGGATTACTGTAAACTTCCTGTTCCTCTAATCTAGCTTCTTGCTCGGCCGGTCTGTACAGATGTTCCGCTAGTTTAGCTAGACCTAATCCCCTGCCTCGTACCTTAGTGCAGCCTGTCGTCCCTTGTTAGCCTGCTCTTCCGCATTCTGCTAGGCTATAGCTAGGCTCGCCTTTGCCTATTGGTAGGCGTTCGTAATCGTCCGTACAATAGCCTCTCCTTGCTGGATTAGGGATTGTACAGGGCGCAGGGTGTTACTACTTGGGGTCGGTAAGAGCAGGGAGTGGTCGTATCCGTAGGTCGTAAAGAAGGGGGACAGTCCTATAGCATCGGCCGTACGGCTATTAATAGCTAGCTCCGCTATAGGGAGGAGTCGGTTCTAGCTCGTCTGGTTATAGTCTACGTACGCTCGGAGGTACGCTTCCAAAGTTGAATTGACCCTCTCCGTCGCCCCGTCTGTTTGTAGGTGCTATACGGTTAACAGACGACGTTCTACCTTTAGCAACTGGCAGATCCTTGCCCAGAGCTAGCTCGTAAACTGTGTCCCCTAGTCTAATACGATTGACCTAGGGGAACCGTGCTTGCTAAACGTCGTCTGTATAAAGGCCTAGACAGTGTCCTTAGCTGTAATAGAGTCCATTCCCTCTAGTATTACCCCCTTCGTTAACTTGTCTATAACTACTATAATGTTTCGCTGTCGATCGCTCTTAGGGAGGTCCGTAATAAAGTCTACTGTTAGATCTTGCTAGGGCCGGTCCGGTATCGGCAGGGGCTTCAGTAGCCTATGCTTTAGCTCGCGCCAGGGCTTCGTTCGTCTGCATATATCGCAGTTCTATACGAACCTGCGAATGTCCTTTGCTATCGCCGGCTAGTAGTAGTCCTAGGCGATAATGCTGTACGTCTCTTTGCGCCCTAGGTGCCCGGTAGCTATAGAGTTATGCGCCTGTTATATTAGGCTCGTACAGAGCTTCTCGTCCGCCGGGACCTATATCCGATTCCTGAACCTTAGGTTGTTCTCCTCGTCTACTGAACACTCGGCTGTTGACACCTTAAGATAGAGCTCGGCTGGGAGCTTCCGTTGCCCTCCCTAAATCGCCGTACAGGCCCCTCGGTATACCTCGTCCTTTTCTACTGCCTCTTTCTATACTTGCAGTTAGGGTTCCTATAGGTGTGTCGCCGCTAGGCGGATAGTCTCCCCGTCCGGCTCCCCCTTAAACATCTAGAATGTTCGTAACTTTAGCCGGTCGTCTTCGTACGTCGTTAGCATGTCCTAATCCCGTCTAGACAGTGCATCGGCCCTGCTGTTATCCTTGCCCTTGCGGTACTAGAGTCTTATGTTAAACCGGCTTAGGTACATTGCCTATTGTACATGCCTCTTAGACAGCTTCCGGGGTTAAGTGAAGTATTCCAGGTTCTTGTAGTCCGTTAGGGCGAGGAACTTAGGCACCGAGCGGAGTTCTCTATCCTAGGCTTCGCAACACCGTACGACTGCTAGCAACTCTTTGTTATAGATAGGGTAGTTGCACTTAGCTAGGGAGTTCTTCTTAGAGAAATACGCGTATAGGTATAGGAGTCCGTCCGAGCCTACCTATAACAGGATACCCCTAATGCAGTACCCCGAGGAGTCAGTTTCTAGTATTGTCGTACGCTCTAGGTCGAAGGCGGCGAGCATTAGTCCTATAGTAAAGAGCTCCTTTAGCTTGTCGAAGCTCCTATTACATTCGTCTGTCTATTTGAACTGCTTGTCTTTGTGCGTTAGTTTAACTAGGGGGCGTACGATCTCTAAGTAGCTCTGTATAAACTAGCGGTAGAAGTTGGCAAACCCAAGAAATTCCCGTACGCCCTTAACGTTCGTAGGTGGCTTCTATTGCTTAATAGCATTAATCTTCTTCCTGTCTATACTGATGCCTTTCCCTGCCTCGATAATAAAACCTAGGTATTTCGTACGTTGGACGCCGAATTCGCATTTGTCGATGTTGAGGTACAAGCCTGCCCGCTGCAGTCGGTCCAGCACCTTCTTAACATCTCGTACGTAATCTGCGTAGGTGCCGTCTGTAAAAACCAGGGTGTTATCGAGGTATACTGAGCAGATGTCGTCTAGTAACCCTTATAGGGACTTGTTAATGTACCTTTAGAAGGTTGCTAGTGCATTGGCAAGGCCGAAGGGGGTAATAAGCTACTTAAAAAGGCCGTATCTTGTACAGAAAGCCGTTATCTATTTACAGCCTTCCTTGATCTGTATCTTGTAGAAGGCCGAGACTACGTTAAGCTTAGTAAACCACTTCGCCTTGCTGATCTACCCGAGGGTCTCCTTAATAAGGGGTAGGGGGTACCGGTCCTTCTTAGTAATCGCGTTGATGCCCCTATAGTCTACGCAGAAACGTAATCCGGCCTTCCCCTCCTTGTAGACAAACAGCACTAGGGCTCCTGCAGACGACGTACTGGCCCGAATAAACCCTTTAGCAAGCAGGTCGTCCAGCGTCTTGCGCAGTACTAAGAGTTCTCTAGAGGACATTCCGTATAGCGGTCCGTACGGTACCTCCGGCAGGCCCCTATCCGGACGGGGTTCTAGCTAGATGTTATAATCAATCCCTTCCCTTCGGTATAGCAGCAGCTTCGAGGCCGACTTTGGTTCAAAGAGGTCCAGGTACCCAATATACTCTCTTAGAAGCTTCGTATAGGGGTTTGTCGCCTCCTTAGGTGCTAATGCCTTCTCGATGTCCGCTGTTACTATGTTAATTTCGGCCTTAGTATTGCTACCTTGTAGGTACCTCCCCTGGTCCCGGATCCTCCGCTTCGTTACTGCCAGGTACAGCCGTCCTCGTCCGACATCCAGCTTGCCCCTCTAGCGCTCTATCTAAGGCTTTCCTAGTATTAGGTTATACCCTAACTTGTCCTGTACAACATAGAGGTATAAGTCTCGCTCGTAGTGTCCCTGTACCTCCAATGTTACTTTTACTATATAGGTAATGTCCAGTCCTCGCCCGGTAATGCCCAGTATGCGTACAGGTACTGTAGGGGTCGTCTTAATCCGATGTCTCTGTACGAAGTCCTCGCTAATTACTCTATACACTAAACATCCTGTATTAATCAATGTCCGCGCTGTTGCGGACCTGTTCAACGTCGGCCGTACGATAAACGACGTCGTCGTTATGTAATTGCTCTTAAAAGATAGCTAAGTAACGCTTTAATTTAGCAGTCTATCTCGCGCCTGCCTCTAGCAGAGTCTTCGCTTAGAGGCTACTCTTTTCCCGACTCGTCGTCGTCCAAGTAGGACACCTAATCTTCTTGTTAAGGCGCTGCAGTTGCTACCCTCGCAGTGGTCGGCCGTCCCCTAGGTCTCTCTGCTGGCAGAAGCCTGCAATTCCGTACGGTATAGCCTATCTTGCTACACTGGTAGCAGCTCCCTTCTGCTTGCCTCTTGTTAAGGGTGGCCGTATCTACCTATTGCGCCTTTTTGGTAGCGGCCCTTGGCTGTACAGTAGCTGCTGCTGCCACCCTCGTCGTCGTCGGTTCCCAGTCTATAGCGTCTATCTGTCGCTAGGGGGGTTGTCTTATCTCCTAAGTACGGCCTATCCGTCCTAGCCTACGTTGCTAGTCGTCGACTATCCTAAGAAGGTCGCAGAATTCCTCGTACGTAGCTGGCCGCATTACACCTACCAGCCCTGTTATAATCTCCTTAGAGAGGCCTACCTCTAAAGAGGTAATCTTTATCCTGTCCTCCTATTAGAGACCCCCTGCTTCTGCCAAAGTCTAGTCAAATTCTGCGAGGAATTCTTGTATAGTCTTACGTCCTTGTTTTATTGTATTAACCTGTAGGAGTGCTTGGCTCTCGCAGTCCGGGTCCTTGTAGCTCTTGTCTAGAGCTGCCTAGAGCATCGTCGTCGTAGCTATCGCCAGGTTGGCGATAGCCGTCTCGTAGTACGGCAGAATTCGTGCTGCTGCCCTGCCCTTTAACCTCCTAAAGAGGTAGACTACCTTGTCTAGCTCGGTCGGGTACGCTCTTAAGTCTACTAGGAGCTTAGAGCACATCTGAGCCGCCTAGGAGGGGTACTCGGCCAGAGCCTTACTATCGTACGTAGAGACGTCGGGGAGTTTGCTCTTAGGGGTCGGGGTGTAGGTTATAGTGTTCGTCGTCGTTGTAGGGGTCGGATCGCGATCGGACGCCCTAAGCTGTCGTAGCTCCTGTTCTTGTTAGGAAATTATCGCAGCCTAGTAGCTTACTTGTTGTTCGAGCTGCCTCTTGCTTTCCAGCAGCTCCTCGTATACGCAGTGCATATGTCCCTCTATAGCCGTAGGTTCTATAGGGATGTCGCCGTCTATCTTTGTTCTATTACTGCAGTTACCGACAATAAGATCAGTTCCTAATGTAAGGGGCTCAAGAATCTTAATTTAGAAACTTAAGGTTGGGTATCTATATAAAGGAACTGATAGGCAGTTCCTTCGTCGTCTGCTGCCGTAAGATTTGTACCTACGAAGCCAAGCCAGCAATTTCCCCCTTTGTATAGGGGTGCTAGGTTCACCCTCCGTACAGAGGGTTAGGAGTTACCTCCTCTGTACGGTAGTGCATAGTTTACCCCCCCTATTTAGAGGGGCGGTAGCTCCCCTTTGCGCAGGACCGTAGTGTTCTCCCTCCGTACGGGAGTGGGGTCCTGTCGGTAGTTCCGTACGGAGGGGGGGGTCGTGCTGGCGCTGCTAAGTCGCAGTCCTTAGGGCGACGTTCGGCTTAGGTCGGGTTCAGGGCCTGGGCCGGACGGCGCGCCCCTAACACACTAGCGCCGTTCGAGATAACCTACAGCTATCTTCCGAGGATAAGCTTTTAACTACCGAACGAACCCAGCTCTTTAGAACTATCTACCGCTACCTCGTCGAAGAGAATTGCTGCAGCGGCGGCAGAAGCGCTCCGATCTTAGATAGAAGAAGCGATTAAGGTAGCGAAAGAAGCGATAGAATTAGCTTAGAAGAAGATAGTAACTCGAGCTAGTAGAAAGGGGTCACCGATAGAATTCGAGGAAGGCTAAAAGGTATAGCTTAACACGCGAAACCTAAGGCTAAAAGGCAACGCGAAGCTTAACCCTCGCTACGTAGGTCCGTTTAAGATAATAGAAAAGAGGTTGCCGGTAACCTACAGGCTCTAGCTGCCGAAATCGTTCCGGATCTACGATGTCTTTCACTCGGATCTGCTAAGCCTAGACCCTAAAGATAGTCTTCTAGATCAGGGGTTCGACAAACCCCTACCAATCGAAATAGACGGCGAAGAAGAAGAATAGGAGGTAGAAGATGTTATAGATATAAGAAGACAAAGAGGATCTATCGAAGTAAGGATCTTATAGAAAGGATAGCTAGAAGACTATAAATAGTATTCGGCCGAGAACCTCCGGAATTCCGCGGAGCTGCCAAAGGAATTCTATGTCCGGAATCCGAGGAAGCCGCAGCCAGAGTGGCTATAAAGTTAACGGATTAGGAAGAAAAAGAAGAACCGTGTCCGCCCTATCGGTATAGATACTAGTAAAAACGATCGAGATCAGCGAGTCTGGCCACCGCCCTTATTAGCATCGTCCTTACTAGTCGGCTTCGCCGAACGGATAATAACAACGAGATTGGGGACGGAACCACCGGTTCCGGTACTCTTAGTAACGCCAGTTCGCCTTCGCTACTACCAAACCGCCAGTTTGGCCGGTCGGGTAGTAACGGAAAAGAACAAAGCCGACGCTACAGGAAGCAGCGTCGCAGTAGAGCTCGAGGCCACGATAGAAAGAAAAAGAAGAAGATAGCGAGCTGCGATAGATCTATATAGACCTACGCGATAGCGTACGGACCGGTTACGCGATAGCGTACAGACTGGTTACGCTGCAGCTCTAGTAACCGCTGGCTCTAATCAGATAGATCCGATCAAACGGAACGGATTAGATAGATGCTAGGTAAAGACGTCAGATAGTAGCGATGTAAAAAAAAAAAATTTAAGGGAACTAATAAGTAAGCGGTCGAGGGCGACTGCTAATAAGGGAGGGGGGTAGTGTTGCGGCGGCAGAAAGGGGTGGGACTAAGCGATAGGGTGGACCCTCGGAATTTCGGCTCGGTCCTTCCAGACCGAGCCGGGCCTTGGCACACTACCCCTAAAGCTCTCGCCTACTACTACATAGATTCCTTTCCATCCTTAGTTCAAGATATAGTTATTAAAAAGGCCGTATTAAATCTTATCTGCGTGCCCGGATTAAGAACAACCTAAAGTTTAGGAATTAGATTTAGGTCCTAGCAGACGAGAAGCTCTATAAGAGCTTAATACAATAGGTGTATAACTCTATAGCAACCGGGCATCTAGAGTGCAAGGAGACGTACAGCATCGTCGCTAGGGACTACTACTAGCCGGCGATAGCAACGGACATCCGCAAGTTCGTACAGAATTGCGATGTCTGTAGACAGACGAAGCCCTAGCATAAACTAAAGTATAGGCTGCTAAACCCCCTACTAATACCGGACTAGCCCTAGCAAGACCTAACAGTAGACTTTATTACAGACCTCCCTAAGAGTAACGGACGGCAGAACATTATAGTAGTTACGGACAAGCTAACGAAGGGGGTAATACTAGAAGGAATAGACTCTATTGCAGCTAAAGACACTGCTTAGGTATTTATACGGACGACGTTTACTAAGTACGGATTCCCTAGGTCAATCGTATTAGACTAGGGCATACAGTTTATAAGCTAGCTCTAGGGAAGGGTCTGCCAGTTGCTAAACGTAGAGCGTCGCCTATTAACTGTATAGCACCTGTAGACGAACAGCGCAACAGAGAGGGTCAATTCGACGTTGGAAGCGTACCTCTAAGCGTACGTCGACTACGACCAGACAAACTGGAACCGCCTCCTCCCTATAGCAGAGTTGGCTATTAACAGCCGTACAGCAGACGCTACCGGATTGTCCCCCTTCTTTATAGCCTACAGATACGACCACTCCCCGCTCCTACTAACCCTAAGTAGCGCTACCCTACGCCCTGTACAATCTCTAATTTAGCAGGGAGAAGCTATCGTACAGACGATTACGAATGCCTATTAATAGGCGAAAGCGAGTCTAGCTATAGCTTAACAGAATACGGAAGAGCAGGCTAATAAGGGACGGCAGGCTGCACTAAGGTACGAGGCAGGAGATAAGGTCTAGTTAAACCAGTACAACATCCGTATAGACTGGCCGAGCAAGAAACTGGATTAGATAAACTGGAAGTTTATAGTAGTCTAACCAGTAGGGACATATACTATACGACTTAACACTCTCCTAGGGATCTACCTAGTCTTCTACGTAGACCTCGTACAGCCAGTATATACAGACCCCCTACTGCACTAGACGACGGACGACGCGCGCCCTCTAGCGATTATTACTAAAGGCTAGGAAGAGTACGAGGTAGAGGAAATCCTTAAGAGCCGAAGGAAGCGGAAGAGGGCAGAGTACCTAGTTAGATAGAGAGAGTAGGCAGAGCCTACCTAGGAACTATACGAGGTCCTACAGGACATAACCGCGCTAGATAGGTAGGAGGAGAACTATCCCCCTACCTAGTTACAGTAACACTGCGCTGTACGGCGAGAAGGGGCATAATCTACCTTAGATATAGGGTAGCCGCTAGCAACTCGGGTTGCTAAAGGATCAGGAATTAAGACATAGGACCCTACTGGATCCTACTAACACTATACTATACTACATCGTATAGAAGGGGGCAGGAGGAAGATGTTGCAGCAGTAGAAAGAGGTAGGACTAAGCAATAGGGTAGACCCTCGGAATTTCGGCTTAGCCCTTCCGGACTAAGCCGGGCCTTAGCACACTACCCCTAAAGCTCTCGCCCACCACTATATAGATTCCTCTCCCTCCTTAGTTCGAGATATAGTTATTAAAAAGGCTGTATTGAATCTTATCTGCGTGCCCGGATTATTATATCTCGAACTTACTTACTACACTATCCCTGCGCTGCGCGAAAGGGACCGTCAAACTATCCGGACACCCGAATAACGCATGCGCACTACACAAACCAAACAAACAGCACCGTAAGATAGCTATAGAGAGCTTCTTAACAGTAGAGAGCGGCGTTACAGGCCGAAGCAGAAGCAGAAGAGAAAAGACTAACAGAGCGAGTAGGCGCTTCAGTGTCATCGATAATAAGTTTATTATCGGGGGTTTTACAGTGGAAGAGACTGCAGAGATTAAGGAACAAATAAACGAATATAAGAAAATCTACGACTACACACTCAAGGAACTTAAAGATTACGTAAACGAGAACGGAGTAGGAAAGGTCTACGACAGTATAGACCTTATTAAGAAGCTGTTTTACAGAACTATAGAAGAAAAGAGACAGTTAAGAGAGGAAATCGAGGCGGTAAGAGCTAAGAAGAAATCGGCCGAGACTATTATAGACGTACTGGAAAACTAAGCGGCGAACCGACTGGCACAACTAAAGGCGATAAAGACCTAGCTAGCTAAGATAGAAGCAGCGATGTCGCTGCCACCGCTACCGCATCGAGAAGAACAAGCAGAGACTGCCTTACGGGCGGCCTACAGTTAAGGTAGCACCTTAATAACATTACTACTAGACCTACTAGCGTTTAGAAGAGGAGACCCCAAAGACTAGGAAGCATTTAAGAAGAAGATAAAGAACAAGATAGACTGCGACTACGCCGGAAACAGTGCCGGAGACAGATTGGCCTACCTAGAGTCGCGATTGGAAGGCGAAGCTTTTTCGCTAGTGGCGGACCTAGAAGAGGTAACCGCTAAAGAAGCAATTAAAGCGCTGGATCAACGCTTCGGAGACCCCTTCCAGAAGAAGACGGCCCGCGAACAGCTAGACAAGATCAACTAGAACTGGCAGACGTTCGAAGAGTTCTACGGACTGTTTAGAAAATATACGATTAGGGCCCGAGTAGCGGAAGATAAGCAGCTCTACCTACTAAGGCAGAAGCTGAACCCTGAACTGGCCGCAGCTATAGCCTTAGTAGAAGATAAAGACCTTAAGAGCTTCGTGCACTAAGCGAGAGTTACTGTAAGAAACTTAAGCGCTTACGCGAAATCGCACCTATCGACCTAGAAGCTGTTGATAACGCAGGCAACGCGACCCCCTGCACCTTTCCAGAGAGCGCCTCTGCTCTACAGCTATCTTACTAGTCACCGCGTTCGTTATTCGTCTCTACCTGTTACGCGTATAGAAAGCCTAGCTACATCGCTACGAGATGCCAAGCATTAGATAAGCAGAAGCAGGAGTATCGTGTTATAAAGCAGCTGCAGCCGCTGAGAAAGACTATACAAGCTATCGAGCTAGCTCTAAACGATACCGACAGCGTGGACAGTGGAGTGCTACTGCGAATCCTAGGAAAAGACCAGCTAGAAGGATAGGCCCCCTATCCAGCATAGACAATAGGGCACTAATACGAACTACGCTACTAGAGAAAGGAAGCATTAACAGCTGCAGCGATCCGCTCTCGGCGGCAGTAGAAGTAAATACGGAAACAGCTATTATCCTCCTAATTACTGTCTACCCCCTTAATAGATCGAGCAAACCAATTTAGCTAAGAGCTTTTATCGATACAGGAGCCCTTATCGGAGCGGCGATCCACTATCAATTAGTTCAAAAGCTAATAAACGGATACGGCTATCCAGTAGAGTTGGCATCGCTAACTCGGATTTCGGCATACAACGGATAAGACACTAAGAGTGTTACGCATTATGTGCCATTAAAGACTACCCTAGCTGGCTGCACTACGGAGGCGACGTTCCGAATTATAGATATCGGAAGGTTTGACATTATTAAAGGACAGAAATGGATAAAGAACTAGAAAGCAGTTATTAACGTAGGTAAAGGCACCCTTGGATTCAAAAACCAGCAGACCGAAATCGCCGCCGAATCAGTCACAGTCGCTAACGCCAAACCGAACGTTACGACTATCGAAGTAGCTCCGAGGGATAGTTCCGACCCTTAAGACACGATCGGAATAATAAGTTCAGAAGCTTTAACGACCCTCGCGAGGTCGCCAGATAACAAAATTTACGCTATCTCAATAAAAGACATCGAAGACTACTAGAAGATAATAGCAGAAGAGGAAGTGGACCCGATAGAGGTGTTACCGAAAGAACTCTATAGCTACACAGAGGGAGAACTCCTAATCCTCTGTACAGAGGGTAAACCTTGCATCCCTATACAGAGGGAAATTGCTAGCTTAGCTTCGTAGGTACAAATTGTACAGCAGCAGACGACGAAGGAACTGCCTATTAGTTCCTTTATATAGATACCTAGCCTTAAGTTTCTGAACTAAGATTCTTAAGCCCCCTTACATTAGGAACTGATCTTACCGTCGGTAACCGCAGTAATAAAACAAAGATAGACGGCGACATCCCTATAGAAACTACAGCTATAGAGGGACATATGCACCGCGTATACGAGGAGCTGCTAGAACACAACAGGCAGCTCGAGCAGCAAGTAAGCCACTAGGCTAAGATAATTTCCTAATAGGAACAGGAGCTACGACAGCTTAGGGCGTCCGATCGCGATCCGACCCCTACGACGAACACGATAGCCTACACCCCGACCCCCAAGAGCAAACTCCCCGATGTCTCTACGTACGATAGTAAGGCTCCGGCCGAGTATCCCTCCTAGGCTGCCTAGATGCGCTCTAAGCTTCTAGTTGACTTAGGAGCCTACCCGACCGAGCTAGACAAGGTAGTTTACCTCTTTAGGAGGTTAAAGGGCAGGGCAGTAGCACGGATTCTACCGTATTACGAGACGGCTATTGCCAACCCGGAAATAGCTACGACAACGATGCTCTAGGCAGCTCTTAACAAGAGCTACAAGGACCTAGACTGCGAGAGCCGGGCACTACTACAGGTCAATACAGAAAAGCAAGGACGCAAGACCGTACGAGAATTCTTTACAGAATTTAACCAGACTTTAGCAGAAGTAGGAGGTCTCCAAAAGGAGGACAGGATAAAAATTACCTCTTTAGAGGTAGGCCTCTCTAAGGAGATTATAACGGGGCTAGTAGGCGTAATGCGACCAGCTACGTACAAGGAATTCTGCAATCTCCTTAGAATAGTCGACGACTAGCAGCGCAGGCTTAGACAGATAAGCCGCGCTTAAGAGATAAGACAACCCCTCTAGCAGCAGACGGATGCTATAGACTAGGAACCAACGATGACGAGGGTAGCGGCAGCCGTTACCGTACAGCTAAGGGCCGCTACTAAAAGGGCGCAATAGGTAGACATAGCTACCCTTAACAAGAGGTAAGCAGAAGGGAGCTGCTACTAGTATAGCAAGATAGGCTATACTATACGGAATTGCAGGCTTTTGCTAGTAGAGAGACCTAGGGGACGGCCGGCTACTGCAAGGGTAGCAACTGCAGTGCCCTAACGAGAGGACTAGGAGTCCTACTCAGACGACAACGAGTCGGGAAAAGAGTAGCCTCTAAGCGAAGTCTCTGCCAGAGGCGTATACGAGATAGATTGCCAAATCAAAGCACTACTTCGCTATCTTTTAAGAGCAACTATATAACGACTACGCCGTTTATCGTACGGCCAACGTTAAACGGGTCCGCAACGGCGCGGACATTAATTAACACAGGATGTTTAGTGTACGGAGTAATTAGCGAAGACTTCGTACAGAGACACTGGATTAAGACGACCCCCACTGTACTAGTACGCATATTAGGCATTACTAGGCAAGTGATACGGATGTAGATGTAGACAGCTAGCAGCTAGGCTTGGCAGGGCTAGGCTTAGCGCACACTCAAATACCTCCACCTCCGCTTGTACGTAGATTCTTCCCTCTCCAGCCTTGGATATAGTTATTAAAGACGGGTATTGACCTAGAGTCTACTGCAGTCGGATCATTATATCCAAGGCTCACTTTAACAACACCTGCACTACGCGAAAGAGCCCGTTGAATTACATCTGGGTACTTGAATAACGTATATACAACCGACAACCCAGAGTTTGTACTGTATATGTACGAAGGAGGCCGTTAAATTATATCCGGTTACTTAATTGTACATGTGCATGCTACTCTACCCACCCCTCCCCCGATCGAGAAGAAGAGTTTTAAAGAGAGAGGTCCATTACAGAGGACATCGAGAAGAAGAGTTTTAGGGAAGAGAAGTGCCCCTATCGAGAAGAGAGAGACTTTTAAAGAGAGAGAGTGCCCCTACGAGAGGGATGTTAGGAAGAGAAGTGTCCCTATAAGCAGATCGTACGAGTTTTAAAGTTCTAAGATAGGACGAGAAGGACGAGAGCGAGAACGACAATGTAGGAGCGACAAGGACGAGGAGCGAGAGCGAGGAGCAAGAGCGACGAAGACAGAGCGACGACGACGAGAGCGCACCTAGCAGGACCTAGGGCGACGACATTCGTTTTTTTCAGGTCTTTGACAGACCAATTCAGGTCTTTAACAGACTATTCTATTTAGATAAGGCCAAGGGACATTTAGCAATCGGGACATTCAGCAGTTAAGGCGTACAGCTAGCAGAAGGCAGAGCACCTAGGCACGAGCACATAGGCACGAGCGCCTAAGCACGAGCATAAGGCAGAGCACCTAGCTACAGAGCACCCAGCTGCAGAGCACCTAGGCAGAGCACAACACAAGCAGCAAAGCGACACGTACGGCTGGCAGCGACAAGTTTTTCGCGAAGCACCGGCAGCGACACGGTTCAACACGAGCGGCGCGGCTAGTAGGGACACGTACGGCTAGTCGCAATACGTTCAGCAGTCGAGGCGAGGCAATTAGCTGCAGTACGAGCGACACGTAGTTACAACGAGACAAGCGACATGTCCAGTACAAGGCAAAGCGACACGTTTAGCACGCAGCCTCGCTGGCAGCGAGACAGACGGCTGGTGGCGATACGTACGGCTGGCAGCGACGCTCTCGCAATCAAGTTCAGCGGCGGCGCGGCTAGCATCGACACTAGCGACACGTACGGCCAGTAGCGGCACGTACGGCTAGCAGCAGCAAGTTTTTCGCGAAGGAATAGTAGCGGTACTGTTCGGCAAAGCGACATACGACATGTATGCTTTCGCAATCGAGCAGCGATATGTACAAACAAGAGACAGCCGGTACGGCGACACGCGGTCAGCAGCTATACGTAGGCAAGCGACAACAACAGCATACGGCCGGCAATCGAGCAGCCGAGGCACGTCTACGACACGGCCCAACAGTTCAAAAGCGATACGGTTAGCAGCGATACGGACCTACGCCTATACCAAAAGCTTTCGAAGGCCCTAACTGTTAAGGCACCTCCGGCACTGTCGAGAACTCCGCACTGAAGGCGGGCAAAGCGACACAAGGCAAAGCGACCGACGGCTTGAGAAGCGAGCGACCGTCGAGAAGTAACTGTTCGAGAAGCAAGCGACCGTCGAGAATAAGAAGCGACTGTCGAGAAGCGACCGTCCGAGAAGCGACCGTCGAGAATAAGAAGCGACGGCTCGAGAAGCGACGCAGTTCAGAAGCGATATATGCTTGCAAAGCGACCCTAACAACCTTCGCGACCCCGACGACCTCCAAGACCTCTGCGACCGTTTAAAAAGCGACGGCTTAAGAAGCGACAGTTCAGAAGCAGTACGTGTTTGCAAAGTGACCCCGAGAACCTCTGCGACCCCAACAACCCCGACGACCTCCGCGACCTCTACGACCGTTTGAGAAGCGAGCGACGGCTTGAGAAGCAAGCGACCGTCCGAGAAGCGAGCGACCGTCGAGAAGCGACCGTCTGAGAAGCGACCGTCTAAGAACGAGAAGCGACAGCTTAAGAAGCGACTGGCGACGGCTTGAAAAGCGACGGCTTAAGAAGCGACTGTCTCGAGAAGCGATACGTGTTTGCAAGGCAACCTCTGCAACCTCTGGAAGCCTCTGCACCCCTAACGACCTCTGCGCCCCCAACAACCTCCGCGACCTCCGAGACCTCTGCGACCGTCGAGAAGCGACTGTCGAGAAGCGACTGTCGAGAAGCGACTGTCGAGAAGCGACTGTCGAGAAGCGACCGTCTAAGAAGCGAGCGACCGTCTAAGAAGCGAGCGACGGCTTAAGAAGCGTAAGAAGCGACGGTTTAAGAAGCGACGGCTCGAGAAGCGACGCGTGTTTGCAAAGCGACCTCTGCAGCTGCGACCACTGCGACCTCCGCGACCTCCAAGACGTCCACGACCGTCTGAGAAGCGACTGTCGAGAAGCGACCGTTTAAGAAGCGACGGCTTGGAAAGCGACGGTTTAGAAGCAGCATATGCTTGCAAAGTGACCCCGAGGACCTCCGCGACCTCTGCGACCTCTGAGACCTCTGCAGCCTACCGAGAAGCAACAGCTCGAGAAGCGACGGCTCGAGAAGCGACACGTGTTTGCAAGGCAACCTCTGCGACCTCCGCAGCTCCGACGACCTCTGCGACAATCTGAGAATTCTGCAGCCTTGGCAAGGCACCAAACAAGGCACCAATTAAGGCACCAAAGTGACGGCAAAAGGCACGAGATTGAGGCTCAAAACGCACGGAAATTAAAGCTCAAAAGCGACCTCAAAAGCGACCTGTTTTGGTGCAACCTGATTGGCTGAAAGTGATGGCAAAAAGCTCAGAAATTGGAGCTTGAAAAGCGACCTCTGCGACCGAATTTGCGACCTGGATTGGTGCGACCTGATTGGCTGATTGCGATTGATAGATTGATTGCGATTGAGGGCAATCGCTAGTTAGGCAGGGCAGTAGTAATACGGATGTAGATATAGACAGCTGGCAGCTAGGCTTGGCAGGGCTAGGCTTGGCGCACACTCAAATACCTCCACCTCCGCTTGTACGTAGATTCTTCCCTCTCTAGCCTTGGATATAGTTATCAAAGACGGGTATTGACCTAGAGTCTACTGCAGTCGGATTAGCAAGGACTGGACATTACCTATATAGTGAAAGTAACGATAGAAGTACAGAGACACTATAAGCAGGACTTATACCTCTATGTCGTACAGGACAAGCTAGGTTATAGCCTAATACTAGGGAAGCTATAGATAGAGCGCTAGTAGGGCAAGCTAGACGTAGGACGAGGACGGCTGTACCTAGCAGTAACAAAGCAGAGACTCCGAGACTAAGGGAGAGTCTAGCAAGACGACAACGCTACAGCCGGAGCCAGCACGACGACGAAGCAGAAGCCCCGAGACTAAGGGAAGGCCCTACAGGGTAACAATACTAAGGCTAAAATCAACACGGCGACGGCGGACATTAAGAAGGCATTAGCACCTAAGAAGGTAACGGACCCCTGTACGAAGCTCCTAAGGGAATATGCTGGATACTTAGACCTCTTCGAGCCAAAGTCGGCCTTAAAACTGCCGCTACACTAAGGAGAAGGGATTAACTACAACATCTAGCTAGAGCCCCGTCCAGATAGGAGTCTGCCGGAGGTACCGTACAGGCCGCTGTATAGAATGTCCTCTAGAGAGCTCCTAGTACTGCGCAAGACACTGGACGACCTGCTTGCTAAAGGTTTCATTTAGGCAAGTACCTCGTCTATATAGGCCCTAGTGCTGTTTGTCTACAAGGAGGGGAAGGCCGGTTTGCATTTCTGCATAGATTATAGAGGCATTAACGCGATTACCAAGAAGGACTAGTACCCCCTACCCCTTATTAAGGAGACTCTCGGACGGATTAGCAAGGCAAAGTAGTTTACCAAGCTTAACGTAGTCTTAGCCTTCTACAAGATACGGATTAAGGAAGGCTGTAAATAGATAACCGCCTTCTGTACGAGATATAGTCTTTTTAAGTAGCTTGTTACCCCCTTTGGCCTTGCCAATGCACCAGCAACATTCCAAAGATACATTAAAAAGTCCTTGCAAGGGTTACTAGACGACATCTGCTCGGTATACCTCGACGACATCCTGGTTTTTACGGACGGCACCTACGCAGATTACGTACAGGACGTCAAAAAGGTGCTAGACTAACTGCAGCAGGCTAGCTTGTACCTCGACATCGACAAATGTAAATTTGGTGTCCAACGTACGAAATACCTAGGGTTTATTATCGAGGCAGGGAAAGGCATTAGTATAGACAGGAAGAAGATTGTTGCTATTAAGCAATAGAAGCTGCCTACGAACGTTAAGGGCGTACAGGAATTCCTTAGGTTTGCCAATTTCTACTGCCAATTTATACAGAACTACTCAGAGATCGTACGCCCCCTAGTTAAGCTAACATACAAGGACAAGCAGTTTAAATAGACGGACGAATGTAATAACAGCTTCAACAAGCTAAAGGAGCTCTTTACTACAGGACCAACGCTTGCTGCCTTCGACCTAGAGCATACGACAATACTGGAAACCCACTCTTCGGGGTATTGCATTAGAGGTATCCTGTCGCAGGTAGGCTTAGACGAACTCCTGTACCCCTGCGCGTATTTCTCTAAGAAGAACTCTCTAGCTAAATGCAACTACCCTATCTACGACAAGGAGTTCCTAGCGGTCGTACGTTGTTGCGAAGCATAGGATAGAGAACTCTGCTCGGTGCCCGAGTTCCTCGCCCTAACTAACTACAAGAACCTAGAGTACTTTACGCAGCCCTAGAAGCTGTCTAAGAGGCATGTACAATAGGCAATGTACCTAAGCCGGTTTAATATAAGACTCCAGTATCGAAAGGGTAAGGACAACAGTAGGGCCGATGCATTATCCAGACAGGACTAGGACATACTAA
Organism: Pseudocercospora ulei; assembly: GCA_016165855.1. Classification (NCBI taxonomy): domain Eukaryota; kingdom Fungi; phylum Ascomycota; class Dothideomycetes; order Mycosphaerellales; family Mycosphaerellaceae; genus Pseudocercospora; species Pseudocercospora ulei. The sequence goes on along the minus strand of JACWNB010000006.1, from coordinate 227,554 downwards.
CGACGTACGAGGATAACTGTTTAAAGTTACGAACATTCCAGATGTTTAAGGAGGAGCTAGGCAAAGAGACTATCCGCCTAGCAGCGACGCATCTATAGGAACCCCAACTGCAAGCATAGGAAGAGGCAGTAGAGAAGGACGAGGTATACTAAGGGGCCTGTACAGCGATCTAAGGAGGACAGCGGAAGCTCCTAGCAGAGCTCTATCTTAAGGTATCGGCAGCAGAGTGCGCGGTAGACGAAGAGAACAACCTAAAGTTCAGGAATCGGATTTAGGTCCCAGCAGACGAAAAGCTCCATACAAGCTTAATACAACAGACACATAATTCTATAGCTACCAGGCACCTAGGGCGCAAGGAGACGTACAGCATTGTCGCTAGGGACTACTACTGGCCGGCGATAGCGAGGGACATCTGCAGGTTCGTACAGAACTGCGATGTATACGGACGCACGAAGCCCTAGCGTAAACTAAAGCATAGGTTACTAAAACCCCTACCGATCCCGGACCAGCCCTAGCAAGACCTAACAGTAGACTTTATTACAGACCTCCCTAAGAGCAACGGACGGCAGAACATTATAGTAGTTACAGACAAGCTAACGAAGGGGGTAATACTAGAAGGAATAGACTCTATTACAGCTAAAGACACCGCCTAGGCGTTTATACAGACGACGTTTAGCAAGCACAGTTTCCCTAGGTCAATTGTATTAGACTAGGGCACGCAGTTTACGAGCCAGCTCTAGGCAAGGGTCTGCCAGTTGCTAAAGGTAGAACGTCGCCTATTAACCGTATAGCACCTGCAGACAGACAGGGCGACAGAGAGGGTTAATTCGACGTTGGAAGCGTACCTCTAAGCGTATATCGACTATAACTAGACGAACTGGAACCGACTTCTCCCTATAGCGGAGCTAGCTATTAACAGCTATATAGCTAATGCTACAGGATTGTCCCCCTTCTTTATAACCTATAGATACGACTATTCCCTGCTCCTACCGACCCCAAGTAGTAATACCCTGCGCCCTGTACGGTCCCCAATTTAGCAGGGAGAGGCTATCGTACAGACGATTACGAACGCCTACTAATAGGCGAAGGCGAGCCTAGCTATAGCTTAACAGAATGCGGAAGAGCAGGCTAACAAGGGACGGCAGGCTGCACCAAGGTACAAGGCAGGGGATAAGGTCTAGCTAAACCAGCGACGCATCTATATAGACCGGCTAAGCAAGAAGCTAGATTAGAAGAACAGGAAGTTTACAGTAGTCCGACTAGTAGGGATATACGCCGTACGACTTAACACCCTCCTAGGGATACACCCAGTCTTCTACGTAGACCTCGTACGGCCGGCGAATACGGATCCCCTTCTGCACTAGACGACAGACGACGCGCGCCCACTAGCGATCATAACCGAGGGCCAAGAAGAGTACGAGGTAGAAGGAATCCTTAAGAGCCGACGGAAACAGGGGAAGGCAGAGTACCTAGTAAAATAGAGAGGATAGGCAGAGCCTATATAGGAACTGTACGAGGCCCTATAGGACACAACTGCACTAGACAGGTAGGAGGAGAACTATTCCCCTGCCCAGTTGAAGTAACACTACGCTGTACGGCGAAAAGGGACACAATCTACCCTAAGGACAGGGTAGCCGCTACTAACTTGGATTGTTAAAGAGATCAAAAATTACGACGTAGGGCACTATAGGATCCCACTAACACTACACTGTACGACACTGTACAGAAGGAGGGCAGAAGGAAGGGGACAGCCAGGAAACAGATAGGAACAAAAGTAGAAATAAGAAGAATTAAGAGTAGAACTATCTGGAATTTCTTACACTACCTAGGGGGGGGAAGGGGGTAGCTTACTAGCTACCACCCTAGGGGACCAGAGCAGCCGACTCCCTATCTAAGATCTTAATTACCTCCCGCCCGGCAGGACCCCCACCCCTACCTAGGCCAGCCCTAGGAAGCAGAGGCACCCCCCTACCCCTACGCACCTCCTCTAGACAGCAGTAGAGGCAGTAGAGGGAGCTATCCTTCTACTTACACAAGGCACACACCCTAGCCTAGAAGCCTAGGAGGCGGTATAGGCCAAGTAAGGGCTAGGGGGAGATGGGGCAGGAGGCGCAGGGCTAGCCCTAGGTAGCGATAAGGATAGCGTTAACGTATAACGCCCAAGCTATAGCTACCTACTAAGGTGTAACCTAGGCAGGGTTACACTAGAAGGCGTAGTAGGGCAGCTCGGCCGCATCCTGCTGCTCGTTAGTGTAGCACCTAAGACGTTAGCTTAGACTATATAGAAAACGGAAATCTGTACAAACTAGAAGCGTAGCTGTTAATTAAATTAAGGATTCCACTACTAGAGGCGGATATAGGAGGGGAACCTAGCCGGACGAGCAGAGGAGGAGGAGCCAGCACCTATAAGGGAGCTACTAGACAGGACGGACGGCATAATAGTAGCTAGTAGGTAGTAGTAACTAGTAGTAGCTAGGTTAGTAGATATTAGATAGTAGATAGTAGACGGTAGACAGTAGTAGACGGTAGACGGGGTAGAAGGAGGGAGGCAGGCAGGGAATAGAAAGAAGCAGGGAGGGAAAGAGAAGGGAGAGGCTTGGAACTTAGGAGGGGTAACTGCCTACTATAAGAGACAATAGCAACTAGGGCAGCTGCTACAACTAGGTAAAATAGCAAGGAGGCAACCACAACCTAGTAGGCGACAACGACGACTACATAGACGGCCGGACGAAAATAGGAAGTCGCGACCTGCCAAAGGAACAGCAGGAGCTAAGGGTATACAGTATACTGCTATACAAAAAGGGCAGTACAAGAAGGGAGGGGGGGGGTATTATTAGGGGGCGCCGCCTAGCCCATGTCCTAGACCTGACCTAAGCCAGCTGTCGCCCTAAGGACTGCAACTTAGCAGAGCTAGCATAACCCTACCCTCTGTACAGAATTACCGACAGGACTACACTCCTATATAGAGGGGGAACCCTATAGCCCTATACAGAGAGGAATTGCTGCCCCTCTAAACAGAGGGAAAACTCTGCACTACTGTACAGAGGGAGAACTCCCGATCCTCTATACGAAGGGTAAACCTTGCATCCCTATACAGAGGGAAATTGCTAGCTTAGCTTCGTAGGTACAAATTGTACAGCAGCAGACAACGAAGGAACTGCCTATTAGTTCCTTTATGTAGATACCCAGCCTTAAGTTTCTGAACCAAGATTCTTAAGCCTCCTTACATACGCTATCTATAATAAAGAACTGTTAGCTATTATTCAGGCTTTCGAGGAGTTTAAACCGGAGCTTATAGCTAGACAGAGCACGGTCTAGGTCCTTACGGACCACCAGTTACTAACTTACTTTATAAAGACGCAGAAGCTATTATACCGCTAGGCCCAGTAGGCCGCCTACTTATCCGGATTCGATTTTAAGATTACCTATCGACCGGGAGCTTAAAATAGAAAGGCAGATACGTTAACGAGAAGAGAAGGAAAGACTAGCCGCGCGAAAGAAGATCCGAACATGTTCCAGAAGGTGTTAACCAAACGAATAGTAGACGTAGAGGTGTTAAGAGAAGTAGGGATCAGCGCGATAGAGCCTCCGACCGAAGAAGAGACGCTCTACGAGAGAGTGGAACGGCTTAATTAGCAGCAGAAGCTCGGCAAAACCGGCTTAGGGAAACTCATTGTTCTAGAATAACTAATTACAGAGGTTATCCAGCTAGTCTATAGTTCTAAGGATGTTGGTTACGCAGGATCGAAGAAGATAATAGAAGCAATAAGGACGACCTACTAGTTTCCGCGAATCTTCGAGCAGATACACAGGTTTATTACTAACTGTTACGTATGCCGAGCCGCGAAGCTACGTTACGGCCTTCTGGCCGGCCTGTTAAAGCCACTTCCGATCCCTAGGAAACTATAGCAGCACATTACAATAGACTTCGTAACCGGCCTGCCGGATTCAGATAGATATAACGCTACGCTTAATGTAGTGGATCGGCTAAGCAAAGAGCGCTATTTCATCCCCTACTGAGCTAAGGATAAAGGAACTACTGTAGAAGAAACAGCGAGAATGTTGATCCAGCACGTATAGAAGCACTACGGCCTGCTGGATACTATTACTACGGATAGGGGTCCTTAATTCACTGCCGACGTATAGAAAGCTATCAACTAAGCCCTTGGAATTCGTAGAAAGCTCAGCACGGCCGCTTACCCTTAGACCGACAGTTAGTCTAAAGTAGTTAACTATAAGATAGAAAAGTATCTACGAATCTTCTGCAGCTATTATTAAGCAGATTGGATTAAGATGTTGCCGATAGCCGAATTCTGCGCCAATTCAGCACGGTCGGAAGCCACCTTACTAGCGCCGTTTAAGATAACATACGGTTATCTTCTAAGGATAAGCTTTAAGCCGCTAAACGAACCTAGCTCTTTAGAACCTTCTACTCCTACTTCGTCGAAGAGAATTGCCGCAGCGGCGGCAGAAGCGCTCTGATCTTAGATAGAAGAAGCGATTAAGGTAGCGAAAGAGGTAATAGAATTAGCTTAGAAGAAGATAGTAACTCGAGCTAATAGAGAGAGGTTACCGATAGAATTCGAGGAAGGCCAAAAGATATAGCTTAACACGCGGAACCTAAAACTAAAAGGCAACGCGAAGCTTAACCCTCGCTACGTAGGCCCGTTCAAGATAGTAGAAAAGAGGTCGCCAGTAACCTACCGGCTCCAGCTGCCGAAATTATTCCGGATCTACGACGTCTTCTATTCGGATCTGTTAAGTTTAGAACCTAAAGAAGGCCTTCTGGAACAGGGGTTCGCCGAACCCCCGTTAGTCAAAATAGACGGCAAAGAAGAAGAGTAGGAAGTAGAAGACGTAATCGATATAAGGAAATAAAGAGGATCTATCGAAGCGAGGATCTTATAGAAAGGATAGCTAGAAGACTATAAATAGTATCCGGCCGAGAATCTCTAGAATTCGGCAGCAGTGCTAAGAGAATTTTACGTCCGAAACCTGAAGAAGCCGAGGCCTAAGTGGCTCGACAGCTGAAAAGAAGGCCAAGTCCGCTTTATTAGTGCAGAAGCCGACGAAAACAATCGTAACAGTCGCTTTGCTGGAGTCTTCGACGCAGCTACCACCTACCGCGGCTGCAGCAGGAAGCTCGCCGACGCCGTAAAGCAGCGTCGGAGCCGCCAGCCCTGCGGTAGGTAAGGTCCTTAGTAGAGAAAAAAAAGAAGAAGATAGCGAGCTGCAGATAGATCTATATAGACCTACGCGATAGAGTACGGAGCAGTTACGCCGCAGCTCGGGTAACTGCTAGCTCCGATCAGATAGAACGGATCAGATAGACGCCAAGTAAAGACGTTAGATAGTAACAATGTAAATCTTAAAAAAAAAGTTAGAACAGATAAGTAAGCAGTCGAGGGCGACTGCTAATAAGGGAGGGGGGTAGTGCTGTGGCGGTAGAAAGGGGTGGGACTAAGCAATAGGGTAGACCCTCGGAATTTCGGCTCGGCCCTTCCGGACCGAGCCAGGCCTTAGTATACTACCCCCAAAGCTCTCGCCTACTACTATATAGATTCCTTTCCCTCCTTAGTTCGAGATATAGTTATTAAAAAGGCCGTATTAAATCTTATCTGCGTGCCCGGATCAGAAGAGAACAGCTAGGAGATAATACAGAGTAGGTTGGCCCGTATTATTACTATGCCTTGCCAAGGTTTATATATCTGGTACACATTGGTCAAGTCACTTCCGAGTTACTTAACCAGTCCCTTTTGGCTTAAGTATACCGCGTTACATTACTTAACTCAGAAGTGACTGCTAAAAGTGTACGATAAAAGGCCCAGGTTCAATTCCTAGAGGGCGCATCTTTTAACGGGAGAGTAGAAGCAGCGTTAACGTATGTCCGTTTGTCCACCACTCCGTACAGAATAAGGCAGACCCGGTAAAGGTCCAGCTAGCTGTATGCAGACCTGCCGGGGGGGGGGGTTAATTGCGTATACTGTATAGGGGGGCTGTGCAATAGCATACGTAGCCTGTAAGTAAGCGCAGCTTACGAGGTCGTAAGCCTGTAGCGCAGGGGGTAGTAATACGGGGTGGGTTGGCCCGTGTTATTACTATGTCTTGCTAAGGTTTATATATCTAGTACACATTGGTCAAGTTACTTCCGAGTTACTTAACCAGTCCCTTTTAGCTTAAGTATACCGCGTTATATTAGGAGACACGCAGGAATAAGAGTAAAAGTAGGAGGGGAACGAGAGCAACACTGTCCGAAAGCTTTTATATACTACCTTGTAGTAGCTTACTAGCTACTACCCCCTAGGACTAGGGCAGCCGACTCTACACCCGAAATGTTAATTACCTCCCGGCCGGCAGGGGCCCTAATACTAGAGGAAGTGGAAAAGCAGCTTAGCAGTATCCTGCTGCTTATTAATATAGCACCTAAGACGTTAGCTAGGACTGTACGAAGGAGGAAGACTATACGAACTAGAAGCAGAGTTGCTAGTTAAGCTAAACATCCTACAGCTAGAGGTAGAGGTATAGGAGGCTAGGCCGGCAACTACAAGGGAGCTACGACAGCACCAGGCAGACGGAATAGTAGCGTTAGTAGTAGTTGTTGTTAGTAGTAGTAGTAGCTATAGTAATAGTAGTAGTAGTAGACGGCTAGGCGGACGGGTAGCAGATAGGAGAATAGAAGAGAAAGAGAAGAAGAGAGATAGAAGGGGGGAAGGCTTAATATACAGGGTAGGGGCTGCCTGCTATACAAGGCAATAGCAACTAGGGCAGCTGCTACAACTGTATAAGGGAGGGCAAACAAGGCAACTACGACCTAGTGCCTAGACGAGTAACAGCCCTATAAACAACCGGACGGAGGCGGGAACATCTACCTAGGAGCTAAACTCCGGACGACGACTAAGGCACAGGGACAGAGCTAGACGGCCTGCCGCTGCAAGACTATACAGCTAGGACGCAGAGTATATAGCTAGGGCTATAGGGTAGGAGGTAAACGGTTAGACAGGACCAAGCACCTCCTGCACCTTTGTAACCGCTCGCAGGTCCTCCTCCGCCTTAGCTTTAGCATCCTTAAAGTAGCAAATAGAATTAGTTAAGATTAGGTAGAAGCAATCTAGCGCTACCTGCCTTCCCTGCTTGCGGATCCTCCTCTGCCTTAATTACAGGATCTAGATAGACAGGGCCAAGGTTGCAACAGTAGGAAGGGAGGGCATCTAGTAGGCATTGCCGAGTAGCTAGTGCCTAGATAAAAACAGGAAGCGCTACCTGCTAGAGGAGCCCTAAGAGCTAGGGGTATACGACATGCTGTCGTACGAGAGAAGTACTATAAGAAGGGAGGGGGGTATTGTTAGGGGGCGCCGCCCAGCCTAGGTCCTAGATCTAAGCTAGCCGTCGCCCTAAGGACTGCGACTTAGTGGCGCTAGCACGACCCTACCCTCTGTATAGAGTTACCGATACGACCCTACTCCTATACAGAGGGAGAATCCTATAACCCTATATAGAGAGGAATTGCCGCCCCTCTAAACAGAGGGAAAACTCTACATTACTGTACAGAGGGAAACTCCCGATCCTCTATACAGAGTGTAAACCTTGCATTCCTATACAGAGGGAAATTGCTAGCTTGGCTTCGTAGGTACAAATTGTACAGCAGCAGACGACGAAGGAACTGCCTATTAGTTCCTTTATGTAGATACCCAACCTTAAGTTTCTAAACCAAGATTCTTAAGCCCTTACATTACCTACTACTATATAGATTCCTTTCCCTCCTTAGTTCGAGATATAGTTATTAAAAAGGCTGTATTAAATTATATCTACATGCCCGGATTAATAGTAGCTCGAGATAATAGAAAGCAGTTACCGATAGAATTCGAAGAAGGCTAAAAGGTATAGCTTAATACACGCAACCTAATGTTACGGTCAACAGATGTAAAACGGAAAATATAGTTAACAGATGTAAAACGGAAAACAACAGCATCTAAGACCTAACTAGAACTATTAAGATTCACAGACCGCAGGCCAACAACTACTAGATAGAAGAAGACTCTAAGAGAGTAAAAGGCGAATCATCTCGCGATGCAAACACTCCTAACTTAGTTCTAGAACCTTAGGAAAAAGCGGGTCTGGGAAATAAATTTGTTTGCAGAACAAAGAAACAGAGTTTAATAAGAAAGTTACTAGCAAACACGCAAACAACCAGCCAGGGCAGGGGGATATAAGAACCTGCCGCTACCTACCTAATCTTTCTCTTCTTCTTGTTTATAGCTCGTCTTGTGCATTAATTTAGCTTTTACACCCTAGACTCCAGCCCTTCCTTTCTTTACTTAGTTTTCACATCCCTTACTTCAGACTTCAGCCTCCCCCTCTAATATCAACTTTTATATCCCTCCCTTTAGACTTTGTTTTATCCAACTCCTCCTACCTACTTCGACTTTTACATCGACCTCTTCCGACCTCTTAGCTTCCTCCTTAACATTACGAGCTATTAACCAAACACTAGACTATTAATATAGTCTTCTACACCCTACGAGAAGAGGTCCCCTTTAAGGAATACTTGAAACTGGACCTATTAGCAGAAGGAATTATTAACCTAATAAACAACGATCCCAACCTTGTCCTCCGAGTCTTTTTTACAGCAACGAACACCGTCTGTACAGGCATTGAACAAGTGAAGGAACTCAACCAACACATTAATAGCCTGGAAGCAATGCTATCAGATAGCAAGGATTAGGTACAAGAGATAGAACGAAAGATTGCTAACCTAACAATTAAGAAAGCTTAGACATAAGGACAATTGCAGGAAGCTCTGAACCTAAGGACACAGAACACTACCAGAGAACCTACTAGCAAGAGAGTAGCTAACCCAGAACCATTCTATAGAGACAAGGACAAGTTTAATAAATTTCGACTATAATTATCAATTGAGCTCTCAGCTAACGCAGACCACTTCCCAAACGAACAACAGAAGGTCTTATACGCGTTCTCCCTCCTTACTAGCAAGGCACTACAACAGGTCTTACACTGGTTTAACCCAAAGACACTATAAGTTACTTGCCCAGACGTTACTACCTTGCTTACCGCTCTCGACTTAGCCTTTGGTAACCTATACTGCAAGTCCACAGCCTAGCAGCTAATCCGAACCCTTAAGCAAACCAACAAGCTATTCTCTAACTACTACACACAATTCTTACAGGAAATCGGATACAGCGAATACGATACAGAAGCCCAAAAGTCGGCTCTGGTTGCTAGTCTAAGCACTGAACTTCTTACTAAACTGGAAGACTAAGAGCACGAATCTTTGTTATTTTACAAACTAGTTACCCTCTGCCAACGCCTCGACAGTCGTAGAAATCTGTTCTTAAATATTATTAAGGCACGCAGCAACCCGCTTAACAACCGCACGAGCTAGCGTCTAGTTACGACTCTTCCGATCTTTACCTAAAACCAACCTAATCCTCCCTTAGCCCTACGACTCCCTCCTGTTAACAGCGAACCTATAGACCTTAGTTCAGCTAAGCTTTAAGACGGTCGACTTATACAAGAAGAAAAGCAGTGTCGCTGCAACCAACGTCTCTGCATATACTATAGAGAGCCAAACTACATTGCAATCAACTGCCCAACTCTAGTCAATTGCCGCAACAAGGCAGGCACCCCTCTTAGATTCTCTGCAGCTGCCCCAGCACTAAAGGATAACAGCAAGGACTAGGGAAACGCTTAGGCCTGTTAACAAGACGCCTAACAGGCAAGTATTTAGATCGACATCGTGCAATCTCTTCTTCTGCAGTGCAATTCTATACTAAGGCAGAGGATAAGTTAACTTGTCCTCCCTTTGTAGTTACAGCAAATATCTACACTAAGAAGAATTCTACATACTTAGTACTTACAATAATCGACTGCGGCGCAACTAGCAAGAGTTTCATTAACCCTAGACTTGTTAACTCCTTAGGAATCCCTACTTAGAACCTGAAATACCCTAGACTCTTAAAGATGTTTAACGGTAGCGAGGCCTCTGTAGGAGGTATAACTTAGATTGCCTACGTTAAACTTCAACTTAGGAACAACTACAAAGAACACCTCTCTTGCTTTGTTATACCTCTCCCTAACTAGAAAATAATCCTAGGATTGCCTTGGCTAAAGCTCTACAACCTACAGATTAACTAGGACACTAGAAGCCTCGACATAAACTTGGAACATTGCCAAAACTATTGCTACACTTTAACTCAGTTTACTCCTACGAACGGCACAAAAGATTCGATACTCTAAGTATCTGCAGCTGCTTTCTACATAGCTGTAAAGGAAAAAGGAGCTCAAATCTTTGCTGCGTTAATAGAAGACATCGAGAAAGCCCTTGCTAAGTTCGACGAAAACTAAGAAGCCACCAATCTAGAGACAAAAGTACTAACAGAATACTATAACTTCCTTAGTGTATAGTTAGTTAAAGAAGCTGACAGTCTACCTCCTTACCGACCTTACGATTACAAGATTAAACTGGAAGAAGGTCAGACACCCCCTTTTGGACCTCTCTACCAAATGTCCTGCGAAGAACTCTAAGTCCTGCAAAGGTTTCTGCAACAAAACCTTTAGAAAGGCTTTATTCGATCCAGTCGCTTACCTGCCGCCAGCCCTGTTATGTTTGTTAAGAAGCCCAGTAGAGGGCTGCGCTTCTATGTTAACTACCGCAATCTTAACGCTATCTCTAAGAAGAACCGGTATCCGATCCCTCTAATCTAAGAAACACTAGAACGCCTCTTAAAAGCAAAATAGTTTACTAAGCTCGATGTAATTGCGGCCTTTAACAAGATTCGGATAGCTGAAGGACAAGAATAGTAAACTGCATTTAGAACCCGATACGGCCTGTTTAAATCCCTAGTAATGCCCTTTAGAATGTGCAATGCACCTAGCACTTTCTAAGAATATATAAACGACACACTAAGAGAGTACTTAGACTAATTTGTTACTGCTTACATTAACGACATCCTAGTCTACAGCACTACACTAAAAGAACACTAGGAACATGTTAGGGGGCGCCGCCCAGCCCAGGTCCTGGACCTAACCTAAGCTAGCCGTCGCCCTAAGGACTGCGACTTAGCGGCGCTAGCACGACCCTACCCTCTGTACAGAATTACTAACAGGACTACACTCCTATACAGAAGGGGAACTATATAGCCCTACATAGAGGGAGATTGCCGCCCCTCTAAACGGAGGGAAAACTCTGCACTACTATACAGAGGGAGAACTCCCGATCCTCTATACAGAGGGTAAACCTTGCATCCCTATACAGAGGGGAATCGCTAGCTTAGCTTCGTAGGTACAAATTGTACAGTAGCAGACGACGAAGGAACTGCCTATAAGTTCCTTTATGTAGATACCCAACCTTAAGTTTCTAAACCAAGATTCTTAAGCCCTTTACATTAGGAACTGATCTTACTGTTGGTAACTGCAGTAATAAAACAAAGATAGACGGCGACATCCCTAAAGAAACTACGGCTATAGAGGGACATATACACTGCGCGTACGAGGAGCTGCTAGAACACAAGAGGCAGCTCGAGCAGCAAGTAAACCACTAGGCTGCGATAATTTCCCAACAGGAACAGGAGTTACGACAGCTTAGGGCGTCCGATCGCGATCTGACCCCTACGACGACGACGAACACGATAGCCTACACCCCGACCCCCAAAAGCAAACTCCCCGACGTCTCTACGTATAATAGTAAGGCTCCGGCCGAGTACCCCTCCTAGGCTGCCCAGATACGCTCTAAGCTTCTAGTCAACTTAGGAGCATACCCGACCGAGCTAGACAAGGTAGTTTACCTCTTTAGGAGGTTAAAGGGCAGGGCAGCAGCACGGATTCTGCTGTACTACGAGACAGCTATTGCCAACCTAGCAATAGCTACGACGACGATGCTCTAGGCAGCTCTAGACAAGAGCTACAAGGACCTAGACCGCGAGAGCTGGGCACTCCTACAGGTCAACACGATAAAACAAGGACGCAAGACCGTACAAGAATTCCCTGCAGAATTTAACTAGACTTTAGCAGAAGCAGGAGGTCTCTAATAGGAGAACAGGATAAAAATTACCTCTTTAGAGGTAGGCCTCTCTAAGGAGATTATAACGGGACTAGTAGGCGTAATGCGACTAGCTACGTACGAGGGATTCTGCAATCTCCTTAGAATAGTCGACGACTAGCAGTGCAGGCTTAAATAGATAAGCCGCGCTTAAGAGATAAGACAACCCCTCTAGCGAAAGACAGACGCTATAGACTAGGAACCAACGACGACGAGGGTAGCGGCAGCCGTTACTGTACAGCCAAGGGCTGCTACTAAAAGGGCGCAATAGGTAGACATTAATACAGGGTGGGTTGGCCCGTGTTATTACTATGCCTTGCCAAGGTTTATATATCTAGTACACATTAGTCAAGTCACTTCCGAGTTACTTGACCAGTCCCTTTTGGCTTAAGTGTACCGCGTTACATCACTTAACTCAGAAGTAACTGCTAAAAGTGTACGATAAAAGGCCCGGGTTCAATTCCTAGGGGGCGCATCTTTTAACAGGAGAGTGGAAGCAGCGTTAACGTATGTCCATTTGTCCACTACTCTGTACAGAATAAGGCAGACCCGGTAAAGGTCCAGCTAGCTGTGTGCAGACCTGCCGGGGGGGTTGATTGCGTATGCTATATAGAGGGGCTATGCAATAGCATACGTAGCCTGTAAGTAAGCGCAGCTTACGAGGTCGTAAGCCTGTAGCGCAGGGGGTAGTAATACGGGGTAGGTTAGCCCGTGTTATTACTATGCCTTGCTAAGGTTTATATATCTAGTACATATTGGTCAAGTCACTTCCGAGTTACTTGACCAGTCCCTTTTAGCTTAAGTGCACCGCGTTACATTACTAATAATCTGACTGCAGTAGACTCTAGGTCAATACCCGTCTTTGATAACTATATCCAAGGCTAGAGAGGGAAGAATCTACGTACAAGCGGAGGTAGAGGTATTTGAGTGTGCGCCAAGCCTGGCCCTGCCAAGCCTAGCTGCCAGCTGTCTACATCCACATCCGTATTACTACCGCCCTCCCTAACTAGCGATTGCCCTTAATCGCAATCAATCTATTAATCGCAATCAGCCAATCAGGTCGCACCAATCCAGGTCGCAGGGGTCGCAAATTCAGCTTCGCTATCAGCCAATTAGGTCGCTCCAAAACAGGTCGCTTTTAAGGTCGCTTTTGAGGTCGCTTTTAAGCTTCAATTTCTGTGCGTTTTGAGTCTCAATCTCGTGCCTTGTTGAGCCTCAATCTCGTACCTTTTGCCGTCGCTTTCGGTCTTAATTGGTGCCTTGTTTGCTGCCTTGTTTGCTCCAGAGGTCGTCGGGGCTGCGGAGGTCGCGGAAGGTCGTAGAGGCTTGTAGAGGTCGCTTTGCAAACACGTACTGCTTCTGAACCGTCGCTTCTTAAGTCGTCGCCCGTCGCTTCTTAAGCCGTCGCCTGTCGCTTCTTAGACGGTCGCTTCTCGACGGTCGCAGAGGTCTCAGAGGTCGCGGAGGTCGCGGAGCTCGCTAAGGTCGCAGAGGTTGTCTTGCAAACATGTGTCGCTTCTCAGACCGTCGCTTCTTAAGCTGTCGCCAGTCGCTTCTTAGACAGTCGCTTCTTGTCGGTCGGTTCTCGGACAGTTACTTCTCGACGGTCGCTCGCTTCTTAAGCTGTCGCTCGCTTCTTAGACCGTCGCTCGCTTCTCGAGCCGTCGCTTTGCCTGTATTGTCTGCAGCAGCTGCACCTGCCTATAGCTATGCCTCTAAACTGTGCTGCTTCTGAACCTGAACAGTGTGTATTGTCTTTAGCTGCCTGTTTGTCTGCAGCTGCCTTAGGTGCTCGTGCCTAGGTGCTTGTGTTGCTTTGCTGCTTGTATCGCTTTGCTGCTTGTGTTGCTTTGCCTTATACCAAACTGTATACCTCGATTGCTAAATATGCTGCTTGTCTTGTCCCTAATTGTTACGATTGCTAAACTTGTTACTCGTGCTGCTCTTATCGCTCGTGCTGCTACAGAGGTCGCAGAGGTCGTCGGGGTCGGAGAGGTCGCTTGTCGCAGAGGCTGCGGAGGTCGCAGAGTTGTCGAGGTCGCAGAGGTTGCCTTGCAAATACGTGTCGCTTCTCGAGCCGTCGCTTCTTAACAGTCGCTTCTCGACAGTCGCTTGCTTCTTAGACGGTCGCTCGCTTCTCGAGCCGTCGCTTCTCGAGCCGTCGCTTTGCCTGTGCTTTGCCTGTGCCTGCCTGCAGCAGCCCTGTCTGCCCTGTGTTGCCTCTGAACCTGAACAGTGTGTTTTGTCTGCAGCTGCCTGCCTAGGGGCTCTGCCTCTGCTTTGCCTGTGTTGTCTGCAGCTGTACCTCTGTTGTCTGCAGCAGCTGTGCCTCTGTTATCTACAGCAGCTGTGCCTGTCTAAAGCAGCTGTGCCTGTCTGAAGCAGCTGTGCCTAGTGCTGTGCCTGTTGCTCTGCCTAGTGCTCTGCCTGCTTGGTGCTCTTGCTCGGTGCTCTTGCTCGACCTAGGTGCTCTGCAGCTAGTGCTCTGCAGCTAGTGCTCTGCCTTATGTGTTAGGGGGCGCCGCCTGGCCCAGGTCCTAAACCTGACCTAAGCCGACCGTCGCCCTAAGGACTGCGACTTAGCGGCGCCAGCACGACCCCACCCTCTGTACGGAGCTACCGACAGGACCCTACTCCTGTACAGAGGGAGAACACTGCGGTCCTGCACAAAGGGGAGCTACCGCCCCTCGGATTAGGGGAAAGACCCCGCACTACCGTACAGAGAAGGTAACTCCCGATCCTCTATACGGAGGGTGAAACTTGCACCCCTGCACAGAGGGGAAATTGCTAGCTTAGCTTTGTAGATACAAATCGTACAGAGCAAACGACGAAGGAACTGCCTATTAGTTCCTTTATATAGATACCCGACCTTAAGTTTCTAAACTAAGATTCTTAAGCCCCTTACATTAGGAACTGATCGCACTGTCGGTAACTGCGGTAATAGAACAGAGATAGACGGCGACATCCCTATAGAACCTACGGCTATAGGGGGACATATACACTGCGTATACGAGGAGCTGCTAGAAAGCAAGAGGCAGCTCGAACAACAAGTAAGCTACTAGGCTGCGATAATTTCCCAACAGGAACAGGAGCTACGACAGCTTAGGGCGTCCGATCGCGATCCGACCCCTACGACGACGATAAGCACAATAATCCACACCCTGACCCCTAAGAGCAAACTCCCCGACGTCTCTACGTACGATAGTAAGGCTCCGGCCGAGTACCCCTCCTAGGCAGCGTAGATGCGCTCTAAGCTCCTAGTCGACTTAGGAGCATACCCGACCGAGCTGGACAAGGTAGTCTACCTCTTTAGGAGATTAAAGGGCAGGGCGGCAGCATAGATTCTGCCGTACTACGAGACAGCTATTGCCAACCTAGCAATAGCTACGACGACGATGCTCTAGGCAGCTCTAGACAAGAGCTACAAGGACCCAGACTGCGAGAGCCGAGCACTCCTACAGTTTAATACGATAAAATAAGGACGCAAGACTGTACGAGAATTCCTCGCGGAATTTAACTAGACTTTAGCAAAAGCAGGGGGCCTCCAATAGGAAGACAGGATAAAGATTACCTCTTTAGAGGTAGGCCTCTCTAAGGAGATTATAACGGGGCTAGTAGGTGTAATGCGGCCAGCTACGTACGAGGAATTCTGTAACCTTCTTAGGATAGTCGACGACTAGCAACGTAGGCTAGGACGGATAGGCTGCGCTTAGGAGATAAGACAACCCCCCTAGCGACAGACAGATGCTATAGACTAGGAACCAACGACGACGAGGGTAGCGGCAGCAACCACTATACGGCCAAGGGCTGCTACCAAAAAGGCGCAATAGGTAGACACGGCCACCCTTAACAAGAGACGAGCAGAAGGGAGCTGCTACCGGTGTAGCAAGATAGGCCACACTGTACGGAACTGCGGGCTTCTGCCAGCAGAGAGACCTAGTAGACGGCCGACCACTGCGAGAGTAGCAACTACAGCGCCTTAACGAGAAGATTAGGTGTCCTATTCGGACGACGACGAGTCGGGAAAAGAGTAGCCTCTAAGCGAAGACTCTGCCAGAGGCGGGTGCGAGATAGACTGCCAAATCAAAGCATTACTTAGCTATCTTTTAAGAGCAATTAAATAACGACGACGCCGTTTATCGTACGGCCGACGTTAAACGGGTCCGCAACGGCGCGGACATTGATTAATACAGGATGTTTAGTGTATAGAGTAATTAGCGAAGACTTCGTATAGAGACATCGGATTAAGACGACCCCTACAGTACCTGTACGCATGCTGGGCATTACCAGGCGAGGACCGGACATTACCTATATAGTAAAAGTAACAATGGAGGTACAGGGACACTATAAGCAAGACTTATACCTCTATGTCGTACAGGACAAGTTAGGGTATAACCTAATACTAGGAAAGCCCTAGATAGAGCGCTAGCAGGGCAAGCTAGACGTCGGACGAGGACGGCTGTACCTAGCAGCAACGAAGCGGAGAATCCGGGACTAGGGGAGGCTCCTGCAAGGTAGCAATGCTAAGGCCGAAATTAACACAGCAACGGCGGACATTAAGAAGGCATTGGCACCTAAGGAGGCGACAAACCCCTGTACGAAGCTCCTAAGAGAGTATATAGGGTACCTGGACCTCTTTGAACCAAAGTCAGCCTCGAAGCTGCTACTACACCGAGGGGAAGGGATTAACTATAACATCTAGCTAGAACCCCGTCCGGATAGGGGCCTGCCGGAGGTACCGTACGGACCGCTGTACGGAATGTCCTCTAGAGAACTCTTAGTATTGCGCAAGACGCTGGACGACCTGCTTGCCAAAGGATTTATTCGGGCCAGTACGTCGTCCGCGGGAGCCCTAGTGCTGTTTGTCTATAAGGAGGGGAAGGCCGGATTGCGCTTCTACGTAGACTACAGAGGCATCAACGCGATTACCAAGAAGGACCGGTACCCCCTACCCCTTATTAAGGAAACCCTCGGACGAATTAGCAAGGCGAAGTGGTTTACTAAGCTTAACGTAGTCTCGGCCTTCTACAAGATACGGATTAAGGAGGGCTGTAAATGGATAACGGCCTTCCGTACGAGATATAGTCTTTTTAAGTAGCTTGTTACCCCCTTCGGCCTTGCCAATGCACTGGCAACCTTCTAAAGGTACATTAACAAGTCCCTATAGGGGTTATTAGACGACATCTGCTTAGCATACCTCGACGACACCCTGGTTTTTACAGACGGCACTTACGCAGATTACGTACGAGATGTCAAGAAGGTGCTGGACCGGCTACAGCAGGCTAGCTTGTACCTTAACATCGACAAATGCGAATTCGGTGTCCAACGTACGAAATACCTAGGTTTTATTATTAAGGCAGGGAAGGGCATCAGTATAGATAGGAAGAAGATTGACGCTATTAAGCAATAGAAGCCGCCTACGAACGTTAAGGGCGTACGGGAATTTCTTGGGTTTGCCAACTTCTATCGCTAGTTTATACGGAACTACTTAGAGATCGTACGACCCCTAGTTAAGCTAACGCACAAAGACAAGCAGTTCAAATAGACGGACGAATGCGATAAGAGCTTTAACAAGCTAAAGGTACTCTTTACTACAGGACCAACGCTTGCCGCTTTCGACCTGGAGTATACGACAATACTGGAAACTAACTCCTCGGGGTACTGCATTAGGGGTATCCTGTTACAGGTAGGCTCGGACGGACTCCTACACCTATACGCGTATTTCTCTAAGAAGAACTCCCTAGCTAAGTGCAACTACCCTATCTACGACAAAGAATTGCTAGCAGTCGTACAGTGTTATAAAGCCTAGGATAGAGAACTCCGCTTAGTACCCGAGTTCCTCGCCCTAACAGACTATAAGAACTTAGAATACTTTACTTAACCCTAGAAGCTGTCTAAGAGGCACGTACGATAGGCAATGTACCTAAGCCGTTTTAACATTAAACTCCAGTACTGCAAGGGTAAGGACAACAGTAGGGCCGATGCTCTGTCTAGACGGGACCAGGACATGCTAACGACGTACGAGGACGACCGGCTAAAGTTACGAACATTCCAGATGTTTAAAGGGGAGCCGGGCGGGGAGACTATCTGCCTAGCAGCGACATACCTATAGGAACCCCAACTGTAAGCATAGGAAGAAGCAGTGGAAAAGGACGAGGTATACCGAGGGGCCCGTACGGCGATCCAGGGAGGGCAACGAAAGCTCCTAGCCGAGCTCTACCTTAAGGTGTCGACAGCCGAGTGCTCGGTAGACGAGGAGAACAACCTAAGGTTTAGGAATCGGATATAGGTCCTAGAGGACGGGAAGCTCTATACGAACCTAATACAACGGGCATATAACTCTGTAGCTACTGGGCACCTAGGGCGCGAGGAGACGTACAGCATTATCGCCCGGGACTACTACTGGCCAGCGATAGCGAAAGACATTCGCAGGTTCATACAGAACTGCGATATATACAGACGGACGAAGCCCTAGCACGAGCTAAAACACAGGCTGCTGAAGCCCCTGCCGATACTAGACTGTCCCTAGCAAGATCTGACCGTAGACTTTATTACTGACCTCCCTAAGAGCAACGGACGGCAAAACATTATAGTAGTTACGGACAAGCTAACGAAGGGGGTAATACTAGAGGGGATGGACTCTATTACGGCTGAAGATACCGCCTAGGCCTTTATCCGGACGACGTTCAGCAAGTACGGTTTCCCTAGGTCTATTGTATTAGACCGGGGGACGCAGTTTACGAGCTAGCTCTAGGCACGGATCTGCCAGTTGCTGAAGGTAGAGCGTCGCCTGTCAACCGCATAGCACCTGCAGACAGACGGGGCGACAGAGAGGGTCAATTTAACCTTGGAAGCGTACCTCTGAGCGTACGTCGACTATAACCAGACGAACTGGAACCGCCTCCTCCCAATAGCGGAGCTGGCTATTAACAGCTGTACAGCCGATGCTACAGGACTGTCCCCCTTCTTTATGACCTATAGATATAACCATTCCCTGCTCCTACCGACCCTAAGTAGTAACACCCTGCGCCCTGTACGATCCCCAATCCAGTAAGGAGAGGCTATCGTACGGACGATTACGAACGCCTACCAATAGGCAAAGGCGAGCCTGGCTATAGTTTAGCAGAATACGGAAGAGCAGGCGAACAAGGGACAACAGGCTGCACTAAGGTACGAGGCAGGGGACGAGGTCTAGCTAAACCAGCGGAACATCCGTACGGACCGGCTAAGCAAGAAGCTAGATTGGAGGAATAGGAGGTTTACGGTAATCCGACCGGTAGGGACACACGCTATACGACTGAACACCCCCCTAGGGATTTACCTAGTCTTCTATATAGACCTCGTACGACCGGCGAACACGGACCCCCTGCTGCACTAGACGACTAACAACGCGCGCCTACCCGCAATTATCACCGACGGCCAGGAAGAGTATAAAGTAGAGGGGATCATTAAGGGTCGGAAGAAGCGGGGGAAGGTAGAGTACTTAGTAAAATAGAGAGGATAGGCAGAGCCTATGTAGGAACTGTACGAGGCTCTGCAGGAAACAACCGCGCTGGACAGATAGGAGGAGAACTATCCCCCTGCCCAGTAACAGTAACACCGTATCGTACAGCGGAAGGGGGCACGATCCACCCTAAGGCAGGGTAGCTGCGGACAGACCTAGGTTGTTAAAGGATCGAATACTACAACGTAGGACACTACGAGGCCTTACTAACACAATATTATACGACACTGTACGGGATAAGGGCTGGAAGGAAGGAACAGCTAAGGGACAAATAGGAGGGGGAGTAGAAATAAGACGAGCTAAGAGGGACACCGTCCGAAATTTCTTACACTATCTAGGGGGGGGGGGGGTAGGGGGGGGGGGGGGGGGGGGGGGGGGGGGGGGGGGGGGGGGTGGCTCACTGACCACTACCCCCCCCCGGGGACCAGAACCACCTACTTATCATCTGACACCTCCACTACATCGGGCCTAGCCGGGCCCCTACCCCCACCGGGGCTAGCCCTAGGAAGCAGAGGTACCCCTGCACCCCTACGTGCCTCCCCCGGACAGCGGAAGGGGCAGTAGAAGGAGCTATCCTTCCACTTATACAAGGCACACACCCCTGCCCAGAAACCTAGGAGGCGGTATAGGCTAAGTGTAGGCTAGGGGGAGTTAGGGCAGGGGGCACAAAGCTGGCCCTAGGTAGCAATAAGGAGGGCGTTAACGTACGACAGGCGGGCCGTAGCTACCCGCTATAGTGTAACCCGGGCAGAGTTACACTAGAAGGCATAGAAGGGGAGCCCGGCCGCATCCTGCTGCTCGCGAGTATAGCACCTGGAACGTTAGCTAAGACCGTACAGAAGACGAGAATCCGTACGAACCGGAAGCGCAGCTACCGGTTAAGTTAAGGGTCCTACTGTACGAGCTCGAAGTAGGGGGGGACCCCAGCCGGACGAGGGGGCGTAGCGGGGCCAGCAACGACGAGGGAAGCACCGGACGGGGCGGACGACATAGTGGCTAGTAGTAGATAGTAGCTAGTAGTAGTTAGTAGCTAGTTAGTAGTTAGTAGTTAGCGGTTGGTAGATAGTAGCAGATAGTAGTATACGGTATACGGGGAGAAGAGAAGGGGGAAGGGAAGAAGAGAGAGAGGGATTAAGCAGACTGCCTGCTATAGGGGACGGTGCCTGCCAGAGGGGGAGTAGCAAGCAGGGCAGCTGCTGCAAACAAGTGAAATAGCAAGAGGCAACCGCGACCTAGGGGGAAGCGACGATGGACGACGACTCGGACGACCAAAAAAAAAAAAATAGGAAGCTGCGACCTGCCAAAGGGACAGCGGGAGCTAGGTAGTATAAGCACGCCGCCGTACAGAAGAAACACTACGAGAAGGGGAGGGGGGGGTATTGTTAGGGGGCGCCGCCTAGCCTAGGTCCTAAACCCGACCTAAGCCGACCGTCGCCCTAAGGACTGCGACTTAGCGGCGCCAGCACGACCCTACCCTCTGTACAGAGCCACCGACAGGACCCTACTCCTGTACGGAGGGAGAACACTGCAGTCCTGCACAAAGGGGAGCTACTGCCCCTCGGATTAGGGGAAAGACCCTGTACTACTGTACAGAGAAGGTAACTCCCGATCCTCTGTACAGAGGGTGAAACTTGCACCCCTGTATAAAGGGGAAATTGCTAGCTTGGCTTCGTAGATACAAATCGTACAGAGCAGACGACGAAGGAACTGCCTATCAGTTCCTTTATATAGATACCCGACCTCAAGTTTCTGAACCAAGATTCTTAAGCCCCTTACATTATGCTCTTCTGTACGTCTTAATTGCTGAATGTGCCGAATGCTGAATGTACGCCTCGATCGCTAGCTGTCCTAATTAGCCTTGTCCGAATAGAATAGTCTATTAAAGACCCGAAAAAAAAACGAATGTCGCCGCCCTAGGTCCTACTAGGTGCGCTCTCGTCGTCGTCGCTCTCTCGCTCCTCGCCTCGCTCTCGTCGCTCTCTCGTCGCTCTCGCTCTTCTTTGAAACTTGCGATCTACTCGTAGGGGCACTCTCTTCCCTAAAACTCTCTCTTCTTCTCGATAGGGGCACTTCTCTTCCCTAAAACTCTTCTTCTCGATGTCCTCTGTAATGGACCTCTCTCTTTAAAACTCTTCTTCTTAATCAGGGGAGGGGGGGGTAGAGTAGCATGCACATATACGATTAAGTAACCGGATAAAATTCGACGGCCTCCTTCGTATATATGCAGTATACACTCTAGGTTGTCAGTTGCACGTACGTTAATTAAGTACCTAGATGTAATTTAACGGGCTCTTTCGCGTAGTGCGGGCTAGGTGTTGGGTTAAGCCTTAGATATAATAATCTGACTGCAGTAGACTCTAGGTCAATACCTGTCTTTAATAACTATATCTAAGGCTAGAGAGAGAAGAATCTACGTACAAGCAGAGGTGGAGGTATTTGAGTGTGCGCCAAGCCTGGCCCTGCCAAGCCTAGCTGCCAGCTGTCCACATCCACATCCGTATTAGACATAGCTACCCTTAACAAGAGACGAGCAGAAGGGAGCTGCTACCGGTGTAGCAAGATAGGCTATACTGTACGGAATTGCAGGCTTTTGCCAGCAGAGAGACCTAGGGGACGGCCGACCACTGTACAGGTAGCAACTGCAGCGCCCTAACGAGAAGATTAGGAGTCCTACTTAGACAACGACGAGTTGGGAAAAGAGTAGCCTCTAAGCGAAGGCTCTGCTAGAGGCGTATACAAGATAGATTGCCAAATTAAAGCATTACTTAGCTATCTTTCAAGAGCAACTACATAACGACGACGCCGTTTATCGTACAGCCAACGTTAAACGGGTCTGCAACGGCGCGGACATTAATTAACACAAAATGTTTAGTGTACGGAGTAATCAGCTAATACAGGGTAGGTTGGCCTGTGTTATTACTATGCCTTACCAAGGTTCATATATCTGGTACACATTGGTCAAGTCACTTCCGAGTTACTTAACTAGTCCCTTTTAGCTTAAGTGTACTGTATTACATCACTTAACTCAGAAGTAACTGCTGAAAGTGTATAATAAAAGGCCCGGGTTCAATTCCTAGGGGGCGCATCCTTTAACAGGAGAGTGGAGGCAGCGTTAACGTATGTCCATTTGTCTACCACTCTGTACAGAATAAGGCAGACCTGGTAAAGGTCCAGCTAGCTGTATGCAGACCTGCCGGGGAGGGTTAATTGCGTATGCTGCATAGGGGGGCTGTGCAATAGCATACGTAGCCTGTAAGTAAGCGCAGCTTACGAGGTCGTAAGCCTGTAGCGCAGGGGGTAGTAATATGGGGTGGGTTGGCCCGTGTTATTACTATGCCTTACCAAGGTTTATATATCTAGTACACATTAGTCAAGTCACTTCCGAGTTACTTAACTAGTCCCTTTTGGCTTAAGTGTAGCGCGTTACATTATTAGCGAAGACTTTGTACAGAGACACTAGATTAAGACGATCCCTACTATACTAGTACGTATATTAGGCATTACTAGGCAAGGACTGGACATTACCTATATAGTGAAAGTAATAATAGAGGTACAGGGACACTATAAGCAGGACTTATACCTCTATATCGTACAGGACAAGCTGGGGTATAACCTAATACTAGGGAAGCTATAGATAGAGCGCTAGAGGGACAAGCTGGACGTTGGACGAGGACGGCTGTACCTAGCAGTAACAAAGCGGAGGCTCCGAGACTAGGGGAGGGTCCAGCAGGACGACAACGCTACGGCCGGAGCCAACACGTCGACGAAGCAGAGGCCCCGAGACTAAGGGAAGGCTCTGTAGGGTAACAATACTAAGGCCGAAATCAACACGGCAACAGCAGACATTAAGAAGGCATTAGCACCTAAGAAAGTAACAGACCCCTATATAAAGCTCCTAAGAAAGTATGCTAGATACCTAGACCTCTTCGAGCTAAAGTCGGCCTTAAAACTGCCGCTACACTAAGGAGAAGGGATTGACTACGACATCTAGCTAGAGCCCTGTCTAGATAGGAGTCTGCTAGAGGTACTGTACGGACCGCTATACGAAATGTCTTCTAGAGAGCTCCTAGTACTGCGCAAGACACTGGACGACCTGCTCGCTAAAGGGCTCATTTAGGCAAGTACGTCGTCTGCAGGAGCCCTAGTACTGTTTGTCTACAAGGAGGGGAAGGCCAGCTTGCGTTTCTGCGTAGACTACAGAGACATCAACGCGATTACCAAGAAGGACTAGTACCCCCTACCCCTTATTAAGGAGACTCTCGGACGGATCAGTAAGGCAAAGTGGTTTACTAAGCTTAACGTAGTCTTAGCCTTCTACAAGATACGGATTAAGGAAGGCTGTAAATAGATAACTGTCTTCTGTACGAGATATAGTCTTTTTAAGTAGCTTGTTACCCCCTTTAGCCTTGCCAACACACCGGCAACATTCTAAAGGTACATTAACAAGTCCTTGCAAGAGTTACTAGACGACATCTGCTCGGCATACCTCGACGACACCCTAGTTTTTACGGACGGCACCTATGCAGATTACGTACAGGACGTTAAGAAGGTGCTAGACCGACTGCAGCAGGCTGGCTTGTACCTCGATATTGACAAATGTAAATCCGGTGTCCTGTGTACGAAATACCTAGGTTTTATTATCGAGGTAGGGAAAGGCATTAGCATAGATAGGAAAAAGATCAACGCTATTAAGCAATAGAGGCTGCTAACGAACGTTAAGGGCGTACAGGAATTTCTTAGGTTTGCCAACTTCTACTACTAGTTTATATAGAACTACTTGGAGATCGTACACCCCCTAGTTGAACTAACACACAAGGACAAGCAGTTCAAATAGACGGACGAATGCGATAGCAGCTTTAACAAGCTAAAGGAGCTCTTTACTACAGGACCAACGCTTGCCGCCTTCGACCCGGAACGTACGACGATACTAGAAACCGACTCCTCGGGGTATTGCATTAGAGGCATCCTGTTATAGGTAGGCTCGGACGGACTCCTGCACCTATACGCGTATTTCTCTAAGAAGAACTCCCTAGCTAAGTGCAACTACCCTATCTACGACAAGGAGTTGCTGGCAGTCGTACAGTATTACGAAGCATAGGATAGAGAACTCCGCTTGGTGCCTAAGTTCCTCGCCCTAACGGACTACAAGAATCTAGAGTA
The DNA here is from genome assembly GCA_016165855.1 of Pseudocercospora ulei. NCBI lineage: Eukaryota > Fungi > Ascomycota > Dothideomycetes > Mycosphaerellales > Mycosphaerellaceae > Pseudocercospora > Pseudocercospora ulei. The sequence goes on along the minus strand of JACWNB010000006.1, from coordinate 202,835 downwards.
CTTTACGCAGCCCTGGAAGCTGTCTAAGAGGCATGTACAATAGGCAATGTACCTAAGCTAGTTTAATATAAGACTCTAGTATCGCAAGAGTAAGGACAACAGCAGGGCCGATGCGCTATCCAGACAGGACTAGGACATGCCAACGACGTACGAGGACGACCGGTTAAAGTTACGAACATTCCAGATATTTAAGGAGGAGCTAGGCAAGGGGACTATCTGCCTAGCGGCGACGCACCTATAGGAACCCTAACTGCAAGTATAGGAAGAGGCAGTAGAAAAGGACGAGGTGTACTAAGGGGCCTGTACAGCAATCTAAGGAGGACAGCGGAAGCTCCTAGCAGAGCTCTACCTTAAGGTGTCAGCAGCAGAGTGCTTAGTAGACAGGGAGAACAACCTAAAGTTTAGGAATCGGATTTGGGTCCTGGCAGACGAGAAGCTCTGTACGAGCTTAATACAACAGGCATACGACTCTATAGCAACCGGGCACCTAGGGCGTAAGGAGACGTACAGCATTGTCGCTAGGGACTACTACTAGCCAGCGATAGCGAAGGATATCCGCAGGTTCGTACAGAACTGCGATGTATACAGACGGACGAAGCCCTAGCATAAGCTAAAGCATAGGTTGCTGAAACCCCTACCGATCCTAGACCGGCCCTAGCAAGACCTAACAGTGGACTTTATTACAGACCTCCTAGAGAGCGACGGACGACAGAACATTATAGTAGTTACAGACAAGTTAACAAAGGGGGTAATACTAGAGGGAATAGACTCTATTACGGCCGAAGACACTGCCTAGGCGTTTATATAGACGACGTTTAGCAAACACGGATTCCCTCAGTCGATTGTGTCAGACCGGGGCACGCAGTTTACGAGCCAGCTCTAGGCAAGGGTCTGCTAGTTGCTAAAGGTAGAACGTTGCCTGTTAACTGTATAGCACCTGCAGACGGACAGGGCGACAGAGAGGGTTAATTTGACGCTGGAAGCGTACCTCTAAGCGTACGTCGACTATAACTAGACGAACTAGAACCGACTTCTCCCTATAGCAGAGCTGGCTATTAACAGCTGTACGGCTAATACTACAGGATTGTCCCCCTTCTTTATAGCCTATAGATACGACTATTCCCTGCTCCTACCGACCCTAAGTAGTAATATCCCGCGCCCTATACGATTCCCAAATCAATAGGGAGAGGCTATCGTACGGACGATTACGAACGCCTACTAATAGGCGAAGGCGAGTCTGGCTATAGCTTAACAGAATGCAGAAGAGCAGGCCAACAAGGGACAGTAGGCTACACTAAGGTACAAGGCAGGAGATAAGGTCTGGCTAAACCAGCGAAACATCTGTATAGACCGGCCGAGCAAGAAGCTAGATTAGAAGAACAGGAAGTTTACGGTAGTCCGACTAGTAGGGACACACACTATACGACTAAACACTCCCCTAGGGATTTATCTAGTCTTCTACGTAGACCTCGTACAGCCAGTAAACACAGACCCGCTGCTGCACTAGATAACAGACAACGCGCGCCTGCCGGCGATTATAACTAAGGGCTAGAAAGAGTATAAGTTAGAAGGAATCCTTAAGAGCCGAAGGAGGCAGAAGAGGGTAGAGTACCTAGTAAAATAGAGAGGATAGGCAGAGCCTACGTAGGAACTGTACGAGGCCCTACAGGACACAACTACACTAAACAGGTAGGAGGAGAACCATCCCCCTGCCCAGTTACAGTAACACTGCGCCGTACAGCAGAAAGAGGCACGATCCACCCTAAGGATAGGGTAGCCGCTAACAACCTAGGTTGTAAAAGGATCAAGAATTACGACATAGGACACTATAGGATCCTACTAACACGACATCGTACGACACTGTACAGGAAAAGGGCTAAAGGAAGGGAACAGCTAGGGAACAGATAGGAAGGAGCGTAGAAATAAGAGGAGTTAGGAGCAGAACTGTCCGGAATTTCTTATACTACCTAGGGGGGGGGGGGGGGGGGGGGGGGGGGGGGGGGGGGGGGGGGGGGTGGTAGCTACTACCCTACCCTAGGGGACCCGAGCAACCGACTCCTTATCTAAGATCTTAATTACCTCCCGCCCGGCAGGGCCCCTACTCCTACTAGGGCCAGCCCTAGGGAGCAGAGGCACCCCCCCACCCCTACGCGCCTCTTCTAGATAGCAGTAGAGGCAGTAGAGGGAGCTATCCTTCTACTTACAAGAGGCACACACCCTAGCCTAGAAGCCTAGGAGACAGTATAGGCCAAGTAAGGGCTAGGGAGAGTTAGAGCAGGGGGCGCAGGGCTGGCTCTAGGTAGTGATAAGGATAGCGTTAACGTACGACGCCCAGGCTATAGCTACCTACTAGGGTATAACCTAGGCAGGGTTACACTAGAAGGTATAGTAGGGCAGCTCGGCTGCATCCTGCTACTCGTTAGTATAGCACCTAAGACGTTAGCTTAGACTGTACAGAATACGGGAATCTGTACGAACTAGAAGCGTAGCTGTTAGTTAAATTAAGGATTCTACTGTTAGAGGCGGAAATAGGAGGGGACCCCGGCCGGACGAGCGGAGGAGGAGGAACTAGCAACTACGAGGGAGCCACTAGACAGGGCGGACGACATAATAGTAGCTAGTAGGTAGTGGTAACTAGTAGTAGATAGTAGATAACAGATAGTTAATAGTAGACGGTAGGCGTAGACAGTATACAGTAGTAGACAGTAGTAGGCGGTAGACGGCGTAGGAGGAGAAGGCAGGCAGGGAATAGAAAGAAAAGGAGGAGGGGAAGAGAAGGGAGAGGCTTGGAATTTAGGGGGTAACTGTCTACTATAAGAGACAATAGCAACTAGGGCAGCTGCTACAACTAGGTAAAACGGCAAGGAGGCAACTACGACCCAGTAGGCGACAGGCGACGACTACATAAACGGCCGGACGAAAATAGGAAGTCGCGACCTGCCAAAAGAACAGTAGGAGCTAAGGGTGCACAGCATGCCGCTATACGAAAAGGGTACTATAAGAAGGGAGGGGGGGGGTATTGTTAGGGGGCGCCGCCTAGCCCAGGTGCTAGACCTGACCTAAGCCAGCCGTCGCCCTAAGGACTGCGACTTAGCAGAGCTAGCATAACCCTACCCTCTGTACGGAATTACCGACAGGACTATAATCCTATACAGAAGGGGAACCCTATAGCCCTACATAGAGGGAGATTGCCGCCCCTCTAAACGGAGGGAAAACTCTGTACCACTGTATAGAGGGAGAACTCCCGATCCTCTGTACAGAGGGTAAACCTTGCATCCCTGCATAGAGGGAAATTGCTAGCTTGGCTTTGTAGGTACAAATTGTACAGCAGCAGACGACGAAGGAACTGCCTATTAGTTCCTTTATATAGATACCTAACCTTAAGTTTCTGAACCAAGATTCTTAAGCCCTCTACAGAACACGTCCGAAAGGTACTAGCGAAACTGGCAGAAGCAGGCTTGTATCTAGACATTAACAAGTGCGAATTTTACTAACAAGAAGTTCAATTCCTTAGCCTTATTATCTTAGACAAAGGCATCCGTATAGACCTAGCAAAGATTTAAGCAATCCTGGACTGGAAGGTCCTAAAGACTGTTAAAGAAGTGCAAGGCTTCCTTAGGTTCGCTAACTTCTACTGTCGTTTTATTTAGGGCTTCAGCTTAATAGTAAAGCCACTAACTGCTCTAACAAAGAAAGAAGCTAAGTTTAACTAGACTGACTCCTGCCAACACGCATTTAACCTCCTACGGCAACGATTTACTAAAGATCCAATCCTTTAACACTTTGACTTTGACTTAGAAACCCGCATAGAAACCGACGCCTCTAACGGAGCTATTAGAGCAGTTCTCCTTTAACGAAAATCGCCCAACTAGCTATAGCTCCTAGTAGCTTACCTTTTAAAGAAGATGCTACCTGCCGAATGCAATTACGAGATATACGACAAGGAGCTCCTTGCAATCGTCAAAGTATTTAAAGAGTGGCGACCAGAACTCGAAGGTGCAGCCTACCCGACCCAAGTCAGTTCAGACTACAAGAACTTGATTCATTTTATAAAGAGCAAAATCTTCAATCGCAGACAAGCCTGCTAGAGCGAATTCCTCTTAAGGTTCAACTTTGTTATTTAATACGCGCCTAGATCTCTTAATTTAAGAGCTGATGCCCTTACCCGGATGCCTAGAACCTGTCTAGTAGACCGAAAAGAAGGCCAGACAATGTGTAACCAAACTATCCTAAAGGCCTATAACCTAAGCAAAGACTTAAAGACCTACCTAAAAGAAGGTATACTATCAATCGCTGTCTCTTTTGCTCTGTGTCTAGCACCTGCCTTCCTAGAGGATAACGATTCAGAAAGCGAACTAGACAACGAAACATTTAATACCGAAGACTCTAAAATTAAAGGCTCTGTTACCTCTGACAGCAAACAGAACAATAATAAATCAACAGAAGAAGCAAATCAACTAGGAGAACTGCTCCTAATAATTAGAGAAGCTTACGAATTAGACGAACAAGCTTAAGGACTAATCCAAGCCCTTAAAATAGGTCAGCGTACCTTCCCTGGCTTTTCTCTCTCCGAATGCGAACTTAGGGATAGACTAGTTTACTTTCGATCTCGCCTTTTTGTTCCTAAGGTGCAGACGATTTAATACGACTATACATTCTTAGGACAGTTCACAACTCGGCAGCAGGAGGCCACCCAGGACGATCGAAGCTTTACAAGCTTACTTCCCGTTACTACTAGTGGCCGTTAATGTAGAAGCACGTCCGCAGATATAGAAACAACTGTCCTATCTGCAAGGCAGCCAAACACGACCGACAACGTCTACAAGGATTGCTAAAGCCTCTCCCGGCCTCCGAACACCTGTAGAAACACATTATAATAGACTTTGTTACCTGTCTCCCTTAAGGGACTACTTAGGCAGGCGTTAAGGCAAAGAACGTCTTTGTAGTTGTAGACCGACACTCTAAGAAACAGATAGTTAAACGGAAATTGCGAACGCACTGTTCGAACAGACGCTACGTTGCTTTATCGATTACTACTAAAAGGACTAACCAAAACATATCCCAACAGTAGAATTCTTAGCGCGCAACTAGGAGTTAGAGACGACAGGACACTTACCCTTCTACACTACTAGAGGCTACTACCCCCAAACAGGAATAGAGCCTTAAGACCCACTACTACGACCCGACTACCTAGACGAAGTCAATGCAGACGACTAGGCAACGCACCTCTCCTAGATCTATTAGGAAGTCTAAGAAGAAATAACTTACGCCTAGGCTATCTACGAAGAACAAGCTAACCGGAAACGACAACTAGCCCCAGACTATTAAGTAGGGGACAGAGTGTACCTAGACTCTAAGAACATTGTTATAGGAAGACCTTCTCGCAAACTTAACTGGAAAAAACGAGGCCCCTTCCCTATTACAGAGAGGATTAGCTCGCACGCATACCGCCTCTAACTGCTGGAAGACTGGGAAATCTACGACGTCTTCCATCCTGTTTGACTAAGACCTAAAGAAGGAGATCCCTTCCCAATCCAATTGCAAGACCAAGAACGAACCTGCATTCTCCCTATAGAAGACGATAACAAAGACGAAGAAGGAGAATACTACGTACGCAAAATTACAGACTGTCAAGTAATTAATAGACAGACAAAGTACAAAGTTCAATAGCAAAGCTACGAAGACTAGGACACTACTTGGGAACCCCTTAGAAACATTATCTTCGACAAGGACAAGATTAAAGCCTTCTACCGTTAAAACCACTCTAGAGACTACCGTCTGGAAACCCAGTACAGCCAAAGAGAACTGGATTCTGCTTACTAATAGAATATTGACCGTAACATTAGGCCTGCTCCTAGGAATAAGCAGACTTACCCCCGGTATCTCGAACTACTGAGGCTTCGTAGGAACTCTGCTATATTAAGGGGGGCTACTGTTACGGTCAACAGATGTAAAACGGAAAACACAGTTAACAGATGTAAAACGGAAAACACAGTTAACAGATGTAAAACGGAAAACAACAGCATCCAAGACCCAACTAGAACTATTAAGATTTACAGACCGCAGGCTAACAACTACTAGATAGAAGAAGACTCTAAGAGAGTAAAAGGCAAATCATCTCGCGATGCAAACACTCCTAACTTAGTTCTGGAACCTTGGGAAAAAGCGGGTCTAGGAAATGAATTTGTTTGCAGAACAAAGAAACAGAGTTTAATAAGAAAGTTACTAGCAAATACGCAAACAACTAGCTAGGGCAGGGGGATATAAGAACCTGCCGCTACCTACCTAATCTTTCTCTTCTTCTTGTTTATAGCTCGTCTTATGTATCAATTCAGCTTTTACACCCTAGACTCCAGCCCTTCCTTTCTTTACTCAGTTTTTACATCCCTTACTTCAGACTTTAGCCTCCCCCTCCAACATTAACTTTTGCATCCCTCCCTTCAGACTTTGTTTTATCTAACTCCTCCTACCTACTTCGACTTTTACATCGACCTCTTCCGACCTCTTAGCTTCCCCCTTAACACCTAAGGCTAAGAGGAAACGCCAAGCTTAACCCCTGCTATATAGGTCCGTTTAAGATAGTGGAAAAGAGGTTGCTAGTAACTTACCGGCTCTAGCTACCAAAATCGATCCGTGTTGCGGTGGTGGAAAGAGGTGGGACAGATTGATGGGGTGGACCCTGGAATTTCGGCTCGGCCCGTCCGGGCCGAGCCGGGCCTTGGCACCACCACCATCAAAGCCCACCACCACCACCACATAGATTCCTTTCCCTCTTCAGTTCGAGATATAGTTATCAAAACAGCCGTATTGAACCTCATCTGCGCGCTCGGATCATTATATCTCGAACTCACTCTCCACAACCCCGCGCTGCGCGAAAGGGCCCGTCGAATTATCCGGAAACCCGAATAACGCACGCGCACCCAACAACACCAAACCAAACAACCCCAGGCACCGCGAGAAGATGGAAGACTTCTCAGCGGTAGAGCGCGGCGTAACAGGCCGCCGCGGAAAGAGAAAGACTGACAAAGCGAGTAGGCGCTCAAGCGTCATTGACGATAAGATCGTCATCAGCGGCTTCACAGAGGAAGAGACCGCTGAGTTCAAGGAACGAATGGTCGAATATAGAAAGATCCACGATTGCACGATCGAGGAATTGGAAGACTACGTAAACGAGAATGGAATAAGGAAGGTCTACGATAGCATAGACCTCATTGAGACGCTGTTCCACAGAACGTTGGAAGAAAACAGACAACTAAGGGAAGAGACTAAAGCGGTAAGGGCCGAGAAGGAATCGGCGGAAACGATCATCGATGTGTTGGAGAACCAGGCGGCGAATAGAGTAGCGCAGTTGAAGGCGCTGAAGGATCAACTGGCTAATATGGAAGCAGCGATGTCGTCGCCGCCACCGCATCGAGAAGAACCGGCAGAGACCGTCTTACCCGCGGCCTACAGTCAAGGTGGCACTATAATGACGCCATTGCCGGACCTACCTGTTTTCGGCGGCGGGGACCCTGAAGAGTGGGAAGCATTTAAGAAGAAGGTTAAGAACAAGATGAGCCGCGATCACGCATCGAACAGCGCCGGAGATAGGTTGGCGTACCTGGAATCGCGACTAGAAGGAGAAGCTTTCTCGCTAGTGGCGGATCTAGAAGAGGTGACCGCTAAAGAAGCAATCAGAGCGCTAGATCAACGCTTCGGAGATCCATTCAGAAAGAAGACAGCCCGCGAGCAACTGGATAAGATCAACCAGAACCGGCAGACATTCGAAGAGTTCTATAGACTGTTTAGGAAATATGCTATCAGAGCGAAAGTGGCAGAAGACGAGCAGCTGCACTTACTAAGACAGAAACTGAGCCCCGAGCTGGCTGCAGCGATGGCGTCGGTGGAAGATGAAGACCTGCAGAGCTTCGTGCACCAGGCGAGAGTGACAGCAAGAAACCTGAACGCGTACGGAAAACCGACGGCACGCGAACCGATTCAAAAGCAGTCACCGTCGGCGCAGACAGCCAGAGCCCCTGCGCCTTTCCGACGAACTGCCCAGCAGCCATCGTATTCGCAGCGTTCGTCGTTCGTCCCCACCTGCTACGCGTGTAGAAAGCCTGGCCATATCGCTACGAGATGCCAAGCATCGGACAAGCAGAAGCAGGAATATCGAGCAACGAAGCTGCCGCCGTTGAAGAAGACTATTCAAGCCATCGAACCGGTTCCGAACGACACGGACAGCATAGACGGCGGAGTGCAGTTGAGAATCATAGGAAAAGACCAGCTGGACGGATAGGCCCCCTATCCAGCATTAACAATAGGGCACCGAATCGAAGCGAATCGCCACGAGAAGAAAGCATCAACAGCTGCAGCGATCCGCTCTCGGCGGCGGTGGAAGTGAACACGGAAACAGCCATTATCCTTCCAATCACTGTCCACCCTATTGACGGATCGAGCAAACCGCTTCAGCTGAAAGCTTTTATCGACACAGGAGCTCTCATCGGCGCGGCGATCCACCACCGACTGGTCCGGAAGCTGACGAATAGATACGGTTATCCAGTGGAACTGGCGTCGCCGACGCGGATTTCGGCGTACAACGGACAAGACACGGAAAGCGTTACGCACTACGTGCCGCTAAGGACCACACTGGCTGGTCGCACTACAGAGGCGACGTTCCGAATTATGGATATCGGAAGGTTTGACATCATTATAGGGCAGAAATAGATGAAGAACCAGAAAGCCATCGTTGACGTAGATAAAGGAACTATCAGGTTCAAAACCCCGGGTAGCGGAGCAGGGACCATCGGAAAGGTCGCCACCGTCGCCGCCGAGCCGAAAGCTACGGAGTCTGCGAAAGAGGCTCCGTCCGATCGTTCCGAACCCCCGGTCACCGTCGGAATGATAAGTTCAGAAGCTATAACGACCCTCGCGAAGTCGCCGGACAACGAGATTTACGCCATCTCAATAAAAGACATTGAAGACTACCGGAAGATGATGGCGGAAGAAGAAGTAGACCTACTGGAGGTGTTACCGGAAGAGCTCCATAGTTACGCTAATGTCTTCTTAAAAGCAGACTCCAACCTCCTGCCACTCCACCGGCCGGAATACGACAACAAGATCAAATTGAAAGAGGGAGCTACGCTGCCAAGAACCGAGCCCCTAAGACGACTGTCGCCGGCGGAACTGGATTAAGTGGAGGTGTTCGTTCGTGAGAATCTGGCGAAGAAGTTTATTACGCCGAGTTCTGCCGAATATGCGTCACCGATTCTTTTCGTAAGGAAACCAGGGGGCGGTCTGCGACTCTGCGTAGATTATCGAGGCCTTAACAAGGTTACCAAGAGAGACGTATACCCCCTGCCGTTGATAGATGAGACCATACAGCGCGTGGCAAAGGCCAGGTAGTTCAGCAAGCTGGACATCCGCCAGGCGTTCCATCGATTGAGGAATGAAGAAGGACAAACGGAAGACCTTACGACATTCGCCACGCGTATAGGCAATTTCAAGTGGCTGGTGATGCCGTTCGGACTCACCAACGCGCCGGCAGTATGGCAACGCTTCATAAACCATACCTTTATAGACATGTTGGAACGGTTCGTGTCAATTTACTTGGACGACATCCTTATCTATACTGATAGAACGAGAGAGCAACACACGGACCACATCGAGAGAGTATTAAAGAGGCTCCGCGAGGTCGGATTGAATGCGGACACGAAGAAGAGCGAGTTCTATCAAACCGAGGTCAAATATCTCGGTCTCATCGTCGGAAGAGATGGAATTCGGATAGACCCGTCAAAGGTCGCCGCCGTCGCGGAATGGAAGCAGCCGAAATCCGGAAACACTACGCAGATCAGGGCGTTTCTCGGATTCTGCAGCTACTATCGACGGTTTATCAAGGACTTCAGCAAGATAGCGAGACCCCTGAACGAGGCGCTGAAGAAAGAGGCCGCCGGCCTATAGAACGAAAAGTGCACGGAAGCCTTCAACCGGCTGAAAGAAGCAGTAGTATCGGCGCCGGTCCTAGCACACTTCCGGCCGGAAAAGACGATCTACGTGGAAACGGACGCTTCCGATACAGTAACGGCAGGGGTCCTTTCTCAATACGCTGACGACGGCGAGACCCTTTACCTAGTAGCCTTCTTCAGCAAATCCATAACGGAAGCTGAGCGGAACTACGCCATCTATAATAAAGAACTGCTGGCGATCATTCAGGCTTTCGAGGAGTGGAAACCGGAGCTTATAGCTGGAAAGAGCACGGTCCAGGTTCTCACGGACCACCAGTCGCTGACCTACTTCATAAAGACGCAGAAGCTCTTACGACGTCAGGCACGGTAGGCTGCCTACTTATCAGGGTTCGACTTCAAGATCACATATCGACCCGGAGCTCAAAACGGAAAGGCTGACGCGCTGACGAGAAGGGAAGGAAAAACCAGCCGCGCGAAAGAAGATCCGAACATGTTCCAAAAGGTGCTAACCGAACGGATGGTAGACGCAGAGGTGTTGAAAGAAGTAGGGATCTACGCAGTGGAATCGCCGATTGAAGAGCCTCCGACTAAAGAAGAGACGCTCTACGAGAAGGTGAAGCGGCTCAACCAACAGCAGAAGCTCGGCAAAACGGGCTTAGGGAAGCTGATAGTTCCGGAAGAACTAATCACAGAGGTCATCCGGCTAATCCATAAATCGAAGGACGTTGGTTACGCCGGTGCGAAGAAGACGATAGAAGCCGTAAGGACGATCTACTGGTTTCCGCGAATCTACGAACGGATCCACCGATTTATCGCCAACTGCCACGTATGCAGAGCCGCGAAGCCGCGTCACGGTCTTCCGGCTGGTCTACTGAAGCCGCTTACGATCCCCGAGAAGCCGTGGCAACACATTACGATGGACTTCGTAACCGGCCTGCCGAATTCGGATGGATATGACGCCACGCTCAATGTAGTAGATCGGCTGAGCAAAGAGCGCCACTTCATCCCCTGTAGAGCTAAAGACGAAGGAACCACCGCGGAAGAGACCGCACGGATGTTGATTCAACACGTGTGGAAGCACCATAGCCTGCCGGACACTATTACTACGGATAGGGGTCCTCAGTTCACCGCCGACGTATGGAAGGCCATTAATCAGAAGCTTGGAATCTACGGAAAGCTTAGCACGGCCGCTCACCCGCAGACCGACGGTCAGTCTGAAGTGGCTAACCGAGAGATGGAGCGATATCTGCGAACCTTCTGCGGCCGTCACCAAGAGGAATAGGTTAAGGTGTTGCCGATAGCCGAGTTCTGTGCTAACTCGACACCGTCTAAGGCCACCTTACTGGCGCCGTTCGAGATAACGCATGGCTATCTTCCGAGGATGAGCTTTCAGCCGCCGAGCGACGCCGATTCGCAGGGGCCTTCCACCGCCACGTCGTCAAAGAGAGTCGCCGCCGCGGCGGCAGAAGCGCTACGATCTCAGATGGAAGAAGCGATCAAAGTAGCGAAAGAAGCGATGGAGACGGCTCAGAAGAAGATAGTGAATCGAGCTAATAGAAAGCGGTCACCGATGGAATTCGAGGAAGGCCAAAAGGTATGGCTCAACACACGAAACCTGAGGCTGAAAGGAAACGCGAAGCTGAACCCACGCTATGTGGGTCCATTCAAGATAATAGAAAAGAGGTCGCCGGTGACCTACCGGCTCGAGCTGCCGAAGGCGTTCCGGATCCACGACGTTTTCCATTCAGATCTGCTAAGCCTGGACCCTGAGGACGGCCTTCCGGAGCAGGGGTTCGCCGAACCCCCACCAGTTAAGATCGACGGTGACGAAGAAGAGTGGGAGGTGGAAGACGTAATAGACGTAAAGAAGATAAGGGGGTCCATTAAAGCGAGGATCTCGTAGAAGGGGTAGCCGGAAGACTATAAATGGTATCCGGTCGAAAACCTGCGGAACTCGGCGGAGCTGCTAAGAGACTTCTGCGTGCGGAACCCGAAGAAGCCGAAGCCGGAATGGCTCTGAAGCCAAACGAAGAAAGCAGCGTCCGCTCTACCGGCGCGGAAGCCGATGAAAACGATCGCTGCTCAGATCGTAGAGGGACAGAGGGCTGCGCACGCCGTGGCGTGCCAGCGCCGCCGCCCCCCTGCGATGGAGTGCTGACTTCGGTGGAGAAAGAAAAAGAAGAAGAAACGGAGCCGCGGACGGATCTATATGGACCTCCGAGACAACGCACAGACCGCCCAGACCGCAGCTCAGAAGACCCACGGCTCAGATCAGATGGCACGGATCAGATAGCGTCGATCACATAAACGACCAAGTAAAGGACTTCGGAAGCCGATAACGTAAAAGGTTGAGAAAGAGATGAAGAGGACGTTGTTTTTGACAAAAGACGGAAGAGGTAACGTCAACGTTGAAAGGGATTCTCAAAAAAAAAAAAAAAAAAAACACAGTGGAAGTTTTTAGGATGGATGGCATAACTAAGCGGTCGAGGGCGACCGCTGGTGAGGGGGGGGGTAGTGTTGCGGTGGTGGAAAGAGGTGGGACAGATTGATGGGGTGGACCCTGGAATTTCGGCTCGGCCCGTCCGGGCCGAGCCGGGCCTTGGCACCACCACCATCAAAGCCCACCACTACCACCACATAGATTCCTTTCCCTCTTCAGTTCGAGATATAGTTATCAAAACAGCCGTATTGAACCTCATCTGCGCGCTCGGATCAATCCGGATCTACGATGTCTTTTATTTATATCTGCTAAGTTTAGACCCTAAAGACAGTCTTCCGGATTAGGGGTTCGCCGAACCCCTGCTAGTCGAGATAGACAGTAAGGAAGAAGAATAGGAGGTAGAAGATATAATAGATATAAGAAAGATAAGGGGGTCTATCGAGGCGAGAATCTTATAGAAAGGGTAGCTAGAAGACTATAAATAGTATCTAGTCGAGAATCTCTAGAATTTAGCAGAGCTGTTAAGAGAGTTTTATATCTGGAACCCAAAGAAGCCGAAGCCCGAGTAGCTTTAAAGTTAATAACTCCAAAAGAGATAGAAGAAATAGAAGGCTACGTCCGCTCTATTGGCAAGGAGACCGATAGAAGCGATCGTAGTAACGCGCTTAGTTAGGGTCTTCGGCTCCACTACTACTACTGCCGACCGGCTTCGCCGGCCGGATAGCGACAATAAAGCCGAGGACGGCGCTACCGCGTCGGCGCGCTTTGTAACAGTCTTCGCCTTCGCTATTATTAGCCTCCAGACCTGCTAGGTCAGATAATAACAGCGAAGAACGAAGCCGACGCTAACAGAGCGGCTTTGCGATAGCGCTTAAGGCACTAGTAGAGAAGAAAAAAGAAGAAGAGATAGCGCGCTGCGGATATATCTATATAGACCCTCTGCAGCAGCGCACAGGCTAGCTACGCTGCAGCTTAGAGGCCGTTAGCTCAGATCAGATAGCTCCGATCAGATAGACGCTAAGTAAAGGACTTCAGATAGCAACAATGTAAGAAGAAAGAAGATAAGGAAAGAAAGGTAGTCTTGGTTAAAGAAAAGAAGAAATAACGTCGATTTCGAGAGGGATTTTCTGCGAAAGAAGCCGCAAGTTAGATAGAAGAAGAAAAGACTAAAGCAGAAGAAAAAGAAGAAGAAGGCGAATTAAAAAAAAGAATAGAAAAGGAGATAAGTAAGCGGTCAAGGTCGACCACTAGTAAGGGAGGGGAGTGGTGTTGCAGCAGCAGAAAGGGGTAGGACTAAGTAATAGGGCAGACCCTTGGAATTTCGGCTCGGCCCTTCCGGACTGAGCCTGGCCTTGGCGCACCTACCCCTAAAGCCCTCGCACACCGTTATATAGATTCCTTTCCCTCTTTAGTTCGAGATATAGTTATCAAAACAGCTGTATTAAATTATATCTGCGTGCTCGGATCACTAATCTTAGCCGACGCTTTAAGCTTCGGGACCTAGGCCTTATCTCTAATTACCTAGGAATAGAGATATTAACTCCTACGACTAGCTTCGGCTACACTCTCCGCTAGGCGACTAAGATCTATATAGCCCTTGCAGCCCTTAGCATTAACAAGCAACAAACTTGCCCTCTTGCAGTCCCTATCCCTAACGACAACCAGATCGACTGTAACACTAAGGACATACTCCTAGCAGACCTCGCTACGTTGTACCGATTGGTAGTAGGCTAGCTACTCTATATCTCCCTCCTTACCCGACCGGACATATTGTACGTAGTTATAAGGCTTACACAACGCGTTGCTTGTCCTACGCGCAACGTGCTATATGCACTAAAAGCTGTAGCTAAGTACCTTCTTAGAACAGCCGACCTAGGGATTACATACTAGCACAACTCCTAAGGCTTAGTAATCCTTAGCTTGTCTAACAGTAGCTAGGGTACCTCTACAGAATCCAAGGCTACGACAGGGAACGTCTTTATGCTTAATAGCGCACCTATTGCCTAGTGATGTGACGCGGTACACTTAAGCCAAAAGGGACTGGTCAAGTAACTCGGAAGTGACTTGACCAATGTGTACCAGATATATGAACCTTGGCAAGGCATAGTAATGACACGGGCCAACCCACCCCGTATCACTACCCCCTGCGCTACAGGCTCACGACCTCGTAAGCTGCGCTTACTCACAGGCTACGTATACGATTTGCACAGCCCCCCTATGCCGCATACGCAATCAACCCCCCCCCGGCAGGTCTGCACACAGCCAGCTGGACCTTTACCGGGTCTGCCTCATTCTGTACGGAGTGGTAGACAAACGGACATACGTTAACGCTGCTTCCACTCGCTAGTTAAAAGATGCGCCCCCTGGGAATTGAACCCGGGCCTTTCATCGTACACTTTCAGCAGTCACTTCCGAGTTAAGTGATGTGACGCGGTACACTTGAGCCAAAAGGGACTGGTCAAGTAACTCGGAAGTGACTTGACCAATGTGTACCAGATATATAAACCTTGGCAAGGCATAGTAATGACACGGGCCAACCCACCCCGTATCACCTAGCGTGCAAAACGCCAGACACTAACAGCTTAATCTAACTGTAAAGCCGAGTTTATTGCAGCTACAACTGCTGCTACGCAGGCGAGATAGCTCCTCCCTCTCTTTAACGAAACTTAGAAAGCATTACCCGCCACAAATGTTATTTAGATAGACAATTAGGCTGCTATTGCTACAGCCCAGAAGGGGGCTGTATCTAGCCGCAATCGCCACTTTCTTATCCGTTAGTTTGTCCTTTGCGAGGCCCTTGTCGTCAAAGTAGTCAAGATTCAGTACACTGCGTCTAATTAAGTGATTGCAGATAGGCTTACAAAAGCCCTGCAACGCATTAAGCATAACGCATTCCTCTACCTTCTTTATATAAAGGCGCTCGGTTTAGGGGAGGTGTTAGGGCAGCACGTTACGTAATCAATCCACTAGGGGGTATTTCTACCTGCAACGTAGCCAGATAGAACCTTTACGCTTCCTTCATCTCACACTCCGTGCATCAGGGCGACCGCTGGTAAGGGAGGGTAGTGTTGCGGTAGTGGAAAGGGGTAGGACGGAATAATAGGGTGGACCCTGGAATTTCGGCTCGGCCCGCCACGGACTATCACTGCAGCGGATGCGAGGTAAAGTCCACGTAACTATTCGCAAGGCGTCCAGTGTCACGCCACATGGTGGCCTTGTTAGCTAGCACTGTGATGTACTCAGTGGCGGAGGCAGAGGTACAGGCTAGTTGGGGTGCAGTGCATCTGTACAACTCTGCGCAGCTCTTTTCCATTCGGAGTATTTGATAGCGCTCGGGTGTTCCACCTCACCATCATGAAAACGATGACCGTAGCCAGTTGAGATGGAGGACGATTCCATCAAAGCCCGGTCAGGGCAATTCGGCTTGGTGAGTTGTCCAGTCCGGGGCCCTCGTTCTCTGCGCTATCGCGTATGCCGCCCAAGTTTAGTCGTGCCGCTAACAATCGAGACCTTGTATGGGAGCGACCACGGGCAGAACATTTCATGTCTGTGACCTTGCAGCCGTATCCTATGCGGCAAGTATCAACACCTCTCCACCGCCATCCCGCCTTCATCCTCATCCATTGACCAAATGAGCATCGCCAAAGGCCACAGCACGATGACACCAATCAATGCCCAACTAATGGTGTTGTTCGGCGTTGATGCCCGCGGAGCTGCCGGGAAGCGTTCGCTGGTAAGGCTGACCTGGACGGAAGATGCATGCCGAGTAAGCTTCCAACCTCTCTCTTTTACACGTTCCGTCTGTCTTTCATTGCGCATTACGTTCGTTGCTCGAGTCTGTCAAAAGAGGTGGAAAGTGATATACCCGGTACAGTACAGCTAGGCACCGAACATGCGAAACAGCCCGACCCTGAACATCGCCAGCCCGCCTCGAGTCCACCGCCAAGATGCTGTCGCACAGCGCTGTATGCAATCACCTGCCGTCGAGCCTGCTGGTCTGGAGTATTCTCTTTTTGCTTGCCGCCACGCCGGTAGCGCAGGAGATCATCAATTTCACTGGGTCATTACAGATTGTGAACGGGAATGGAGTGTACAGTGGGACAAGTGGAGGTGGAGGTGGCGATGGAACGGCTACGGGAGCTGTGCAGGCGCAATGTCCCGCAAACTTTCCCATAAGCTGTACAAACATTCAGCAGCCGAGCTAGTAAGTTGAGACTTGCGTACAGATGACACCAGGACGAATACTGCACCTGGGCAGCTTTGCCCTGCGCAAGCACGAGAGTAGGGCATGCTGATGTCGGGCCTAGCTGCTGTCCATCCGACAACTATTGTCAGTGGGCCAACTCCGTAGTGGCTTGTTGTCCGAACGGCAAGACCTGCTCAGGTTATGTTCAAGCTCCCACGACTACATATTGGCAACCGACTTCGACCGTCTACTCACAACCGACGACGGTATATGTAGCAGGCGGAGGAGGCATTGTCACCACACACCAGCCACCAACAGTCCAGACGATAGGATATGCGGGCGGTGGGTATTGCTCGACACTTGTGGCTGTTGGACCAGGGCTCCCGACTACAGAAGCCGGAAGTTGCGGTACGATTCTAATCGTTGAGGCCGATGCCATCAGGCGAGCGGTGTTGGACACGGGTAAGATGATAGGCATGTTGCTGGTATTACATTTGGTCGGCGGCATGATGTTGATGCGGCGATGACCTGCATAGATATGATCATGACCACAGCTTCTATGACGACAGTGCTTACCAAGTCGTTCTTTTGGTGTATAGGTAGGTTATGGGAAGATGCCGGCCGGGTCGCTAGACTGGCGTCGACTTCGGTTAGGGTGACAATGACGTCGAAGAATCGTCAACGCGCCTGAGTCCATACTGCCTCCTACGGCGCTTTTTGGTCTCCTCTCCTGTGCTTCACAATGGCTGCAGAATCTGTAGGTTGGAGACTCAACAGCATAGAGTGATGGAATCTCTCGTCTCCTGCCTCACTGTTCAGGCGGGAAGAGCGCGTGTGACGACAACACAGCCTACAGCATCACTGTCTTCCGTCCGCCGACACGGGCAATGCTTCTCGATCACTAGGCCAGCACGTATGCGCGAAAAGACGAAGCCATACGATGTCCAGTCGGCTCCGGACAGCGCCCACTCTCAGCCAGCAACGCAGTTATCACACAATGTCACACAAGCAGAGAAAGACCACTTCAGCATGGTGGAGGAGGAGAGCAAGGCTATGCAATCGCGATCGCCGTGGACGAGGGACGGCAGCGATGTGCCTCCCGTGCAGCGGAATCGAAATGCTGGGGCCATGACCAAGGGCAAGCTGTTGACTACGCCCAGTCGCATGCTCAAGCTGATACTCCCCTTGACCACACGGGATAGCAACAAGGATCGAAAAGATGTGGAGCCATTGGCACTACTCGTACACCCTCAACAGCCATTGAGCTATCTGGAGCGTCTCGTGCAGAGCGAGCTGCCATTTTACGATGATGAGAAGAGCGGGAAGCAGCGACCACCGAACATTACATTTCGCGCGGAAGACAGCATGCAGGACGAGGATGGAGTTGGCGTTGAGACGACAGAAGAACGGCAGGCACGGCGCGAGAAAGAAGAGGATGAGGTGGAAAATGGCGACGAAGAGATGGTTGACGGTAAGCGTCAAAAGACCGGTGTCATCGGTGGCAGCAATAATACACAGGCTAGACGTGGTCCCAAACCTGACGAAGACCCTGTTGATCCTGATAAGCCGAATTTCGTGAGGTGGAGCCCTAGTACGGAAATCGGAGACTTCATTCGTGATGCAGCAAGAGGGAAGGAGTTTGCCGTGGACATTGAAGGCGCTCCCGAGCCAATTTATGTTGGTGTGCCGAGCTTCACAGATCGGACATATTACCTGCGAATGCGACTGCGCAAGGTTTTCTCTCGCATTTCGAGTATGGCGGAGTTGAAAAAGGAATGCGATGAGCTTGCACATCGTGGTGCGAAGAATGTGGCGAGGCTTGGTTTTGCAGGATTGATTGGATGGTGGGGTGCGGTAAGTGTATATGCCCTCGCCAGCAGAGGCTCACTGACGAATGGGATCCCAGGTCTACTACGCGACCTTTCGTACAGATCTCGGCTGGGATGTCATGGAGCCCGTCACCTATCTGGTTGGTCTTTCCGGTCTTATCGGTGGTTATATGTGGTTTCTTTACCATAATCGCGAAGTCAGCTACAAGTCAGCCATGAAATTTACTGTCTCTCGACGGCAGAGTCAGCTGTATCTGGCCAAGGGTTTCGACCTGCCAAAGTGGGAGATGTTGATTGAAGAGGGCAATAGATTAAGAAGAGAAGTCAAGATGGTGGCGGAGGAGTACGACGTTGACTGGGATGAGACGAAAGATGAAGGTGATGAGAAGGTCAGTGAGGCTCTCAGGAAAGAAAGGAAGAAGAAGGAAGCGGGGGGAAAGGGGAAGGGGAAGGACGAGGATGGAGACAAGGACGATTGAGGCAATATCCCGAGCAGATGTACTTCCTGGAAACTCTGTGCACCGCAGCTGTGGTATGACAGCGCGCTGCAAGCTTCGCCCACGCGATTGAGGCCGCACAGCACCGCCTCTCCCAGCATGACGATTGGATTGGTCGCGGGACTGGCTTTCACACTTGCGAACTTCGTGGGTCCGCGTCTCAGCTCTGCTTCAGAAACAGGCTGGCGGCTGCATCAGACAGCTGCTGTGTTGCATGTACACGTCTGCCTCGGGATAATTCAGCAATCAAGTGGTCAGGCACCAAAATAAGGCCACAGCTTGATTCACGCCCTGTGGTTCAGTTCATGCCTACAGTGTCGGCGAGCAAATTTGCGGAGCAGGTGGAATCGACATTTCTTCACATTTTGGAGATGTTGCTTGATGATTTGGCACAGTCTCGGCAACGGTGGATTTTGAGGATTTTGAGCTGGTCGCGGGGTAAGGTGTACCTGAGCTTCATGCTTGCTCAATCCCGGATGTGGCTGATGGAACCCAACCGCTCGCAGAGCATTTTTTACGACTTCTTCGACCTTCTGCTTAGATGTGCGCCGGACAAGGATCTCACATAAACCTGTTCCTGTCATCGCCTAGTACACACCGACACTCGTACACCCCACCCCCATCGACTACCGACGACACCATGGCTGACCCTTGGCACCACCAGCAGAACCCCCCGGAAGAGGAAGATGATGCAATGCTTGATCCAGACGAGGCAGAAGAAATAGTGGAAGACAATGGCGATGCGGCAATGGACAGTGGCGATGAGCACGAAGAGCAGGAAATACAGTTGCAAAACGACAGCTCGGCGCACTTCGACGCACACACAGACAGCATATTCTGCATAGCACAGCACCCGACCCAGCCAGAGCTCACAGCGACAGGTGCCGGCGACGACATAGCGTACGTGTGGGACTCGACGCCTCCGGAAGGACCACTTTTACCTGCAAGCTACGAGACAGACCCGCAACCAAGAGAGCGACAAAGTCAGCAGATAATCGCAAGACTAGAAGGCCAGGATGAAAGTGTCAATGCCATATGCTTTACGCTGCCCCAAGGAGAATACATTGCAACAGCCACATTGGCGGGGAAACTGAACGCATACACGACTCCACACCATGGCCGACAAGCACAATTGGTGGGCTCGGCGAAAGAGGTCGATGAGATTAACTGGATGTTACCTTGCCCAAACGCACGGTACCCCAACACAATCGCTTTAGGAGCAGGAGACGGTTCAGTCTGGGTCTACACCATAAACGCGACAGATCCATCAAACCCATTGTCCATTGTCCAAACATTCTTCCTGCACCAAGGAGCATGCACAGCAGGCGCGTGGACACCAGACGGCAAACTCCTCGCAACAGTCTCCGAAGACGGCAGCCTCTACGTCTGGGATGTATTCGGCGAGGCTGCAGCAGCCGGCATTGCACACCCCAATGGTGGCCAAGCAATTGTCGGCCTCACCGCAGACGACGAAAGATTCAAAGTCGAAGGCGGTCTCTACAGTGCAGCGATATCACCAGGCGGCGGTATCGTGGCAGTCGGCGGCGCAGAAGGAAACATCCGAGTCGTCAGCTTACCTCGACTTTTCGCGGCACAACAACAAGCCGGGATGGGAGTCAGAGGCGCAGGTACCGTCCCGAAAGCTGGAGCAGGGAAGCAAACCGCATCACAGGCCACGGCAGGAAACGCTGGGGCCATTATCGCATCATTACGCACACAGTCTGATGGCGTGGAAACGCTAGATTTCAGTCATCCACCGCTACAATTCCTTGCAGCTGGAAGCGTGGATGGAAGTATCGCAGTCTTTGACGCACAGCATAATTTTGCTGTCAGACGGCTCATTCAGGGCGCGCATGAGGAGGAGGGTGTCGCGCATGCGGTGATCAAGGTCGAGTTTGTCAAGTTGCCGATCGGAACAGCGAATCCTTTGGGACATGTTTTGACTTCGTGTGGCAATGATGGGGTGATAAGGAGGTGGGATGTACGTGGTGGGACCGCTGCGGCTGGACAAGGGTTGATGGGAGAGTGGAAAGGACATCGCGGCGGAGGCGAAGGAGGTGGGATCTTAGGATTCGTGCAAGGAGGAGGGGGCAGAAGAGTTGTGACTGCTGGTGATGATAAGGTGGCTCTTGTCTTTGATGTGGCATAGTCGATTCCATCCTCAAGTTGTACATACGGGCTGAAATCAGGCGAAACCACCTGCCACGCGCTGTCCAGCACATTGACGCTGCCTCTTCTGCCTCTCTCCATCCCAGCCCAGTCCCTACTCTCCACAGCCTGCGATAACAAAGCAGCTCCCATTCTTTCCTCGGTCACAACATAGCATTCCGGCACTCCAGTTGCCTCTCTGGCCGTCTGGACCTGCTCATCTCCATCGGCACCAGCTCAAGATTTGCCAAGCATGAGCGCAACGGCTTTACCGCTCAGCCAAGTATCTGGCATTCCATGGCCCGTAAATCCCGCCGCAATGTTGAACTGATCATGGAGAGATGAGATGAGATGAATGGCAGGGTGGCATAGCCACTTTCCCAATATGGCAATATCTGAGGCTGCCGGGCGAGCCACTACAGAGTTGGACCTACGGTCTGACAAGGGAAGGATGTTGAACGAGGTATCCGGATGGACAACCGTATGGACCGGGTCCTGTCCGTGAGGCACGCCGTGAACATTTCCCGCTCTCGACAGGGGAAGTCTGTGAAGTGGGAGTTCGTCACTCTCCACGCCCCACGTCTTTCTCTTGCAAAGCTCGGCTTCCCTCCACAGTCCGTTCCATCATCTCCAAAAGTGGTCATGGCCGGTTTTCTCAGCAACCTCCAAAATGTGCTTGGAGGCGCGAAGGCTACCACATCGTCTATCGCTTCAGACGCCGGTGGTGCGTACGCGACCGCGACTCTGGCGACCACGAAATTAACGACTCCCAGACTTCGCGGACTTCGCGACAGCAGCGTCGCCAGCTGCTCCTAGTCATACCGCATCGTCTGCATTCCCAGCAGACTCGGCCACCCCGGCCGCGAACACAAAGAATTCCTTTGGCGCTTTTCAATCACCTGCTATGGTGGGCCGGCCATACACGGCTTGGTATCGAGTGTGGGAACGCGTAACGATTGCAGACTTCTACCAGGAGCTGGTCATACTGCCCATCATCCTCCTATTCATCCTCCTCAATCTTTGGGGCGCTTCCGCAAACCGAAAACGCGCCAAGCAGTGGGCCGACAAGCACCTGTCTCAGTTGGAATCTGAATTCGCCAAGGTCGGCTTTGGCGGTGATTTGTGGATGGAGAAGAGCAGGAATGAGTACACGACCTACTGCACCGGCAGGCAGAATGTTGCTTTCTTGGACATCAAGCTCACGCTGTTCAAGCGCTACAACCCGATCATGTGGTTTGGCGAATCGATCGGTTCCTTCTTATTCGAGAGCATACCTGCGCCGTCGGAGCGGGTCGAGGCGACCGCATACGTGTTCGATGGAAAGGAGAAGCAGCTTGTGCCTGCCTGCACCCAAGGACAGACCCCTACACCAAACAAGGACAGCACATATGACGGCTTCGTCTGGGCTGTTGTGCACAAGGATAAGATGAGGCAGTTGCGTGAGGACCGTTACGACCTGAGCTTAGCTACGACCAAGGATCACCCTAGGCTGCCGCAATGGGCGACTGTCATGTCGGAGAGCGCCGAGGTCACTGAAGCTATGCTCACGCCTGAGCTCGTCAAGCTGGTTGAGGATGCAGGAGAACTTCTCGAGGCCTTGATCGTTTCCGATCAGCCTATTGATGCGCCGAAGAAGTATACGTTCTCAAGCCACCAAGTGGTGAGCATCTACTGACTTGCTATAGGATCAACGACGTAGTCCCCAGGAAGCGCGTCCAGTTGTCAGTGGCGTTGTCCACATCCGCCGCGAGCCAGGCTCTGTTCGGCTACTTCTTGCGCCTGCCGGACTTCCTCGTCACACACGCGCACTTCCGTCCCGAAGCCATGCGCAAGGTTCTCGCCACTCGCGAGGAAGAGATTCGCAAGCTCCGAAAAGTCGACGGGGATGAGAAGGCCGAAGAGCGAAGGAATGCCAGCGACAAGCTCAAGAAGCAAGAGCGAGATCGCAAATTGAGCAGGATGAGCGCCGAGGATCAGAAGAAATTCCTCGAAAAGGAGAAGGAGAAGAACCAAAGGAAGAGCATGAAGAAGCAGACCATGAGGGGGTAGAAGTTGAAGCCTCGTGACGACAGCGCGCATATATACTAGAGATCGCAAAATATAGGGTAAGGGCTATTACTAACGATGTCTAGGATACCGAAGCCGTTGCGGACGCTATTAGAAAAAAAGGGTAACTAGTAATACTACAGCCTAGAACCTCTTAGACGAGCGAGGCGCTCTAGTAATTAAAGTACAGTGAACCTTGGCCAAGACTTGCTTCGTTTACACCATCTCTCCGCTATAGCGATACCATGCTCCTCCGTAAATGAAGTCCTTATACAAATTCATTTGTCGTATCGTATTGGAATATTGCATGATCCAGTTGATCTATATCGGTTGACGATGTTTTTTTCGGGCTTGATACCTCGATGAGTGGTTGTGCCAGCAAGCAACGAAAAGCCCTACAACAACAGCACGAATCGTAAATCCCACCTCTCAGCTCGAAGCAATGTTCAAACTCGTTTGAATTGACCGGCTGTCGCCGGACTCGGAGGGAACCGCTACGCGGCTGTCGTGACAGCCGCGTGAGCACCCGAGCCTTCATTCCTGTGCCGCTCTCGCAGGCGGAGCGGGACGTGGTGATGTGGCAAGCGCAACCGTGTAGACTGTGGCTCAGAAGCCACGTCGCGCGGTGCAGGCGATCGTGTGAGGTCTCGCACGAGATCATGCGGGAGGGGGTGATGATTTTCGGTGGCGTCGTTGCGAGATTCATTTCAAATTGCAGACGGAGGGAATGGAGGACACGTCGGTCACTGGACGTGGCCGCTGAGAATGAAATGCTGACACCTAAGGCGCTGAGAGCGAGCGTGGTCGCAGAAGGCGCGGCAGAAAAAATCCGAGTGATCTCGGAGGGGCAGCGAACTTCTCCCGTATACTAGAAACCGGTGTTCAATCGGGTATCGCCGGTGGCTTCTTATGTTCTATGTAGAGGGGCGCCATTCTTTGCAGGAGGATCTCATTCGAGACCTCCTGTACCCAACTTCAGACCCAGCCTTGCAAATCATGTTGCGGACAATACACTTACTTACAAGATCTCTTCCCATGAGAACAGACCGCCAATGGGAAACGACGTAGAAAGAGCATTGAAAGGCACAAGAGACTGTGAAGTTAGCAACACAATTGGGCTTTTCAATACTCCCTAGCGTCCTCGCATCATCGAGTACGACTCTTTTGATATCTGCCCGTGTCAGATATTGCGCGATTTCTTCGCTGGCTCAAACCTCCGCAGGTAAGGAGTGGCCTTTCTCGTGTCGCCTGGCAACCTGCTATCCTGCGTAGTCAATGCGCCCACAGCGGGCATCAGCAGTAATTGTGTAGCATAGTACTGTCAGCTCGGGCCAAATGAAGGTCAGTCTAGACACCTGGCGGAGGCGGAACCGCATGGTAGCCAGCAGAGTAGTCAGCCGGAGGAGGAGGTGGTGGTGGTGGTGGCAGAGTGGCTGTGATATCTGTGTCCATGGTAGTCGGGGCCTGTGAATGCTGACCATAGCCCGAATATCCTCCTTGCATGTAGGAAGCCGTGACCGCAGCATAGCCTCCATAGGCAGCATATGGATCCTGATGCGGGTTCTGCTGGAAGTAGGTTACCCACGCCTCGTATTGTCTCTGCTGCTCCATGGAATCGGTGTCTGACTGCTGACTCTGGACAGCGGTCGCTGCTGTGAGAGATTGTGCTCCACCATACGCGATCTGGGCAGCGTAGCCGCTGTCATGACCGCCTCCGTAAGCACTGCCGTTTCCAGCGGGCTGGCCTCCATAGGCGGTGCCTCCGCCATAAGATCCGGAATTCTGTCTGTCGCCAGGGTTGCGGCATCCCGCACGGCTTTCACCAAAGCTGCCTCCGCCTCCATAGCTGCCATCACGAGGGCCACGGCTTGACGGGCCGCGTTCCTTGAATTCCTGATAAGAGGTGCGCACAGCTTCCAGCAGCGAATTACACTGATCTTCTGCAGCATCAACCATACTCTGCTCCGGGCCACTATTGTCACGTCAGCATTTTCATGCAAGTCGAATGCCTACCAAGTCTTACGCGACATGCAGATACATCTGCTCATCACTCTCCCGGCCAGTGTCGTGCTCCATGAAGCCACTGCCTCGGCCCTTGATCTGCACCCGGCATCTGGTTTCTTGCTGAATATGTTTGACATAGCTACCGCCATGTCCTACCACCTGCGCACGCAGGTTGAAGCCTGGGATTGGCTCAAGATCGATCGGAATGCGCTTCTCTGGCCACTTGCGGCGGCCAAGGTGGTCGCGATCTGGCTGGTTCTCGACAGGTTCGCGGCGACGGAAACGACGTTCATCGATGAGGTTCGGTAGCTCCTGTTGCATGAGTTCGTGGATCTTGGCGACAGCTTTCTCGAGACCGTCCTTGGTGGTGCTGGTGACGTGGAGATAGAGAGGAGGGTTCTGCAATTCTTAGTATCATTTTAGAGTTGCCGCCCGTGCGCGCGCACAACTCACCGCCGATGTGGCCATGCTCTTGTCAGGATAGTAATTGCCGCGGGTAGTGACATCTATAAACAAGTCAGCAATTGACTCGGAGCCCAATCAGTAAGTCAATCGCAGGGATGGAAGCGTACCAGCGCCAGTTTCCTCTTTGATCTAGATGTCACATTTCAGGTCAGCTTATGCACATGAATCTGTCACCGGTGGCTACAGCAGGCTAAGTGCAAGCGCAAACGATCCCCTCTAACGATTGCATAAAACACCCGATTCTGATGGTCTTAGGATGTCCCAGGAGGTAGTACGAGGAAGTGCAAACAGCCATAGCTACGCCTGGACCACCGGCGGGCATGGGGATAAAAGTGATATTTACCATCTTCTGGGTGCTACCCTTAGTCAACGTGTAACGATTGCGAAGGTCATTGACCTCAATGTCCTTGATGAAGTCGCCATCTTGCTGGTAGACGTCGGCGTGAAGTGGTGCGGCGGATGGCGATTTCTCCGTGGCTGGAGCTGAACTTGGAGTCTGTCGCACACGTCAGTAAGATGCTGATCGCACAGTCCGACCTCGAGCCCTGGGTGTGCCGGCCAGTTCTCCTCAACTCACGGTGCGAATCGGTGGGACATGGACATGCTGAATGCCCTTATGCTTCTGCAGCTGTGCGCTGATGCGGGCTGCCGCCGCGGCCGCTTTTGCGGCAGCATCAGTTGCGCCGCCGCCATGCTTGTCGCCGGCGGCTGGTGACTCGATGCTTTTGACTGGCGACCGACTGCGTGCTGCCTCGCGATGCTCAGTCGCAGGGCTGCGCGAGCGCCGGTCAAATCTGCTCTTGCGTGCGGGCGCCTCGTCGGCGGTCACATCGAAGCGACTGCGCTTGCGCTCGTTCTCGGCCATTTTGGTGCAGCGGAGTTGGTGCGCCGCGTGTCGGAAGTCTGGCGGTCGTTATGCGAAAGGCAAAGTCACGCGTTCGAACGTTCGGCGTCGATTGATTTCTGCTTGGCGTTCACCTGCACGGATCGCCGGGGTTTCGGGCCGTTGCTGGGCGAAAAGGAAATGGCGACCGCCGCACCTGCCAGCTGATGATCGCCTGGGGCTACAAAGACCTCTGCCATATCGAGCGAGAAACATCGCTCTCTCATAGTTAGCGCGGCCAGCATCGCTCTCTCATACCGCGGCCATGGCCTCCAGACGAGCACTGCGCCTCCTGCAGTCAGCCCACCCAGCCTCCCAAGGCTTCACACGGGCTACAGCCGGCCAATGCCGATATCAGTCCAGCTCGACATCAACCCTGGCATACAAAGCTCTCCATCGCCGCATTGCGCCTCTCCCTACCACCCAGTCCAGCACAGCTTCAATCACTCCCGCCGCCGCCGTCAGCTCCATCCTCTACGAGACTCCAATCCCCGACAAGACACCTCCCAAGCGACATGTGCTCAATTGCCTGGTCCAGAACGAGCCCGGTGTGCTTTCCCGCGTATCGGGAATCCTCGCGGCACGAGGTTTCAATATTGATTCGCTTGTCGTCTGCTCCACCGAGGTGGCAGATCTCTCACGCATGACCATTGTGATTCAAGGCCAAGATGGCGTTGTCGAGCAGGCTAGAAGACAGCTCGAAGACATTGTCCCAGTCTGGGCCGTCCTCGACTACACCGCTGCACCACTCGTACAGCGTGAACTGCTCCTCGCCAAGATCAATCTTTATGGGCCAGAATACTTCGAGGAGCTGCTCGCACACCACCGAGAAATTACAGGCAATATTGAGCCACCCGTGATTGCGTACGGGGCAGAGACAGGAACAGATGGCATCCCTGAGCCACTTGACGGTGGTGCGGAAGAGGCGGTTGGTGTAGACTTCCACCCACGCAACCTTGCACCTTCAGAAGCCCTCCGGCTCAAGCACCAACATCTGCAGACCATCACCTACCTCACACATCAGTTTGGTGGCAAAATACTAGACATTTCGACCAGCAACTGCATCGTTGAGCTATCTGCCAAGCCGGACAGAATCGACTCATTCATGAAGCTCATCTCGGACTTTGGTATCCTGGAATCAGCACGAACAGGTAAGTTCAGTCGAAAGCCCCCGCCGCCAACAACGGCGTGCTAACTCTATTGACAGGTCTGATGGCTCTTCCGAGATCACCACTCCACGGCGGTGAGGTAGCAGAGACAACAGAGGTCGAAGAGGTCATGGACGCCGCCTCCTTGCCACCATCCTAGTGCGATGGCGGACTTCTCATCGAGGCATATTTGGAGCGCAAAATCATCGCTTCGCGCGCCCCATAATTCCTCTCGGCGCATCATTCTCGCATATCTCGGCGCTCAAAGGCGTTCCAGGAATCGTAACACAAGAAGCCGGAGCTCCCGCGGGCATTGGAATAGCCGGCGGTGCAGTTCTGAAGTATCAGATTTGTGTAATTTCGGCTTTCAACTCGAGCAAACGAACGCCGAGACGCTCCACATTATTTCGATGGATGTGCCGCTCTACTAATTTACAGCGCATTGCCAGCCAGGGTCTGGACGGCTGTTATACTATGTCGGCAAATGCTAGATTTGCAGCTGTAGTAGTGAGACCATGCCTGGTTGTTTGAATGCCATCGAATGGAATCGACAGATAGCGTCCACGTTTTCATAACGAGCTCTCAGGCAGCGTACAAGATCCTGCATGCACTGTCATTGGTACCCATCGGAGCTGCAGCAGCTAATATACATATGCTCACCCGCTTTACTTGAACCTCTTTTCAGCCGCCTTCCAGTTGATCACGTCCCAAATCGCGCTGAAGTACTCGGCCTTGCGGTTCTGGTATCTGCAGAAAGTTACAATCAGCAAGTGTCCCCAAACATTGCAGCTTCCCGCGCGCCATGCGACACGTTTCCGCAGGAGTGAGCATCTGTCTCACAGTGCCCTCCCCCCTCCATCTTGTGGTGGAGCGATGCAGGAACCCATGCGCAGCGGAGCACTTACTGTAGGTAATAAGCATGCTCCCACGCATCGATTCCCAGGATGGGCCGGAATTGACCGACCACCGGGTCCTGGTTGGCATACGTCTTCACCTGCAGTGCACCCGTGTGCACATCCTGCACCAGCCAAGCCCAGCCGCTGCCTTGGATACCGGCAAGTGCAGCATTCACCTGGCTCTTCAAGGTCTCCAGACTTCCAAAGTGCGAATCGATGGATTGAGCAAGAGCACCGGACGGTGGCTCTCCGCCACCTTGAGATTTTGGGGCCAGGTTCTCCCAGAATAAGGTGTGGTTCGTGTGGCCGCCGCCGTGGAAGTTGATGAGGGGTTGAATGGCGATTTGGGTTTGGATGTCCCCATTTTGTTGGGCTTCTTGGAGCTTGAGAATTTGGGTGTTGTAGGAGGTCACGTAGGTGTTGTGGTGTTTGGAGTGGTGGAGTTCCATGATCTGGCCGGAGATGGCTGGTTCGAGGGCGCCATAGTCGTCTTTCACCCCTATCAGTATGTGGTCGCTTCGGGATTATCGCGCTGCCGGTCCCATTGAGTCTTACATGCGAGATCCGGAAGTGTTGCTTTGCCGCGCGTGAAGGTTGTGCTTGCGACTGCGAAACGCTTCACGGGCGACGGGGCGGAGGCTCGGAGAGCATTTCTGAAGAGCTTGGTGGCCATTGTGATGTCTGGAAAATGTGTGGGCGATCGGGGCGTATTTTTGTTGCAGCTCGACTGCTTAAATTATCATTGAAAGAGAGTCAAGTGTGTTGGAGAAACTGCGTCACTAACTGCGCGGACCAATGCGATTTAGAAAGAGTTTCCTAAGCGTCCGTCGCTGACTATTTCTAGCTTATACAGTACAATGAGTTTATTATAATTTCTTGAATAGACCGATATATATATCTATTTGCTGTTCTAGCTCTACTTTTAGAGCGCGTAGCGTACACTACCTAGTGATCCGGGCACGCAGATATGATTCAATACGGCCTTTTTGATGACTATATCTTGAACTGAGGAGGGAAAGGAATCTATGTAGTGGTGGTAGTAGGCTTTCGTAGTGGTGGTGCCAAGGCCCGGCTCGGCCCGGAAGGGCCGAGCCGAAATTCCAAGGGTTCACCCTATCACTCAGTCCCACCCCTTTCTGCCGCCGTAACACCACCGCCCTCCCTCACTAGCGGTCGCCCTCGACCGCTTAGTTACCCTATCCATCCGAAAATCTTTACTTTTTTTTTTTTGATTCGTCGTCTCCTTCTCGAAAATCCCCTCTAACGCCGATGTTACCTCTTCCGTCTTCTATCAAAAACAGCGTTCTCTTTATCGTTTCATCAATTTCTTACGTCGTCGGCATCTAAAGTCCTTCACTTGGCGTTTATGTAATCGACGCCATCTGATCTGATCCGCGGTCTTCTAAGCTGCAGCTCGGCTGGTCTGTACGTCGCCTCGGAGGTCTATATAGATCCGTCCGCAGCGTTTCTTCCTCTTCTTTTTCTTCTACTAAAGCGCTTACCCACTGCAGGGTCGGCGGCGCTGGCATGCCACAGCGTCGGCGAGCTGCCTGCCGAACCGGTAGTGGGTGGTGGCAGGGTCGAAGACCTCCCTAAAGCGACCGCTACGATCGTTTTCGTCGGTCTCCGCGCCGATAGTGATCCGACTGCGGTAGACTCTAGGTCAATACCCGTCTTTAATAACTATATCTAAGGCTGGAGAGGGAAGAATCTATATACAAGCGGAGGTAGAGGTATTTAAGTATGTGCTAAGCCTGGTCCTGCCAAGCCTGCCACCTTCCAGCACCTTCTAGCCCTCTATATCCACATCCGTATTACTACCGCCCTCCCTAACCAGCGATTGCCCTCAATCGCAATCAATCTATTAATCGCAATCAGCCAATCCAGCTGTTGCGGCGGTAGAAAGAGGTAGGACAGATTGATGGGGTGGACCCTGGATTTCGGCTCAGCCCCTTCCGGGATTTAGGTTCCGGAACGGACCGAGCCGGGCCTTGGCACCACTACCTCTACGGAAGCCTACTACTACCACTACATAGATTCCTTTCCCTCCTTAGTTCGAGATATAGTTATTAAAACAGCCGTATTAAACCTTATCTGCGCGCTCGGATCATTATATCTCGAACTTACTTACTGATCCGGGCGCGCAGATATGATTCAATACGGCCTTTTTGATGACTATATCTCGAACTAAGGAGGGAAAGAAATCTATGTAGTGGTAGTGGTTGGCTTTGATAGTGGTGGTGCCAAGGCTCGGCTCAGCCCGGACGGGCCGAGCCGAAATTCCAGGGTCCACCCTATCAATCTGTCCTACCTCTTTCCACTACCGCAACACTACCCCCCTCCCTCGCTAGCGGTCGCCCTCGACCGCTTAGTTACCCCATCTATCCGAAAACCTTTCCCCCTTTTTTTTTTTTTTTTTTTTTTGATTCATCGTCTCTTCCTCGAAAATCCCCTCCGACGGTAATGTCACCTCTTCCTTCTTCTATCGCTTCTTGAATCTCTTACGTTATCAACATCTGAAGTCCTTTACTTAGTCGTTTATGTGATCGGTGCGCCTGATCTGTGCTATCTAATCTGAGTCGTGGGTTATCTGAGCTGCGGCGTAGTTGGTCTGTGCTCCGGCGCGGAGGTCCATATAGATCTTTCCGCAGCGTCGTTTTTCTTCTTCTTCTTCTTTTCTACTAGAGCCTCCACGCCGTCGCCGACCGGCCGCCTAGAGCTATCAATTCTATTACGATCGTTTTTATCGGCTTCTACGCCGGTGGAGCGGACGTGTTTTCTTTCTTCCAGAATTGTCGACATTAGAGCCACGCTGGCTTCGGCTTCTTCGGGTTCCGCGCGTAAAAGTCTCTTAGCAGCTCCGCCGAATTTCGCAGGTTTTCGACCGGATACCATTTATAGTCTTCCGGCCACCCCTTCTACGAGATCCTCGCTTTGATGGACCCCCTTATCTTCTTTACGTCCATTACGTCTTCTACCTCCCATTCTTGTTTATTACCGTCCATCTTAACTGGTAGGGGTTCGGCGAACCCCTGTTCCGGAAGGCCGTCCTTAGGGTCCAGGCTCAGCAGATCTAAATGGAAAATATCGTAGATCCGGAACGCCTTTAGCAGCTCGAGTCGATAGGTTACCGGCGACCTCTTTTCTATTATCTTAAACGGACCTACGTAGCGTAGGTTGAGCTTCGCGTTTCCTTTTAGCCTTAGGTTTCGCGTGTTGAGCTATACCTTTTGGCCTTCCTCGAATTCTATTGGGGACCTTTTTCTATTAGCTCGAGTTACTATCTTCTTCTGAGCTGATTCCATTGCTTCTTTCGCCACTTTGATCGCTTCTTCCATCTGAGATCGTATCGCTTCTGCCGCTGCGGCAGCGACTCTCTTCGACGACGTAGCGGTGGATAGTTCCGCAGAGCTGGGTTCGCTTGGCGGCTGAAAGCTTATTCTCGGAAGACAGCCGTATGTTATCTCGAACGGCGCTAGTAAGGTAGCCTTAGACGGTGCCGAGTTAGCGCAGAACTCGGCCATCGGCAACACCTTAACCTATTCTTCCTAATAGTGGCTGCAGAAGGTTCGCAAATATTGCTCTATCTCGCGATTAGCTACTTTAGACTGACCGTCAGTTTGAGGGTAAGCGGCGGTGCTAAGCTTTCCGTAAATTCCGAGAGCTTGGTTGATAGCTTTCTACACGTCGGCAGTGAATTAGGGACCTCTATCCGTAGTAATAGTGTCCGACAGCCTATAGTGCTTCCACACGTGTTGGATCAGCATTCTCGCCGTTTCTTCTGCAGTGGTTCCGTCGTCTCTCGCTCGATAGGGGATGAAGTGGCGTTTTTTGCTTAACCGGTCCACTACGTTTAGCGTAGCGTCGTATCTATCGGAGTCCGGTAGGCCGGTTACGAAGTCCATCGTAATATGCTGCTATAGTTTCTCGGGGATCGGAAGTGGCTTTAATAAGCCTGCCGGAAGACCGTAACGCGGTTTCGCGGCTCGGCATACGTAGCAATTGGCGATAAATCGGTGGATCCGTTCGTAGATCCGCGGAAACTAGTAGACCGTCCTTATAGCTTCTATCGTCTTCTTTAAGCCGGCGTGACCAACGTCTATAGAGCTATAGACCAGTTAGATGACCTCTGTAATTAGTTCTTCCGGAACTATTAGCTTCCCTAAACCGGTTTTGCCGAGTTTCTGTTGCTGGTTAAGTCGCTTTACCTTTTCGTAGAGAGCTTCTTCTTTAGGGACCGGTTCCACTGTACAGACCCCTACCTCTTTCAACACCTCTGCGTCTACTATTCGCTCGGTCAACACCTTCTGGAACATGTTCGGATCTTCCTTCGCGCGGCTTGTTTTTCCTTCTCTTCGCGTAAGCGCGTCCGCCTTTCCGTTTTGAGCCCCCAGTCGATAGGTAATTTTAAAATCGAACCCTGATAGGTAGGCGGCCTACCGTGCTTGACGTCGTAAGAGCTTCTGCGTCTTTATAAAATAGGTCAGCGACTGGTGGTCCGTAAGGACCTGGACTATGCTCTTTCCAGCTATAAGCTTCGGTTTCCACTCCTCGAAAGCCTGAATAATCGCTAGCAGCTCCTTATCGTAGATGGCGTAGTTCCGTTCGGCTTCCGTTATAGATTTGCTGAAGAAGGCCACTAGGTAAAGGGTCTCGCTATCGTTAGCGTATTGAGAAAGGACCCCTGCCGTTACTGTGTCGGAAGCGTCCGTTTCTACGTAGATCGTCTTTTCCAGTCGGAAGTGCGCCAGAACCGGCGCCGAGGCTACTGCCTCTTTCAGCCGTACGAAAGCTTCTGTGCACTTCTTATTCTATAGGCCCGCGGCCTCTTTCTTTAGCGCCTCGTTCAGGGGTCTCGCTATCTTGCTGAAGTCCTTAATAAACCGTCGGTAGTAGCTGCAGAATCCGAGAAACGCTCTGATCTGCGTAGTGTTTCCGGATTTCGGCTGCTTCCATTCCGCGACGGCGGCGACCTTCGAGGGGTCTATACGAATTCCGTCTCTTCCGACGATCAGACCGAGATATTTGACTTCGGTCTGATAAAACTCGCTCTTTTTCGTGTCCGCGTTTAATCCAACCTCGCGGAGCCTAGTTAGCACCTTCCTGATGTAGTCCGTGTGCTGTTCTTTCGTCCTATCCGTATAGATAAGGATGTCGTCCAGGTAAATAGACACGAACCGTTCCAACATGTCTATAAAGGTGTGGTTTATAAAGCGTTGCCACACTGCCGGCGCGTTGGTAAGTCCGAAAGGCATTACCAACTACTTGAAATTGCCTATACGCGTCGCGAACGTCGTAAGATCTTCCGTTTGCCCTTCCTCGTTCCTTAATCGATAGAACGCTTGGCGGATGTCCAGCTTGCTAAACCACTTAGCCTTCGCTACGCACTGTATAGTCTTATCTATTAGCGGCAGTGGATAGACGTCTCTCTTGGTGACCTCGTTAAGGCCTCGATAGTCTACGCAGAGTCGCAGACTACCCCCTAGTTTTCTTACGAAAAGAATCGGTAACGCATATTCGGCAGAACTCGGCGTAATGAACTTCTTCACTAGGTTTTCGCGAACAAACACCTCTACTTAGTCCAGTTCCGCCGGTGACAGTCGTCTTAGGGGCTCGGTTCTTAGCAGCGTAGCTCCTTCTTTTAGCCGGATCTTGTTGTTATATTCCGGTCGATAGAGCGGCAGGAGGTTGGAGTCGGCCTTCGAGAAAACGTTAGCGTAACTATGGAGTTCTTTTGGTAGCACCTCTAGCGGATCTACTTCTTCTTCCGCTATTATCTTCCTATAGTCTTCGATGTCTTTTATCGAGATAGCGTAAATCTTATTGTCCGGCGACTTCGCGAGGGTCGTTATAGCTTCTGAACTCATTATTCCGACAGTAACCGGGGGTTCGGAACGATCGGGCGGAGCCTCTTTCGCTGACTCCGTGTCTTCCGGCTCGGCGGCGGCGGTGGCGACCCTTCCGATGGTCCCTGCTCTGCTACCCGGGGTTTTGAACCTGATCGTTCCTTTATCTACGTTAACGATGGCTTTCTAGTTCTTTATCTATTTCTGCCCTATAATAATGTCAAACCTTCCGATATCTATAATCCGGAACGTTGCTTCCGTAGTTCGACTAGCTAGCGTAGTCTTTAGCGGCACGTAGTGCGTAACGCTTTCTGTGTCTTGTCCGTTGTACGCCGAAATCTGCGTCGGCGACGCCAGTTCCACTGGATAGCCGTATCCATTTATCAGCTTCCTAACTAGCCGGTAGTGGATCGCCGCGCCGATAAGAGCTCCGGTGTCGATAAAAGCTTTCAGCTAGAGTGATTTGCGCGACTTCTTAACAGGGTAGATCTCGATAGGAAGGATAATCGCTGTTTCTGTGTTCGCTTCTACGGCTGCCGAGAGCGGATCGCTGCAGCTGTTAATGCTTTCTTTTCGTGTCGATTCGCTCCGATTCGGTGCCCTATTGTTAATGCTGGATAGGGGGCCTATCCGTCCAGCTAGTCTTTTCCTATAATCCTTAACTACACCCTACCGTTACTGTCAGTATCGTTCGGAGCCGGCTCTATAGCTTGTATAGTCTTCCTCGGTGGCGGCTGCTGCTGCGGCTACAGCTGCCTTATAACACGATAGTCCTGCTTCTGCTTATCTGATGCTTGGCATCTCGTAGCGATATAGCCAGGCTTGCTACACGCGAAACAGGTAGGGACGAACGACGAGCGCTGCGACTGATAAGGTAGCTGCTGTGGCGCTCTCCGGAAAGGCGCAGGGGGTCGTGTGGTCTGCGTTATCAACGGCGACGGCTTCTGAACCGATTCGCGTAATTTCGCGTAAGCGCTTAAGTTTCTCGCGGTGACCCTCGTCTAATGCACGAAGCCCTTAAGGTCTTCGTCTTCCACAGACGCTATAGCGGCGGCCAGTTCAGGGTTCAGCTTCTGCCTCAATAGGTGGAGCTGCTTATCCTCCGCTACTCGGGCCCTAATCGCATATTTTCTGAACAAACCGTAGAATTCCTCAAACGTCTGCCGATTCTGATTGATCTTGTCCAGCTGCTTACAGGCCGTCTTCTTTCGGAATGGGTCTCCGAAACGCTGGTCCAGCGCCTTAATAGCGTCGTCGGCTGTTACTTCTTCCAGGTCCGCCACTAGCGAAAAAGCTTTACCTTCTAGTCGCGCCTCTAAATAGGCCAATCTGTCTTCTTCGCTGCTTAATGCGTAATCGCGACTTATCTTATTCTTGATCTTCTTCTTAAACGCCTCCTACGCTTTAGAGTCTCCGCTACCAAAAACTGGTAGATCCGGTAGTAACGTTATCAACGTGCTACCTTGACTGTAGGCTGCCAGCGAGGTGGTTTCCACGTAGGTTTCTCGCCGCGGTGGCGGCGACTTCGCTGCTTCCATGTCGGTCAGTTGATCCTTTAGCGCCTTTAGCTGCGCTATTCGATTCGCCGCTTAGTGTTCCAACACGTCGACGATAGTCTCTGCTGATTCCTTCTCGGCCCTTACTGTCTCTACTTCCTCTCTTAGCTGTCTGTTTTCTTCCAGTGTTCTGTAGAACAGCGTCTTAATAAGGTCTATACCGTCGTAGACCTTCCCTATTCCGTTCTCGTTTACATAGTCTTCCAGTTCCTCGATCGTGCAGTCGTAGATCTTCCTATATTCGCTTATTCGTTCCTTGATCTTAGCGGTCTCTTCCGCTGTAAAACCTCTAATAACAATCTTATCGTCAATAACACTGGAGCGCCTACTCGCTCTGTCAGTCTTTCTCTTTCCGCGGCGGCCTGTTACGCCGCTCTCTACCGTCGAGAAGCCTTCCATCTTCTTACAGTGCCTTAGGGGGGGTTGTTGTTGGTGTGTTGGTAGGTGCGCGTGCGTTATTCGGGTTTCCGGATAGTTCAACGGGCCCTTTCGCGCAGCGCGGGGTGTGGTGTAGAGAGTGAGTTCGAGATATAATGATCCGGGCGCGCAGATATAATTCAATACGGCCTTTTTGATAACTATATCTCGAACTGAGGAGGGAAAGAAATCTATGTGGTAGTGGTGGTTGGCTTTGATAGTGGTGGTGCCAAGGCTCGGCTCGGCCCGTCCGGGCCGAGCCGAAATTCCAGGGTCCACCCTATTAATCTGTCCTACCTCTTTCCACCACCGCAACACTTACTATACCAAACCCCTGCGCTGCGCGAAAGGGCCCGTCAAACTATCCGGAAACCCGAATAACGCACGCGCACTTACACCAACAACAACCCCCAAGGCACTGTAAGAAGATAGAAAGCTTCTTAGCGGTAGAGAGCAGCGTTACAGGCCATAGCGGAAAGAGAAAGACTAACAGACCGAGAGATAGGCGTACCAGCATTCTCGACGACAGAACGACCAATAAAGGCCTTATAGAAAAAGAGGTAGATAAGGCGAGAAAGGGCATAGAGGGCTACGCCGAACTGTACGGACGCACGCCGGACGAGATAGGAGAATATCTTACAGAGCACGGAGCTAAGAAGGTGTTTGACATTATTACCTTTATAGAGAAGAAGTTCTATAGGAACGTAGAAGAAAACAGACAGTTAAGGGAGGAAGTAGAGACAGTAAGGGCCGAGAAGGAATTAGCAGAAACCATTATCAACATGTTAGAGAACTAGGCGGCGAATAGACTAGCGCAACTAAAGGCGCTAAAGGATTAACTAGCTGATATAGAAGCAGCGATGCCGTCGGCGCTGCCACCGCATCGAGAAGAACAAGCAGAGACCGCTTTACTAGCGGCCTATAGTTAAGGTAGCACCTCGATAACATTATTGCCGGACCCGCCGGCGTTCAGAGGCAGAGACCCTAAAGACTGGGGAGCGTTTAAGAAGAAGATAAAGAATAAGATAGACCGCAACTATGCCGGAAACAACGCTAGAGACAGACTAGCGTACCTGGAATCGCGATTAGAAGGTAAAGCTTTTTCGCTAGTAGCGGACCTGGAAGAGGCGACCGCTAAGGAAGCAATTAGAGCACTAGACCAGCGCTTCGGAGACCTATTCTGAAGAAAGACGGCCCGTAAGCAGCTGGATAAGATCAACCAGAACCGGCAGACGTTCGAGGAGTTCTATAGTTTGTTTAGAAAATATGCGATTAGGGCCCGAGTAGCGGAAGATAAGCAGCTCTACCTATTAAGGCAGAAGCTGAACCCTGAATTGGCCGCCGCTATAGCGTCTGTAGAAGACGAAGACCTTAAGAGCTTCGTACACAGAGCGAGAGTTACTGCGAGAAACTTGAGCGCCTACGCGAAATTACGCGAATCAAACTAGAAGCAGTTAATAACGCAGACTATACGACCCCCTACGCCCTTCCGGAGAACACCACAGCAGCCACCTTATTAGTTACAGCGTTCGTCGTTCGTCCCCACCTGCTACGCGTGCGGAAAGCCTGGCTATATCGCTACGAGATGCCAAGCATCGGATAAGCAGAAGCAGGAATATCGAGCAACGAAGCCGCTGCCGCTACTGAGAAAGACTATACAAGCTATAGAGCCGGCTCCGAACGACACTGACAGTGTAGACGGTAGAGTGCAGTTAAGAATTATAGGAAAAGACCAGCTGGACGGATAGGCCCCCTATCCAGTATAGACGACAGGGCATTAACGCGAACTACGTCGACGAAAGAGAGCATCAATAGCTGCAGCGATCCGCTATCGGCTGCGGTGGAAGTGAACACAGAAACAGCTATTATCTTTCTAATTACTGTCTACCCCCTTGACGGATCGAGCAAACCACTTCAGCTAAGAGCTTTTATCGATACCGGAGCCCTTATTGGAGCAGCCATCCACTATCGGCTAGTTCAGAAGCTGATAAATGGATACGGCTATCCGGTGGAACTGGCGACGCCGACACGGATTTCGGCGTACAACGGACAAGACACAGAGAGTGTTACGCACTATGTGCCATTAAGGACCACCTTAGCAGGTCGCACTACGGAAGCGACGTTCCGAATTATAGATATCGGAAGGTTTAACATTATTATAGGGCAGAAATAGATAAAGAATCAGAAAGCTATCGTCGATGTAGATAAAGGCACGACAGGATTCAAAACCCTGGGTAGCGGAGCAGGGACCACCGGAACGACCGCCGCCGCCGAGCCAAACGCTACGGCGTCCACGAAAGAGACCCCGTCCGATCGTTCCGAATCCCTAGTCACCGTCGGAATAATGAGTTTAGAAGCTATAACGACCCTTGCGAAGTCGCCGGATAATGAGATCTACGCTATCTCGATAAAAGACATCGAAGACTACAGGAAGATAATAGCGGAAGAAGAAGTGGATCTACTGGAGGTGCTGCCAAACGAGCTCTATAGTTACGCTAACGTCTTCTTAAAAGCCGACTCCAACCTATTGCCGCTCTATCGACCGGAATATAACAACAAGATCCGACTAAAAGAGGGAGCTACGCTGCCAAGAACCGAGCCCCTAAGACGACTGTTACTGGCGGAACTGGACTAAGTAGAGGTGTTTGTTCGCGAAAACCTGGCAAAGAAGTTTATTACGCCGAGTTCCGCCGAGTACGCGTTACCGATTCTCTTTGTAAGGAAACCAGGGGGTAGTCTGCGACTCTGCGTAGACTATCGAGGCCTTAACGAGGTCACTAAGAGGGACGTATATCCACCGCCGCTAATAGATAAGACTATATAGCGTGTAGCAAAGGCTAAGTGGTTCAGCAAGCTGGACATCCGACAAGCGTTCTATTGACTAAGGAACGAAGAAGGGCAGACAGAAGACCTTACGACGTTCGCGACGCGTATAGGCAACTTTAAGTAGCTAGTAATGCCGTTCGGACTTACTAACGCGCTGGCGGTGTAGCAACGCTTTATAAACCACTCCTTTATAGACATGCTAGAGCAGTTCGTATCTATCTACTTGGACGACATCCTTATCTACACGGATAGAACGAGAGAGCAACACACGGACCACATTGAGAAGGTGCTAACTAGGCTCTGCGAAGTAGGATTAAACGCAGACACGAAGAAGAGCAAATTCTACGAAACTAAGGTCAAATATCTCGGTCTAATCGTTGGAAGAGATAGAATTCGGATAGACCCCTCGAAGGTCGCCGCTGTTGCGGAATGGAAGCAGCCGAAATCCGGAAACACTACACAGATCAGGGCGTTTCTTAGGTTCTGCAGCTACTATTAATGGTTTATTAAAGACTTTAGCAAGATAGCGAGACCCCTGAACGAGGCGCTAAAGAAAGAGGCCGCCGGCCTATAGAACGAGAGGTGCACGGAAGCCTTTAACTAGCTGAAAGAAGCAGTGGCCTCGGCGCCGGTTCTGGCGCACTTTCGACCGGAAAAGACGATCTACGTAGAAACGGACGCTTCCGATACAGTAACGGCAGGGGTCCTTTCTTAATACAGAAACGATAAAACCCTTTATCCAGTAGCTTTCTTTAGCAAGTCTATAACAGAGGCCGAGCGGAACTACGCCATCTACGATAAGGAGCTGCTGGCGATTATTTAGGCTTTTAAGGAGTGGAAACCGGAACTTATTAATCCAGGCACGCAGATATGATTCAATACGGCCTTTTTGAAGACTATATCTCGAACTGAGGAGGGAAAGGAATCTATGTAGTAGTGGTAGTGGGCTTTGATAGTGATAGTGCCAAGGCCCGGCTCGGCCCAACCGGGCCGAGCCGAAATCTAGGGTCCACCCTATCAATCTGTCCCACCTCTTTCCACTGCCGCAACACTACCCCCCTCCCTTACCAGCGGTCGCCCTCGACTGCTTAGTCACCCTATCTATCCAAAAAACTGCACTCTCTCTTTTTTTTTTTTGATTTATCGTTTCCTTCTTGAAAATTCCCTCCAATGCCGACGTTACCTCTTCCGTCTTTTATTAAAAACAACGTCCTCTTTATCTCTTTTTCAACCTCTTACGTTATCGGCATCTGAAGTCCTTCACTTAGCGTTTATGTGATTGACGCTATCTGATCTGAGCTGTGGGTTATCTGAGCTGCGGCGTGGCTGGTCTGTGCGTCGTCTTGGAGGTCTATATAGATCTTTCCGTAGCGCCGTTTTTCTTCTTCCTTTTCTCTTCCACTAAAGCCTCTACCTACTACGCGGTCGCCGACCGACGTAGTGGTGCCTGGAGCTATCAATTCTAGAAGCACGATCGCCTTTATCGGCTTCCGCACTAGTAGAGCGGACGTGTCTCTATTGTCGGCATTAGAGCTACGCTAGCTTCGGTTTTTCCGGGTTCCGCGCGTAGAACTCTTTTAGCAGCTCCGCCGAATTCCGAAGGTTTTCGATCGGATACCATTTATAGTCTTCCGGCCACCCCTTCTACAAGATCCTTGCTTTAATGGATCCCCTTATCTTCTTTACGCCTATTACATCTTCCACCTCCTACTCTTCTTCCTTACCGTCTATCTCGACCGGCGGGGGTTCGGCAAACCCCTGTTCCGGAAGGCCGTCCTTAGGGTCTAGGCTTAACAGGTCCGAATGGAAGACATCGTAGATCCGGAACGATTTCAGTAGCTGGAGCCGATAAGTTACCGGCGACCTCTTTTCCACTATCGTAAACGGACCTACGTAGCGCGGATTGAGCTTGGCGTTGCCTTTCAACCTTAGGTTTCGCGTGTTGAGCTATACCTTTTGGCCTTCCTCGAATTCTAGTAGTGACCTTTTTCTATTAGCTCGAGTTACTATCTTTTTCTAAGTCGAATCTATCGCTTCCCTCGCTACCTCGATAGCTTCTTCTATCTGAGATCGTAGCGCTTCTGCCGCCGCAGCGGCGACTCTCTTTGACAATGTAGCGGTAGATGGTTCCGCGGAGCTGGGTTCGCTCGGCGGCTGAAAGCTTATCCTCGGAAGATAGCTGTGCGTTATCTTAAACAGCGCCAGCGAGGTGGCTTTAGACAGTGTCGAGTTGGCGCAGAACTCGGCTATTGGCAACACCTTAACCTATTCTTCTTGATAGTGGCCGCAGAAGATCCGTAGATATTTCTCTATCTTACAGTTGGCCACTTCTGATTGGCCGTTAGTTTGAGGGTAAGCGGCGGTGCTGAGCTTTCTATAAATTCCGAGGGCTTGATTGATAGCTTTCTACACATCGGCGGTGAATTGAGGACCCCTATCCGTAGTAATAGTGTCCGGCAGGCTATAGTGCTTCTATACGTGTTGAATCAACATTCTCGCCGTTTCTTCTGTAGTAGTTCCTTTATCCTTAGCTCGACAGGGGATGAAATAGCGCTCTTTGCTCAGCCTATCCACTACGTTTAGCGTAGCGTTATATCTATCGGAATCCGGCAGGCCGGTTACGAAGTCCATCGTAATATGCTGCTATAGTTTCTCGGGGATCGGAAGTGGCTTCAATAAGCCTGCTAGAAGGCCGTAACGTAGCTTCGCGGCTCTGCATACGTGGCAATTGGCGATAAATTGATAGATCTGTTCGTAGATCTGCGGAAACCAGTAGACCGTCCTTATAGCTTCTATCGTCTTCTTTAAGCCGGCGTAACCAACGTCTATAAAGCTATGGACCAGCTGGATGACCTCCGTAATTAGTTCTTCCAGAACTATTAGCTTCCCTAAACCGGTTTTGCCGAGTTTCTGTTGCTAGTTAAGCTGCTTTACCTTCTCGTAGAGCGTCCCTTCTTTAGGGGCCGGCTCTACCGCACAGACCCCTACCTCTTTCAACACCTCTGCGTCTACTATCTGCTCGGTTAACACCTTCTGGAACATGTTCGGATCTTCTTTCGCGCGGCTTGTTTTTCCTTCTCTTCGCGTTAGCGCGTCCGCCTTTCCGTTTTGAGCCCCCGGTCGATATGTAATCTTAAAGATAAATCCTAATAAGTAGGCGGCCTACCGTGCTTAACGCCGTAAGAGCTTCTGCGTCTTTATAAAGTAGGTCAGCGATTGGTGGTCTGTAAGGACCTGGACCGTGCTCTTTCTAGCTATAAGCTCCAGTTTCCACTCCTCGAAAGCCTAAATGATCGCCAGCAGCTCCTTATCGTAAATGGCGTAGTTCCGCTTAGCTTCGCTTATTAACTTGCTAAAGAAAGCGACTGGATAGAGGGTTTCGTCGTTACTATATTGAGAAAGGACCCCTGCCGTCACTGTGTCGGAAGCGTCCGTTTCTACGTAGATCGTCTTTTCCGGTCGGAAGTGCGCTAGCACTAGCGCAGAGGCTACTGCTTCTTTCAGCTGTACGAAAGCTTCCGTGCACTTCTTATTCTATAGGCCGGCGGCCTCTTTCTTCAGTGCCTCGTTTAGGGGTCTCGCTATCTTGCTGAAGTCCTTAATAAACCGTCGATAGTAGCTGCAGAAGCCGAGGAACGCCCTGATTTGCTTGGTATTTCCGGATTTCGGCTGCTTCCATTCGGCGACGGCGGCGACCTTTAAGGGGTCTATACGAATTCTATCTCTTCTGACAATAAGACCGAGATATTTGACCTCAGTTTGATAGAACTCGCTCTTCTTCGTGTCCGCGTTCAGTCCGGCCTTACAGAGCCTAGTCAACACCTTCTCGATGTAGTCTGTGTGTTGCTCTCTCGTCCTATCTGTATAGATAAGGATGTCGTCTAGGTAAATAGACACGAACCGTTCCAACATGTCTATAAAGGTGTGGTTTATAAAGCGTTGCTACACTGCCGGCGCATTGGTAAGTCTGAAAGGCATCACTAACTACTTGAAATTGCCTATACGCGTCGCGAACGTCGTAAGGTCTTCTGTCTGCCCTTCTTCGTTCCTTAGTCGATAGAACGCTTGGCGGATGTCCAGCTTGCTAAACCACTTAGCCTTCGCTACCTGCTGTATAGTTTTATCAATTAGCGGCAGTGGGTATACGTCTCTCTTAGTGACCTCGTTAAGGCCTCGATAGTCTACGCAGAGTCGCAGACTACCCCCTAGTTTTCTTACGAAAAGAATCGGTAACGTATATTTGGCAGAACTCGGCGTAATGAACTTCTTCGCCAGGTTTTCGCAAACAAACACCTCTACTTAGTCCAATTCGGCCGGCGACAGTCGTCTTAGGGGCTCGGTTCTTGGCAATGTAGCCCCTTCTTTTAACCTGATCTTATGATCGTATTCCGGCCGGTAGAGCGGCAGGAGGTTGGAGTCTGCTTTTAAGAACACGTCAGCGTAACCGTAGAGCTCTTTCGGCAACACCTCTAGTAGGTCCGCTTCTTCTTCCGCTATTATCTTCCTGTAGTCTTCGATGTCTTTTATCGAGATAGCGTAGATCTTATTATCCAGTAACTTCGCGAGGGTCGTTATAGCTTCTGAACTTATTATTCCAACGGTGACTAGGGGTTTAGAACGATCGGACGGAGCCTCTTTCGCGGACTCCGTAGCTTTCGGCTCGGCGGCGGCGGCGACCTTTCCGACGGCCCCTGCTCCGCTACCCGGGGTTTTGAATCTGATCGTTCCTTTATCTACGTCGACGATGGCTCTCTGGTTCTTTATCCATTTCTGTCCTATAATAATGTCAAACCTTCTGATATCTATAATTCGGAACGTCGCTTCTGTGGTGCGACCAGCTAGGGTAGTCTTTAGCGGCACGTAGTGCGTAACGCTTTCCGTGTCTTGTCCGTTGTACGCCGAAATCTTCGTCGGCGACGCCAGTTCCACCAGATAGCCGTATCCCTTCTTCAGTTTCTAAACTAGTCAGTAGTAGATCGCTGCGCCAATAAGCGCTCCGGTGTCGATAAAGGCTTTCAGCTAAAGTGGTTTGCTTAATCCGTTAAGGGGGTAGACAGTAATTGGAAGGATAATAGCTGTTTCTGTGTTCACTTCTACCGCCGCCGAGAGTGGATCGCTGCAGCTGTTAATGCTTTCTTCTCGTAGCGATTCGCTTCGATTCGGTGCCCTATTGTTAATGCTGGATAGGGGGCCTATCCGTCCAGCTGGTCTTTTCCTATAATTCTTAGCTGCACCCCACTGTCTACGCTCTCGGTGTCGTTCGGAGCCGGCTCTATAGCTTGAATAGTCTTTCTCGGCGGCTGCGGCTGCTTTATAGCGCGATACTCCTGCTTCTGTTGGGCCGTTGCTTGGCACCTAGGGGCGATGTAGCCAGGCTTTCCGCATGCGTAGCAGGTAGGGACAAACGCCGATCGTAGTAAATATGGCGACTGCTAGGGGGTTCGTCGAAAGGGCGCGGGGGCTCTTGTCGGCTGCGCCGACGGCTTCTAAATCAGTTTACGTGTCGTCGGTTTTCTGTACGCGTTCAAGTTTCTAGCGGTGACTCTCGCTTAATGCACGAAGCTCTGAAGGTCTTCGTCTTCTACTAACGCTATAGCCGTAGCG
This sequence comes from Pseudocercospora ulei, assembly GCA_016165855.1. NCBI lineage: Eukaryota > Fungi > Ascomycota > Dothideomycetes > Mycosphaerellales > Mycosphaerellaceae > Pseudocercospora > Pseudocercospora ulei. The sequence continues at coordinate 158,100 of JACWNB010000006.1, read as the reverse complement.
AGCTCAGGGCTCAGTTTCTGTCTTAGTAAATGTAGCTGCTTATCCTTAACTACTCTTGCTCTAATAGCATATTTCCTAAACAGTCCGTAGAACTCTTCGAACGTCTGCCGGTTCTGGTTGATCTTATCTAGCTGCTTACAGGCCGTCTTCTTCTAGAAGGGGTCGCCGAAACGCTGGTCTAGCGCCTTGATTGCTTTGTCGGCAGTCACTTCTTCCAGGTCCGCTACTAGCGAAAATGCTTCACCTTCTAATCGCGATTCCAGGTACGCCAATCTATCTTCTTCGCTGCTCGATGCATAATCGCGGCTTATCTTATTCTTAATCTTCTTCTTAAACGCCTCCTACGCTTTAGGGTCTCCGCTACTGAAAGCAGGTAGGTCCGGCAGTGGCGTCATCGTAGCGCCACCTTGACTATAGGCCGCTAGTAAGGCGGTCTCCTCGTAGGTTTCTCGACGCAGTGGCGGCGACGACTTCGCTGCTTCCATATCGGTTAGTTGATCCTTTAGCGCCTTTAACTGCGCCATTCGATTTGCCGCCTGGTTTTCTAACACGTCGATGATCGTTTCCGCCGATTCCTTCTCGGCCCTTACCGCTTTAGTTTCTTCTCTTAGTTGTCTGTTTTCTTCTAGCGTTCTGAGAAACAGCGTCTTAATAAGGTCTATACTATCGTAGACCTTTCCTATCCCGTTCTCGTTTATATAGTCTTCTAGTTCCTCGATCGTGCAGTCGTGGATCTTCCTATACTTAGCTATTCGTTCCTTGAACTCAGCGGTCTCTTCCGCTATAAAACCTCTAATAATGATCTTGTCGTTAATAACACTGGAGCGCCTGCTTGCTCTGTCAGTCTTTCTCTTTCCGCAGCAGCCTGTTACGCCGCTCTCTACTGTCGATAAGCCTTCTATCTTCTTACGGTGCCTTTAGGGGTTGTTGTTAATGTTGGTGTTGGTGCGCGTACGTTATTCGGGTTTCCGGATAGTTCGACGGGCCCTTTCGCGCAGCGCGGGTGTTGGTGTAGAGAGTGAGTTCGAGATATAATAATCTAGGCACGCAGATATAATTCAGTACAGCCTTTTCAAAGACTATATCTCGAACTAAGGAGGGAAAGGAATCTATGTGGTGGTAGTAGTGGGCTTTGATAGTGATAGTGCCAAGGCCCGGCTCGGCCCGACCAGGCCGAGCCGAAATCCAGGGTCCACCCTATTAATCTGTCCCACCTCTTTCCACCGCCGCAACACTTATAGCTAGAAAGAGCACAGTTCAGGTCCTTACGGACTACCAATCGCTAGTCTACTTTATTAAAGACGCAGAAGCTCTTACGTCGCCAAGCTCAGTAGGCCGCCTACTTATTAGGGTTTGATTTTAAGATTACCTATCGACTAGGGGCTTAAAACGGAAAGGCTAACGCGCTAACGCGAAGAGAAGGGAAGACGAGCCGCGCGAAGGAAGATCCGAACATGTTTCAGAAGGTGCTGACCGAACGGATAGTAGATGTCGAGGTGTTAAAGGAAGCGGGGATCTGCGCGGCCGAACTACAGACCGAACTGGAACCGATGGAGCCGGCCCCTAAGGAAGACACTCTCTACGAAAAGGTGGAGCAGCCTAACCAGCAACAGAAGCTCGGCAGAACAGGCTTAGGAAAGCTAATAGTTCTGGAAGAACTGGTTACGAAGGTTATCTAATCGGTCTACAACTCTATAGACGTTGGCTATGCTAGAGCAAAGAAAACGATGCAGGCCGTAAGAACGATCTACTGGTTCCCGCGGATTTACGAGCGGATCTACTGGTTTATCGCCAATTGCTACGTGTGCCAAGCCGCGAAGCTACGTTATAGTCTTCTGGCCGGTCTGTTAAAGCCACTTCCGATCCCTAAGAAACCGTAGCAACACATTACGATAGACTTCGTAACCGGCCTGCCGGACTCCGATAGATATAACGCTACGCTAAATATAGTGGACCGGCTAAGTAAAGAACGCTACTTCATCCCCTGTCGAGCTAGAGACGAAGGAACCACTGCAGAAGAGACTGCGCGGATACTAATTAGACACGTATGGAAGCACTATAGTCTGCCGGACACTATCACTACAGATAGGGGTCCTTAATTCACCGCCGACGTCTGGAAAGCTGTCAACCAAGCTCTCGGAATTCGTGGAAAGCTCAGCACAGCCGCTTACCTGCAGACCGACAGTCAGTCTAAAGTGGCTAACTGAGAAATGGAGCGATATCTGCGAACCTTCTGCAGCCACTATTAAGAAAAGTGGGTCGAGATGCTGCCAATAGCTGAATTCTGCGCGAACTCAGCACGGTCAGTGTTGCGGCGGTGGAAAGAGGTAGGACAGATTGATAGGGTGGACCCTGGATTTTGGCTCGGCCCGTTCGGGCCGAGCCGGGCCTTGGCACCACTACTACGAAAGCCCTCCACTACTACTACATAGGTTCCTTTCCCTCCTCAGTTCGAGATATAGTTATTAAAAAGGCCGTATTAAATTATATCTGCGTGCCCGGATCAGTTAGAAGCAACGTTGCTAGCGCCGTTCGAGATAACCTACGGTTATCTTCCGAGATTAAGCTTCTATCTGCTAAGCAACGCCGACTTGTCGGAGCTTTCTACCGCTACGTCGTTAAAGAGAGTCGCCGCTGTAGCGGCAGAAGCACTACGATCCTAAATAGAAGAAGCAGTTAAGGTAGCGAAAGACGCGATGGAATCGGCTTAGAAGAAGATAGTAACTCGAGCTAATAAGAAGCGGTCACCGATAGAATTCGAGGAAGGCCAAAAGGTATAGCTCAATACGCGGAACCTAAGGCTGAAAGGGAACGCCAAGCTCAACCCCCGCTACGTAGGTCCGTTTACGATAGTAGAAAAGAGGTCGCCGACGACCTATCGGCTCCAGCTACCGAAATCGTTCCGGATCTACGATGTTTTCTATTCAGATCTGCTAAGCCTGGACCCTAAGAACGGCCTGCCGGAGCAGGGGTTCGCCGAACCACCGCCTATCGAGATGGACGATAAGGAAGAATGGGAGGTAGAAGATATAATAGACGTAAAGAAGACTCGAGGGTTCATTAAAGCGAGAATCTCGTAGAAAGGGTGGCCAGAAGACTATAAATAGTATCCAATCGAGAACCTGCGGAATTCAGCAGAGCTGCTAAGAGAGTTTTACGTACAGAACCCGAAGAAGCCGAAACCCGGATAGCTCCGAAACTGACGACCTCCGAAAGAGATAGAAGAAAAAGAAGAAAGCCGCGTCTGCTCCACTAGCGCAGAAGCCGATAAAGACGATCGTAACGGTCGCTTTCGGGGAGGTCTTCGACTTGGCTACTACCCACCACCGGTTCGACGCGGCCACTACCCACTGTGGCGTGCCAGCGCCGCCGACCCCGTAGTAGGTAAAGGCTTTGGTAGAAGAGAAAAAGAAGAAGAAAAAATAGCGCTGCGGAAGAACCTATATAGACCTCCGAGACGACGCACAGACTAGCTACAACGCAGCTTGGATAACCTACGGCTTAGATCAGATAGCACGGATCAAGCGCACCGATTACATAAACGCCAAGTGAAGGACCTTAGATGCCGATAACGTAAGAAATTCAAGAAGCGATAGAAGACAGAAGAGGTAACATTACCGTTGGAGGGGATTTACGAGAAAGAGACAACAAAAAAAAAGTAGAGATTTTAGGATAGATAGGGTGACTAAGCGGTCGAGGGCGACCGCTAGTAAGGGGGGGGGTAGTGTTGCGGCGGTAGAAAGAGGTGGGACAGATTAATAAGGTGGACCCTAGATTTCGGCTTAGCCCTTTCCAGGATTTAGGTTCCGGAACAGACCGAGCCGGGCCTTGGCACTACTACCTCTATAGAAGCCTACCACTACCACTACATAGATTCCTTTCCCTCCTCAGTTCGAGATATAGTTATTAAAACAGCCGTATTGAACCTTATCTGCGCGCTCGGATCACTAGGTCGCGTTGTGCCAAACCGGGTTACATCGTGCCAAACTAGGTCGCTTCAAACCAGGTCGTAGGGGTCGCAAATCCAGCTTCAATTTCAGTGCGCTTTGCTATTGCTTTTGGCCAATCAGGTCGTACTAAACAGGTCGCTTTTAAGGTCGCTTTTGAGGTTGATCCGAGCGCGCAGATAAGGTTCAATACGGCTGTTTTGATAACTATATCTCGAACTAAGGAGGGAAAGGAATCTATATAGTGGTAGTAGTGGGCTTCTGTAGAGGTAGTAGTAACAAGGCCCGGCTCGGTCCGTTCCGGAACCTAAATCCCAGAAGGGGCCGAGCCGAAATCCAGAGTCCACCCTATTAATCTGTCCCACCTCTTTCTACCGCCGCAACACTACCCCCCTCCCTCACTAGCGGTCGCCCTCAACCGCTTAGTCACCCCATCCATCCTAAAATCTCCATTTTTTTTTTTGATACGTCGCCTCTTTCTCGAAAATCCCCTCTAACGGTAATGTTACCTCTTCTGTCTTCTATCGCTTCTTGAATTTCTTACGTTATCGGCATCTAAGGTCCTTTACTTAGCGTTTATATAATTGGTGCGCCTAATGCGTGCTATCTGATCTAAGACGTAGGTTATCTAAGCTGCGGCGTAGCTGGTCTGTGCGCCGGCGGAAGGTCTATATAGATCTTTCCGCAGCTCTATCTCTTCTTCTTTTTCTTTCTCTACCGAAGCCTTTACCTACTACGGGGTCGGCGGCGCTGGCACGCTACGGCGTTAGCGAGCTGGCGGCCGAACCGGTAGTAGGTAGTGGCCGAGTTGAAGGCCTCCCTAAAGGCGACTGTTACGATCGTCTTTATTAGCTTCGGCGCTGGTAGAGCGGACGCGGCTTTCTTCTTTTATCTCTTTCGGAGGTCGTCAGTTTCGGAGCTATCCGGGTTTTAGTTTCTTCAGGTTCCGCACGTAGAACTCTCTAAGCAGCTCTGCCGAATTCCGCAGGTTCTCGACAGGATACTATTTATAGTCTTCTGGCCACCCCTTCTACAAGATTCTTGCTTTGATGGACCCCCTCGTCTGCTTTACGTCTATTACGTCTTCTACCTCCTATTCTTCCTTATCGTCTATCTCGATTGGCAGAGGTTCGGCGAACCCCTGTTCCGGCAGGCCGTTTTTAGGGTCCAAGCTTAATAGGTCCGAGTGGAAGACATCGTAGATCCGGAACGATTTTGGTAGCTGGAGCCGATAGGTTACCGGCGACCTCTTTTCCACTATCGTAAACGGGCCTACGTAGCAGGGGTTAAGCTTGGCGTTCCCTTTTAGCCTTAGGTTCTGCGTGTTGAGCTATACCTTTTGGCCTTCCTCGAATTCTATCAGTAAACGCTTCTTATTAGCTCGAGTTACTATCTTCTTCTAAGCCGATTCTATCGCGTCTTTCGCTACCTTAATCGCTTCTTCTATCTGAGATCGTAGCGCTTCTGCCGCCGCGGCGGCGACTCTCTTTAACAACGTAGCGGTGGGAAGCTCCGGCGAGCCGGCGTCGCTCGGCGGTTGGAAACTTATTCTCGGAAGACAGCCGTACGTTATCTTAAACGGCGCTAGCGAGGTGGCTTTAGACAGTGCTAAGTTGGCGCAGAACTCGGCTATTAGCAACACCTTAACCTATTCTTCTTGGTAATAGCCGCAGAGGGTTCGTAGATATCTCTCTATCTCTCGGTTAGCCACTTTAGACTGACCGTCGGTCTGTGGATAAGCGGCTGTGCTGAGCTTTCCACTAATTCCGAGAGCTTGGTTAATGGCTTTCTATACGTCGGCAGTGAACTAAGGGCCCCTATCCGTAGTAATAGTGTCCAGCAGGCTATAGTGCTTCTATACGTGTTAAATCAACATCTGGGCGGTCTCTTCCGCTGTAGTTCCTTCGTTTCTTGTTCGGCAGGGGATGAAGTAGCGTTCTTTGCTTAGTCGGTCTACTACGTTTAGCGTAGCGTCGTAGCTGTCCGAGTCCGGCAGTCCGGTTACGAAATCCATCGTAATGTGCTGCTACGGCTTCTCAGGGATCGGAAGCGGCTTTAGCAGACCAGCCGGAAGGCCGTAACGTAGCTTCGCGGCTTGGCATACGTAGCAGTTGGCGATAAATCGGTGGATCCGTTCGTAGATCCGCAGAAACCAGTAGATCGTTCTTACGGCCTGCATCGTTTTCTTCGCTCTGGCGTAGCCAACATCTATAGAGTTATAGACCAGTTGGATGACCTTAGTGATTAGTTCTTCCAGAACTATTAGCTTCCCTGAACCGGTTTTGCCGAGCTTCTGTTGTTGATTAAGCCGTTCTACCTTCTCGTAGAGAGTCTCTTTCTTAGGGGCCGGTTCTACTACGCAGACCCCTCCCTCTTTCAACACCTCTGCGTCTACTATCCGCTTAGTTAGTGATCCGGGCGCGCAGATATGATTCAATACGGCCTTTTTGATAACTATATCTCGAACTGAGGAGGGAAAGGAATCTATGTGGTGGTGGGTGCGCGCTTTAAGGGGGGCGGCGCGCGTGCCAAGACCCGGCTCGGTCCGGAAGGGCCGAGCCGAAATTCCAGGGTCCGCCCTATTATCTAGTCCCACCCCTTTCCACCGCCGCAACACTACCCCCCTCCCTTACTAGCAGTCGCCCTCGACCGCTTAGTCAGTCCATCTATCCAAAAAAAAAAAAAAAAAAATCTCCACCTTTTTTTTTTTTTTTTTTTTTTAAAATCCCCCTCGAAGTTGACGTCACCTCGTCTTTCTTCCGTCGAAAACGACGTTCTTCTCGTCGCTTCTTCCATTTCTTATATCTTCGGCGTCTGAAGTCCTTCACTTAGCGTTTATGTGATCGGCGCTATCTGAACTGAACCGTTCGGTTATCTGAGCTGCGGTCTGGGCGGTCTGTGCGTTGCCTCGGAGGTCTATATAGATCCGTCCGCGGCTCCGTTTCTTCTTCTTTTCTTTCTCTACCGAAGTCAGCACTCTATCGCAGGGGGGGCGGCGGCGCTGGCACGCTACGGCGTGCGCGGCCTGCCGACCGCCACGATCTGCCTGGAGCTATTACGATCGTTTTTATCGGCTTTCGCGCTAGTGGAGCGGACGTAGCATTCTTCCTTTTCTTCCGCATCGGCTTCAGAGCTATTCCGGCTTCGATTTCTTCGGGTTCCGCACGTAAAAGTCCTTTAGCAGCTCCGCTACCTTACCTCGTTATCGTCCGCATCTGGAGTCCTTCACTTGGCGTTTATGTGATCGGCTCTATCTGATCTGAGCCGTTCGCCATCTGAGCTGCTGTTTAGGCGGTCTGTGCGTTGCCTCGGAGGTCTATATAGGTTCGTCCGCAGCGCCGTTTCTTCTTCTTCTTCCTTTTTCATCCTACAAAGTCATCGCTGCCGACGCGGTCGGCAGCGGGGAGCTTCCCGCGCCTGCACGGCCGTCGCAGACCTCCCCGAAGGCGACGATCGCCTTTATCGGCTTCTGCGCCGGTGGAGCGGACGCAGCTTTCGTCTTCTTCTTTCCGGAAGGAGTCTTTAGAGCCATTCCGGCTTCGGCTTCGTCGGGTTCCGCCTGTAAAAGTCTTCTAGCAGCTCCGCCGAATTCCGGAGGTTCTCGATCGGATACTATTCATAGTCTTCCGGCCAACCCTTCTATAAGATTCTTGCTTTAATGGATCCCCTTATCTTCTTTACGTCTATTACGTCTTCTACCTCCCACTCTTCTTCACTATCTTTCATCTTAACTAGCGGGGGTTCAGCGGACCCCTGCTCCGGAAGACCGTCTTCAGGGTCCAAGCTCAGTAGGTCTGAATGGAAAACGTCGTGGATCCGGAACGCCTTTGGCAGCTCGAGTCGATAAGTTACCGGCGACCTCTTTTCTATTATCTTGAACGGACCTACGTAGCGCGGGTTGAGCTTCGCGTTGCCTTTCAGTCTTAGGTTCTTCGTGTTGAGCTATACCTTTTGACCTTCTTCGAATTCCATCGGCGATCGCTTTCTATTAGTTCGAGCTACTATCTTCTTCTGAGACGATTCCATCGCTGATAGTGTCCGGCAGACCATGGTGCTTCCATACGTGCTTGATCAGCATCTTTGCTGTTTCTTCCGCAGTGGTTCCTTTATCTTTCGCTCGGCAGGGGATGAAGTGGCGTTCTTTACTTAGTCGATCCACTACGTTGAGCGTAGCGTCGTAACCGTCCGAATCCGGCAGTCCTGTTACGAAATCCATCGTAACGTGCTGCTACGGCTTCTCGGGGATCGGAAGCGGCTTCAGTAGACCGGCTGGAAGACCGTAACGTGGCTTCGCGGCTCGGCACATATGGCAATTGCCGATAAACCGGTGGATCCGCTTATATATTCGCGGAAACCAGTAGATCGTCTTTACTGCTTCCATCGTCTTCTTTAAACCGGCGTGTCCGACGTCCTTCGAGCTATGGACTAACTGGACGACCTCAGTTATCAGTTCTTCCAGAACTATCAGCTTCCCTGAGCCCGTCTTGCCAAGCTTCTGCTGCTGATTAAGCCGCTCCACTTTCTCGTAAAGCGTTTCTTCTGCCGTCGGCGGCTCTACTGCGCAGATGGCTGCTTCCTTTAACACCTCGGCGTCTACTATCCGTTCGGTTAACACCTTCTGGAACATGTTTGGATCTTCCTTCGCGCGGCTGGTTTTTCCTTCGCGCCTCGTCAGCGCGTTAGCCTTTCCGTTTTGAGCTCCTGGTCGATAGTTAATCTTAAAGTCGAACCCTGACAAGTAGGCGGCCTACCGAGCTTGGCGGCGTAAGAGCTTCTGCGTCTTTATAAAGTAGGTCAGCGACTGGTGGTCCGTAAGGACCTGGACCGTGCTCTTTCCAGCTATAAGCTCTGGCTTCCACTCCTCGAAAGCCTGAATAATGGCCAGCAGCTCCTTATCGTAAATGGCGTAGTTCCGTTTAGCCTCGGTTATGGACTTGCTGAAGAAAGCGACCGGATGGAGGGTTTCGTCGTCACTATATTAAGAAAGGACGCCTGCGGTTACAGTGTCGGAAGCGTCCGTCTCTACGTAGATCGTCTTTTCCGGTCGGAAGTGTGCTAGGACTGGCGCCGAAGCTACTGCTTCTTTTAGCCGATGAAAAGCCTCTGTGCACCTCTCGTTCTATAGGCCTTCAGCCTCTTTCTTTAGCGCTTTATTCAGGGGTCTCGCTATCTTGCTAAAGTCCTTAATAAACCGTCGGTAATAGCTGCAGAATCCGAGAAACGCTCTGATCTGCGTAGTGTTTCCGGATTTCGGTTGTTTCCATTCCGCTATGGCGGCGACCTTTAAGGGGTCTATCCGGATCCCTTCTTGTCCGACGATAAGACCAAGGTATTTGACTTCCTTCTAGTAGAACTCGCTTTTCTTCGTATCCGCGTTCAGTCCTACCTCTCGGAGCCTCTCTAGCACCTTTTCGACGTGTTCCGTATGCTGATCTCTTGTTCCATCCGTATAGATGAGAATGTCGTCCAAATAGATAGACACGAACCGCTCCAGCATGTCCATAAACGTGTAGTTCATAAAGCGTTGCTACACTGCTGGTGCGTTGGTGAGTCCGAACGGCATTACCAGCCACTTGAAGTTGCCTATACGCGTGGCAAACGTCGTAAGGTCTTCCGTCTGCCCTTCTTCGTTCCTTAGCCGGTAAAACGCCTAGCGGATATCCAGCTTGCTGAACTACTTAGCCTTTGCTACTCGCTGTATAGTCTTATTAATTAGCGGCAGCGGATACACATCTCTCTTGGTGACCTTATTGAGGCCTCGGTAATCCACACACACTCAGAGACTGCCTCCGGGTTTCCGTACAAAAAGGATCGGCGACGCGTATTCGGCAGAGCTTGGCGTAATAAACTTCTTCGCTAGGTTTTCTCGAACAAATACCTCTACCTGGTCCAGTTTAGCTGGCGACAGTCGTCTTAGGGGCTCTGTTCTCGGCAGCGCGGCCCCTTCTTTCAGTAGGATCTTGTTGTCGTATTCCGGTCGGTAGAGCGGTAGGAGGTTGGAGTCGGCTTTTAAGAAGACGTTAGCGTAATCGTAGAGCTCCTTTGGCAACACCTCCAACGGATCTGCTTCTTCTTCCGCCATTATCCTACGGTAATCTTCGATGTCTTTTATTAAGATGGCGTAGATCTCGTTGTCCGGCGACCTCGCGAGGGTCGTTAATGCTTCTAAGCTTATCATTCCGATCGTTGGCGCAGGCTCAGCAGAGGGTGGCGGAGCCGTTTCGTCGTTCGTCGCTTCGGGTCCGGCGACGACGACGGTGGCCGGTTTACTGGCTTTGAATCCGATCGTTCCTTCACCTACGTCAATAATGGCTTTCTGGTTCTTTATCCACTTTTGCCCTATAATGATGTTAAACCTTCCGATATCCATAATTCGGAACGTCGCTTCCGTAGTGCGGCCAGCTAATGTAGTCTTTAGCGGCACGTAGTGCGTAACGCTTTCCGTGTCTTGCCTATTGTATGCCGATATTCGCGTCGGCGACGCTAATTCCACTGGATAGCTATATCCCTTTATCAGCTTCTGAACTAGCCGATAGTGGATCGCTGCTCCGATAAGCGCCCCTGTATCAATAAACGCTTTCAGCTTAAGGGGTCGGCTCGATTCGTTACGTAGGTGGACGGTGATCGGTAGGATAATAGCTGTTTCCGTGTGCGTTTCCACCGCCGCTAACAGTGGATCGTTACAGCTGTTGATGCTTCCTTCGTGTGACGACGCCGTTCGCGGTAGTGCCCTATCGTTTATGCTGGGTGGGGGGCCTATCCGTCCAGCTGGTCTTTTCCTATGATCCTCAATTGCACCCCCCTATCCACACTGTCAGTATCGTTCGGCGCCGCTTCGATAGCTTAGATGGTCTTTCTCGGCGGCGGCTTCGTCGCTCGATATTCCTGCTTCTGCTGCGTCGTCGCCTGGCACCTAGTGGCGATGTAACTAGGCTTTCTACATGCGTAGCACGTAGGGACGAATCCCGATCGTGGTGAATATAATGACTGCTGTTGGGTTCGTCGAAAAGGGAAAGGGGCAGGGGATCGCTTCGCCGATAGTAACTGCTTTTCTCGGTCGTCGGTCGCCGGTCTGCTGTACAGCTTCTGATTTCTTGCTGTAACTCTCGCTCTGTGTACGAAGCTCTGTAGATCTTCGTCTTCTACTGAATCCAAGCCCGCGGCGAGCCGGGGGTTCATCTTCTTCCTTAGCAGGTGCATCTGCTTATCTTCCGAAATTTTCCCTCTAATGGCATATTTTCTGAATTCTCTGTAAAATTCCTTAAACGGCAGCTTGTTCTGCGTGATTTCGTCCATCTTGCTGCGAGCCGTCTTCTTTCGGAACGGGTCGCCAAATCGCTGATCCAGTGCCTTGATCGCTTCGTCAGCAGTTACATCTTCTAGGTCGCCCACTAAAGAGAAGGCTTCGCCTCCCAGTCGAGCCTCCAGGTAGGCTAATCGGTCTGCCTCGCTGCTGGTGGCGAGGTCGCGGTCAATCTTATTCTTTATTTTCTTCTTAAATTCTTCCCAATCTTCAGGGTCTCCTCCGCGGAATGCCGGTAGGTCGGGTAATAGCGTTATCGACGTGCTACCTTGACTGAACGCGGCCGGTAAGCCGTAGTCAGTCTGGTCTTCTCGCTGGCGCTGCTGCATCGTCGGCGCCTGATGGCGTGCCTAGGGCGACGGCGACGTTATTGGTTCCGCCGTCTGTGCTTCCTGCAGTTGAGTCCTTATTTCGTTTAGTTAAGCCAGTCGCTTCGCGGCTGCTTCTTCTATTACTTCGATGGTAGTGTCGGAAGCTGCCTTCTTAGCAGCTAATGCTTCGATTTCTTCCTTCAGCTGTCTGTTCTCTTCTATGGTCTTGTAGAATTTCTTTTCGATGAAGGTGATAGTGTCGAACACCTTCCCAGCTCCGTGTTCTGTAAGATATTTCCCTATCTCGTCCGGCGTACGCGCATATAGTTCTGTATAGTCTTTTATGCCCTTTCTCTCTTCGTTTGCCTCTTCTTCTGTAAGGCCTTTATCGATCGCTCCGGTATCGAGGATGCTAGTGCGTCTATCTCGCAGTCTGTCAGTCTTTCTCTTACCGCTGCGGCCTGTAACGCCGCCTTCTACCGTTAAGAAGCCCTCTATTGCTTTCTTACAGTGCTGATGTAGTTTGATTTGGTGTTGTTGGGTGCGCGTGCGTTATTCAGGTGGCCGGATGATTCAACGGGCCCTTTCGCGCAGCGCAGGTAGTGGTGTGATAAGTGAGTTCGAGATATAATGATCCGGGCGCGCAGATATGATTCAATACGGCCTTTTTAATAACTATATCTCGAACTGAGGAGGGAAAGGAATCTATGTAGTGGTGGGTGCGCGCTTCAAGGGGGGCGGCGCGCGTGCCAAGACCCGGCTCGGTCCGGAAGGGCCGAGCCGAAATTCCAGGGTCCGCCCCATTATCCAGTCCCACCCCTTTCCACCGCCGCAACAGTCAGCACCTTCTGAAACATGTTCGGATCTTCTTTCGCGCGGCTGGTTTTCCCTTCTCTTCGCGTTAGCGCGTTAGCCTTTCCGTTTTAGGCCCCTAGTCGATAGGTAATCTTAAAGTCGAACCCGGATAGGTAGGCAGCCCACTGTGCTTAACGTCGTAAGAGCTTCTGCGTCTTTATAAAGTAGATCAGCGACTAGTAGTCCGTAAGGACCTGGACCGTGCTCTTTCCAGCTATAAGCTCTAGCTTCTACTCCTCGAACGCCTGAATAATTGCTAGCAGCTCCTTATCGTAGATAGCGTAGTTCCGCTCGGCTTCTGTTATAGACTTGCTAAAGAAAGCTACTGGATAAAGGGTTTTATTGTCTCTGTATTAAGAAAGGACCCCTGCCGTTACTGTATCGGAAGCGTCCGTTTCTACGTAGATTGTCTTTTCCGGTCGGAAGTGCGCTAGAACCGGCGCCGAGGCCACTGCTTCTTTCAGCTGGTTAAAGGCTTCCGTGCACTTCTTATTCTATAGGCTAGCGGCCTCCTTCTTTAACGCCTCGTTCAGGGGTCTCGCTATCTTGCCAAAGTCTTTTATAAACTGTTGGTAGTAGCTGCAGAATCTAAGAAACGCTCTAATTTGCGTAGTGTTTCCGGATTTTGGCTGCCTCCATTCCGCAACAGCAGCGACCTTTAATAGGTCTATACGAATTCCGTCTCTTCCAACGATAAGACCGAGATACTTGACTTCGGTCTAATAGAACTCGCTCTTCTTTGTGTCCGCGTTCAATCCTACTTCGCGAAGCCTCTTTAGCACCCTCTCGACGTAGTCCGTATACTAATCTCTCGTTCCGTCCGTGTAGATAAGAATGTCGTCCAAATAGATAGACACGAACCGTTCTAGCATGTCTATAAAGGTGTAGTTCATAAAGCGTTGCTACACCGCCGGCGCGTTAGTAAGTCCGAAAGGCATTACCAACCACTTAAAATTGCCTATATGCGTCGCGAACGTCGTAAGGTCTTCTGTTTGCCCTTCTTCGTTTCTTAGTCGATAAAACGCTTAGCGGATGTCCAGCTTGCTAAACTACTTAGCCTTTACTACGCGCTGTATAGTCTTATCGATTAGCGGCAGCGGGTATACGTCTCTCTTGGTGACCTCGTTAAGGCCTCGATAGTCTACGCAGAGTCGCAGACCACTACCTGGTTTCCTTACGAAAAGAATCGGTAACACGTATTTGGCAGAACTCGGCGTAATAAACTTCTTCGCTAGGTTTTCGCGAACGAACACCTCTACCTGGTCCAGTTCCGCTAGTAACAGTCGTCTTAGGGGCTCGGTTCTCGGCAGCGTAGCCCCCTCTTTCAGTCGGATCTTGTTGTTATATTCCGGTCGATAGAGCGGCAATAGGTTGGAGTCGGCTTTTAAGAAGACGTTAGCGTAACTATAGAGCTCGTTCGGCAGCACTTTAAGGAGATCCACTTCTTCTTCCGTTATTATCTTCCAGTAGTCTTAGATGTCTTTTATTAAGATAGCGTAAATCTTATTGTCCGGCGACCTCGCGAGGGTTGTTATAGCTTCTAAACTCATTATTCCGACGGTAACTAGGGGTTCGGAACGATCGGATGGGGTTACATTGGCAGCCGCGACTTTCGATTCAGCTACAGTGGCGTCGGTCGGTTCGGCGGCGGCGGTGCCGTTGCTTAGGGTTTTGAATCTGATCGTTCCTTTATCTACGTCGATAATGGCTTTCTGGTTCTTTATCCATTTCTGCCCTATAATAATGTCAAACCTTCCGATATCTATAATTCGGAACGTCGCTTCCGTAGTGCGACCAGCCAAGGTAGTCTTTAGCGGCATGTAGTGCGTAACGCTTTCTGTGTCTTGTTCGTTATATGCCGAGATCTTCGTTAGCGACGCTAATTCCACCGGATAGCCGTATCCCTTTATTAGTTTCTAAACCAACCGATAGTAGATCGCCGCACCGATAAGAGCTCCAGTATCGATAAAAGCTTTCAGCTAGAGCGGTGGGCGCAACTTCTTAACAGGGTGGATCGTAATAGGAAGAATAATCGCCGTTTCCGTGTTCGCTTGCACCGTCGCTAACAGCGGACTGTTACAACTGTTGATGCTCTCTCGTTCCGTTAGTGCCTTTCGCAGGGATGCCCTATTTTTTACGCTGGATAGGGGGGTCTATCCGTTTAGCTGATCTTTTTCTATAATTCTTAGCTGGACTCCGCCGTCTACACTGTCGGTATCGTTCGGAGCCGGCTCTATAGCTTGTATAGTCTTTCTCGGTAGCTGCGGCTGCTTTATAACACGATACTCCTACTTCTGCTAGGCCGTTGCTTGGCATCTCGTAGCGATATAGCCAGGCTTTCTATACGCGTAGCAGGTGGGGACGAACGACGAACGCTGTAACTAATACGGTAGCTGCTGGGGGCGTTGTTAGAAGGGCGCAGGGGCTCTCGTCGGCTGCGCCGACGGCGACGGCTTCTGGATCAGTTTACGTATCGTTAGTTTTCCGTATGCGTTTAAGTTCCTAGCGGTGACTCTCGCCTAGTGTACGAAGCTTTAAAGGTCTTCGTCTTCTACTAAGGCTATAGCTGTCGTCAGTTTAGGGCTTAGTTTCTGTCTTAGTAAGTGCAGCTGTTAGGGGGCGCCGCCCGGCTTAGGCCCTGAACCCGACCTAAGCCGACCGTCGCCCTAAGGATTGCGACTTAGCGGCGCCAGCACGACCCCACCCTCCGTACGGAGCCACCGACAGGACCCTACTCCCGTACAGAGGGAGAACACTACGGTCCTGCACAAAGGGGAGCTACCGCCCCTCGGATTAGAGGGGGGAAACCCTACACTACCGTACGGATAAGGTAACCCCCGACCCTCTATACGGAGGGTGAACCTTGCACCCTAGCACAAAGGGGAAATTGCTGGCTTAGCCTCGTAGGTACAAATCGTACGGAGCAGACGACGAAGGAACTGCCTATCAGTTCCTTTATATAGATACCCAACCTTAAGCTTCTAAACTAAGATTCTTAGGCCCCTTACATTAGGAACTGATCTTACTGTCGGTAACCGCAGTAATAGAGCAAGATGGACGGCGACATCCCTATAGAACCTACGGCTATAGAGGGACATATGCACTGCGTATACGAGGAGCTGCTGGAAAGCAAGAGGCAGCTCGAACAGCAAGTAAGCTACTAGGCTGCGATAATTTCCCAACAGGAACAGGAGCTACGACAGCTTAGGGCGTCCGATCGCGATCCGACCCCTACGACGACAAACACGACAACCCCTACCCCGACCCCTAAGAGCAAACTCCCCGACGTTTCTACGTACGATAGTAAGGCTCCGGCCGAGTACCCCTCCTAGGCGGCTTAGATGCGCTCTAAGCTCCTAGTCGACTTAGGAGCATACCCGACCGAGCTAGACAAGGTGGTCTACCTCTTTAGGAGGTTAAAGGGCAGGGCGGTAGCACGAATTCTGCTGTACTACGAGACGGCTATTGCAAACCCGGCAATAGCTACGACGACGATGCTCTAGGCAGCTCTAGACAAGAGCTATAAGGACCCGGACCGCGAGAGCCGAGCACTCCTACGGGTTAATACGATAAAACAAGGACGCAAGACCGTACGAGAATTCCTCGCGGAATTTGACCAGACTTTGGCAGAAGCAGGGGGTCTCCAATAGGAGGACAGGATAAAGATTACCTCTCTAGAGGTAGGCCTCTCTAAGGAGATTATAACAGGGCTAGTAGGTGTAATGCGGCCAGCTACGTACGAGGAATTCTGCGACCTCCTTAGGATAGTCGACGACCAGCAATGCAGGCTAGGACGGATAGGCCGTACTTAGGAGATAAGACAACCCCCCTAGCGATAGACAGACGCTATAGACTAGGAACCGACGACGACGAGGGTAGCAGCAGCAGCTACCGTACGGCCAAGGGCCGCCACCAAAAAGGCGCAATAGGTAGACACAGCCACCCTTAACAAGAGGCGAGCAGAAGGGAGCTGCTACCAGTGTAGCAAGATAGGCTACACTGTACAGAATTGCGGGCTTCTACTAGCAGAGAGACCTAGGGGACGGCCGACTACTGCGAGGGTAGCAACTGCAACGCCCCAACGAGAAGATCAGGTGTCCTACTTAGACGACGACGAGTCGGGGAAAGAGTAGCCTCTAAGCGAAGACTCTGCTAGAGGCGGGTGCGAGATAGACTGCCAAATTAAAGCATTACTTAGCTATCTTTTAAGAGCAATCACATAACGACGACGCTGTTTATCGTACAGCCGACGTTGAACGGGTCCGCAACGGCGCGGACATTGATTGACACAGGATGTTTAGTGTATAGAGTGATCAGCGAAGACTTCGTACAGAGACACCAGATTAAGACGACCCCTACGGTACCTGTACGTATACTGGGCATTACCGGGCGAGGACCGGACATTACCTACATAGTAAAAGTAACAATAAGGGTACAGGGACACTACGAGCAAGACTTATACCTCTATGTTGTATGGGACAAGTTAGGGTATAACCTAATACTAGGGAAGCCTTAGATAGAGCGCTAGAGGGGCAAGCTAGACGTCGGATAAGGACAGCTGTACCTAGCAGTAACAAAGCGGAGAATCCGGGACTAGGGGAGGTTCCTGCAAGGTAGCAAAGCTAAGGCCGAGATTAACACAGCAACGGCGGACATCGAGAAGGCATTAGCACCTAAGGAAGCGACAAACCCCTATACGAAGCTCCTAAGAGAGTATGTCGGGTACCTAGACCTTTTTGAACCAAAGTCGGCCTCGAAGCTGCTGCTACACCGAGGGGAAGGGATTGACTATAACATCTAGCTAGAACCCCGTCCGGATAGGGGCCTGCCAGAGGTACTGTACGGACCACTGTACGGAATGTCCTCTAGAGAACTCTTAGTACTGCGCAAGACGCTGGACGACCTACTCGCTAAAGGGTTTATTTAGGCTAGTATGTCGTCCGCGGGAGCCCTAGTACTGTTTGTCTACAAGGAGGGGAAGGCTGGATTGCGTTTCTGCGTAGACTACAGAGGCATTAACGCGATTACTAAAAAGGACTAGTACCCCCTACCCCTTATTAAGGAAACCCTCGGACGGATTAGCAAGGCGAAGTGGTTTACTAAGCTCGAGGTAGTCTCGGCCTTCTACAAGATACAGATTAAGGAAGGCTGTAAATAGATAACTGCCTTCCGTACAAGATACGGTCTTTTTAAGTAGCTAGTTACCCCCTTCGGCCTTGCCAATGCACCGGCAACCTTCTAAAGGTACATTAACAAGTCCCTACAAGGGTTACTAGACGACATCTGCTCGGCATACCTCGACGACACCCTGGTTTTTACGGACGGCACCTACGCAGACTACGTACGGGATGTTAAGAAGGTGCTGGACCGACTGCAGCAGGCTGGCTTGTACCTCGACATCGACAAATGCGAATTCGGTGTCCAACGTACGAAATACCTAGGTTTTATTATCGAGGCAGGGAAAGGCATTAGTATAGATAGGAAGAAGATTAATGCTATCAAACTATAGAAGCTGCCTACGAACGTTAAGGGCGTACGGGAATTCCTTGGGTTTGCCAACTTCTACTGCCAGTTTATACGGAACTACTTAGAGATCGTACGCCCCCTAGTTAAGCTAACGCACAAAGACAAGCAGTTCAAATAGACGGACGAATGCGATAGGAGCTTCGACAAGCTAAAGGAGCTCTTTACTACAGGACCAACGCTCGCCGCCTTTAACCCGGAGCGTACGACAATACTGGAAACCGACTCCTTAGGGTACTGCATTAGGGGTATCCTGTTACAGGTAGGCTCAGACGGACTCCTATATCTATATACGTACTTCTCTAAGAAGAACTCCCTAGCTAAGTGCAACTACCCTATCTACGACAAAGAGTTGCTGGCGGTCGTACGGTGTTGCGAAGCCTAGGATAGGGAACTCCGCTTAGTGCCCGAGTTCCTCGCCCTAACGGACTACAAGAACCTGGAATACTTTACTTAACCCCGGAAGCTGTCTAAGAGGCACGTACGATAGGCAATGTACCTAAGCCGGTTTAATATAAGACTCTAGTACCGCAAGGGTAAGGACAACAGCAGGGCCGACGCACTGTCTAGACGAGAACAGGACATGCTAACGACGTACGAGGACGACCGGCTGAAGTCGGGGACATTCCAGATGTTTAAGGGGGAGCTAGGCGGGGAGACTATCCGCCTAGCGGCGACACACCTATAGGAACCCTAACTGCAAGCATAGGAAGGGGCAGTAGAAAAGGACGAGGTATACCGAGGGGCCTGTACGGCGATCTAGGGAGGGCAACGGAAGCTCCTAGCCGAGCTCTACCTAAAGGTGTCGGCAGCCGAGTGTTCAGTAGACGAGGAGAACAACCTAAAGTTCAGAAATCGGATATAGGTCCTAGCGGACGAGAAGCTCTATACAGGCTTAATACAACGAGCACATAACTCTATAGCTACCGGGCACCTAGGGCGCGAGGAGACGTACAGCATTATCGCCTAGGACTACTACTGGCTAGCGATAGCGAAGGACATTCGTAGGTTCGTACAGAACTGCGATGTATACGGACGGACGAAGCCCTAGCGCGAGCTAAAGCATAGGCTGCTAAAGCCCCTGCCGATACCGGACCGTCCCTAGCAAGATCTGACCGTAGACTTTATTACTAACCTCCCTAAGAGCGACGGACGGCAAAACATTATAGTAGTTACAGACAAGCTAACGAAGGGGGTAATACTAGAGGGGATAGACTCTATTACAGCTGAAGATACCGCCTGGGCCTTTATCCGGACGACGTTTAGCAAGCACGGTTTCCCTAGGTCTATTGTATTAGACCGGGGGACACAGTTTACGAGCCAGCTCTAGGCACGGATCTGCCAGTTGCTGAAGGTAGAGCGTCGCCTGTCTACCGTATAGCACCTGCAGACAGACGGGGCGACGGAGAGGGCCAATTCAACCTTAGAAGCGTACCTCTGGGCATACGTCGACTATAACTAGACGAACTAGAATCGCCTTCTCCTAATAGCGGAGCTAGCTATTAACAGCCGTACGGCCGATGCTACAGGACTGTCCCCCTTCTTTACGACCTATAGATACGACCATTCCCCACTCCTACCGACCCTAGGTAGCAACACCCTGCGCCCTGTACAGTCCCTAGTCCAGTAAGGAGAGGCTATCGTACGGACGATTACGAACGCCTACCAATAGGCAAAGGCGAGCCTAGCTATAGCCTAGCAGGACGCGGAAGAGCAGGCCAACAAGGAACGACAGGCTGCACTAAGGTACGAGGCCGGGGATAAGGTCTGGTTAAACTAGCGAAACATCCAGACGGACTGGCTAAGCAAGAAGTTGGATTGGAAGAACAGGAAGTTTACGGTAATCCGGCCGGTAGGGACACACGCTATACGACTAAACACTCCCCTAGGGATTCATCCAGTCTTCTATATAGACCTCGTACGACCGGCAAGCACGGACCCCCTACCGCATTAGACGACTAACGACGCGCGCCTACCAGCAATTATAACCGAGGGCCAAGAAGAGTATAAGGTAGAGGGGATCCTTAAGAGTCGGAGGAAGCGGGGGAAGGCAGAGTACTTAGTAAAATGGAGAGGATAGGCGGAGCCTACGTAGGAACTATACGAGGCTCTGCAAGACACAACCGCACTAGACAGATAGGAGGAGAATCACCCTCCAGCCTAGTTACAGTAACACTGCGCTGTACGGCGGAAGGAGGCACGATCTACCTTAAGAACAGGGCAGCTGCGGGCAGGCCCGAGTTGTCCAAGGATCGAGTACTACGACGTAGGGCACTACAGGGCCCTGCTAACACGACATCGTACGACACTATACAGGATAAGGGCTGGAAGAAAGGAACAGCTAAGGGACAAATAGGAGGGGGAGTGGAAATAAGATAAGCTAAGAGAACACCGTCCGAAATTTCTTACACTATCTGGGGGGGGGGGGGGGGGCCTACTGGCCATTACCCCCCCCCCCCCCCCCCCCCCCCCCCCCCCCAGGGACCAGAACCACCTACTTATTATCTAAGAGCTTCACTACCTTGGGCCCGGCCGCGTCCTGCTGCTCGCGAGTGTAGCACCTAAGATGTTAGCTCAGACTGTACAGAAGACGAGACTGTACGAACCGGAAGCGTAGCTGCTAGTTAAGTTAAGGGCCCTACTGCACGAGCTTAAAGTAGGGGGGAACCCTAGCCGGACAAGTAGGGGAGGCGGGGCTAGCAACTACAAGGGCACTACCGGACGGGGCGGACGACATAGTGGCTAGTAGTAGTTAGTAGCTAGTAGTAGTTAGTAATAGACGGTAGTAGTAGACGGTAGACAGTAGACAGTAGACGGTAGACAGTATATAGGGAGAAGAGAAAGGGGAAGGGAAGAGAAGGGAGAAGGCTTAGGCTGCCTGCCTGCTATAGTGGGAATAGCAAGCAGGGCAGCTGCTACAGATAGGTAAAATAGCAAGAGGCAACTACGACCTAGAGGAAGCGACGAGGGAAGACGACCTAGACGACTGAACGAAATAGGAAGCTACGACCTGCCAAAGGAACAGCGGGAGCTGGGTGGTTTAAGCACGGCGCTGTACGGAAGTAGCACTACAAGAAAGGGAAAGGGGGGGGTATTGTTAGGGGGCGCTGCCCGGCTTAGGCCCTGAACCTAACCTAAGCCGACCGTCGCCCTAAGGATTGCGACTTAGCGGCGCCAGCACGACCCTACCCTCTATACGGAGCCACCGACAGGACCCTACTCCTGTACAGAGGGAGAACACTACGGTCCTGCATAAAGGGGAGCTACCGCCCCTTAGATTAGAGGGGGGAAACCCTGTACCACTGTACGGATAAGGTAACCCCCGACCCTCCGTACAGAGGGTAAACCTTGCACCCTAGCACAAAGGGGAAATTGCTAGCTTGGCCTCGTAGGTACAAATCGTACAGAGCAGACGACGAAGGAACTGCCTATCAGTTTCTTTATATAGATACTTAACCTCAAGCTTCTAAACGAAGATCCTTAGGCCCCTTACAGCTCCGCTATAGGGAGGAGTCGGTTCCAGTTCGTCTAGTTATAGTCTACGTACGCTTAGAGGTATGCTTCCAAAGTTGAATTAACCCTCTCTGTCGCCCTGTCTGTTTGTAGGTGCTATGCAGTTAACAGACGACGTTCTACCTTTAGCAACTGGCAGATCCTTGCCTAGAGCTAGCTCGTAAACTGTGTCCCCTAGTCTAATACGATTAACCTAGGGAAACCGTACTTGCTAAACGTTGTCTATATAAAGGCCTAGGTAGTGTCCTTAGCTATAATAGAGTCCATTTCCTCTAGTATTACCCCCTTTATTAACTTGTCCGTAACTACTATAATGTTTCGCCGTCTATCGCTCTTAGGGAGGTCCGTAATAAAGTCTACTGTTAGATCTTGCCAGGGCCGGTCCGGTATCGGTAGGGGCTTTAGCAGCCTATGCTTTAGCTTGCGCTAGGGCTTCGTTCGTCTGTATACATCGCAGTTCTGTACGAACCTGCGAATGTCCTTTGCTATCGCCAGCCAGTAGTAGTCCTAGGCGATAATGCTGTACGTCTCCTCGCGCCCTAGGTGCCTGGTAGCTATAGAGTTATGCGCCTGTTGTATTAAGCTCGTACAGAGCTTCTCGTCCGCCGGGACCTATATCCGATTCCTGAACCTTAGGTTGTTCTCCTCGTCTACTGAATACTTAGCTGTCGACACCTTAAGATAGAGCTCGGCTGGGAGCTTCCGTTGCCCTCCCTAGATCGCCGTACGGGTCCCTCGGTATACCTCGTCCTTTTCTACTGCCTCTTCCTATGCATGCAGTTAGGGTTCCTATAGGTATATCGCCGCTAGGCGGATAGTCTCCCCGTCCGGCTCCCCCTTAAACATCTGGAATGTTCGTAACTTTAGCCGGTCGTCTTCGTACGTCGTTGGCATGTCCTGGTCCTGTCTAGACAGTGCATCGGCCCTGCTGTTATCCTTACCCTTGCGGTACTAGAGTCTTATATTAAACCAGCTTAGGTACATTTCCTATCGTACGTACCTCTCGGACAGCTTCGAGGGTTAAGTAAAGTATTCTAGGTTCTTGTAGTCTGTTAAGGCGAGGAACTTAGGCACTAAGCGGAGTTCTCTATCCTAGGCTTCGTAACACTGTACGACTGCCAGCAACTCTTTGTCGTAGATAGGGTAGTTGCACTTAGCTAGGGAGTTCTTCTTAGAGAAATACGCGCATAGGTGTAGGAGTCCGTCCGAGCCTACCTGTAATAGGATACCCCTAATGCAGTACCCCGAGGAGTCAGTTTCCAGTATTGTCGTACGCTTTGGGTCAAAGGCGGCGAGCGTTAGTCCTGTAGTAAAGAGCTCCTTTAGCTTGTCGAAGCTCCTATTACATTCGTCTGTCTATTTGAACTGCTTGTCTTTATGCGTTAGTTTAACTAGGGGGTGTACGATCTCTAAGTAGCTCTGTATAAACTAGCGGTAGAACTTGGCAAACCCAAGAAATTCCTGTACGCCCTTAGCGTTCGTAGGCGGCTTCTATTGCTTAATGGCATTAATCTTCTTCCTGTCTATACTAATGCCTTTCCCTGCCTCGATAATAAAACCTAGGTATTTCGTACGTTGGACGCCGAATTCGCATTTGTCAATGTCGAGGTACAAGCCTGCCTGCTGCAGTCGGTCCAGCACCTTCTTAACATCTTGTACGTAATCTGCGTAGGTGCCGTCTGTTAAAACTAAGGTGTCGTTAAGGTATGCTAAGCAGATGTCGTCTAGGAACCCTTATAGGGACTTGTTAATGTACCTTTAGAAGGTTGCCGGTGCATTGGCAAGGCCGAAGGGGGTAACAAGCTACTTAAAAAGGCCGTATCTCGTACGGAGGGTCGTTATCTATTTACAGCCTTCCTTAATCTGTATCTTGTAGAAGGCTGAGACTACGTTAAGCTTAGTAAACCACTTCGCCTTGCTAATCCGCCTGAGGGTCTCCTTAATAAGGGGTAGGGGGTACCGGTCCTTCTTAGTAATCGCGTTAATGCCCCTGTAGTCTACGCAGAAACGCAATCCGACCTTCCCCTCCTTATAGACAAATAGCACTAGGGCTCCTGCAGACGACGTACTGGCCTAAATAAACCCTTTGGCAAGCAGGTCGTCCAGCGTCTTGCGCGGTACTAAGAGTTCTCTAGAGGATATTCCGTACAGCGGTCCGTACGGTACCTCCGGCAGGCCCCTATCTGGACGGGGTTCTAGCTAGATGTTATAATCAATCCCTTCCCCTTAGTGTAGTAGCAGCTTCGAGGCCGACTTTGGTTTAAAGAGGTCTAGGTACCTAACATACTCTCTTAGGAGCTTCGTACAGGGGTTTGTCGTCTCCTTAGGTGCTAATGCCTTCTCGATGTCCGCCGTTGCTATGTTAATTTCGGCCTTAGTATTGCCACCTTGTAGGGACCTCCCCTAGTCCCGGATCCTCTGCTTTGTTACTGCTAGGTACAGCCGTCCTCGTCCGACATCCAGCTTGCCCCTCTAGCGCTCTATCTAAGGCTTTCCTAGTATTAGGTTATACCCTAACTTGTCCTATACAATATAGAGGTATAAGTCTCGCTCGTAGTGTCCCTGTACCTCTGTTGTTACTTTTACTATATAGGTAATGTCCGGTCCTCGCCCGGTAATGCCTAGCATGCGTACAGGTACTGTAGGGGTCGTCTTAATCCGATGTCTCTGTACGAAGTCCTCGCTATTTACTCTATACATTAAACATCCTGTATTAATCAATGTCCGCGCCGTTGCGGACCCGTTTAACGTTAGCCGTACGATAAACGGCGTCGTCGTTATGTAATTGCTCTTAAAAGATAGCTAAGTAACGCTTTGATTTAGCAGTCTATCTCGCGCCCGCCTCTGGCAGAGTCTTTGCTTAGAGGCTACTCTTTTCCCGACTCGTTGTCGTCCGAGTAGGATACCTGATCTTCTTGTTAAGGCGCTGCAGTTGCTACCCTCGCGGTAGTCGGCCGTCCCCTAGGTCTCTCTACTAGCAGAAGCCCGCAATTCCGTACAGTGTAGCCTATCTTGCTACACCGGTAGCAGCTCCCTTCTGCTCGCCTCTTGTTAAGGGTAGCCGTATCTACCTATTGCGCCTTTTTGGTAGCGGCCCTTAGCTATACGGTAGCTGCTGCTGCTACCCTCGTCGTCGTCGGTTCCTAGTCTATAGCATCTATCTGTCGCTAGGGGGGTTGTCTTATCTCCTAAGTACGGCCTATCCGTCCCAGCCTGCGTTGCTAGTCGTCGACTATCCTAAGAAGGTCGCAGAATTCCTCGTATATAGCTGGCCGCATTACACCTACTAGCCCTGTTATAATCTCCTTAGAGAGGCCTACCTCTAAAGAAGTAATCTTTATCCTATCCTCCTATTGGAGACCCCCTGCTTCTACTAAAGTCTGGTCAAATTCCGCAAGGAATTCTCGTATAGTCTTGCGTCCTTGTTTTATCGTATTAACCTGTAGGAGTGCTCGGCTCTCGCAGTCCGGGTCCTTGTAGCTCTTGTCTAGAGCTGCCTAGAGCATCGTCGTTATAGCTATCGCTAGGTTGGCGATGGCCGTCTCGTAGTACAGCAGAATTCGTGCTGCTGCCCTGCCCTTTAACCTCCTAAAGAGGTAGACTACCTTGTCCAGCTCAGTCGGGTATGCTCCTAAGTCTACTAGGAGCTTAGAGCGCATCTAAGCCGCCTAGGAGGGGTACTCGGCCGGAGCCTTACTATCGTACGTAGAGATGTCGGGGAGTTTGCTCTTAGGGGTCGGGGTGTAGGTTATAGTGTTCGTCGTCGTCGTAGGGGTCGGATCGCGATCGGACGCCCTAAGCTGTCGTAGCTCCTGTTCTTGTTAGGAAATCATCGCAGCCTAGTAGCTTACTTGTTGTTCGAGCTGCCTCTTGCTTTCCAGCAGCTCCTCGTATACGCGGTGCATATGTCCCTCTATAGCCGTAGGTTCTATAGGGATGTCGCTGTCTATCTTTGTTCTATTACCGCGGTTACTAACAGTAAGATTAGTTCCTAATGTAAGGGACTCAAGAATCTTGATTTAGAAACTTAAGGTTGGGTATCTATATAAAGGAACTGATAGGCAGTTCCTTCGTCGTCTGCTGCCGTACGATTTGTACCTATAAAGCCAAGCTAGCAATTTCTCCCTTTGTGCAGGGGTGCTAGGTTCACCCTCTGTACGGAGGGTCGGGAGTTACCTCCTCTGTATAGTAGTGCATAGTTTACCCCCCCTATTTAGAGGGGCGGTAGCTCCCCTTTGCGCAGGACCGTAGTGTTCTCCCTCTGTATAGGAGTGGGGTCCTGTCGGTAGTTCCGTACAGAGGGTAGGGTTGTGCTAGCGCCGCTAAGTCGCAGTCCTTAGGGCGACGTTCGGCTTAGGTCGGGTTTAGGGCCTGGGCCGGACGTCGCGCCCCTAACACGGACCACTAGTCGCTAACTTACTTTATAAAGATGCAGAAGCTCTTATGCCGTTAAGCGCGGTAGGCGGCCTACTTATCCGGGTTCGACTTTAAGATTACTTATCGACCCGGAGCTCAAAATAGAAAGGCTAACGCGTTAACGAGAAGAGAAGGGAAGACCAGCCGCGCGAAGGAAGATCCGAACATGTTTCAGAAGGTGTTGTCCGAACGGATAGTAGACGCCGAGGTATTAAAGGAAGCAGGGATTTGCGCAGTAGAACCGCCGACTAAAGAAGAGACGCTCTACGAGAAAGTGGAACGGCTTAATTAGAAGCAGAAGCTCGGCAAAACAGGTTCGGGGAAGCTAATAGTTCTGGAAGAACTAATCACTGAGGTCGTCCAACTGGTCTATAGCTCTAAGGACGTTGGTTACGCCAGCTCGAAGAAGATAATAGAAGCTGTAAGGACGATCTACTAGTTTCTGCAGATCTACAAACGGATCCACCGATTTATTGCCAATTGCTACGTGTGCCGAGCCGCGAAGCCACGTTACAGCCTTCCAGCAGGCCTACTGAAGCTGCTTTCAATCCCCAAGAAGCTGTAGCAGCACATTACGATAGATTTCGTAACCGGACTGCCGGACTCGGACAGCTACGACGCTACGCTTAACGTAGTGGATCGACTATACAAGGAACGCCACTTTATCCCCTGCCGAGCAAAGAATAAAGGAACCACTGCAGAAGAAACAGCGAGAATGCTAATTAAGCATATATAGAAACACTACAGTCTGCCGGACACTATTACTACGGATAGGGGCCCTTAGTTCACTGCCAACGTATAGAGAGCCATCAATCAAACCCTCGGAATTCGTAGAAAGCTCAGTACGGCAGCTTACCCTTAGACCGACAGTTAGTCCGAGGTAGCCAACCGTAAGATAGAGAAATATCTACGGATCTTCTGCAGCCATTATTAAGAAAAGTGGGTTGAGATGCTGCCAATAGCTAAATTCTGCGCGAACTTAGCACAGTTAGAAGCAACGTCGCTGGCGCTGTTCGAGATAACCTACAGTTATCTTCCGAGGCTAAGCTTCTAGCTGCCGAGCGACGCCGGCTCGCCGGAGCTTTCTACTAACACGTCGTTAAAGAGAGTCGCCGCTGCGGCGGCGGAAGCGCTCCGATCTGAGATAGAAGAAGCGATCAAAGTGGCGAAAGAAGCGATAGAATCGGCTTAGAAGAAGATAGTAACTCGAACTAATAGAAAGCGGTCGCTGATAGAATTTAAGGAAGGTCAAAAGGTCTGGCTTAACACGCAAAACCTAAGGCTAAAAGGCAACGCGAAGCTCAACCTACGCTACGTAGGTCCGTTCAAGATAGTAGAAAAGAGATCGCCGGTAACTTATCGGCTCTAGCTGCCAAAGGCGTTCCGGATCTACGACGTTTTCTATTTAGATCTGCTAAGCCTGGACCCTAAGAACGGTCTGCCGGAGCAGGGCTTTGCCGAACCCCTACTGGTCGAGATAGACAGTAATAAAGAAGAGTAGGAGGTAGAAGACGTAATGGACGTAAAGAAGACGAGGGAGTCCATTAAAGCGAGGATCTCGTAGAAGGGGTAGCCGGAAGACTATAAATAGTATCCAGTCGAAAACCTCCGGAATTCGGTGGAGCTGCTAAGAGAGTTCTACGTGCGGAACCCGAAGAAGCCGAAACCCGAATAGGTCCGAAGCTGATTATGCCGGAAGAAAGAAAGAAGAAAGCCGCGTCCGCTCCACCGACGCGGAAGCTAATAAAAACGATCGTAACGGTCGCCTTAGGGAGGTCTTTGACTCGTCTACTACCTATTGGCAGTGCGGCAGGAAGCTCGCCGACGCCGTAGCGTGCCAGCGCCGCCGCCCCTGCGATAGGGTAAGGACTTTAGTAGGGAAGAAAAAGAGGAAGAAACGACGCTACAGACGGATCTATATAGACCTCTAAGGCGACGCACAGACCAGCCGAGCTGCAGCTTAGAAGACCGCGGATCAGATCAGATAGCGTCGATTACATAAACGCCAAGTAAAGGACTTCAGACACCGACGACGTAAGATATTAAAGAAGCGATAAAGAGAACGTTGTTTTTAATAGAAGACGGAAGAGGTAACATTGGTGTTAGAGGGGATTTTCGAGAAGGAGACAACGAATCAAAAAAAAAGTAAAGATTTTCGGATAGATAGGATGACTAAGCGGTCGAGGGCGACCGCTAGTAAGGGAGGGGGGTAGTGTTACGGCAGCAGAAAGGGGTAGGACTGGATAATAGGGTGGACCCTTGGAATTTCGGCTCAGTCTAGAAGGGCCGAGCTGGGCCTTGGCATGCCGCTGCCCCTAAAGCTCTCATCTACTACTATATAGACTCCTTTCCCTCCTTAGTTCGAGATATAGTTATTAAAAAGGCCGTATTGAATTATATCTGCGTGCCCGGATTAGGAGCCGGCTCTATAGCTTGTATAGTGTTTCTCGGCGGCTGCGGCTGCAGCTGCTTTATAACACGATACTCCTGCTTCTGTTAGGCTGTAGCTTGGCATTTCGTAGCTATATAGCTAGGCTTTCCATACGCGTAACAGGTAGGGACGATCGACAAACGCGGTAACTAGTAATATAGCTGCGGAGGCGCTCTCCGGAAGGTGCAGGGGGTCGCGTCGCCTGCGTTATTAACGGCTTCTGGTTCGATTCGCGTAATTTCGCGTAAGCGCTCAGGTTTCTCGCAGTAACTCTCGCTCGGTGCACGAAGCTCTTAAGGTCCTTATCTTCCACCGAGGCTATAGCTAAGGCCAGTTCAGGGTTTAGCTTCTGTCTTAGCAGGTAGAGCTGCTTATCTTCCGCTACTTAGGCCCTAATCGCATATTTTCTAAACAATCCGTAGAACTCCTTAAACGTCTGTCGGTTCTGGTTGATCTTGTCCAGCTGCTTACGTACCGTCTTCTTTCGGAAGGGGTCTCCGAAACGTTGATCTAGTGCTTTAATTGCTTCCTCGGCGGTTACCTCTTCTAGGTCCGCTACTAGCGAAAAAGCTTCTCCTTCTAATCGCGACTCCAGGTAGACCAATCTATCTCCGGCACTGTTTCTGGCGTAGTCGCGGTCTATCTTATTCTTTATCTCCTTCTTAAACGCTTCCTAATCCTTAGGATCTCTGCCTCTAAAAGCCGGTAGGTCCGGCAGTAACTTTATTAACGTGCCGCCTTGACTGTAGGCCGCCGGTAAGGCGGTCTCTGCTTGTTCTTCTCGATGCGGTGGCGGCGCCGACGACATCGCTGCCTTCATCTCAGCTAGCTAAGCCTTTATTGCTTTTAGTTGTGCCAGTCGGTTCGCCGCTTGGTTTTCTAGCACATCTATAATAGTCTTAGCCGATTACTTCTCGGCTCTTACCGTCTCTATTTCCTCTCTTAACTGTCTCTTTTCTTCTAGGGTTCTGTAAAACAGCTTCTTAATAAGGTCTATGCTGTCGTAGACCTTTCCTACTCCGTTCTCGTTTACGTAATCCTTAAGTTCTTTGAGCGTGCAGTCGTAGATTTTCTTGTATTTGCTTATTCGTTCCTTAATCTCTGCGGTCTCTTCTACTGTAAAACCTCTGATAATGAACTTGTTATTGATAACACTGGAGCGCCTGCTCGCCCTGTTAGTCTTTTCTCTTCTGCTTCTGCTTCGGCCTGTAACGCCGCTCTCTACTGCTAAGAAGCTCTCTATAGCTTTCTTACAGTGCTGGGGTTGTTTGGTTTGTGCAGTGCGTGTGCATTATTTGGGGGTCCGGATGGTTTAACGGTCCCTTTCGCGCAGCGCAGTGATAGTGTAGGGAGTGTGTTCGAGATATAATAATCCGGGTACGCAGATATAATTCAATACGGCCTTTTTGATAACTATATCTCGAACTAAGGAGGGAAAGGAATCTATGTAGTAGTGGACGAGACCTTTGGGGGGGGGTGGCGTGCCAAGGCCCGGCTCGGTCCGGAAGGGCCGAGCCGAAATTCCGAAGGTCTACCCTATTACTTAGTCCTACCTCTTTCTGCCGCTGCAACACTACCCTACTCTATACTAGCTCTATTTCTATTCTTCTACCCTTCCCTACTTCCTGTACCTATACTATACTTCTTGCAGGTTCTCTAGTGTCGTCTCCTCTTTTATATTCCTAGGGATAGGTATCCCTAGTTCCTCTCTATTCCTGCTCTTCCTTTGCAGTTTCCTAGTCCTGCCTGCAGTTGCCTAATGTTCCTTACAGCTGTCTAGTACTGCAGCTGCTATTTGTCCCGCCCTGTATAGTACAGTGTTACTGTAACCGTTTACTAGGATGTCTCTCCTCCTACTTGTCTAGTGCCTATATGTCCTAAAGAGCCTCGTATAGTTTCTATATAGGCTCTGCCTAACCTGCCTATTTAACTAGGTATTCTATCTTCTTCCACTTTCTCTAGCTCTTAAGGATTTCTTCTACTTTATACTCCTCCTAGTCTTTAGTTACGATCGCTAGGGGGCGCGTGTCGTCTATCGTCTAGTATAGAAGGGAGTTTGTATATACTAGCTATACGAGGTCCATATAAAAGACTAGGCAGATACCTAGGAGAGTGTTGAATATATATCGTATGTCCCTACTAGCCGGACTACTGTAAACTTCCGGTTCTGCTAATCTAGTTTCTTGCTCGGCTAGTCTGTACGGATGTTGCGCTAGTTTAGCTAGACCTTATCTCTTGCCTTATACCTTAGTGCAGCCTGCTATTCCTTATTGGTCTGCTCTTATACATTCTGTTAAGCTATAGCTAGACTCGCTTTTGATCTGGGCACGCAGATATAATTCAATACGGCCTTTTTAATAACTATATCTCGAACTAAGGAGGGAAAGGAATCTATATAGTAGTAGGTAAGGGCTTTAGGGGTAGTGTGCCAAGGCCCGGCTCGGTCCGGAAGGGCCGAGCCGAAATTCCAAGGGTCCACCCTATTACTTAGTCCTACCCCTTTCTGCTGCTGCAACACTACCCCCCTCCTTTATTAGCGGTCGACCTTAACTGCTTACTTATCTATCTTTTTTTTTGATTCACCTTCCTTATCTTCTTCTCCTGCTTCGTTATTTTTTTCTGTCTATCTAATTCGCGCTTTTTCTCGGAAAAACCCCTGTTAAGCTCGACGTTACCTCCTTATTTCTTCTATCTTGGAAAATGTCTTTCTTTCTTTTTACATCGTCGCTATCCGACTTCTTCTTACATCGTTGCTATCTAACGTCCTTTAGATAGCGTCCGTCTAATCTAAGTTAGCAGCTATCTTAAGCTGCGGCGTAGCTGGCCTGTGCGTCGCTGCGGAGGTCTATATAGATCTGTCTACAGCGGCCGTTTCTTCTTCTTCTTCTTCTTTACTATAGCCTTAAGCGCTACCGCGAGCTGCCTTAGTAGCTTCGGCTTCGTTCTTCGCTATTATAATCTGTCTAGCCAAGCCGGCGGGTAGTGCTACGCGAAGGCGAAGCGCAGGGTCGCCAACGAAGTCCGCTAGCGGTAGTGGGTAGTGGCCGAGTCGAGGACTCCGGCCAAGCGCGTCGCTACAATCGTTTCTGTCGGTTTTTCTACTAATAGAGCGGACCCGGTTTTTTTTCTTTCTTCTAGAACTATCAACTATCGAGCCACTTAGGCTTCGGCTTGCTTAGGTTCCAGACGTAAAACTCTCTTAGCAGCTCCGCCGAATTTCGGAGGTTCTCGACTAGATACTATTTATAGTCTTCTAGCTATCCTTTCTACGAGATCTTTGCTTTAAGGGACCCCCTTATCTTTCTCGCATCTTTTACGTCTTCTACCTCCTATTCTTCTTCCTTACCGTCTATCTCGATTGGCAGGGGTTCAACGAACCCCTGTTTCGGAAGGCCGTCCTTAGGGTCTAGGCTTAACAGGTCCGAGTAGAAGATATTGTAGATTCTAAACGACTTCGGTAGCTGGAGCCGTTAGGCTACTAGCGACCTCCTTTCTACTATCGTAAACGGACCTACGTAGTGGGAGTTAAGCTTAGCGTTGCCTCTTAGCCTTAGGTTCCGCGTATTAAACTATACCTTTTAGCCTTCTTCGAATTCTATCAGTGACCGCTTTTTATTAGCTCGAGTTACTATCTTTTCCTAAGCCGATTCTATCGCCTCCTTCGCTACCTTAATTGCTTCTTCTATCTAAGCCTTAAGTGCTTCGGCCGCAGCGGCAGCGACTCTCTTTAACGAAGTAGTGGTAAAAGATTCCGAAGAGCTGGGTTCGTCCAGCAGTAAGAAGCTTATTCTTAGAAGATAACTATAGGTTATCTCGAATGGCGCCAGCGAGGTAGCTTCTAACTGTGCTGAATTGGCGCAGAATTCGGCTATCGGCAACACCTTGACCTACTCTCCTTAGTGGTAACTATAGAAAATTCGTAGATATTTTTCTATCTTGTAGTTAGCTACTTTAGACTAACTGTCGGTTTAAGGGTAAGCGGCTGTGCTAAGTTTTCTACGAATTCCGAGAGCTTAGTTAATAGCCTTCTATATATTAGCAGTAAATTGAGGACCCCTATCCGTAGTGATAGTGTCCAGTAGGCCATAGTGCTTCTATACGTACTGGATTAGCATTCTCGCTGTTTCTTCTGCAGTAGTTCCTTTATCCTTAGCTTGGCAGGGGATAAAGTAGCGCTCCTTACTTAGTCGATCCACTACGTTAAGTGTAGCATTATATCTATTAGAATCCAGCAGGCCGGTTACGAAATCCATCGTAATGTGCTGCTACAGTTTCTTAGAGATTAGAAGTAGCTTTAGCAGACCGGCCAGAAGGCCGTAATAGAGCTTCGCAACTCGGTATACGTAACAATTAGCGACAAACCAGTAGATCCGTTCGAAGATTTGCGGAAACCAGTAGATCGTCCTTACAGCTTCTATTATCTTCTTTAAGCCTGCGTAGCCGACGTCTTTAGAACTATAAACCAGCTGGATAACCTCTGTAATTAGTTCTTCTAGAACTATTAGCTTCCCTAAGCCAGTTCTGCCGAGCTTCTACTGCTAATTAAGTCGTTCTACTTTCTTATAGAGCGTCTCTTCCTTAGTCGGCGGTTCTATTATGCTGATCCCTACTTCTTTTAACACCTTAGCATCTACTATCTGTTCGTTTAACACCTTCTGGAACATGTTTGGATCTTCTTTCGTGCGGCTGGTCTTTTCTTCTCTTCTCGTTAGTGTATTAGCCTTTCTATTTTAAGCTCCAGGTCGATAGGTGATTTTGAATTCGAATCTAGATAAGTAGGCGGCCTACTAGGCCTGGCGACGTAATAGCTTCTACGTCTTTACAAAGTAGGTAAGCGACTAGTGGTCTATAAGGATATGCACTGTGCTCTTTCTAGCTATAAGCTCCGGCTTTTACTTCTCGAACGCCTGTATAATAGCCAATAGTTCTTTATTATAGATAGCGTAGTTCCGTTCAGCCTTAGTTAGGGACTTGCTAAAGAAGGCTACCAGATGGAGGGTCTCGCCGTCGTCAGCGTATTAAGAAAGGACCCCTGCTGTTACTGTGTCGGAAGCGTCCGTTTCTATATAGATCGTCTTTTCTGGTCGGAAGTGCGCCAGGACTTGATCTAACTGCAGTAGACGCAAGGTTAATACCCGTCTTTGATAACTATATCCAAGGCTAGAGAGGGAGGAATCTACGTACAAGCGGAGGTAGAGGTATTTGAGTGTGTGCCAAGCCTGGTCCTGCCAAGCCTGCCATCTTCCAGCCCTCCACATCTATATCACTACCGCCCTCCCTAACGGGCGATTGCCCTCAATCGCAATCAATCCATCAATCGCAATCAGCCAATTAGGTCGCACCAATATAGGTCGCAAATTCAGTCGTAGAGGTCGCATCAAAACAGCTCGCACCAAACCAGGTCGCTTGCACCAAACCAGGTCGTAGGGATCGCAGATTCAGCTTCGCTATCGGCCAATCAGGTTGCACCAAAACAGGTCGCTTTTGAGGTCGCTTTTAAGCTTCAATTTCCGTGCGTTTTAAGCCTCAATCTCGTGCCTTTTTTTGAGCTTCAATCTCGTGCCTTTTTGAGCCTCAATCTCGTCCCTTTTGATGTCGCTTTGGTGCCTTGTTCTCGTGCCTTTTGCTGCAGAGGTCGCGGAGTTCTCGGAGGTTGCAGAGGTCGCGGAGGTCGTCGAGGCCGCGGAGGTCGCGGAGGTCGCGGAGCTCGCAGAGGTCGCGGAGGTCGCGGAGCTCGCAGAGGTCGCGGAGGTCGCGGAGCTCGCAGAGGTTGTGGAGCTCGCAGAGGTTGTCTCGCAAACATGTGTCGCTTCTTGACGGTCGCTTCTTAACAGTCGCTTCTCGACGGTTGTCGAGCTGTCGCTTCTCGAGCCGTCGCTTCTTGAGCCGTCGCTTCGCTTCTCAGACGGTCGCTCGCTTCTCGACGGTCGCTTCTCGACGGTCGCTTCTCGACGGTCGCTTCTCGACGGTCGCTTCTCGACGGTCGCTTCTCGACGGTCGCTTCTCGAGCCGTCGCTTCTCGAGCCGTCGCTTCTCGAGCGGTCGCTTGCTTCTCGACGGTCGCTCGCTTCTTAACAGTCGCTACGGTCGCTTCTCGAGCGGTCGCTTCTCGAGCCGTCGCTTCTCAAACGGTCGCAGAGGTCGTCGGAGCTGCGGAGGCTGTAGAGGTTGCCTTGCCTATGTTGTCTGCAGCAGCTGTACCTGTCTGTAGCAGCTGTGCCTGTCTGCAGCTATACCTTTGAACGTGCTCTTCTGAACCTGAACAGTGTGTGTTGTCTGCAGCTGCCTGTTGTCTGCAGCTGCCTTGTGCTCTTGCTTGCCTAGGTGCCTGTTGTAGCTAGGTGCTCGTGCCTGGGTGCTCGTGCCTGGGTGCTCGTGCCTCTGCCTAGGGGCTCGGCCTAGTGCCCGGCCTGGTGCTCGTGCCTGGTGCTCTGCCTAGTGCTCTGCCTTAGGGCTAGGTTGTCGGGGGCTGTGCCTGTGCCTTGCCTGTGTCTTGTCCTCGATTGCTGAATGTCCTAATTAGCCTTGTCCGAATAGAATGGTCTTTTAAAGACCTGAATTGGTCTGTTAAAGACCCGAAAAAAAACGAATGTCGTCACCCTAGGTCCTGCTAGGTGCGTCTCGTCGTCGTCGTCGCTCTCGCCCCTTTGCTCTCGCTCTCGTCCTCGTTGCTCCTACATCGTCGTCGCTCTCGTCCTTCTCGTCGCTCTCGTCCTTCTCGTCGCTCTCGTCCTTCTCGTTGCTCTCGTCCTTCTCGTCGCTCTCGTCCTTCTCGTCGCTCTCGTCCTTCTCGTCCTATCTCGAAACTTCAAAACTCGTATAATCTGCTTGTAGGGCACTTCTCTTCCTAATATCCCTCTTGTAGGGGCACACTCTCTCTTCAAAACTCTCTCTTCTCGATAGGGGCACCTCTCTTCCCTAAAACTCTCTCTTCCTCTTCTTCTCGATCAGGGGAGGGGGTAGAGTAGTATGCATATGTACGATTAAGTAACCGGATGTAATTCAACGGCCTCCTTCGTATATCTGCAGTACACACTCTAGGTTGTCGGTTGCACGTACGTTATTCGAGTACCCGGATGTAATTCAACGGGCTCTTTCGCGTAGTGCAGGTTGGGTGTTAGGTTTGAGCCTTGGATATAATGATCTGACTGCAGTAGACGCAAGGTCAATACCCGTCTTTAATAACTATATCCAAGGCTAGAGAGGGAGGAATCTACGTACAAGCAGAGGTAGAGGTATTTGAGTGTGTGCCAAGCCTGGTCCTGCCAAGCCTGCTATCTTCCAGCCCTCCACATCTATATCAGGACTGGCGCCGAGGCTACTGCTTCTTTTAGTTAGATAAAAGCTTCTGTGCACTTTTTATTCTATAGGCTAGCGGCCTCCTTCTTTAACGCTTTGTTCAGGGGTCTTACTATCTTGCTAAAGTCCTTAATAAACCGTCGATAGTAGCTGCAGAATCCGAGAAACGCCCTGATTTGTGTAGTATTTCCGGATTTCGGCTGCTTCTATTCCGCGACAGCGGCGACCTTCGAAGGATCTATCCGAATTCCTTCTCTTCTGACGATAAGACCGAGATATTTGACTTCGGTCTAATAAAACTCGCTCTTCTTCGTGTCCGCATTTAATCCGACCTCGCGGAGTCTCTTTAGCACCCTCTTAATGTGGTCCGTATGTTGCTCTCTCGTTCTATTAGTGTAGATAAGAATGTCGTCTAAGTAGATAGACACGAACCGTTCCAACATGTCTATAAAAGTATAGTTTATAAAGCGTTGCTATACCGCCGGTGCGTTAGTAAGTCCGAAAGGCATTACCAACTACTTAAAATTGCCTATGCGTACAGCGAATGTCGTAAGATCTTCTGTTTGCCCTTCCTTATTCCTTAATCGGTAGAACGCTTGGTGAATATCTAGCTTGCGGAACTACTTAGCTTTAGCCACTCGTTGTATAGTCTTATTCATTAGCGGCAGCGGATACACATCTCTCTTAGTAACCTCGTTAAGGCCTCGGTAATCTACGCACAGTCAGAGACTACCTCCGGGTTTCCGCACAAAAAGAATTAGTAACGCATACTCGGCGGAGCTTAGCGTAATGAACTTCTTTGCCAGATTTTCTCGAACAAACACTTCTACCTAGTCTAGCTCGGCTAGCGATAGCCTTCTTAGGGGCTCGGTTCTTGGCAGCGTAGCTCCTTCTTTTAGCTGGATCTTGTTGTTATATTCTAGTCGGTAGAGCGGCAGGAGGTTAGAGTTAGCTTTTAAGAATACGTTAGTATAGCTATAGAGCTCCTTTAGCAATACTTCTAGCGGATCTACTTCTTCTTCTGCTATTATCTTCCAGTGGTCTTCGATGTCTTTTATTAAGATAGCGTAAATCTTATTGTCCAGCGACCTCGCGAGGGTCGTTAAGGCTTCCGAGCTTATTATTCTAATCGTGTCTAGGGGGTCGGACTGATCTATCGGAACCGCTTCGATAGTCGTTACGTTCGGTTTCTCGGCGACGACGGTAACCGACTCGGCGGCGCCTCCGCTCTGCTGGGTTTTGAATCCGAGGGTGCCCTTACCTACGTTAATAACGGCTTTCTAGTTCTTTATCCATTTCTGTCCTATAATAATGTTAAACCTTCTGATATCTATAATTCGGAACGTCACTTCTGTAGTACGACCAGCTAGGGTAGTCCTTAGTAGCACGTAATGCGTAACACTCTCTGTGTCTTGTCTATTGTATGCCGAAATTCGCGTCGGCAAGGCTAATTCTACTGGGTAACTATGCCCGTTTATCAGCTTCTGAACTAATTGATAGTGGATCGCCGTGCCGATAAGGGCTCCTGTGTCAATAAAAGCTCTTAGCTAAAGTAGGCTGCTTAAGCTATCGAGGGGGTAGACAGTAATTGGAAGGATAATAGCTATTTCCGTGTTTACTTCCACTGCTGCTAAGAGCGGATCGCTATAGCTGTTAATACTTCCTTCTTCTAGCGACGTAGTTCGTGTCAGTGCCCTATTGTCTATGCTGGATAGGGGGCCTATCCGTCTAGCTGGTCTTTTCCTAAGATCCGCAGTAGCACTCTACTATCTATATTGTCGGTGTCGTTTGGAGCCGGCTTAATAGCTTGGATAGTCTTTCTTAGCGGCTGCTGCTTTGCAGCACGATATTCCTGCTTCTGTTAATCCGTCGCTTGGCATCTTGTAGCTATGTAGCCAGGCTTTCCGTATGCGTAGCAAGTGGGGACGAACGACGAACGCGGCGAATAAGATAGCTGCTAAGGTGCTCTCTGGAAAGGTGCGGGGGATCGTGTTGTTAGCGTCGTCGACAGCTTCTAGTTTGATTCGCGCGATTTCGCGTAAGCGCTTAGGTTTCTAGCGGTGACTCTCGCTCTGTGTACGAAGCTCTTAAGG
The DNA here is from genome assembly GCA_016165855.1 of Pseudocercospora ulei. NCBI lineage: Eukaryota > Fungi > Ascomycota > Dothideomycetes > Mycosphaerellales > Mycosphaerellaceae > Pseudocercospora > Pseudocercospora ulei. The sequence goes on along the minus strand of JACWNB010000006.1, from coordinate 120,409 downwards.
TCTTCGTCTTCTACCGACGCTATAGCTGCGGCCAGTTCAGGGTTCAGCTTCTGCCTTAGTAGGTAGAGCTGCTTATCTTCTAAAACTCTAGCTCTAATAGCATATTTTCTGAACAGTCTGTAGAACTCCTCAAACGTCTGCCAGTTCTGGTTAATCTTATCTAGTTGCTTACAGGCTGTCTTCTTTCGGAAGGGGTCTCCGAAGCGTTGGTTTAGCGCTTTAATTCCTTCTTTGGCGGTTACCTCTTCTAGGTCCGCTACTAGCAAAAAAGCTTTACCTTCTAATCGCGACTCCAGGTAGGCCAATCTATCTCCTATACTGCTTCTGGCGTAATCGCAGTCTATCTTGTTCTTTATCTTTTTCTCAAATTCCTCCTAGTCCTTAGAGTCTCCGCCTCTAAACGCTAGTAGGTTAGGTAGTAACGTTATCGGGGTGCCGCCTTAACTGTAGGCCGCCAGTAAGGCGGTCTCTGCTTGTTCTTCTCGATGTAGTAGCGGCGCCGACGACATCGCTGCCTCTATCTTAGCTAACTAAGTCTTTATTGCCTTTAGTTGTGCTAGTCGATTCGCCGCTTAGTTTTCGAGCACATCAATAATAGTCTCTGCCGATTCCCTCTCGGCCCTTACTGCTTCGTTTTCCTGTCTTAACTGCCTCTTCTCTTCTAGGTTTCTGTAAAACAGCATCTTAATAAGGTCTATGCCGTCGTAGACCTTCCCTATTCCGTTCTCGCTTATATAGTCTTTAAGTTCCTTAAGCATGCAATCGTAGATCTTCTTATATTCGGTTATTCGTTCCTTAATCTCTACAGTTTCTTCCGCTGTAAAACCTCTAATAATAAACTTATTATTAATAACGCTAGAGCGCCTACTCGCTCTGTTAGTCTTTTCTCTCCTACTTCTGCTGCAGCCTGTAACGCCGCCTTCTACCGTTAAGAAGCTCTCTATAGCTGTCTTACAGTGCTAGGGGTTGTTGGTTTGGTGTGTGTGTGCGCGTGCGTTATTCGGGTTACCGGATAGTTTAATAGGCCCTTTCGCGCAGCGCGGAGTTGGTGTAGTAAGTGAGTTCCAGATATAAGAATCCGGGCACGTAGATATAATTTAATACAGCCTTTTTAATAACTATATCTCAAACTAAGGAGGGAAAGGAATCTATGTAGTGGTAGGTAAGGGCTTTAGGGGTAGTGTGCCAAGGCCCGGCTCGGTCCGGAAGGGCCGAGCTAAAATTCCAAGGGTCTACCCTATTACTTAGTCCCACTCCTTTCTGCCGCCGCAACAGCTTTCGCCTATTAATAGGCGTTCGTAATCGTCTGTACGATAGCTTCTCTCTGCTAAATCGGGAATCGTACAGGGCGTAAGGTAGTGCTACTTAGGGTTAGTAGGAGCAGGGAGTAGTTATATCTATAGGTTATAAAAAAGGAGGACAGTCCTGTAGCGTTAGCCGTATAGCTGTTAATAGCCAGCTCTGCTATAGAGAGGAGGCGGTTCCAATTTGTCTAGTCGTAATCGACGTACGCTTGGAGGTACGCTTCCAACGTCGAGTTAACTCTCTCCGTTGCACCGTCCGTCTGTAGGTGCTATACAGTTAATAGGCGACGTTCTACGTTCAACAACTAACAGACCCTTACCTAGAGCTAGCTCGTAAACTGTGTACCCTAGTTAGACACAATTAACCTAGGGAACCTATACTTACTAAACGTCGTCCTTATAAATACCTAGGCAGTGTCCTCGGCCGTAATAGAGTCTATTCCCTCTAGTATAACCCCCCTCGTCAGCTTGTCTGTAACTACTATAATGTTCTGCTGTCCGTCGCTCTAAGGGAGGTCTATAATAAAGTCTACAGTTAGGTCTTGCTAGGGCCGGTCTAGTATCGGCAGGGGTTTTAACAGGGTGTGTTTTAGTTTATGCTTGGGCTTTGATCTGAGCACATAGATAATTCAATACGGCTACTTTAAAAACTATATCCAAGGCTAGAGAGGGAAGAATCTACGTACAAGCGGAGGTAGAGGTATTTGAGTGTATGCCAAGCCTGGTCCTGCCAAGCCTGCTACCTTCCAGCACCCTCTAGCCCTCTATATCTATATTACTACCGCCCTCCCTAACTAGCGATTGCCCACAATCGCAATCAGCCTATTAATCGCAATTAGCCCATTAATCGCATTGTGCTAAACCAGGTTGCAGAGGTTGCATCAAACTAGGTCGCAGAGGTTACATCAAACCAGGACGCAGAGGTCGCAAATTCAGCTTCGCTATCGGCCAATCAGGTCGCTCCAAAACAGGTCGCTTTTGAGGTCGCTTTTGAGGTCGCTTTTGAGGTCGCTTTTGAGGTCGCTTTTAAGCTTCAATTTCCATGCGTTTTGAGTCTCAATCTTGTGCCTTTTTAAGCTTTAATCTCGTGCCTTTTGCCGTCGCTTTCGTGCCTTAATTGGTGCCTTGATCTCGTACGTTTTGCCGTCGCTTTCAGCCTCGATTGGTGCCTTGTTTGGTGCCTTGCCAAGGCTGCAGAATTCTTAGAGGTCGCGGCTGCAGAGGTCGTCGGGGCCGCAGAGGTCGCGGAGGTTGTCGAGGCTGCGGAGGTCACAGAGCTCGCAGAGGTCGCGGAGCTCGCAGAGGTCGCGGAGCTCGTAGAGGTCGCGGAGTTATCGGGGTCGCAGAGTGTTAGGGGGCGCCGCCCGGCTTAGGCCCTAGACCCGACCTAAACCGACCGTTGCCCTAAGGACTGCGACTTAGCAGCGCTAGCACGACCCTACCCTCTGTACGGAACTGCCGACAGGACCCCACTCTCGTACGGAGGGAGAACGCTACAGTCCTGCACAAAGGGGAGCTACCGCCCCTCTAAATAGGGAGGGAAAACTCTGCATTACTGTACAGAGGAGGTAACTCCCGATCCTCTGTACAGAGGGTAAACCTTGCACCTCTATATAAAGGGGGAATTGCTAGCTTAGCTTCGTAAGTACAAATCGTACAGTAGCAGACGACGAAGGAACTGCCTATTAGTCCCTTTATGTAGATACCTAACCGCAAGTTTCTAAACTAAGATCCTTAGGCCCCTTACATTAGGGACTAATCTTACTGTCGGTAACTGCAGTAACAAAGCAAAGATAGACAGCGACATCCCTATAGAAACTACGGCTATAGAGGGGCATATACACTGCGTATACGAGGAGCTGCTGGAAAGCAAGAGGCAGCTCGAGCAGCAAGTAAGCTACTAGGCTACGTTGATTTCCTAGCGGGAACAGGAGCTACGACAGCTTAGGGCGTCCGGTCGCGATTCGACCCCTACAACGACGACGAACACAATAATCTACACCCCGCCCCCCAAAAGCAAACTCCCTAACGTCTCTATATACGATAGCGAGGCTCCAGCCGAATACCCCTCCTAGGCTGCCTAGATGCGCTCTAAGCTCCTAGTAGACTTAGGAGCATACCCGACCGAGCTAGACAAGGTAGTTTACCTCTTTAGGAGGTTAAAGGGCAGGGCAGCAGCACAAATTCTGCTGTACTACGAGACGGCTATTGCCAACCTGGCAATAGCTACGACGACGATGCTCTAGGCAGCTCTAGACAAGAGCTATAAGGACCCGGACTGCGAGAGCTAAGCACTCCTCTAGGTTAATACAATAAAGCAAGGACGCAAGACTATATAGGAATTCCTCGCGGAATTTAACCAGACTTTAGCAGAAGCAGGAGGACTCTAATAGGAGGACAGGATAAAAATCACCTCTTTAGAGGTAGGCCTCTCTAAGGAAATTATAACAGGGCTAGTAGGCGTAATACGACCAGCTACGTACGAGGAATTCTGCAACCTCCTTAGGATAGTCGACGACCAGCAGCGCAGGCTTAGACGGATAGGCTGCACTTAGGAGATAAGACAACCCCTCTAGCAACAGACGGACGCTATAGACTAGGAACCGACGACAACGAAGGTAGCGGCAGCAGCTACCGTACAGCTAAGGGCCGCTACCAAAAGGGCGCAATAGGTAGATACGGCTACCCTTAACAAGAGACGAGCAGAAGGGAGCTGCTACTAGTGTAGCAAGATAGGCTACGCTATACGGAGTTGCGGGCTACTGCTAGCGGAGAGACCTAGGGGACGGCTAACCACTGCGAGGGTAGTAACTGCAGCGCCTTAACGAGAAGATTAGGAGTCCTACTCGGACTACGACGAGTCGGGAAAAGAGTAGCCTCTAAGCGAAGACTCTGCCAGAGGCGGGTGCGAGATAGACTGCCAAATCAAAGCATTACTTAGCTATCTTTTAAGAGCAATCACATAACGACGATGCCGTTTATCGTACGGCTGACGTTAAACGGGTCCGCAACGGCGCGGACATTAATTAACACAGGATGTTTAGTGTATAGAGTAATTAGCGAAGACTTCGTACAGAGACATCGGATTAAGACGACCCCTACGGTACCCGTACGCATACTGGGCATTACTAGGCAATGACTGGACATTACCTATATAGTGAAAGTAACGATAGAGGTACAGGGAGACTATAAGCAGGACTTATACCTCTATGTCGTACAGGACAAGTTGGGGTACGACCTAATACTAGGAAAGCCTTAGATAGAGCGCTAGAGGGGCAAGCTAGACGTCGGACGAGGACGGCTGTACCTGGCAGTAACGAAGCGGAGAATCCGGGACCAGGGAAAGATCTCGCAAGGTAGTAATGCTAAGGCCGAAATCAACACGGCAACTGCAGACATCGAGAAGGCATTGGCACCTAAGGAAGTAATAAACCCCTATACGAAGCTCCTAAGGGAGTATACTGGATACCTGGACCTCTTCGAGCCGAAGTCGGCCTCGAAGCTGCTGCTGTACCGAGGGGAAGGGATTAACTATAACATCTAACTAGAACCCTGTCTGGATAGGGGCTTGCCGGAGGTACTGTATAGACCGCTGTATAGAATGTCCTCTAGAGAACTCCTAGTACTGCGCAAAACCCTAGACGACCTGCTAGCCAAAGGGTTTATTTAGGCCAGTACGTCGTCCGCAGGGGTCCCAGTTCTGTTTGTCTATAAGGAAGGGAAGGCCGGATTGCGTTTCTGCGTAGACTACAGAGGCATTAACGCGATTACCAAAAAGGACCGGTACCCCCTACCCCTTATTAAGGAGACTCTTGGACGGATCAGCAAGGCGAAGTAGTTTACTAAGCTTAGTGTAGTCTTAGCCTTCTACAAGATACAGATTAAGGAAGGCTGTAAATAGATAACTGCCTTCTGTACGAGATATAGCCTTTTTAAGTAGCTTGTTACCCCCTTCGGCCTTGCCAATGCACCGGCAACCTTCTAGGGGTACATTAACAAGTCCCTACAAGGGTTACTAGACGACACCTGCTTAGTATACCTTAACGACACCCTAGTTTTTACAGACGGCATCTACGCAGATTACGTACGGGATGTTAAGAAGGTGTTGGACCGACTGCAGCAGGCTAGCTTGTACCTCGACATCGACAAATGTAAATTTGGTTTCCAACGTACAAAATACCTAGGTTTTATTATCGAGGCAGGGAAAAGCATTAGTATAGATAGGAAGAAGATTAATGCTATTAAGCAATAGAAGCCGCCTACAAACGTTAAGGACGTACAGGAATTTCTTAGGTTTGCCAACTTCTACCGCCAGTTTATACAGAACTACTTAGAGACCGTACGCCCTCTAGTAGAGCTAACGCACAAGGACAAGCAGTTCAAATAGACGGACGAATGCGACAGGAGCTTCGCCAAGCTAAAGGAGCTCTTTACTATAGGACCAACGCTCGCTGCCTTCGACCCGGAGCGTACGACGATACTGGAAACTGACTCCTTAGGGTACTGCATTAGAGGTATCCTGTTACAGGTAGGCTCGGACGGACTCCTACACCCTTGCGCGTATTTCTCTAAGAAGAACTCCCTAGCTAAGTGCAACTACCCTATCTACGACAAAGAATTGCTAGCAGTCGTACAGTGTTGCGAAGCCTAGGATAGAGAACTCTGCTCGGTGCCCGAGTTCCTCGCCCTAACGGACTACAAGAACCTGGAATACTTTACTTAACCCCAGAAGCTGTCCGAAAGGCACGTACGATAGGCAATGTACCTAAGCCGGTTTATTATAAGACTCTAGTATCGCAAGGGTAAGGACAACAGCAGGGCTAATGCACTGTCTAGACAGGACCAGGACATGCTAACGACGTACGAGGACGACCGGCTAAAGTTACGGACATTCCAGATGTTTAAGGGGGAGCCAGGCGGGGAGACTATCCGCCTAGCGGCGGCACACCTATAGGAACCCTAACTGCAAGCATAGGAAGAGGCAGTAGAAAAGGACGAGGTATACCGAGGGGCCCGGACAGCGATCTAGGGAGGGCAACGGAAGCTCCTAGCCGAGCTCTATCTTAAGGTGTCGGCAGCCGAGTGCTTAGTAGACGAGGAGAACAACCTAAAGTTCAGAAATTGGATATAGGTCCCGGCAGACGAGAAGCTCCGTTTAAGCTTAATACAACAGGCGCGTAACTCTATAGCTACTAGGCACCCGGGGCGCGAGGAGACGTACAGCATTATCGCCTAGGACTACTACTAGCCGGCGATAGCGAAGGACATTCGCAGGTTCGTACAGAACTGCGATATGTGCGGACGGACGAAGCCCTAGCGCGAGCTAAAGCATAGGCTGCTAAAGCCCCTGCCGATACCGGACCGGCCCTAGCAAGATCTAACAGTAGACTTTATTACGGACCTCCCTAAGAGCGACGGACGGCGAAACATTATAGTAGTTACGGACAAGTTAACAAAGGGGGTAATACTAGAGGGAATGGACTCTATTACAGCTAAAGACACTGCCTAGGCCTTTATACGGACGACGTTTAGCAAGCACAGTTTCCCTAGGTTAATTGTATTAGACCGGGGGACACAGTTTACGAGCTAACTCTAGGCAAGGATCTGCTAGTTACTAAAGGTAGAACGTCGCCTGTTAACTGCATAGCACCTGCAGACAGACGGGGCGACGGAGAGGGTTAATTCAACGTTGGAAGCGTACCTCTAAGCGTACGTCGACTATAACTAGACAAAGTAGAACTAACTTCTCCCTATAGCGGAGCTAGCTATTAACAGCCGTACGGCCGATGCTACAGGACTGTCCCCCTTCTTTATAACCTATAGATACGACTATTCCCCACTCCTACCGACCCTAAGTAGTAACACCCCGCGCCCTGTACAATCCCCAATTCAGTAAGGAGAGGCTATTATACGGACGATTACGAACCCCTACCAATAGGCAAAGGCGAGCCTAGCTATAGCTTAACAGAACGCAGAAGAGCAGGCCAATAAGGGACAACAGGCTGTACTAAGGTACGAGGCAGGGGATAAGGTCTAGCTAAACCAGCAAAACATCTGTACGGAACGGCTAAGCAAGAAGCTAGATTGGAGGAACAGGAAGTTTACAGTAATCCGGCTAGTAGGGACATACGCTGTACGACTGAACACCCCCCTAGGGATTTATCCAGTCTTCTACGTAGACCTCGTACGACTAGCGAACACGGACCCCCTGCTGCACTAGACGACTAACGACGCGCGCCTACCTGCAATTATAACCGAGGGCTAGGAAGAGTATAAAGTAGAGGAGATCCTTAAGAGTCGGAGGAAGCGGGGGAAGGCAGAGTACTTAGTAAAATAGAGAGGATAGGCAGAGCCTATATAGGAACTATACAAGGCTCTACAAGACACAACTGCACTAGACAGATAGGAGGAGAACCAACCCTATGCCCAGTTACAGTAACACTGCGCTGTACGGCGGAAGGAGGCACGATCTACCCTAAGGACAGGGTAGCTATAGGCAGACCTAGGTTGTTAAAGGATCGAGTATTACGACGTAGGACACTACAGGGCCCTGCTAACACGACATCGTACGACACTGTACGAGATAAGGGCTGGAAGAAAGGAACAGCTAAGGGACAAATAGGAGGGGGAGTAGAAATAAGATAAGTTAAGAGAAAACTGTCCGAAATTTCTCGCTATCTAGGGTAGAGGGGGGGGGGGGGGGGTAGCTTACTAGCTACTACCCTAGGGGACTAGAGCAACCGACTTGTTATTAGAGACCTCCACTACCTTAGGCCCGGCCGGGCCCCTACCCCTACTAGGGCCGGCCCTAGGGAGTAGAGGCACGCCCCTACCCCTACGTACCTCCCCTAGACGGCAGAAGGGGCAGTAGAAGGAGCTATTCTTCTACTTGCACAAGGCACACACCCTAGCCTAGAAGCCTAGGAGGCGGTATAGGCTAAGTAAAGACTAGGGGGAGTTGGGGCAGGGGGCATAGAGCTGGCCCTAGGTAGCGATAAGGAGGGCGTTAACGTACGACAGCCAGGCTGTAGCTACCTGCTTAGGTATAACCTAGGCGGGGTTACACTAGAAGGCGTAGAAGGGGAGGCCGGCTGCATCCTGCTGCTTGCAGGTATAGTACCTAAGACGTTAGCTTAGACTGTACAGAAGACGAGAATCCGTACAAACCGGAAACGTAGCTGCTAGTCAAGTTAAGGGCCCTACTACTAGAGGTAGAAGTAGGGGGGAACCCCAGCCAGACAAGGGGAGGAGGCGGGGCTAGCAACTACAAGGGAACTACTAGACAGGGCAGACGACATGTTGGATAGTAGTAGTTAGTAGCTAGTAGTAATAGTAGGTAGTGGACAGTAGTAGACAGTAGTAGACAGTAGATAGTAGAGGGGGAGGGGAGAAGGGGGGAAGGAAAGAGAGGGGAGAAGGCTTAAGCTAACTGCCTACTATAAGGGGAATAGCAAGCAGGGCAGCTACTACAAACAGGTAAAATGGCAAGAGGCAACCGCGACCTAGAGGAGGCGACGAGGAACGACGACCTAGACGACTAGACGAAAAAGGAAGCTGCGACCTGCCAAAGGAACAGCAGGAGCTAGGTAACTTAAGCACGCTGCCGTACGGAAGAAGCACTACCAGAAGGGAAGGGGGGGGGGGGTATTGTTAGGGGGCGCTGCCCGGCTTAGGCCCTAAACCCGACCTGAACCGACCGTTGCCCTAAGGACTGCGACTTAGCAGCGCTAGCACGACCCTACCCTCTATACGGAACTACCGACAGGACCCTACTTTTGTACAGAGGGAGAACGCTACAGTCCTGCACAAAGGGGAGCTACTGCCCCTCTAAATAGAGGAGGAAAACTCTGTATTACTATACAGAGGAGGTAACTCCCGATCCTCTGTATAGAGGGTGAACCTTGCACCCCTGCACAAAGGGGGAATTGCTAGCTTAGCTTTGTAAGTACAAATCGTACAGCAGCAGACGACGAAGGAACTGCCTATTAGTCCCTTTATATAGATACCTAACCGCAAGTTTCTAAACCAAGATCCTTGGGCCCCTTACATAGAGTCGCAGAGGTTGTCTTGCAAACACGTGTCGCTTCTCGACGGTCGCTTCTTAGACAGTCGCTTCTTAGACAGTCGCTTCTTAGACAGTCGCTTCTCAGACAGTTGCTCGCTTCTCGACGGTCGCTTTTCAACAGTTGCTTTTTGAGCCGTCGCTTCTTAAGCTGTCGCTTTGCCTTATGCTTTGCCTGTATTGTCTGCAGCAGCTGTGCCTATGTTCTCTGCAGCTGTGTTGTAGTGCCTTTCTGAACATACAGTGCCCTTCTGAACATACAGTGCCCTTCTAAACGTGCAGGGCCTTTCCAAACATGCAGTGCCTGTGTTGTCTGCAGCTGCCTGTTGTCTGCAGCAGCTGTGCCTCTAAACTGTGCTGCTTCTAAACCTGAACAGTATGTGTTGTCTGCAGCTGCCTGTTGTCTGCAGGTGCTCTGCCTGGTGCTCTGCCTGGTGCTCTGCCTGGTGCTCTGCCTGGTGCTCTGCCTGATGCTCTGCCTAGTGCTCTGCCTAAACCTAAACAGTGTGTGTTGTCTGCAGCTGTATGTTGTCTGCAGCAGCTGCCTGTTGTCTGCAGCAGCTGCCTGTTGTCTGCAGCAGCTGCCTGTTGTCTGCAGCAGCTGCCTTGTATTGCCTGCACTGTCTGCACTTGTGTTGTCTGCAATTGCCTTGTACCTGTGCCTAGGTGCTCGTGCCTGGGTGCTCGTGCCTATGTGCCCTGTCTCTGCTTTGCCTGTGCTGTCTGCAGCAGCTATGCCTGCCTTGTCTGCACCTGTATATTGTCCTTGTGTCTGCCTATAGCAGCTCTGTGTCGTCTGCAGCTGCTGTACCTGGAGCTAGCTGTGCCTGGCTGCAGCAGCTATATGTTGTCTGCAACGCCTAATGCTTAGGGCTCGCTGGTGCTTGGGGCTCGCTAGTGCTTGAGGCTCGCTAGTGCTTGGGGCTTGCTAGTGCTAATTGCCGGTCGTCTTAATTGGTATGTCCGAATAGAATGGTCTGTTAAAGACCCAAAAAAACGAATGTCGTCGCCCTAGGTCCTGCTAGGTGCGTCTTGTCGTCGTCGCTGCTCTCGCTCCTCGCTCTCGCTCCTTGTCCTTATCGCTCCTACATTGTCCTTCTCGACCTTCTCGTTCTTCTCAACCTTCTCGTCGCTCCTGTTCTCGTCGCTCTTGTTCTCGTCGCTCTCGTTCTCGTTGCTCTCGTCCTTGTCGCTCTCGTCGTCCGAACCTCTTAAAACTCCTCTTCTTCTCGCTAGGGGCACTTCTCTTCCCTAAAAACTCTTCTTCTTCTCGATAGGGGCACTTCTCTTCCCTAAAACTCTTCTTCTTCTTCTTCTTCTTCTTCTTAATAGGGGCACTTCTCTTCCCTAAAACTCTTCTTCTTCTTCTTCTTCTTCTTCTTAATAGGGGCACTTCTCTTTCCTAAAACTCTTCTTCTTAGTTGGGGAAGGGGGGGTAGAGTAGCATGCACATATACAGTTAAGTAACTAGATATAATTCGACGGCCTCCTTCGTACATCTGCAGTACATACTCTGGGTTGTCGGTTGCACGTACATTAATCGAGTACCCGGGTGTAATTTAACGGGCTCTTTCACGTAGTGCAGGTTAGGTGTTAGGTTAAGCCTTAGATATAATAATCCAACTACGTAGATAATTCAATACGGCTACTATGAAAACTATATCCAAGGCTAGAGAGGGAAGAATCTACGTACAAGCAGAGGTGGAGGTATTTGAGTGTATGCCAAGCCAGGTCCTGCCAAGCCTGCTACTTTCTAGCACCTTCCAGCCCTCTATATCTATATTAGGCTTCGTCTGTCTGCAGACATTGCAGTTCGGTACGAATCTATAGATGTCCCTTGCTATTGCCAGCTAGTAGTAGTCTCTAGTAACGATACTGTACGTCTCCTTATGCCCTAGATATCCGGTTACTATTAAATTGTACGCCTGTTAGATTAAGCTCGTCTGGAGCTTCTCGTTTGCTAGGACCTAAATCCGATTCCTGAACTTTAGGTTGTTCTCCTCGTCTACTGTGCACTCTGCCGCTAATACCTTAAGGTAGAGCTCTGCTAGGAGCTTCCGCTGTCCTCCTTAAATCGCTGTATAGGCACCTTAGTAAAGGTCGTCCCTTTCTACTGTATTAGGGGGCGCCGCCCAGCCCAGGTCCTAAACCCGACCTAAGCCAGTCGTCGCCCTAAGGACTGCAACTTAGCGGCGCCAGTACGATCCTACCCTCTGTACAGAAGCACTAACAGGACCCTACTCCTATACAGAGGGAGAACCCTATAGCCCTATATAGAGGGGAATTGCCGCCCCTCTAAACGGAGGGAAAACTCTGAACTACTGTACAGAGGGAGAACTCCCGATCCTCTGTACAGAGTGTAAACCTTGCATCCCTGCATAGAGGGAAATTGCTAGCTTAGCTTCGTAGGTACAAATTGTATAGCAGCAGACGACAAAGGAACTGCCTATTAGTTCCTTTATATAGATACTTAATCTTAAGTTTCTAAACCAAGATTCTTAAGCCCTTATATTAGGAACTGATCTTACTGTCGGTAACTGCAGTAATATAACGAAGATAGACAGCGACATCCCTATAGAACCTATAGCTATACAGGGGCAGATGCACTGCGCGTACGAGAAGCTGCTAGTGATCCGGGCACGCAGATATGATTTAATACGGCCTTTTTAATAACTATATCTCGAACTAAGGAGGGAAAGGAATCTATATAGTAGTGGACGAGACCTTTAGGGGGTGGCGTGCCAAGGCCCGGCTCGGTCCGGAAGGGCCGAGCCGAAATTCCGAGGGTCTACCCTATTACTTAGTCCTACCCCTTTCCACCGCTGCAACACCACCCCCCTCCCTTATCAGTAGTCGCCCTCGACCGCTTACTTATCCGTTCCTCCTGTTTTTTTTTTTGATTTACATCGTTACTATCTAAAGTCTTTACTAGGCTTCCATCTGATCTGTTCTATCTGATCGGAGCTAGCTGTTACTAGAGCTGCAGCGTAACCAGTCCGTGCTCTGCCGTAGAGGTCTATATAGATCCGTCTGTAGCTCTTTATCTTCTTCTTCTTCTTTCTCTACTAAGGCCTTTGGCGCTACCGCGAGGCTGCTTTGACGGCGGCTGCTAAAGACCGTTACCAAGCAGGCCGACGCAGTGGCGCCGTTCTTAGCCTTACCGTTCCATCCGCCGGTCCTGGCTAGCGGTAGTGGTAGTGATAAGGCCCAAGAAACCGGCTAGTAGATTCTACGATCGTTTCCATCGGCTTCCGCATCGATAGAGCGGACGTAGATATCCTTCTTCTTTACCGACTTTCGAGCTACATAGGCCTCGGCTTCCTCGGGTTTCGAACGTAAAATTCTCTTAGCACCTCCGCTGAATTCTGGAGGTTCTCGACCGGATACTATTCGTAGTCTTCCGGCTTCCCTTTCTATAAGATCCTCGCTTCGATTGATCCTCTTTGTTTTCTTATAATAATTACATCCTCTACCTCCTATTCTTCTTCTTCTCCTTCTATTTCGATTGGTAGGGGTTTATCGAACCCCTGATCTGGAAGACCATCTTCCGGGTCTAGGCTTAGCAGATCCAAGTGAAAGAAATCGTAGATCTGGAACGATTTTGGCAGCTGGAGCTAGTAGTTCACTAGCGACCTCTTTTCTATTATCTTGAACGGACCTACGTAATAAGGGTTAAGCTTCGCGTTGCCTTTCAGCCTCAGGTTCCGCGTGTTAAGCTATACCTTTTGGCCTTCCTCGAATTCTTTTAGTAACCTCTTTCTATTAGCTCGAGTTACTATCTTCTTCTAAGCTGATTCCATCGCTTCTTTCACTACCTTAATCGCTTCTTCTATCTAAGATCAGAGCGCTTCTGCCGCCGCTGCGGCGATTCTCTTCGACGAGGTGGTAGTAGAAGGTTCTAAAGAGCTGGGTTCGTTCAGTAGTTAAAAGCTTATCCTCAGAAGGTGGCCGTAAGTTATCTCGAACAGCGCTAGTAAGGTAGCTTCCGATCGTGCAGAATTTGCGCAAAATTCGGCTATCGGCAACACCTTAACCCATTCTGCTTGATAATAGCTGCAGAAGATTCTTAGATACTTTTCTATCTTACGGTTGGCTACTTCCGACTGTCTGTCGGTCTGAGGGTAAGCGGCTGTGCTAAGCTTTCTACGAATTCTAAGGGCCTAGTTAATGGCTTTCTATACGTCTGCAGTGAATTGAGGACCCCTATCTGTAGTAATAGTGTCCGGCAGCCCGTAGTGCTTCTATACGTATTGGATCAACATTCTCGCCGTTTCTTCCGTAGTAGTTCCTTTATCCTTAGCTCGACAGGGGATGAAATGGCGCTCTTTGCTTAGCCGATCTACTACATTGAGCGTAGCGTTATATCCATTGGAGTCCAGTAGGCCGGTCACGAAATCCATCGTAATGTGCTGCTATAGTTTCTCGGGGATCGGAAGTGGCTTCAGTAAGCCTGCCGGAAGGCCGTAACGCGGCTTCACTGTTCGGCATACGTAGCAGTTAGCGATAAATCGGTGGATTCGCTCGAATATTCTCGGAAACTAGTAGATCGTCCTTACTGCTTGTATCGTCTTCTTCGCGCCTGCATGGCCAACATCTACGGAGCTATAGACTAGCTAGATGACCTCTGTAATTAGTTCTTCTAGAACTATTAGCTTCCCTAAACCTGTTTTGCCGAGCTTCTGTTGCTGGTTAAGCTGCTCCACTTTCTTGTAGAGAGTTTCTTCCTTATTGGTCGGTTCTATTGCGTAGACCCCTACCTCTTTTAACACCTCTGCGTCTACTATCCGCTCGGTCAACACCTTCTGGAACATGTTCGGATCTTCTTTCGCGCGGCTGGTCTTTCCTTCCCTCCTCGTTAATGCGTCTGCCTTTCCGTTTTGAGCTCCAGGTCGATAAGTGATCTTAAAGTCAAACCCGGATAAGTAGGCGGCCTACTGGGCTTGGCGCCGTAACAGCTTCTGCGTTTTTATAAAGTAGGTCAGTGACTGGTGGTCCGTAAGGACCTGGATCGTGCTCTGTCTAGCTATAAGCTCCGGTTTCCACTCTTCGAAGGCCTAAATAATAGCTAGCAGTTCTTTATTATAGATAGCGTAGTTTCTCTTAGCATTATTTTTAGACTTGCTAAAGAAAGCTACTAGATAGAGAGTCTCGTTGTTGTTAGCGTATTAAGAAAGGACCCCTGCTGTTACTATGTCGGAAGCGTCTGTCTCTACGTAGATTGTCTTTTCTGGTCTGAAGTGCGCTAGTACTGGCGCTGAGGCTACTGCCTCCTTTAGCTGGTTGAAAGCTTCTGTACACTTCTTATTCTATAGGCTAGCGGCCTCCTTTTTCAACGCCTTATTCAGTAGTCTCGCTATCTTGCTGAAGTCTTTAATGAATTGTCGGTAGTAGCTGCAGAACCCGAGAAACGCTCTGATTTGCGTAGTGTTTCCGAATGTCGGTTGCTTCTATTCCGCGACGGCGGCCACTTTCGACGGGTCTATCCGAATTCCTTCTCTTCCGACAATAAGACCGAGATATTTGACTTCGGTCTAATAGAACTTGCTCTTCTTCGTGTCCGCGTTCAATCCGACCTTGCGGAGTCTCTTCAACACCCTCTTAATGTAGTCTGTATATTGCTCTCTCGTTCCTTTAGTGTAGATTAGAATGTCGTCTAAGTAGATTGAAACGAACCGTTCTAGCATGTCTATAAAAGTGTGGTTTATAAAGCGTTGCTATACAGCCGGCGCATTAGTAAGTCCGAAAGGCATTACCAGCTACTTGAAATTGCCTATGCACGTAGCGAATGTCGTAAGGTCTTCCGTCTGCCCTTCCTCGTTCCTTAATCGATGGAACGCTTAGCGGATGTCCAGTTGCTGAACTACTTAGCCTTCGCTATACGCTGTAAAGTCTTATCTATTAGCGGCAGTGGATACACGTCTCTCTTAGTAACGTTATTAAGGCCCCTGTAATCTACGCACAGTCGGAGACCACCTCCGGGTTTCCGTACGAAAAGAATCGGTAACGCATATTCTGCTAAGCTTGGCGTAATAAACTTCTTCGCTAGATTCTCTCGAACAAACACTTCTACCTGGTCCAGCTCGGCCGGAGATAAGCGTCTTAGGGGCTCAGTTCTTGGCAGCGCGGCTCTATCTTTTAGCCGGATCTTGTTGTTATATTCCGGTTAGTAGAGTGGCAAGAGGTTGGAGTTAGCCTTTAAGAACACTTTAGTGTAACTATAGAGTTCTTTCGGTAACACCTCTAGTAGATCTACTTCTTCTTCCGCTATTATCTTCTAGTGGTCTTCGATGTCTTTGATTAAGATAGCGTAAATCTTATTGTCTGGCGACCTCGCGAGGGTCGTTAAAGCTTCTGAACTTATTATTCCGATCGTGTCTTAAGGGTCGGACCGATCCTTCAGAGCCACTTCGATAGTCGTAACGTTCGGTTTAACGTTAGCGACTGTGACCGGTTCGGTGACTGATTTGACAGCGGCAGAGCTGCTGATTAGTGTTCTAAATCCGAGTGTGCCTTTACCTACGTTAATAATTGCTCCCTGGTTCTTTATCTATTTTTGTCCTATAATAATGTCAAACCTTCCGATATCCATAATTCGGAACGTCGCCTCTGTAGTGCGACCTGCTAAGGTGGTCTTCAACGGCACATAGTGCGTAACACTCTCCGTGTCCTGTCCGTTGTATGCCGAAATCCGTGTCGGCGACGCTAGCTCCACTGGATAGCTATATCCTTTTATTATCTTTTGAACCAATCGATAGTGGATAGCCGCTCCGATAAGGGCCCCTGTATCGATAAAAGCTCTTAGCTAAAGTGGTTTGCTCGATCTGTTAAGAGGGTGGACAGTAATTAGAAGGATAATAGCTGTTTCCGTGTTCACTTCCACAGCCGCCGAGAGCGGATTGCTGCAGCTGTTGATACTTCCTTTCTGTAATGTGGTTCGTGTCGGTGCCCTGTTGTCTATGCTAGATAAGGGGCCTATCCGTCCAGCTGGTTTTTTCCTAGTATTCGCAGTAGCACTCTACTATCTACACTGTCGGTGTCGTTCGGAGCCGGCTCTATAGCTTGTATAGTCTTTCTTAGAGGCTGCGGCTGCTTTATAACACGATATTCCTGCTTCTGCTTATCTGATGCTTGGCATCTCGTAGCGATGTAGCCAGGCTTTCTACACGCGTAGCAGGTAGGGACGAACGACGAACGCGGTAACTAATAAGGTAGCTGCTGGGGTGCTCTCCAGAAAGGCGCAGGGGGTCGTGTTGTCTGCGTTATCAACGGCTTCTAGTTCGATTCGCGTAATTTCGCGTAAGCGCTCACGTTTCTCGCAGTAACTCTCGCTCGGTGTACGAAGCTCTTAAGGTCTTCGTCTTCTACCGACGCTGTAGCGGCGGCCAGTTCAGGGTTTAGCTTCTGCCTTAGTAGATAGAGCTGCTCGTCTTCCGCCACTCTAGCCCTAATAGCATATTTTCTAAATAGTCCGTAGAATTCCTTAAACGTCTGTCGGTTCTAGTTGATCTTGTCCAGCTGCTTACGGGCTGTCTTCTTTCGGAATAGGTCTCTGAAGCGTTGATCCAATGCTTTGATCGCTTTCTCGGCGATTACCTCTTCTAGGTCCGCTACTAGTAAAAAAGATTTACCTTCTAATCTCGATTCCAGGTATGCCAATTTCTCTCCGGCGCTGTTTCCGGCATAGTCTTGATCTATCTTGTTCTTTATCTTCTTCTTAAATGCTTCCCAATCCTTAGGATCTCCGCCTCTAAACGCTAGTAGATCCGGTAGTAACGTTATTAACGTGCCGCCTTAACTGTAGGCCGCCAGTAAGGCGGTCTCTGCTTGTTCTTCTCGATGCGGTGGCAGCGACGTCGCTCTCTCTATCTTAGCTAGCTAAGCCTTTATCGCATTTAGTTGTGCTAGTCAGTTTACCGCTTGATTTTCCAGCACATCTATAATAGTCTCTGCCGATTCCTTCTCGGCTCTTACCACTTTAATTTCCTCTCTTAACTGTCTCTTTTCTTCTAGGGTTCTGTAAAACAGCTTCTTAAAAAGGTCTATGCTGTTGTAGACCTTTCCTACTCTGTTTTCGTTTACGTAATCCTTAAGTTCCTCGAGCGTGCAGTCGTGGATTTTTTTGTATTCGCTTATTCGTTCCTTAATCTCTGCGGTCTCTTCCGCTGTAAAACCTCTAATAATGAACTTATTATCGATGACACTGAAGCACCTACTCGCTCTGTCAGTCTTTTCTCTTCTGCTTCTGCTTCGGCCTATAACGCCGCTCTCTACCGCTAAGAAGCTCTCTATAGCTTTCTTATAGTGCTAGGGTTGTTGGTTTGTGTGTTGGTGCGCATGCGTTATTCGGGGGTCCGGATAGTTTAACGGTCCCTTTTGCGCAGCGCGGTAGTAGTGTAGGAAGTGAGTTCGAGATATAATGATCCGGGCACGCAGATATGATTTAATACGGCCTTTTTGATAACTATATCTCGAACTAAGGAGGGAAAGTAATCTATATAGTAGTAGACGAGACCTTTGGGGGGTAGCGTGCCAAGGCCCGGCTCGGTTCGGAAGGGCCGAGCCGAAATTCCGAGGGTCCACCCTATTACTCAGTCCCACCCCTTTCCACCGCTGCAACAGCTAGAACATAGGAGGCAGCTCGAGCAGCAAGTAAGCTACTAGGCTGCGATAATTTCCTAATAGGAACAGGAGCTACGACAGCTTAGGGCGTCTAATCGCGATCCGACCCCTACAACAACAAACACGATAGCCTTTACCCTGACCCCTGAGAGCAAACTCCCGGACGTTACTACATACGATAGTAAGGCTCCGGCCGAGTACCCCTCCTAGGCTGCCTAGATGCGCTCTAAGCTTCTAGTCGACTTAGGAGCATACCCGACCGAGCTAGACAAGGTAGTTTACCTCTTTAGGAGGTTAAAGGGCAGGGCAGTAGCACAGATTCTGCCGTACTACGAGACGGCTATTGCCAACCTAGCAATAGCTACGACGATAATGCTCTAGGCAGCTCTTAACAAGAGCTACAAAGACCCAGATCGCGAGAGCTGAGCACTCCTACAGGTTAACGCAATAAAGCAAGGGCGCAAGACTATACGAGAATTTCTTGCAGAATACGACTAGACTCTAGCAGAGGCAGGAGGTCTCTAATAGGAGGACAGGATAAAAATTACCTCTTTAGAGGTAGGCCTCTCTAAGGGAATTATAACGGGACTAGTAGGCGTAATGCGACCAGCTACGTACGAGGATTTCTGCGATCTCCTTAGAATAGTCGACGACTAGCAGCGCAGGCTTGGACGGATAAGCCGCGCTTACGAGATAAGACAACCCCTCTAGCGGCAGACAGACGCTATAGACTGGGAACCAACTACGACGAGCGTAGCGGCAGCTGTTACTAGACGGCTAAGGGCCGCTACTAAAAGGGCGCAATAGGTAGACATAGCTACCCTTAACAAGAGGCGAGCAGAAGGGAGCTGCTATAGGTATAGCAAGATAGGCTACACTACACAGAATTGCAGGCTCTTGCCAGTAGAGAGACCTAGGGGACGGCCGACTACTGCAAGGGTAGCAACTGCAGCGCCCTAAGAAGTGGATTAGGGGTCCTACTTAGACGATAACGAGTCGGGAAAAGAGTAGCCTCTAAGCGAAGGCTCTGCTAGAGGCATATACGAGATAGATTGCTAAATCAAAGCACTACTTAGCTATCTTTTAAGAGCAACTATATAACGACTACGCTGTTTATCGTATAGCCAACGTTAAACAGGTCTGCAACGGCGCGGACATTGATTAACACAGAATGTTTAGTGTACAGAGTAATTAGCGAAGACTTTGTACAGAGACACTAGATTAAGACGACCCCCACTATACCTGTACGCATGTTGGGCATTACCAGGCGAGGACTGGACATTATCTACATAGTAAAAGTAACGATAGAGATACAGGGACACTATAAGCAGGACTTATACCTCTATATCGTACAGGACAAGTTGGGGTATAACCTAATACTAGGGAAGCTATAGATAGAGCGCTAGAGGGGCAAGCTAGACGTTAGAAGAGGACGGCTGTACCTGGCAGCGACGAAGCTGAGGCTCTAAGACTAAGGAAGGGTCCAGCAGGACGACAACGCTACGGCCGGAGCTAATACGTCGACGGAGCAGAGGCTCCAAGACTAAGAGAAGGCGCTGCAGGGTAACAATGCTAAGGCCGAAATCAATACAGCGACGGCGGACATTAAGAAGGCATTAGCACCCAAGAAAGTAACGGACCCCTGTACGAAGCTCCTAAGGGAATATGCTAGATACCTGGACCTCTTCGAGCTAAAGTCGGCCTTAAAACTGCCGCTATACTAAGGAGAAGGGATTAACTACGACATCTAGCTAGAGCCCTGTCCGGATAGGAGCCTACCTAAGGTACTGTACGGACCGCTGTACGGAATGTCCTCTAGAGAACTCCTAGTACTGCGTAAGACACCAGACGACCTGCTTGCTAAAGGTTTTATTTCGGCAAGTACCTCGTCCGCAGGAGCCCTAGTGCTGTTTGTTTATAAGGAGGGGAAGGCCGGCTTGCGTTTCTGCGTAGACTATAGAGGCATTAACGCGATTACTAAGAAGGACTAGTACCCCCTACCCCTTATTAAGGAGACTCTCGGACAGATTAGCAAGGCAAAGTGGTTTACTAAGCTTAACGTAGTCGCGGCCTTCTATAAGATACAGATTAAGGAAGGCTGTAAATAGATAACTGCCTTCTGTACGAGATATAGTCTTTTTAAGTAGCTTGTTACCCCCTTTAGCCTTGCCAATGCACCGGCAACCTTCCAAAGGTACATTAACAAGTCCCTGCAAGGGTTACTAGACGACATCTGCTCGGCGTACCTCAACGACACCCGGGTTTTTACAGACGGGACCTACGCGGATTATATACGGGACGTTGAGAAGGTGCTAGACCGACTGCAGCAAGCTGGCTTGTACCTCTATATCGACAAATGTAAATTCGGTATCTAGCGTACGAAATACCCAGGGTTTATTATCGAGGTAGGGAAAGGCATTAGTATAGATAGGAAGAAGATTAATGCCATTAAGCAATAGAAGCCGCCTACGAACGTTAAGGGCGTATAGGAATTTCTTAGGTTTGCCAACTTCTACTGCTAGTTTATACAGAACTACTCGGAGATCGTACGCCCCCTAGTCGAGCTAACATACAAGGACAAACAGTTTAAATAGACGGACGAATGCGATAGCAGCTTTAACAAGCTAAAGGAGCTCTTTACTACAGGACCAACGCTTGCCGCCTTCGACCTAGAGCATACGGCGATACTGGAAACCGACTCCTTAGGTTATTGCATTAGAGGTATCCTGTCGCAGGTAGGCTCGGACAGGCTCCTACACCTATACGCGTACTTCTCTAAGAAGAACTCCCTAGCTAAATGCAACTACCCTATCTACGACAAGGAATTGCTAGCAGTCGTACAGTGTTGGAAAGCGTAGGATAGAGAACTCCGCTCAGTGCCCGAGTTCCTCGCCCTAACTAACTAC
Organism: Pseudocercospora ulei; assembly: GCA_016165855.1. Taxonomy (NCBI): domain Eukaryota; kingdom Fungi; phylum Ascomycota; class Dothideomycetes; order Mycosphaerellales; family Mycosphaerellaceae; genus Pseudocercospora; species Pseudocercospora ulei. Next base: position 99,518 of record JACWNB010000006.1, on the reverse strand, counting down.
AAGAATCTGGAGTACTTTACGCAGTCCCGGAAGCTGTCTAAGAGGCATGTACAATAGGCAATGTACCTAAGCTGGTTCAATATAAGACTCTAGTATCGTAAAGGTAAGGACAACAGCAGGGCCGACGCGTTATCTAGACAGGACTAGGATATGCCAACGACGTACGAGGACGACGGTTTAAAGTTACGAACATTCCAGATGTTTAAGAAGGAGCTAGGCGAGGAGACTATCCGCCTAGCAGCGATCCACCTTTAGGAACCCTAACTGCAAGCATAGGAAGAGGCAGTAGAAAAGGACGAGGTGTACCGAGGGGCCTGTATAGCGATCCAAGGAGGACAGCAGAAGCTCCCAGCAGAGCTCTACCTTAAGGTGTCGGCAGCAGAGTACTTAGTAGACAAGGAGAACAACCTGAAGTTCAGGAATCGGATTTGGGTCCCAGCCGACGAGACGCTCTATACGAGCTTAATACAACAGGCGCACGATTCTGTAGTTACTAGACACCTAGGGCGCGAGGAGACGTACAGCATTGTCGCCTAGGACTACTACTGGCCGGCGATAGCTAAGGACATCCGCAGGTTCGTACGAAACTGCGATGTATACGGACGGACGAAGCCCTAGCGTAAGCTAAAGCATAGGTTGCTAAAACCCCTACCGATCCCGGACTGGCTCTAGCAAGACCTAACAGTAGACTTTATTACAGACCTCCTAGAGAGCGACGGACGGCGGAACATTATAGTAGTTACGGACAAGCTAACGAAGGGGGTAATACTAGAGGGAATGGACTCTATTATAGCTAAAGACACTGCCTAGGCCTTTATACGGATAACGTTTAGCAAACACGGATTCCCTAGGTCAATTGTATTAGACTAGGGTACACAGTTTACGAGCTAGCTCTAGGCAAGGATCTGCTAGTTGCTAAAGGTAGAACGTCGCTTATTGACCGCATAGCACCTATAGACAGACGGGGCGACAGAGAGAGTCAATTCGACGTTGGAAGCGTACCTCCGTACGTACGTCGACTATAACTAGACAAACTAGAACCGACTTCTCCCTATAGCAGAGCTAGCTATTAACAGCCGTACGGCTAACGCTACAGGATTATCCCCCTTCTTTATAGCCTATAGATACGACTATTCCCCGCTCCTACCGACCCTAAGTAGTAACACCCTGCAACCTATACGATCCCTAATTTAGCAGGGAGAGACCATTGTACAGACGATTACGAATGCCTATTAGTAGGCAAAGGCGAGTCTAGCTATAGCTTAACAGAATGCAGAAGAGCAGGCTAACAAGGAACAGCAGGCTGCACTAAGGTACAAGGCAGGGGATAAGGTCTAGCTAAACTAGCTAAACATCCGTATAGACTAGCCGAGCAAGAAGCTAGATTGGAAGAACCGGAAATTTACAGTAGTCCGACTAGTAGGGACATACGCTGTACAGCTCGACACTCCCCTAGGGATCTACCTAGTCTTTTACGTAGACCTCGTACAGCCGGCGAACACAGACCCCCTACTGCACTAGACGACAGACGACGCGTACCTACTAGCGATTATAACCGAGGGCTAAGAAGAGTACGAGCTAGAAGGAATCCTTAAGAGCTAAAGGAAGCGGAAGAGGGTAGAATACCTAGTAAAATAGAGAGGATAGGCAGAGCCTACGTAGGAACCGTACGAGGCCCTGCAGGACACAACTGCACTAGACAGGTAGGAGGAGAACTATCCCCCTGTCTAGCTACAGTAACACTACGCCGTACGGCAGAGAGGGGCACGATCTACCCTAAGGACAGGGTAGCCGCTAACAACTTAGGTTGTTAAAGGATCGAGAACTACGACGTAGGAGACTACGGGATCCTACTAATACGACATCGTACGACACTATACAGAAGAAGGGCTACAGAAAGGGAACAGCCAGAAAACAGGAGGGACGGAAAGTGGAAGTAAGAGGGGTTAAGAACGACACTGTCCGAAAACTTTTATATACTACCTTAAGGTAGCCTACTAGCTACTACCCCTAGGACCTAGGGCAGCCAACCCTATACCTATAACCTTAATTACCTCCCGAACAGAAGGGGCCCTAGCACTAGGAAAAGTAGGAGGGTGGCTTAGCAACACCCTGCTGCTAATTAATGTAGTACCTAAGACGTCAGTTTAGACTATACAGGGACGGAAACCTGTACAAACCGGAAGCGAAGCTGCTAGTCGAATTGGGCATCCTACTGCTAGGAGTGGAAATAGGAGGAGAGCCTAGCCGGACGAGCAGAGGGGGAGCTATCGACTACGAGGGAGCTACGATAAGCACGGCCGGACAGGGCGGGCGGTATAGTAGTAGTAACTGGAGGTAGCTAATAGATAGTAGGTAGTAATAGTAGTAGTAGTAGGCGGCTAGGCAGACGGGTAGCAGGTAGAGAATAAAGAAGAAAGAGAAGAAGAGAGAGGGAGAAAAGAGAAGGGGTTTATATACAGGGTAGTAGCTGCCTGCCTTGTAGGGCAATAACAACTAGGGCAGCTGCTACAACCGTATAGAGGAGGACAAACGGGGCAACCGCGACCTAAGGTCTGTACAGGCGACTGATACAGATATAGAGGGCTGGAAGGTGCTAGAGGGTAGCAGGCTTGGCAGGGCCAGGCTTGGCAGCTGCACACTCAAATACCTCTACCTCCGCTTGTACGTAGATTCTTCCCTCTCTAGCCTTGGATATAGTTATCAAAGACGGGTATTAACCTAGAGTCTACCTTAGTCAGATCATTATATCCAAGGCTCAAACCCAACACCTAACCTGCACTACGCGAAAGAGCCTGTTGAATTATATCCGGGTACTCGATTAACGTACGTGCAACCGACCCAGAGTGTGTACTGTATATGTACAAAGGAGGCCGTTGAATTATATCCAGTTACTCAATCGTACATGTGCATGCTACTCTACCCCCCCCTCCCCTAATCGAGAAGAAGAAGAGTTTTGAAGAGAGAAGAGTGCCCCTACGAGAGGGATGTTAGGAAGAGAAGTGCCCCTACGAGCAGATCGTACGAGTTTCGAAGTTTTAAGATAGGAGAGAGCGACGAGAGCAAGAAGGACGAGAGCGAGAAGGACGAGAGCGAGAAGGACGACGGAGCGACAACGACGAGGAGCGAGAGCGACGACGACGGAGCGACGACGACGAGAGCGCACCTAGCAGGACCTAGGGCAACGACATTTGTTTTTTTCGGGTCTTTAACAGACCAATTTAGGTCTTTAACAGACTATTCTATTCGGACAAGGCCAATTAAGACATTTAGCAATCGAGACATATAGCAATTGGTACAGCGACAAGACAGGCAAAGCTGCAGGCAGGCACAGCTCCAGAGTACAAGGCAAAGTGTTGCAGCAGTAGAAAGAGATAGGACAGATTAATAGGGTGGACCCTGGATTTCGGCTCGGCCCCTTCCGGGATTTAGGTTCTAGAACGGACCGAGCCGGGCCTTGGCACACCACCACCTATCAAGGCCCACTGCCGCTATCTAGATTCCTTTCCCTCCTCAGTTTGAGATATAGTTATCAAAAAGGCCGTATTGAATTATATCTGCGTGCCCAGATTATTATATCTCGAACTCACTCTCTACACCAACCCCGCGCTGCGCGAAAGGGCCCGTCGAACTATCCGGAAACCCGAATAACGCACGCGCACCCACACACACACCAAAACAACAACCCCCAAGGGCACTGTAAGAAGATAGAAGGCTTCTTAGCGGTAGACAGCAGCGTAACAGGCCGCCGCGGAAAGAGAAAGACTGACAGAGCGAGTAGGCGCTCTAGTGTCATTAATAATAAGATTATTATTAGCGGTTTTACGGCGGAAGAGACCGCAGAGATTAAGGAACGAATAAGCGAATACAAGAAGATCCACGACTGCACAATCGAGGAACTGGAAGACTATGTAAACGAGAATAGGATAGGAAAGGTCTACGATAGTATAGACCTTATTAAGACGCTGTTCTATAGAACGCTAGAAGAGAACAGACAACTAAGAGAAGAAACTAAAGCGGTAAGGGCCGAGAAGGAATCGGCAGAAACTATTATCGACGTGTTAGAAAACTAGGCAGCGAATCGACTAGCGCAGCTAAAGGCGCTAAAGCATCAAATAGCTAATATAGAAGCAGCAAAGTCGCCGCCACCGCATCGAGAAACCTACGCAGAGACCGCCTTACCGGCGGCCTATAGTCAAGGTAGCACTACGATAACGCCACTGCCGGACCTACCTGCTTTTGGTAGCGGAGACCCTAAAGCGTAGGAGGCGTTTAAGAAGAAGATTAAGAATAAGATAAGCCGCGATTACGCATCGAGCAGCGCCGGAGATAGATTGGCGTACCTGGAATCGCGATTAGAAGGTAAAGCTTTTTCGCTAGTAGCAGACCTAGAAGAGGTAACTGCTAAAGAAGCGATCGAAGCGGTAGATTAATGCTTCGGAGACCTATTCCGGAAGAAGACGGCCTGTAAGCAGCTGGACAAGATCAACCAGAACCGGCAGATGTTTAAGGAGTTCTACGGACTGTTCAGGAAATACGTTATTAGAGCGAGAGTGGCAGAAGATAAGCAGCTGCACTTACTAAGACAGAAACTAAGCCCTGAACTAACGACAGCTATAGCCTCAGTAGAAGACGAAGACCTTTAAAGCTTGGTACACCAGGCGAGAGTTACTGCCAGAAACTTGAACGTGTACGGAAAACCGACGACACGTAAACTGATTCAGAAGCCGTTGCCGTTGGCGCAGCTAACAAGAGCCCCTGCGCCCTTTCAACAACGCCCCCAGCAGCCACTGTATTAGTCACAGCGTTCGTCGTTCGTCACTACCTGCTACGCGTGTAGAAAGCCTAGCTATATCGCTACGAGATGCTAAGCATCGGATAAGCAGAAGCAGGAATATCGTGTTATAAAGCAGCCGCAGCCACCGAGAAAGACTATACAAGCTATAGAGCCGGCTCCGAACGACACTAACAGCGTAGACGGCGGGGTCCAGCTAAGAATTATAGGAAAAGATCAGCTGGACGGATAGACCCCCTATCTAGCGTAAAAAACAGGGCATCCCCGCAAAAGACACTAACAGAACGAGAGAGCATCAACAGTTGTAACGATCCACTGTCGGCGACAGTGGAAGCGAATGCGGAAACAGCTATTATCCTTCCAATTACTGTCCACCCCCTTGACGGATCGAGCAAACCACTTCAGCTGAAAGCCTTTATCGACACCGGAGCTCTTATTGGCGCGGCGGTCCACTACCGACTAGTTCAAAAACTGACGAAGGGATACAGCTATCCGATGGAATTAGCGTCGCCGACGAAGATTTCGGCATACAACAGACAAGACACGGAAGGCGTCACGCACTACGTGCCGCTAAAGACTACCCTGGCTGGTCGCACTACAGAAGCGACGTTCCGAATTATAGATATCGGATGGTTTGACATTATTATAGGGCAGAAATAGATAAAGAACCAGAAAGCCATTATCGATGTAGATAAAAGAACGATCAGATTCAAGACCCTAGGCAACGCGACCGCCGCTACCGTAGCCGAATCGAAAGCCGCAGCTGCCAATGTAACCCCGTCCGACCGTTCCGAACCCCCGGTTACTGTCGGAATAATAAGTTCAGAAGCTTTATCGGCCCTCGCGAAGTCACCGGACAACGAGATTTACGCTATCTTAATAAAAGACATCGAAGACCACTAGAAGATAATAGCGGAAGAAGAAGTGAATCTACTGGAAGTGTTACCGGCGGAGCTCTACGATTACGCTGACGTGTTCTCAAAAGCCGACTCCAACCTATTGCCGCTCTATTGTCCGGAATACGACAACAAGATCCGATTAAAAGAGGGGGCTACGCTGCCAAGAACCGAGCCCCTAAGACGACTGTCGCCGGCAGAACTGGACTAGGTAGAGGTGTTCGTTCGCGCAAACCTGGCGAAGAAGTCTATTACGCCGAGTTCTGCCGAATATGCGTTACCGATTCTTTTCGTAAGGAAACTAGGGGGTAGTCTGCGACTCTACGTAGACTATCGAGGCCTTAACGAGGTTACTAAGAGAGACGTATACCTACTGCCGCTAATAGATAAGACTATACAGCGCATAGCAAAGGCTAAGTAGTTCAGCAAGCTGGACATCCGCCAAGCGTTCTATCGACTAAGAAACAAGGAAGGACAGACGGAAGATCTTACGACGTTTGCTACGCGCATAGGCAACTTCAAGTAGCTGGTAATGCCTTTCGGACTCACTAACGCGCCGGCGGTGTGGCAACGCTTTATAAACCACTCCTTTATAGACATGCTAGAGCGGTTCGTGTCTATCTATTTAGACGACATTCTTATCTATACGGACGGAACGAGAGATCAGCACACGGACTACGTCGAGAGGGTGCTAAAGAGACTCCGCGAGGTAGGATTGAACGCGGACACGAAGAAGAGCGAGTTCTATCAAACCGAAGTCAAATATCTCGGTCTTATCGTAGGAAGAAATAGAATTCGGATAGACCCCTTAAAGGTCGCCGCCGTAGCCGAATGGAAGCAGCCGAAGTCTGGAAATACTATGCAAATCAGAGCGTTTCTCGGCTTCTGCAGCTACTATCGACAGTTTATTAAGGACTTTAGCAAGATAGCGAGACCCCTAAACGAGGCGCTAAAGAAAGAAGCAGCTGGCCTATGGAATAAGAAGTGCACGGAAGCCTTTAACCGGCTGAAAGAAGCAGTGGCCTCTGCGCTAGTACTGGCGCACTTCCGACCGGAAAAGACGACCTACGTAGAAACGGACACTTCCGACATAGTAACGGCAGGGGTCCTTTCTCAATATAGCGACGACGAAACCCTCTATCCAGTGGCTTTCTTTAGCAAGTCTATAAATAATGCTAAACGAAACTACGCTATCTATAATAAAGAACTGCTAGCTATTATTCAGGCCTTCGAGGAGTGGAAGCCAGAGCTTATAGCTAGAAAGAGCACGGTCCAGGTCCTTACAGACCACCAGTTGCTGACCTACTTTATAATGATGCAGAAGCGTTCGCGACATTAAGCACAGTAGGCTGCCTACTTATCCGGGTTCGACTTTAAGATTACCTATCGACTAGGGGCTTAAAACGGAAAGACTAACGCGCTAACGCGAAGGGAAGGAAAAACCAGCCGCGCAAAAGAAGATCCGAACATGATCTAGAAGGTGTTGACCGAGCGGATAGTCGACGCCGAGGTGTTAAAGGAAGCGGGGATCTGCGCGGCAGAATTGCAGACCGAACCGGAACCGACAGAACTGGAGCCGCCGATCGAAGAAGAGACGCTCTACGAGAAGATAGAACGGCTTAATCAGCGACAGAAGCTCGGCAGAACAGGCTCAGGGAAGCTAATAGTTCTGGAAGAACTGATTACAGAGGTTATCTAGCTAGTCTATAACTCGATAGATGTTCGCTACGCCAGAGCGAGGAAAACGATGCAGGCTGTAAGAACGATCTACTGGTTTCCGCGGATCTACGAGCGGATCCACCGGTTTATCGCTAATTGCTACGTATGCCGAGCTGCGAAGCTACGTTACGGTCTTCCGGCGGGTCTACTAAAGCCACTTCCGATCTCCGAGAAGCCGTAGCAGTATATTACGATGGATTTCGTAACCGGACTGCCGGACTCGGACGGCTACGACGCTACGCTAAACGTAGTGGACCGACTAAGCAAAGAACGCCACTTTATCCCCTGCCGAGCGAGAGACGAAGGAACTGCTGCGGAAGAGACAGTACGGATGTTGATTCAATACGTATAGAAGCACTATAGCCTGCCAGACACTATTACTACGGATAGGGGCCCTTAGTTCACCGCCGACGTATAGAGAGCCATTAACCAAGCTCTCGGAATTCGTAGAAAGCTCAGCACTGCCGCTTACCCTTAAACCGACGGCCAGTCTAAAGTGGCCAACTGTAAGATAGAGCGATATCTACGAACCTTCTGCAGCTATTATCAAGAAGATTAGGTTAAGGTGTTGCCGATAGCCGAATTCTGCGCCAACTCGACACTGTCTAAAGCTACCTCGCTAGCGCTATTTAAGATAGCGCATAGCTGTCTTCCGAGGATAAGCTTTCAGCCGCCGAACGAACCTAGCTCCGCGGAACTATCCACCACTACGTTGTTAGAGAGAGTCGCCGCCGCGGCGGCAGAAGCGCTACGATCTCAGATAGAAGAAGCGATTAAGGTAGCGAAAGACGCGATGGAATCGACTTAGAAGAGGATAGTAACTTAAGCTAATAAGAAGCGGTCACCGATAGAATTCAAGGAAGGCCAAAAGGTATAGCTCAACACGCGGAACCTGAGGCTGAAAGGGAACGCTAAGCTTAACCCCCGCTACGTGGGTCTGTTTACGATAGTAGAAAAGAGATCGCCAGTGACCTATCAGCTCTAGCTACCGAAATCGTTCCGGATCTACGATGTTTTCCATTCAGATCTGCTAAGCCTGGACCCTAAGAACGGTCTGCCGGAGCAAGGGTTCGCCGAACCACTGCCTATCGAGATAGACGATAAGGAAGAATAGGAGGTAGAAGACGTAATAGACGTAAAGAAAACTCGAGGGTCCATTAAAGCGAGAATTTCGTGGAAAGGGTGGCCGGAAGACGATAAATAGTATCGAATAGAGAACCTCCGGAATTCGGCGGAGCTGCTTAGAGAGTTCTATGTACGGAACCTAAAGAAACTGAAACCCGGATGGCTCCAAAACTAACGACCTCCGAAAGAGATAGAAGAAAAAGAAGAAAGCCGCGTCCGCTCTACCGGCGCGGAAGCCGATAAAGACGATCGTAACGGTCGCCTTCGGGGAGGTCTTCGACGCGGCCACTACCTACTACCGGTTTGGCCGGCAGCTCGCCGACGCTGTAGCGTGCTAGCGCCGCCGACCCCGTAGTGGATAAAGGCTTTAGTAGAAGAGAAAAAGAAGAAAAAAAACGGCGCTACAGAAGAATCTATATAGACCTCGGAGGCGACGCACAGACTAGCCGAGCCGCAGCTTAGATAACCTACGGTTTAGATCAGATAGCACGGATTAGGCGTCAATTACATAAACGCCAAGTGAAGGACTTCAGACGCCGACGACGTAAGAAATTGAAGAAGCGATAAAGAGAACATTGTTTTTAATAAAAGACAGAAGAGGTAACATCAGCGTTAGAGGGGATTTTCGAAAAAGGAGACGACGAATCAAAAAAAAAAAGGTGGAGATTTTTAGATAGATAGGGTAACTAAGCAGTCGAGGGCGACCGCTAGTAAGGGAGGGGGGTAGTGTTGCGGCAGTGAAAAGAGGTAGGACAGATTGATAGGGTGGACCCTGGATTTCGGCTCAGCCCCTTCCAGGATTTAGGTTCCGGAACAGACCGAGCTAGGCCTTGGCACACTACTACCCATCAAGGCCTACCGCCGCTATATAGATTCCTTTCCCTCCTCAGTTCGAGATATAGTTATCAAAAAGGCCGTATTGAATCATATCTACGTGCCCGGATTACAGAGCACTGGACAACACAGCTATAGACAACAGGCAGCTACAGACAATACAGGGCTGCTACAGACAACACACAGGTGCAGACAACAGAGGCACAGCTGCACCAGGCAGAGCACCAGGCACGAGCACCTAGGCACGAGCACTAGGCCGAGCACTAGGCAGAGCAAGAGCTGCAGACGACACGGAGCTGTTACCGACAATATAGGGCTGCTGCAGACAACAGAGGCACAGCAGCTATAGGCTGGCACAGCTACTACAGATTGATCCGAGCGCGCAGATAAGGTTTAATACGGCTGTTTTAATAACTATATCTCGAACTAAGGAGGGAAAGGAATCTATGTAGTAGTGGTAGGCTTTCGTAGTGTTGGGGCCAAGGCTCAGCTCGGTCCGTTCCAGAACCTAAATCCCGGAAGGGGCCGAGCCAAAATCCAGGGTCCACCCTATTAGTCTGTCCCACCTCTTTCCACCGCTGCAACACTACCCCCCTCCCTTACTAGCGGTCGCCCTCGACCGCTTAGTCACCCTATCCATCCTATAATCTCCACTTTTTTTTTTGATTCGTCGTCTCTTTCTCGAAAATCCCCTCTAACGGTAATGTTACCTCTTCTGTCTTCTATCGCTTCTTGAATTTCTTACGTTATCGGCATCTGAGGCCCTTCACTTGGCGTTTATATAATCGGTGCGCCTGATCCGTGCCATCTGATCTAAGCCGTAGGTTATCTAAGCTGCGGCGTAGTTGGTCTGTGCGCTGGCGGAAGGTCTATATAGATCTTTCCGTAGCTCTATCTCTTTTTCTTTTTCTTTCTCTACCAAAGCCTTTACCTACTACAGGGTCGGCGGCGCTGGCACGCTACAGCGTTAGCGAGCTGGCGGCCGAACCGGCGGTGGGTAGTGGCTGCATCGAAGACCTCCCCAAAAGCGACCGTTACGATTGCCTTTATTAGCTTCCGCGCCGGTGGAGCGGACGCGGCTTTCTTCTTTCCGAACTATCAACTTCAGAGCCACTTAGGCTTCGGCTTCGTCGGATTCCGGACGTAAAACTCTCTTAACAGTTCCGCTGAGTTCTGCAGATTTTCGACCGGATACTATTCGTAGTCTTCCAGCCACCCCTTCTACGAGATCCTCGCTTTAATAGACCCCCTTGTCTTCTTTACGTCTATTACGTCTTCTACCTCCTATTCTTTCTTATCGTCTATCTCGATTGGCGGGAGTTCGGCGAACCCCTGTTCTGGCAGACTGTTCTCAGGGTCCAAGCTTAGCAGATCCGAACAAAAGACATAATAGATCCCGAACGATTTCGGTAGCTAGAGCAGATAAGTCACCGGCGACCTCTTTTCCACTATCGTAAACAGACCTACGTAGCGCAGATTAAGCTTGGCGTTCCCTTTCAGCCTTAGGTTCCGCGTGTTAAGCTAGACCTTTTGACCTTCCTCGAATTCTGTCGGCGACCGTTTTCTATTAGTTCGAGTTACTATCTTCTTCTAAGCCGATTCTATCGCCTCTTTCGCCACTTTAATCGCTTCTTCCATCTGAGATCGGAGCGCTTCCGCCGCCGCGGCGGCGACTCTCTTTAACGACGTAGTAGTAGTGGAAAGCTCCGGCGAGCCGGCGTCGCTTGGCAGCTGGAAGCTTAGCCTCGGAAGATAACCGTAGGTTATCTCGAACAGCGCTAGCAACGTTGCTTCTAACTGTGCTAAGTTCGCGCAGAATTCGGCTATTAGCAACACCTCTACCCACTTTTCTTAATAATAGATGCAGAAGGTTCGTAGATATCGCTCTATCTCTCGATTAGCCACTTTAGACTGACCGTTAGTTTGAGGGTAAGCGGCAGTGCTAAGCTTTCTACAGATTCCGAGAGCTTGGTTGACGGCTTTCTATACGTCAGCGGTGAATTGAGGACCCCTATCCGTAGTGATAGTGTCCGGCAGGCTATAGTGCTTCTATACATATTGAATTAACATCCGCGCTGTCTCTTCTGCAGTAGTTCCTTCGTCTCTCGCTCGGCAGGGGATAAAGTGGCGCTCTTTGCTTAGCCTATCCACTACGTTTAGCGTAGCGTTATATCTATTGGAGTCCGGCAGGCCGGTTACGAAGTCTATCGTAACGTGTTGCTACGGTTTCTCGGGGATCGGAAGTGGCTTTAGTAGACCCGCCGGAAGACCGTAACGCGGCTTCGCGGCTCGGTACACGTAGCAATTGGCGATAAATCGGTGGATCTGTTCGTAGATCCGCGGAAAGCAGTAGATCGTCCTTATAGCTTCTATCGTCTTCTTTGACCCTGCGTAACCAACATCCTTGGAGCTATAGACTAGTTGGACGACCTTAGTAATTAGTTCTTCCAGAACTATCAGCTTCCCTAAACCGGTTTTGCCGAGTTTCTGTTGCTGGTTAAGCTGTTTCACCTTTTCGTAAAGAGTTTCTTCCTTAGGGGCCGGCTCTACTACGCAGACCCCTACCTCTTTCAGCACCTCTGCGTCTACTATCCGCTCGGTCAACACCTTCTGGAACATATTCGGATCTTCTTTCGCGCAGCTGGTTTTTCCTTCCCTTCGCGTTAGTGCGTTAGCCTTTCCGTTTTAAGCCCCTAGTTAATAGGTAATCTTAAAGTCGAACCCTAATAAGTAGGCGGCCTACCGAGCTTAGCGATGTAAGAGCTTCTGCGTCTTTATAAAGTAGACCAGCGATTGGTGGTCCGTAAGGACCTGAACCGTGCTCTTTCCAGCTATAAGCTCCGGTTTCCACTCCTCGAAAGCCTAAATGATTGCCAGCAGCTCCTTATCGTAGATAGCGTAGTTCCGCTTAGCTTCGTTTATTGACTTGCTAAAGAAAGCTACTGGATAGAGGGTTTCGTCGTTACTATATTAAGAAAGGACCCCTGCCGTTACAGTATCGGAAGCGTCCGTTTCTACGTAGATCGTCTTTTCCGGTCGGAAGTGCGCTAGAACCAACGCCAAAGCCACTGCTTCTTTTAGCTATAGGAAAGCTTCTATGCACTTCTTATTCCATAGGCCGGCGACCTCTTTCTTCAGTACCTCGTTTAGGGGTCTTGCTATCTTGCTGAAGTCCTTAATAAACCGTCGATAGTAGCTGCAGAAGCCGAGAAACGCTCTGATTTGCGTAGTATTCCCAGACTTCGGCTGCTTCCATTCGGCGACGGCGGCGACCGTTGAGTGGTCCATCCGAATTCTATCTCTTGCGACGATAAGACCGAGATATTTGACTTCGGTTTGATAAAACTCGCTCTTTTTCGTGTCCGCGTTCAATCCTACCTCTCTGAGTCTTTTCAGCACCCTCTCGATGTAGTCCGTGTGCTGATCTCTCGTTCTATCTGTGTAGATAAGAATGTTGTCTAAATAGATAGACACGAACCGTTCCAGCATGTCTATAAAGATGTGGTTTATAAAGCGTTGCTACACTGCCGGCGCGTTGGTAAGTCCGAAAGGCATTACCAACTACTTGAAATTGCCTATATGCGTCGCGAACGTCGTAAGGTCTTCTGTCTGCCCTTCTTCGTTCCTTAGTCGATAGAACGCTTAGCGGATGTCCAGCTTGCTAAAGTACCTAGCCTTTGCTACGCGCTGTATAGTCTTATCTATTAGCGGCAGCGGGTATACGTCTCTCTTAGTGACCTCGTTAAGGCCTCGATAGTCTACGCAGAGTCGCAGACTACCCCCTAGTTTCCTTACGAAAAGAATCGGTAACGCATATTCGGCAGAACTCGGCGTAATAAACTTCTTCGTCAGATTTTCGCAAACGAATACCTCTACCTAGTCCAGTTCGGCCGGAGATAAGCGTCTTAGGGGCTCTGTTCTCGGCAGCGCGGCTCCTTCTTTTAGCCGGATCTTGTTGTTATATTCCGGTCGATAGAGCGGCAATAGGTTGGAGTCGGCTTTTGAGAAGACGTTAGCGTAACTATAGAGCTCGTTTGGCAGCACCTCTAGTGGATCCACTTCTTCTTCCGCTATTATCTTCCGGTAGTCTTCGATGTCTTTTATCAAGATAGCGTAAATCTCGTTGTTCGATAACTTTGCGAGGGTCGATAAGGCTTCCGAACTTATTATTCCGACAGTAACCAGGGGTTCAGGGCGGTCGGACGGGGTTACATTGGCAGCCGCGGCTCTCGATTCGGCTACGGTAGCGACGGTCGGTTCGGCGACGGCGGTGCTGTTGCCTAGGGTTTTGAACCTTATTGTGCCTTCGTCTACGTCAATGACCGTCTTCTGGTTCTTTATCTATTTCTGTCCTATAATAATGTCACACCGTCCGAGATCCATAATCCGGAACGTTGCTTCCGTAGTTCGACCAGCCAGTGTAGTCCTTAATAGCACGTAGTGCATAACGTTTTCCGTGTCTTGTCCGTTGTATGCCGAAATCTTCGTCGGCGACGCCAGTTCCACCGGATAGCCGTATCTATTCTTCAGCTTCCGGACCAGCCGATAGTGGATCGCTGCGCTAATAAGAGCTCCGGTGTCGATAAAGGCCTTTAGCTGAAGTGGTTTGCTCGATCCGTTAAGGGGGTGGACAGTGATTAGAAGGATAATAGCTGTTTCTGTGTTCACTTCCATCGCTGCCGAGAGCGGGTCGCTGCAGCTGTTAATGCTTTCTTCTCGTAGCGCTTCGCTTCGATTCTGTGCCCTATTGTCAATGCTAGGTAGGGGGCCTATCCGTCTAGCTAGTCTTTTCCTATAATTCTTAACTGCACCGTGCCGTCTACGCTGTTAGTGTTATTCAGAGCCGGTTCGATAGCTTGAATAGTCTTCCTCGGCAGTGGCGGCTGCTTCGTTGCTCGATACTCCTGCTTCTGCTATGCCGTTGCTTGGCATCTCGTAGCGATATAGCCGGGCTTTCCGCACGCGTAGCAGGTGGGGACGAACGACGAATGCTGCGAATTAAATGGCTGGTAGGGGCGTTGTTGGTATAGGACGGGGGCTCTAGTTCTATTCGGCGACGGCGACGGCTTCTGAGCCGGTTTACGTGTCGTCGATTTTCCGTATACGTTTAGGTTTCTCGCAGTAACTCTCGCTTAGTGCACGAAGCTCTTAAGGTCTTCGTCTTCTACCGACGCTATAGCAGCGGCCAGTTTAGGGTTCAGCTTCTGCCTTAGTAGGTAGAGCTGCTTATCTTCCGCTACTCGGGCCCTAATCGCATATTTTCTAAATAGTCCGTAGAATTCTTCAAACGTCTGCCGGTTCTGATTGATCTTGTCCAGCTGCTTACAGGCTGTCTTCTTTTAGAATAGGTCTCCGAAGCGCTGGTCTAGTGCTTTGATCGCTTCCTCGGCGGTCGCCTCTTCTAGGTCCGCTACTAGCGAAAAAGCTTTACCTTCCAATCGCGATTCCAGGTACGCCAATCTATCTCTAGTATTGTTTCCGGCGTAGTCGCGGTCTATCTTATTCTTTATCTTCTTCTTAAACGCTTCCCAGTCTTTAGGGTCTCCGCCTCTAAACGCCGGCAGGTCCGGCAATAATGTTATTAAGGTGCTACCTTAACTATAGGCCGCTGGTAAGGCGGTCTCTGCGTAGGTTTCTCGCTGCAGTAGCGGCGACGACTTCGCTGCTTCTATATCAGCTAGTTAATCCTTTAGTGCCTTTAGTCGCGCTAGTCGATTCGCCGCCTAGTTTTCTAACACGTCGATAATAGTCTCTGCCGATTCCTTTTCGGCCCTTACCGCTTTAGTTTCTTCTCTTAGTTGCCTGTTCTCTTCCAGCGTTCTGTAGAACAGCGTCTTAATAAGGTCTATACTATCGTAGACCTTTCCTACTCTATTCTCGTTTACATAGTCTTTGAGTTCCTCAGTCGTGCAGTTGTGGATCTTCTTGTATTCGCTTATTTGTTCCTTAATCTCTGCGGTCTCTTCCGCTGTCAAACCGCTAATAATAATCTTATTATTAATAACACTAAAGCGCCTACTCGCTCTGTTAGTCTTTCTCTTTCTGCGGCGGCCTGTTACGCCGCTCTCTACTGCTAAGAAGCCTCCTATCTTCTTACAGTGCCTTTGGGAGTTGTTGTTTTAGTGTGTATATGTAGGTGCGCATGCGTTATTCGGGTTTCTGGATAGTTCGACAGGCCCTTTCGCGCAGCGCAGGGTTGGTATAGAGAGTGAGTTCGAGATATCATAATCTGAGCGCGCAGATAAGGTTTAATACGGCTGTTTTGATAACTATATCTCGAACTAAGGAGGGAAAGGAATCTATGTAGTGGTGGTAGGCTTTTGTGGTGTTGGGGCCAAGGCCCGGCTCGGTCCGTTCCGGAACCTAAATCCCAGAAGGGGCCGAGCCGAAATCCAGGGTCTACCCCATCGGTCTGCCCTACCTCTTTCCACCGCCGCAACACAGATAGGCAAAGCACAGGCAAAGCGACAGCTTAAGAAGCGACGGCTTAAGAAGCGAGCGACTGTCGAGAAGCAACGGCTCGAGAAGCGACCGTCGAGAAGCGACAGCTCGAGAAGCGACCGTCGAGAAGCGACCGTCGAGAAGCGACCGTCGAGAAGCGACCGTCGAGAAACGACAGCTCGAGAAGCGACCGTCGAGAAGCGACAGCTCGAGAAGCGACAGTTCAGAAGCAGCACGTGTTTGCAAAGCGACCTCTACAAGCCTCTACGACCTCTGAGACCTCTGCGACCGTTTGAAAAGCGACGGCTTAAGAAGCGACGGCTTAAGAAGCGACCGTCGAGAAGCGACAAATCGACCCTAACGACCTCTAAGACCTCTGCGACGGTTTAAGAAGCGACGGCTTAAGAAGCGAGCGACAGCTTAAGAAGCGACCGTCCGAGAAGCGAGCGACCGTCGAGAAGCGAGCGACCGTCGAGAAGCGAGCGACTGTCGAGAAGCGAGCGACTGTCGAGAAGCGAGCGACTGTCGAGAAGCGAGCGACCGTAGAGAAGCGACATACGTAGGCTGCGACCTCTGCGACCTCTGGAAGCCTCTGCGCCCCTAACGACCTCTGCGCCCCCAACAACCTCTGCGACCGTTTAAGAAGCGACAGCTCGAGAAGCGACGGCTTAAGACGGCTTAAGCAGAGACGGCTCGAGCAGCGACAGCTCGAGAAGCGACATGTATTTGCAAGACAACCTTAGCGACCTCCGCAGCCTTAACAACCTCCGCGACCTCCGCGGCCCTGACAACCTCTGCAGCCGCGACCTCTAAGAATTCTGCAGCCTTGACAAGGCACTAATTAAGGCACCAAAGTGACGGCAAAAAGGCACGAGATCAAGGCACCAATTAAGGCACCAAAGCGACGTCAAAAGGCACGAGATTAAGGCTCAAAACGCACGGAAATTGAAGCTTAAAAGCGACCTTAAAAGCGACCTTAAAAGCGACCTCAAAAGCGACCTGTTTAGTACGACCTGATTGGCCAAAAGCAATAGCAAAGCGCACTGAAATTGAAGCTGGATTTGCGACCCCTACGACCTAGTTTAAAGCGACCTAGTTTGGCACGATGTAACCCGGTTTGGCACAACGCGACCTGGATTGGCTAATTGCAATTGATAGATTAATTGCGATTAAGGGCAATCGCTAGTTGGGGAGGGCAGTAGTAATACGGATATAGAGGGCTGGAAGGTGCTGGAAGGTGGCAGGCTTGGCAGGGCCAGGCTTGGCAGCTGCACACTCAAATACCTCTACCTCTGCTTGTACGTAGATTCTTCCCTCTCCAGCCTTGGATATAGTTATCAAAGACGGGTATTGACCTAGAGTCTACCTTAGTCAGATCAGCGACAGCCTACTAGACAACTGGACAGAGGCGGAAACATCTACCTAGGAGTGAAACTCCGGACAACTACTAAGGGACGGGAACAGAGCCAAATAGCCCAGTAGCGCCGGACCGTATAGTGTTGCGGCGGTGGAAAGAGGTGGGACAGATTGATGGGGTGGACCCTGAATTTCGGCTCGGCCCCTTCCGGGATTTAGGTTCCAGAACGGACCGAGCCGGGCCTTGGCGCCACTACCTCTACGGAAGCCTACCACTACTACTACATAGATTCCTTTCCCTCCTTAGTTCGAGATATAGTTATCAAAATAGCCGTACTGAACCTTATCTGCGCGCTCGGATTATTATATCTCGAACTCACCCTCTACACTAAACCCGCGCTGCGCGAAACGGCCCGTCGAACTATCCGGAAACCCGAATAACGCACACGCACCTACACATACACCAAAACAGCAACCCCTAAGGGCACCGTAAGAAGATAGAAGGCTTCTCAGCGGTAGACAGCGGCGTAACAGGCCGCTGCGGAAAGAGAAAGACTAACAGAGCAAGTAGGCGCTCCAGTGTTATTAATAATGAGATTATTATCAGCGGTTTTACAGCGGATAAGACCGCAGAGATTAAGGAACAAATAAGCGAGTACAAGAAAATCTACGACTTTACGCTCGAGGAACTTAAAGACTATATAAACGAGAATAGGGTAGGAAAGGTCTACAATAGTATAGATCTAATTAAGACGCTGTTCTACAGAACGCTGGAAGAGAACAGACAACTAAGAGAAGAAATTAAAGCGGTAAGGGGCGAAAAGGAATCGGCAGAGACTATTATCGACGTGTTAGAAAACTAGGCGGCGAATCGACTAATGTAACTGAAGGCGCTAAAGGATCAACTAGCTAATATAGAAGCAGAAAAGTCGTCGCCGCCACTACGGCGAGAAACCTATGCGGAGACTGCCTTACTGGCGGCCTATAGTCAAGGTGGCACTACGATAACGCCACTGCCGGACCTACCTGCTTTTAGTAGCGGAGACCCTAAAGCGTAGGAGGCATTTAAGAAGAAGATCAAGAATAAGATAAGCTGCGACTACGCATCGAGCAGCAGAGAGGATAGATTAGCGTACCTGGAATCGCGATTAGAAGGTAAAGCTTTTTCGCTAGTAGCAGACCTGGAAGAAGTGACCGCCGACGACGCTATTAAGGCGCTGGACCAGCGTTTCGGAGACCCCTTCTGGAAGAAGACGGCCTGTAAGCAGCTGGACAAGATTAACCAGAACCGGCAGACGTTTAAAGAGTTCTACAGACTGTTTAGGAAATATGCTATTAGAGCGAGAGTGGCAGAAGATAAGCAGCTGCACTTACTAAGACAGAAACTGAGCCCTGAGCTAGCTGCGGCTATAGCGTTGGTAGAAGACGAAGACCTGCAGAGCTTCGTGCACCAGGCGAGAGTCACCGCTAGAAACTTGAACGCGTACAGAAAACCGACGATACGTAAACTGATTCAGAAGCCGTCGCCGTCGGCACAGCTAACGAGAGCCCCTGCGCCTTTTCGACGAACCCCCCAGCAGTCGTCGTATTCGCAGCGTTCGTCGTTCGTCCCTACCTGCTACGCGTGCGGAAAGCCTAGCTACATTGCTACGAGATGCCTAATCCGACTGCAGTAGACTCTAGGTCAATACCCGTCTTTGATAACTATATCCAAGGCTGGAGAGGGAAGAATCTACGTACAAGCAGAGGTGGAGGTATTTAAGTGTACGCCAAGCCTGGCCCTGCCAAGCCTAGCTGCCAGCTGTCTACATCTACATCCGTATCACTACCGCCCTCCCTAACCAGCGATTGCCCTCAATCGCAATCAATCTATTAATCGCAATCAGCCAATTAGGTCGCACTAATCCAGGTCGCAAATTCAGTCGCAGAGGTCGCTAAGGTCGCTCCCAACCAGGTCGCTCCAAACCAGGTCGTAGGGGTCGCAAATTCAGCTTCGCTATCGGCCAATCAGGTCGCTCCAAAACAGGTTGCTTTTAAGGTCGCTTTTGAGCTTCAATTTCCGTGCGTTTTGAGCCTCAATCTTATGCTTTTTTTGAGCCTTAATCTCGTGCCTTTTTGAGCTTCAATCTCGTGCCTTTTTGCTGTCGCTTTAGTGCCTCAATTGGTGCCTTGTTTGCTGCCTTATTTGCTGCAGAGGTCGCAGAGTCGCAGAGGTTGTCTCGCAAACACGTGTCGCTTCTCGACGGTCGCTTCTCGACGGTCGCTCGCTTCTCGACGGTCGCAGAGGTCTCGGAGGTCGCGGAGGTTGTTGGGGGCGCAGAGGTCGTTAGGGGCGCAGAGGCTTCCAGAGGTCGTAGAGGTCGCGGAGGTTGTAGAGTCGCAGAGGCTGTAGAGGTCGCAGAGGTCGCAGCCTACGTACGCATGTTACTTTTCGACAGTCGCTTCGTCGCTCGCTTCTTAGACTGTCGCTTCTTATTCTCGACGGTCGCTTCTTATTCTCGACGGTCGCTTCTTAAGCGGTCGCAGAGGTCTCGGAGCTCGCTGAGGTCGCGGAGCTCGCAGAGGTCGCGGAGCTCGCAGAGGTCGCGGAGCTCGCAGAGGTCGCCGGAGGTCGTAGAGGTCGCAGAGGCTGCCTTGCAAATACATGTTGCTTCTTAAGCTGTCTCGAGCCGTCGCTCGCTTCTTAAGCGGTCGCAGAGGTCTCAGAGGTTGTTAGGGTCGCAGAGGTCGCAGAGGCTTGCAGAGGCCGCAGCCTACGTATGTCGCTTCTCGACGGTCGCTCTTCGGACGGTCACTTCTCGAGCCGTCGCTTCTCGACAGTCGCTTTGCCTGTGCTTTGCCTGTGCTTTGCCTAGTGCTCTGCCTAGGGGCTCTGTCTGGTGCTCTGCCTGCTTGCAGCAGCTATAATGTTGCCTCTGAACTGTGCTGCTTCTAAACCTGAACAGTATGTATTGTCTGTACCTGTATTGCCTGTAGCTGTGCCCTCTGTTGTCTGCAGCAGCCGTGCCTGCTTGCAGCAGCTCTGTGTTGTCTGTACCTGTCTGTAGCTGCTATGCCTCTAAACATGCTCCTAAACAGTGTGTTGCCTGCAGCTGTGTTGTCCGCAGTAGCTGTGCCTGTCTGCAGCTATACCTCTAAACTGTGCTGTCTCTAAACTGTGCTGCCTCTGAACCTAAACAGTGTGTGTTGTCTGCACCTGTATATTGTCTGTACCTGTGTGTTGTCTGCACCTGTATTGTCTGCAATTGCCTTGTACCTATGCCTCGGTGCTCTGCCTAGGTGCTCTGCCTAGATTGCTCGGCCTGGATTGCTCGGCCTAGGTGCTCTGTAGCTGGGTGCTCTGCCTTGTGCTTTGTTGTCTGCAGCAGCTGCCCTATGTTGTCTGCAGCAGCTGTCTGCCTAGGTGCTCGTGCCTAGGTGCTTTACCTAGGGGCTCTGCCTAGTGCTCTGCCGGTGCTCTCGTACTGAACGTGTCGCTTGTCTTGTCGCTAAACCAATTGCTATATGTCTCGATTACTGAATGTTCCGATTGTTAAATGTACGCCTCGATCGCTAGCTGGCTGTACATCTCGATAGGCCGGTGTCGCTTGTGCTGCTCGTGTTGCCGATTGCTAAAACGTCTCGATAGGCCTTGCCTAAATAGAATGGTCTGTTAAAGACCCGAAAAAAACGAATGTCGTCGCCCTAGGTCCTGCTAGGTGCGTCTTGTCGTCGTCGCTGCTCTTACTCCTCGCTCTCGCTCCTCCTTGCTCCTCGTCTTCGTCGCTCCTCCTTGCTCCTCGTCCTCGTCGCTCCTACATCGTCGTTCTCGCTCTTATCGCTCTTATCGCTCTCTCGCTCTTCTTTGAAACTCGCGATCTGCTTGCGTAGGCACTCTCTTCCTAACATCCCTCTCGTAGGGGCACTTCTCTCTCTTCCAAACTCTCTCTCTTCTCGATAGGGGCACTTCTCTTCCCTAAAACTCCTCTTCTTAATGTCCTCTGTAATGGACCTCTCTCTTTAAAACTCTTCTTCTCGATTAGGGGAGGGGGGGTAGAGTAGCATGCATATGTACGATTAAGTAACCGGATATAATTCAACGGCCTCCTTCGTACATCTGCAGTACACACTCTAGGTTGTCGGTTGCACGTACGTTATTCGAGTACCCGGATGTAATTTAACGGGCTCTTTCGCATAGTGCAGGTGTTGTTAAAGTGAGCCTTAGATATAATAATCCGACTGCAGTAGACTCTAGGTTAATACCCGTCTTTAATAACTATATCCAAGGCTGGAGAGGGAAGAATCTACGTACAAGCAGAGGTGGAGGTATTTGAGTGTGCGCCAAGCCTGGCCCTGCTAAGCCTAGCTGCTAGCTGTCCACATCTACATCCGTATTAATGCCAAGCAACGGCCTAGCAGAAGCAGGAGTATCGTGTTATAAAGCAGCAGCAGCCGCAGCCGCCGAGAAAGACTATCTAAGCTATCGAACCGGCGCCGAACGATACTGACAGTGTAGCCAGGGGGGTGCAGTTAAGGATTATAGGAAAAGACTAGCTAGACGGATAGGCCCCCCACCTAGCATTAACAACAGGGCACTGAACCGAGGCGAATCGCTATGAGAAGAAAGCATTAACAGCTGCAGCGATCCGCTCTCGGCGGCCGTAGAAGTGAATACGGAAACGGCGATTGTCCTTCCTATTACGATCCACCCTGTTAAGAAGCAACGCCTACCGCTTTAGCTGAAAGCTTTTATCGATACTGGAGCTCTTATCGGTGGGGCGATCCACTATCGGCTAGTCCGGAAACTGACGAATAGATACGGCTATCCGGTGGAATTAGCGTCGCCGACGAAGATTTGGGCATACAATAGACAAGACACGGAAAGCGTTACGCACTACGTGCCGCTAAAGACTACCTTGGCTGGCCGCACTACGGCAGTGACGTTCCAAATTATAGATATCGGAAGGTTTGACATTATTATAGGGCAGAAATAGATAAAGAACCAGAAAACCATTATCGACATAGATAAAGAAACGATCAGATTCAAAACCCCGGCTAGCGGAGCAGGGACTATCGGAACGGCCGCCACTGCCGCTGCCGAGCTAAAAGCTACGGAGTCCGTAAAAGAGGCTCCGTCCGATCGTTCCGAACCCCTAGTCACTGTCGGAATAATAAGTTCAGAAGCTATAACCACCCTCGCGAAGTCGCTGGACAATAAGATTTACGCTATCTCTATAAAGGAAATCGAAGACTACAGGAAGATAATGGCGGAAGAAGAGGTGGACCTACTAGAGGTGTTGCTAAACGAGCTCTACGGTTACGCTGACGTGTTCTCAAAAGCCGACTCTAACCTCCTGCCGCTCTATCGACCGGAATATAACAACAAGATCCGACTAAAAGAGGGGGCTACGCTGCTAAGAACCGAGTCCCTAAGACGACTGTCGCCGGCGGAACTGGACTAGGTAGAGGTGTTTGTTCGCGAAAACCTAGCGAAGAAGTTTATCGCGCCGAGTTCTGCCGAATATGCGTTACCGATTCTTTTCGTAAGGAAGCCCGGAGGTGGTCTGCGACTCTGCGTAGACTATCGAGGCCTTAACGAGGTCACTAAGAGAGACGTATACCTGCTGCCGCTAATCGACGAGACTATACAACGAGTGGCTAAAGCTAAATAGTTGAGCAAACTAGACATTCGACAGGCATTCTACCGACTAAGGAATAAAGAAGGGCAAACAGAAGATCTTACGACGTTCGCTACGCGTATAGGCAACTTTAAGTAGCTAGTAATGCCGTTCGGACTCACTAACGCGCCGGCGGTATAGCAACGCTTTATAAACTACTCCTTTATAGACATGCTAGAGCGGTTCGTATCTATCTACTTAGACGACATCCTTATCTATACGGATAGAACGAGAGAGCAACATACGGACTACATCGAGTAGGTGCTAACTAGGCTCCGCAAAGTAGGATTAAATGCGGACACAAAGAAGAGCAAATTCTACCAAACCGAGGTCAAATATCTCGGTCTTATCGTTGGAAGAGATAGAATTCGGATGGACCCCTCGAAGGTCGCCGCTGTCGCGGAATGGAAGCAGCCGAAATCCGGAAACACTACACAGATCAGGGCGTTTCTCGGGTTCTGCAGCTACTATCGACGGTTTATTAAAGACTTTAGCAAGATAGCAAGACCCCTAAACGAAGCACTAAAGAAAGAGGCTGCCGGCCTATAGAATAAGAAGTGCACAGAAGCTTTCGTATAGCTAAAAGAAGCAGTAGCTTCGGCGCCGGTTCTAGCGCACTTCCAACCGGAAAAGACGATCTACGTAGAAACGGACGCTTCCGATACAGTGACGGCAGGGGTCCTTTCTCAATATAGCAACGACGAAACCCTCCATCCAGTGGCTTTCTTTAGCAAGTCTATAAATAATGCTGAACGAAACTACGCTATCTACGATAAGGAGCTGCTAGCGATTATTCAGGCCTTCGAGGAGTAGAAGCCGGAGCTTATAGCTAGAAAGAGCACGATCCAGGTCCTTACGGACTACTAGTCGCTAACCTACTTTATAAAGACGCAGAAGCTTTCGCGACGTTAAGCACGGTAGGCTGCCTACTTATCCGGGTTTAACTTTAAGATTACCTATTGACTAGGGGCTTAAAACGGAAAGGCTAACGCGCTGACGCGAAGGGAAGGAAAAACCAGCCGCGCGAAAGAAGATCCTAACATGTTCTAGAAGTTGTTAACCGAGCGGATAGTAGACGCTAAGGTATTAAAGGAAGCGGGGATCTGCGCGGCGGAACTGCAGACCGAACTGGAACCGACGGAACTAGAGCCGCCGATCGAAGAAGAGACGCTCTACGAGAAGGTGGAACGGCTTAATTAGCGGCAGAATCTCGGCAGAACAGGCTTAGGGAAGCTGATAGTTCCGGAAGAACTGGTTACAGAGGTTATCTAGCTGGTCCATAGCTCTAAGGACGTTGGTTACGCCGGCTCGAAGAAGACGATAGAAGCTATAAGGACGATCTACTGGCTTCCGCAGATCTACGAACGGATCCACCGATTTATCGCCAATTGCCACGTGTGCAGAGCTGCTAAGCCACGTTACGGCCTTCCGGCAGGCTTATTGAAGCCACTGCCAATCCCCGAGAAACCATAGCAGCACATTACGATGGATTTCGTAACCGGCCTGCCGGATTCCGATAGATACGATGCCACCCTTAACGTAGTGGATAGGCTAAGCAAAGAGCGCTACTTTATCCCCTGCCGAGCGAGAGACGAAGGAACTACTGTGGAAGAGACAGCGCGAATGTTGATTCAATACATATGGAAGCACTATAGCCTGCTAGACACTATTACTACAGATAGGGGTTCTTAATTTACCGCCGACATATAGAAAGCTATTAACTAAGCTCTCGGAATTCGTAGAAAGCTCAGCACTGCCGCTTACCCTCAAACTGACAGTCAGTCCGAAGTGGCTAACCGCGAAATAGAACGATATCTGCGAACCTTCTGCAGCTATTATTAAGAAAAGTGGGTTGAGATGCTGCCTATAGCTGAATTCTGCGCGAACTCAGCACAGTGAGAGGCCACCTCGCTGGCGCCGTTCGAAATAAAGCATAGCTATCTTCCGAGAATAAGCTTCCAGCCGCCGAGCGACGCCGGCTCGCTGGAACTTTCTACTACGACTACGTCGTTAAAGAGGGTCGCCGCTGCGGCAGCGGAAGCGCTCCGATCTCAGATGGAAGAAGCGATTAAAGTGGCGAAAGAAGCGATAGAATTAGCTT
Organism: Pseudocercospora ulei; assembly: GCA_016165855.1. Lineage (NCBI taxonomy): Eukaryota > Fungi > Ascomycota > Dothideomycetes > Mycosphaerellales > Mycosphaerellaceae > Pseudocercospora > Pseudocercospora ulei. The sequence goes on along the minus strand of JACWNB010000006.1, from coordinate 74,594 downwards.
AAAAGAAGATAGTAACTCGAACTAATAGGAAGCGGTCGCCGACGGAATTCGAGGAAGGCCAAAAGGTCTGGCTTAACACGCGGAACCTAAGGCTAAAAGGGAACGCCAAGCTTAATCCGCGCTACGTAGGTCCGTTTACGATAGTGGAAAAGAGGTCGCCGGTGACTTATCGGCTCTAGCTACCAAAATCGTTCCGGATCTACGATGTCTTTCATTCGGATCTGCTAAGCTTGGACCCTAAGAACAGTCTGCTAGAACAGGGGTTCGCCAAACTCCCGCCAATCGAGATAGACAATAAGGAAGAAGAGGAGGTAGAAGATGTAATAGACGTAAAGAAGACGAGGGGGTCCATCAAAGCGAGGATCTCGTAGAAGGGGTGGCTGGAAGACTACGAATAGTATATAATCGAGTACCTGCAGAATTCAGGAGAGCTGCTAAGAGAGTTCTACGTGCGGAACCTGAAGAAGCCGAAACCCGGATAGCTCCGAAACTGACGACCTCTGAAAGAGATAGAAGAAAAAGAAGAAAGCCGCGTCCGCTCCACCGGCGCCGAAGCCTAAAGACGATCGTAACGGTCGCTTTCGGGGAGGCCTTTGACTCGGCCACTACCTACCACCGGATTGGCCGCCAGCTCGCTGACGCCGTAGCGTGCCAGCGCCGCCGACCCCGTAGCAGGTAAAGGCTTTAGTAGAGAAAGAAAAAGAAGAAGAGATAGAGCCGCAGAAAGATCTATATAGACCTTCTGCGCCGGCGCACAGACCAGCCACGCCGCAGCTTAGATAACCTACGGCTCAGATCAGATAGCACAGATCAGGCGCACCGATTATATAAACGCTAAGTAAAGGACCTTAGATACCGATAACGTAAGAAATTTATAAAGCGATAGAAGACGGAAGAGGTAACATTACTGTCGGAGGGGATTTGCGAGAAAGAGACGACAAAAAAAAAGTGGAGACTTTAGGATAGATAAGCTGACTAAGCGGTCGAGAGCGACCGCTAGCAAGGGAGGGGGGTAGTGTTGCGGCGGTAGAAAGAGGTAGGACAGATTGATAGGGTGGACCCTAGATTTCGGCTCGGCCCCTTCTAGGATTTAGGTTCCAGAACGGACCGAGCCGGGCCTTGGCGCCACTACCTCTACGGAAGCCTACCACTACCACTATATAGATTCCTTTCCCTCCTTAGTTCGAGATATAGTTATTAAAACAGCTGTATTGAACCTTATCTGCGCGCTCGGATTATATAGTTAGGACGTAGAGTGCATAGCCGAAGCTTAAAGGTAGGAGGGGAAGGAGCAGGCAGGACCGAGTAATCCGGGCACGCAGATATAATTCAATACAGTCTTTTTAATAACTATATCTCGAACTAAGGAGGGAGAGGAATCTATATAGTAGTGGACAAGACCTTTAGGAGAGTGGCGTGCCAAGGCCCGGCTCGGTCCGGAAGGGCCGAGCCGAAATTCCAAGGGTCTACCCTATTACTTAGTCCTACCCTAATCTGGGCACGTAGATATAATTCAATACAGCCTTTTTAATAACTATATCTCGAACTAAGGAGGGAAAGGAATCTATATAGTAGTAGACGTGTTAGGGGCGCGCCGTCCGGCCCAGGCCCTAAACCCAACCTAAGCCGAACGTCGCCCTAAGGACTGCGACTTAGCAGCGCCAGCACGACCCCACCCTCCGTACGGAACCACCGACAGGACCCCACTCCCGTACGGAGGGAGAACACTATGGTCCTGCGCAAAGGGGAGCTACCGCCCCTCTAAATAGGGGGGGGTAAACTATGCACCACCGTACAGAGGAGGTAACTCCTAACCCTCTGTACGAAGGGTGAACCTAGCACCCCTACACAAAGGGGGAAATTGCTAGCTTGGCTTCGTAGGTACAAATCGTACGGCAGCAGACGACGAAGGAACTGCCTATCGATTCCTTTATGTAGATACCCAACCTTAAGTTTCTAAATTAAGATTCTTAAGCCCCTTATATTAGGAACTAATCTCACTGTCGGTAACTGCGGTAATAGAACAAAGATAGACGGCGACATCCCTATAGAACCTACAGCTATAGAGGGACATATGCACCGCGTATACGAGGAGCTGCTAGAAAGCAAGAGGCAGCTCGAACAACAAGTAAGCCACTAGGCTGCGATGATTTCCTAACAAGAACAGGAGCTACGACAGCTTAGGGCGTCCGATCGCGATCCGACCCCTACGACGACGACGAACACTATAACCTACACCCTGACCCCTAAGAGCAAACTCCCCGACGTCTCTATATACGATAGTAAGGCTCTGGCTAAGTACCCCTCCTAGGCGGCTTAGATGCGCTCCAAGCTCCTAGTAGACTTAGGAGCATACCCGACCGAGCTAGACAAGGTAGTCTACCTCTTTAGGAGGTTAAAGGGCAGGGCGGCAGCACGAATTCTGCCGTACTACGAGACGGCCATCGCTAACCCGGCGATAGCTACGACGACGATGCTCTAGGCAGCTCTAGACAAGAGCTACAAGGACCCGGACCGCGAGAGCCGAGCACTCCTACAGGTCAATACGATAAAACAAGGACGCAAGACCGTACGAGGATTCCTCGCGGAATTTGACTAGACTTTGGCAGAAGCAGGGGGTCTCTAATAGGAGGACAGGATAAAGATTACTTCTTTAGAGGTAGACCTCTCTAAGGAGATTATAACGGGGCTGGTAGGTGTAATGCAGCCAGCTACGTACGAGGAATTCTGCGACCTTCTCAGGATATTCGACGACTAGCAACATAGGCTAGGACAGATAGGCCGTGCTTAGGAGATAAGACAACCCCCCTAGCGACAGATAGACGCTATAGACTGGGAACCGACGACGACGAGGGTAGCAGCAGCAGCTACTGTACGGCTAAGGACCGCTACTAAAAGGGCGTAATAGGTAGATACGGCCACCCTTAACAAGAGCGAGCAGCAGAAGGGAGCTGCTACCAGTATAGCAAGATAGGCTACACTGTACGGAATTGCAGGCTTCTGCTAGCAGAGAGACCCGGGGGACGGCCGACCACTGCGAGGGTAGCAACTGCGGCGCCTTAACAAGAAGATTAGGTGTCCTACTCGGACGACGACGAGTCGGAAAAAGAGTAGCCTCTAAGCGAAGACTCTGCCAGAGGCAGGCGCGAGATAGACTGCCAAATCAAAGCGTTACTTAGCTATCTTTTAAGAGCAATTACATAACGACGACGCCGTTTATCGTACGGCCGACGTTAAACAGGTCCGCAACGGCGCGGACATTGATTAACACAGGATGTTTGGTGTATAGAGTAATTAGCGAGGACTTCGTACAGAGACATCGGATTAAGACGACCCCTACGGTACCTGTACGCATGCTGGGCATTACCGGGCGAGGACCGGACATTACCTATATAGTGAAAGTAATATTGGAGGTACAGGGACACTATAAGCAAGACTTATACCTCTATGTTATATAGGACAAGTTAGGGTATAACCTGATACTAGGAAAGCCTTAGATAGAGCGCTGGAGGGGCAAGATAGATGTCGGACGAGGACGGCTGTACCTGGCAGTAACGAGGCGGAGGATCCGGGACTAGGGGAGGTACCTACAAGGTAGCAATACTAAGGCCGAAATTAACACAGCGACGGCGGACATCGAGAAGGCATTAGCACCTAAGGAGGCGACAAACCCCTGTACGAAGCTCCTAAGAGAGTATATTAGGTACCTGGACCTCTTTGAACCAAAGTCGGCCTCGAAGCTGCTGCTACACCGAGGGGAAGGGATTGATTATAACATCTAGCTAGAACCCCGTCTAGATAGGGGTCCGCCGGAGGTACCGTACAGACCGCTGTACGAAATGTCCTCTAGAGAACTCTTAGTACTGCGCAAGACGCTGGACGACCTGCTTGCCAAAGGGTTTATTCGGGCCAGTACGTCGTCCGCGGGAGCCCTAGTGCTATTTGTCTACAAGGAGGGGAAGGCCGGATTGCGTTTCTGCGTAGACTATAGGGGCATCAACGCGATTACTAAGAAGGACCGGTACCCCCTACCCCTTATTAAGGAGACCCTTAGGCGGATTAGCAAGGCGAAGTAGTTCACTAGGCTTAACGTAGTCTCGGCCTTCTACAAGATACGGATTAAGGAAGGCTGTAAATAGATAACGGCCTTCCGTACGAGATACGGCCTTTTTAAGTAGCTTGTTACCCCCTTCGGCCTTGCCAATGCACTGGCAACCTTCTAAAGGTACATTAATAAGTCCCTACAAGGGTTACTAGACGACATCTGCTCGGTATACCTCGACGACACCCTAGTCTTTACGGACGGCACCTACGCAGATTACGTACAAGATGTTAAGAAGGTGCTGGACCGACTGCAGCGGGCAGGCTTGTACCTCGACATCGACAAATGCAAATTCGGCGTCCAACGTACGAAATACCTAGGTTTTATTATCGAGGTAGGGAAAGGCATTAGTATAGACAGGAAGAAGATTAATGCTATTAAGCAATAGAAGCCACCTACGAACGTTAAGGGCGTATAGGAATTTCTTGGGTTTGCCAACTTCTACCGCTAGTTTATACAGAGCTACTTAGAGATCGTACGCCCCCTAGTTGAACTAACGCAAAAAGACAAGCAGTTTAAATAGACAGACGAATGTAATAGGAGCTTCGACAAGCTAAAGGAGCTCTTTACTACAGGACTAACGCTCGCCGCCTTCGACCCGGAGCGTACGACAATACTAGAAACTGACTCCTTAGGGTACTGCATCGGGGGTATCCTGTTACAGGTAGGCTCGGACGGACTCCTATACCTATGCGCGTATTTCTCTAAGAAGAACTCCCTAGCTAAGTGCAACTACCCTATCTACGACAAAGAGTTGCTGGCAGTCGTACAGTGTTGCGAAGCCTAGGATAGAGAACTCCGCTTAGTGCCCGAGTTCCTCGCCCTAACAGACTACAAGAACCTGGAATACTTTACTTAACCCTAGAAGCTGTCCGAGAGGCACGTACGATAGGCAATGTACCTAAGCCGGTTTAACATAAGACTCTAGTACTGCAAGGGTAAGGATAACAGCAGGGCCGATGCACTGTCTAGACAGGACTAGGACATGCCAACGACGTACGAAGACGACTAGCTAAAGTTACGAACATTCCAGATGTTTAAGGGGGAGCCGGACGGGGAGACTATCCGTCTAGCGGCGATACACCTATAGGAACCCTAACTGCAAGCATAGGAAGAGGCAGTGGAAAAGGACGAGGTATACCGAGGGGCCCGTACAGCGATCTAGGGAGGGCAACGGAAGCTCCTAGCCGAGCTCCATCTTAAGGTGTCGACAGCTGAGTGTTTAGTAGACGAGGAGAACAACCTAAGGTTTAGGAATTGGATATAGGTCCCGGCAGACGAGAAGCTCCGTACGAGCTTAATACAACAGGCGCATAACTCTATAGCTACTAGGCACCTAGGGCGCGAGGAGACGTACAGCATTATCGCCCAGGACTACTACTAGCCGGCGATAGCAAAGGACATTCGCAGGTTCGTACAGAACTGCAATGTATACGGACGAACGAAGCCCTAGCGCGAGCTAAAGCATAGGCTGCTAAAGCCCCTACCGATACCGGACCGGCCCTAGCAAGATCTAATAGTAGACTTTATTACGGACCTCCCTAAGAGCGATAGACAGCAGAACATTATAGTAGTTACAGACAAGTTAACGAAGAGGGTAATACTAGAGGGAATAGACTCTATTACAGCTAAGGACACTGCCTAGACCTTTATACGGACGACGTTTAGCAAGCACGGTTTCCCTAGGTCAATCGTATTAGACTGGGGGACACAGTTTACGAGCCAGCTCTAGGCAAGGATCTGCCAGTTGCTAAAGGTAGAACGTCGTCTGTTAACTGCATAGCACCTACAAACAGACGGGGCGACAGAGAGGGTCAATTCAACTTTGGAAGCGTACCTCCGAGCGTACGTAGACTATAACCAGACGAACTGGAACCGACTCCTTCCTATAGCGGAGCTAGCTATTAATAGCTGTACGGCCGATGCTACAGGACTGTCCCCCTTCTTTACGACCTACAGATACGACCACTCCCCGCTCCTACCAACCCCGAGCAGGAACACCCCGCGCCCTGTACGATCCCTAATCCAGCAAGGAGAGGCTATCGTACAGACGATTACGAACGCCTACTAATAGGCAAAGGCGAGCCTAGCTATAGCCTAGCAGAATGCGGAAGAGCAGGCTAACAAGGGACGACAGGCAGCACCAAGGTACAAGGCAGGGGATTAGGTCTAGCTAAACCAGCGGAACATCTGTACAGACCGGCTAAGCAAGAAGCTAGATTAGAGGAACAGGAAGTTTACGGTAATCCGGCCAGTAGGGACATACACTATACGACTAAACACCCTCCTAGGGATCTACCTAGTCTTTTACGTAGACCTCGTACGACCGGCGAACACGGACCCCCTGCTGCACTAGACGACTAACGACGCGCGCCTACCTGCAATTATAACCGAGGGCTAGGAAGAGTATAAAGTAGAGGGGATCCTTAAGAGTCGAAGGAGGCGAGGGAAGACAGAGTGCTTAGTAAAATAGAGAGGATAGGCAGAGCCTACGTAGGAACCGTATAAGGCTCTGCAAGACACAACTGTACTGGACAGGTAGGAGGAGAATCATCCCCCTACCCAGTTACAGTAACACTGCGCTGTACGACGGAAGGAGGCACGATCTGCCCTAAGGATAGGGTAGCCGCAGGCAGACTAGGGTTATTAAAGGATCGAGCATTACGACGTAGGACTCTACAGGGCTCCGCTAACACGACATCGTACGACACTGTACGAAATAAAGGCTAGAAGAAAGGAACAGCTAAGGGACGAATAGGAGGGGAAGTAGAAACAGAAGGAGTTAAAAGAAAACCGTCCGAAATTCCTTACGCTACCTAGGGGGGGGGAACTAGAACTACCTACTTATTATCTGTAACCTCTACTACCTCGGGCCCGGCCGGGCCACCACCCCTACTAGAACTAGCCCCAGGGAGCGGAGGCACCCCCTACCCCTACGTGCCTCCCCTAGACGGCGGAAGGGGCAGTAGAAGGAGCTATCCTTCCACTTGTATAAGGCACACACCCTAGCCCAGAAGCCTAGGAGGCGGTACGGGCTAAGTGTAGGCTAGGGGGAGTTAGGGCAGGGGGCACAGAGCTGGCCCTAGGTAGCAATAAGGAGGGCATTAACGTACGACGGCCGGGCCGTGCCCACCTGCTCGGGTGTAACCTGGACAGGGTTACACCAGAAGGCGTAGAAGGGGAGCCTAGCCGCATCCCGCTGCTCGCAGGTATAGTACCTAAGACGTTAGCCCAGACTGTACGGAAGACGGTATACCGTACGAACCGGAAGAGCAGCTGCTAGTTAAGTTAAGGGTCCTACTCCTAGAGGACGAAGTAGAGTAGGACCCTAGCTAGACGAGGGGAGGAGGCAGGGCTAGCAACTACAAGGGAGCTATTAGACGGGGCGGACGACATAGTAGATAGTAGCTGGTAGTGGTTAGTAGATAGTAGCTAGTAGTAGTTGGTAGTTGGTAGTTGGTAGCTAGTAGTAATAGTAGATAGTAGATAGTGGACAGTAGTAGATAGACGGTAGACAGTGGACAGTGTAAGGGAAGGAAAAGAAGGGAGAAGGCTGGAGCTAACTGCCTGCTATAAGGGAAATAGCAAACAAGGCAGCTGCTACAAACAGGTAAAATAGCAAGAGGCAACTACGACCTAAGGGAAGTAGCGAGGGGCAACGACTTAGACGACCGGACGGAATAGGAAGCTGCAACCCGCCAAAGGAACAACGGGAGCTAGTTGATTTGGGCGCGACGCCGTACGGAAAAAACACTACGAGAAGGGAAGGGGGGGGGTATTGTTAGGGGCGCGCTGTCCGGCCTAGGCCCTAAACCCGACCTAAGCCGAACGTCGCCCTAAGGACTGCGACTTAGCGGCGCCAGCACGACCCCACCCTCCGTACGGAACTACCGACAGGACCCCACTCCCGTATAGAGGGAGAACACTACGGTCCTGCGCACAGGGGAGCTACCGCCCCTCTAAATAGGGGGGGGTGAACTATGCACTACCGTACGGAGGAGGTAACTCCCGACCCTCTGTACAAAGGGTGAACCTAGCACCCCTACACAAAGGGGGAAATTGCTAGCTTAGCTTCGTAGGTACAAATCGTACAGCAGCAGACGACGAAGGAACTGCCTATTAGTTCCTTTATGTAGATACCCAACCTTAAGTTTCTGAATCAAGATTCTTGAGCCCCTTACAAGACGAGACCTTTGGGGGGGTAGCGTGCTAAGGCCCGGCTCGGTCCGGAAGGGCCGAGCCGAAATTCTAAGAATCTACCCTATCACTTAGTCCTACCCCTTTCTGCTGCTGCAACACTACCCCCCTCCCTTATTAGCAGTCGCCCTCGACTGCTTACGTATCTGTTACTCCCTTTTTTTTTTCTTTTTTTACATAGTTACTATCTAACGTCTTTACTTGGCGTCTATCTAATCTGTTCTACCTACTCGTAGCTATCCGATTGGAGCTAGCAGTTACTAGAGCTGCGGCGTAACCGGTCCGTGCGCCGCTGCATAGATCTATATAGATCTATGCGCAGTTCCCTATCTTCTTCTTCTTCTTTCTCTACTAAGGCCTTTGGCGCTACCGCGAGACCGCTTTGTTAGCGGCTGCTTCGTTCTTCGTTACTATCCTTTCTGTCGAGCTAGCGGATAATAGTAACGCAGCGCAAAGACCGTTACCAAGCATGCCGACGCGGTAGCGCCGTTCTCGGCCTTACTGCCTCTATCCGCTGGTCCTGGCTAGCGGTAGTAGTAGTAAGGCCCAAGACACCGGCCAGCGGATTCTACGATCGTTTCTATCGGCTTCTGCGTTGATAGAGCAGATGTGGATATCCTTCTTCTTTATCGACTTTCTAGCTATACAGGCCTTAGATTCCTCGGGTTTCGAATGTAAAATTCTCTTAGCAGCTCCGCCGAATTCCGGAGGTTCTCGACCGGATACTATTTATAGTCTTCCGGCTATCCCTTCTATCAGATCCTTGCTTCGATAGATGCCCTTCGTCTTCTTATATCTATAACGTCTTCCACCTCCTATTCTTCTTCTTTACTGTCTATTTCGATCGACAGGGGTTCGGCGAACCCCTAATTTAGAAGACTATCTTTAGGGTCTAGGCTTAGCAGATCCGAATTAAAGATATCGTAGATCCAGAACGATTTCGGCAGCTGGAGCCAGTAGGTCACTGGCGACCTCTTTTCTACTATCTTAAACGGGCCTACGTAACGAAGGTTGAGCTTCGCGTTGCCTTTCAGCCTCGGGTTCCGCGTGTTCAACTATACCTTTTAGCCTTCTTCGAATTCTATCAGTAACCTCTTTCTATTAGCTCGAGTTACTATCTTCTTCTGAGCTGATTCCATCGCCTCTTTCGCTACCTTGATCGCTTCTTCTATCTGAGACTGGAGCGCTTCTGCCGCTGCTATAGCGATTCTCTTCGACGAGGTAGCGGTGGAAGGTTCTAAAGAGCTAGGTTCGTTCGGCGGTTAAAAGCTTATCCTTAGAAGATAACCGTATATTATCTTAAACGGCGCCAGTAGGGTGGCTTCTAATTGTGCAGAATTGGCGCAGAATTTGGCTATCGGCAACACCTTAACCTATCCTTCTTAGTAATAGCTGCAGAAGATTCTTAGATATTTTTCTATCTTACGATTGGCTACTTTAGACTGTCCGTCAGTTTAAGGGTAAGCGGCCGTGCTAAGCTTTCTACGAATTCTCAGGGCTTGGTTGATAGCTTTCTATACGTTGGCAGTGAATTAAGGACCCCTATCTATAGTAATAGTGTCCGGCAGCCTGTAGTGCTTCTATACGTACTGTATCAATATTCTCGCCGTTTCTTCTGTAGTAGTTCCTTTATCCTTAGCTCGGCAGGGGATGAAATAGCGTTCCTTGCTTAGTCGATCCACTACGTTAAGCGTAGCGTTATATCTATTGGAATCCGGTAGGCCGGTTACGAAGTCTATTGTAATGTGCTGCTACAGTTTCTTAGGGATCAGAAGTAGCTTCAGCAGGCCGGCCGGAAGGCCGTAACGTAGCTTTGCTGCTCGGTACACGTAACAGTTAGTGATAAACTAGTGGATTCTCTCGAAAATTCGCGGGAACCAGTAGGTCGTCCTTATTGCTTCTATCGTCTTCTTCGATCCTGCGTAACCAAAATCCGTAGAGCTATAGACCAGCTAGATAACCTCTGTAATCAGTTCTTCTAGAACGATCAGTTTCCCTAAGCCGGTTTTGCTAAGCTTCTGCTACTAATTAAGCCGTTCCACTTTCTCGTGCAGCGTCTCTTCTTCGATCGGTGGCTCTATCGTACAGATCCCTACCTCTTTTAACATCTCGGCGTCTACTATTCGTTCTGTTAGCACCTTCTGAAACATGTTTAGATCTTCTTTCGCGCGGCTGGTCTTTCCTTCCCTTCTCGTTAACGCGTTAGCCTTTCCATTTTGAGCTCCAGGTCAATAGGTAATCTTAAAATCGAATCCGGATAGGTAGGCAGCCTACTAGGCTTGGCGCCGTAACAGCTTCTGCGTCTTTATAAAGTAGGTTAGTAACTGGTGGTCCGTAAGAACCTGGATCGTGCTCTGTCTAGCTATAAGCTCCGGTTTCCACTCTTCGAACGCCTAAATAATGGCTAGCAGTTCTTTATTATAGATAGCGTAGTTCCGTTCGGTATTATTTATAGAGTTGCTAAAGAAAGCCACCGGATAGAGAGTTTCTTTATCGTTAGCGTACTGCGAAAGGACCCCTGCTCTTACTATGTCGGAAGCGTCCGTCTCTACATAGATTGTCTTTTCCGGCCGGAAGTGCGCTAGCACTAGCGCTAAGGCCACCGCTCCCTTTAGTCGGTTAAAAGCTTCTGTACACTTTTTATTCTATAGGCTAGCGGCCTCCTTCTTTAACGCCTTATTTAGTGGTCTCGCTATTTTACTAAAATCCTTAATAAACTGTCGATCGTAGCTGCAGAATCCGAGAAACGCTCTGATTTGCGTAGTGTTTCCGGATATCGGTTGCTTCTATTCCGCGACGGCGGCCACTTTCGATAGGTCTATCTGAATTCCTTCTCTTCTAACAATAAGACCGAGGTATTTAACTTCGGTCTGGTACAACTCGCTCTTCCTCGTGTCTGCGTTTAATCCGACCTTGCAGAGTCTCTTTAACACCCTCTTAATGTAGTCTGTATGTTGCTCTCTCGTTCCTTTAGTGTAGATAAGAATGTCGTCTAAGTAGATAGACACGAAACGTTCTAGCATGTCTATAAAAGCGTAGTTTATAAAGCGTTGCTACACTGCCGGCGCGTTGGTAAGTCCGAAAGGCATTACCAGCTACTTGAAATTGCCTATGCGCGTAGCGAATGTCGTAAGGTCCTTCGTTTGTCCTTCTTCGTTCCTTAACCGGTGGAACGCTTAGCAGATATCTAGCTTGCTGAACCACTTAGCCTTAGCTACTCGTTGTATAGTCTTATCAATTCGAGGCAGCGGATACACATCTCTCTTAGTAACCTTATTAAGGCCTCGGTAATCTATACACAGTCGGAGACTACCTCCGGGTTTCCGTACGAAAAGAATTGGTAACATATATTCCGCAGAGCTTGGCGTAATAAACTTCTTCGCCAAGTTTTCTTGGACAAACACTTCTACCTGGTCCAGCTCCGCTAGCGACCGTCTTCTTAAGGGCTCGGTTCTCAGCAGTGCGGCTCCTTCTTTTAACTGGATCTTGTTGTTATATTCCGGTTAGAAGAGCGGTAGTAGGTTGGAGTCTGCTTTCGAGAACACATCAGTGTAGCTATAGAGTTCTTTCGGTAACACCTCTAGGGGATCTACTTCTTTTTCCGCTATTATCTTCTGGTAGTCTTCGATGTCTTTTATTAAGATAGCGTAAATCTCGTTGTCTAGCGACCTCGCGAGGGTCGTTAAAGCTTCTAAACTTATTATTCCGATCGTGTCTTAGGGGTCGGACCGATCCTTCGGGGCCGCTTCGATGGTCGTAGCGTTTGGTTCTACAGTAACGACGGTAGCCAGTTTGGCGGCTACCCCGTCGTGCTGGTTTTTGAACCCTAGCGTGCCTTTACCTACGTCGATAACAGCCTTCTGGTTCTTTATCTATTTCTGCCCTATAATAATGTCAAATCTTCCGATATCTATAATTTGGAATGTCGCTTCTATAGTGCGACCTGCCAAGGTGGTCTTCAATGGCATATAATGCGTAACACTCTCTGTGTCTTGTCTGTTATATGCCGAAATTGGTGTCGGCGATGCTAGCTCTACTGGATAGCTATATCCTTTTATTAGCTTTTGAAACAATCGATAATGGATCGCCGCTCTGATAAGGTCCCCTATGTCGATAAAAGCTTTTAGCTAAAGTGGTTTGCTTAATCTATCGAGGGAGTGGACAGTAATTGGAAGGATAATAGCTGTTTCCGTGTTCACTTCCACCGCCGCTAAGAGCGAATTGCTGCAGCTATTGATGCTTCCTTTTGTTGACATAGTTCGTGTTAGTGCCCTGTTGTCCATGCTGGATAGGGGGCCTATCCGTCCAGCTGGTCTTTTCCCAGGATTCTTAGTAGCACTCCACCGTCTACACTGTCGTTGTCGTTCGGAGCCGGCTCTATAACTTGTGTAGTCGTTTGCAGCAGCTGCGGCTGCTTTATAACACGATACTCCTACTTCTGTTAGGCCGTAGCTTGGCATCTCGTAGCGATATAGCTAGGCTTTCTACACGCGTAGCAGGTGGAGACGAACGACAAACGCGGTGACTAGTAAGATGGCTGCAGAGGCGCTCTCCGGAAAGGTGCAGGGGGTTGCGTCGTCTGCGTTATTAACAGCTTCTGGTTCGATTCGCGTAATTTCGCGTAAGCGCTTAGGTTTCTCGCAGTAACTCTCGCTTAGTGCACGAAGCTCTTAAGGTCTTTATCTTCTACCGACGCTATAGCTGCTGCCAGTTCAGGGTTCAGCTTCTGCCTTAGTAGGTGGAGCTGCTTATCTTCCGCTACTCGGCCCTAATCGCATATTTCCTAAATAGTCCGTAGAACTCTTCGAACGTCTGCCGGTTCTGGTTAATCTTGTCTAGCTGCTTACGTGCCGTCTTCTTTTGGAAGGGGTCTCCGAAACGTTGATCCAGCGCTTTGATCGCCTCTTTGGCAGTTACTTCTTCTAGGTCCGCCACTAGCGAAAAAGCTTCGCCTTCCAATCGCGATTCTAGGTAGGCCAATCTATCTCCGGCACTGTTTCCGGTATAGTCTCGATCTATCTTGTTCTTTATCTTCTTCTTAAATGCTTCCTAATCCTTAGGATCTCTGCCTCTAAACGCCGGTAGATCCGGTAGTAACGTTATTAGTGTGTCGCCTTAACTATAGGCCGCTAGTAAGGCAGTCTCTTCTTGTTCTTCTCGATACAGTAGCGGCGCTGAGGACATTGCTGCTTCTATCTTAGCTAGCTAAGCCTTTATCGCTTTTAGTTGTGCCAGTCGGTTCGCCGCTTGATTTTCCAGTACATCTATAATAGTCTCTACCGATTCCTTCTCGGCTCTTACCGCTTTAATTTCCTCTCTTAATCTCCTGTTCTCTTCCGTGTTTCTATAAAACTTCTTCTCTATAAAGGTAATAATGTCGAACACCTTCTTAGCTCTATTCTCTGCTAGATTCTCTTCTATTTCTTCCGGCGTGCGTGCGTACAGCTCGGCATAGCTCTCTATGCCCCTCTTCGCTTTATCTATCTCTTCTTCTATAAGGCCCTTAGTGGCTATTCTGTTGTCGAGGATGTTAATACGCCTATCCTTCGGTCTATTATTCTTTCTCTTTCCGCTGCGGCCTATAACGCCGCCTTCTACTGTTAAGAAGCTCTCTATAGCTATCTTACAGTGCTGGTGTTTGGTTTGGTATGTTGGTACACATGCGTTATTTAGGGGTCCGGATAATTTAACAGTCCCTTTCGCGCAGCGCGGTAGTAGTAGGGGGAGTGAGTTCAAGATATAATAATCCGGGCACGTTAATATAATTCAATACAGCCTTTTTAATAACTATATCTCGAACTAAGGAGGGAAAGGAATCTATGTAGTGGTGGACGAGACCTTTAGGGGGGTGGCGTGCTAAGGCCCGGCTTAGTCCGGAAGGGCCGAGCCAAAATTCCAAGGGTCTACCCTATTACTTAGTCCTACCCCTTTCTGCTGCTGCAACACACCCCTTTCTGCTGCTGCAATACTACCCCCCTTCCTTATTAGCAGTCGCCCTCGACCGCTTACTTATCTAGTCCTCTTTTTTTTTTATATATAGTCACTATCTAACGGCTTCACTTGGCGTCTATCTAATCCGTTCTATATGATCGGAGCCACCAGTTACTCGAGCTACAGCGTAACCGGTCCGTGCGCTATCGCGTAGGTCTATATAGATCCAGCTGCAGCTTGCTATCTTCTTCTTTTTCTTTCTCTACTAAAGACCTTACCTATCGCAGGGCTGGCGGCGTCAGCGCCAATTTACGGCGTCGGCGAGCTTCCTGTCGATGCGAAGATAGGTAGTGGCCGATCCGAAGACTCCGGCAAAGCGACTGTTACGATCGTTTTCTTTGGCTTCTGTACCGATAGAGCGGACTTGGCCTTCTTTTTAGCTGTCGAGCTACTCGGGCCTCGGCTTCTTCAGGTTCTAGGCGTAAAACTCTCTTAGCAGCTTTGCCGAATTCTGTAGGTTCTCGGCCGGATATTATTTATAGTCTTCTAGCTATCCTTTCTATAAGATCCTTGCTTCGATAGATCCCCTTCGTCTTCTTATATCTATAATATCTTCGACTTCCTATTCTTCTTCTTTACCGTCTATCTCTACTGGTAGGGGTTTAGTGAACCCCTAATCCAGAAGACCATCTTTAGGGTCTAGGCTTAGCAGATCCGAGTAAAAGACATCGTGGATCTAGAATGATTTCGGCAGCTGGAGCCTGTAGGTTACCAGCGACCTCTTTTCTATTATCTTAAACAGACCTACGTAACAGGGATTGAGTTTCGCGTTGCCTTTTATCCTTAGGTTCTACGTGTTAAGCTATACCTTTTGGCCTTCCTCGAATTCTATTAGTAACCTCTTTCTATTAGCTCGAGTTACTATCCTCTTCTAGGCTGATTCTATCGCTTCTTTCGCTACCTTGATCGCTTCTTCTATCTAAGACCGGAGCGCTTCTGCCACCGCCGCGGCGATTCTCTTCGACGAAGTCGTAGTAGGAGGTTCTAAAGAGCTGGGTTCGTTTAGTAGTTGAAAACTTATCCTCGGAAGATAACCGTAGGTTATCTCGAACGGCGCTAGTAAGGTGGCTTCCGACTGTGCTGAATTGGCGCAGAATTCGGCTATTAGCAACATCTTAATCTATTCTGCTTAATAATAACTGCAGAAGATCCGTAGATACTTTTCTATCTTACAGTTAGCTACTTCCGACTGTCCGTCGGTCTGAGGGTAAGCAGCTGTGCTGAGCTTTCCACGAATTCCTAGGGCTTGGTTAATAGCTTTCTATACATTAGCAGTAAATTGAGGGCCCCTATCTGTAGTAATAGTGTCCGGCAGCCTATAGTGCTTCTATATGTACTAGATCAACATTCTCACCGTTTCTTCTGTAGTAGTTCCTTTATCCTTAGCTCGGTAGGAGATAAAACAGCGTTCCTTGCTTAGTCGATCCACTACATTAAGCATAGCATTATATCTATCGGAATCCGGCAGGCCGGTTACGAAGTCTATTGTAATGTGCTGCTATAGTTTCTCGGGGATCGGAAGTAGCTTTAGCAGGCCGGCCGGAAGGCTGTAACGTAGCTTCGCTGCTCGGTATACGTAGCAGTTAGTAATAAACCGGTGTATCCGTTCGAAGATTCGCAGGAACTAGTAGGTCGTCCTTACTGCTTCTATCGTTTTCTTTAATCCTGTATAGCCTACATTCGTAGAACTATGGACTAGCTAGATAACCTCTGTAATTAGTTCTTCCGGAACGATTAGCTTCCCTAAGCCGGTTTTGCCGAGCTTCTGCTGCTAGTTAAGGCTTTCCACTTTCTCGTGCAGCGTCTCTTCTTTAATTAGCGGCTCTATCGTACAGATCCCTACCTCTTTCAACACCTTAGCGTCTACTATTCGTTCTGTTAGCACCTTCTAAAACATGTTCAGATCTTCTTTCGCTCGGCTGGTCTTTCCTTCTCTTCTCGTTAGTGCATTAGCCTTTCCATTTTAAGCTCTAGGTTGATAGGTAATCTTAAAATCGAATCCGGATAGGTAGGCGGCCTACCGGGCCTAACGTCGTAATAGCTTCTGCGTCTTTATAAAGTAAGTCAGTGACTAGTGGTCTGTAAGGACCTGGATCGTGCTCTGTCTAGCTATAAGCTCCGGTTTCTACTCCTTAAAGGCCTGAATAATAGCTAGCAGTTCTTTGTTATAGATAGCGTAGTTCCGTTTAGCATTATTTATAGACTTGCTAAAGAAAGCCACTAGATAGAGAGTCTCGTCGTCGTTAGCGTATTAAGAAAGGACCCCTGCTGTTACTATGTCGGAAGCGTCCGTCTCTACATAGATTGTCTTTTCCGGCCGGAAGTGCGCTAGCACTAGCGCTAAGGCCACCGCTCCCTTTAGTCGGTTAAAAGTTTCTGTACACTTTTTATTCTATAGGCTAGCGGCCTCCTTCTTTAACGCCTTATTTAGTGGTCTCGCTATTTTACTGAAATCCTTAATAAACTGTCGATCGTAGCTGCAGAATCCGAGAAACGCTCTGATTTGCGTAGTGTTTCCGGATATCGGTTGCTTCTATTCTACGACAGCGGCCACTTTCGATAGGTCTATCTGAATTCCTTCTCTTCTAACGATAAGGCCGAGGTATTTAACTTTGGTCTAGTAGAACTCGCTCTTCTTCGTATCCGCGTTTAATCCGACCTCGCAGAGTCTCTTTAACACTCTCTTAATGTAGTCCGTATGTTGTTCTCTCGTTCCCTTAATGTAGAAAAGAATGTTGTCTAAGTAGATAGACACGAAACGTTCTAGCATGTCTATAAAAGTGTAGTTTATAAAGCATTGCTATACAGCCGGCGCGTTGGTAAGTCCAAAGGGCATTACCAGCTACTTGAAATTGCCTATACGCGTAGCGAATGTCGTAAGGTCTTCCGTTTGTCCTTCCTCGTTCCTTAACTAGTAGAACGCTTGGCGGATATCTAGCTTGCTAAACTACTTAGCCTTAGCTACTCGTTGTATAGTCTCGTCTATTAGCAGCAGCGGATACACATCTCTCTTAGTAACCTTATTAAGGCCTCGGTAATCTACGCATAGGCAGAGACTATCTCCGGGTTTCTGTACGAAAAGAATCGGTAACGCATATTCCGCAGAGCTTGGCATAATGAACTTCTTTGCTAAGTTTTCTCTAACAAACACTTCTACCTGGTCTAGCTCGGCCGGCGATAAGCGTCTTAGGGTTCGGTTCTCGGCAGCTCGTGTCGCTTTGCTGCTCGTGTCGCTTTGCTGCTTGTGTCGCTTTGCTGCTCGTGCCTGGGTGCTCGTGCTAATTGCCGGTCGTCTTAATTGGTATGTCCAAATAGAATAGTCTGTTAGAGACCCGAAAAAAACAAATGTCGTTGCCCTAGGTCCTGCTGGGTGCGTCTTGTCGTCGTTGTCGCTCTTGTTGCGACGGTGGAAAGAGGTGGGACAGATTGATGGGGTGGACCCTGGAATTTCGGCTCGGTCCGTCCGGGCCGAGCCGGGCCTTAGCACCACCACCATCAAAGCGCGCGCCCACCACCACATAGATTCCCTTCCCTCCTCAGTTCGAGATATAGTTATCAAAAGGCCGTATTGAATCATATCTGCGTGCCCGGATCATTATATCTCGAACTCACTCTCCAAACCAACCCCCCCCGCGCTGCGCGAAAGGGCCCGTCGAACCATCCGGAAACCTGAATAACGCACGCGCACCAAAACCAACAACAACCCCCAAGGCACCGTAAGAAGATGGAAGACTTCTCAGCGGTAGAGAGCAGCGGCGTAACAGGCCGCCGCGGAAAGAGAAAGACTGACAGGGCGAGTAGGCGCTCCAGTATTATTGACGACGAGATCGTCATCAGCGGCTTTACAGAGGAAGAGACCGCTGATTTCAAGGAACGAATAGCCGAATATAGGAAGATCCACGACTGTACGATCGAGGAACTTGAAGACCACGTAAACGAGAATAGGATAGGAAAGGTCTACGACAGCATAGACCTCATTGAGACGCTGTTTTTCAGAACGCTGGAAGAAAAGAGACAGTTAAGAGAGGAAGTAGAGACGGTGAGGGCCGAGAAGGAATCGGCAGAAACTATTATCGACGTGCTAGAGAACCAGGCAGCGAATAGAGTGGCGCAGCTGAAGGCGCTGAAGGACCAACTGGCTGATATGGAAGCAGCGATGTCGCCGCCGCCGCATCGAGAAGAACCAGCAGAGACCGCCTCACCGGCGGCCTACAGTTAAGGTGGCACGCCGGTGACGTCATTACCGGATCCCCCAGCGTTCAGAGGCGGAGACCCTGAAGACTGGGAAGAATTTAAGAAGAAAATTAAGAATAAGATGAGCCGCGACCAAGCATCGAACAGCGCCGGAGATAGGTTAGCGTACCTGGAATCGCGGTTGGAAGGAGAAGCTTTTTCGCTGGTGGCGGACCTGGAAGAGGTAACCGCTGAAGAAGCGATCAAAGCGTTAGATCAACGCTTTGGAGACCCCTTTAGGAAGAAGACGGCCCGTAAGCAGCTGGACAAGATCAACCAAAACCGGCAGACATTCGAGGAGTTCTACAGTCTGTTCAGAAAATATGCAATTAGGGCCCGAGTGGCGGAAGATGAACAGCTTCACCTATTAAGGCAGAAGCTAAACCCTGAGCTGGCTGCGGCCATAGCGTCGGTGGAAGACGAGGACCTTAAGAGCTTCGTGCACAGAGCGAGGGTCACCGGGAGAAACCTGAGCGCTTACGCGAAAGCACGCGAATCGATTCAGAAGCCGTCGCCGTCGGCGCAGACGACGCGAGCCCCTGCGCCCTTCAGACAACGCCCTCAACAGCCATCGTACCAGTCACAGCGCTCGTCGTTCGTCCCCACCTGCTACGCGTGTGGAAAGCCTGGCCATATCGCCACGAGATGTCAAGCGTCGGATAAGCAGAAGCAGGAACATCGAGAAACGAAGCCGCCGCCGCCGAAGAAGACTATTTAAGCCATCGAACCGATTCCGAACGATACGGACAGCGTAGACGGCGGAGTTCAGTTGAGGATCATGGGAAAAGACCAGCTGGACGGATAGACCCCCTATCCAGCGTGAAAAATAGGGCACCCCTGCGAAAGGCACTAACGGAAAGAGAGAGCATCAACAGCTGCAGCGACCCGCTATCGGCTGCGGTGGAAGTGAACACGGAAACAGCCATCATCCTTCCAATCACTGTCCACCCCCTTGACGGATCGCGTGGACCCCTCCAGCTGAGAGCTTTTATCGATACCGGAGCTCTTATTGGTGCGGCGATCCACTACAGATTGGTTCGGAAACTGATGAAAGGGTATGGCTACCCAGTGGAATTGGCGTCGCCGACGAAGATTTCAGCATATAACGGACAGGGCACAGAGAGTGTCACGCACTATGTGCCATTGACGACCACCTTGGCCGGTCGCACCACGGAAGCGACGTTTCGAATTATGGATATCGGAAGGTTTGACATCATTATAGGGCAGAAATAGATGAAGAACCAGAAAGCCGTCATCGACGTGGACGAAGGAACGCTAGGGTTCAAAACCCTAGGCAAGGGCACCGCTAGCGCCGAACCGACCGCCACCAAGCTGAAAGCCACGGAGTCAGCGAAAGAGGCTCCGTCCGATCGTTCCGAACCCCCGGTTACCGTCGGAATAATGAGTTCAGAAGCTATAACGACCCTCGCGAAGTCGCCGGACACTGAGATTTACGCCATCTTAATGAAAGACATTGAAGACCACCGGAAGATAATGGCGGAAGAAGAAGTAGATCCACTGGAGGTGTTACCGGAAGAGCTCCATAGTTACGCTGATGTCTTCTCAAAAGCAGACTCCAACCTCCTGCTACTCCACCGGCCGGAATACGACAACAAGATCAAGTTGAAAGAGGGAGCTACGCTGCCAAGAACCGAGCCCCTAAGACGACTGTCGCCGGCGGAACTGGATCAAGTAGAGGTGTTCGTTCGTGAGAATCTGGCGAAGAAGTTTATTACGCCGAGTTCTGCCGAATATGCGTTACCGATTCTTTTCGTAAGGAAACCAGGGGGCGGTCTGCGACTCTGCGTAGATTATCGAGGCCTTAACGAGGTCACCAAAAGAGACGTATACCCCCTGCCGCTGATAGACGAGACCATACAGCGCGTGGCAAAGGCCAGGTGGTTCAGCAAGCTGGACATCCGCTAGGCGTTCCATCGATTGAGGAATGAAGAAGGACAAACAGAAGACCTTACGACATTCGCCACGCGCATAGGCAATTTCAAGTGGCTGGTAATGCCGTTCGGACTCACCAACGCGCCGGCAGTGTGGCAACGCTTTATGAACCACACCTTTATGGACATGCTGGAACGGTTCGTGTCTATTTACTTGGACGACATCCTTATCTACACCGAAGGAACGAGAGAACAGCACACGGACCACATCAAGAAGGTGCTGACCAGGCTCCGCGAGGTCGGATTGAACGCGGACACTAAGAAGAGCGAGTTCTATTAAACAGAGGTCAAGTACCTCGGTCTCATCGTCGGAAGAAACGGAATTCGTATGGACCCCTCGAAGGTCGCCGCCGTCGCCGAGTGGAAGCAGCCGAAATCAGGAAACACCACGCAGATCAGAGCGTTTCTCGGATTCTGCAGCTACTACCGACGGTTCATCAAGGACTTCAGCAAGATAGCGAGACCCCTAAACGAGGCGTTGAAGAAAGAGGCTGCGGGCCTATAGAATAAGAAGTGCACGGAAGCTTTCGTACAGCTAAAAGAGGCAGTGGCCTCGGCGCCGGTTCTGGCGCACTTCCGACCGGAAAAGACGATCTACGTGGAAACGGACGCTTCCGACACAGTGACGGCAGGGGTCCTTTCTCAATACGCTGACGATGGCGAGACCCTTCACCTAGTGGCCTTCTTCAGCAAATCCATAACGGAAGCCGAACGGAACTACGCCATCTACGATAAGGAGCTACTAGCGATCATTCAGGCTTTCGAGGAGTGGAAACCGGAGCTTATAGCTGGAAAGAGCACGGTCCAGGTCCTTACGGACCACCAGTCGCTGACCTACTTTATGAAGACGCAGAAGCTCTTACGACGTCAAGCACGGTGGGCCGCCTACCTATCAGGGTTCGATTTTAAGATCACCTATCGACCAGGGGCTCAAAACGGAAAGGCCGACGCGCTAACGAGAAGAAATGGAAAGACCAGCCGCGCGAAAGAAGATCCGAACATGTTCCAGAAGGTGTTGACCGAGCGGATGGTAGACGCAGAGGTGTTGAAAGAGGTAGGGGCCTGTGCAGTGGAACCGGCCCCTGAGGAAAAGACGCTCTACGAGAAGGTGGAACGGCTTAATCAACAACAGAAGCTCGGCAGAACAGGCTCCGGAAAGCTGATAGTTCCGGAAGAACTAATCACTGAGGTCGTCCAACTGGTCTATAACTCCATAGATGTTGGCCACGCCGGCTCAAAGAAGACGATGGAAGCCATACGGACGATCTACTGGTTTCCGCGGATCTATGAACGGATCCACCGATTTATCGCCAATTGCCACGTGTGCAGAGCCGCGAAACCACGTTACGGTCTTCCGGCCGGTCTGCTAAAGCCACTTCCGATCCCCGAGAAGCCATGGCAACACATTACGATGGATTTCGTAACCGGACTGCCGAACTCGAACGGCTACGACGCTACGCTCAATGTGGTGGATAGGCTGAGCAAAGAACGACACTTCATCCCCTGCCGAGCGAGAGAAGAAGGAACTACTGCGGAAGAGACCGCACGGATGTTGATTCAGCACGTATGGAAGCACCATAGGCTGCCGGACACTATCACTACGGATAGAGGTCCTCAATTCACTGCCGACGTGTGGAAAGCTATCAACCAAGCCCTCGGAATTCACGGAAAACTCAGCACTGCAGCGCACCCTCAAACCGACGGTCAGTCTGAAGTGGCTAACCGTAAGATAGAACGATACCTACGAACCTTCTGCGGCCACCATCAAGAAAAATGGGCCGAGGTGTTGCCGATAGCTGAATTCTGCGCGAACTCGTCAGCGTCCGAAGCAACCTCGCTGGCGCCGTTCGAGATAACGTATGGCTATCTTCCGAGGATGAGCTTCCAGCCGCTAAGAGACGCCGGCTCGCCGGAATTTTCCACTACTACAACGTCGTTGAAGAGAGTCGCCGCCGCGGCGGCAGAAGCGCTAAGATCTCAGATAGAAAAAGCGATCAAGGTGGCGAAAGAAGCGATGGAAACGGCTCAGAAGAAGATGGTAACTCGAACTAATAGAAGCCGGTCGCGGATAGAATTCGAAGAAGGTCAAAAGGTCTGGCTCAACACGCGGAACCTGAGGCTGAAAGGGAACGCCAAGCTCAATCCGCGCTACGTGGGTCCGTTCAAGATAATAGAAAAGAGGTCGCCGGTGACCTATCGACTCGAGCTACCGAAATCGTTCCGGATCTACGACGTTTTCCATTCGGATCTGCTAAGCCTGGATCCTGAGAACGGCCTGCCGGAACAAGGCTTCGCCGAACCCCCACCGGTTGAGATGGACAGTGATGAAGAAGAGTGGGAGGTAGAAGATGTGGTGGACGTAAAGAAGATAAGGGGGTCCATCAAAGCGAGGATCTCGTGGAAGGGGTGGCCGGAAGACTACGAATGGTATCCGGTCGAGAATCTCCGGAATTCGACGGAGCTGTTGAAAGAGTTCTACGCGCGGAACCCAGAAAAGCCGAAGCCGGAATGGCTCCGAAACTAAGTGCTCCGAAAGAAGAAGAAAAAGAAGATAGCAGCGTCCGCTCCACCGGCGAAGAAGCCGATAAAGACGATCGTCGCCTTCCGGGAGGTCTTCGAGGCCGCCGCAAGTGCAGCGGCCGGCACCTCGCCGACCCCGTGGCGCGTCAGCGCCGCCGACCGCGTCGGCGGCGATGACTTTGTAGGATAAGAAAGAAGAGAAGAAGAAACGGAGCCGTAGACGGATCTATATGGACCTCCGAAGCGGCGCACAGACCGCCCAGACCGCAGCTCAGATGACCGAACAGTTCAGATCAGACGGAGCCGATCACATAAACGCCAAGTGAAGGACTTCGGACGCCGAAAATATAAGAAATGGAAGACGCGATGAGAAGAGCGTGGTTTTTGATGGAAGACGAAAGAGGTGACGTCAACGTTGACAGGAATTTTCGAGAAAGAGACATTGAATCAAAAGAAAAAAAAAAAAAAAAAAAAAAACAAAACAGTGGAGGTTTCTAGGACGGATGGAATGACTAAGCGGTCGAGGGCGACCGCTGGTAAGGGAGGGGGGTAGTGTTGCGACGGTGGAAAGAGGTGGGACAGATTGATAGGGTGGACCCTGGAATTTCGGCTCGGTCCGTCCGGGCCGAGCCGGGCCTTGGCACTACCACTATCAAAGCGCGCGCCCACCACCACATAGATTCCCTTCCCTCCTCAGTTCGAGATATAGTCATCAAAAGGCCGTATTGAATCATATCTGCGTGCCCGGATCAGCTCTCGCTCCTCGCTCTCGCTCCTCGTCCTCGTCGCTCCTACATCGTCCTTCTCGACCTTCTCGTTCTTCTCGACCTTCTCGTCGCTCTCGTTCTCGTCGCTCTCGTCGTCTAAATCTCTCCTAAAACTTCAGAACTTGCGCAATCTGCTGGCACTTCTCTTCCTAAAACTCTCTCTCTCTTTAAAACTCTCTCTTCTTCTCGATAGGGGCACTTCTCTTCCCTAAAAACTCTCGCTTGTTCTTCTTCTTCTCGATCGGGGGAGGGAGGGGTAGAGTAGTATGCACACGTACGATTAAGTAACTGGATAAAATTCGACAGCCTCCTTCGTATATATGCAGTATACACTCTGGGTTGTCGGTTGCACGTACGTTAATTGAGTACCTGGATGTAATTTAACGGGCTCTTTCGCCTAGTGCAGGTTGGGTGTTGGGTTAAGCCTTAGATATAATAGCTGTTTCCGTGTTCACTTCCACCGCTGCCGAGAGCGGATCGCTGCAGCTGTTAATGCTTCCTTTCTCTAGTAACGTGGCTCGTGTCAGCGCCCTATTGTCTATGCTGGATAGGGGGCCTATTCTTCTAGCTAGTCTTTTCCCAGGATTCTTAGTGGCACTCCACTGTCCACACTGTCGGTGTCGTTCGGAGCCGGCTCTATAGCTTGTATAGTCTTTCTCGGCGGCTGCAGCTGCTTTATAACACGATACTCCTGCTTCTATTGGGCCGTAGCTTGGCATTTCGTAGCTATATAGCCAGGTTTTCCATACGCGTAACAGGTGGGGACGAACGACGAACGCGGTAACTAGTAATATAGCTGCGGAGGCGCTCTCCGGAAAGGTGTAGGGGGTTGCGTCGCCTGCGTTATCGACGGCTTCTAGGTCGATTCGCGTAATTTCGCATAAGCGCTCAGGTTTCTCGCAGTGACTCTCGCTCGGTGTACGAAGCTCTTAAGGTCCTTATCTTCTACTAAGGCTATAGCTGCTGCCAGTTCGGGGTTTAGCTTTTGCCTTAGTAGGTAGAGCTGCTTATCTTCCGCTACTCGGGCCCTGATCGCATATTTCCTAAATAGTCCGTAGAACTCTTCGAACGTCTGCTAGTTCTAGTTGATCTTATCCAGCTGTTCGCAGGCCGTCTTCTTCCAGAAGGAGTCTCCGAAACGTTAATCTAGCGCTTTGATCGCCTCTTTAGCAGTTACCTCTTCTAGGTCCGCTACTAGGGAAAAAGCTTTGCCTTCCAATCGCGACTCTAGGTAGGCCAATCTATCTCTAGCACTGTTTCCGGCGCAGTCGCGATCTATCTTCTTCTTTATCTTCTTCTTAAATGCTTCCCAATCTTTAGGATCTCCGCCTCTAAACGCCGGTAGATCCGGTAGTGACGTTATTAGCGTGCCGCCTTAACTGTAAGCCGCCGGTAAGGCGGTTTCTGCTAGTTCTTCTCGATGCAGTAGCGGCTCCGACGACATCGCTGCTTCCATCTTAGCTAGCTGAGTCTTTATCGCCTTTAGTAGTGCCTGATCCGGGCACGTAGATATAATTCAATACGGCCTTTTTGATCACTATATCTCGAACTAAGGAGGGAAAGGAATCTAAATAGTGGTAGACGAGACCTTTAGGGGGTGGCGTGCCAAGGCCCGGCTCGGTCTAGAAGGGCTGAGCCGAAATTCCGAGGGTCTACCCTATTACTTAGTCCCACCCCTTTCCACCGCCGCAACACCACCCCCCTCCCTTATTAGCGGTCGCCCTCGACCGCTTACTTATCCATTCCTCCTGTCTTTTTTTTTTTTAATTATATCGTTACTATCTAAAGTCTTTACTCGGCTTCTATCTGATCCGTTCCGTCTGATCGGAGCTATCTAGTCGGAGCCAGCGGTTACCAGAGCTGCAGCGTGACCGGTCCGTGCTCTGCCGTGGAGGTCTATATTCGTTTCTATCGGCTTCTGCGTCGATGGAGCGGACGTGGATATCCTTCTTCTTTATTAACTTTCGAGCTATACAGGCCTCGGCTTCCTCGGGTTTCGAACGTAAAATTCTCTTAGCACCTCGGCTGAATTCCGGAGGTTCTCGACCGGATACTATTTATAGTCTTCCGGCTATCCTTTCTATAAGAGCCTTGCTTCGATGGATCCCCTTCGTCTTCTTATGTCTATAACGTCTTCTACCTCCTATTCTTCTTCTTTACTATCTACTTCGATCGACAGGGGTTTATCGAACCCCTGATCCGGAAGACTATCTTTAGGGTCTAGGCTTAGCAGATCCGAATAAAAGACATCGTAGATCCGGAACGATTTCGGCAGCTGGAGCCTGTAGGTTACTAGCGACCTTTTTTCTATTATCTTGAACGGACCTACGTGACGAGGGTTGAGCTTCGCGTTGCCTTTCAGCCTTAGGTTCCGCGTGTTGAGCTATATCTTTTGGCCTTCCTCGAATTCCATTAGTGACCTCTTTCTATTAGCTCGAGTTACTATCTTCTTCTAAGCTGATTCTATCGCTTCTTTCGCCACCTTGATCGCTTCTTCTATCTAAGATCGGAGCGCTTCTGCCGCCGCCGCGGCGATTCTCTTCGACGAGGTAGTGGTAGAAGGTTCTAAAGAGCTAGGTTCGTTTAGTAGTTAAAAGCTTATCCTTAGAAGATAGCCGTAGGTTATCTCAAACGGCGCCAGTAAGGTGGCTTCTAATCGTGCGGAATTGGCGCAGAATTCGGCTATCGGCAACACCTTAACCTATTCTGTTTGATAATAGCCGCAGAAAATTCTTAGATATTTCTCTATCTCTCGGTTAGTCACTTTAGACTGGCCGTCGGTCTAAGGGTGAGCGGCCGTGCTAAGCTTTCCACGAATTCCAAGGGCCTGGTTGATGGCTTTCTATATGTCCGCAGTGAATTGAGGACCTCTATCCGAAGTAATAGTGTCCGGCAGCCTATAGTGCTTCTATACGTACTGGATTAACATTCTCGCTGTTTCTTCTGCAGTAGTTCCTTTATCCTTAGCTCGACAGGGGATGAAATAGCGCTCTTTGCTTAGCCGATCTACTACATTAAGCGTAGCGTTATATCTATCGGAGTCCGGCCGGCCGGTTACGAAATCTATCGTAATGTGTTGCTATAGTTTCTCAGGGATCGGAAGTGGCTTCAGCAGGCCGGCTAGAAGGCCGTAACGTGGCTTTGCTGCTCGGTACACGTAGCAGTTAGTAATAAACCGATGTATCTGCTCGAAGATTCGCAGAAACCAGTAGGTCGTCCTTATTGCTTCTATCGTCTTCTTCGATCCTGCGTAACCAACATCCTTAGAGCTATGGACTAGCTGGATAACCTCTGTAATTAGTTCTTCCAGAACGATTAGTTTCCCTAAGCCGGTTTTGCCGAGCTTCTGCTGCTAATTAAGCCGTTCTAATTTCTCGTGCAGCGTCTCTTCTTTAATCGGCGGCTCTATCGCACAGATCCCTACCTCTTTTAACACCTCGGCGTCTACTATTCGTTCTGTTAGTATCTTCTGAAACATGTTTGGATCTTCTTTCGCGCAGCTAGTCCTTTCTTCTCTTCTCGTTAATGCATCTGCCTTTCCATTTTGAGCTCCAGGTCGACAAGTTATCTTAAAGTCGAACCCGGATAAGTAGGCTGCCTACCGGGCTTGGCGGCGTAATAGCTTCTGCATCTTTATAAAGTAGGTCAACGACTGGTGGTCCGTAAGGACCTGTATCGTGCTCTGTCCAGCTATAAGCTCCGGTTTCCACTCTTCGAACGCCTGAATAATAGCTAGCAGTTCTTTATTATAAATGGCGTAGTTTCTCTTAGCATTATTTTTAGACTTGCTAAAGAAAGTCACTGGATGGAGAGTCTTATCGTCGTCAGCGTACTAGGAAAGGACCCCTGCTGTTACTGTGTCGGAAGCGTCTGTCTCTACGTAGATCGTCCTTTCCGGTCTGAAGTGCGCTAGTACTGGCGCTAAGGCTACCGCCTCCTTTAGTCGGTTGAAAGCTTCCGTATACTTCTGATTCTATAGGCTAGCGGCCTCCTTTTTCAACGCCTTATTTAGTAGTCTTGCTATCTTACTAAAGTCTTTAATAAATCGTTAGTAGTAGCTGCAGAACCCGAGAAACGCTCTAATTTGCGTAGTGTTTCCGGATGTCGGTTGCTTCTATTCTGCGACGGCGGCCACTTTTGACGGGTCTATCCTAATTCCTTCTCTTCTGACGATAAGACCGAGATATTTGACTTTAGTCTGGTAGAACTCGCTCTTCTTCTTGTCCGCGTTCAATCTGACCTCGCAGAGTCTCTTTAATACCCTCTTAATGTAGTCCGTATGTTGCTCTCTCGTTCCTTCAGTATAGATTAGAATGTCGTCTAAGTAGATTGAAACGAACTGTTCCAGCATGTCTATAAAGGTGTGGTTTATAAAGCGTTGCTACACTGCCGGCGCGTTAGTAAGCCTGAAAGGCATTACCAACTACTTGAAATTGCCTATGCGCGTAGCGAATGTCGTAAGGTCTTCCGTTTGTCCTTCTTCGTTCCTTAATCGATAGAATGCTTAGCGAATATCCAGCTTGCTAAACCACTTAGCCTTAGCTACTCTTTGTATAGTCTTATCGATCAGAGGCAGCGGATACACATCTCTCTTAGTAACTTTATTAAGGCCTCGGTAATCTATACACAGTTAGAGACTACCTCCTGGTTTCTGTACGAAAAGAATCGGTAACGCATATTCTGCTAAGCTTGGCGTAATGAACTTCTTCGCTAGATTCTCTCGAACAAACACTTCTACCTAGTCCAGCTCGGCCGGAGATAAGCGTCTTAGGGGCTCGGTTCTCGGCAGCGCGGCTCCTTCTTTTAGCCGGATCTTGTTGTTATATTCCGGTCGGTAGAGCGGCAAGAGGTTGGAGTTAGCCTTTGAGAACACGTTGGTGTAACTATGGAGTTCTTTCGGTAACACCTCTAGTGGATCCACTTCTTCTTCCACTATTATCTTCCGGTAGTCTTTAATGTCTTTTATTAAGATAGCGTAAATCTCGTTGTCTAGTGATCTGGGCACGCAGATATAATTTAATACGGCCTTTTTAATAACTATATCTCGAACTAAGGAGGGAAAGGAATCTATATAGCAGTGGTGGTGGGCTTTCGTAGTAGTGGTGCCAAGGCCCGGCTCGGCCCGGAAGGGCCGAGCCGAAATTCTAAGGGTCTACCCTATTACTTAGTCCTACCCCTTTCTGCCGCCGTAACACTACCCCCCTCCCTTACTAGCGGTCGCCCTCGACCGCTTAGTCACCCTATCTATCTGAAAATCTTTACTTTTTTTTTTGATTCGTCGTCTTCTTCTCGAAAATCCACTCCAACGCCGATGTTACCTCTTCTGTCTTCTATCAAAGCGCTCACCCACCGCAGCGTCGGCAGCGCTGGCACGCTACAGCGTCGGCGAGCTGCCTGCCGACCTAGCGGTGGGTAGTGGCTGCGTCGAAGACTCCAGCAAAGCGACCCTCGATCGTTTCTATCGGCTTCTACACCGATAGAGCGGACGCGGCTTCGCCTTTTTCTTTTATCTCTTTTGGAGGTCGTCAGTTTTGGAGCTATCCGGATTTCGGCTTCTTCAGGTTCCGTACGTAGAACTCTCTTAGCAGCTCCGCCAAATTCTAGAGGTTCTTAACCGGATACTATTTATAGTCTTCTGGCCACCCCTTCTACGAGATCCTCGCTTTGATGGACCCCCTCGTCTTCTTTACGTCTATTACATCTTCTACCTCCTACTCTTCTTCCTTACCGTCCATCTCGATCGGCAGGGGTTTAGCAAACCCCTGTTCCAGAAGGCCGTCCTTAGGGTCCAGGCTTAATAGATCCGAATAAAAGACATCGTAGATCCGGAACAATTTCGGTAGCTAGAGCCGATAAGTTACTAGCGACCTCTTTTCTACTATCGTAAACGGACCTACGTAGCGTGGATTGAGCTTGGCGTTGCCTTTTAGCCTTAGGTTCTGCGTGTTAAGCTACACCTTTTGGCCCTGCTTGAATTCTATTAGTGACCGCTTCTTATTAGCTCGAGTTACTATCTTCTTCTAAGCCGATTCTATCGCTTCTTTCGCTACTTTGATCGCTTCTTCTATCTAAGATCGGAGCGCTTCCGCCGCCGCGGCGGCGACTCTCTTTAACGACGTAGTAGTGGAAAGCTCCAGCGAGCTAGCGTCGCTCGGCGGCTGGAAGCTTAGCCTTAGAAGATAGCTATGTGTTATCTCGAACGGCGCCAGCGAGGTGGCTTTAGACGGTGCCGAGTTGGCGCAGAATTCGGCTATCGGCAACACCTTAACCCAATCTTCTTAATAATAGCTGCAGAAGGTTCGTGGGTATCGCTCTATCTTACAGTTAGCCACTTCAGACTGGCCGTCGGTTTGAGGGTAAGCGGCAGTGCTGAGCTTTCTACGAATTCCGAGAGCTTGGTTGATAGCTTTCTATACGTCGGCAGTGAATTGAGGACCCCTATCTGTAGTAATAGTGTCTAGTAAGCTATAGTGCTTCTATATATGTTGGATCAACATCCGCGCGGTTTCTTCTGCAGTGGTTCCTTCGTCTCTCGCTTAGCAAAGGATAAAGTGTCGTTCTTTGCTTAGCCTATCCACTACGTTAAGGGTGGCATCGTATCTATCAGAATCCGGCAGGCCGGTTACGAAATCTATCGTAATGTGCTGCTATAGTCTCTCGGGGATCGAAAGTGGCTTTAATAAGCCTGCCGGAAAACCGTAACGCGGCTTCGCCGTTCGGCACACGCAGCAGTTGGCAATAAACTAGTGGATCCGTTTGTAGATCCGCGGAAACTAGTAGATCGTCCTTACGGCTTCTATCGTCTTCTTCGAGCCGGCGTAACCAACGTCCTTAGAGCTATGGACCAGTTGGACAACCTTAGTAATTAGTTCTTCCTAAACTATTAGCTTCCCCGAACCTGTTTTGCCGAGCTTCTGCTTCTAATTAAGCCGTTCCACCTTCTTATAGAGCGTCTCTTCCTTAGGGGCCGGTTCTACCGCGCAGACCCCTACCTCTTTTAAAACCTCTGCGTCTACTATCCGCTCGGTCAACACCTTCTAGAACATGTTCGGATCTTCTTTCGCACGGCTGGTCTTTCCTTCTCTTCTCGTTAGTGCGTTAGCCTTTCCGTTTTAAGCTCCGGGTCGATAGGTAATCTTAAAGTCGAACCCGGATAAGTAGGCAGCCTACTGTGCTTGACGTCGTAAGAGCTTCTGCGTCTTTATAAAGTAGGTCAGCGACTGGTAGTCCGTAAGGACCTGGACTGTGCTCTTTCTAGCTATAAGCTCTAGCTTCCACTCCTCGAACGCCTGTATAATAGCTAGCAGTTCTTTATCGTAGATTGCGTAGTTCCGTTCGGCCTCCGTTATGGACTTGCTGAAGAAAGCCACCGGATAGAGGGTCTCTTCGTCGTCGGCGTATTGAGAAAGGACCCCTGCTGTTACTGTGTCGGACGCGTCCGTTTCTACGTAGATTGTCTTTTCCAGTCGGAAGTGTGCTAGGACCAGCGCTGAAGCTACTGCTTCTTTCAGCCGGTCGAACGCTTCCGTGCACCTCTTATTCTATAGGCCAGCGGCCTCTTTCTTTAGTGCTTCGTTTAGGGGTCTCGCGATCTTGCTAAAGTCCTTAATAAACTGTCGATAGTAGCTGCAGAATCCGAGAAACGCTCTGATTTGCGTAGTGTTTCCGGATTTTGGCTGCTTTTATTCTGCTATAGCGGCGACCTTTAAGGGGTCCATCTGAATTCTATCTCTTCCAACGATAAGACCGAGATATTTGACTTCGGTTTGATAGAACTCGCTCTTCTTTGTGTCTGCGTTTAATCCGACCTCGCGGAGCCTGGTCAGCACCTTCTCGATGTGGTCTATGTCCTGCTTTCTCGTTCTATCTGTGTAAATAAGGATGTCGTCTAGGTAAATAGACACGAACCGTTCCAGCATGTCTATAAAAGTGTAGTTTATAAAGCGTTGCTATACTGCCGGCGCGTTAGTAAGTCCGAAAGGCATTACCAACTACTTAAAATTGCCTATACGCGTAGCGAATGTCGTGAGGTCTTCTATTTGTCCTTCTTCGTTCCTTAATCGATGGAATTCTTGGCGAATATCCAGCTTGCTGAACCACTTAGCCTTAGCTACTCGTTGTATAGTTTCATCGATTAGAGGTAGCGGATACACATCTCTCTTAGTGACCTCGTTGAGGCCTCGATAGTCTACGCAGAGTCGCAGACTACCCCCTGGTTTCCTTACGAAAAGAATCGGTAACGCATATTCGGCAGAACTCGGCGTAATAAACTTCTTCGCCAGATTTTCGCGAACGAACACCTCTACCTAGTCCAGTTCCGCCAGCGACAGTCGTCTTAGGGGCTCGGTTCTTAGCAGCGTAGCTCCCTCTTTCAGTCGGATCTTGTTGTTATATTCCGGTCGATAGAGCGGCAATAGGTTGGAGTCGGCCTTTAAGAAGACGTTAACGTAACTATAGAGCTCGTTTGGCAGCACCTCTAGTAGATCCACTTCTGCTTCCGCTATTATCTTCTGGTAGTCTTCGATGTCTTTTATTAAGATAGCGTAAATCTCGTTGTCCGGTGACTTCGCGAGGGTCGATAAAGCTTCCGAGCTTATTATTCCGATCGTAGGCGCAGGCTCGGTAGAGGTAGGCAGAGCCGTTTTGCCGCTGGTCGCCTCTGATCTTGCTGTCGCGGCTGCGACCGATTTGGTAGTAATGGCGCTGTTACCTTGGGTTTTGAATCTGATCGTTCCTTTATCTATATCGACGATAGCTTTCTGGTTCTTTATCCATTTCTGCCCTATAATTATGTCAAACCTTCCAATATCTATAATTCGGAACGTCGCTTCCGTAGTGCGACCAGCTAAGGTAGTCTTTAGCGGCACGTAGTGCGTAACGCTTTCCGTGTCTTGTCCGTTGTATGCCGAAATCTTTGTCGGCGACGCTAATTCTACTGGATAGCCGTATCCATTCGTCAGCTTCCGGACCAGCCGATAGTGGATCGCTGCACTGATAAGAGCTCTAGTATCGATAAAAGCTTTTAGCTGGGGTAGTGGGCGTTGCTTCTTAACAGGGTGGACCGTAATAGGAAGGATAATAGCTGTTTCTATGTTCGTTTCCACTGCCGCCGATAGTGAATCGTTGCAGCTGTTAATGCTCTCTTTTTCTTCGTCCAGCGGCGCCGTTCGCGAGGGTGCCCTATTATTTACACTAGGCGGGGGGTCTATCCGTCCAGCTAATCTTTTCCTATAATCCTTAATTGCACCCCCCCGTCCACACTGTCAGTATCGTTCGGAGCCGGCTCCATAGCTTGTATGGTCTTTCTCGGTAGCTGCAGCTGCTTTATAATACGATACTCCTGCTTCTGCTTATCCAATGCTTGGCATCTCGTAGCGATGTAGCTAGGCTTCCTACACGCGTAGCAGGTAGGGACGAACGACGAGCGCTACGAATTAAATGGCTGCTAGGGGCGTTGTCGGAAGGGTGCAGGGGCTCTGACTGTCTGCGCCGACGGCAATAGCTTCTAAATCGGTTCGCGTGTCGTCGGTTTTCTGTACGCGTTTAGGTTTCTCGCGGTAACTCTCGCTCGGTGCACGAAGCTCTTAAGGTCTTCGTCTTCTACAGACGCTATAGCGGCGGCCAGTTCAGGGTTCAGCTTCTGCCTTAGTAGGTAGAGCTGCTCGTCTTCCGCCACTCGGGCCCTAATCGCATATTTTCTGAACAAACTGTAGAACTCCTCGAACGTCTGCCGGTTCTGATTGATCTTGTCCAGCTGCTTACGGGCTGTCTTCTTTCGGAATAGGTCTCCGAAGCGCTGGTCTAGTGCTCTGATCGCTTCCTCGGCAGTTACCTCTTCCAGGTCGGCCCTAGCGAAAAAGCTTTACCTTCTAGTCGCGATTCCAGGTACGCCAATCTATCTCTAGCACTGTTTCCGGCGTAGTCGCAGTCTATCTTATTTTTTATCTTTCTCTTAAACGCTTCCCAGTCTTTAGGGTCTCCGCCTCTAAACGCCGGCGGGTCCGGCAATAATGTTATTAAGGTGCTACCTTAACTGTAGGCCGCCGGTAAGGCGGTCTCTGCTTGTTCTTCTCGACGCGGTAGCGGCGCCGACGACCTCGCTGCTTCCTTCTCCTCTAGCTAAGCCTTTATCGCTTTCAACTGTGCTAGTTGGTTCGCCGCTTGGTTTTCTAGTACGTCTATAATGGTCTTAGCCAATTCCTTCTTGGCTCTTACCGTCTCTACTTCCTCTTTTAGCTGTCTGTTTTCTTCTAGCGTTCTGTAAAACAGTGTCTCGATAAGGTCTATGCCGTCGTAGACCTTCCCTATTCCATTCTCGTTTATATAGTCTTCTAGTTCCTCGAGCGTGTAGTCGTAGATCTTCCTATATTTAGCTATTCGTTCCTTGACCTCCGCGGTCTCTTCCGCTGTAAAACCGCTAATAATGATCTTATTATCAATTACGCTAGAGCGCCTACTCGCTCTGTTAGTCTTTCCTTTCCTGCTTCTGCTGCGGCCTGTAACGCCGCTCTCTACTGTTGAGAAGCCTTCTATAGCTGCCTTACAGTGCTGGGTTGTTGTTCGGTTTGTTGGTGTGAGTGCGCGTGCGTTATTCGGGTTTCCGGAAAGTTCGACGGGCCCTTTCGCGCAGCGCGGGGTCTGTGTAGAGAGTGAGTTCGAGATATAATAATCCGGGCACGCAGATATAATTCAATACGGCCTTTTTAATAACTATATCTCGAACTAAGGAGGGAAAGGAATCTATGTGGCGGTGGTAGTGGGCTTTCGTAGTAGTGGTGCCAAGGCCCGGCTGGGCCCGGAAGGGCCGAGCCGAAATTCCAAGGGTCCACCCTATTACTTAGTCCCACCCCTTTCTGCCGCTGTAACATCTGGCGACCTCGCAAGGGTCGTTAAAGCTTCTGAACTTATTATTCCGATCGTGTCTTAAGGGTCGGACAGATCCTTCGGAGCCACTTCGATAGTCGTAACGTTCGGTTTGACGCTGGCGACTGTAACCGGTTCGGTGACTAATTTGACGGCGGCAGAGCTGCTAATTGGTTTTCTGAATCCGAGTGTGCCTTTACCTACGTCAATAATTGCTCCCTGGTTCTTTATCTATTTCTGCCCTATAATAATGTCAAATCTTTTGATATCTATAATTCGGAACGTCGCTTCTGTAGTGCGACCTGCCAAGATAGTCCTTAATAGCATATAATGCGTGACACTCTCTGTGTCCTGTCCGTTGTATGCCGAAATCCGTGTCGGCGACGCTAGCTCCACTAGGTAGCCGTATCCTTTTATTAGCTTTTGAACCAATCGATAGTGGATAGCCGCTCCGATAAGGGCCCCCGTGTCGATAAAAGCTGTTAGCTGAAGTGATCTGCTCGATCTGTTAAGGGGGTAGACAGTAATTAGAAGGATAATAGCTGTTTCCGTGTTTACTTCCACCGCTGCTAAGAGCGGATCGCTACAGCTATTAATGCTTCCTTTCGTTAACATAGTTCGTGTTAATGCCCTGTTGTCTATGCTAGATAGGGGGCCTATCCTTCCAGCTGGTCTTTTCCCAGTATTCGCAGTGGCACTCCACCGTCTACGCTGTCGGTGTCGTTCGGAGCCGGCTCTATAGCTTGTATAGTCTTTCTTAGAGGCTGCGGCTGCTTTATAACACGATACTCCTGCTTCTGCTTGTCTAATGCTTGGCATCTCGTAGCGATGTAGCTAGGCTTTCTATACGCGTAACAGATGGGGACGAACGACGAACGCGGTGGCTAACAAGATTGCTAATAAGGTGGCTGCTAAGGTGCTCTCCGGAAAGGCGTAGGGGGTCGTGTTGTCTGCGTTATTAACGGCTTCTGGTTTGATTCGCGTAATTTCGCGTAAGCGCTCAGTTTCTCGCAGTAACTCTCGCTTAGTGTACGAAGCTCTTAAGGTCTTTATCTTCCACCGACGCTATAGCGGCGGCCAGTTCAGGGTTCAGCTTCTGTCTTAATAGATAGAGCTACTTATCTTCCGCTACTCTGGCCCTAATAGCATATTTTCTAAACAGTCTGTAGAATTATTCGAACGTCTGCCGGTTCTAATTGATCTTGTCTAGCTGCTTACAGGCTGTCTTCTTTCGGAATGGGTCTCCGAAGCGTTAATCTAGTGCTTTGATTGCTTCCTCGGCGGTTACTTCTTCTAGGTCCGCTACTAGCAAAAAAGATTCTCCTTCTAATTAATCCGGGCACGTAGATATAATTCAATACGGCCTTTTTGATAACTATATCTCGAACTAAGGAGGGAAAGGAATCTATGTGGTAATAGACGAGACCTTTGGGGGGTGGCATGCCAAGGCCCGGCTCGGTCCGGAAGGGCCGAGCTGAAATTCCGAGGGTCCACCCTATTACTTAGTCCCACCCCTTTCCACCGCCGCAACACCACCCCCCTCCCTTATTAGCAGTTGCCCTCGACCGCCTACTTATCCGTTCCTCCTGCCTTTTCCTTTTGTTTTTGATTTATATTGTTACTATCTAAAGTCTTTACTTAGCTTCTATCTGATCCGTTCCTTCTGATCGGAGCTATCTGATCGGAGCTAGCGGTCACTAGAGCTGCAGCGTAACCGGTCCGTGCTCTGCCGTAGAGGTCTATATAGATCCGTCTGTAGCTCTTTATCTTCTTCTTCTTCTTTCTCTACTTAGGACCCTACCTACCGCAGGGCTAGCGGCGCCGACGCCGCTTTACGGCGTCGGCGAGCTGCCTGCCGCAGCTGCAGTAGCTGGTGGCCGCGTCGAAGACTCTAGCGAAGCGACCGTTACGATCGTTTTCTTCAGCTTCTGTGCCGATAGAGCGGACTTGGCCTTCTTTTCAACCGTCGAGCCACTTAGGCCGCGGCTTCTTCGGGTTCCGGACGTAAAATTCTCTTAGCAGCTCCGCCGAATTGCGGAGGTTCTCGACCGGGTACCATTTATAGTCTTTCGGCTATCCTTTCTATAGGATCCTCGCTTCGATAGATCCTCTTTGTTTTCTTATATTAATTACGTCTTCTACCTCCTACTCCTCTTCTTCTCCTTCTATTTCGATTAGTGGGGGTTTATCGAACCCCTAATCCGGAAGACTATCTTCTGGGTCTAGGCTTAGCAGATCCAAATAAAAGACATCGTAGATCTGGAACGATTTCGGCAGCTGGAGCCAGTAGGTTACCGGCGACCTCTTTTCTATTATCTTGAACGGACCTACATAACAAGGGTTGAGCTTCGCGTTGCCTTTTAGCCTTAGGTTCCGCGTGTTGAGCTATACCTTTTGGCCTTCCTCGAATTCCATTAGTGACCTCTTTCTATTAGCTCGAGTTACTATCTTCTTCTAAGCTAATTCCATTGCTTCTTTCGCTACCTTGATCGCTTCTTCTATCTGAGATCGGAGCGCTTCTGCCGCCGCCGCGGCGATTCTCTTCGACGAGGTAGTAGTAGAAGGTTCTAAAGAGCTGTGTTAGTTCGGTAGTTGAAAGTTTATCCTTAGAAGGTGGCCGTAAGTTATCTCGAACGGCGCTAGTAAGGTGGCTTCCGATCGTGCAGAATTTGCGCAGAATTCGGCTATCGGCAACACCTTAACCTATTCTGCTTAATAATAGCTGCAGAAGATTCTCAGATACTTTTCTATCTTACAGTTAGCTACTTCTGACTGTCTGTCGGTCTGAGGGTAAGCGGCTGTGCTGAGCTTTCCACGAATTCTAAGGGCCTGGTTGATGGCTTTCTATACGTCTGCAGTGAATTGAGGACCCCTATCCGTAGTAATAGTGTCCGGCAGCCTGTAGTGCTTCTATACGTGTTGGATTAACATTCTCGCCGTTTCTTCTGCAGTAGTTCCTTTATCCTTAGCTCGACAGGGGATGAAATAGCGCTCTTTGCTTAGCCGATCCACTACATTGAGCGTAGCGTTGTATCTATCGGAGTCCAGCAGGCCGGTTACGAAATCTATCGTAATGTGTTGCTATAGTTTCTCGGGGATCGGAAGTGGCTTTAGTAAGCCTGCCGGAAGGCCGTAACGCGGCTTCGCCGTTCGGCATACGTAGCAGTTAGTGATAAATCAGTGGATTCGCTCGAATATTCTCAGAAACTATTAGATCGTCCTTGTTGCTTGCATTGTCTTCTTCGCGCCTGCGTAGCCAACATCTACGGAGCTATGGACCAGCTGGATAACCTCCGTAATTAGTTCTTCCAGAACTATTAGCTTCCCTGAACCTGTTTTGCCGAGCTTCTGTTGCTGGTTAAGCTGCTCTACTTTCTCGTAGAGAGTTTCTTCCTTATTGGTCGGTTCTACTGCGTAGACCCCTACCTCTTTTAACACCTCTGCGTCTACTATCCGCTCGGTTAACACCTTCTGGAACATGTTCGGATCTTCTTTCGCGCGGCTAGTCTTTCCTTCCCTCCTCGTTAATGCGTCTGCATTTCCGTTTTAAGCTCCAGGTCGATAAGTGATCTTAAAGTCAAACCCGGATAAGTAGGCAGCCTACCGGGCTTGGCACTGTAACAGCTTCTGCGTTTTTATAAAGTAGGTCAGTGACTGGTGGTCCGTAAGGACCTGGATCGTGCTCTGTCTAGCTATAAGCTCCGGTTTCTACTCTTCGAAGGCCTGAATAATGGCTAGCAGTTCTTTATTATAGATAGCGTAGTTTCTCTTAGCATTATTTATAGACTTGCTAAAGAAAGCCACTAGATGGAGAGTCTCGTCGTCGTTAGCGTACTAAGAAAGGACCCCTGCTGCTACTGTATCGGAAGCGTCTGTCTCTACGTAGACCGTCTTTTCCGGTCTAAAGTGCGCTAGCACTGGCGCTAAGGCCACTGCCTCCTTTAGTCGGTTGAAAGCTTCTGTACACTTTTTATTCTATAGGCCGGCGGCTTCCTTCTTTAATGCCTTATTTAGTAGTCTCGCTATCTTGCTAAAGTCCTGAATAAACCGTCGATAGTAGCTGCAGAATCCAAGAAACGCTCTGATTTGCGTAGTGTTTCCGGATGTCAGTTGCTTCTATTCCGCAACGGCAGCCGCTTTCGACAGGTCTATCCGAATTCCCTCTCTTCTGACGATAAGACCGAGATATTTGACTTCGGTCTGGTAGAACTCGCTCTTTTTCGTGTCTGTGTTTAATCCGACCTCCTGGAGTCTCTTTAACACCCTCTTAATGTGGTCCGTGTGTTGTTCTCTCGTTCCCTTAGTATAGATAAGAATGTCGTCCAAGTAGATTGATACGAACCGCTCCAGCATATCTATAAAGGTGTAGTTTATAAAGCGTTGCTACACTGCCGGCGCGTTAGTAAGCCCGAAAGGCATTACTAACTACTTGAAATTGCCTATGCGCATAGCGAATGTCGTAAGGTCTTCCGTTTGTCCTTCTTCGTTCCTTAATCGATAGAATGCTTAGCGAATGTCCAGCTTGCTAAACCACTTAGCCTTAGCTACTCGTTGTATAGTCTTATCGATCAGAGGCAGCGGATACACATCTCTCTTAGTGACTTTATTAAGGCCTCGGTAATCTATACACAGTTAGAGACTACCTCCTGGTTTCTGTACGAAAAGAATCGGTAACGCATATTCTGCTAAGCTTAGCGTAATGAACTTCTTCGCTAGATTCTCTCGAACAAACACTTCTACCTAGTCCAGCTCGGCCGGAGATAAGCGTCTTAGGGGCTCGGTTCTCGGCAGCGCGGCTCCTTCTTTCAGCCGGATCTTGTTGTTATATTCCGGTCGGTAGAGCGGCAAGAGGTTGGAGTTAGCCTTTAAGAATACGTCAGTGTAACTATAGAGTTCTTTCAGTAACACCTCTAGTAGATCCACTTCTTCTTCCGCTATTATCTTCTAGTGGTCTTCGATATCCTTTATTAAGATAGCATAAATCTCGTTGTCCGACGACCTCGCGAGGGTCGTCAAAGCTTCTGAACTTATTATTCCGATCGTGCCTTAAGGTTCGGGCCGATCCTTTGGAGCTACTTCGATAGTCGTAACGTTCGGTTTAACGTTAGCGACTGTAACCGGTTCGGTGACTGATTTGACGGCAGCGGAGCCGCTAATTGGTGTTCTAAATCCGAGTGTGCCTTTACCTACGTTAATAATTGCTCCCTGGTTCTTTATCTATTTTTGTCCTATAATAATGTCAAACCTTCTAATATCTATAATTTAGAACGTCGCCTCTGTAGTGCGACCTGCTAAGGTAGTCTTTAATGGCACATAGTGCGTAACACTCTCCGTGTCCTGTCCGTTGTATGCCGAAATCCGTATCGGCGACGCTAGCTCTACTGGATAGCTATATCCTTTTATTATCTTTTGAACCAATCGATAGTGGATAGCCGCTCCGATAAGAGCCCCTGTGTCGATAAAAGCTCTTAGCTAAAGTGGTTTGCTCGATCCGTTAAGAGGGTAGACAGTAATTGGAAGGATAATGGCTGTTTCCGTGTTCACTTCCACCGCCGCCGAGAGTGGATCGCTGCAGCTGTTGATACTTCCTTTCTGTAATATGGTTCGTGTCGGTGCCCTGTTGTCTATGCTAGATAGGGGGCCTATCCGTCTAGCTGGTCTTTTCCCAGTATTCGCAGTAGCACTCCACCGTCTACACTGTCGGTGTCGTTCGGAGCCGGCTCTATAGCTTGTATAGTCTTTCTCGGAGGCTGTAGCTGCTTTATAACACGATATTCCTGCTTCTGCTTATCTAATGCTTGGCATCTCGTAGCGATATAGCCAGGCTTTCCACACGCGTAGTAGGTAGGGACGAACGACGAACGCGGTGACTGATAAGATTGCTGATAAGATGGCTGCTAAGGTGCTCTCCAGAAAGGCGCAGAGGGTCGTGTTGTCTGCGTTATTAACGGCTTCTGGTTCGATTCGCGTAATTTCGCGTAAGCGCTCAAGTTTCTCGCAGTAACTCTCGCTCGGTGCACGAAGCTCTTAAGGTCCTTATCTTCCACTGAGGCTATAGCTGCGGCCAGTTCAGGGTTCAGCTTCTGCCTTAGTAGGTAGAGCTGCTTATCTTCCGCCACTCGGGCCCTGATCGCATATTTCCTAAATAGTCTGTAGAACTCTTCGAACGTCTGCCGGTTCTACTTGATCTTATCTAGCTGCTTACAGGCCGTCTTCTTTCGGAATAGGTCTCCGAAGCGTTAATCCAGCGCTTTAATCGCTTCTTTGGCGGTTACCTCTTCCAGGTCCGCTACTAGTGAAAAAGCTTTACCTTCCAATCTCGATTCTAGGTACGCCAATCTATCTCCGGCGCTGTTTCCGGCATAGTCTCGATCTATCTTGTTCTTTATCTTCTTCTTAAATGCTTCCTAATCCTTAGGATCTCCGCCTCTAAACGCCGGTAGATCCAGTAGTAACGTTATTAACGTGCCGCCTTGACTGTAGGCCGCCGGTAAGGCAGTCTCTGCTTGTTCTTCTCGATGCAGTGGCGGCGACGTCGCTCTCTCTATCTTAGCTAGCGGAGCCTTTATCGCTTTTAGTTGCGCCAGTCGGTTTGCCGCTTGGGTTTCCAGCACATCTATAATGGTCTCGGCCGATTCCTTCTCGGCTCTTACTGTTTCAATTTCCTCTCTTAGTCTCCTGTTCTCTTCCGTGTTTCTATAAAACTTCTTCTCGATAAAGGTGATAATGTCGAACACCTTCTTAGCTCCATTCTCTGCTAGATGCTCTTCCATTTCTTCTAGCGTGCGTGCATACAACTCGGTATAGCTCTCTATGCCCCTCTTTGCTTTATTTATCTCTTCTTCCGTAAGGCCCTTAGTAGCTATTCCGTTATCGAGGATGCTAATACGCCTATCCCTCGGTCTATCGTTCTTTCTCTTTCCGCTGCAGCCTGTAACGCCGCCCTCTACCGTTAAGAAGCTCTCTATAGCTATCTTACGGTACTGGTGTTTTGTTTGGAATAGTGCGCGTGCGTTATTTGGGGGTCCAGATAATTTAACGGTCCCTTTCGCGCAGCGCAGTAGTGGTGTAGGGAGTGAGTTCGAGATATAATAATCCGGGCACGCAGATATAATTCTATACGGCCTTTTTGATAACTATATCTCAAACTGAGGAGGGAAAGGAATCTATGTAGTAGTGGACGAGACCTTTGGGGGGTGGCGTGCCAAGGCCCGGCTCGGTCCGGAAGGGCCGAGCCGAAATTCCGAGGGGCTACCCTATTACTTAGTCCTACCCCTTTCTACTGCTGCAACACTAATCGCGATTCCAGGTACGCCAGTCTATCTCCGGCTCTGTTTCCGGCGTGGTCGCGGTCTATCTTGTTCTTTATCTTCTTCTTAAACGCTTCCCAATCCTTAGGATCTCTGTCTCTAAATGCCGGTGGATCCAGTAGTAACGTTATTAACGTGCCGCCTTAACTGTAGGCTGCTGGTAAGGCGGTCTCTGCTTGTTCTTCTCGATGCAGTGGCGGCGACGTCGGTCTCTCTATCTTAGCTAGCTGAGCCTTTATCGCTTTCAGTTGTGCTAGTCGGTTCGCCGCTTGGTTTTCCAGTATATCTATAATAGTCTCTGCCGATTCCTTCTCGGCTCTTACCGCTTTAATTTCCTCTCTTAACTGTCTCTTTTCTTCTAGGGTTCTGTAAAACAGCTTCTTAATAAGGTCTATACTGTCGTAGACCTTTCCTACTCCGTTCTCGTTTACGTAATCCTTAAGTTCCTCGAGCGTACAGTCGTGGATTTTCTTGTATTCGCTTATTTGTTTCTTAATCTCTGCAGTCTCTTCTGCTGTAAAGCCTCCAATAATAAACTCATTATCGATAACACTGGAGCGCCTGCTCGCTCTGTTAGTCTTTTCTCTTCTGCTTCTGCTTCGGCCTATAACGCCGCTCTCTACCGCTAAGAAGCTCTCTATAGCTTTCTTACAGTACTGGAGTTTTGTTTGGTTTAGTGCACGTGCGTTATTCGGAGGTCCGGATGATTTAACGGTCCCTTTCGCGCAGCGCAGTAGTAGTATAGGAAGTAAGTTCGAAATATAATAATCCAGGCACGTAGATATAATTCAATACAGCCTTTTTGATAACTATATCTCGAACTAAGGAGGGAAAGGAATCTATGTAGTAGTGGACGAGACCTTTGGGGGGGTAGCGTGCCAAGGCCCGGCTTAGTCCAGAAGGGCCGAGCCGAAATTCCAAGGGTCTACCATATTACTTAGTCCTACCCCTTTCTGCCGCTGCAACACCGAGCACCTCCTGCATCTTTATAACTGCTTGCAGGCCTCCTTAGCCTTAGCCTTAGCTTCGTTAAATTGGCAAACGAAACAGGCTAAGGTTAGGTAGAAGCAATGCAGCACTACCTGCCTTCCCTCCTACGAACCGAGGAGGACAAGTCTAAGGTTGAAACGGCAGGGAGGAAGGTTAACAGTTAAGTGCCTAGGCGAAGACGGGAAAGAGC
The DNA here is from genome assembly GCA_016165855.1 of Pseudocercospora ulei. Lineage (NCBI taxonomy): Eukaryota > Fungi > Ascomycota > Dothideomycetes > Mycosphaerellales > Mycosphaerellaceae > Pseudocercospora > Pseudocercospora ulei. The sequence goes on along the minus strand of JACWNB010000006.1, from coordinate 31,479 downwards.
TACATAGCAAAAGAACACTAGGAGCTAAGAGAGTACGGCACGCCGCCGTACGAAAAGGGCACTATAAGAAGGGAGGGGGGGGTATTGTTAGGGGGCGCCGCCCAGCCTAGGTCCTAAACCCGACCTAAGCTAGTCGTCGCCCTAAGGACTGCGACTTAGCGGCGCTAGCACGACCCTACCCTCTGTACGAAAGCACTGACAGGACCCTACTCCTGTACGAAGGGAGAACCCTATAGCCCTGCATAGAGGGGAATTGCCGCCCCTCTAAACGGAGGGAAAACTCTGCACTACTATATAGAGGGAGAACTCCTAATCCTCTGTACAGAGTGTAAACCTTGCATCCCTATATAGAGGGAAATTGCTAGCTTAGCTTCGTAGGTACAAATTGTACAGCAGCAGACGACGAAGGAACTGCCTATTAGTTCCTTTATATAGATACTTAATCTTAAGTTTCTAAACTAAGATTCTTGAGCCCTTACATGCTGCCTCTTCCTATGCCTGTAGCTAGGGTTCCTATATATGTGCCGCCGCTAGGCGGATAGCTTCTTCGCCTAGTTCCTCCTTAAACATCTGGAATGTTCGTAATTTTAGTCGGTCGTCGTCGTATATCGCTAGTATATCTTAATCTCGTCTAGATAGTGCATTAGCCCTACTGTTGTCTTTTCCTTTACAATACTGGAGTCTTATATTAAATTGACTTAGGTATATCGCCTATCGTACGTGTCTCTTAGAGAGCTTCTAGAGCTGTATAAAGTATTCGAGATTCTTATAGTCAGTTAGGGCGAGGAATTTAGGAACTAAGCAGAGTTCTCTATCCTACGCCTTGCAACACTGTACGACTGCTAGCAATTCCTTGTCGTAGATAGGGTAGTTGCTGTTAGCTAGAGAGTTCTTCTTAGAGAAGTACGCCTATAGGTAGAGGAGCCTGTCTGGGCCTACCTGCGACAAAATACCTCCTAAGCAGTACCCTAAAGAGTCGGTTTCCAGTATCGTCGTACGTTCTAGGTTAAAGGCAGCAAGCGTTAGTCCTGTAGTAAAGAGCTCTTTTAGCTTGTTGAAACTCTTATTACATTTATCCATCTAGGGGAACTGTCTGTCCTTGTATGTTAGCTTAACTAGGGGGCGTACTATCTCTAAGTAGTTCTGTATAAACTAGCGGTAGAAGTTAGCAAACCTAAGGAATTCTTATACGCCCTTAACACTCGTAGGGGGCTTCTATTGCTTAATAGCATCAATCTTCTTCCTGTCTATGCTAATGCCCTTCCCTGCCTCGATAATAAACCCTAAGTATTTCGTACGCTGTACGCCGAATTTACATTTATCGATGTCGAGATACATTCTAGCCTGTTACAGTCGGTCCAATACCCTCTTAACATCCTGTACGTAGTCCTTATAGGTACTGTCTATAAATACTAGTATGTTATCGAGGTACGTAGAGCAGATGTCGTCTAGTAGCCCTTATAGGGACCTGTTAATGTACCTCTAGAAGGTTGCCGGTACGTTAGTAAGGCTAAAGGGGGTAACAAGCTACTCGAAAAGACTATATCTCGTACAGAAGGCGGTTATCTATTTACAGCTGATCTGACTGCAGTAGACGCAAGGTCAATACCCGTCTTTAATAACTATATCCAAGGCTAGAGAGGGAAGAATCTACATACAAGCGGAGGTGGAGGTATTTGAGTGTGCGCCAAGCCTGGCCCTGCCAAGCCTGCTACCTTCTAGCACCTTCCAGCCCTCTACATCTGTATTACTACCGCCCTCCCTAACCAGCGATTGCCCTTAATCGCAATCAATCCATTAATCGCAATTAGCCAATTAGGTCGTACTAATCCAGGTCGCAAATTCAGTCGCAGAGGTCGCTTTTAAGGTCGCTTTTAAGCTTCAATTTCCGTGCTTTTTGAGCCTTAATCTCGTGCCTTTTTAAGCCTTAATCTTATACCTTTTGAAGCCTCAATCTCGTGCCTTTTTAAGCCTCAATCTCGTGCCTCTTTAAGCCTCAATCTCGTGCCTTTTTGAGCCTTAATCTTGTACCTCTTTAAGGCTTAATCTTATGCCTTTTTGAGCCTTAATCTCGTGCCTTTTTGGCGTCGCTTTCAGCCTTAATTGGTGCGTGCCCTGTTTGGTGCCTTGTTTGGTGCCTTGCTAAGGCTGCAGAATTCTCAGATTGTTGCAGAGGTTGCCTTGCAAACACGTGTCGCTTCTCGACAGTCGCTCGCTTCTCGACAGTCGCTCGCTTCTTGTTACAGCGGCAGAAAGGGGTGGGATTAAGTAATAGGGTGGACCCTTGGAATTTCGGCTCGGCCCGTCCGGACCAAGCCGGGCCTTGGCACCACCACCACTACAGAGGCCTACTACCACCACTACATAGATTTCTTTCCCTCCTTAGTTCGAGATATAGTTATTAAAACAGCCGTGTTAAACCTTATCTGCGCGCTCGGATTATTATTTCTCGAACTCTCCCTCTACACCAACCCCGCGCTGCGCGAAAGGGCCCGTCGAACCATCCGGAAACCCGAATAACGCACGCGCACCTATACATACACTAAAACAACAACCCCCAAAGGCACTGTAAGAAGATAGAAGGCTTCTTAGCAGTAGAGAGCGGCGTAACAGGCCGCCGCGGAAAGAGAAAGACTAACAGAGCGAGTAGGCGCTCTAGTGTTATTAATAATAAGATTATTATTAGCGGTTTTACAGCAGAAGAGACTGCAGAGATTAAGGAACGAATAAGCGAATACAAGAAGATCTACGACTGCACGATCGAGGAACTGGAAGACTATGTAAACGAGAATAGGATAGGAAAGGTCTACGATAGTATAGACCTTATTAAGACGCTGTTCTACAGAACGCTAGAAGAGAACAGACAACTAAGGGAAGAAACTAAAGCTGTAAGGGCCGAGAAAGAATCGGCAGAAACCATTATCGACGTGTTAGAAAACCAGGCGGCGAATCGACTAGCGCAGCTAAAGGTGCTAAAAAGTCAACTGGCTGATATAGAAGCAGCGAAGTCGTCGCCGCTACTGCAGCGAGAAACCTACGCAGAGGCCGCCTTACTAGCGGCCTATAGTTAAGGTAGCACCTTAATAACATTATTGCCGGACCCGCCGGCGTTTAGAGGCGGAGATCCTAAAGACTGGGAAGCGTTTAAGAAGAAAATAAAGAATAAGATAGACCGCGACTACGCCGGAAACAGTGCTGGAGATAGATTGGCGTACCTAGAATCGCGATTAGAAGGTAAAGCTTTTTCGCTAGTAGCAGACCTGGAAGAGGTGACCGCCAAGGAAGCGATTAAAGCACTTGACTAGCGCTTCGGAGACCTTTTCCAAAAGAAGACAGCCTGAAAGCAGCTAGATAATCCGGGCACGCAGATATAATTCAATACAGCCTTTTTGGTAACTATATCTCAAACTGAGGAGGGAAAGGAATCTACGTAGTGGTGGTGGAGGGCTTTCGTAGTAGTGGTGCCAAGGCCCGGCTCGGCCCGACGGGGCCGAGCCGAAATTCTAGGGTCCACCCTATCAATTTGTCCCACCTCTTTCCACTGCTGCAACACTACCCTCCTCCCTTACCAGCAGTCGCCCTCGACCGCTTAGTCACATTATCTATTCGAAACTGTCCACTTTTTTTTTTTTTTGTGTTTCGTCGTCTCCTTCTCGAAAATCTCCTCTGACAGTGATGTTACCTCTTCCGTCTTCTATTAAAAACAACGTCCCCTTTATATCTTTTTTAACTTCTTACGTTATCGGCATCTAAAGTCCTTCACTTGGTGTTTATGTGATCGGTGCGCCTGATCCGTGCTATCTGATCTAAGCCGTAGGTTATCTGAGCTGCGGCGTGGTTAGTCTGTGCGCCGGCGCGGAGGTCTATATAGATCTTTCCGCAGCGCCGTTTTCCTTCTTCTTTTTCTCTTCTACTAAAGCCTTTACCTACTACGCGGTTGGCGGCGCTAGCACGCTACGGCGTGCGCGAGCTACCGGCCGACACGGTGGTGGTAGAGCGCAATCACTTCCTAAAGAAACCTTACGATCGTTTTTATTGGCTTCTGCGCTGGTGGAGCGGACGTGGCTTTCTTTGTTTTCTTCTAGAAGGATCGGCTTTAGAGCCATTCCGGCTTCGGCTTCTCTAGGTTCTGCATATAGAACTCCCTTAGCAGCTCCGCTGAATTCCGGAGGTTCTCGATCGGATACTATTTATAGTCTTCCGGCCACCCCTTCTACGAGATCCTTGCTTTAATGGACCCCTTTGTCTTCTTTACGTCCATTACGTCTTCCACCTCCTATTCTTCTTTATTACCGTCCATATCGACAGGCAGGGGTTCGGCGAACCCCTGTTCCGGAAGGCCGTTTTCAGGGTCCAGGCTCAGTAGATCGGAATGGAAAACATCGTAGATCCGGAACGCCTTCGGCAGCTCGAGCCTATAAGTCACCGGCGACCTCTTTTCTATTATCTTGAACGGACCCACGTAGCGTAGGTTAAGCTTCGCGTTTCCTTTTAGCCTTAGGTTTCGCGTATTAAGCTATACCTTTTAACCTTCCTCGAATTCTATTGGCGACCGGCTTCTATTAGTTCGAGTCAGCATCTTCTTCTAAGCCGTCTCTATCGCTTCTTTCGCCACTTTGATCGCTTCTTCTATCTGGGATTGTAGCGCTTCTGCCGCCGCGGCGGCGACTCTCTTTAACGACGTAGAAAGCTCTAGCGAATCGGCGTCGCTCGGCGGATGGAAGCTCAACCTCGGAAGATAGCCGTATGTTATCTCGAACGGCGCCAGCGACGTCGCTTCTGACTGTGCTGAATTGGCGCAGAATTCGGCCATTGGCAGCACCTCTACCCACTTTTCTTAATAGTGGCTGCAGAAGATCCGTAGATATTTCTCTATCTTACGGTTGGCCACTTCTGATTGACCGTCGGTCTGAGGGTAAGCGGCCGTGCTAAGCTTTCTACGGATTCCGAGCTTTCGATTGATAGCCTTCTATACGTCTGCAGTGAATTGAGGACCCCTATCCGTAGTAATAGTGTCCGGCAGGCCATAGTGCTTCTATACGTATTGAATCAACATCCGTGCGGTCTCTTCTGCAGTGGTTCCTTCGTCTCTCGCTCAGCAGGGGATGAAGTGTCGTTCTTTGCTTAGCCGATCCACTACATTGAGCGTAGTGTTATATCTATCGGAGTCCGGCAGGCCGGTTACGAAATCTATCGTAATGTGCTGCTATAGTTTCTCGGGGATCGGCAGTGGCTTTAATAAGCCTGCCAGAAGGCCGTAACGTAGCTTCGCAGCTCTGCACACGTAGCAATTGGCGATAAATCGGTAGATCCGTTCGTAGATCTGCGGAAACCAGTAGATCGTCCTTATAGCTTCTATCGTCCTCTTCGAGCCGGCGTAACCAACGTCCTTAGAGCTATGGACTAGTTGGACGACCTTAGTAATTAGTTCTTCCGGAACTATTAGCTTCCCTAAACCGGTTTTGCCGAGTTTCTGTTGCCGGTTAAGCTGCTTCACTTTTTCGTAGAGGGTTTCTTTCTTAGGGGCCGGTTCGGTCTGCGGTTCGGCTGCGCAGATCCCCGCTTCCTTTAACACCTCAGCGTCTACTATCCTCTCGGTCAACACCTTCTGGAACATGTTGGGGTCTTCTTTCGCGCAGCTGGTTTTTCCTTCCCTTCGCGTTAGCGCGTTAGCCTTTCCGTTTTGAGCCCCTGGTTGATAGGTAATCTTAAAGTCAAACCCTAATAAGTAGGCGGCCTACCGAGCTTGGCGGCGTAAGAGCTTCTGCGTCTTTATAAAGTAGGTCAGCGACTGGTAGTCTGTGAGAACCTGGACTGTGCTCTTTCTAGCTATAAGCTCCGGTTTCCACTCCTCGAAAGTCTGAATAATCGCTAGCAGCTCCTTATCGTAGATAGCGTAGTTCCGCTTAGCTTCGCTTATTGACTTGCTAAAGAAAGCTACCGGATAGAGGGTTTCATCGTCTCCGTATTGAGAAAGGACCCCTGCCGTTACTGTATCGGAAGCGTCCGTTTCTACGTAGATCGTCTTTTCCGGTCGGAAGTGCGCCAGAACTGGCGCTGAGGCCACTGCTTCTTTTAGCTAGTTAAAGGCTTCCGTGCACCTCTTATTCTATAGGCCGGCGGCCTCTTTCTTTAGCGCCTCGTTTAGGGGTCTCGCTATCTTGCTGAAGTCCTTAATAAACCGTCGATAGTAGCTGCAGAATCCGAGAAACGCCCAGATCTGCGTTGTGTTTCCGGATTTCGGTTGCTTCCATTCCGCTACGGCGGCGACCTTTAAGGGGTCCATCCGAATTCCATCTCTTCCGACGATAAGACTGAGATATTTAACCTCGGTTTGGTAGAACTCGCTCTTTTCGTGTCCGCATTTAATCCCACTTCGCGGAGTCTCTTTAATACCCTCTCGATGTAGTCCGTGTGCTGGTCTCTCGTTCTATCTGTATAGATAAGAATGTCGTCCAAGTAGATAGACACGAACCGTTCTAGCATGTCTATAAAGGTGTAGTTTATAAAGCGTTGCTATACTGCCGGCGCGTTGGTAAGTCCGAAAGGCATCACTAACTACTTAAAGTTGCCTATACGCGTCGCGAACGTCGTAAGGTCTTCTGTCTGCCCTTCTTCGTTCCTTAGTTAATAGAGCGCTTGGCGGATGTCCAGCTTGCTGAACTACTTAGCCTTCGCTACCTGCTAGATAGTTTTATTAATTAGCGGCAGTGGGTATACGTCTCTCTTAGTGACCTCGTTGAGGCCTCGATAGTCTACGCAGAGTCGCAGACCACCCCCTGGTTTCCTTACGAAAAGAATCGGTAACGCATATTCGGCAGAACTCGGCGTAATAAACTTCTTCGCTAGGTTTTCGCGAACAAACACCTCTACTTAGTCCAATTCGGCCGGCGACAGTCGTCTTAGGGGCTGAGTTCTTAGCAGCGTAGCCCCCTCTTTCAGTCGGATCTTGTTGTTATATTCCGGTCGATAGAGCGGCAATAGGTTGGAGTCGGCTTTTGAGAAGACGTTAGCGTAACTATAGAGCTCGTTTGGCAGCACCTCCAGTGGGTCCACTTCTTCTTCCGCCATTATCTTCTGGTAGTCTTCGATGTCTTTTATTAAGATAGCGTAAACCTTGTTGTCTAGTAACTTCGCGAGGGTCGTCGTTGCTTCTGAACTCATTATTCTGATAGTAACCGGGGGTTCGGAACGATCGGACGGAGCCTCCTTCGCGGGCTCCGTAGTTTTCGGTTTAGCGGCGGTCAGTTTGGCAACAGCGGTGCCATTGCCTAGGGTTTTGAACCCTAGCGTGCCTTCGTCTACGTCGACGATAGCTTTCTGGTTCTTCATCCATTTCTGCCCTATAATGATGTCAAATCTTCCGATATCCATAATTCGGAACGTCGCTTCTGTAGTGCGACCAGCCAAAGTAGTCCTTAATGGCACATAGTGCATGACACACTCTGTGTCTTGTCCGTTGTACGCCGAAATCCTCGTCAGCGACGCCAGTTCCACTGGATAGCCGTATCTATTTGTCAGCTTCCGGACCAGTCGGTAGTGGATCGCCGCGCCAATAAGAGCTCCTGTGTCGATGAAAGCTTTCAACTAAAGTGGTTTGCTCGATCTATTAAGGGGGTGGACAGTGATTGGAAGGATAATAGCTGTTTCCGTGTTCACTTCTACCGCAGCTAATAGCAGATCGCTGCAGCTATTGATGCTCTCTTTTATCGACGTAGTTCGTGTTGATGCCCTGTTGTCTATGCTAGATAGGGGGCCTATCCTTCTAGCTGGTCTTTTCCCAAGATTCGCAGTAGCACTCTACTGTCTACGCTGTCAGTATCGTTCGAAGCCGGCTCCATAGCTTGTATAGCCTTTCTCAGTGGTAGCGGCGGCTTCGTTGCTCGATATTCCTGCTTCTGCTTATCCGATGCCTGGCATCTCGTAGCGATGTGGCCAGGCTTTCCGCATGCGTAGCACGTAGGGACAAACGCCGATCGTAGTGAATACGACGACTGCTAGGGGGTTCGTCGGAAAGGCGCAGGGGGCCGCGCCGTCTGCGCCTACGGCGAAGACTTCTAAACCGATTCGCGTAATTTCGCGTAAGCACTTAGGTTTCTCGCAGTGACTCTAGCTCTGTGCACGAAGCTCTTAAGGTCTTCGTCTTCTACAGACGCCATAGCTGCGGCCAGTTCAGGGTTTAGCTTCTGCCTTAATAGGTAGAGCTGTTTATCTTCCGTTACTCGGGCCCTAATCGCATACTTTCTAAACAAACTGTAGAACTCCTTGAACGTCTGTCTGTTCTGGTTAATCTTATCCAGCTGCTTACAGGCTGTCTTCTTCCTAAAGGGGTCTCCGAAGCGTTGATCCAGCGCTTTAATCGCTACCTCGGCGGTCGCCTCTTCTAGGTCCGCTACTAGCGAAAAAGCTTTCTCTTCTAATCGCGATTCCAGGTACGCCAATCTGTCTCTAGCGCTGTTTCCGGCGTAGTCGCGGTCTATCTTATTCTTTATCTTCTTCTTAAACGCTTCCTAGTCTTTAGGGTCTCCGCCTCTAAACGCCGGCGGGTCTGGCAATAATGTTATTAGGGTGCCACCTTGACTATAGGCCGCCGGTAAGGCGGTCTCTTCTTGTTCTTCTTAATGCGGTGGCGGCGGTGCTAACGACATCGCTGCTTCTATCTCAGCTAGTTAATCCTTTAGTGCCTTTAGCTGCGCTAGTCGATTCGCCGCCTAGTTCTCTAACACGTCGATAATAGTTTCTGCCGATTCCTTCTCGGCCCTTACCGTCTCTACTTCTTCCCTTAACTGTCTGTTTTCTTCCACGTTCCTATAAAACTTCTTTTCTATAAAGGTAATAATGTTAAACACCTTCTCCGCTCCGTGCTCTGTAAGATATTCTCCTATCTTATCGGCGTACGTCCGTACAGTTCGGCGTAGCCCTCTATGCCCTTTCTCGCTCTATCTACCTCTTCTTTCGTAAGTCCTTCCTTAGTCGTTCCGTTATCGAGAATGCTGGTACGCCTATCCCTCGGTCTGTTAGTCTTTCTCTTTCTGCTGTGGCCTGTAACGCCGCTCTCTACCGCTTAGAAGTCTTCTATCTTCTTACGGTGCCTTAGGGGTTGTTGTTAGTGTTGGTGTAGGTGCGCGTGCGTTATTCGGGTTTCCGGATAGTTCGACGGGCCCTTTCGCGCAGCGCAGGGTTGATGTAGAGAGTGAGTTCGAGATATAATAATCCGGGCACGCAGATATAATTTAATACGGCCTTTTTGATAACTATATCTCGAACTAAAGAGGGAAAGGAATCTACGTAGTAGTGGTGGAGGGCTTTCGTAGTAGTGGTGCCAAGGCCCGGCTCGGCCCGGACGGGCCGAGCCGAAATTCCAGGGTCCACCCTATCAATCTGTCCCACCTCTTTCCACTGCCGCAACACTAGACAAGATTAATTAGAACCGGCAAACGTTTAAAGAATTCTACGGACTATTTAGAAAATATGCGATTAGGGCCCGAGTAGCGGAAGATAAGCAGCTCTACCTACTAAGGCAGAAGCTGAACCCTGAACTGGCCGCTGCTATAGCATTAGTAGAAGACGAAGACCTTAAGAGCTTCGTGCACTAAGCAAGAGTCACTGCGAGAAACCTGAACGTATACGGAAAATCGACGACACGCGAACCAGCTTAGAAACCGTCGCCGTCGCCGCAGGGAACCAGAGCCCCCGTCCTATACCAACAACGCCCCTAGCAGCTATTTAATTTGCAGCGTTCGTCGTTCGTCCCCACCTGCTACGCGTGCGGAAAGCCCGGCTATATCGCTACGAGATGCTAAGCAACGGCACAGCAGAAGCAGGAATATCGAGCAACGAAGCAGCCGCCACTTCCGAGGAAGACCATCCAAGCTATTAAACCGGCTCCGAACGACACCGACAGTGTAGACAGCAGGGTCCAGCTAAGAATTATAGGAAAAGATCAGCTAGACGGATAGACCCCCTATCTAGCGTAAAAAACAGGGCATCCCCGCGAAAGACACTAACAGAACGAGAGAGTATCAACAGTTGTAACAATCCACTGTCGGCAACGGCGGAAGCGAATGCGGAAACAGCTATTATCCTTCTAATTACTGTCCACCCCCTTGACGGATCGAGCAAACCACTTTAGCTAAAAGCCTTTATCGACACCGGAGCTCTCATCGGAGCAGCGATCTGTTACAGCGGCAGAAAGGGGTAGGACAGATTAATAGGGTGGACCCTGGATTTCGGCTCGGCCCCTTCCGGGATTTAGGTTCCGGAACGGACCGAGCCGGGCCTTGGCACTACTACCTCTACAGAAGCCCACTACTACTACTACATAGATTCCTTTCCCTCCTTAGTTTGAGATATAGTTATTAAAACAGCCGTATTGAACCTTATTTGCACGCTCGGATTATTATATCTCGAACTCACTCTCTACACTAACCCCGCGCTGCGCGAAAGGGCCCGTCAAACTATCCGGAAACCCGAATAACGCACGCGCACCTATATATACACACCAAAACAACAACCCCTAAAGGCACTATAAGAAGATAGAAGGCTTCTTAGCGGTAGAGAGCGGCGTAACAGGCCGCCGCGGAAAGAGAAAGACTAACAGAGCGAGTAGGCGCTCCAGTGTTATTGATAATAAGATCATTATTAGCAGTTTTACGGCGGAAGAGACCGCAGAGATTAAGGAACAAATAAGCAAATACAAGAAGATCCACGACTGTACGATCGAGGAACTGGAAGACTATGTAAACGAGAATAGGATAGGAAAGGTCTACGATAGTATAGACCTTATTAAGACGCTGTTCTATAGAACGCTAGAAGAAAACAGACAACTAAGAGAAGAAACTAAAGCGGTAAGGGCCGAGAAGGAATCGGCAGAAACTATTATCAACGTGTTAGAAAACTAGGCGGCGAACCGATTGGCGCAGCTAAAGGCGCTGAAGCATCAAATAGCTAATATGGAAGCAGCGAAGTCGCCGCTACCGCGGCAAGAAGCCTACGCAGAGACCGCCTTACCAGCAGCCTATAGTCAAGGTAGCACTACGATAACGCCACTGCCGGACCTACCTGCTTTTGGTAGCGGAGACCCTAAAGCGTAGGAGGCATTTAAGAAGAAGATCAAGAATAAGATAAGCTGCGATTACGCATCGAGCAGCGAAGAGGATAGACTAACGTACCTGGAATCGCGATTGGAAGGTAAAGCTTTTTCGCTAGTAGCGGACCTAGAAAAAGTAACCGCCGACGACGCCATTAAGGCGCTGGATCAGCGTTTCGGAGACCCCTTCCGGAAGAAGACGGCCCGTAAACAGCTAGATAAAATCAACCAGAACCGGCAGACGTTTGAGGAGTTCTACAGATTGTTTAGAAAATATGCTATTAGAGCGAGAGTAGCTAAGGATAAGCAGCTACACTTACTAAGACAGAAACTAAGCCCTAAGCTAGCTGCAGCTATAGCGTTAGTGGAAGACAAAGATCTTTAGAGCTTCGTGCACTAGGCGAGAGTAACAGCAAGAAACCTAAACGTATACGGAAAATCGACGACGCGAGAACCTACTTAGAAGACACCGTCGTTGGTGCAGGCAACCAGAGCCCCCGCACCCTTCTGACAAGGCCCCCAGCCGCCTTATGTGCCGCGACCGTCGTTCGCCCCTACGTGCTACGCATGCGGAAAGCCTGGCTATATCGCTACGAGATGCCAAACAACGGCCTAGCAGAAGCAGGAGTATCGCGCTATAAAGCAGCCGCAGCCGCAGCCGCCGAGAAAGACTATTCAAGCTATCGAACCGGCGTAGAACGATACTGACAGTGTGGACAGGGGGGTGCAGTTAAGAATTATAGGAAAAGACCAGCTGGACGGATAGGCCCCCTACCCAGCATTAACAATAGGGCACCGAATCGAAGCGAATCGCTACGAGAAGAAAGCATTAACAGTTGCAGCGATCCACTCTCGGCAGCCGTAGAAGTGAATACGGAAACGGCGATTATCCTTCCTATTACGATCCACCCTGTTAAGATACAACGCCCACCGCTCTAGCTGAAAGCTTTTATCGATACTGGAGCTCTTATCGGTGCAGAGATCCACTATCGGCTGGTCCGGAAGCTAACGAATGGATACAGCTATCTAGTGGAATTAGCGTCGCCGACACGGATTTTAGCGTACAATAGACAAGACACAGAGAGTGTTACGCACTATGTGCCATTAAGGACTACCTTAGCAGGTCGCACTACAGAAGCGACGTTCCAAATTATGGATATCAGAAGGTTTGACATTATTATAGGGCAGAAATGGATAAAGAACTAGGGAGCGATTATTGACGTAGGAGAAGGCACACTCGGATTCAGAAAACCGATCAGCGGCTTAGCCGCCGTCAAATTAGTCACCGAATCGGTCATAGTGGCCAACGCCAAACCGAACGTTACGACGATCGAAGCGGCTCCGTCCGATCGTTCCGAACCCCCGGTCATCGTCGGAATAATAAGTTCAGAAGCAATAACGACCCTCGCGAAGTCGCCGAGCAATAAGATCTACGCTATCTCGATAAAAGACATCGAAGACTACCAGAAGATAATGGCAGAAGAAGAAGTAGATCTAATAGAGGTGCTGCCAAACGCACTCCGTAGTTACGCCGACGTCTTCTTAAAAGCCGACTCCAACCTATTGCCGCTCTATCGACCGGAATATAACAACAAGATTCGACTGAAAGAGGGGGCTACGCTGCCAAGAACCGAGCCCCTAAGACGACTGTCGCCGGCGGAACTGGACTAGGTAGAGGTGTTTGTTCGCGAAAACTTGGCGAAGAAGTTTATTACGCCGAGTTCTGCTAAATATGCGTTACCGATTCTTTTTGTAAGGAAACTAGGGGGCGGTCTGCGACTCTGTGTAGACTATCGAGGCCTTAACGAGGTCACTAAGAGGGACGTATATCCACTGCTGCTAATAGATAAGACTATACAGCGCGTAGCAAAGGCTAAGTAGTTCAGCAAGCTGGACATACGCTAAGCGTTCTATCGACTAAGAAACGAGGAAGGACAGACAGAAGATCTTACGACGTTCGCTACGCGTATAGGCAATTTTAAGTAGCTGGTAATGCCGTTCGGACTTACTAAAGCGCTAGCGGTGTAGCAACGCTTCATAAACCACTCCTTTATAGACATGCTAGAGCGGTTCGTGTCTATCTATTTGGACGACATTCTTATCTATACGGACAGGACGAGAGATCAGCATACGGACTACGTCGAGAGAGTGCTAAAGAGACTCCGCGAAGTGGGATTAAACGCGGACACGAAGAAGAGCGAGTTCTACCAAACCGAGGTCAAATATCTCGGTCTTATCGTCAGAAGAGATAGAATTTGTATAGACCCTTTAAAGGTCGCTGCCGTCGCCAAATGGAAGCAGCCGAAGTCTGGAAATACTATGCAAATCAGGGCGTTTCTCGGCTTCTGTAGCTACTATCGACGGTTTATTAAGGACTTCAGCAAGATAGCGAGACCCCTGAACGAGGCGCTAAAAAAAGAGGCCGCCGGCCTATAGAATAAGAGGTGCACGGAAGCCTTTAACCGGCTGAAAGAAGCAGTGGCCTCGGCGCCGGTTCTGGCGCACTTCCGACCGGAAAAGACGATCTATGTAGAAACGGACGCTTCCGATACGGTAACGGCAGGGGTCCTTTCTTAATACGGAGACGATAAAACCCTTTATCCAGTAGCTTTCTTTAGTAAGTCCATAACGGAGGCCGAACGGAACTACGCAATCTACGATAAAGAACTGCTAGCGATTATACAGGCGTTCGAGGAGTGTGATCCGGGCACGCAGATATGATTCAATACGGCCTTTTGATGACTATATCTCGAACTGAAGAGGGAAAGGAATCTATGTGGTGGTGGTGGTGGGCTTTGATAGTGGTGGTGCCAAGGCCCGGCTCGGCCCGTCCGGGCCGAGCCGAAATTCCAGGGTCCACCCCATTAATCTGTCCCACCTCTTTCCACCACCGCAACACTACCCCCCCCCCTCACCAGCGGTCGCCCTCGACCGCTTAGTCATGCCATCCATCCTAAAAAACTTCCACTGTGTTTTTTTTTTTTTTTTTTTTTTTTTTTTGAAAATCCCTTTCAACGTTGACGTCACCTCTTCCGTCTTTTGTCAAAAACAACGTCCTCTTCATCTCTTTCTCAACCTTCCACGTTATCTGCTTCCGAAGTCCTTCACTTGGTCGTTCATGTAATCGACGCTATCTGATCCGTGCTATCTGATCTGAGCCGTGGGTCTTCTGAGCTGCGGTCTGGGCGGTCTGTGCGTTGTCTCGGAGGTCCATATAGGTCTGTCCGCGGCGTCGTTTTTCTTCTTCTTTTTTCTTTTCCACCAAGGCCTCTACGCGGTCGCCGAGCGACTGCCTGGAGCAATCAATTCCACCACGATCGTTTTTATCGGCTTCCGCGCCGGTGGAGCGGACGCGGCTTTCTTCTTTCTTCCGGCGTCGTCGACATCAGAGCTACGCCGGTTTCGGCTTTTCCGGGTTCTGCACGTAGAACTCTCTTAGCAGCTCCGCTGAATTCCGCAGGTTTTCGACTGGATACCATTTATAGTCTTCCGGCCAGCCCTTCCACGAGATCCTCGCTTTAATGGACCCCCTCGTCTCCTTTACGTCTATTACGTCTTCTACCTCCTATTCTTCCTTATCGTCCATCTCGATTGGCGGGGGTTCGGCGAACCCCTGTTCCAGAAGGCCGTCCTTAGGGTCTAGGCTCAGCAGATCTGAATGGAAAACATCGTGGATCCGGAACGCCTTTGGCAGCTCGAGTCGATAGGTCACCGGCGACCTCTTTTCTATTATCTTGAACGGACCTACGTGACGTAGGTTGAGCTTCGCGTTCCCTTTCAGCCTCAGGTTCCGCGTGTTGAGCCATACCTTTTGGCCTTCCTCGAATTCCGTCGGTGACCGCTTTCTATTAGCTCGAGTTACCATCTTCTTCTGAGCCGATTCCATCGCTTCTTTCGCCACTTTGATAGCTTCTTCCATCTGAGATCGTAGCGCTTCTGCCGCCGCGGCGGCGACTCTCTTCGACGACGTGGCGGGGGTGATTGAAAGCTCCGGCGAGCCGGCGTCGCTTGGCGGCTGGAAGCTCATCCTCGGAAGATAGCCATGCGTTATCTCGAACGGCGCCAGCGAGGTTGCTTCGGACGGTGACGAGTTAGCGCAGAATTCGGCCATCGGCAACACCTTAACCCAATCTTTTTGATGATGGCTGCAGAAGGTTCGTAGATATCGCTCTATCTCTCGGTTAGCCACTTTAGACTGACCGTCGGTCTGTGGATAAGCGGCTGTGCTGAGCTTTCCACGAATTCCGAGAGCTTGGTTGATGGATTTCCATACGTCGGCGGTGAATTGAGGACCCCTATCCGTGGTGATAGTGTCCGGTAGGCCATGGTGCTTCCACACGTGTTGGATTAACATCCGTGCTGTCTCTTCCGCAGTGGTTCCTTCATCTCTCGCTCGGCAGGGGATAAAGTGGCGTTCTTTGCTCAATCGGTCCACTACGTTTAGCGTAGCGTCGTATCTATCGGATTCCGGCAGGCCGGTTACGAAGTCCATCGTGATATGTTGCCATGGTTTCTCAGGGATCGGAAGTGGCTTTAGCAGACCGGCCGGAAGACCGTGACGTGGCTTCGCGGCTCTGCACGCGTGGCAGTTGGCGATAAACCGGTAAATCCGCTTATAGATCCGCGGAAACCAGTAGGTCGTTCTCAATGCCTGCATCGTTTTCTTCGCGCCTGCGTGGCCGACATCTACGGAGCCGTGGATTAGTTGGATGACCTCAGTGATTAGTTCTTCCGGAACTATCAGCTTCCCTGAACCGGTTTTGCCGAGCTGCTGCTTCTGGTTGAGCTGCTCCACCTTCTCGTAGAGAGTCTCTTCCTTAGGGGCCGGTTCTATTGGTTTTGGTTCGGTCTGCAGCTCCGCCGCGCAGATCCCCGCCTCCTTCAACACCTCGGCGTCTACCATCCGTTCGGTCAACACCTTCTGGAACATGTTCGGATCTTCTTTTGCGCGGCTAGTTTTTCCTTCTCTTCTCGTCAGCGCGTCAGCCTTTCCGTTTTGAGCCCCGGGTCGATAAGTGATCTTGAAGTCGAATCCTGATAAGTAGGCCGCCCACCGTGCCTAACGTCGTAAGAGCTTCTGCGTCTTCATGAAGTAGGCCAGCGACTGGTGGTCCGTAAGAACCTAGACCGTGCTCTTTCCAGCTATAAGCTCCGGTTTCCACTCCTCGAAAGCCTGAATGATCGCCAGCAGCTCCTTATCGTAGATGGCGTAGTTCCGCTCAGCTTCGCTTATGGACTTGCTGAAGAAGGCGACTGGATGGAGGGTCTCGTCGTCGCTATATTGAGAAAGGACTCCGGCCGTTACTGTGTCGGAAGCGTCCGTTTCCACGTAGATCGTCTTTTCTGGCCAGAAGTGTGCCAGAACTGGCGCAGAGGCCACCGCTTCTTTCAGCCGTACGAAAGCTTCTGTGCACTTCTTATTCTATAGGCCGGCGGCCTCTTTCTTTAGCGCCTCGTTCAGGGGTCTCGCTATCTTGCTAAAGTCCTTGATAAACCGTCGATAGTAGCTGCAGAAGCCGAGAAACGCTCTGATTTGCGTAGTGTTTCCGGATTTCGGCTGCTTCCACTCCGCGACGGCGGCGACCTTTGAGGGGTCCATACGAATTCCATCTCTTCCGACGATGAGACCGAGATATTTAACCTCGGTTTGATAGAACTCGCTCTTCTTCGTGTCTGCGTTCAATCCCACCTCGCGGAGCCTCTTCAACACCCTCTCGATGTAGTCCGTGTGTTGCTCTCTCGTTCCATCGGTGTAGATAAGGATGTCGTCCAAGTAGATAGACACAAACCGTTCCAGCATGTCTATAAAAGTGTGGTTCATAAAGCGTTGCTACACTGCCGGCGCGTTGGTGAGTCCGAACGGCATCACCAGCCACTTAAAATTGCCTATACGCGTCGCGAACGTCGTAAGGTCTTCCGTCTGCCCTTCTTCATTCCTTAGTCGATGGAACGCTTGGCGGATGTCCAGCTTGCTGAACTACTTAGCCTTCGCTACGCGCTGTATAGTCTCATCTATCAGCGGCAGGGGGTATACGTCCCTCTTGGTGACCTCATTGAGGCCTCGATAGTCCACGCAGAGTCGCAGACCACCCCCCGGTTTCCTTACGAAAAGAATCGGTAACGCGTATTCCACGGAGCTTGGCGTAATGAACTTCTTCGCCAAGTTTTCGCGGACAAACACCTCTACCTAGTCCAGTTCGGCCGGTGACAGTCTCCTCAGGGGCTCAGTTCTTGGCAAGGTGGCCCCCTCTTTCAGCCTGATCTTATTATCGTATTCCGGCCGGTAGAGCGGCAGGAGGTTGGAGTCTGCTTTTGAGAAGACGTCAGCGTAACTATGGAGCTCCTTTGGCAACACCTCCAGCGGATCCACTTCTTCTTCCGCCATTATCTTCCTGTGGTCTTCTATGTCTTTTATCGAGATGGCGTAGATCTTATTATCCGGCGACTTCGCGAGGGTCGTTATAGCTTCTGAGCTCATCATTCCGACGGTAACCGGGGGTTCGGAACGATCGGACGGAGCCTCTTTGGCGGGCTCCGTGACTTTCAATTCGGCGGCGGCGGTGGCGTCGCCTAGGGTTTTGAACCCTATCGTGCCTTCGTCTATATCAATGACGGCTTTCTGGTTCTTCATCCATTTCTGCCCTATAATAATGTCAAATCTTCCGATATCCATGATTCGGAACGTCGCTTCCGTAGTGCGACCAGCCAGTGTGGTCCTTAGCGGCACGTAGTGCGTGACGCTTTCCGTGTCTTGTCTATTGTACGCCGAAATCCGCGTCGGCGACGCTAGTTCCACTGGATAACCGTATCTATTCATCAGCTTCCTGACCAGTCGGTGATGGATCGCCGCGCCGATGAGAGCTCCGGTGTCGATAAAAGCTTTCAGCTGAAGTGGCTTGCTCGATCCGCCAAGGGGGTGCACAGTGATTGGAAGAATAATAGCTGTTTCCGTGTTCACTTCCACCGCCGCCGAGAGCGGATCGCTGCAGCTGTTGACGCTCTCTTTCGTCGACGCGGTTCGTGTTGGTGCCCTGTTGTCCACGCTGGATAGGGGGCCTATCCTTCCAGCTGGTCTTTTCCTATAATTCTTAGCTGCACTCTACCGTCTACGCTATCGGTGTCGTTCGGTGCCGGTTCGATGGCTTGAATAGTCTTTCTCGGCGGTGGCGGCTGATGCTTTATAACACGATACTCCTGCTTCTGCTTATCCGATGCTTGGCAGCTCGTAGCGATGTGGCCAGGCTTTCCGCATGCGAAACAGGTGGGGACGAACGACGGTCGCGGCACGTAAGGCGGCTAGGGGCCGCGTCGGAAGGGCGCGGGGGCTCTGGTTGTCCGCATCAGCGACGGCGACGGCGACGGCTTCTGAACCGATTCTCGTGATTTCGCGTAAGCGCTCAAGTTTCTCGCTGTGACCCTCGTTTGATGCACGAAGCCCTCCAGGTCTTCGTCTTCTACGGACGCCATAGCGGCGGCCAGTTCAGGGTTCAGCTTCTGCCTTAATAGGTGGAGCTGCTCATCTTCCGCCACTCGGGCCCTAATCGCATATTTTCTGAACAAACCGTAGAATTCCTTAAACGTCTGCCGGTTCTGGTTGATCTTATCCAGCTGCTTACGGGCTGTCTTCTTTCGGAATGGGTCTCCGAAGCGTTGATCTAACGCTTTGATCGCTTCTTCGGCGGTTACCTCTTCCAGGTCCGCTACTAACGAAAAAGCTTCACCTTCTAGTCGCGCCTCTAAATAGGCCAATCTGTCTTCTTCGCTGCTTGATGCGTAATCGCGGTTTATCTTATTCTTGATCTTCTTCTTGAACGCCTCCTACGCTTCGGAGTCTCCGCCGCCGAAAACAGGTGGATCCGGTAATGACGTCATCAACGTGCCACCTTGACTGTAGGCCGCCGGCGAGGTGGTTTCCACTTGGGTTTCTCGCCGTAGTAGCGGCGACGATCTCGCTGCTTCCATATCAGCCAGTTGATCCTTCAGCGCCTTTAGCTGCGCCGTTCGATTCGCCGCTTAGTGTTCCAACACGTCGACGATAGTCTCTGCCGATTCCTTCTCAGCCCTCACCGTCTCTACTTCCTCTCTTAGCTGTCTGTTTTCTTCCAGTGTCCTGTAGAACAGCGTCTTAATGAGGTCTATTCCGTCGTAGACCTTCCCTATCCCGTTCTCGTTTACGTAGTCTTCCAGTTCCTCGATCGTGCAGTCGTGGATCTTCTTATATTCGCTCATTCGTTCCTTGATCTTAGCGGTCTCTTCCGCTGTAAAACCTCTGATAACGATCTTATCGTCAATTACACTGGAGCGCCTGCTCGCTCTGTCAGTCTTTCCTTTTCTGCTTCTGCTGCGGCCTGTGACGCCGCTCTCTACCGCTAAGAAGCCTTCCATCTTCTTACGGTGCCTGGGGTTGTTGTTGGTGGGTGCGCGTGCGTTATTCGGGTTTCCGGATGGTTCAACGGGCCCTTTCGCGCAGCGCGGGGTTGTGGAGAGTGAGTTCGAGATATAATGATCCGGGCACGCAGATATGATTCAATACGGCCTTTTGATGACTATATCTCGAACTGAAGAGGGAAAGGAATCTATGTGGTGGTGGTGGTGGGCTTTAATGGTGGTGGTGCCAAGGCCCGGCTCGGCCCGGACGGGCCGAGCCGAAATTCCAGGGTCCACCCCATCAATCTGTCCCACCTCTTTCCACTACCGCAACAGAGTGGAAGCCAGAGCTTATAGCTAGAAAGAGCACAGTCCAGGTCCTTACGAACCACCAGTCGCTAACCTACTTTATAAAGACGCAGAGGCTCTTACGACGTTAAGCACAGTAGGCCGCCTACTTATTAGGGTTCGATTTCAAGATTACCTATCGCCTAGGGGCTTAAAATAGAAAGGCTAACGCGCTGACGAGAAGAGAAGGGAAGACCAGCTGCGCGAAAGAAGATCCGAACATGTTCCAGAAGGTGTTAACCGAGCGGATAGTAGACGCAGAGGTGTTGAAAGAGGTAGGGGTCTGCGCAGTGGAACCGGCCCCTAAGGAAAAGACTCTCTACGAAAAGGTAGAGCAGCTTAACCAGCAACAGAAACTCGGCAAAACCGGTTCAGGGAAGCTAATAGTTCTGGAAGAACTGATTACTAAGGTCATCCAGCTGGTCTATAACTCTATAGATGTTGGCCACGCCAGAGCGAAAAAAACGATGCAGGCCGTAAGAACGATCTACTGGTTTCTGCGGATTTACGAGCGGATCTACCGGTTTATCGCCAATTGCTACGTATGCCGAGCCGCGAAGCCACGTTACGGTCTTCCGGCCGGTCTGTTAAAGCCACTTCCGATCCCTAAGAAACCGTAGCAACACATTACGATAGACTTCGTAACCGGCCTGCCGGATTCTGATAGATATAACGCTACGCTAAACGTAGTGGATCGGCTAAGCAAAGAACGCCACTTTATCCCCTGTCGAGCTAGAGACGAAGGAACCACTACGGAAGAGACCGCGCGGATGCTGATTAGGCACGTGTAGAAGCACTATGGTCTGCCGGACACTATTACTACGGATAGGGGTCCTCAATTTACAGCCGACGTCTAGAAGGCTGTTAACTAAGCTCTCGGAATTCGTAGAAAGCTTAGCACAGCCGCTTACCCGCAGACCGACGGTCAGTCTAAAGTGGCTAACCGTAAGATAGAGCGATGTCTACGAACCTTCTGCAGCCATTATCAAGAAAATTGGGTTAAGGCGTTGCCGATAGCCGAATTCTGCGCCAACTCGACACTGTCTAAAGCCACCTTGCTGGCGCCATTCGAGATAACGCATAGCTGTCTTCCGAGGATAAGCTTTTAGCTGCCGAACGAACCCAGCTCTGCGGAACCATCTACTGCTACGTCGTCAAAGAGAGTCGCCGCCGCGGCGGCAGAAGCGCTACGATCTTAGATAGAAGAAGCGATCAAGGTAGCGAAAGACGCGATGGAATCGGCTTAGAAGAAGATAGTGACTCGAGCTAATAAGAAGCGGTCACCGATAGAATTCGAGAAAGGCCAAAAGGTATAGCTCAACACGCAGAACCTAAGGCTAAAAGGGAACGCCAAGCTTAACCCCCGCTACGTAGGTCCGTTTACGATAGTGGAAAAGAGGTCGCCGGTGACCTATCGGCTCTAGCTACCGAAATCGTTCTAGATCCACGATGTCTTCCACTCGGACCTGTTAAGCTTAGACCCTAAAAACGGCCTGCCGGAATAGGGGTTCGCTGAACCCCCGCCAATCGAGATAGACGATAAGGAAGAATAGGAGGTAGAAGACGTAATAGACGTAAAGCAGACGAGGGGGTCTATTAAAGCGAGGATCTTGTAGAAGGGGTAGCCGGAAGACTATTAATAGTATCCGGTCGAGAACCTGCAGAATTTGGCGGAGCTGCTTAGAGAGTTCTACGTGCAGAACCTGAAGAAACCAAAACCCGGATAGCTCCAAAACTGACGACCTCCGAAAGAGATAAAAGAAGAAAGCCGCGTCTGCTCCACCGGCGCCGAAGCCGATAAAGACGATCGTAACGGTCGCCTTTAGGGAGGCCTTCGACTCGGCCACTACCCACTACCGGTTCGGCCGCCAGCTTGCTAACGCCGTAGCGTGCCAGCGCCGCCGACCCTGTAGTAGGTAAAGGCTTTAGTAGAGAAAGAAGAAGAAGAAGAGATAGAGCTATAGAAAGATCTATATAGACCTTCCGCGCCAGTGCACAGACCAACCACGCCGCAGCTTAGATAACCTACGGCTTAGATCAGATAGCGCGGATCAGGAGCACCGATTACATAAACGCTAAGTGAAGGACTTTAGATGCCAATAACGTAAGAAATTTAAGAAGCGATAAAGAGAACGTTGTTTTTGATTAAAGACGGAAGAGGTAACATTACCGTCGGAGGGGATTTTTGAGAAGGAGACGATAAACCTCAAAAAAAAAAAGAGGAAAAAGAGAAGAGAAAAGATTTTTGAATAGATAGGGTAACTAAGCGGTCGAGGGCGACTACTGGTAAGGGAGGGGGGTAGTGTTACAGCGGCAGAAAGGAGTGGGACAGATTAATAGGGTAGACCCTAGATTTCGGCTCGGCCCCTTCCGGGATTTAGGTTCCGGAACGGACCGAGCCGGGCCTTGGCACCAATACCTCTACAGAAGCCCACCACTACCACTATATAGATTCCTTTCCCTCCTCAGTTCGAGATATAGTTATCAAAACAGCTGTATTGAACCTTATCTGCGCGCTCGGATCACGATCCACTATTAATTAGTTTAGAAACTGATAAAGGGATACAGTTATCCACTGGAATTGGCGTCGCCGACGAGGATTTTAGCGTATAACGGACAAGACACAGAAAGCGTTACACACTACATGCCGCTAAAGACTACCCTAGCTGGTCGCACTACAGAAGCGACGTTCCGAATTATAGATATCGGAAGGTTTGACATTATTATAGGGCAGAAATAGATAAAGAACCAGAAAGCTATTATCGACGTAGATAAAGGAGCGATCAGATTCAAGACCCTAGGCAACGCGACTGCCGCCACTGTAGCCGAATCGAAAGCCGCGGCTGCCAATGTAACCCCGTCCGACTGTTCTGAACCCCCGGTCACCGTCGGAATAATAAATTCAGAAGCTTTATCGGCCCTCGCAAAGTCACCAGACAACGAGATTTACGCTATCTTAATAAAAGACATCGAAGACCACTGGAAGATAATAGCGGAAGAGGAAGTGGATCCACTGGAAGTGTTACTGGCAGAGCTCTACGATTACGCTAACGTGTTCTCAAAAGCCGACTCCAACCTATTGCCGCTCCATCGTCCGGAATACGACAACAAGATCCGATTGAAAAAGGGGGCTATACTGCCAAGAACCGAGCCCCTAAGACGACTGTCGCTGGCGGAACTAGACCAGGTAGAGGTGTTTGTTCGCGAAAACCTGGCGAAGAAGTTTATTATGCCGAGTTCTGCTAAATATGCGTTACCGATTCTTTTTGTAAGGAAACTAGGGGGTAGTCTGCGACTCTGCGTAGACTATCGAGGCCTTAACGAGGTTACTAAGAGAGACGTATACCTACTGCCGCTGATAGATAAGACTATACAGCGCGTAGCAAAGGCTAAGTAGTTTAGCAAGCTAGACATCCGCCAAGCGTTCTATTAACTAAGAAACGAGGAAGGACAGACAGAAGATCTTACAACGTTCGCGACGCGTATAGGCAATTTCAAGTAGTTAGTAATGCCTTTCGGACTCACCAACGCGCTGGCAGTGTAGCAACGCTTTATAAACCACACTTTTATAGACATGCTAGAGCGGTTCGTGTCTATCTATTTAGACGACATTCTTATCTATACGGACGGAACGAGAGATCAGCACACGGACCACGTCGAGAGGGTGCTAAAGAGACTCCGCAAAGTAGGATTGAACGCGGACACGAAGAAGAGCGAGTTCTACCAAACTGAGGTCAAATATCTCGGTCTTATCGTCGGAAGAGATAGAATTCGGATAGACCCCTTAAAGGTCGCCGCCGTCGCGGAATGGAAGCAGCCGAAATCCGGAAACACTACGCAGATCAGGGCGTTTCTCGGGTTCTGCAGCTACTATCAAAGGTTTATTAAGGACTTTAGCAAGATAGCGAGACCCCTAAATAAGGCATTGAAAAAGAAGGCCGCCGGCCTATAGAACGAGAAGTGTACAGAAGCCTTTAACTAGCTAAAAGAAGCGGTAGTCTCTGCGCCAGTTCTGGCACACTTCTGGCCGGAAAAGACGATCTATGTAGAAACTAATGCTTCCGATACAGTAACGGCAGGGGTCCTTTCTTGATACGCCGACGACGAAGAGACCCTCTATCCAGTAGCTTTCTTTAGCAAGTCTATAACGGAGGCCGAGCGGAACTACGCTATCTACGATAAGGAGCTGCTAGCGATTATTCAGGCTTTCGAGGAGTGGAAACCGGAGCTTATAGCTAGAAAGAGCACAGTTCAGGTCCTTACAGACCACCAATCGCTAGTCTACTTTATAAAGACGTAGAAGCTCTTACGTCGCCAAGCTCGGTAGGCCGCCTACTTATTAGGGTTCGACTTTAAGATTACCTATCGACTAGGGGCTTAAAACGGAAAGGGTAACGCGCTAACGCGAAGAGAAGGGAAGACGAGCTGCGCGAAGGAAGACCCGAACATGTTTCAGAAGGTACTGACCGAACGGATAGTAGACGCCGAGGTGTTATAGGAAGCGGGAATCTGCGCGGCAGAACTGCAGACCGAACCAGAAACGATAGAGCAGCCGATCGAAGAAGAGACGCTCTACAAGAAGGTAGAACGGCTTAATAAACAGCAGAAGCTCGGCAGAACAGGCTTAGGGAAGCTAATAGTTCTGGAAGAACTGATTACAGAGGTTATCCAGCTGGTCCATAGCTCCAAGGATGTTGGTTACGCAGGGTCAAAGAAGACGATAGAAGCTATAAGGACGATCTACTAGTTTCCGCGGATCTACGAATAGATCTACCGATTTATCGCCAATTGCTACGTATGCCAAGCAGCGAAGCCGCGTTACGGTCTTCCGGCCGGTCTGCTAAAGCCACTTCCGATCCCTAAGAAACTGTAGCAACACATTATAATGGACTTCGTAACCGGCCTGCTAGACTCTAATAGATATAACGCTACGCTGAACGTAGTAGACCGGCTAAGCAAAGAGCGCCACTTTATCCCCTGCCGAGCGAGAGACGAAGGAACCACTACGGAAGAGACTGTGCAGATGCTGATTAGACACGTATAGAAGCACTATAGCCTGCCGGACACTATCACTACAGATAGGGGTCCTCAATTTACTGCCGACGTATAGAAAGCCATTAACCAAGCTCTCGGAATTCGTAGAAAGCTTAGCACAGCCGCTTATCCTCAGACCGACGGTCAGTCTAAAGTAGCTAACCGAGAAAATAGAGCGATATCTGCGAACCTTCTGCAGCTACTATCAAGAAAAGTAGGTCGAGATACTGCCAATAGCTGAATTCTGCGCGAACTTAGCACAGTTAGAAGCAACGTCGCTAGCGCCGTTCGAGATAACCCACGGTTATCTTCCGAGATTAAGCTTCTATCCGCTAAGCGACGCCGGCTTGCCGGAGCTTTCCACTGCTACGTCGTTAAAGAGAGTCGCCGCCGCAGCGGCAGAAGCGCTCCGATCTCAGATAGAAGAAGCCATTAAGGTAGCGAAGAAAGCAATGGAATCAACTTAGGAGAAAATAGTAACTTGAGCTAATAGAAAAAGGTTACCAATAGAATTCGAGGAAGGCCAAAAGGTATAGCTTAACACACAAAACCTAAGGATAAAAGGCAACGCCAAGCTCAATCTACGCTACGTAGGTCCGTTCAAGATAATAGAGAAGAGGTCGCCGGTAACCTATCGGCTCTAGCTACCGAAATTATTCCGGATCTACGATGTCTTCTATTCGGACCTGTTAACCTTAGACCCTAAAGACGGCCTGCCGGAACAGGGGTTTGCCGAACCCCCGCCTATTAAGATAGACGGTAATAAAGAAGAATGGGAGGTGGAAGACGTAATGGACGTAAAGAAGATAAGGGGGTCTATTAAAGCGAGGATCTCGTAGAAAGGGTGGCCGGAAGACTACAAATAGTATCCGATCAAAAACCTACGGAATTCGGTAGAGCTTCTAAGAGAGTTCTACGTGCGAAACCCGTAGAAGCCCAAACCAGCGTAGCTCTGATGTCGACAATAAGGAAGTCGATAGTTCAGAAAGAAGAAAGCTGCGTCCGCTCCACTGGCGCGGAAGCCGATAAAGACGATCGTAACGGTCGCCTTCGGGGAGGTCTTCGACTTAGCCACCAACCACTACCAGTTCGACGCGGCCACCACCCACTGTAGCGTGCCAGCGCTGCCGACCCCGTAGTGGGTAAAGGCTTTAGTAGAAGAGAAAAAGAAGAAGAAAAAACGGCGCTACAGAAGAATCTATATAGACCTCCGAGACGACGCACAGACTAGCTACGCCGCAGCTTAGATAACCTACGGCTCAGATCAGATAGCACGGATCAGGCGCACGGATTACATAAACGCCAAGTGAAGGACTTCAGACGCCGACGACGTAAGAAATTAAAGAAGCAATAAAAAGAAAACGTCGTTTTTAATAGAAGACGGAAGAGGTAACATTACTGTTAGAGGGGATTTTCGAGAAAGAGACGACAAATCAAAAAAAAAAAGAAAAGATTTTCGGATAGATAGGGCGACTAAGCGGTCGAGGGCGACCGCTGGTAAGAGAGGGGGGTGGTGTTACGGCGGCAGAAAGGGGTGGGATTAAGTAATAGGGTAGACCCTTGGAATTTCGGCTCGGCCCGTCCAGACCGAGCCGGGCCTTGGCACCACTACTACCATAGAGGCCCACTACCACCACTACATAGATTCCTTTCCCTCCTCAGTTCGAGATATAGTTATCAAAACAGCTGTATTGAACCTTATCTGCGCGCTTGGATCACTTCTCGACGGTCGCTTCTTAACAGTCGCTTCTTAGACAGTCGCTTCTTAGACAGTCACTTCTCGACGGTCGCTCGCTTCTTA
Organism: Pseudocercospora ulei; assembly: GCA_016165855.1. Classification (NCBI taxonomy): domain Eukaryota; kingdom Fungi; phylum Ascomycota; class Dothideomycetes; order Mycosphaerellales; family Mycosphaerellaceae; genus Pseudocercospora; species Pseudocercospora ulei. The sequence continues at coordinate 4,840 of JACWNB010000006.1, read as the reverse complement.
GACGCTCGCCTCGCTTCTCGACCGTCGCTTCTCGAGCTGCACGAGGTCGCAGAGGCCTCGGAGGTTGCGGAGGTCGTCGGGGTCGGGATCGCTAAGGCCGTCAGGGTTGCAGAGGTCGTCGGGGTCGCAGGGGTCGCAGCCTACGGATGTCGCTTCTCGGACAGTTGCTTCTCGACGGTCAGTTTGCCTGTACTTTGCCTGTGCTTTGCCTGTATTGTCTGTAGCTGCCTGTTGTCTGCAGGTGCTCTGCCTAGGTGCTTATGCCTAGGTGCTCGTGCCTAGGTGCTCGCGTCTGGGTGCTCGTGCCTAGGTGCTCGTACCTGGGTGCTCGTCTAAACCTGAACAGTGTATGTTGTCTGCAGCTGCCCTGTGTTGCCTGCAGCTGCTGTGCCTGTCTGTAGCTGTGCCTTGTCTGCAGTGGCCTTGTGTGTGTTGTCTGCACTGTCTGCACCTATGTTGTCTGCAATTGCCTTGTACCTGTACCTAGGTGCTCGTGCCTAGGTGCTCTTGTGTTGTCCGCAGCTGCGAGCTAGGTACTAAGCCGGGTACTAAGCTTGGGGCTCGCTAGTGCTTGGGGCTCGCTAGTGCTTAGGCTCGTTGGTGCTTAGGCTGTCGCAATTGTCGGTTGTCTCGTCGCAATTGGCCTTGTCTGAATAGAACGGTCTGTTAAAGACGCGAAAAAACGAATGTCGTCGCCCTAGGTCCTGCTAGGTGCGCTCTTGTCGTCGTCGCTCTGTCGTCGTCGCTCTCGCTCCTCGCTCTCGCTCCTCGTCCTCGTCGCTCCTACATTGTCCTTCTCGTCGCTCTCGTCGCTCTCTCGCTCTTCTTTGGAACTCTCTCTTCTTTAAAACTCTTCTTCTCGATAGGGGCACTTCTCTTCCCTAAAACTCTCTCTTTTTCTCGGTAGGGGCACTTCTCTCTCCCCTAAAACTCTCTCTTCTTCTCAGTAGGGGCACTTCTCTTCCCTAAAACTCTTCTTCTTCTTCTTCTTCTCGATTAGGGGAGGGTAGAGTAGGATGCACATGCACGATTAAGTAACCGGATATAATTTAACAGCCTCCTTCGTACATCTACAGTATATACTCTAGGTTGTCGGTTGCACGTACGTTATTCAAGTACCTAGATATAATTTAACAGGCTCTTTCGCGTAGTGCAGGTTCGGTGTTAGGTTAAGCCTTGGATATAATAATCTGACTGCAGTAGACGCAAGGTCAATACTGTTACGGCGGCAGAAAGGGGTGGGACTGGATAATAGGGTAGACCCTTGGGATTTCGGCTCGGCCCTTCCAGACCGAGCCGGGCCTTGGCACGCCACCCCCCCAAAGGTCTCGTCCACTACTACATAGACTTCTTTCCCTCCTTAGTTCGAGATATAGTTATCAAAAAGGCCGTATTGAATTATATCTGCGTGCCCGGATTATTTTATCTTGAACTTACTTACTACAACAAACCCCGCGCTGCGCGAAAGGGCCCGTCGAACTATCCGGACACCCAAATAACGCACGCGCACACACCAAAAAACACTAAACCCAGCACTGTAAGAAGATGGAAGGCTTCTCGACAGTAGAGGGCAGCGTTATAGGCCGCAGTAGAAGCAGAAAAGGAAAGGCTAACAGAGCAAGTAGGCACTCTAGTGTAATTAACGATAAGATCGTTATTAGCGGTTTTACAGCGGAAGAGACCGCTAAGGTCAAGGAACGAATAGCCGAATATAGGAAGATCCACAACTGCACGATCAAGGAGCTAGAAGACTATGTAAACGAGAATAGAATAGGGAAGGTCTACAACGGCATAGACCTTATTAAAACGCTGTTCTACAGGACGCTAGAAGAGAACAGACAGCTAAGAGAGGAAGTAGAGACAGTAAGAGCTAAGAAGGAATCGGCCGAGACCATTATAGACGTGCTGGAAAACCAAGCTGCGAACCGACTAGCACAGTTAAAAGCAATAAAGGCTTAGCTAGAGGAGAAGGAAGCAGCGAGGTCGTCGGCGCCGCTACTGCGTCGAGAAGAACAAGCAGAGACTGCCTTACCGGCAGCCTACAGTCAAGACGGCACGTTAATAACGTTACTACCGGATCTACTAGCATTTAGAGGCGGAGATCCTAAGGATTGGGAAGCATTTAAGAAGAAGATAAAGAACAAGATAGATCGAGACTATGCCGGAAACAGCGCTAGAGATAGATTGGCGTACCTAGAATCGCGATTAGAAGGTAAAGCTTTTTCGCTAGTAGCAGACCTGGAAGAGGTAACTGCTAAAGAAGCGTTCAAAGCGCTAGATTAACGCTTCGGAGACCCCTTTAGGAAGAAGACGGCCTGCGAGCAGCTAGACAAGATCAACCAGAACCGGCAGACGTTCGAGGAGTTCTACGGATTGTTTAGGAAATATGCGATTAGGGCCCGAGTAGCAGAAGATAAGCAGCTCCACCTACTAAGGCAGAAGCTAAACCCTGAACTGGCCGCCGCTATAGCGTCGGTGGAAGACGAAGACCTTAAGGGCTTCGTGCACCGAGCGAGAGTTACTGCGAGAAACTTAAGGACTTACGCGAAATTACGCGAATTGAACCAGAAGCCGTTAATAACGCAGACTACACGACCCCCTGCGCCTTTCCGGAGAGCACCCCAGCAGCCACCTTATTAGTTACAGCGTTCGTCGTTCGTCCCTACCTGTTCGCGTGCGGAAAGCCGGGCTATATCGCTACGAGATACCAAGCAACGGCCTAGCAGAAGCAGGAGTATCGTGTTATAAAGCAGCTGCAGCCACTAAGAAAGACTATACAAGCTATAGAACCGGCTCCGAACGACACTAACAGCGTAGACGGTGGAGTGCTACTGCGAATCCTGGGAAAAAAAACCAGCTGGAAGGATAGGCCCCCTATCCAGTATAGAAGACAGGGCACTGCACTAGAGCGAATCGACACGAGAAGAAAGCATTAACAGCTGCAGCGATCCGCTCTCGGCAGCCGTAGAAGTGAATACGGAAACAGCGATCATCCTTCCTATTACGATCCACCCTATTAAGAAGTCGCGTAGACCCCTCTAGCTGAAAGTATTTATTAATACTGGAGCCCTTATCGGAGCGGCGATCCACTACCGACTAGTTCAAAAAACTAACGAAGGGATACGGCTATCCTGTAGAGATAGCATCGCCGACGCGGATTTCGGCATATAAACGGACAAGACACGGAAAAACGTTACGCACTACGTGCTATTAAGGACTACACTAGCTGGTCGAACTACAGAAGCGACGTTCTAGATTATGGATCTCGGACAATTTGACATTATTATAGGGCAGAAAATAGATAAAGAACTAGAAGACTATTATTAACGTAGATAAAGGCACGATAGGATTCAAAACCCCAGGTAACAGAGCAAGGACTATCGGAACGGCCGCTGCCGCCGAGCCGAAAGCCGCGGAGTCCGCGAAAGAAGCCCCGTCCGACCGTTCGGAACCCCTAGCTACCGTCGGAATAGTAAGCTTAGAAGCCCTAACGACCCTCGCGAAATCGACGGACAATAAGATCTACGCTATCTCTGTTGCGGCGGTGAAAAGGGGTGGGACTGGATAATAGGGTAGACTGTAGATTTCGGCTCGGCCCGGACGGGCCGAGCCGCGCCTTGGCACACCACCCTCTATCAAAGCCTACCACCACCACCACATAGGTTCCTTTCCCTCCTTAGTTCGAGATATAGTTATTAAAAAGGCTGTATTAAATCTTATCTGCGTGCCCGGATTATTATATCTCGAACTTACTCTCTACACCAACACCTGCGCTGCGCGAAAGGGCCCGTCGAACTATCCGGAAACCCGAATAACGCACGCGCACCAACACTAACATCAACAACAACCCCTAAGGAACCGCGAGAAGATGGAAGGCTTCTCGGCGGTAGAGAGCGGCGTTTACAGGCGTAGCGGAAAGAGAAAAGACTAACAGACCGAGGGATAGGCGTACCAGCATTCTCGACGACGGAACGACTAACGAAGGCCTTACGGAAGAAGAGGTAGATAAAGCGAGAAGGGCATAGAGGGCTACGCCGAACTGTATAGGCGCACGCCAGATAAGATAGGAGAAATCTTACAGAACACGGAGCTAAGAAGGTGTTTGACCATTATTACCTTTATAGAAAAAAGGTTCTATAGGAACGGGAAGAAAACAGACAGTTAAGGGAGGAATAGAGACGGTAAGGGCCGAGAAGGAATCGGCAGAAACTATTATCGATGTGTTAGAGAACCAGGCGGCGAAAAGGCTAGCGCAACTAAAGGCGCTGAAGGACCAACTAGCTGATATAGAAGCCGCGACGTCGCCGCCACCGCACCGAGAAGAACCAGCAGAGACTGCCCTTACCGGCGGCCTATAGTCAAGGTAGCACCTCGAGAAACATTATTGCCGGACCTACCGGCGTTTAGAGGTAGAGACCCCAAAGACTAGGAGGCGTTTAAGAAGAATATAGAGAATAAGATAGATCCGCGACTACGCGGAAACAGCGGCCAAGAGACCGACTGGCGTACCTGGAATTCGCGATTGGAAGGTGAAAGCTTTTTCGCTAGTTGGCGGACGCTCGAAAAAGTCCGACTGCCCGAAGAAGCGATTAAAAGCGTTTACTATTAACGCGTCGGGGGACCTCATTCCGAAAGAAGACAAGCTGTAAGCAGCTGGACACGATCGACCAGAACCGCAGACGTTTCGAGGAGTTCTAACGGGCGTGTTTTAGAAAATATGCAATTAGTGGCCCGAGTTTTTTTTGGGGGGCAGAAGATGAAGCCAGCTCCACCTACTAAGACAGAACTGCCCTGAGCTCCGCTGACAGCAGCTATAGCTTCGGGGAAGATAAAGACCTTA